>JAPFRF010000002.1:152342613-153730113 GCA_029282475.1 Phrynocephalus forsythii
TATTTCACGAACAAAGCACGCTCCTCCTCTTTGGATTCGTGCCACCCGACCACGCCCCTAAACCGTGCTTGCCGGAGGCGGGAATTCGCATCCCGCCGCATCCAAAGTCACGTGTGGCCAGTTAATATATATATTTATTTATTTTTAACTTACTTTTTCTCCGAAATGCCGATGCATAGATATTTGGGTTAACCCGTTCTTTTGATCTTGCCTTCTGTACACGGGGCAGGGGCAACAGAGGGGGCAAGTGTCCCCGGGTAAGCCCCTCCGCTCAGGGCTGCGCAGAGGGAGGGGGATTGAAGCTGAGAGAAGCCTCTCCCGCCCCCCCCCAAAAAAACCAACCCAGCTGCTGGATGGCCGCCCACAAGTCCTCGGGACACTTTGAGCACCGGGCTTGACCGCTGGCTTGTGCGCCTGACTGCCAGCCGGGTATTGATGCATTGCTGTTATTTTTTTAAAAAAATAAAAGAAAGCAGAAACCCAATAAGCTTCCCAATGCGAAGGGAGCACGTGAGGTAGTAATGGATTCGATCCTAAAATTTCGCATGGTGAGGACAGAGAAAGAGGGGTACGTGACCTCCTTCGCATTCAAAGCGAAGGCAATCCTGACACTTCGTGAAGTAATGGCCAAATACACCCACAGGTAAGATCAGATGGGCATTTGTCCACAGTCCATGCTGGGGTTCTCACCACCATTCATTTTATGCAACCCCCCCAATCAAATACATGATATAAACATAGTCATAATGAGACCTAGTCCTTTCCCATGATTATTCAATACATTTTGCTTAGCTGGTTGTTGTTTTTTCTTTTCTTTTTCCTGTGTGTGTGTGTGTGTGTGTGTGTGTGTGTGTGTGTGTGTGTGTGTGTGTGTGTGTGTGTGTGTGTGTGTGTGTGTGTGTGTGTGTGTGTGTGTGCAGCTCATCCATGTCCACTGTCGTGCTGTGCATTGGTCCTTTGAGGCACTTCTCGGGCAGATCCCGATCACACCGAGCATAACAATTTCAGTGGGACAGGGAATGAGGGTTGACTATTTCTTTGGCATCCCTGTCAACTTTTCTCCAGCACCGGGCAGGACAGGAGGAGAGAGGTGGAATGTGCATGTGCATGTTAGCATGTGTGCATGCACATGCACACCTCCGGTGCACTCCGTTCATCCTGCACAGCATGGCGCCCAGGGAGACAAGCCAGGCAAGCAAGGAGCAGGGCAGGAGTGATGGGGTCCGGGTGGCCAGTACACAGTGACACCTCCCTCAGGGTTGCATTCAAACCATTACCAGCCCCTTAAGGCATGTGGCTGCTGCTCCTCTTACTACAAGAAGTCTCCTTTGACACCCCCATGCACCCAGCTCCAAGAGCGAGGGGGTGACCAAGGGGAGAGGGTAGCATGGGAGGGGGTGCCGGAGAACCCAGCCAATAAGAAAAAAGGAGGACTCTGACAAGGCTGTTGCCTGGCAAAGGAGGGACACCCCTCCTCCCCTCCATGGAGAGCCTCTGTTGGGTTGGGCAGTGTTCAGGCCACCCTTCTGGATGCCAGCATCAATTGGTCCTTTGAGGGCTGAAAGTTTTTTTATTATTATTTTACTCCCCCCCCCCAGATGGCAGAGCCCAGAAAGTCCTTTACATTTCCACTCAGTGGAGAGAGACCCCCTTGCAGAATCTGGTATATTTCCATGAGAAGAACAAATAAGGGAAAACAGCAGGGCAGAGTGCTTAATCTCTGAGTGTCCCAGCTGAAACTGGACATTTGACAGGTCTGCTTTGGTTCATGGCCTTAAGGTCGACACCTTAGGATCTCTTTGGAGGTTTTGTGTCTGGGTGTATCAGTTTCCTAGTCTGACACTATATCAGGTAAGCAGTGTATCAGCAAATGAGAATGGCCACATCTGGTCAGTTGAGCAGCCAGGCCCAGGCCCTTAGTGGCAGTGGCTCCCAACCTTGGATAACCCATATATTCTTGGACTGCAAAGTCCTAGAGACCTCAGTCAGCATTGCTACTGGTGAAGACTTCTGAGAATTACAGTCCAGAACACCTGGGTTACCCAAGGTTGAGAAATGTTGCTCTATACTGAAAATCAAAACTGGGCAAAATATAGATCAGGATCTACTGGTAGATTTCCAGGTGCTTTGCACTCAATCATCAAGGACTTCCAACTCCTAATGATTTGAAAATGAATCAATAGAGAAACTTTTCCTCTTCTAGGTACTTTGTTCCATAGACCTGTGACCCCAAACTGAGCTGTTATTCTGCATAGTCCTGTGATGGGTGAGGGTTGCATTTATTTATTTATTTATTTATTTATTTATTTATTTATTTATTTATTTATATACTGCAACCATCTAGCAAAAAAGCTACTCTGGGCGGTTTACAAACATATACAAAATATAAAAACAGATTAAACAACTTAAAATAAAAAATAAAAAATAATCAATCAAACCAAATAATTAAAATCATAACAATAAAAGGAACAAATAAACAAATAAGCACAAATACAAAAAATCAAAATTGATTTTAATTGATATAATATAGATTGTGGGTCTGCTGATGACAATTTTAGAATAATGATTTTAGTGTAAGGTTTTTATTGATGATTTATTGATATTTTACTCTTAACTATTCTAAATTGTTTTATTCTTTGGATTGTAAGCCGCCCAGAGACCTTGGGTAGTGGGCGGCATATAAGTTAAATGAATAATAAATAAATAAATAAATAAAATGCTTTAATAATTCAAAATAAGAACAAATGGAAAAAAATAACTATTAATAACACTGTTAGAATAACACTGTAAGATTTCTTACAGTGTTGCACTACATCCAGACCTCACCCAGCCATAGTGAAAGAGTATCTGAATTTGCAGGGATAATTACATCAGCTCCCACACCAGTCAAACATCCTTGTTTCCTCCTAGTGTAGCTGCAGTTCATCACAGTAGACGAAGTAGGACGGATCATCCTTCCTGCATTGTGTGTTCCCTTCTTTTAGTAAAAATAGAGATGGGCACAAAACAAAAATGATACAGTTTCATCATGTCATAAGGTTACAAAATGTTTTGTAATGTAACGAAACAGTAGACAGTGTTTCATTGCGAAATGAAACGAAACACATTTTTTTACTGTTGAAACAAAATGATTCATTCTCCCATGCCGCCTCCACATCCCAGGTGGGTTTTTTTTGACAGGTCAGGCTTGGGAACTGCCCAGGCTGACCTTTCAAAAAAAAAAAAACTTACCCAGCTGGGTGGCAGTGGGGAGAACTGGAGGGTGTTGCTCATTTCATTTCGTTATGACAATTCTATTAAAATTCATTAGAAACTAAATGAAACACAATGGATTCTATGATTCTATGATTTTATGATTCTATGAAACACTATTTTCCCATTTCATGCCCATCTCTAAGTACAAACGTTTTTGGGAATGGCTTGCTATTGAAAGGAAAATTAAGAGCCATTGGCTTAAAAAAGAGAGACCTATCAGAGGTAGGCATGGAAAAGGCTACAATTGGTTTGGTGATGTGGACCAAAATGAAAATGCAGTTGGTCATATGATAAGTGCTGCATTCCAGAGTGTACTACTATGCAATTGGGTTTCTGGTGAAAAACAAAAAAGACCCCATAAGCCTGAAGTTCACCCAACTATGAACTTCATAGTTACTACTCAACCACATGAAATGTTTCTAGATGATAGGACATTTTGTAGAAGTTTCTTCTTCAGAAGCAGGAGCCCGGACTTTTTAAGCACTGTACAAGATCTACACTGGAGGGAGCAGTTAGGCTCAGCTGTTGACGGCAACTCTATAGCTACCCTTCACTGTCAATAAGCACCTGAAAGAATAAGATAGTGTTACACCTCCAATTTATTGTAGGCAGGGCAGGTTATACAATCATCATCACAGATGATTGCCCTGAATGGTAAACACATTTTTCTTGCTTACATCTGTCAGGTCTCTGATAACAAATATTTATGGCTCTCACTACACTGGAACACCCACTGCTTTCTTTAGGCTGATTTCAGCTGGGAAGAACTAACAACAAGTCTACTGCATTGCAAGCAAATGTTATGCACAACTACAAGTTGCATTTATTGCCCTTGTAGAGCTTCTTACATGTACACACTTGGATCCCTTAGCTCCAAATAGCACCTGTTATTCCAACACTATGGAATAATTACCACTAGATTTCTCTCATTAACAGCCCTGCAAAGCAATAGCAAAGCAAGGTGCTTATATACTGCCCAAAAGCACTCTTTGGGTGGTTTACATGTAAATATGCAGGCTACACATTGCCCCAACCTCAGCGAGTTGGGTACTCATTTTACTAACCTTGGAAGGATGGAAGACTGAGTCAACTGTGAACCAGCTACCTGAGCTTGAATCCCAGGTTGTGAGCACAGGTCCAATTTTGCCTGATTTTGGGAGCTAAACAGGATCGGCCCTGGTTAGTACTTGGATGGGCGACCACCAGGGAATACCTGGTGCTGTAGGCGCCTGGAGTAGGAACTGGCAAACTACTCCAGTATTCCTGCCAAGAAAACTCCATGGATGTGGGGTCACGAAGAGTCGGTCATGACTGTAACAACACACACACACACACACACACACACACACACACACACACACACACACAGAGAGAGAGAGAGAGAGAGAGAGAGAGAGAGAGAGAGAGAGAGAGCACTATAACCACTGCTCCATGAGGTTCTAGGCTCCAAGGTTCTGAAAGCCTGTGACGTCTTCATTGTTCATTATGTCTTCTACTTTCCCTACTGCTTTCCACTTTTCCTCTGTATTACGGTCTTTTCAATACAGTCTCCTTTGACATTTCTAAACCACAATAGCCTTTGTTTAGTCATGTTGCCTTTGAGTGAGAGTTCCAACTTGATTATTTATTGAAATATCCAACAGCCCCTAGTACCCATCAAGTTCCCCAGCTGCATATTTCAAATGTACCAGCCTTTTCAGGTCAGTTTTCTCTGTTGTTCAGTTTTCTCATCTTTAATATGGAATGCCATCACTGAGGTTTGATCTGGGATTTTGTTTTCAGTGATGCATTCTTATGCTTGGGACTCATTTCCGGTTTCTTAAGGATCTTTTCCATTTTGATCAATGATATAACCAAGGTATACAAATATTATTAACAATTTCGATTTCTTCATCCTCCTTAAAGTCGCCTAAATTTAAACTGTATAAAAATAAAACTTCTGTAGCAGTTATTTTATTCTTTTTAATGTTTAAATGAAGTCCTGCTTTTGCATTTTCTTCTTTAGCAGGTATCAGTAGGCTTAGCCAAGTTCCTGTTAGCTTCTGCAAGGAATTTGGTGTCATTGCCGTACCTTAAATGTTTCTTCCTCCAGTGTTCACTCCTGCTTCATCTACATCAGTGGTTCTCAACCTGTGGGTCCCCAGATGTTCCTGGACTGCAACTCCCAGAAATCCCTTCCAGTGCAGCAAGTGGTAGAGGCTTCTGGGAGTTGCAGTCCAGGAACACCTGGGGACCCTCCGGTTGAGAACCACTGATCTACATCTAATCTACTTTTTTCAAATAATATAACTTGCATATAGATTGAACAGAGGGGCTGAAATCCTGTTGTACAACTTAAGCTTTTGGCTAGTGATGTCATCAGTTAGGGCAACTTTTCAAAGATGGAACATTGCTGGATCCTCTCTCGAAAGATCTTGAAGGTTCTTTAAGGACCCTTCTATTGTGAGGAAGATATTGGGGTCTAATTTCAAAAAATTGCTGCCACTAGTACTTGAATGTGGCTCCTATGGATGTTTTGTGGCTTGTACCATCAGTTTCCTCTAGCGATATCACTGCTTGCTTGCTTGCTAATCTTACTTGGAAGTTGCCATTCCAGGATATTCTATGGAATATTGTTTTTAACTCTCAGAACAGGTCCTGGGATGTTTTCTGGGATGTTTCTATACAGAGTTCCTGGGATGTTGGCTGTGGTATATATACCACAAATCACTACAACAGATATCAAAAGAACTAGTGAACCTTTCCCTTGTGTGACCAGGGCCTTTGTTTGCAAAAGCTTGAGCATCCAAACAGGAAATTCTGTGATGAATACATGGGAGAAACTGTTTTTATACATAAGCGCATGCCTTCTTAGTAAGAGGTAGGACATAACTGGGTTGAAATAGCTCAGCTAGTCACTGCGATGTCTCTTGAAAAAGGAATTACTAAATACAAGGCACTTTGTTTTCCTCTGACTCAAAAGACTTAAAGAAGGTGTGAGCGACTGTTTAACTATCACATTTACATCCTTTCGAACTGCCAACCTAGCAATTTGAAAGCATGTAAATGCAAGTGTAGATAAATCGGTACTGCCGTAAAAAGCAGCAAGGTAAAACAGTGTTTCCTTGCAGCCATGCCTGCCATGTGGCCATGGATTTGCACAACACTATCTCTTTTGCTTGAATACGGAGATGAGCACTGCCCCTAGAGTCAAACACAACTAGCATGCATGTGCGGGGGGAAGCTTTGCCTTTACCTTTTATTCTTTTGGAACGATATCAGAAGTGTATAGTATAAAAAGGAAATTTCTCATATTTTATGCACGCTTCATTAGGATGATTGTCACTTCATTGGCAACACCGCCCAGGCCAGACTGAGTGGATACTTAGCACTTCTATTGTGTCACCATTTGGTAATGTTTTGTGTGGGAGAATTCAAATGATAATTCTTAAAACGGGTTTTGAGATAATCTTCTGCTAATTAAGCCCTCCAGTTATACTCATTATGGATTAGTAGTTGAAGTATTTACTCACACATGCCCATATGGCCAAAGACAGAAATCTGTTTAGATTAGAACATGGCCTACCAAATTCATAGATTTTAATTTCCACAGAAGCCCAGAATTCCCCAAGTGGAGGACACCCATTCTTTGGCCTATCTAACAGCTAAGAAAGGGGGCTGAAAAACAGAAAACCAAGAGCACTGCAGTTGATATCAGCATTTGCCAGAAGTCCAAACAGTGGTGGGCCTACATTTTTGAGACCTTAAGCTTGAACTGTTATGGGGGCACCTTCGGAAAAAAAAACAGCAATGTGGCCTGGGTTGCCACTGTTATTTTGTTCAGCAGAGTTGCTGCATTATAGGTCACCACAATCTTTTAAAAATGAGGACTAAAATTGCTTCTAGGATGAGGGCCTTGATGCTTCAGTTTCATAGTAGGTCCAACCTTAATTCCAAACAAAACACAAAAAGGGGCTCAGATAGATAGATAGATAGATAGATAGATAGATAGATAGATAGATAGATAGATAGATAGATAGATAGATAGATAGATAGATAGATAGATCAGGGAGATGATGACAAGAGAACAGTTGCTGAAAGAGACTTGTTTAACATTTAATGGGCCAACAGGGTCAACTAATATAAAAGCAGTAACATCAGGGAGTTGACTTCATTCCTTCTTTCTTGGGGCCAGGGGCCCTGTGTAACCTCTTATTGGGAGGAACAGAGTCCCAAGTCCTCTAAAAATTCCAGGCCTCTCGCAAGTGGGCAAGGCATGGGGTGCTGCAACAAGGGTGCTGAATGCATGCCATCCAATGTTCCTGGAGATGCAGCAAAGGCTCCTCCTCCACCCACACACCCCTAGTTCCCACTGACAGCTGCCAGTCTTTAGGTGCAATAATTTTCCCGAGAGGCACAGGTGAACTCTACATGGCTGGCATCCCCTGGGTAGCAGGACATTGTGTGAGGAGGACCGGGAGGCTGACCTCAAGACTATGAGGAAGACTGACCACAAGATTTCTCCAGTACAAGCAAAAGTCTTACTTAATATTTCATCTTTTGACAGCAGCTAGATTATTTTGGACCCAGTTCTGGAAATCTGGAAATCTGCCAACCAATGATATGATTCTTAAGAAAATATTAGAATGTGCAGAAATGGACAGATTAATTAAGAAATTAAAGGGACAAAAAGAATTGACTTTTTATTTGAGCTGGGACCTATTTTATACCTGGTGGAAGGCAAAAGCTTTGTAGTAAAAAGGTGGGGGGATGAGAAGAGACAGATAATAGAATGTCAATGATAAAAACTCACCAAATGAGATATGTTATATTGTAAACCTGTTTTATATGTTTTATTCTTTTTTTTGTCCCCCCCCCCTGTTTTTCCTTTTTATGCTTATTTCTTTTTTGTGTTTTTATTATAATTGTGAGAGTAAGGTTCATGTTTTGAGTTTATCTTCAATTCTTCATTCTGTCCTCTGTCTTTTAGATATGATTCGTAGCTATATCCTAAAGCCATCAACTCTGTATCTCTGTAAATGCTGTATCCTAAAAGCATCATCTCTGTTTTTCTGCAAAGCACCCCGCCTCCTCTTAAATTTTGAGATTTTTTTCTGCAGAGATGAGCTTCTAAACTGAATGGCAACAGGAGGTGTCCAAACCACAAAAAGTGCATAGCAAATGTCAAACCACATGCTAAGACATCTCAGGGCGTTTATACACGACCCCTAAGCTCCGCCGCAAATGGCTGCAAGGTCTGGACCTTAAAAATGTTTACCCACCAGCTCTGGACTTTGCAGACAATTAAGTGTGAACCTGCCCACTTTAGCGTGACCAAACAGCAGTTTTCTTGTACCTGCTTTTTGGATGTGACAAATATTTGATCCGGTGTAAGGATAGTGAGTGCGGGGCTCTCCTGGCTTCTGTTTGTTCTTTTTTTGCGCCCCGCCCCTTTAAGAGATCTGAATGCTGCCTGGAACAAAATGGAGGTAAGACAGCATTCTTTTCTTTCTTTTTTCTCCCTCCCTCAGGCAGCCAGCAACCAGGAAGTGCGGAGGGGGGTGGGGACAGAGAAAGAGCGAAGAACCTCTAAGATCTCTGGTCCGAATTTAAGTGGCCAGCGGATCTTAGGGGTCGTGTAAAAAGGCCCTCAGATCTTAAAATATCTTGGTTTTGCACCTTTGTATTCAGCTTTTGAAACTCGCTATTAAGACAGAGAAAACAAGACATTAAGAAATTAATGACCTTTAATCTTGCTAATGCAGATAGGAAAGTATCACTGATCTTTAAGTTTGGTTGTGTTAGGGAAAATGAACATTTATGTAATGAAGTTACATGCTTTCCAATGCGGCAAATTGTAACCAATCCTGAGTTTGTTCTTTGTCTGTTTCTGTATGCGGAAGAGTACTTAAGACTGGACATTCCATACAGGAAGTTGTCCCTGTGCCCAGGCACCCCGTGTGCACAAGGTATTCTGAAATGATCCTCTGAAAATCAGTCTGCATTCCCAGGAGTCCAGTTTGTCTGTCGTCCATTTTATAGTGAGCCTCATTGAGGATCAGCCACATTCAAATGTGTGGTGACATAATTTTTTAAAAAAAAACACACTTCTCCAGTGAGACAGCTGGCCCTTTGTGATTTCTCTGCCAGCAGCAAGCTCAACATTGGTTCTTGAGCCACCAGGCCTCACAATGCCTTGCCTGGTCAGGCCAGATCCAGGCATCCTCCTCCAGTGGCACAAGCAGCTCAACCCGGTAGCCAGTCTCAGAGTCTTGTCTGTGGACCATCTCCCACACCTCCTGGTCCATGCCACATGCCCAACAGCTCTCCTCTTCTGCCTGTCCTGTTTCCATAGATTCTAGCCCAGATATAGCCAGTCACACCTCCAGCCTGAAGGGTACAAGTGAGCTGTAGACAGGCGATCTGGCTGAGAGGTGGAGAGCCCAGTCTCAGAGCTTGGAGGGTGGGCGGGGGGACTCCTTGCCAGCCCCACACCTGCCTTTCTCCTTAAAAAGAACCCATCATTTGAAGACAATATTAGAAGCCAAAAACAGTAAGTATGCAAATACTAAAAAGGATCAAACAACCACCACATTAAAAGAGGGTAGACAAAACCAAAACACATGCAAAGCAGTAGAGCATAAACATTCTATTTTAAAACCCCACTTTATGAGACCTCTTTTTTAAAAAAATTGGTGCTATTCAGTGTGTGTTCTCATAAAATGCACATTTCCAAATACATGTTGGCCAAAATCATTCTGTTCTAACAGAACTGCACCAGAAATTTCAAAGAAATGTGAGAGACAGCTGCTTTTTGAGGCACATTTTTTTGCCTACTGTTGTTTTTCAAAGGGGAAAGCAATGCCTCTGCTGTAATCATGCAGAATGTTATGGAGTTCCAGATATCAGGAAATTCTGAATTTCTAAAATTCTGAATTCCAGATCCAAAGGGCCGCAATTCCAAATTAAAATTCAGAATCCAAATATTTATGCTGGTGCATATCCCTACTGAATATCTCATTTACCTTGGGAAGTCCTATTAGGGTCACTATAAGCTAATTCTAACTTGGCGGCATATACAGTGCTGTCCAACTTTGAACAGGCTGAAGTCTACTTTTTCTGGCCCGAAGTGCCTGAGGGCTACTACACTAATGCATCTACTTGCGAATGTTATCCCTTCCAAGCCCATGCTCATAAGTAAAAAGAAAATTTGTAAGTAGAACTGCAGTTTCCCATAGGAATGCATTGAATTGATTTTCAATGCTTTCCTATGGGAAGGCTGACCATGCACTCGCTTCCCTTGCACCTGCTCAATCATCTGGCCAGTGGAGGGAGCAGGGGACCACACCATGGCCCTTGAACTGCCCTGTTGGGCTGAGACTGTGGGCTGGCAGACCCAGAACTTTGTTGGGGCAGTGGTGGTCCTTGGGATGGGGGAGGCAGGGGTGGAGAACTTATCACCTCACTTTTTTTATTGATGGACGGTGGGGTACTTTTGAACCCTTTGCAGCTACTGGTAGCCCGCGGTCTACCTATTGTGCAGGCCTGGCCTATAACAAACCCAAAAATGTCTGATATTAGTTTTAATGATGTGAGCTCCATCCCTGGATCCCATCACACTGTTCAGCGGGCTAACTAGGATGTGGCCCCTTCCTGCCACACATCCTCCCCATCACTCTATAAGCATGGATTATGAAATCCCTATGATTGAGATTTTTGTTTGTTTGTTCTGTCCCTAACAGCACATAAAAAAAGAATTACCCTCAACACAACAAAGCTTCTGTGCCTAGCTGGCCTGAAGGGCAAATATTGAACAACTATCTTTTAATCCTGCACCACACCGTCCCCAGTAGTCTGTGTACATATTTGTGCATGTGCGCGTGTGCACACGTCCTGTTTCCGCGTGGCAAGCAACTGCATGGAAGTGACATGAAATACTTTCAGAAGACTTTGAAACTTTCTTTGAGAATTCAAAATAAAACCCATGTATCTCTTAGGACGTCTTAGGGGATACTCAAGCAGATAGCGCTGCAGAGGAAAACCTTTAGAAACAATTTAATAAATAGTTAATTGTGGCTTTTCCAATTAAATAAGTGCAGAACAGGGACGCTGGAGTGATTTGAATATCAAAAGATTGTGGAGAATGTTCACGGCACTAGCTATGAGGATTTGACTGTATATGGCAACCCGCTGTTTTTTATCTATTCTTGAGCCTTCTCTTTTTTCCTTTCCCCATAGAGAATAAGCTTTCTGCCTATGATGAGAATTCAAGCTATTGACTAGAGTAGGTAATTGATGAAGCACTTCAGGACTGGAGCCCTATTATCACTCCACAGACATTGTAAGAAGCCACTTATGAAATCTCTCTCTATTATTTGGGTATTTAGATCAGTAGATCCATAGATATATATTTTTCTCTCTCTCTCCTCCAGTAGAATATCTCTAATAAATCATTCTGAAGTCAATAATGTTTCCCTGGTTGCTGAAAATTATGATCAAGGAAGACTATGAAATCTAATGCATACACTATAAAAATAGATTAAAGAAACATTTTACAGTGGAGAGACAGCTATTATATTTCCTTTCCCCCGCACCCCACCACAAGTTGAAATGTTAAGAGTTCAGTGTGTCTTCAGTCAATGATATCCTATAATTAAATCCTGCCAAACTGAAGAGACGAGATACGGAGTCTTCCTCCAGATGACTTTGTTAAATTGTACACTTCGGTACAATTTACATTGTACGTGGCAGATGTCTATGCCTCAGGTAACGGCATTTGCTATTATGGTTGCCGTACACTGCATTGGTGTACTATACAGGCATATTTCTGTAACCAGATGGTGGTCGTGTACCCGAGGGCCACATCTGATTGTGAATCTTTGTGGTACAGCCAATCCTGAGATCATTCCTGTTAAATATGTTTTCTGCAGAATGTGTAATGGTCACCAGGAGAATCTTCCTAGACTTCACCAGAGCACTCTATTTTTGTTTCTTTATTTGTAACTGTTTATAAAGAGGTTCTATCTGGACACCACACACCACTGGACATCAGTAATAAAACATATAAGACCAAATAAATAAAAATGAGATACACCTACATTTCCTATAAAACAGACAATGTGTTGGCCCACATTCTGTTCTCTCAAATGCCCTGCCCCTCCCCACATGTTTGGAGGTTTACAGACACATCAGAAGCTTGAGCTGAGCTGAAATAACAAGCCAGCACAACTGGGAGAGGACACCTATTGTGTCAACAGCTCTGCAATTGCATCAACAGCCCTGTTATTGCGTCAAGTTCAACAGCCCTGTCCATTGCCCCCTTCCAGAGGTCAACAAAAGCTTTAACAGAATCACCTGCTAAAGCAATAGGAAACTTCCCAGTCAGGAAAACATTTGGCCTCATCAGCCTCCTGCACATACCATCTTAATAGCTCTCCTATCCCCTGCAGAGGCTCTGAGTTCCAGTGTGCCTCAGCCTCACCAAGTAATGATCTATCCATGACAATAAGACTTCAGGGAGTTCCTCCACACCCAGATCACCAACATCTTTCCCAATACAGGGCACTAAGTCTAAAGTTTGCCTTGCAAAACAGGTGGTTCCAGATATCATTTTGGACAGAACCGTGATCATCATAGAGGACATGAAGTCCTGAGCCACTCCTGATAAAGCTGCTTTCAGCATGGATGTTGATTATCCCCAGCACAAAAAGCCTAGGAGACTCCAATATCACTTCCAAGAATAACTCCGCTAGTTCAGTCAGGGATACCACTGAGCAGTGGGACTGGGCATTACACCAAGAGAATCCCTATTCTGTACCAGGCTCCACTTTCAGAGACACACATTCAAACCTGGGGTGAAGGAGACACCTGGCGAGAGATGGAATCACAATAGGCCAATGCAGTCCCAACATGGTGGACAAATCTGAGTGAGATTAACAACCCCCAGCGTCATCCAACCAAGTCTCTGTAATGCAAGACAGGTCATCCTGCTCATGGAGGACCAAAATCTGGATGGCTGCCATTTTCCCATAGTGACTTGACATTTAGCATAAGTACTTTCAGCCCAAGAGGGCTGATGCCAAGGCTATACCAGCCATTTAACTTTGAGGACAGCTTAGGGGCAACCAATACCCTCTTGTCTTTCCCTCAGACAGGATGTCATAGCAATCTCCCCCACCATATCTCCCCCTGTCCTATACCATACAAAAAAGAAATTGTAGGATGGGACCTCCTAGAAGTTCAACGCAAGGCTGAGCATCCACATCTCTCAGTGCATGTCTCCAAGTGTGACCCTGAGTGCCACAGTTAGCAAGCGAAGAAAAGTGATCTCTGGCAAGAGACCTGCTATGATATATCTGCAGGGGGACGAGGAACCAAAAATCTAGTAATGGAGCCCAGGTGTTCCATTTCTCAGTTCTTCACCCAATGACCTTCTTACTCCAAACTCTATTTTCAGTTTGTTCCTAAAGCTTCCTGGTTATAGCACAACACTACCTACAAAGCTGCAGATTCTACTGGCATGGCCTTCAAAACCAAGCCACCATGCTATGAATCCATGGAATACATTACAGGCAAACAAGAGTTATCATGAAAGTACTCCCTGCCTCAGAAGTTTTCTGTTTGCCTCATGCATGCCAGTACATTTTGAAATGGAGAAACGAGGGATTTCCTTGGCAGTCCAGCAAATACTTCACAGGCAATAGCAAAAAGAGCAGGGCAAGAGGATAACCAAAACTCAGAGAAGTAAAAGGACCTCAGCAGTTGCAATACTGTGATGGACGTCAGTTGTTTCAAATAAAACCTTAGGTGAAGAGGACCTTCAACCCGCTTCTACCCATTATTATTTACAATACTTATTTATACAATGGCTCTAGTCACCATATACCAGTGTTGGTGAACCTATGGCACATGGGTGCCAAAGGTGTCACTCGGAGCCCTTTCTGTGGGCACCCAACATCGCCCCTTCACAGCAACCTGTATTCAGTTTAAATTGATTTATTGTCGCTTTGCAAAAAAAAAAAATAAAATGGGTTTTCTCAGTTTTCTTCTTGGCTTCCTTCCATGTATAAGATGGCCTTCAATGTTTAGTCAAAATTTTTAGACAAAACTATAGTCTTATACAATGATGCTTCTGTATTATCACAAAAATAAATTGTGGATACTGTCATCTTTCTCCTTTATGGCAACCTTTTCACTAGAGTCACTACTGGGTTCAATCCCAGGTAGCAGGCTCAAGGTTCACTCAGCCTTCCATCCTTCCGAGGTCAGTAAAATGAGTACCCAGCTTGCTGGGGGGGGGGCAATGTGTAGCCTGCACACTGTAATTAAAAAATTGTAAACCGCCCAGAGACTACTTGTAGTGGTATGGGGCGGTATATAAGCAGAACACTTTTACTGACTGAGGGTGTAATCCAACCTATAAATCCTGCCATTTTTGAAAGTGGAAATCTTCCCCTTTTACTCTTTACTCATGTGGCTTATTTAGGGTAGCAGTTATGATGTAAAACTTGCAATTTTTTAAACACCCTGCCCCCATCACTAGCTTTTTGGTGGAGGACATCTGATTCTGGGATTTTCAGAATACCAATCCCTTGCAGGAACCAAATTCATGAGCAACATTTCATAACCCCCTGCCAAATGTTCTGCATATATACCACCCTATAGCACGTAACATACTTTCTGGACAGTTTACAACTTAATTCTGCAGGCTACACTGCTCCCCCAGCAAGTTGGGCACTCAAATTACTGGAAGAATAGACGGCGGAATGAACATTGAGGCAGCTAGCTTGCATTGCTTCTGGGCTGTGAGGAGCGTTTTGACTGCAGTGCTACAGTTGGACCACTGCACCACAAGTACCTGCCTTTTTGAGATACAAGCTCAAATAAAAGTCTTTCTACTGTGAGTATGTGTGGTTTCTTTAGAGATCCAGCTAGTATAGATTCAAGGAGAGAGGTCTGTTTTAAAATTTGAATCAGTACAGGACGACTGCATATCTGCAGGAGATCAGTTCTGGGATCCCCGTGATAGTGAAACCTGCATATAAGAGCAAACATTCTTATCCAAGGATAATGGTGGCAGAAGGGGTGGTGGGGTGCTGTGGTGAAAGCATTTGCTTTTGACACCCCCTAAATGGCAAAGAGGGAATAAATGTTTTTTTCCCTTTCTCCTTGCTGCTTATTGAAGGAGAAGGGGGACTGTATTCTCTCCTTGCCACCACTGCCGCCTCCAGCCAGCCAGGCACCCGTGGAATGCTAAAAACACGTGGATACTGGTGGACATCTTCTTGTAACTTAATATCTCCCTAAGTAAAGAGAAGGTTGAACCTCTGCTACCACCATCTAAGATGATTAGACACAATTAATGTTGTCTATTAATGCTGTAAAGTGTCCCTCAATTCCTTGTTCTCAAATACTTGAAGATAATTGTACTGGACTGTATATTATCCCTCATTCTGTAAGTCGCCTTCGATCTTTTTCCAATAAATAAAATAATAAAATAAATTATTAGAATATAATTAGTTTGCATGGAGTGCAGTCCTGCTGACTGGAGTACTCCAGGATCCCCTTTTCCACTCTCAGGTTTGCAGTTAATGGGGCTTCCCACTTGTGCAAGGTGGTTGTGGGTTGGTTCGTGCAGAAGCAGAAACCAAAGAAGAGCCAACCACAAAGCAAGCCATCCCACAAGCATCCAGACACCATCAGAACCATTAGATTTCATTTCCCTGTGCACATATCAGTTGTACTGGGCTAATGGAACCTGGCAAGTCTGCTTTTCATCAGTGCCAACAGTGTCAAAGCCTGCATCTCATTCCAGCTCCTCCACACTACGAAAAGAGCAAACCCAGTGGGATGACCTTGCAGTTTCTTTGGAAGTCAAGTTAAGAAACCAGGATGGCCTACTACCTGAACCCTTGGAATGAGGAAGAGGAACCTTGCTGTATGATTAGAATTTATTTATTTATTTATTTATTTATTTATTTATTTATTTATTTATTTATTTATTATTATTATTATTATTATTATTATTATTATTATTATTATTATTATTATTATTATTATTATTATTTATTAATTACACAGCCATCTAGGCAAGATAATCACTAGTCGAACACTAGATGTTGTGATGTACAAATTTATTTTGAACACTTATTATTATTATTATTATTATTATTATATTATTATTATTAATTATTAATTACAGATCCCAGACAAGGCAGCTTTAGATGTTGATTACAAATCACTATTTGAACAACTCCAATTTCTTCGTGAATAGCAAATTATGCAAGCAGATCTTAAGGTGGCCACCCAGTGTGACTGATGGTGACTTTGTCAACTCCAATTTCTTCTAAATACTTGCTTAGCTCTTTAGGCAGCACCCAGTGTGCTGATTGATTGACCATGATGATGATGATGATGCCAGAGATGATGATGATGAGGAGGAGGAGGATGATGAGGAGGAGGAGGAGGAGGAGGATTGCTTTGTAGGGCAGAGCATCAACCATGTCTTTTTCATTTAAGTCTAAGGGAGATTCCTTTTCTCCTTGTTGGGAATATGCTTATAGGTTTCTTTACAAAAAAGCAGAAGTATCTGTGCAGCTGCCGATAAGACAAAATCCAAAATCCATATTGTGACGGTACCTTTATTAGGCACATTAAAAATTCAGGGAAATGTGTGCAGGTCATTAAGATCTTCAGATTCCTTAATCAGGCAACACATTTAAAAAAACTAGCCAGCAGAAGAAAAAAAGAGGGGAAGTGTACAGTCATGCAGTCTTCTTGTCTTGAGATGTAATGGATGAAGGGTTTGCAGATGTTCCATTTTAAACATATTAAAATTTAGCATAACTGGGGTTATGCTGTAATTGGATAATCAAACTTTTCCTGCTCTCATCAAGCCTAGGTAACCTAATATTATCACACATCACCTGATGAGTCCCACTTGAGAATTTCCCAAATTACAGGCATCAATCTATGCTGAATTAGCATAAAACAGGGAGGAGAAAAACTGGTTGGATGTGTGAATGCCTAGACTCATCAGCTATAAAACACGCATATGGAAAATGGGATATCTGCACTTCCGTAGTTATAGGAAGAAAAATACAGAAAGCTAAGGACAACCTCCGAGTTGGAGAGATAGACAGGAGATCTTGCAATGCCATTTGCAGAGAATCCTATGCAGGTGAAGACATTTGCTTAGGAATACCCTGAAGCAAATGGTGAGCCACTGTGTGAGACAGAATGCTGGACTGGATGGGCTGTGGCCTGTTCCAGCAAGGCTGTTCTTATGCTCTTGTATTCTTTTTTTGCAAGCCAAGCCTGGAGTAGAAGGGCCAAGAGTATTTGTAGAGCTCATCCCTTGAAGGCAGAACAATACTGAATTGTGGGTCTTTGTTTAGAAGTTTAGAAGTTTGAAAACAGCTCATAATAGCATGGGCTACTGTTAGCAAAACTTGTGTACATCAATACCAGCGACCGATTGTCAATATTTCTGATCAGCAGCATTTGGTGTCGTTTGTAACTAGCACCTCAAATCTGATGGGAGATTCACAATTAAATCATTACAGTGAATTGCAAATCCACAGGCTGAGGTGCATTAGTAACACTTCATTAATTATATTGAACCTGGGGCCCAAAATTCTTTTCTCCTATATTTATCACTCACAGGACAATTTGTCTTTGTGGTATATGAGTCAGTTCTATTTTAGACAAAGAGGAAATGATATGGATCTTCACCCTGCTATAAGAATCGATGAATTGCTAACAACTAAGCAAATATGCTTCCCAGAAAATTCAGCTCAGTAACTAAAATCCTGTTTTAACTGGAGCACTTCCTTAATCCTAAACTTCTCCAGTTGCATGTGATTTTCTTAAACATGTTCCTCAGATCCATAGCTTGAGCATCAGCTGTGACTGATAGGTTAGGAGAGCTAGATTTGAGAGCTCCCCACATCACCACTGTCCCCAGATGTTTTCAAACTGAAACTTCTAGGAGGCTTCACCACTAGCTATGAAGATCTGGATTTCTGGGAGTTGTTGGCCAAGGGTGTCTCAGGGGCAACCAGTTTGCTGCCAGGACGCTTTGCAAATCCGGTTCCTGGGACGGCGTGAAATAGCACTCATGTGACACACCCGGGAGTCCGGGTCTGGGGGCGTTTAAAAGCTCCCTGCCCCAATTGCACATCCCCTTCCACTGTTGTTTCTCACCCCTCACACCCTCCCTAGAAGTAATGAGAATGAGATTAGCTGGTTGCTGCAGGGCCAGATGGGAATTTTTGACCATCACCTCAATTTGCCTCCCTGGTGTTGGTGAGTTTTCACCCATCCCATTCTCATTACTGTTATGTAAATAGGGTCATAATGTAGGATCTGGTCACAACATCAGGTAGTGCAAAGTGCTTAGGTGAGTTCCAGAATATGTCCCAGTATGGGGATAGGGCAGCCTAGTAAATAAAAGTTATGAGTTATGGTTAAGATTAGTTAAATTAATAAGCTAAAATGTCTGCTTAAACTTACTAGGGCTGCCCTGTTTTTTTTTGTTTACCCTTGAGTTGGTATGGTCCTAAAAGTTGCTACCATCAAGGAACTCACCTGGTGTGTTTTGGAACTTTGGCTAGGGAATTTAATGCCCTAGGAATATTTGAACTATGGCAGGCCCCCTTCAGATATTAAGTAAAGTTAATTTAATAAAGTTGTGGCTCAATTTAACACCAATATTTTGTGTCATCTATTTATCTATTTATTTTGGGTCTGAGATTGCAAAGACATCTGAGCTAGCAGAGTGTATGAATATCTGAATTCATCAGGTACAGAACAAACACGTGCAGACTAGTCCCTGGTATATTTGATTACATACACTTTATAATAGAAGGCTCAAAGGTATGTAATGTACAGCACATTTTTCCATAGGCTCTTGAATCTTTTCCAGTAAGGCTGTTGATCATACTTCAGGAATATTTATTTATTTATTTGTATTTCTATACCCCCTCCTTAGTGCAAACCTAGGGAGGTTTACAAAATATCAAAAGAAGAGGCAATCTTGCATTGCACTGCATTTCTTCTGGTCAATCAGTCTGGGAGGTTTAAAAAAATATGTAGGCATCCTTGATTTCATAGGGATGATGATGATGATGATGATGATGCCACATTCATTTACTTACTGTCTCACCCTCATACCCAGGAAGCAGGGTAAGATAGGAAAGGGAGCAGTGAGCATATGTCTCATGCTAAACTGGAATTTGGCCTATGCTCATACTGTCTTAGACACATCAGAATCTGGTCATCCATTTCCAACCCACCTCCATTTCAAACATACGCTTCCCCATGTAAAATCATAGGGGAACTTTTTAATAGACACTGACTTGTGCCAGGGGCATTTTGTTGTACAAAAGACTCCCCTTGAGCTCACTGGAACGAAGTGTGACAAGAATGTTGCAAACCGTAATAAGGCAAATAAATATGAATTTATTAGTACCACAATTGATTCCTAAATTCATATGAGAGCCGGAACACAGTGGCTCTGTTGCAATCTCACACACAATGCGGAAGAGTGGCAATTTCCATTCTTCCCCTTCTGACCCCTATGACTGTATAAAATTTAGCTGAAGTTATGAAACAACTGTGCGGAAAAATGTGTGTGTGACTGGACGCTAAGTTGCAGAAGTTTTACAATCAAACCTTCATTATCTAAAACCAATTTAGAGGAGAGCTGATCCCCAGGCCTCTTGTGGGTAGAGCACTCAAATTGCTTTTTTTTCTTCAGATCATCACTTTTCTCTCGTCCTCCTCAAATTTCCTTCATTGTAAGCCAAAACCAGCTCCCGGTCTGTTGAGCCTTACTTACTACATTATCCTTTGCCCTCTGTGCATATATTAGCAATGCCCTTAAAGATACAGCACTGGTCTAAGTCTTTTGTCCTTGTAATGAAGACAAGAACCCATTTCCAAGCATTCCCCAATAAGATTATCTCAAATAATAGCAATCTAATTAGTTCAGACAGTTTGAAGTCTCACTTTAGGCTCCCAGGTGGCATCCCTCATTGCTGGAAGATATTTTTTTGTTCCCCTCTAATATCTGAAGCCTTTATTAACATTCCAGGCATGGAGACCTACTGCCCTTATACAATATATATAAAATATATGATTACTGTATTTTGGCCAATAAGATCAGGGGAAGAGGGAACTAATGCTCCCAATATATCAAAGGCAAAGAACTAAAAAAATTGTTTATGATACACAAGGAGTTCAGCAAATACGGCAAGTTCTCTTCCTTGAACTTTTAATTTCATCCCTCCATATCTCAATGCAGCTCTCCTATCCCAATGAGACTGAATAGCTCCAGCAAGTATCTAGCAAGTATCTACTAGAAATGGGCACCAAAAAAAGGAAGGCTGTTTCTTCATTTCATTAGGTAACAAATTACTTCACTACCTAAATAAATGGTAGACATGTTTTGTTTTGTCACAAACACCACCACCACCCCAGAATGAAATGAGTCATCTTACAGGAATAAATTGCAGGTGAGCTCAAGCTCTTCCCTGAAAACCCCCCAAATTTAGAAATGTTTGGGGTTCCGGAAGCTGAGTTATGAAGCTCCAAATGGGTTGCCCCAGGAAAAAAATATTTCGGAATGAAATTGGAAGCCAAGCTGCAGATTGCTCGTGGCTTGGCTTCAGAAGTTCAGAATCCAATTAGAAAGATTTTTTTCCTAGGGGCACCCCCTTTGGAACTTCATAACTCAGCTCCCGGAACCCCAAACCTTTCCAAATTTCAGGGGGTTTACCTACAATCGCTGAGGAAGATATTTTGGTCCTTTAGGGCCCAGGGGAGTATAGTGTTTTGTTTCATTTTGTTTTGTTTCATAATGAAACTGCTATAAAATTTTGTTACCAATGAAACAAAACTACTACAGAAACAAAATGAAACACTATTTTTCCATTTCATGCCCAGCTCTACTATCTACCTGAGCAATACCTTTGGGCTTTCTTCACTGCCTACCACCAATTTCTCTTTTTAGTTCCCAATGTTCTTTTCTTTCTCAAAAGTCTTTCCTGTAAAGGGTTTTTTTTTTGGGGGGACTATGTAACCAACTCCTTTCATGTTCTAAATACTTACAAACTGCTGTTCTTGCCTCCAGGTTTCAAACTTTATTTTCTTGGAATTGTTTTGCATCCTCCTAGTTAAGCTTGTATGAATCCCCAAAGCTTTAACTAATGCCATGCACTGGCTTGAAAAAATGCACTTAAATGCTGAATATATGTTTCAATGTTTGTTGAAATTCAGGTCCTTTCTTTAAAAGGAGATAAAATAGGTTTGACATTCAAGGAAAATATTTAAAGGTTGTATCACGGGGCCCTGGGATGAATCTTCCTTTTAGACTTTGACCCTATGACTAAGCTACGCTACTTTTTCAAAAACATTTGGCTATATCCATGATCACTGTTCTGAATCACTCTATGATTCCTGCTTCACCTTATCAGAATTTCTTTTTACCATGCTGAAACCTTAAACAATTTCCTTAGCTATTTATCTAAGAAGGGACAAAGAACCAGCAGCAGCCTGTGATTAAATCAAGGCACCTTGCTCCATGGTGGCAGGATAGGTGAGTCCCCTGCTCAGGACACAAGCCACTGGTTCCATTTTAGCAGAAATGCCATCCAGCTAATCCTCCA
This sequence comes from Phrynocephalus forsythii, assembly GCA_029282475.1. Classification (NCBI taxonomy): domain Eukaryota; kingdom Metazoa; phylum Chordata; class Lepidosauria; order Squamata; family Agamidae; genus Phrynocephalus; species Phrynocephalus forsythii. Next base: position 152,364,516 of record JAPFRF010000002.1, read on the forward strand.
AACCCCAAAGTAGTTGCCCAACCCTCTTCAACAAGAAGATCATATAAAGTTGCTACATGCAACTGAAAACTCAACATAAGTCACACCCAATCCCCACTTGTAAAAAACAAACAACTCTGACTATTGCATTGTGTTTGGGGAAGAAGTAGCTAATAGGGATGGGCACCTTACCAAAAAATGAGGTGCTGTTTCATCATTTTGTAACACTTTGAACCATTTTGAAACAAAATGAAACAGCAGACAGCATGTTGTCCCGAATGGAACCAAACTGGGGAGCCGCTGTGAGATCTGCTGGCTGTTTCCTTGCTCGGTTCAGCAGCGAGATCCACTGGCTGTTCCCTTGCTCGGTTCTTGTCCACCACTGCCTCCCAGCTGGTTTTGACTTCTCAAGCTGTCAAAAAATCCCAGCAGGGAGATGGATGACTAGGGAGAATTGAGCAGCCAGGCAGCAGTAAATTCACTGAATGACTGCTCCTTTCTCCCATGCCACCCCCTCCTCTCAGGGTTGTGTTTTAGATAGGGAGTGCTGTGGGCAGTGGGGGCAGCACCCACTGCCCACAGTACTCCCTGTCCAAAACACCCCCCTGGAAGACGGTGGTGGCATGGGAGAAAGGAGCAGGGGTGGTAGGCTAGAGGCTTTTAAAAATGTCCTATTTATTTATTATTTATTTATTACATTTATATACCGCCCTATCTTCTGAAGCAGAACTCAGGGTGGTGTACACTTAAAAACAAGCAGTAGCAAACACACATAAAAACATCAGTAGTGGACTAAGTTAAAATAGGGGGGGGTACAATACCCTCCACAAAGGATGGCATGGGCGGCAACAAAAAAAATTAAATTGAAAGGTCGCCAAATGCATCCCTGAAGAGATGGGTTTTCAAGGCTTTTTTGAGGGCAGGCAGGGACACTGCTAGGAGCAACTCACTAGGGAGCTGATTCCACAATGAAGGGCCCACCACAGAGAAGGCACGGTTGCGCATAAGCAATTTCCATGCCTCTCTGAGTGTGGCCACCCTAAGTGAGAGTGCCTGCGCCATCCTCATGGGCCTGGTCCCAGTTGACCTCTGAGAGATACGCTCTGATAGGTATTCTGATCCCAAGTCGTGGAGGGCTTTGAAAATCAAAACCAGGACCTTGAAGCTTATCTGGAGGGCAACGGGTAGCCAATGCAGGCGAGCCAGAACTGGGGTGATGTGCTCAAATCTACGAGCACCCACCACCAGCCTGGCTGCTGCATTCTGCACCCGTTGGAGCCTCCGGACAAGGGTCAAGGGCAACCCCACATAGAGGGCATTGTAATAGTCGATCATTGAAATCATGAGGGCCTGCATGACTGTCCTCATTGAGGACTCATCCAGCGAGAGTGCTAGTGCCTCTAGCCCACACCCTCTGTGGTGGATGAGAGGCTTTTAAAAAATGTTCCACTACCAGCGCTCTTGTGGCAGGACATTTTAAAAAGTCTTGTAGGATAGATCATTGGTTTAGGTATCTGGCTGCCAAACCAGAAGTCAGGGGTTCGATCTTCCAATGTTCCTCTTGAGAGATGAGTCAGTCTGTGTAGCTTTGGGCAAGCTGCAGAAATCCAGGGTGCCTCCAGAAGAAGGGAATGATAAATGACTTCAGAAAAGTCCCCACCCCGAAAACCTTGGAAAGAGTCGCCATATGTCAGAATCAACTTGATTATTGTGCACAGTGTTAAGGAACAGATTTGCATTACTAAATTCAATAATCCATGTACTAGAAGACATATGGACTGAAAAATATACAATATATCAGGGGAAAATGCAAAAAGAAAATTCCTATAGTCAAAAGAGAAGAAAAAAAGCCTAGATGATTAACTTTTGAAACTCTTACCACTGTTACTGACAAATGAGAAGCACAGTAAACCAAAAAAGGAGAGAACTATTACAGTAATCAGTGCAAAAAAATAAACAAAACAAAGTAATAGAAGAAAGAGATCAGCAGGGGAACATATCGTATGTTCAGAAAAATATTGTCTTTTCATAGAAGAAAATTTCCATTATGAAAAACCTACAATTTTATAAAATGAAGTGAAAAGTGCTCTCAAACCATGAGGATGATATAAATTGCCATGAGACAGAATATCAAAAATGTTCTAAGCAACAGAGATTGAATCTGTCAAAATCCTAATAAGAATATGCCAAAAAAGTATGGAAACCAAAATAAAGTCTCACAGACTGGAAACCCTCAGTATACATATTCTATAGATTATTTTTATTCTACTACCGGGTATCTTGTTTATTATGTTAGGATTTGTGTAATTTGGTTCATTTCAGCTACCAGGTGTCAATCTTGGTTCAGTTAGTGCTATTATGTATTATTTAATTCCCCCACCGCCACATTATTATCATTTTAGTCATTGTAGGGTTGCTCAATTATGTAAACCACACCAAGGAGTGTTTCACTAAGTCTATCCAATTGATTGATTGATTGATCGATAGATCGATCGATCAATCAATCAATCAGTCAATCAGGAATGATTCTCAGGTGGAAGACCTGCCACTGGAGATGAAGTTAATGGTAATCCACTTTATGCTATTACAAATTACTACCTATAACTGAAGAGAGTAAAGCAAGCAGATGGGAGGGGAAATGTGTCCATCTGAAATGCAGTGCTAGAGGAGAGTTTAACAGGCAGTTTAACAGAGTGCCAGAAAGACTAGCAAGAGTGTGTTTTAGAGGAAATGAACCTGGAGCTCTCCTAGGTGCTAAAAGGAGTAAATGTGAAGCAATTGTCCTTTGGGCACTTCATGAGAAGACTAACTGGGAAAGAAAATGATGCTGGGAAAAGCTGAAAGCCAAAGGAAAAGAAGAGAACCAAATAAGAGAGAGAGATTGTCTTGATAGAGAAAGTCACAGCCTTGAGTATGCAAGGGCAGGGCAGGGCGGTTAGAAGAAAATTGTTCCAGTTTATTTCAACTTCCTGTGCTACCATGGTGGACCCTTCTTGTCTGGCTTGACTGTCAGTCAAATGAGCACTAACCAATTGTTCCTTTTCTGCTTCTGATATTGAAGAGAGCCACGCCTCTCTACATGAGTCCCATTTTCCTCTTTTTTTTTTAGTCTGATGGCAGTTCTGTAGTTAGTAGTTATGCAGGTAGTGTGCAGTTAGGATGTGGTCTGCAGGAGTCTGCTGGAAGCAGGCTGTGAGACTGTTGACGTCAGTTGCTGAAAGCAGTCACTTTTTTCTACAGTACACTGGTTTTGATCTCTTCAGAACAATGAGTAAACAGAACAGTTTATTCTTTATTTTACCAGTGTCTCTGAGTGAGTTACTGAGACTGCAAGTGCCAGTAGGTGAGAGGAAAAGGGGTGGTCTAGAGGATTTTTACTCAAAATTAAAAACCTCAGGAACAAGAATTAGCAACCTTTTGGAGGTCACTAATTCATAGGGGTGACATATGTCAGCAATAACTTGAAGTAATAACAACAGCAGGAAAGCCATTAGAAGAATTAAGAGGTTGGGAGTTGAGTTTTTCAAAAAATCATGTAAGCTAATTCCTTCTCTCCAAAGCAGAAACCAAGAACAGGAGAAGTTCAGTTAAATAATGACTGGGACTTTCCTACGTTCCTTTGGTAGAACTTTGCTGTATGTGTCGTCTTTGCTCTCCTCTGGTTGAAAAACAGCTTAAGAGGGAGAAAGAAATGAGTCTGCCATGTGCCACAAACAGGTGAGGTGAAGATTTCAGCAAGGAGAACTATATGTATGGTCTGTCCCGTATGTTATATCTGTATTGTATTTTGAACTTGCTGACTTGATCAGTGCTGTAAGCTGCCCAGAGTTCCCTTGGGAAGATGGGCGGGATATAAATCTAATAAATAAATAAATAAATAAATGTTGTGGAGATGGGCAGGAAATGAACTTTTAATTCATTTCGTTATTCGCTCTTTATTTTGTTAGCTAACAAAATGAAGAACAAACCAACCCACTGAAGAAAAACGAAATGAAATGAAATGGAAATTTCTTCATTTGCTTCGTTTTTCATTATACCCCCCCCTCCTACCTTGTCCTCATTGCCTCAGTCCTCCTGGTCCTGGTGGGGAACGTAGGCCTGTAGAGGTATGAACCGAACCGAACCGGATCGAACCGAACCAAGGGTGGGCCGAAACAGACAAACCCAAACCATGGGTTTACTGTTTCGTGCCCACCTCTAGAATGTTATCATTAATGCTGCTTCTCTAGCCTTTCTTTCAATTTTCTTTCTTTCTTTCTTTCTTTCTTTCTTTCTTTCTTTCTTTCTTTCTTTCTTTCTTTCTTTCTTTCTTTATTTATTTATTTATTTATTTATTTATTTCAACCTTGCTTTCTCTAGCCTTCCGGGAGGCCTTTGGCGATCGTTATTAATTTTTTTTTCTTTTCGCCATCATATTGCGTATTACCTATAATGTTAGGTTTTAATGACTCGTTGAGGTGCCTCTAGGTTTTATTTTGTATGTAATGCTGTATTATTTGTCTCTTAATGCATATTGTATTTTGTTCTGCTTCTGTAATACTTGTAGTCCATTGTTGTAAGCCGCTTAGAGTTCAAATTGAAGATAAGTGGGATATAAATATAATAAATAAATAAATAAATAAATAAATAAATAAATAAATAAATAAATAAATAAATAAATAAATAAAGCAAGTGGGAAGCTAGTTTGAATTCTGTTTTATTTAACTTTGCAGCACGGTGCATTTTTTTTTAAAAAAATGGGGTTGCCCTTGCCCTACACCAGTGGTTCTCAACCCGTGGGTCCCCAGATGTTCCTGGACTTCAACTCCCAGAAGCCTCCACCACTCACTGTGCTGGAAGGGGTTTCTGGGAGTTGCAGTCCAAGAACATCTGGGGACCCACAGGTTAAGAACCACTGCCCTACACCACCCAAAATTAACTCAGTTAGCTAACTCTGTTTATTTCTGTTACTGTTGATCTCTGTTTCTTCCCTCATGAGAGTTGTTTCAGAGATTCCATTTTAACAGCGGGGTGAGAAGAAAATGTTACCAAAGCAAAAGCAGGAAACACATTGATAAATGGGGGGAGAGAAATCAGGTCAGAAAGGTGCAGAAGAAAAACGATTTGATGGCTCAGTGTATTTAAAAATGTCTTCCTCATGAGCACTGCATTTTAAAATAGACAGACTAAATCTTTATTTGATTAAAATACTCTTTGGTGAGTCAACTCTTCTGTAAGTTCCATGGATTCAAATGGGCTGTTTGGACAGTGACTTACTATGTTCAAGTCAATTGCAGTTAGAGTAGGCCTGTGTGAATCAACAGAAGTTATGAAATTTTATGAACTCACCATATCCTCAGTGGATTCAACGGGCCTACTCTAGTGTGACTTTTCATAGAATCAAGCAGTTGGAAGGGTCCCACAAAGTCATCTAGTGGTCCAACCCCCTGCTCAAGGCAGGAATGCAAGTCATCGGATATGTGCCAGGTGGTTGTCTAAATTTCTCTTGAATATCTCCAGTGTTGGAGTACTCAACACCTCTCAAGGTAATTTATTATGCTAAGCAACAGGATTTTGGCCCTAGACAATTAATTGTGTGTGTGTTGGGGTTGGGGGGAGGAACTATTAAAGAATTAAAAACACAACCAATGCAGTGGGAAATCTATCCAGAAAAAGCATGCATCACTTTGTATAAATAGCAGATAGGTGAAATATTCCTTGATGCAGATATACATGAATTTTAAACAAAGGTAAAGGTTCCCCCCGTGCATGCGTGCTAGTCATGTCTTACTTTAGGGGCGGTGCTCATCTCCGTATTCAAGCCAAAGAGCCAATGTTGTGCAAGTCCATGGCCATGTGGCCAGCATGGCTGCAAGGAAACACTGTTTTACCTTCCTGTTTTTTGCAGCGGTACCTATTTATCAACTTGCATTTACATGCTTTCGAATGGCTAGGCTGTCAGGAGCTGGGGTTATCAGTGGGTGCTCGCTCCGCTGCATGGCACCCGGGATTCAAACCGCCGAGGTGCCGACTTTGCAGCCAACAGTTTTCGGAGCCTTAGTCCGCTGAGCCACCAAAATTAAAGGGAAGGACGTAACCCATCATCACACCTACATTCCTCTGGAGTCTCCTTTATTGAAAATGTTGCCTGCCCACAATTTTAAACTGGACGTGAGTGCCCGTGTCTCACTTTTACTTTACAAAAACCACCTTGTCTTGAATATGTATTGTAGAAAGAAAGCCAATGTTCAGCAGTAAGTTATCTTATGTGCCAGTTCAAGTCCTAATTGTCAGCACGGTTGCTTATCTGTGTGCATGCGTGGGCACAACAATACATAGGTTAGATACACCTTGTCCTTTTTAAAAAAATATGTATCTTGTTACTTCCAAATCTCTCTGAATGCTGTTTGTTACAAAGCTGTGGTAGGGCACTTCTGTTTTGAAGCAAATGGCCTGGCAAATGTTTACTGACAGAGTTTATTTGACACATCTGATCATTAGAAGAAATATTATGCTGGAACTTTCTCCCTAGAGCAGTCACAGCCATATAGAATCCCATTAAGCTGAAAACCGAGCTAGATAACTCGACAAACAGTATCGTTGGCTTCAGGAGTAGTCTTCTGCCTTCAGGAAGCTATTTTAGGATATTCCTCCCACCCACCAAACATCACGAAAGGCTTTAGCTGGATATGAGATACCAAGAAAGGCCAGGCAGTGCCTTAGCAACCCTTTAAGTGCCGCCAAAGAAGAAACATGGAGTGAAGAAGGTGAGGTGATTTTGGAGCAACAGTAGCTAGGGTCAGGTTTGGTAGTTACCCTCAACAACTCTCTTTGGGGGTTCTCCCCACCCACCCCTGACCTTGGAGCAAGCACAGCCATCATAGTCACCTCCCCAGAAAGTGACCCGGAGGCCATACATGCTTGACGAAGGGGTCGATCTGTGTCACCCTGCCCAGCTCTGCTTGTGAGCTGGTGGAACTAACAAAGCCTTCTCATAGAGATGTGGCCAAACTCCTACCAGCCCATAGGTGTTACTGTACTTTCACTCAGCTCTGAGTGTGAGAGAGTGTGAGGTAATTTTTCAAAATGGCAAACATTGCCAGCAGCTTTTCTGTTGCTAGGTCAGCCTTCGCCCATCTCCAAGTAAGAAAACAAAATGGTGGGGCCTCCAGGGGACTTGTGGATGCTCAGCAAAGCTCAGCTAATGCCTAGCACCCCATCTGATTATTGCTCACACACTCTAGAATGAGTTCGTAAATGGGATTAAAAGTCACAACCTTAATAGGATTAGAAACTAACATGAACACCATCATGACCAAAGTCTCTCTTTTTAGGGTAGGCCTCCTACAATGTTATTAGAAGATTCAGGGTGATCTCCCATTACGAACCGTACTTATTAACTCCATGTAGCTCTCAGTATCTAAGGCAGCGATGGCGAACCTATGGCACGGGTGCCAAAGGTGGCACTCGGAGCACTTTCTGTGGGCTCCTGACATAGCCCCTTCATAGCCACCTGTATACAGGTTAAATTACTGTATTGGCACTTTGCAAAAAAATTAGTTGGTTTTGAACTGTAGTTTGAGCACTCGGTCTATAAAAGGTTCGCCATCACTGATCTAAGGCATCAATTAAACACTTTCTTTTGCCTTTTCATCTTAAAGATGTTTCTGGGTTTTGTTTTGCTATTGACTTCACCTCACTTTAGATGGGACCTAGCTTTCAGGGAATTTAGGGAACTCCCTTGCCCTCTTCAAGTTGGTCATCCAAACTAATTTGGATAATTCACTCTTCACTGTTAGAACGCCCCACCATGTTCACTGGAGCATCCTGGCTTGCCAAACATATTCCCTCTAACTGCACATTGTCCACATAGAGGTAGCCTGCTTACCTGTGGCTCCTCTCATTGCACTTCCCATGTTAAAGGGCCCTCCAAATGTCTTGGCAGGTATTTTAAGTAGAAGAATTCAGTTGCAGACACACCAGTGAAATGTCCCACTGTGGTCACAGAACTTTTTAACCATATTCCATCATGCTTTGCAGTCACATAGTCTTTATTCCAGGATGTGCCTCCCAATGTGTTTTGGGGTTTCTGAGTAGAGATGGGTGTTTCATTTTGGAAGTGGTCCAGTTCCAATTCAATAAGCGCCTAACCTTCATGTTGACAACGTTTGACAGAAGAGACTTGCTGGAAATATCTCAGAACCTATTATTATCACTATTTATTTATTTATTTATTTATTTATTTATTTATTTATTTATTTATTTATTTATTTATTTATTTGCCATGGATACCTCTGACAATATGTAGATTACACTTCATATTTCTATATCATGCCAAGACAATAGGAAAAGAGTTTGTGGAGTGAAGCTCTTGTAGCATTACATTGCATATTGGAATCCACTACATATCAGACTTTTCAAGTGTTATTCTATGGGCTTACCATAGTCCAAAACATTTAAACCTGTGAATGCAGACCACACCCAGGAATGTTTTTGCTTAAATGATCAAGTACAGCAAAATATTTAACACTAGATATGCGCCCTTTGCATTCATATCCCCGTGGGTCCCCTGGACTGCAAGTAGATCAAACCTATCCCTCCTGAAATAAATCAACCCCGAATGTTCACTGGAAGGACAGATGTTGAAGTACTTTGGCCACCTCATGAGGAGAGAGAGGACTCCTCAGAAAAGTCCCTGATGTTGAGAGAGAGTTAAGGCAAAAGGAAAAGGGGAGGGCAGAGAATGAGATGGTTGGATGGTGTCATAGATGCAACAAATATGGATTTAACGAAACTCTGGGAGACAGTGGAGGACAGGAAGTCCTGGCAAGCTCTGGTCCATGGAGTCACAAAGAGTCAGATACAACTGAATGACTGAGCAACATGAATATGAAGTGCAGCACCATGGGTGACGGGGAGCTACGTTCCCTCCCTCCAGAACTGGCCAATCCACTCACCAGTTGTTGAGCAGCGCACATGTATGTTGTGCTTGACACCACGCCAGTTGCAGAAATAGCCTGGCCGGCTCTTTCCCACTTTCAGGACTTTGCACAAAAATTATGTTTATCGGTTGTCGTAAAGAGGAAAAAGGGGGTTTGGGACATGCTTCCTCTGTAGCAGACTGGAAAAGAAAAAAAATGTAAAATTAAATGTTAAGAATTTGAAGATTATAGGGGGATGATTTAAAAACAAAACATGGATTGAGAAGTAGATTCAGTGTGTTAATTCTGAAATTCCTTTTGTAATGGTGGGGAGGAATGAATTGCAACCTACTGCTGACATATTTCTGTTGTGCAAGAAAAGCTGTGCAACAGGATTTCAGCTTGTGTCTATTTCTTAAAATTTGGGTCCCCCAAATGAGAAAGGTGAGTTGTGAATAAAAATAATACAGAAAAATGTGAGTTGTGAATAAAATTAAGCAGAACAGACAAGGATGGAATAAATGGCAACAACTAAACTCAAGTCTTGGTACGAGATTATTTATTCAACAGTTAACTGTGCAAGAATGCAATCAAGACTCAAAGATATGTTTGCAGCAGCAGCGCCGAACTAGGCTGATGCTTTTTGAGCTGGCCAAAATATCACTGGGTTGGCTGATCTCAGATTTGCTAGCACATATATACCTACACATGTTTCACCCAATCTAATTCCCTAGTAAGAGCATTACATCTACAACGCTGGCATTCTACTCTGATTTCCCACTTTGTGGCAGTGGTGAAGATGCTTTAGGCAAAGTACTGACAGATACACAAACAATAAAATGAATACTGGCATGATTGCTTAATTGCTTAATTATGTGCAGGCAAAGAAGGGAGTGCAGAAAATGGATGCATTTATGGAAAGTGAGTTTCTTTTATTAAGTTTTGGATTTGGAATTCTAAGAGTACACCTGCGTAATTGATTTTTTTTTTTACAATATCTTATGACTGAAATCCTAATTATGTTGAATCTTGGTTGTGGACTCTGGCATGTGTTTGCACACCACAGAGTCATATGCTAACACCGTATCAATCAGCTCCAGTTACCAATGCCAAGTTTTGCAGACATAATGTGAACACTAGTATGATTCAAGCCCTTGTCTCAAGCCTATTTGCATAGCTATGGAGATGGAGACAGTGTAGTGGCTTGGAGCAAATTGACCCAAGTTAAGAAATCACTGTAGACAGTAATAGTAGCACACCAAGACACATCATTTATTAGACAACATATCATGTCTTCATGCTCTCTTGTTGTTGTTGTTGTTGTTGTTGTTGTTGTTCAGTCGTGTCCGACTCTTCATAACCCCATGGACCAGAGCTCGCCAGACCTTCCTATCTTCCACTGCCTCCCGGAGTTTGGTCAAATCCATATTGGTTGCATCGATGACACCGTCCAACCATCCCATTCTCTGCCATCCTCTTTTCGTTTTGCCTTCAATCTTTCCCAGCATCAGGGACTTTTCCAAGGACTCCAATTCTCCTTCAAAATTGAGCTTTGTATCACAGCAGTTTAAGTAGACCAGAGGCTTGTTGGCCATTCTGTCAGATTTAAGGATATACTTTATTTTAAGAATGGGGGAAAGTGCCTTGAGTCCCATTTGGGGGAAGAAAGTTAAGCTACGAAAGAAAAGAGTAAATAAACTTCCTTTGCTCACAAGAAACAGATACAACAGTTGCTGGTAGGAAAAGGAGGATTCAGGAGGGCTGCCTGGTATGGTGTGTGTGTTTTCTGCAAGACTATCCTTCCTTGGGTGACATTTCACATCATGAGGCCTCTAACATATATGAAGGAATTCATTCTGAAGTCCATAGCTAATATGATCCTACTGTGTGGTGCAGCCCCCAGGGTGATACCATTGTTCCCATGCTGATGGACTTGTCTTTTATAACTTCAAACCAGCGGAGATGTCTGCAGCCATTCAGCGCTATGGCAATAACAGCTGCAATACTGATAATCTTATCACATTGCAGACCTCCCTGATCCATGAAAATCCAGTTTGGAAAGCAATGAACACTGGAGAGAAGCCTCCATTCAGAATTTGCTGTTAAAAACAAAATCAGCAGAGAATCAGTAGAGAAGCTTTACCTGGGCCCAAAATGAGGTGAAAGAGACCTACCCAATTTCTTCAGGTTTTGAGTGATTAATCTTCTTCATTATTTGCAACTCAAAATCAAGGGTTTAAAACGGTGTTTTGTCTTGGCAATATTAAAGGAAATCATTTTTAGAATTGGGTTTTTTTCCCCATGGTGATCACAAATTTAAAATAAATTATTTCACTACTCAACAATGTTGCTTTCCTTTGAAATGACTTGCTTGTGAATACACGGTATAAACTTGATTTTTACCACTTAACCCAGAGCAGTTGTTGTTTCTTTAATGTGCCTCCTTGTCATAAGACATCTGCTATTCACCACTCAGCTCCTTCCCTGCCATATCCCTGTTACTGGATGTTATTGTCAAGGTAGCGTGAATTGTATAAATTTTTACCATAAAATATTCATTATGCTTTGTGAAAGATGCAGAGCTTTTCCTCAAAGAGAACCAGAATCTTAAGGAGCTCCCAGAATTCAAAGATTATATTGCCAATGATAAAGAACTATGGGACATGCAGTCCAAAACATCTGGAGGGATGAAGGTTCCCCACCCCTGGTCTATAAGATATCATCTTGGGCTCACTACCATTCACAAAATGTCACCCAAGCAAGGGACAATCCCTGAAGCTGACTCATTTTTAGATCAGTTAACCACTTTTCCAAGAGCACATGACAAAAACAAATGAATTTTGTAGAACGTCTGAGTTTGTGTGTCATACATACCTCATTTGAACATACAAAAGTAACATTTGAAGCTATATTTGATGAAGCTATATTTGATGAACCTTGAACGGGTCCAGAAGAGAGTGACCAGGAGGATGGTTAAAGGTCACTCTGGAACATATGTCTTACGAGGAATGGCTTAAGGAGCTAGGAATGTTTAGCTTTACAAAAAGAAGGCTGAGAGGGGATATGATAGCCATGCTTAAATATTTGAAAGGATGTCACACTGAGGAGGGGGCTGGTTTGTTTTCCTTGGTTTCAGAAACTAGGACTCAGGGAAATGGTTTCAAACTGCAGGAAAAGAGGTTTAATCTGAACATTAGGAAGAACTGCCTGATGGTTAGAGCTGTCCAGCAGTGGAATATGCTGCCACGGAGGGTTGTGGAGTCTCCTTCTTTGGAGGTTTTTAAGCAGAGACTGGATGACCATCTGTCAGGAGTCCTGTGATGGATGTTCCTGCATGGCAGGGAATTGGACTTGTATGGCCCTCAAGGTCTCTTCCAACTCTATGATTCTATGATTCTATGATTTTGCGAATATACTTGCAAGGTAATGTTCACTTCCCTTCATCAAGTATTCAATGAAATGCAAGTATGCTAGAAATGCATAGAGATCAGGCTCATTCATACATAATCGGCCCCTAGATCCCTGGGTGGATATTGCATGTTCACCTTGCAAACTTCATGACCACACTACGTATATTAGAGGTATGAATGCCTGTATAATAATCTTTATATCAGGGAATGTCAGAGTGGGACTTCCATGTCCACTTTGACCCAACAGTGTTTCGGTAAACATCCGATAAGAGTTACTATTAGGGATGGATCTTTCATGTTTTAATGAAAAACCAAACATATAAAAGTGACTTTTGAGATATCTTGTGTCCTTTCATTGCTTCCCCAGAGGCTTTGATACATAAATGATTCATATTTACAAAGGAGGAGTGTATAGGTTTTCTCTTTCATGTAACCTTTCTTTCACCATTGTTGATAAATCAATGGAGAACTGTTTCATTGAATAGGGCTATGTCAGCAGCCAAACAGAACACCTGGAGAAAGTAGGAATTTGGAATATGGAAAAGGGCTTGGATTAGCTGGAGCCCAGAGAGGAATGTTCTTCTTTTCTTTCCATCATTCCTTATAGGACTGCTGAGCTCCAGGTGCTCTCTATCTTGGAGTGTGCTGACTGCTTGCCTGGCTCTGTGCCTCTGTGTTGAATCCTCTACTTCTTACCTTTTAACAATCTTTTAGGAAGGATTTCCCCACATTTCTTTGGATTAAATTTCCTTTGGGGGATACCAGAAAACATGATCAAGGAAACCTGAAACAGTGGTTTGAAAGTTTGTGTGTGTGTGTGTGTGTAAAACAAAAGTAATGGTGCCCGAAAGACACACCAACAAGGGAAATAAACACCCAGAACAAATATGAGAAATACCACTGCACACATTCCAATTTACAGTACAGTGGTACCCTGAAAAATTTCTCCATTGAAATGCATTGAGCCAATGCATTTCAATGGAGATGGCCCCAGGAGCACTGGCCCGAAGCCAATGCCAAGCAGTTGATTTGCGCTGGCTGGGGGAGTAATCATGCATGCAGATTCTCCTGACCCCACCCCGGGGGTGAAGCTACGCATGTGAATTTTAAAGCGGTTTCCCATAGGAATGCATTGAAATCTGTTTCCTCTGGAACAGATTAATTGAATTTCAATGCATTCCTATGGGAAACCACTCCCAGACTTACGAGATAACCAATTTACGACTGTTTGCTCAGAATGGATTAATCTCATAAATCGGGGTACTACTGTACTCTGGAATTATAGAAAGTTTTGAGTCATTCTTCTCTTTCTATATGTGTCAACTCTCTGAGTGGCTTACAGCATAATTATACAAGGGACACTTTGGCCGTTACTTCACGAAGTACTTCGCTTCGCAGCGGGATTGCCTTCGCTTTGAATGCGAAGCCGGTCATGTGGTCTCCCTTCGCCCCCACCCCTCTTTCTCTGTCCTCACCATGCAAAATTTTAGGATCGAATCCATTACTACCTCACGTGCTCCCTTCGCATTCGGAAGCGTACTTGCAACGTCCGGTTTCTGCTTTCTTTTATTTTTAAAAAAAAATTACCACGGCGTATCGATGCATCAATATCCGGCTGTCATTTGCGGTCAGAGGCGCACAAGCCAGCGGTCAAGCCCGGCGCTCAAAGGCCCCTGCGGTTGTCCCGAGGACTTGTGGGCGGCCATCGTGTTTCCCTGAAGCAGAGCAGCTGGGTTGGTTTTTTTGGGGGGGGGAGAGGCTTCTCTCAGCTTCATCGCCCTGTGTGCCCCGCCACCGCTCTCTGGGTGTGGCGCGTGCGGGGGTGTCTTGCAGCAGCGGCACTGACACCCCCTCCCCCTCCCTCTGCGCAGCCCTTCGCCATCCCTTGCCAGCGGAGGGGCTCTGCTCACGTCACCCAGGGACGCTTGCCCCCCCCTGTTGCCCCTGCCCCGTGTACAGAAGGCAAGATCAAAAGAACGGGTTAACCGAAATATCTATGCATCGGCATTTCGGAGAAAAAGCAAGTTAAAAATATATATATATATATTTATTAACTGGCCACACGTGACTTTGGATGCGAAGCGGGATGCGAAGCGAAGAAGATTCCCGGCCTCCGGCAGGGAAATCTCTCGCCCCGCTTGGAGCACGGTTTAGGGGGCGTGGTCGGGGTGGCGCCGAATCCAAAGAGGAGGAGCGTGCGGACTGAAGCGATCGATTCGCATGGAAATTACGGCTCGCCGCGCAGCGAGAGGTTCGTGAAGTAACGGCCTTTGTCCCCCCAGGTAACTGACTACTCCTTTTACTGACCCTGGAAAGATGGAAGGCTGAGTCAACCTAATTTTCATCCCTCCTAATGATTTTTTTTTCCTTTTTGCGTGTTCTTGGTAGCTTTAATGTTACCTTTTAATGTTGTAAGATGCCTCTTCTAATTCCCTGTTCTTACTTGAATATGTTTTGAATGTTCTGGGCTGTATATTGTCCCTCATTCTTTTAAGCCACCTTACAAAGGGGCAAAAATATTCAAAATAGATAAAATAAATAAAGCTTGAGCCAGCTACCTGAGCCCATTGGGATTGACCTCAAGTTATGAGCAGAGACTTGATTGCAGTTCTGCTGTTTAATCACTGAACCTGGTCCATGCTTGAAGCAGGATACACGGATTGGTGCCTGATACACATGATGCCCTTTCAATAACCCTTGTGGCCAACCTTTGTCCAGATCTATGATATTATTCGTGCATTTTCAGATCACTGAGGAAAAACTCATTTCCTACCGCTAAGAAACCCATAGGGTTATAATTGGGGGGCAGGGTAAATCATTGCCTTACTAGGGAATCACCCACCTTAAGGAAGACAGGAAAGTATCCCTCCTTTTTCCATGGGGAGAAGCTAACAGGCCCATCTGCCTTTTGGGTCAGGACTCCATCCTTTACTACATCTGAGAAGAACAGACTGTGTAAGACATACAGGGTATGTGTGGATCTTTTCTCTTTTCTATATCACAATTATAGATGGGCATGAGATGAAAAACAAAATGCTGTTTCATCATTTTGTTAAGTAATGAAATGAAACAAGGAAGCAGCATTTGGTTGGGGGGGGTTGTTGTTGTTGAAATGAACCGTTTTGTTTCATCTGTAAAAGGGGTCTCCTACCTGCTGGGCTCAATGCCCCGCCACCACTGGAGCCCAGGAGGAGGAAGAAGAGGAGGTGGGTCCCCCACCAGCGCTCCCCGCCTCCTCCTCTCAGCCCCTGCTTTTGGCCTCCTCTCAGCTGGAAGGTGGGAGGGTGACTCCCTTGGGTCCTAGAGGCACCAGATTTGATGTCAGGGAGCAATTTTTAAAGCGGTCCAGCTGATGACAGCTCAGCAGGATCCCTCTGAATATTGTTGGGTCTCCAGCTTGGGGCTCTCGGGCTGGCATCCTGACCATGTTCAGAGGGATCCTGCTGAGCTGACCTCAACTGGACCCCTTTAAGAATGGCTCGTGGGCACCAAATGCCTCTAGGACTCAGGGGAGCCACTTCATTTTGTTTCGTTTCATTTCATACGATGTTTTAAAAAAATTCATACAAAATGAAACAAAATGAATCGGTGGTGAGCACAAAACTAAATGAAATGAAACGTTATTTTTCTGTTTTATGCCCATCTCTAATCACAATGTCTGCCTCAGTCTACCAGAAGGTAGGGCGAATCCAATGATTAGTTGATGCTCAGCTCTCATATAAAAAGCAATAGACCAACATGAGGAATATAAGTGGCCTTGAAATCCACAAATCATCTTCCTTATTTTGTTGTGGCTGCCGTTCTTCTCATCTTTGTGGAAGGAGACATTTTAGCAGCTAAACTTTGCAAGATAGGGTTCTCCAGAAAATTTTTTTTTTAAAAAAAAACCCCGAGCACACTAAGGTTCCCACCATGACCGCACTGGTTTTCTAACAGACAGATCCTCCCTTAGATCAGAGTTGAAATGAAAATGTTCCACTCGCTGCACAAAGAGTGTTTTCTGAAATCAAGCCTGACTTTCTGTCTTGTCTTATCCCTTTTTGGTAATAGATGCTCCATGCACACGCACAGCTCAGCCTCCTTTTCTGTTTATTACCTTCTGACTCCACGAATTAGATCCAGCATTCTCCGCCAGCTCCAAACACTTTGCAATATAGGTGGCAAAGAATCTTCAATCTTGTTCTTAATTACTGTGGCTCAAATTGATTTGACCTGAACTCTGCCTGCTTTTCACCTACGCCAGGACCTCCAGGCTGGTGCCCTACCTTTTCAAACTAACACGCTGGCTGACAAATAAGTGTTGGCGAGGAACTGATTTATTGCCCAGTCAGACCCAGCTGGGTGTACAATATTAATTTTTGATTCAACAAACATTTCCCCATCGCTCTTAACCATAAAATGTAATGAATTAATCCAGAGACTTGCAAATAATGGGTTTGCAGTGATGTTTGGAGGTGTTTTTTTTCTGGCATTAAAAAACATAGAATAGAAAATGGGTTTTAACTGGTCACAAAGCACCTCTTTAAAAAGAGTATTGGAAGACATTAAAAGGGAAGATGTTTGTGTGTTTCAAGGTTAGATAGATTCCTCAGAGTGCTGCTCGCATCTCAATAAGCCATAAAAACAAAAACTCAGATAGTTTACGATTCCACCAGGGCCCCAAAATATAGCCTTTGTCTGAGTTGTCATCTTTCCAACTCCTTCTTGTACATCTTGCTCCCCTTCATATATAAGCTATTCTCCAGCTTCAACATTCCCCAGCAAATAGATACCTTCAGGAATGGAATACTGGAGGTGCATGGAGGTGCTGGGTATTCTTCGCAACTGACAATGAATAAAAATAATTTATAGGCATCGGGAGGGTTTTTTTTTAGTCCAAAAGAAAAATGAAATTAAAAAATTGATAGGTAGCTATGGTAATATTGGTATTCAGCATGTTTTATATATATGAGAGAGCATAGAATATGTCATAGTCAAGAACAACTGGTTTATTACCAAGTGTAAACAGGACATGAGGCCCATTGTGGGTTTGTAGGCTGAATTCCAGCCGAATGCCAAATACCAGTTTTGATGACTTGCTCTTACAAAGCCCATTCATCATAATAACCAACTTAGTTAATATTTACTCTTGTTATTTTTTTTCAGAGATAAAAATCAATTATCCTCTCCTGGCCGGAATGGGGAAGGCCAGATTAATTAGCAAAGAAGGAACTTTCCCTAACATTTAGAACCATTTCATGTATTTCCTATTAGGTTAAAGCTTCAAGCAACCCAGTCGCTTCATCTCGTTTTCTGCAAGGTCAGTTCTCGTTTTGCCTCACCCCAAAGCAGGATAAAGAACATGGGAGAACGGACTGGTAAGCCTAACATGGCGCCCAGCACTGTGGAGCTTTTAAGGACTCTTTTTGTGTCAAGCTGGCACAGCCCCGCACCCTGAGAATAAGGATGTCTTGGTAAAGAAGAGGTACCTCAAACCTCCTTTTCACCATCTAATGCAGAGGCATTTTGATCTACTATGGTCTCTCTTCATCGCAACTGCAATGTTGAAACAGACCAAACATTCTTGAAGAAGGCATTGTACTGACATTACAGCATACTGGTCATATGAGATTCTACCATAAGTTAACAAAAATCAAGCACCCATGCCTTGCGAGGCATAAAACACAGTGCTCTCCAACACTGTAAAAGTAACCCTAGACCAGGGCTGTCCAACTTTGAACAGCCCATGGGCTCCTATTCCTCATGGCATGTCCCCATGGGCTCCTTTCCCAAGTGTGCATGCACAAGCGCGCACACACACACACAGTCCTCGAGACTGCTCTGCCTGCCCCCCACCCCACCAAGCTCTGCAGTGCATGTGGCGGCAGCACAGGAGGAGGAGTGCCTGCTCGCCCCCAAGCTCTGTGGCGATGGCCTGACCACTCACTCCACCCACCCACCCACCCACCCACCCACTTTCCAAGCTCCCAGCAGCGGAGGAGGAGGAGCACCCACTCACCCCCCACCAAGCTCCATGGCAGCGGCATGCCGCTTGTCCCACCCACCCACCCTCCAAGCTCCCCATCACTGGTGGTGGTGGCAGCAGCAGAGGAACACTCACCCCCCACACACACCAAGCTCTGTGGCACTGGCACTGGCAGCGAAGGAGGAGGAGCGCCCGCAGGTCGGGAGGTAGGCAGGGACCTGGCGGGCAACTTCTTAGCAACCTGTGGGCTACAAGTCACCCGTGGTCAATGCCTTGTGCAGGCCTGCTGTAGACCTTCCATTCCATGGTATCTTTCACGTGACCTGCATGAATAAACTACAGGCAGTAGACGGCAGAAGACAGACAGTTTTGTGTTAAACTATGTATAGTTAATCTGTGCAAATCATCTATGGGCCAAAATCCTGTTGTGTAGTTTATATTTGTAGAAGTGCAAAGATGTCACCAGCAGGGAAAATATTTGGTAATGAAATAACTTTCTCCTTCTGTCCAAAGGTTTGTCTGATGCAGGATAATCCATTTCATTCTGTGGAAGCTGTGGGAATATTAAGAGAGAAGGAGGAGGTCTTTTAATATCTAAAATCTTTTCCTGCTGGTAATGTATTCCAGTGGAAGAAATATTCGATAATAAAATATTTCATCCTTTCATCTTGCAGTGTCCACAAATTCTATGCAATGAAGCATTTTACTGACCAGTCAAACAAGCCACGACACTTCTTCCCCAGAGGGGACATCACTCTTCCATAGGTGTAGCTTAAACAACAGGATCTTGACCACAGAATGGTAAACTGGGGTACAGACCTGAGTGTTGGGTCCCCCGCTTCAGTAATCCTTGCTAACCCCAGTTGGGAGCAATACCCAGTCTTTTGCTGTCTTATCCTCATGATTCATATGTATTTATTTATTTATTTGCTAGACCATGATTTAACAAAGTATATTATTATGTTTATAGTATTTTCTTTTTATATATTTGACCAACATCTCTTCAGCATAAGAGGGCCACAGGAGAATGCCCCAAGTTCCCTCCTTGATATATTTTCATTCAGCCTGGGCAGGAGGCTTAAAACTCTGGATGGCCATGGCCAGTTATGATCAACATCTAATAAGTTGCATGTGCTGCTGAAATTGGTTTTCTTAACAGCACTAAAAGGTGTGTGATCTCATTCATTCCTGTAGCCTCCACTAGCTGCTACTACATGGCATCACTAAAACTTGCTCCAAGTACATGAAGGAAACCCTCAAGAGACGGTTTTTGAGGGCTACAGAGGAGGCAAAGAACATCCCGTCATTCTAGTGGTCACACACTGATGTTGGACTGAGTCCAGAATCAAGGATACAGAGTTAAATGGGCCAGTGGTCTGACTTTGAATAGTGTTACTGAGCAAGTGAATAGGGGACTCTTGGGTGTCCGCTGGGTAAACAGTCGGCTTCTTGCTGACACTGAGTAATTATAAACCCATCACAAACATTCCTTGTCCCATCAGCCATCAATGGAAGAAGCGAAAGAAAAGTTGCAAGGAATAAGAGCTGTAGACATATTTCTGTTGTGTTTTGGCTCTGTTTTAGCTGTGTTCATTTCTGTGTTGACTGCTAACAGTTCACTTAGGTTGTTACGAGGCGGAGGGAGTGAAGAAAGACAATTAAAGAACAAATTTGGTGGAGGGAAAGTACAGTAACTGGCATTTCAGAGCACCCACGACACAATGCTAGCTGCCAATATGTCTTGCTATTATTTCATGTTCAATTACAGGGAGCAGCGAAAAGACAGCCAACTTCCCCCTCCGCTCTTTTTTCATGAAGTAGAATGTTTGCTATTTTCTCCTTCTGCTTTCAGGAAAAAAACAAACAAAGCCAGAGAGCCAGAGCAAGAGAAGGGCTACGTGTTTAGTATAGCTCATAAAACCTTGAGGGACATAAAGTTACTGTGGAAACTTCTTGGTGCAATATGACAACAGCAGCCAAATTGTTTAAATGGTGCCCTGCAGCCACAGAGTGTGTACTTAATTTAAGACCCAGTATTGTCAATACGAAGAACGCTGTTTAATTTAAAGCTGCGACTGCAGCGATGGACACAACAAGGGCAGATGATTTCTGAGGATAATCTGGGATCCAAGAGGAGGAGGAGGAATAACAGAGAGGCGGAATGGAAAAGAAAGGATGTCCTATGGTACCACGAAGGCTAACACATTTATAGCAACATGCACTTTTGTGGACAAAAGTTTGTCTCCTTCATCAACAGCATCTGAAGACCTAGGCTATAGTCCATAAAGGCTTATCATACAGTATGTCTATCAGTTTTTAAGGCACCATAAGCATTTTTTATGAAACCACTGCAGCTGGTTTAGTCCGCCTGAGATTTCAGTACGCATAACTGAATGCAAAAGAGCAACCAATTAGCTCACATAGTAATAGAAATGAAACATAACATTATTTTTTTTAATCCAGTTCATCAGACATCTATGTAGGCTGGCCTTCTTGGACCTAAAACAGAGCTAGGGGGATAAGTAAACAACTGACAATAGTCAGTCAATAGCCAACAACTGTAAATAACCAGCCTAACATCCATCATATACTACCATTGTTATTTTATGAAAGAGGTTCTCACATTCTTTATAGCACTAGCTTCTATGAAAGACCCACATATCAAAGACATGATCACCACAAAGTTCAACACCCACTGACTTTTTACCAAACAACCACCATGTCTATGGTGCCATCCATGTATAAACATTTTGCCATGTTAAATCTCCTTCTGTCTGATGAAGTGGACTCGTCCATGAAAGCTCACATTAAAAGAAATATAAAAGTTAATCTTTAAGGCTGTCTGTTTCTTTTCTTTTCTTTTTCGTTTTAGTTTTAACTTTTGTTTTCACCCATAACAGTGGGAATCAGTGTCCTGGTTGCTGATATTTTAATTAATCATTTCTTCCAAAAAGAAAGAAAAGAAGACCCTCCAGTTTCTGCATGTGAGATACTGTGCTTCTGTCTCCATGGTTCAAAACACCAGAGAAGGGCCTGATATTGCTGCACAATATTGTGCCACCATTGCCAGCAGGGAAAGGCTGCCAAGCTCTACATAGCAAAGGGCAGTCAAAATATTAACTCCAAATGCAGCAATCAAGATGGTCTACAGCAGTGGTCCCCAACCCCCGGTCCGCGGACCAGTGCCGGTCCGTGGACTGTTCGGCACCGGGCCACCTGGGGAGGCCGAGGAGGCTCCTCCCCCTTTCCTCCGCCGCCCTCCTCCTCCTCCTCTTCTCTCCCGCGGGTGGCCGGTGGAGGAGGAAGGCTGGAGGAGCGCAGGAGGAGCCGCCGCCGCCGCCTTTGCCTTTGACTCCCTCCTCCCCTCCCCTCCCCTCCTCCCGGGCCGGCCAGCCAGCGACTCCGCCCCAAAACGCTGGCGCCCCGGCGGCGTTGGCGGCGGCCGCTTGGGCTCTGCCAGGAGGGACACGGCGGCGTTGGCGGCAGCCCAGAAGACCGGGCTCTCCTCGGTCCGTTGCTCTCCTCTGGGGAAGAGGAGGCGGAGGCGCCCATCCTCCTCCTCCTCCCCCCAGGATCCCGCTGCTGGCACCCCGCTCGCTTTCCCCGGCGGAGGAGGAGGCCCACGGCGGTGGCGGCAACAGGAGCAGGAGCAAGCGTGGCGCCAGCAGCGAGACCCAATGCAGCGCCCTCGCGGCACTAACGAGCCGCCGCCGCCTCCTCCTGCTCCTGCTCCGGTTCCTCCTCCTCCTCCTCCTCCTCCCGCCATCGCCAAAGGAGCAGCAGCGAGGGCAATTGTGGAGGGGTGGTGGCGGCGGCGGCGGGACGGGGCGATTGCGGCGGTGGCGGCGGGACGGCGATTGCGGGGGGGTGGCTGCTGCTGCTCCTCCGGCGGCGGCGGTGGGAGGAGGAGGAGGAGGAGGAGGAGGAGGAGGAGGAGGAGGAGGAGGAGGCAGTGGCGGCTCGTCGGTGCCACGAGGGCGCTTCCTGGCATGGCCGGGCGGGTGCCGCACGTGGGGCGCGGGGGCCAGGAGCCACGTGCGGGTCTCGCTGCTGGCGCCCCGCTCGCTTTCCCTGGCGGAGGAGGAGGCCCACGGCGGGCGGCAGCAGGAGCAAGCGGGCGCCAGCAGCGAGACCCGCACGCGGCTCCCGGCCCCGGCGCCGGAGGAGGAGGCGGGGGCCCGCCTGCCCAGGAGCCCCGGGTTCCCCCCACCCCGCCCATGTGTGGGGGGGAGTGGCACGCCCGACGCCCCAAGTCGGTGAGTGCCGCCGCTGCCGCTCTCATGCCTCCCCCTCCTCCTTCCCTCCCATCCTTTGCTTTCACCCCCTTTTGCCTCCCTGCCGGACCCCCTTTCGCATTCTCCCCCTCCCCTCCCACCCCCAGCTTCGGGCCACAGAAAAATTTTCAAAAATTTCCCGGTCCGCGGGGACAAAAAGGTTGGGGAGCACTGGTCTACAACAGTGGTTCTCAACATTTGGGTCCCCAGATGTTCCTGGACTGCAACTCCCAGAAGCCTCCACCACTCACTGTGCTGGAAGGGGCTTCTGGGAGTTGTGGTCCAGGAATATCTGAGGACCCACAGGTTGTGAACCACTGGTCTACAGGATCCCTTCTTGCACAAACTACCACTTACAAAATGACACCAAGCAAGGGAAAATTCCAGATGTTGACTTTTTTTCATCAATTAACCATGTCCCACCCAAACACAAAACAATTACTATAGCTCTTTTTAAAAACCTGTGAATGGTAATGTGGTCATTGACTCCTTAGTCACCACATATCAGAAGTCACTTGATGGCACATAGCATATTTGGATTTTTTTCTTTATTAGCAGACAACTGAAAAATAACAAGATGGAGATGACACTGAAGCTGTGAGAGGATATAGGTACTAAAGCTCTGCTAACATCTGGTAAAGTCATCACAACCATAAAGTGCAAAAAAAAAAAAAAGCAAAGTGTTCTGCTTATATACCTCCCCATAACATTTCAAGTACTCTCTGTGTGGTTTACAATTTAATTATGTATGCTACACATTGCCCCACCCTGCAGGCTGGGTACTCATTTTACCGACCTCAGAAGGATGGAAGGCTGCATCAGCCATGAACTGGCTACCTGGGATTGAACCCTGGGTCGTGAGCACAGTTTTAGCTGCAGTACAGCAATTTCATAACTTAAACAAGTAAGCTTACAAATATTTATTTTTTCTATTCTTTCTTTCTAAAACTATCGTTCAACCAGGCATATAATCCCTTTCCCAGAACTAATGCCTATTTAAGCAGGGAAAGAATTAATACAGTAAATTATCCTCCTAAGAGTCAGCTAGTTGGGTTCTGAATGATAGGGCCAATAGTTCAGATTGCCCCAGATTGCCCCTAGATCTGCTTTTCCTGGAAGAATCTTTACTGAAAACACTCAGGGCTGGGACAAACATACTGTTCAGTGCTTTTGTAAGTTCGAAATTAGAGATGGGCACAGAACAAAAACAAAATGCTGTTTCATCGTGTTCTTACATAACAAAATGAAACAAAATGAAGCAACACGAGGAAGCAGCATTTCTTAACAGATGAAACAAAATGGTGTGTGGGGTTTTTTTTTGTTGAAATCATACGATTTTTTAAAAAAATATACCAAACAAACCACTAACGAAATGGTTCATGGGGGGCTGCAGTGCAAATCAGCTGGCAGGTGGGGCTTGGGGGAGGGAAAAAAGTTTTTTTAAAAAACAAACGCTGGGCTTTTAAAAAATAACTTTTCCCCCTCCCCCAAGCCCCGCACACCAGTTGATTAACACTAGGAGGAGGGTATTCCCCCCATCCCAGTGCTGATCAGTTGGCAGGCGGGGCTTGGGAGACAGAAAAATTTTTTTTTAAAAAAGCCCAGGGCATTTTAAAAATACTTTTTCCTCCCCCAAGCCCCGCCTGCCAGCTGATCTGGGCTGCAGCCACTTTCCAGCCCCCCCCCCACGAACCATTTTGTTAGTGGTTTGTTTGGTATATATATTTTTTGAAAAAATCGTATCAATGTGGAGAGAAATGAAACAAAACATAATTTTTCTATTTCGTGCCCATCCCTAGCTGAAATACTTTGAATATGCCTTACAGAATTCTACACTAATTCCCTGGGAATATATGGCAACATGTCACTTTCTTGAGAACTGCCTCTCCATTACTTTCACTAAAGCAAGCCTCTTTTATTTTAATCTTCCAAGAAAACATGTCTTTTGACTATGTTTCTCAAATCTTTCCTTACCCTCCAAATATCTCCTTTTCATGCCCACAAAACTGCAGCAATGTATCTGTTTTGGAATTCTGCTGGTTATTTGTTCCATGCATACTCAGTTTATAAGAAAGTGATTGTTTTACCTTTTGAAAAAAAGTCTATTTTGAGGATCACTGTTCTAGCTTCTGCTGCCTGGATTCCTTCTCAATTGAAAAGTGGGAGGGGTCAGCTATTCTGTTTCAGATTAAATGACTCTTGTGTTTTCAACTTAATTGATCTGTTTAAAATCTGGGGTCATTTAAGGTACTTTTTCTGGAGGGGGGAGCAATTTTACTTTAAAAAAAATCATACATCTATGCCAGGCTAGGTGCTAATCCAAAGTCCATTTTAAAGTTGAAATTTTATATTTAGCCTGCCCCATTTTTAGAATTGCCTGTAGAATGTTTATTTGCTCTGCTGCATAATAACATCCCTATACTCTTGTGCGGTGATAATATAGCACCAAACCAAGAGATGGGAATTATATTCCAGTGTGTAGACCTAATGTGTGACATGTAGAATCCTCCACGCCATGACAGTCATGACCAGAAACTAGGTGTGCCTCTTCAAGCAGTGCTAGTGAAAGTCTTATACATGCAATATGAATTTTTGTAAAGTCTTCAGAAATTGTGCAGCACCACAAAATAATGATAGCTGCTACCATGTTGCCTGTCTTCATAAACATTGCTTTAGAAACATTATATGCCTTGTTTGCATCTTTTTAATTTATCATCCATTGCTATGGATGTTTGCTGTATGTGTACACTTTGCCTTATAAAGGGAAAAGAACAAACTGCAGAAACCTCATGTAGAGGCCATTAGGCCATTGTTCACCTTAAGTCTATGGATACTATTGTCTACCTAACAAGCTGATTCAGGCCATTGTTCATCTTAAGAGCCTATCTCAGACCAGGGTGACAAGAGGTCAAAGCTGACTATAAGATGGAGGACTCGCACTAGCTGTATTCAGACTGATGAAGCAGTTTGGATGAGCAGCAAAACGTTTCTATCTCTCAGGAAAAAGAAGTCTAGTAGCCATGACTCAACTTCCAGGTAAACTTACTTGGATGACTGAGAATCTTCACAGACTCATGAAGAGAATGAGAAAAGTGGTCATTGTCTCACTCTCAGACAGAAGGTGAAAAATCCCATAGGGGCTAGTAATCTCTTGAGATAGCCTGTTTCATTGTGAATGATGATGTTGGCAAAAAAAATTCCCCTCTTTACAAGGATGACAGTGAAATGTTTTCATTGATATGACTGTCTCTCCAAGAAGACTTTTATGATTTCCACAAGCAGCAAGGGAATTCATGTACAGGTTCACATCTAATGTCAAGCAAAGCATATCATCACAGCATCAGGAAAAATGTGTTGTTTCTCTCATCCTCTCATTGGCTTGAGTTGAGCAAACACCACATCATTCTCTCTCCTGTCCTGAAGGGGATGCTATAAATGAAGAAGAGACAAACGTCTCTGGATGCTGAGGAGAGTGGAAAGGAAATATATATTTAATTTATTTATAACAAAGTCCAACGTGTTTCAGCTACAAAGGCCTTCTTTAGGGGCAAGTTTACAATCACAAATTGTTCAAAACCTTGAAAAGAGTAATCTATGGAGACAAACACCTTCCTGTTTCTCTCATTGCTAGCAAACTGTCAAGAACGTGTTTGGAGGATGCTGCCATTTTCATATAAATTACAGCAAGGATGAACAAAAAACCTAAAGAGATGCTAACATATTCAACTCAATACTAGGTGCTGCAGCTGTGCTAACACGTGACAGCTTAGAAAATATTTGGGATCCTTCCTTTTTGACATTTTCTGATTCCTTCTCACTCCTGCTGTGCTCATGTTGTCTTGTTTTTGTTGCCTTTGCCTGGTTTTTGTTACTCTTACGGCTGGCATTTCTGAAGAGCTAAAAGGTATTTATTTCCTAGGGCGTTCCTTTACAAGTAACAAAGAAGAATTGTCAGCCAACCATTCCAGATTATCTCCAAACAATATCAGGTCTCCTTATATATAGTTCAGACTTCCAATTAAGATCATGCTAGGAATCCAATCAAAGTTCTCAGCACTCACAAGCTAATTATGGACTCAAGCAAAGTGATCACATTCTTATTTGTTTTTGAGGGGTGTGTGTGTGTTGGTGGTACAGATTGTTGTCCAGTACACATAATAGGCAAAACTAATGGAGAAATACAGATTGTATTATTATATCAGTCAATTATCCTCCACAAAGCTCTGTGAAACTTTTGTTGCAACCAAAATGCAGATATGAATGATGATGGGAATGAAACATTATCTGATTATTAGCAGCTCAAGATCTTTGATGTCCTAAATTATCTGTAACCTGTCATGCCGTGTAAAACTTAGGGTGGTTTTTGTTTTTTGTTTTTGTTTTTCTTGTTTTGTGGGTTGTTCCTGCACATTTAGCCAAGTTCCTCAATACTCCAAATTGGCTGGATCTCAACAATGAGCCCTACCACACTTAGGTTTTGAATCGCCTTTTGCTTAAAGTCAAATCGCCTTAAAAATCACCTACCACATTTCCAATTGCTTTTTTCTGTGGAGCCCCCTTCGCCACGCCCCATTTCGGCCGCTGTCTCAGTTTTTCTTATGACGGCCACCAGGGGTGGTGTTTTTTTAAACCGATTTCTAGACCGCTTTTTGAGGTGATTTGGCTGAAACTGAGGACACCATGCACCTTTTTTTTCAGGTTTCCCCCTCTGTATGCCTTATCCTGCCATTGGAAAAGCGGAAAATTAGCTACATTACTTAGAATGGAAGAACAACGGCATGATGTTACCCTAAAAAAAAAAAAAAATCCGAAATAGAAGGAGAAGATGGGAAAATGACGGACAAAATCAGAACAAAAAGCGGTTTAGCAAAGTGTGGACAGGGAAACTGGTTCATGAGAAAATGCCAAGTGCAAAATGCTGAATCGCTTCAGTGACCACATTACCGGGGGAGGGCAGAAGGCGATTCAAAACAAAAAGTGGTTGCTGTTTGAAGTGCGCTAGTGGCCCATGCCAATGCATGCATTGGTTTTTGTTCTCTTGCAATGTTGAACAAGAGTCAAAAGATAAATACTATGGCAATATAATTCTTCTCCCTGAAATCCACTGTTGGACTAATTTTACAAGGGCTGAAAGAAACAGCATCCTAAAATGGCGACAGAGCTTCATCTTTCCAGGTGAATCTGGCTTGCTGTTGTATTAGCTGCCCCAGAGAATATGGGCTGCTTGATAGTTCTCATTGTGATACCCTGTTTTCTGTGGGGTCTGAGAAGACAGGTTGGCTCCCTCCCTCTTGTTCTGTCATCAGGCAAAGGCCTTCTTTCCCAGGGAACCCTTTATGTAAGGGGTGAGGAGTAACAGATTCACTGAATTTAGAGATTTTGTAAATGCCTTTTAAATGCTTTTAAATTTGTTTTGAATTATTGTTTTAATATTGAGAAATTGGGTATAGTTTTTAAAATTGGCATTTTAAAGCAGTATGCAGTATATACAGTATTATACAGTATACTGTATATGTATAAGCTCTTTATGTTTAAAAACAAACCACTCCTCCCTATTCATTTCAGTAGAAGATGTACATTCACACAACATAGAGCATATTTCTTTGGAGGCAAGTTCTGTTTTCCTCAGTGTTAGGGATGGGTACGAAATGGAAAAATTGTGTTTCATTTTGTTTCTCCCTGCGTTTTGTTTAATTTTAAATGATTTTTTACAAAAAATCATAACAAAACAAAACAGTAATGAAATGATTCATTATTCTATAAAACTAGACTATGGGTGATACCTTCATAGGCTGTTAGAAGAAAAGTAAAACAAATTTGCTGAGCTTTCGGGAGCAAGCTTCATTTTTCAAAGCAGGTATAGAAGTCCAAACAGGGCAAGGGATGTAATTTGCCAGGAGAGAGTTCTTAAAAGTTCACTTGGCAAGATGGATGCCAGGCTTCTTCTTGGAAGGCACAGGGCAGCATGGTTTGATGGGGCTGGACTTTACAGGCCAGTTCAAACAAAGAGTGGCATGGTATGGGCACCTCCTTGTTGCTTACATCCTCCATGGCTTGGCCCCTGACTATCTGGCAGAGAGTGCATTTCCCAACGATTAAATCTGGCCCGGCCCACCCGGCCCTCCTTGGCCCTCTTGCTCCATGTCGCCACCCCGAAGGAGGCCCGTAAGGTGTCTACTCGTAAATGGGCCTTCTCGGTGGCTGGCCCCGCAGTTTGGAACTCTCTGCCGAGCGAGATACGGCAGGCATCCTCGTTGGCGTCCTTCAGAAAAGCACTCAAGACCTGGCTATTCAAGGACGCCTTCGGTAACTGCTAGGGGAGAAGGTGTATTTTTTCCCCTTCCTTTTGCCTCTTGCCAATACTGTTTTTATCTGCTATAATTGCTGTTGTCTTTTTAATTTTGTGTAAACTGCCCTGAGTTCCCATTGGAAAATAGGTTGCGGTTAGACAAGGGCATGACTCGGCGAAATTGTCGTTTCCATTTTCGGTTATCGTTTCTGTTACGTAACGGAAACGGTAACGATAATTAAGCCATCAGAACTCGAACTCGAACCGAAAAAAGAAAAATTTGGTCGGGTTTTTTGTTTCCGTTTGTAGTATTGTGGCGATCGCGCAATGCGAAGCACAGAAAAAGTTTTTAAAAGTTTTTTTAAAAAAACCCGACTCATGTTCTTTCTGTCATGTTTAAGAAGCATATGAGAAATCTGGGAGGTTCTAAAAAATGCACCTCTGCACCTTGTAGCTTGGAAATATTCCATTAAAAATTGTGCCTTTCATACACCTCCATATGAGACAAAAAAGCAAAAACCAGAAACAAACAAAAATGGGACAAAAATATTGCTGTACATTATTATTCCACTTGACTATGAGCTATGTAGGATTCCACGCTCAGTGATCAGAAATAGAAATACAGAAAAACCTGTTTCAAAACATTTCAGTCGGCCTGGACACTTGTTGAAGTACCTGAAAGTGACTGTTTTTAGGGATAGGAAATCCCTACAGTACTAGTCTTGAAAGAGAAACACCTTGGATATGGTACACACGGATGCTGAAGACCCACTTAAAAGCACTGGATATCAAAAACTCTTCAGTCAGTGTCATGTGTGAAGCCAGACACTGATTCTCACAGCTGCCCCCTGTGTCAACAATGCTGTTGTGTCACATTGCGAATTAGTACTTTAAATTATCCACAGGCTAAAAGTGCCAATCCTTCACTGAGGAACCACTGTCACTTTGCCTATTAACTGTATCCTCATCTGTTCCCAGGGGCTATGTATCCATGTATAAATATGGCAGTCACATTGTTTCACCTGAATGTCTGAGGAAGTGGACTTGTTCCAGGAAAGCTCACACGAAAATTTAGCAACAACCAGTTCCTTTCTACATCTCTTTCCCACTGGTGCCTTTTGCAACACCTTGCTCGAGGAAAAAGCCCAACGGTCTTAAAAACTGTCAATCGTCTGTCTTGTCTTTGATTGTTTCAGTTATGAGAAGTTTGTAACCCTTGTACAATAACTATAGTTATAATTCCTCTTGTCGGAGACTCAGAACTAATGGGTCTCTCAAAATAACTTGCCAAGCTCTGGTATAGCTGCTAGTCAGATGACTGGCATTCAACCGGGCCGCTCAATCAGTAAATTGAAAATCCTTTCCTTTATGTACAGATTAGACCTGTACCAAACAGGCAGGCTTCATACCATAAGCGATGGCGGCAAGGGAGCATCTAAGGACTACAAATAAGTTGAAACCCTCACTCCAATGTCATTTTCAAAATGCGTAAAAGAGCCTTCAGCTTTTACCTTACCCATTCAAGGGCCATCACTTGTAATAAATCGTCGGCGCAAAGGAGAACGTGACTAGTAATGCTAATAAATATCCATTTTTGTTTTATGAAAGCATCTCAAATAACATTTCCATGAAGAAGGGTTCCTTTTCGCTATGATTGACCAGCACTGTAGAAATCAGTAGTTTATTACCCTTATTTGTACAGCATCAAGTGATTGCTTGCTTGCTTGCTTGCTGTTTTACTTTTAAGAGCTTTCATGTGTAAGGCGGGCGGCGGTGGGGGGGGGAGAGACATTTTCTGCAGAACATATGAGATTTCCCTGTGAGCACTTTCCTCGCTCTTCGTGGTCTGGAGTCTCTTTCTTGACAATTTATATCTTATCTCCCAGAGGCTGCAACTTTCAATAAAAAGAAAGCCAAGCCAAGAAAGCCAAGAAAGACCCCAATTTTCTCTAATCAGAGGCAAAACATATATAGACTCTCCAGGAGTTGGGTTATGGCAACTTTTCTTGAGGGATCAAAACATTCTGCATTTCTTCTTCAGTCTGAAGTAGCTTCCAGTTGCCAAACTCCCGGATGAATCACCTGGATGACTAAGAATCTCCATATATAGGCTCCCATGTCAATGAGTAAAAACACACACTGGCTGGACAGCTCAGTGGTATAGGTATCTGGCTGTGAAGCCAAAGGTTGGGAGTTTGATTCCCCCGCTGTGCTTCCAATGTGTTGTGTGTTTTGCCATGTTCTAGCTGCACAGTCTCAGGATGGCCCCTGAAGAAGGGTTGTTGCCAAACTTCAGCCCTCCAAAGTTTTGGAACACAACTCCCACAGTCCTTTGTCATTGGCAATTCAAGCTTGGAATTCTGGGAGTTGTGGTCCAAAACATCTAGAGGGCAGAAGTTTGGCCAGTACTGGATTAAGGACTTTTTGAGGGACTAGCCACAAGTAGTGAGTGTTGGCTCTGTTACATCTACCTCCCTGAAGCTCAGCACTGGCTTCCCGCAGGGCTGTGTATTTAGTCCCTAACTGTAATCATTGTACACATATGATTATGTATCATCTGATCCACCTACTGTGATCATTAAGTTCACAGTAGATATCACGATAGTAGTTTTTATTACAGGTGGAGACAAAAGAGTGTACAGGGGAAGTTCAAAAATTATCATCATGGTGCCTAGAAAACAATTTGCACCTGGATATTAACAAGACAAAAGAGATCATAGAATCACAGAGTTGGAAGAGACCTCAAGGGCCATCTAGTCCAACTCCCTACCATGCAGGAACCCCTATCACAGGACTCCCGACAGATGGCCATCCAGCCTCTGCTTAAACACCTCCAAAAAATGAGACTCTACCACCCTCTGTGGCAGCATGGTGTTAGACTTCCGGAAGAAGAGAGAGGAACCTGCCCCACTCTATATTGGGGGGAGGTGTACAGAGGGTTTCCTGTTTAAAATTCCTGGGAGTCTATCTTGGTAAAGATCTCATCTGGAAAACCAACACAAACCAGGTGGTCAGAAAGGCTAATCAAAAACTCAGTTTCCTTAGGGTGTTGTGAAAGTATAAGATGGGACAACAACTGAGGACCTCTTTTTATCAATCCACAATAGAAAGCATCCTTTCATTTTGCATTACAGTTTGATATGCTGGTTTGACAGCTGTGGACAGAAGATATTGCAGAGGTTGGTGAGCACAGGACAAAACATCATGGGCTGTCCCCTCAGTCCACTGGATGACATCGTTAGGGATCGCTGCCTTAGGAGAGCAAGGGAAATTCTTAGAGATGACACACATCCCAGTCAGCACTTCTTTACTCTCCTACCATCGGGCAGAAGATATAGAATTACAGCCAGCCATACCAAAACACTGAAAAATAGTTTCTACCCATGGGTTGTAATGGGTATGATGATGATGATGATGGTGATGGTGATGGTGAGGGTGATGATGATGATGATGATTTGATGAGCCCCAAGCGATGGTTAGTACTTGGATGGGAGACCACCAGCGAATACCAGGTGCTGAAGGCGCCTGGAGTAGGAACTGGTAAACCACTCCAGTATTCCTGCCAAGAAAACTCCATGGACATGGAAATGTAATGACACAACTGTAATGACACACACACACACACACACACACACACACACACACACACACACACACACACACACACACACACACACACACACACACACACACACACACACACACAAAAGCTGTAGCATGGGATTGGAGCTGGCAAAAGAAAAAAAGTTTAAAAATTGGTCCTTTTCCACCGCCCCATCAGATGGGGGAAAGGAGTGACTTTTAAACATTTTTTTGGTTACAGCACTTGGGGTCTCAGCAAATAATAAAAATAAAAATTAAAAAAATAAAAAATCCAACCTTTTCCCCCACCTGCTTTTTGCCACACCCTAATCAGGCTGGCTGAGGGTGCTTTTTTTTTTTTTAAAACGAGCACTGGCTGCTCTAGAGCTGATAGGTGCTGCCGCTTCGGAAGCCCCCTCCATAGGGCCTGGTCGGTGGCAGCAGCGGTGGAACAAAAAAGTTGAAACAAATGAAACAAAAATAAGTTTTGTTTCATTTCATTTTCCTTTGAGGGGTGGTTCATTATTCATTTTGTTACGTAACAAAATTAATAACAAATAATGAAATGAATAAAAAAAATGATTTTGTGCCCATCTCTAGTTACAGTCTTTCTGTAGCAGTTGGCAGGATCAAAAATGTATTCATTCCTTTAGAATGTTGCAAGTTATAAGGAAGGTCACAATCTCAGAGCTTTTCAGGCTTCAAAAGCACTAATTGCAAACTGTGAATTAAATATATGAATGGTACAATTCCTGTGAAATTAAAAAAGAAGCTAAAATGGACATTTTTTCCAGTTATGTACAATTTGATTTATCAATGTATTTCTTCTGTTTTAAAACAGCTGGAGCTCCAGGTTGCACAGACAGCATCTTACTGGCAGAAAGCAGCAATGACTTGAAATGACTTAATGAAAGTTTAAGAGAAAAATGCCAAAGCAAGACTGCAGTTGAATGTTAAGAAGGCCAAAATTGTAACTATAGAAGAACTAAAGACATTTAGCATTGTCCATGAAGAAAATGAAATTGTTAAAAATTTTGGAGCCCCATGGCACAGTGGTTAAATGCCTGTCCTGCTCACTGTGCTCACGACCTGCGGTTCAATCCCAGGTAGCCGGCTCATGGTTCACTCAAACTTCTATCCTTCTGAGGTCGGTAAAATGAGTACCCAGCTTCCTGGGGGACGCAATGTGTAGCCTGCATACTGTAATTAAAAATAGCCCAGAGACTACTTGAAGTGGTATTGGGCGGTACACATGCAGAACACTTTGCTTTGTATACCTTGGCTCAATCATCACTTCAAATGGGAACTGCAGCCAAGAAATCAGACTGAGATTTGGAAGGGAAGGAATAAAGGAACAATAAAAGATAATCAACTTTAATGATGTGTCCTTGGAGATCAAGCCAACACCATTCACATTTTTGTATTCCGAATTGCTATGTGCTAGTGTGAAAGATGGACATGAAAGAAATCTAACAGATAAAAAATTGAAATATGGTGCTGGAGGAGAACTTTGTGGGTACTAGAGATGGGCACGACTAGGGAAAATGACGTTTTCGAGTTGTCGTGTGTCGGAGGCAGTCCGTTTTGGCTCGTTTCCGTTTTTCGCGAAATTTCGCAAAAATTAGTCAGTTCGTTTTTTTTGTTTTTTCATTGTCGTTAGTACTGGTTTGGGGGGGGTAGCGGGCTCCTGGAGGGAGCTGCAGGAGTCAGCCAGAGCCACAAGTGACGGACTGGCAGACTCTTTGCACCCGCTGTGTCTCACGTACTTGCATGTAGTACAATGCAAGTAGATCTGGCTTAGGGTTAAGACGGGTTGGCGCAAGGGCTAGGGTTAGGCTAGTTACGGGTGAGGTTAGGGTGAGTATTGGGGTGCACCTCTGGGTGCCTCTCTGACCCACTTAGAAGGACAGTGTACTGGCGTATGGGTTAGGCTTAGGCTTAGGGTTCAGGTTTGGGCTATGATTAGTGGGCTGTTTATGCCCGATTGGCACATCCCAGAAGTCTCTGTGGTCAACCTGGCCAAGTGGGAAATGGTGAGCCCATCATTGCAAATGTGCAGGTGTAAAAAAATAAAATAAAATAAAATAAAATAAAATAAAATAAAATCAACGGAGACTTTTTTTTTGCAAGAAAAACCCACTGCTGCTACTGTAAAGATTCAAGCATTTAAAATAGCTAATTTTCACATATTTCTGTGGTGCTTTGGTGGGGTTTTGGGCAACTATTTCAAAAAACATATTGCGGTCGCCATTTTGGATCCCCCGCACTGCATGGCAAATGGATGCGCCCTCCCAGCCTGGTACAGTCAGCAAAACCTGGCCATGCGATTGGTGGAATGGCTCCAAAACTTTGCATGGTCCACTCCCATGAGCCCATCATTGCGAATGCGCAGGTGTAAAAAATAAAATAAAATAAAATAAAATAAAATCAACGGAGACTTTTTTTTTTGCAAGAAAAACCCACTGCTGCTACTGTAAAAATTCAAGCATTTAAAATAGCTAATTTTCGCATGTTTCTGTGGTGCTTTGGTGGGGTTTTGGGCAACGATTTCAAAAAAATATTGCGGTCACCATTTTGGATCCCCGCACTGCATGGCAAATGGATGCGCCCTCCCAGCCTGGTACCAGCAGCGCAGCAGTAGCAATAGCCAAGGAGAGGGGGTGGGGAACCCCCAAATAAAACACCCTTCTGGCCTGGTAGGTGCCCTCAGACAGTTTTCGCCTACTTTTAGGGCCGGGAATCATTTTTTTAACTTTTAAAACTTTTTCTGTGCCGCTTGGCATTGCACGATCGCCGCGATGCAAGTAACGAGCACGACAAATCAGACCAAATTGTTCGTTCATCGGTTCGAGCTCGAATTCTGGTGGAGTAATTCCCGTTACCGTTTCCGTAGAGTAACGGATACGAGTAACGGAAATGGAAACGGGAATACCGCTAAGTCGTGCCCATCTCTAGTGGGTACCCTTAAGTGCCAGAAAGACCAACAAGTGGGTCCGAGCTTGAATTGTCTCTGGAGATAAAAATGTTGAAATGCAGGCTTTGGGTGCATCAGTTGAAGAAAGCATTCTCTGGAAAAGGTGATTATGCTGGGAAAGGTGACAGTAAAAGGAAAAGAGGAAGACCCAATATGAAGTGGATTGACTTGAGGAAGACACAAGTTTGAGTTTGGATGAGACGAGCAGAGCTGCTGAAGACACATTCGTCGTGTTGTCATAAGTCAGAGGCACCTAACAACAACTACTACCACTACCACTACCACCCCCACCGCTACTACTACTCATTGGCTATGATTGGCAGTTTTACCAATCTCATACTGGAACTCATATAATCAGTCATGTTGATCCATTTCCTGAACATACTTTGCACTCAAAATATCCTGGATCCAATCCTCAACAAATAAGGCTGGAAAAGAATTCTGGTTGAAACCCTGAAAATTCTATCTTAGGCAATGGTATCATAGTGGGCTTGCTGGACCAACAGTCTGGGCCATATTAGGTTTGCTTGACCTACAGTCTGAACTGGTATAAGGCAGCTTCACAATACACCAATAAATTTAAATTTAAAAACTTTATTGGACTATTTTTACACAATATTCATGGAATATCCAAAATATCAAACAAGAATTAAGATCCAAACCCTAAAATGGAGAGATGAGGCTCTGAGGTATCTTAATGCTGGACTGATCAAAAGATGTCTAAAAAGTGTACAGTGACCTAATTTTTATGATAAAGCAATAAAGGAAAAACAAAACAAAACAAAACTCCCAACTATTACCAAATCTGCTGACACCTCTGTCATGTGTCTTGTAGTCATGTGTCTATAAGTCAACCCGAGTATAAGTCAAGGCCCCTAATGTAAACCCCCCAAAATGGGAAAATATTGATTTGTGTATAAGTCGAAGCCCCTAATGTGCATTGCACTCCAGAAAAATTGTTTAAAATTATAGAAAAAATATAAAAAAGTTTAAGAAAAATTGTAAAGAATAATCAGGGAGGAGGTTCTTGCATGTCTTGTTGAACTAAATGTTAACAAAACCCCAGGACCAGATGGCATCCATCCATGAGTTCTCAGGGAACTTAAAGATGAAATTGCTGATGTCCCAGCCAAAATATATAATCTTTCCCTCATTGATCATTGTGAAGGTGAATTATTTTTAACATCATTCCTCAAATCCATCTGTTGGTGCTGTTCCATTTTTAAAATTCCCCTCCCTCTGTTCTTTTCCTCACCCCTCTCCAAACATTTTCTCCCCCTCTCTCAGAATCTGTAGGAATAATGTCAGCTGGAAGCTGAGTCTCCAAGTAAGGAGAATGGAGCTGTGCCAGACTGAATGGGGTGGTGGTGTCATGGATGTCACAGACCAGGGAAATGATATGGGGAAGCCTTCTCCAACCCTTTCCTCCTCTCAGGACCTGACCCCCCATCTCTTCCCCCTTTCCATTCTTGCATGGCATCTCTATTCTGGGCCCAGGTGCCTCTTTTCAATCACTCCTACCTACCTACACAGAGAATAACTTCACCATGGTTTTTATTGGCAAAACACAGCTTGGCCACCCAGCTAAACAGGCTAAACAACAAACTAAATGAATTGTGCCAAAAATAATGCATGCCCTACTGATCTCCTACAAGGGCGAGCAGCAGCTCTTAACCGGGAAGTATGGATTGATCTAAGCGGAAAGTATATACACAGGGTTTTTTAAAAAAAATTATTATTATTCCAACTCAAACCATGCAGTTAGCAATCCATATATTGATCAATATGCCATTGTGGATGACCTGTAATCTTGTATTTCCTGGTAGTTATGAAGCTATAGTTGGGGAGCTTGTTTTGACAACTGCCGGTGCCCATACTAGATGTGGGGTTCTGGTAGTTATCCAAAATTTACCTAACTTCCCCTTAACATCTTGTAAAATGGCAGAATCTAAACAGTAGCAAAGCTACTAATGCTACTAGCATGCTTCTAATGAAGGGACTGCGGTCCACATAAATGTATGTGCAATAAACGTTGTATGTATTTAAGATGTTATACATTTCCCGGACCTAAATCCTATATTTCATCTCAAAGAGGGTGGCCCTTCAATTCAACTCTCGAATGGAAAATCAACACTTAGGTAAATCCTATTGACTCAATAGATCTACTCTAGTTGAGATTCTGGCCTCCATTGTTTTTGCTTGAAAAGATTAGCCATGTTTTAGAATATAAATATAACTCATTCAACACATATTTACCAAGTCACCCCCTTCTTCACTGCTTACTTAATCCATGGCTTTATGTCATGACAGACAAGACAGGAAGGTTAGAATGACTTCTGCCAAACATACCAGTCCAGAATCTATGAGTCCTCAACTAGCAGCAAATACTGTCTGCAATTATGAAAGTCTATCAGAATGAAGATGGGATGTGCTATTGCCATATTTTTCCATTTATAAGACACCTTAATGTCTAAGATGACCCCACTTTTCCAACACAAAATTAGTTTCACAACTGCACAGTTCTCTGCTTGGCTTACTTCCAGGTATAAGACACCCCTTTTTTCTAGTCTAATAATTGGAGATGGGCACGGAACGAAATTTTTTTCATTTCCATTACCGTTTGTCATTTCCATTATGCAACGAAACGACAAACGAAAATTGTGATGAAAATGCAACGAAACGAACAGAACCATGAAAATTGTGGTCGTTACGTTTCATTTCCGTTAATGGCGACGCACAATGAAATGAGCTGTTTTAAATGTTAAAAAATGCCCTGGACATCCATAAAAATGCAGCGATAATTATTTATATTGTCTGATAACCTACCAGGGGGGTTGGGGTCCTTAAAACATTTGTTTTAGTTTTAGTCTTCTCCCATCGTGATGTATTTTTCTTTTCCCTTTAAAATGGATGTTGCCATGAGCCACAAAATGGAGGAAAGCCATGTGATGGGATCATGTTCAACCAATAGCATGCCCAGGTTGCAGACTGGACAGGCAGGTCTGGCAGCCACAGAGGGCATAAAAAGCTCTGGCAGCCCCCGTCCTCCTTGCAGTCTCTGGTGGGAGTTAGGATGGGATTGCTGTCTCTGCTGTGCCTCTAGCTTCAGTCCTGCTGGTGAGTACCCTCCCTTGCCCTGCAGTGCAGTCACTCTGCTGTTGCCTTGCACCCTGGGCAACGCCCGCCACTGCCTTTGCAGCCTCCCTGCATACCTAGTCTATACTGTGTCTCTGCCATCATCCATTTTTTTAGTGTTTTCCCTCTGGTCTGGGGCATTGGGGGATGCCTGCGCACAGAAATGCTTTAAAAATTGTGCAAAAAGCGGGTAGAAACGACAAACGAAAAAACGAAACACCATTTTTCTGTTTCGTGCCCAT
Organism: Phrynocephalus forsythii; assembly: GCA_029282475.1. Classification (NCBI taxonomy): domain Eukaryota; kingdom Metazoa; phylum Chordata; class Lepidosauria; order Squamata; family Agamidae; genus Phrynocephalus; species Phrynocephalus forsythii. The sequence continues at coordinate 152,403,266 of JAPFRF010000002.1, forward strand.
CTCTACTAATAATTTTAGACAAAGATATAGTCTTATAATTACTTGTGTACTGAAGGTCTGCAGAAGCCGTGGCCAGTTAGAAACACAGATACACAGAACTTAATGAATTGGAGGGACTGAGCATACATTCTTTGGACATGATAACATCAAAATCTATTTTCATGTGTGCCTTGCTGTTAGAATTCAGAGAAGACAAAAGAAGGGAGTTTTATCAACACGTGGAGGCCCTTGTTGCTGTTCAACCCATGAGGCATGATTGTCATAGGAAGCAGGAATATGGCCATACGCTTTAGGATAAAAAGAGGAGAATGAGGACAGAGAGAAAGAAACTAATGGAAGGCACCATTTCCATGAGAGGCGAGTTAAAATCATTTTGCTGCCTTGGGATCTGGTTTCCTTTTTTGCTAGAATTCTCTGGTGTGCTCCTGAAGGGAGGCAGGTGGTGCATGTATCAAAGGATCTCAGGCTGTTATGCAGGGATGCTGCTTTCCCTCCCCAGGTTTTAGGAGTTAATGTCTTCCTTAATGACAACTCTCATATCCAACCAGGACAGCAAAATGAACCCCTGGTGCACTTATGAATACAGAAGTCTGGCCAGGGGGCTTGAGATTGAGATGCGTTTAAATCATAAGGCTCTTGGGGGCATTACCGTCATCTGTCTTGTGTGCAGCTATTACATCTACTCTGTGCTTAAAAACATACCTCTGAAATGCAAAATGCAGGCATAAGCAATGCTATTTATGACGTGTGTTCATGTGTATAAAATGATATTTCCAAGCAAAATGCAAACTCATGAAGTTTCCCTCGTTCTTGCAATATAGACTAATTCTCACTGCTGAAAAGATGCTGCACATCTTTTAGTTGTCCTCCAGGGATGCTTTCTGGAATAAACATAGAAATATATGAGGCAACTCTTAGAAGGCAGGGAAATGTGTTAGAATATAGAAAAGTTGGCTGAAGGTATATACATCGGGTGCAGGCAGATGAATTTTCAAGAGAGCTGGGGCCTTTTGTGTCATCTGTGGAGCATTGGAGCCATCCATCCACATCTTAACATTGCCAGGGGAAAACTAAACACTAGTTTAGAACCTTTTAACTGCCTAGATATAACCTACAATCCAAGCAAAGCAGTTGGCTGTACATATTGCTACCAACCCAAGCTAAATCTGTGAATATGTACTTATTTTTCCAGCTGACATATTTGTAAGGATGTGTTAGGTAAATCCCATTTGTTAGGAGGATTTACTTAATTTTTATCATGCAACAGTACCAATTTTATTTTGCTACAAGTTATAGAGTGTGGGTGTTAAGTGCTGTCAAGTCATGTCTGACTTTTGGGGACCCCGATAGGGTTTTCAAGGTATGTGGAATGTTTGAGCAGTGGTTTTATCATTGCCACCCCTCAGTCAGTTTTCATGGCCAAGCAGAGATTTGAACTCTGGTTTCCTGATTCCTCTCCTATCCACTATCCACTACAACACACTGCCCTTCTGATTTAATATTGCTGGGTTTTAAAATATTTTGATATGCATGCCTATGAAAGGGAGTTCTTCAAGTTTGGTCCCCTTCTGTAAGTTATCAATGTCAGATATATGATTTTTAAAAATTGCAAATTCTCCAACAAATTACTGAAAGCAGACATCTATCCAAGATTAACTTTGCTTTTAAGTGGTTCCCCTTCCTTGAATATACAGTTAAACAGGACGTTTGACCCAACAGCCCCATACAGCAAAACATGGTACACCTCTAGGCGGACATTTAAGAAACCACTTACCTATACAGTGATCACAGTAAGAACTTAGCCATATATCCATCCACCAAGCAATAGCACACAAAGTGTCTCATACAATATCAAAGATATTTGGGGCTCAGTGTGAAGAGGTGTACTGTATAATTCATTTGGTAAAATTTTGGGGTTTTTTTTTTAATAACCATGATAAAGGTAAACTTGCTTACAACTGGATATAGTATTTGATTTAATGTTTAATTCAATGTACACTAATATGGATGACTGGTTGTTGTTTTTTCAGTCGAAAGTTACATTTGTTGTCTTTGTTCTCAGTTTTTATTAATAAAATGTTAATTTAAAAGTTATTCAAATAATAGCATGGGGAAAAGAACACAATCAAACAGCTAGAGTGTCAAAGAGGATCTGCCCAGCACCAGCCTGAGAGCTCACCACTCCAGTAAGGACTGGGAAAGTGATCAAACATCATATGTGCAATCCAATCTGAGGAAATGGCCCAGATGGATGCCATGGTTGATGGTATGGAAAGCTCCCCAAAGATTCAGCAAAACCATGAGGGCTACATTATTTTCTCATTCACACCATAGGTCACCCACCAAGGCAGCTAAAGCTATCTCCATTCCATAACATGGTCCAAGAACAATGTGAAATGGAGCTAGATAATTTGCTTCATCCAGGAGCCACAATATGTTATCCAAAAATGACATATTGAGAGAACTGCCCAATATAGTGGGATTCAGTGTATACTTTTTAAAACAATGTCTTTATTACTCCCTCCTTGTGGATACATTGACTACTGCATTGATTACTCCAGTCTGGCTGCATTGACTACTCTCCCAACTATCCAATCCATTCCCCTGAGCTGTTCTTATAAATCAGGGGTCTTCAAATTACAGCCTGTGGGCCAGATACGGCCCACCAGCATCCTGAATCTAGTCTGCCAGGCACTGAATTTACTACAGGGCAGAGATTGCCTCTCAGCCTGGAGTCATAGACCCAAAGCCGCCTTCTCAGTGGTCACCATATTTCTTCCCAGGAGCCGGAAGAGGCTGACCAGGCAGCCTGGCAAGTGGACGTTGATGGCAGCCCAGGGTCCAGGCTGGCCCGGCCTCCTGCCCCCTCATGCTGTGGGTACTGCTAGGTTTGAACAGCTGCAGTGCTCCCAACGAAGACATGTTCCCACCATCCCCACACTGGGAGCCACCCAAAGAGGAGGAGGAGGAGGAGGAGACCCAGTGAGGGGCAGGCCTTCCAGGCCCCAGGACCCTTTTGGGGAGTGACTCCTCATGATCCAGCCTTGGGAGAGCCTCCCCCTGCAGGGGCAGTGTATCATTTCTTTGGCCTGGCCTGGCCTAGATGGATGGATAGGGTGGTGTTGGGGGAGGGGAGAATTTGTTCGTAGTTTTTTCAAACTATAGTCCAGCCCACAACAGTGTCTGAGGGACAGTGAACTGGGCCCCTGTTTTAAAAGCTTGAAGACCTCTGTTATACCCCTTGAAGGCCAACTCCAACAAACATGTGGTGGCTCTTACCAGCTCTAATGATCATATCTGTACACCCTCAGACTGCACAAATTGAGACCTATCCAACCTAACAGGACAGAGAAGGGTCAAACTTACATCTCCATAACTTGCATTGACTAAACCATCCAACCAGAAACAATCCCAGCGACTTTGTCTGTAAAGTGTGGGGCAAAATGTCTCCTGTGGGCTGGTAAGTGGACGGCATTCCTTTCTTGTGGGTGTTTGTGCAGCAGATCCCTCAGCCACTCAAAACAGCTGTGCTGGACAATTCCGTGGAGGCACAATGATGACAATCATTTACTGCTACTACCTCCATCACAGAGTTGACTTTCTGTGTTTGATCAGAATGGCTTCATATTTTCCACCACCTTCATCCCACTAATTCCATAGCCCTCCAGATCCCTAATAAATCAAGGAGATAGTTTGGCTCCACCCTGTGAGAGCAGATGCTTCAAGGCAATCACGTCCTCCATGCTGACCATCTCCCATTCTAGAGATCAATTAGGGCTTCCACCATACCACCTCTAAGGCAGAAGAGCCACCAGGAAACCATACAGATTCATAATCTTCATAACAGGAACCATCTTAATCCCCCTCCCAGGCCTCAGAGTTCAAATAGGTCTAAACTCCAATAGATAATGAGTGACCTGACTATGAAATGACAGAGAGCTTCTCCACACCCAATCATTACCAATTTGCCTTGCACAGAAAACCAAGTCCAGGGTACACCTTGCAACATAAACAGGGCCAGCTACTACCAGGTACAGTCCTGAATCGCTCCTGGTAAAGTACCATTAGAATGGGTGGTGAAATTTCCCGGCAGAACAAATGGAGGTGACTCCAGCATCACTCCTGAGACCAGGCATGGGCAGTGGGGTGGGCAGTGCCCTAGAAAATTCCCCGTTTCATCCCAGGCACTCACTTATATGTATACACACTGAATCCACCAGCTTGTGGGACAGGGCAGCTGGTGAGGGTGATGGAATGTGTACAGGGCAGAAGGCCCCCCCGAAGAAGGGAAATGGTAGACCACTTCTGTCTAGTTTATACATGGAAAACCTGGAATGGGTAACCCAAGCCAGAATGGGTTTGATGGCTTGTTACTATTATTTAATCAGATTTCAAATCTTCCCTCCCACAGCCCCACCCCACAGCCCATCTTGCAATGAAAGCAAGCACTGAAGTGTCTCCGTAGATGCCAATCATCAATGTCAGCAGATGGCCCAACCTGACTGACTATGATGCTATTTTATAGAAAAATCTGAAGCAGAGGAATGTTCGGGTCAACACTATTTACAGGACTATCAGTGTGCCAAGGATATGTTTCTTGATTGTCATCCCCCCCCACACACACAAATATAGGATTTTTTCTGGCGTTCTGTGTTGTTGTTTTTAAACTGACCTAGGAAAAATGTAATATTTCAAATAAGAAGGATAACCAAGGGAACACATGGTAAAAAGACCTATTAACTTTAGAGAATTAATTGATCCTCTTCATACAATCGCGGGGGTCACAACATTTTTTCCCCACTGAAGTGCAACAAGACATTTATGAACTCTTCTTCTGACATTTTAGTAGGATTTATTTTAAGTCGGGTCCCAGGCTCTGCTTCATGTTTACAGCACTGAGTAATCTGTGCAAGTCGCACCCCTACCTCTAAACTACTTTTTCATCTCCCAAAGATGTTTAGCAGAGGGCTTGTTTTCCCCTTGCCTGTGTCTTTTCTGTGAAGCTTTTCACAGAGACACCTGCATGGAATATGCAGGCAGTAGATAGTCTCCATGCCTTTATAACCCCGCAAGGGCTCTTTATCCTTCCAGAAAATAAAAATACTGGCAAAGTACATTCCCACTGCTTTTTCATTTTGCTTTCTCCTGTTTGTAATATTCTCTGTCCCTTGGTTTAAAGAGCCCTCCACCAAACCCCTTAAGTCGAAGACTGAAGAAAATATATAGTGACCCATTTATACCTGTGGAAAGATCATACCTTAAATACCTTTCATGCTCCACTTACTTTTTAAAATAGAGACTTAACCAGCTGTGCTAGGGACTTTTTATAAAAAAAAATTGATTGATTTTGGTCTTATATAATTGGATTTAAAATTATTGTTAGGATAGTTTAAAGAATGGAACTTGACCACGGTAGCATATAAAATGAAGCAATAAGGAACAACAGAATTCAATGAGAACAATAGATTACAGGTAGAGATGGGCACGACTAGGGAAAATGACGTTTTCGAGTTGTCGTGTGTCGGAGGCGGCCTGTGTCAGCTCGTTTCCGTTTTTCGCGAAACTTCACAAAAATTTGTCATTTCGTTTTTCATTTTTTCGTCTGTCGTTAAACTGGTTTGGGGGGTAGCGGGCTCCTGGAGGCACTTCTTTTTTGGGGGGTGGGTGCCTCCTATCCTCACCCGCTAGGGAAAGCAGGCTCCTGGAGACCCCTCATACATGGGGGTCTCCTCACCTGCTGCAAAAGGGCATGCATGCATAGCCATATATGGATATGATTGCATACCCAGTTGCACGCAGAGACACAGCAGACTGGCAGAGGCACCCCTCTTTTTGGCGTGCCTTCCCTGCATCAGTCAGGCCTTGGGGGCATGGTTTGCATGTCACACATGCTGCCGGCCGAGCCAAGCCTGCAGGAGTCACCCAGAGCCACAAGTGGTGGACTGGCAGACTCTCTCTGCACCCACTGTGTCTCACTAAGAAGGGAATTGTACTTGTTGCATGTAGTGCAATGCAAGTACAGATCTGGCTTAGGCAACAGGGTTAGCGCAAGGGCTAGGGTTAGGCTAGTTACGGGTGAGGTTAGGGTGAGTATTGGGGTGCACCTCTGGGGGCCTCTCTGACCCACTTAGAAGGACAGTGTACTGGCGTATGGGTTAGGCTTAGGGTTAGGGTTCGGGTTCGGGCTACGGTTAGTGGGCTTTTTATGCCCGGTTGGCATATCCCAGAAGTCTCTGTGGTCAACCTGGCCAAGTGGCCATGCGATTGGTGGAATGGCTCCAAAATTTGCATGGACATTGGTCACTCCCATGGCCAGCCCATCATTGCGCAGGTGTAAAAAAATAAAATAAAATAAAATCAATGGAGAGAGGAAGGAGGAGACTTTTTTTCCAAGAAAAACCCACTGCTACGGTAAAAAAAATTGTGGTCGCCACCCCATTTTGGATCCCCCGCCCGCACCGCATGGCATGGCGACTCGAGTCCGGCTGCCCAGGACAGGAGAGGGGGGAGGCCGGGACCCCCCCCCCCAGAAACCACCCCTCTGGTAGGTGCACTCTGCACTGCAGGCATATTTTCGCTTGCTTTTTGGCCCGGGAATGGGGGGGGAGTTTAAAACTTTTTTTCTGTGCCGCTTCCGCTTGAATTGCGGCGGCCGGCGGCGATTCCGGTGCTTGTTGCGACTTGCGAGCGACTACGACGAGGATTTCCCCCACCACCAGAGCAGCCCAAGACAGGAGAGGGGGGGTCAACCACCCCTCTGGTAGGTGCCCTGAGCCCTCACTCAGGCAGGCATATTTCTGCCTGCTTTCTGGCCGGGAATCGGGTTTTTTTAACTTTAAAAACTTTTTTGACGCTTGGCATCGCGGGATCGCCGCGATGCCAGGAACGACCACGACAAATCAGACCCAATTATTCTTTAGTCGGTTTGAGTTCGAGTTCTAGCAGAGTAATTCCCGTTACCGTTACCATTCCGTAACGGAAACGAGGAACGGAAACGGAAACGGGAATTCCGCCAAGTCGTGCCCATCTCTAATTACAGGTAAAAGTGGCAACTCAAAAAAGTAATAAAAAGGCCAGTAGAAAAAAAAGGTGCGTCTTCAGAACTTTCCGGGAAAAATAATCTCCATAAAGGTTTATTCTTGATTGGGTGTGTGAATACACGACACAACAGGCATGTCTGAGTTTTAACAATCATTAATCTGGAACAATCAATTCCCCCTTAACTGCTAATGGAAAATCTACCTTTTTAGACCCCACATCCTCTCACCCATGCATGGCTACTAGACATACTGACTAGAAGTTTGTGGAAGGTGACTATGAAAACACAAAACAAAAGTGTTAGTGATGGGCACAAATCAAAAAAATGTTGACTTTGTTTCAATTCATATAAATAACAAATTTACATTTTTTCTGACAAATCAACAAATTTTTAAAATCGTAAAAATTCATTGATGTGTACTCATTGGGGGTAGCTTCTTAGGAATAGGAATCAACCAATCAGACATTTAAAACACCCACCCACACAAGAGCAACTATAAATAACATTAAACTGAAAGTCTGATGGAAAATAATCAAACCATGATTTGAAAAATGTGTTATCTAGGAAAAAGGCAGCACCCAAACAGTAACAAGCCCATACTTTTATTCAAGTGGGTTTGAGACCACTGGCAAAAACTCTCTTGAATCATCAGTTCATCATCTGCTTGCAGAATGAAGCAATGGGGCAGGCTGGTCTCCCTTATTAATGAGTTCAGAACTTCTGGGAGACTATCCCAAAAAAGTCCCTTCACTGGTCATCATCAAACTCATAAAATCATTACCTACTGATATGATCTAAATAGTTTGTGATTTGAGACAAAAAATAAGTTAAGTATGTAAGCAAATAAACAATTCACATACCTCTTCTTTGGAAGTCTGCATTCAATTTTCTGTATCTTTCCCTTTCTTCCTTGCATTTTGTGTCCCTTCTCTCCTCCGCTATTTGTAGGGCCTTTTTGGACAACCACTTTGCTTTCTTGCATTTTCTTTTATTTGGAATAGCTTTCATTGCAGTCTCCTGTACAATGTTACAAGCCTCCATCCATAGTTCTTCATATGTTCTTCATACCTCTACCAACCCTACTGCAAAGAAATATTCTCCAAGAACATTTCATATTCTCCAAGAACATTTCATATTCAGGACAAACATTTTTTTCTCAGTCTTCCATCAGGGAAGCCAATGTGGCACACTTGGAGATCACAGTTAGCCTTCTGTCTTTCCAGACTATATCCATATGTGACTTAACTTCAAGGCAACAGTTGCATCAAGTGCTTTTCCATCATGCATCAACCATTGCAGGATGCTCAGAAGAAGCAACTCTGAGTTATTTGATATCAAATGGGGATTCGGACAAATTTGCACTGTGAGAAGGAATTACATTGAAATGTACGAGTCTTGGAATTTTTTGGTCGGTCACCATCTTTCTCTTCCCAGGAAGAATAAGACATGAAGTTAACTGCCATGAAAGTTTAAGATATTCCTCCTGCCAACCTAGCAGTTCAAACGCATGTAAATGCAAGTAGATCAATAGGTACCGCCGTAAAAAGCAGGAAGTTAAAACAGGGTTTCCTTGCAGCCATGCCGGCCACATAGCCATGGACTTGCACAACACTGGCTCTTTGGCTTGAATATGGAGACGAGTACCATCCCTAGAGTTGGACACAACTAGCACACATGTGTGTGGGGACCTTTACCTTTACCTTAAACTACTCCTAAGAGCCAATGCTTTTGTTGTTTGTTGTTGATTCAACATCCCCAATGTTTCTTTCCTGAGTGAGAAAATATTTGTTTATATATTAATTCAAACATTTATAGCCCATACTGCCTCACATGGTGGGTTATAAAGCTGCAGAAAACCATTTTAAAACATTACGTATTTAAAACATTTTAAAATCAAGCCACACCAAATGAAATCTTCCAACCATGAAAAACATGAAAACCAGAGGTTACATATACTGTCTTTCAGTTGTATTGCGAACAAGTTTTAGCAACAGAATAAAACAATTAAAAGGGAAACGCATATACAAAAGTGGGAGAAGCCAAGCCGTGGTGATGCTTGCAGCCAGCAGGACCCAGCAGTTCCTGAAGAAAATGATAATGTGAGCTTCACAGGTGAGAGACAGCAATAAGCTTCTCCCCCTGCAGTGGAAGAAATTCTGCAGAATTTAATTCACACCAAGCAATGTACTTATTTGCACCAAGACACTCAATGTGAGTAAAAAAAAACAAGCCTTGATTTTGCCAGATGACACACAAAACCATAATGCTTCCTTATCACCTTTAAGCACTATTGTTCATCATCTAATTCAAAACATGGAGGTAAATAGCCATGAATATGTAGCTACTTATTTTCTCAGGAACTACAGTATAACCAGAGCTGCCTAGATGCCCTAAGCACGTCCAATCTCGCCTGATTTCGGAAGCTAAGTAGGATCAGCCCTGGTTAGTACTTGGATGGGTGACCACCAGGGAATACCAGGTGCTGTAGGCGCCTGGAAGTAGGAAATGGGAAACCACTCCAATATTCCTGCCAAGAAAACAGCATGGAATCACAAAGGGTCGATCACGACTGTAGCAACACAACATGACATGACACCACACACACACACACACACACACACACACACACACACACACACACACAGAGAGAGAGAGAGAGAGAGAGAGAGAGAGAGAGAGAGAGAGAGAGAGAGAGAGAGAGAGAGAGAGAGAGAGAGAGAGAGGAGTATAAGTATACTGCAGTACCATTGCAATGTAACAATTGCTAACTTTTTATGTTCAGCATTGTTTTGTAACATGTTTTCATGTCTCAAGCTGTGGCCATGGTAGATGGCCACTGTCCTACAGCTCAAATGCCCCTTTGTTGGTTTCCTCCAGCTGTTTGCTCAGGGTTTGTTCTGGTACTTGGGCAAAAACAAGGTACTACCTAATTCTTATTATTAAAGAGGCTGAGAAGAGCTAGGAGTAGAGATAGGCATGAACCTCAGTGAATAAGTATGTGCCAGTTTGTACACATGGTGCTGCAGGTGCTGCATACAATTTCACCCCACTTCCCTGGCCAAAGATCCACTCACCAGGAAAGCCTATGTGCCTGTCATTAACAGTCTAACGTGAGTTTTCTTTGGGTGGTGCCATTGTAAGACTGCAAGAAGGTGTTCATTTCAAAATCACTGTGAACACCGTGGTGGTGGGTTTCAAATCAAATCAACCTCTATTGGCATTAGGACAAAATAAAACAACACAACGAATGAAAATAAGGTACAGCAAGGAGGGAAATCAAACACGGAACAGGTGATTCTAATACCTGCATTAGCTACTCAAACCAATGAGGTGGGGAATAGGGAAACCCAGATCCTCGTGCTGCTATAATCTCAGAGGCAAAAGAGGCCACCTTATCCCAATAAGAGATGACTTGCGTAGAGAGAAGGAACCTAAGCTTAACCAAGTCTTCCCATGGAGGTTTTCTAAATGGCATTGCATCTACAGAACCTTGAGGCTACCCTCTAGTTTTGAGAAATTTAGGCCCCGGTCTCACTACTGTTATCTGCGCATCTTAATATGATGCGTACTATTTTCGCAGGCAGTCATGTGATGTTTGAGGCGCAGTTAGCGCCCCGACGACAGGGGAGTATTTTACTTCTCTGCATCTGCCCCAACTTGCTTGCTGCACATCTTTTCCCTGTTTTCCCCTTTGTGGTGAATACCTGCATTGCAGCCACGTAGCAGTTTTTTTCTTAAAATTGATTGTAATTGCAGGTGGAAAGCCAGTAAAAATTGTGCCGGCATGCCAGTATGCCACCAATTCAGTAGCATAAACGATTACCAAGGCAGAACTACAGGATGTGGCAGAAAAAGGGATATGAATCTAATTGGTGCAAAGTTTCTGGGGTCACACCTTGTTCGAGGTGTTTAAAAGTGTGCATCAATAGAAGTATTTTAACACAACCTCTAGCGGTGGTACAAAATGCTGCAGTTAAAGTGCACTTCCGGGGGGCATGGTCGGCCAGGGTACCAAAATACTGCTCTTCGGAGTGAAGGCACGATCTTTTGCTGTGCTGTGTTTCACAGCAAAATGAGCAGCAAATTTGCCGTGAGACCGGGGCCTTATATAACCCAGTACAGATGTTGTGAAGTACTTCACCTCCACCCTTGCCTGTCTGGAGACAAGGCTTGTTTTCAGAGGGAAGTGAAGGCAAGTTCAAGGTTACCCAACAGCATCTCCCTGGCTTATCAAATTGTTCCCTTTTTGCTTGAGCATTGGCTGCTCTTTTGAATGCTCAGAAGATTCAGGATCAAACAGAAGGAGGTAGGTGAGCATCAGAGGTTTGTGGCACTTGTTAGCTATTTTAATACTCCATTTGTTGCTATTTTCTTTTTAAAACATACACACAGAGAGAGGGGGGGTTCTTCTTCTTCGAAACACTAAAAGAGAAAGGAAGCTATAATTTGCCAATATATCAAAAAGAAAAAGACCTTATCTAAGTCCCATTATCCTCATGCTGCTTCTGAAAACAAGCGTTAACAGTGTGCCCTTTTCTACTGCAACAATGCACTTCGTTCATACTGCCTGGGTGGCGGCAGTGCTATTAAATGTTGCTCTTGTCTGAAGCCAAAGCTCTGAGTTTTTAATCTGCAAATGTTTCTTTCCCCCCTTTGCAATTGAATCCATGAGCCAGTTAGGCAGCATGTAGCGGCTGCCATTATGTGCTATTTAAATTGCTACCGGGTGTGTGAGGTGGTTTTCATTCTCAAGATGCATTTACACTGTTGCAGCCCTAGAGACATGAACGGGAGAGTGCCAATATTAAACGTCACCCAATTATCCCTTTGTGAAGCACAGTGCATGATCACTAGACTGCTTTCTTACATACCAAGTCCCCATTGCAGAGAGACCCGAGAGTGTGTTTTCATATTGTGTAACCAGACAAAGGCAGTTCTGGCTTGACTTGGAGCCAAAGAATGAAATTAAGGGTAGTGAGTCAACAAAGAGAACATTTGTATACACAACAGAAAACAAATTTGTAGTAGAGGTATAACATCACAGAGTAACTGAACTGTTGAATTGAAAGGGAACTCAGGGGTCATTAAGACCAGCCCCTCCCTCCCAGCCATTTGAAGGAAATCTCCATGTAAAGCAGCCCTGATAGATGCCCCCCACCCCTAATTTCCACTTTAAAAATCCTAACAGAGGAGAGTATGGCTTTCGCAGGCTTTGCATTCTAATGACAATCTTCCCTTTTTTTGCAGTCTGAAGCCATTTCTACATGGCAACCCTTCAAAATATTAGAGGTTGGCTGATCATACCACCCCCTCAGTCTTCCCTTCTCTAGGCTAAACAGAACTGGTTACTTCAACTGTTCCTCACAGGACTTGGTTTTTACAGTTTCGGCTGTCTTCTTCCAGACATGGTCCAGGTTCTCTAGATCCTTCTTAAACTAGGTTAGGCACAGCTGGAAACAGTATTCCAGACAAAACTTCATTGAAACAAAACAAATTCATTGTATTACTTCCCTTGATCTGCATGCTTTACTTCTCCGGATTTATTAGCTTGCATAATGTGTTTGTTTCATACTGTAAATTATTGACCCTTATTTAGCTTGTGATTTAGGTTAAAAAAAAACTGGACCCATTCAGTATCTGTGCATCTGATTTTTCCTACGTAAATGTAGAAAAATATATATTTTCTAGGCTACATGTCGAAACTCATTTTGTTTGTTTTAGTGCAGTTCTCCAACTATTAAACTCATTTGCATCCCAATTAGTCTTTTGAAGATGCTCATCCCAGTTTAACATTATCTAGAACTTTGAGGAGCACACTCTCTGCTTCATCCTTCATCCAGGTTATTTCTAAAAATGCTGGACAACCATGGGCCCAGGATGGACATTTCTGGTACCCCATTTGCTATTTATTTTCAAGATGGTGAGGAACCACTGGTGAGTAGAGATGGGCACGAAATGAAAAAAAAATTCATTCTGTTATTCATTATACATTTTGTTACGTAATGAAACGAAGAATGAAAATTGTGATGAAATTGGAACAAACAGAACAGAACCATGAAAATTAGGTTTATTACATTCCGTTTTCGTTAATGGCGACACACAATGAAATGAGCTGTTTTAAAATGTTTAAAAACATCCTGAATATCCATAAAAACCCAGTGATAACTTTTTATTCTGCCTGATAATACCTACCAGGGGGGTTGGGGTCCTTAAAACGTGCATTTATGTCTTTTCTCAGATTGCTGTATTTTTTTCCTTTAAGGAGAGTTGGGGGACATCGACCCAAAATGGCTCCCAGATGCCTAATATTGATTTCTTGGGTATTAAAACATCTTGGACATCTGTAAAATGCAGTGATAATTATTTGAAATTATCACCTACGAGGGGGTTGCAGTCCTTAAAACGTTTGTTTTTGTCTTTCTCCTGTCGCGATGTATTTTTTCTTTTCCCTTTAAGGATGACACAAAATGGATTCCAGCCACAAGATGGATGCAAGCCATGTGATGGGATCATGTAAATTCTTGGAGAATTTCAACCAATAGCATGCCCAGGTTGCAGACTGGGTAGGTGTGGCAGCCACAGAGGGCATAAAAAGCTTTGGTAGCCCCCGTCCTCCTTGCAGTCTGCGGTGGGAGTTAGGGTGGGATTGCTGTCTCTGCGACTCATTACTTTAGGCCAGCCAGGCAGGTGTGTGTCTCTGTGTTCCTGCTGGCTGGAGCCTGGCTCTTAGGGGAAAGAAAGAAGAGATTTCTCTTGCAGCCTCTCTGTGTGCGTGCATACTTCTCGATGAGTACCCTCCCCTGCCCCGCACTGCAGTCACTCTGTGGCTGCCTTACACCCTGGGCAATGCCTGCTGCTGCCTTTGCACCCTCCCTGCGTACCTAGTCTATACTGTGTCTCTGCCAGCATCATTTTTAAAAGTGTTTTCCCTCTGGTCTGGGGCATTGGGGACATCCACATGCGGAAATGCTTTAAGTCGCACAAAAAGTGGGTAAAAATGAAAAACAAAAAATGAAAAAGCAAAACAGAATTTTTTCAAAAAATTCACGAAAAAGAAAAACAAACTGAAATGGACCCGCAATGAAAAATGAAAAACCGAAACATCATTTTTTCGATTTGTGCCCATCTCTACTTTTGGTACTACCCACCACGTAAATAAGGTCTTCATAGTACATATAAAATACAACCCCTTATCCGGGTGATTCACTAACTATGGATTCAGTTATCCATGGCTGGTGATCAGCAGAGGAGTGGCGGGGGGGAATTAAAAACAAAATTTACCCCCACCAGTGCCCAATGACCTCCTCCTTGCCAGCACCACCATCACAGCAGGCCAGTAAGGCACCCTCCAGAGGGGTGGAGTGGGGACTTTGAATTTTCTGCTCAGGTCTGTGGTGGCAGATCGGAAGTTTGAGTGAGAAATTCAAAACTCCTGATCAGTCACCTGGGATCCGACCTGGAAGTTCAAAGGTTGGGTGACTTGCTGGCCCATGGCGGCACCCACGGAAGTGAGGTGGAGGGCAACAGTAAATTTTAATTTTAATTTTCTCCCCTCCTTGCCGCTGCTATTACTGCTGGTGGGTGCCTGGGTGCCTGCTGGCAGCAGTAGTGAGAAGAGAAGAAATTTTCCCCCCCCCTTTCTTCTTGCCATAGCCGAGTGGCAAAGAGAAATGGGGGAAACTTTCTTCCCTCCTCACTGCTGCCTCAGAGCAGCAGTTAGCCAGGCACCCACCGGAGGGGTCCAGTGAGTGCCTGGGTGCCCTGTCATGGTAGAGGTGAGGAGGGAAGAGAAAGGGGAAAAATTTGTCCTTCCTTTCCATTTGGAGAGGTGTCAGAGGCAAAAGCTTTCACCCTGGAACCCACTACTCCTTCTGCCACCATTAACCTTGGATAAGAGTGTTTGCTCTTATCCACAGATTTCAATACCCACAGGTGATCCCGGAATGGATCCCCTGTGGATGCGGTGGTCCTAATGTGCATACAGAGCCTGGATTCCCCCCAGTTCATTCAAAAAAAAGCTTCCACATTGCTCCTGGCTGGTTTTGGCAGCAACCCAGGAAGCCATGGGGCACTACGAAGGACAAAGGGCATGGGATGTTACAGCTCACACATTTGTGCATTTCCACATGTTGAACCGACACAGCAGAGGACAACCCTCTGTGTCTCTAACAGCATCATTTTTTTAGTGTTTCCCCTCTGGTCTGGGGCGTTGGGGGACGTCCACACGCGGAAATGCTTTATGTCGCACAAACAGCGGGTAAAAACAAAAAATGAAAAAATGAATCATTTTTTTCAAAAAAATCACGAAAAATGAAAATGAACCAAAACGGACCCACAACAAAAAACAAAAACCGAAACATCATTTTTTTCGATTCATGCCCATCTCTACTGGTGAGCACTCCATTGGTGAGCACTCTGAATGAGCTTCACTGTTAAATCAAGATATGTGGTCACAAAGGTAGGTCATCGTTTGGGCACTGGAGGCAGAGAATTGTAGAAGGGCCTCTCATTTCTTTCCTGAGGCTACCCCTGATAAAAACATTTGACTGAAATCCCATTGCTCATGCTAGTGAGTTGCAATAGAGCTGGCCAGCTGAACCAGTGGGGATGCGGTGAGCCAGCTCCTCTGTGAATTCCAATGATTCAAAAATGGACCTATTGGATGGCTAAACAACAGGGTTTAAATCCATAATAGAATAAATTAAACCACCTAATGAAATAAAGTGGCTTAATGAAATAAATTAAACAGCTCTTCATATGCTGGACTGAATGCCCTCGTAATCAGTGGTGGGAAGCGAGTTGTTTGCTTATGCGTGTATCAGAGTACCTGGACAATTAAACCTCCAGTTAGTTTTAGAGCTGCAGAGCTGGAAGGAGACCCAGTGGGGAACTGAACTCTCCACCTTTGACTCTGCAGCCAGGTACATAAACCTTGGCTAGAGTCACTTTGGAGTTGTTTTGTTTTGCTGGAATTCGTAGTTGCTCTCCACCTTCCCTTTCATTAATAAGCTTAACAATTTCCCATTAGGTTAACTGATTTCATTTACTTCCCTGCTTAGCCCTTGGCTGAACGGCTGGACCGGTGGCATCTTCCATTCCCTCCTCTTCTTAAAAGGATTTCCAGGGAGGTCAGCCATTCGAACAGCTATTTTTCCTCCCAAATGAATCAAAACCAGCATTCAGCCCTTCGGCTTCTCCACCTTTGTGTGTCCCCTTTACGGAATGAGTTGAGGGAGGGGCTCCTTCCTGCTATTCGCATTTCAAACGCATAATGTGCCAGCAGGAATGTGCCTCCTGTTGCTTTTCATCATCATCCTTCAGCTACTCAATCATGTTCAGAGCCAGGCTACTGGCATATTCATAATGCTGGTGCTTAAATAATCAGAATCCCCATTCTTTCATTTTTTAAAAAAACAAAATAAAATAAAATCCATACACACTGTTCCAGAATCATTATGGCTGCCTTAACTCAGGGGTGGCTGACTCAGGCTTGCCAGAAGAATATGATGCAATCATGAT
This sequence comes from Phrynocephalus forsythii, assembly GCA_029282475.1. Taxonomy (NCBI): domain Eukaryota; kingdom Metazoa; phylum Chordata; class Lepidosauria; order Squamata; family Agamidae; genus Phrynocephalus; species Phrynocephalus forsythii. The sequence continues at coordinate 152,419,824 of JAPFRF010000002.1, forward strand.
AGATAACTACTGCATCAAAACCTGCACAGGCAGGCTCAGGGGGGGGGTGTTCATGCAGATGCAATGCACCGCAAGGAGTAATTACATTGGTTTGTTTGTTTGTTTTCTCCTGAATGACAGGTCTCTGAAACATTTGATATCAAGACCCATCATCTACTGAATGGGATTCAGTCTTTGATTACATTCAGAGAACTGCTTCCAAAAAGGCAGTTCAGGATAAAGTAACACTTTGGTTTATGAATGTTTTGCGCAATAAGCAAACATTTCTGATCAATTTTACCTTGATAAACAAGCAATGTCTTGCAATACGAGCACTGGAGCAGGTCACATGGTAACAAGTGAGTGAATGCTCTCTCTCTCTCTCTCTCTCTCTCTGCTGGATTGTGGCCAGATTGTCTGGAACGTTCTGTCTAGACATGGGCACGACTCAGCGAAATTGTCGTTTCCGTTTTTGGTTGTCGTTTCCGTTACATAATGGAAACGGTAACGATAATTAAGCCATCAGAACTCGAACTCGAACCAACAAAAGAAAAATTTGGTCGGGTTTTTCATTGTCGTTCATGGCATCGCGGCAATTGTGCAATGCCATTGGCAAGCAAGCAGCACAGAAAAAAAAGTTTTTAAAAATAAAATAAAAACCCTGACTCCCGGCCAAAAAAGCAGGCGAACATATGCCTGCCTGAGGACACCTACCTGAGGGGTGGTTTCTGGGGAGGGCGGCCTCCCCCCCTCTCCTGTCCTGGGCTTCTTGCACCAGGCTGGGGGGGGTCATCCTCATCATCTCCAGACGAGTCCATGCCATGCAGTGGGGGGGATCCAAAATGGCGACCGCAATATTTATTTTTAAATTGTGGTCCAAAAACCCACCAAAGCACAACAGAAACATGTGAAAATTAGGTATTTTAAATGCCTAATTTTTATAGTAGCAGCAGTGGGTTTTTTATAGCAGTAAAAGGTCTCACTGATTTTATTTTATTTTATTTTATTTTATTTTATTTTATTTATTATTATTTTAGACCTGCCCATGTGGGCTGGGCATGGGATGGGACCATGCAATTTTTTTGAACCATTCCACCAATGGCATGGCCAGGTTTTGACTGACACTTCTGGATGTTGCCTGCCCACCTGTGCCGCCACCCGCCTGTGACCCGCGCCGCCGCCTGCCCACTCGCCCGCCTGTGGCCACCGCCCGCCCGCTCACCCACCCATGCCTCCCCCCTGCCGCTGTCACCGCCCGCCCATGGCCCCCGCCCCGCCGCCCGCCTGCACCTCCCCGCCCGCCGCCGGCACCCCCCACCCCGCCCGCCGCCTAGGGCACAAAATGGGGGGTGCAATGTGATTTCACCTTTAGTCTTTTAGCGGGGAGAGTCTTCTCTTACTCTCCAGTCCCAAAGATATGCTGGAAACTGTGGAAATCAGCTCGGCCCAGGTCTGTGTTAAGGATCTGTCTCCCCCACCCCTCCCACAATTTGGAAGCCTTGCTCTCCAAACGTAAACCAAGTGCAGAGGGACGAACTACCCGCCCTGGGTATGGAGTAACAAACCGTGCATGCAACAGGAAGTTGGGGAGCGTTCCTGTTGTGGGACTTCAGCCCCCAGAATTCTGAAACCTGGAAAAGGAAGGATCCCAAACTGGGCTGCGTGCAGGGGAGGGGGTGGGTGTGAGGGACGGTGCAGCAAAGAGGGGTCCCCAGGACACTTCCTGATCCACAGACACATACAGAGTCCCAGTTCAGCTCCGCGCTGACTGGACTACACAGCCGGGGGAGCAGGTGGATGACACACTTGTGGGTCACATTTCCCCCTCGTAAGCGCTGGCAGTGGTGAGGAGGTGCCGCGATTACATCCCGCAGAGCCCAGACTATGTTGCCTTGATCTCTCTCTCTCTCTCTCTCTCTCTCTCTCTCTCTCACACACACACACACACACACACACACACACACACACACACACACACACACACACACACACCTTGGCGGAGGGACAAGGCCGAAGGCACAGACCCGCGCAGAACTCGGAGGAGGGGACGCCAAATGTGCACGCAGCGGGCACACGCGCGCGGCACGGCATGAGTGCCAGCCAAGTTCAAGAGGCTTGCTGCGAGCACATTTTGAAATGGATTGGAGGCAATGAGCAGCGGCGGGTTGAAATAAAGAAGTAAAACCCTCATCGCTCTTTTAATCTCCCGGCCGGGGATCATTTACAGAAGGTGAGCGCGGGAAGCGGAAAGAGTGGGTTCCGTGGTGGGAAGCGGTAGAGAGGAAGAAAAAGGCCCGTTTCTCCTCCCGACTCTCCCCACCCCCCACCCCGAAGGACTGTATGTGTCTGGTGGATCAGGAAGCGCTCTGGGAATAAAAGGTGCAACCTCCCTTCGTCTCTCCAGGAAGGAAGGCGCGCTTTCCCCGCCACCTCGGAGCTCCTTAAAAAAGGACCAAGTGCTAGAGTCCCAGATCCAGGGACTGCAAGGGTTCTCCCCCTTCCTCCAGGCTACCAGCCTGCCTGCCCACCTAGCACCGGCCCTGATTGCGGGACGCCCCCATGCTCCCTGGGACGTCAAATCACGCTAAATCATGGTGGAAACGACAAACAACAAACGACAAACGGAAACTACAAATTTTTGAAAATTTCCTCGACAAACAAAAACGAGCCGAAACGGACCCATCCCGACAAACGACAACTCGAAAAGTATTTTTTTCTGGTCGTGCCCATCTCTAGTTCTGTCTCAGGCAAGCCTCAAAAGCAGAGTGAAGAGAAAGGAAGGAACGTTTTCAAAGGAGAGTGCAGGTTGGGGGTTTATTTTTTCAACATCCTTTCTTACTTTACCACCATGTCTAGTCATGGCGCAGCTAGTCAAGTGTGTATAGGGCTACAAATTGCACTTTATTATTGTCACATTGGGAGAAAAGAGTAAAACCCATTTGTTAGTCCCAAACAGAGCAGATTATGCAGCCAGGTATCCAAACTGGAGATGGATTTTTCGTTTTGAAAGTGGTCAGGTTCCTAAGAGTCCAGCTGACGTTCGAACCACAGGAATGAAAACAACCAATTCTTTACCTTGTGCTGGGCTTGCGTGGGATTAAACTCCAATGAGGAAGAAGCCTCTAACACATCATCATTCCTTCTCCCTGGTGCAGGCCAATCAGACAGGGAGGTGGGATGATGCATATCCCCACATAGCTCCTGATTGGCTAGCACCAGGGAGAAGAAAGGATGACACATTAGTGGCTTCTTCCTCTCTGGAGTTTAATCCTGCACAAACCCAGCACAAGGTAAGGGATTAGTTGATTTCATTCCTCCAGTTCCGAATGTCAGCTGGGCTCTCGCAGTTCTTTTTGGAAGCTGACCACTTCCAAAATGGAAAGCCCATCTCTTACCTAAACCATGGTGAGGACATGGACGTCAAGCCAACTTCTTTTGTGAGTTTTGACATTTTGTGTGTACAGTATGTGGTCTATGGAGCCCCAGAACAAATCATCTTAGATTCCATTCTTTTTTTCTTTCTGGAGAAATTTGTTTTGTTATAAGAGTGCTTTGGTTTACAAGCATGTTTCTGGAACAGATTAAGCTCATAAACTAAGGTATTACTGTATTTCAAAAAAAAAGCAGCCATTTCAGTTTTGTTTTGGAGAGGCTCTTGAACACCATTTTGCACCTTTGGGGGAATTTTGTAATTATGATTATCCCCCTCCTCATAGGAATCGATGCCGCTTGTTTTAAATAGATATCTCTGTTGTTTAGATACCTCATCCTTCATAGATGTTCTGTGTGGAAAAAGACAGCCTACATTGTGTTCTCAAGTCATGTTCATTTGACTGCAAATTAATTGCCAAAACCCTGCTGTGGAAATTTACACCCATGCAAGATGTTGATGTCATCAACTGTGGGGGGTTTTATTGTTGGTTAAACATTTCCTGTTCCTCCCACTCAGGCTGTGAGGCTCCCTAGGGGAGAACCTGTTGGGGGTGGGTGGGGGTGGAGTAGGGGCAAAGGCATAATCCCACCTAAAGGAATTACCGTCAGGATCAGAGGCATAGCTAGGGCTTCCAGAGCCCAGGGCAACGGTCGGTTTTTGTGCCCCCATTGCAAAATATAATCTGGATGGCGGGTGGGGGCAGCAGCAGGGGGGTCAGTAGGCAATTTGGCACTCCCTAAGTGCTGCTCCCAGGGCACCCCCAAGCTATGCCCCTGGCCAGGATCAGGACCATTGACAGAGATTTTCAGACGTTAAAGGCTCCCAGCTCCCATCCCAAGCTCCCAATGGCTTCCCAAGGTGAACAAAGAAAATTGCTATGTGAGTTTCACAGATATAGCTCATTTCAGGAGTTTAAATGGCTCCTATATAATTATGGCCAGGATAAATGGAAATGTGAAGGCCATACTGTATGCTGCTGGTTAAACGGCTGTACTGGAGCAGTAACTGGGCTCACAATCAGGGGTTCCACCCCAGGTAGCCAGCTCAAGGTTCACTCACAGTTCTATCCTTCCATGGTCAGTAAAATGAGTACCCAGCTTGGTGGGGAAGCAATGTGTAGCCTGCATAAATAAATTTTAAACCACTTAGAGGGTGCTTTAAGCACTGTGGGGTGGTATAGAAGCAGAATGCTTGGCTTGGCTTTGCTATTGGAAAAGGTTGATGGGAATAATTGGTGAGGAGCTCTAACAGAGGATTTTCAAGCATGCACAGGGAGTGATGTTGTGAAGCTGGTGCTTTCAGGGTCAGATACTAGTAACTACGTAGCAATTCACTTCTGAAATTTACTCCAACAGAGTTACACCAACCTAATCGGATTCTGCTCATGATGAAACATGAACATGCCTGTGTTTGGGTTATTTTAACAACAACAGGGACCCAACCTATATGGAAATCCTGGAGTTGTACAGCTAAACACATTAGCATTCATATAGCATCAACCCTTGAATGCAAGGAACAGAAGGGCACCATTCTGCTTGAAACCAACACTGGGGGGGAAACCAGCCGTTTTTGCTTTTTCCTCACATTTGAGTGCTTTAGACTTCCGATTCTTTGTCCTGAATCCAAATAACAACCCCCGACTAAAGAAGAGCCACTAAATCAAGGAGACTTGCATACAACAACAGTGGGTTTCAGTGAGTCTATTCTAATTGGATGCAGACTTTTTATGAAAATAAAGAGCTTTGTAAATGCTTTTGTAATTATTCAAAAAGGAATTGAAGTGACATTCTCCCCTACTTCCAGTGCACCAATTCAAATGTTATTCTCAGCACAATGGAAAGGACCACTTTATACCTGTTTGCCAACAGGAGCATCTTCAGTGTCAAAACTTTGTCAACTCCAACTCAGCACCACAAATAAAACATTATACAGAGATATTTTAAGGCAGTCCTTTGAGAACCATGTGTTCAAAATATTCTTCCTGGATGAATAGAACCACTATGTTTCTATTAACCCATGTTCATTTGTTTTTAATCTCGATGCTTCCCATCATATAGAAGAAATGTGGTTACATAGGTGAATTCTTGTTTATTTGAAAGAATTGAAAGAACATTCTTGCACCACACTACAAGAAACAGAATCAAAAGGCACCTCACACTCCACAAGACCGTTTTCATAGGAATGAAGGTCTTGGTTTGTTGTCATGAATGTAATAAGCCCAGGTAGCTTCAATTTAATCAAGGCAGATCTCCTAATATGAAATATCCCCAGTGATGTTACCAATATAGAGACATTATTGTAGGAATGTAAATCCTTGCTTCTCTCTTTATTGTACCCAAGGAGCTCTTGTTGTTTTAGACTTTCAGGGGGTTAATGAACTCTCAAACAGGCTGCCTCAATGTGTTAAGACAGCCTGCCTTGGTGAGAATGAGTCATTTGCCAAGATTTCTTAACATCCATGTGTCATTGCAATAGACCATAACTCGTATTAGATCAAGGGGAAGCGAAATATTGAAACACGTGAATAACTTCTGGTTTTTTTGTTCCTTGTAACACTGTTTTTGGGGTTGTCTGGAAATTGAATGCATACTTAATGGCAGGGGTTATAATGTGAGCTTTATTTGCTTCACCTTTGTTTCACAAGATGTAAATATGTTTTTTTCCTGCCTGTGAAGGAATTGCTTTTGAACTAGGAAGCAACCAGCCCAGAAGCACCTTCTTGTTCATTCATTCCATCATTTGTCTTATTTCTAGCTTACGTCTCTCCCATGGTCTCAGGGAAGCCTACAAAACATTTGAAAGGCAGATGCTGTTAAAAATACAATAAATGACAGGATGAAAAAGTAATTGAAAGTAAAGGTCAGTATCCTTCTATTTCTTGAAACTAAGGGCGTTTATACACGACCCCTAAGCTCCGCTGCAAATGGCTGCAAGCTCTGGAGCTTAAAAATGTTTCACCACCAGCTCCGGAGTTTGCAGACAATTAAGTGCGACCCCACCCACCTAAGCGCGACCCAGCGCACTTTTCTTGTACCTGCTCGAGGAGGGTGAAAATAGCCAGGTCCGGATTTAATCTGGTCAGTGCGGGGCTCTCCTGGCTTCTGTTGTTGTTGTTGTTGTTGTTTGCCTCCCACCCCTTTAAGAGAAGGGGCGGGAGGGAAAAAAGCAAACAAAGAGAAGGAATCAGCACAATGGAGCTCCAGAGCTCCGGCAGCTTCTCCGAGGTGAGTCTGCATTTTCCCCCCACTTTCTTTCTCCCTCCCCTGAGCAGACAGGTGCGGAGTGGTGGGGAGGAAGGAAGAGCAAGGAACTCCTAAGATCTCTGGTCTGAATTTAAGTGGCCAGTGGATCTTAGGGGTCGTGTGAAAAGGCCCTAAGAGTACACCATTTATATCAGTTGATCCACGGTAAATCAACACATCAGCGTTGAGCCAGTGGATCTACTCTAGTTAGGACCAGCAGTGCATATTAAAATTACTGCTGAATAAAACTAATTTAAAAGCATACTTTAAGGAAAAGAGAAACACGCAGAGCATGTTCCCTTAAAACCCTTTCTTGTCAGCCAGTCGCTTACCCAAAGCCTACCTCAGAAAGAAGAGGTCTTTGAATGCTAATGGAAGGCTAGCCTGGTCTCCTTTGGGAGAGAATCCCACCACCTGGAAACAGGTCCTGAAAAGACTCTGTCTTGGGGCCTGACCAGGCAGCCCTGTGGGGTGGAGAAAAAGGCACCCTTGAAGATCTTAGGACAGTAGTGCCCAAACCTCGGCCCTCCAGATGTTTTGGACCACAACTCCCACAGTCCTTTGTCATTGACAATACAGGCTTGGAATTCTGGGAGTTGTGGTCCAAAACATCTGGAGGGCCGAAGTTTGGACAGCCCTGTCTTAGGAGCTGGAGAGGCTCATGTGGGAAGGTGCAGTCCATCCTATAGCCTTGAGTTCTTTAGGGTTTTGAAAGCTCTACCCAGCTGTATTGTACAGAGGCTCTAATCACGTCAACTGTCTGAGCAAGGCTGAGCCTTCCTTCAAGATCTTCTTTCCATGCCTTCACTTCCTGTCGCAATGCTTCCTGAGAAGAAGCTGCCCCAATTCTGGCTGGGGGTGCTGGTCTCCATGCTCTCCATGCTCTATAGCAGTGTTTTCTAACCTTGGAATCCCCAGATGTTCTTTGGCTCCCACTCCCAGCAATCCTGGCCAGCGCAGCCGGGAGATTTAGGCCAAGAACATCTAGGACGAACAATCTCTCCAATTTTCAGCCCCACTGAAGTGGGGATCTGCCCGTTTGACACGACTCCTCTCCCCCACCTCCGTGCGACTCCATGCCCTATGAGCAGCGGCACAGGGATCTGCCACAACCGGAACCAAAGGGGCTGAAAACAATCATTGTGGGTGTGCAGAGGAAGAGAAGGAGGAGGAAGAATGCTGTGCAAAGGGAAGAGAAATCATACAGATGCACACCTTAGAGGGAAGTGAGTTTGGAACCCAAGATAGGAACCATTGGTCTATAACAGTGGTAACAAACCTTCGGCACTCCAGATGTTTTGGACCGCAACTCCCAGAATTCCAAGCCTGTGTTGCCAGTGACAAAGGACTGTGGAAGTTGTAGTCCAAATCATCTGGAGTGCTGAAGGTTCACCACCACTGGTCTATAGTATGCGCTTCCTCGGTAACCACTAGCAGCATGGCAAAGCATTGGGGCAAGTAATAAAGGCTTTGATTGCCCCCTTTGTTTGGGCAAATAAATGCTTATATTATTAGTTTTAGCAGTGTTTTCATGATGAAAAGCTAAACATCTTCAACGTATTTCAATCTGTGCTATGTACTTAGTGTGTGTTGTGTCATTACAGTCGTGACCGACTCTTCATGACCCCATGTCCATGGAGTTTTCTTGGCAGGAATACTGGAGTGGTTTGCCAGTTCCTACTCCAGGTGCCTACTGCACCTGGTATTCCTTGGAGGTCTCCTATCCAAGTACTAACCAGGGCCGACCTTGCTTAGCTTCCGAAATCAGGTGAGATCGGATGTGCTTAGGACATCTAGGCAGCTGTGTACTTAGTAGAAATGCTTATTTCATCTACTGGATGGATGGATTTGCCATATTTCTTCATTCCTAGAAAATGGTTATGCATTAAACATTGATTAATCACCTTTTTAAATTGTGCCAGTGAAACATTTAAGCCTAAAGCATCAGATATCCCTACCATTAATACGGGCTGTAAAAATCTATTTTCAGGTGTCAAACAATGAATCAGGCAGACAATAGCCACTGACTACCAAACTCGTTTCAACAGCAGAAGGTTCACCATCAGATCATCCATGCTGGATAGAGATGGGCACGGAACGAACATTTTTTCATTTCCGTTACCGTTTGTCGTTTCTGTTACTCAACGAAATGACAAATGAAAATTGTGATGGAAATGAAACGAAATGAACAGAACCATGAAAATTGTGGTCGTTAACGTTTCGTTTCCGTTAATGGCGAAGTGCAATGAAATGAGCTGTTTAAAATGTTAAAAAACGCCCTGGACATCCAAAAAAAAAAAAAAACCCAACGCAGCGATAATTATTTATATTGTCTAATAATACCTACCAGGGGGGTTGGGGTCCTTAAAACGTTTAACTTAGTCTTCTCCCATCGCGATGTATTTTTCTTTTCCCTTTAAAATGGATGTCGCCACCAGGCACAAAATGGAGGCAAGCCATGTGATGGGATCATGTTTAACCAATAGCATGCCCAGGTTGCAGACTGGGCGGGCAGGTCTGGCAGCCACAGAGGGCATAAAAAGCTCTGGCAGCCCCCGTCCTCCTTGCAGTCTCTGGTGGGAGTTAGGGTGGGATTGCTGTCTCTGCTGCGACTCTAGCTTCAGTCCTGCAGACTCCCTGTGTGTGTGCATGCTGCGCACCTCTTGGTGAGTACCCTCCCTTGCCCTGCAGTGCAGTCACTCTGCTGTTGCCTTGCACCCTGGGCAATGCCCGCCGCTGCCTTTGCAGCCTCCCTGCATGCCTAGTCTATACTGTGTCTCTGCCAGCATCCATTTTTTTTAGTGTTTTCCCTCTGGTCTGGGGCGTTGGGGGATGCCTGCGCATGGAAATGCTTTAAAAATCACACAAAAAGCGAGTAGAAATGACAAACGAAAAAACAAAAAACAGTAACGAATTTTTTAAATTTTTTTACGACAAACGGAAACAAACTGAAACAGACCTCTCAACGACAAACGAAAAACCGAAATGCCATTTTTCTGTTTCGTGCCCATCTCTAATGCTGGAGCAAACAAATACACAAAAAGTACAACTTGGAAAGGGAAAGAGATGGTTAAGAGCCTCGTGGTGCAGTGGTTAAATGCCTGTACTGCAGGTGAAACTGTGCTCATGACCTGGGGTTCAATCCCAGGTAGCAGGCTCAAGGTTCACTTTGCCTTCCATTCTTCCAAGGTCGGTAAAATGAGTACCCAGCTTGCTGGGGGGGGGGACAATGTGTAGCCTGCACACTGTAATTAAAATTGTAAACCGCCCAGAGACTACTTAAAGTGGTATGGGGCGGTATATAAGCAGAACACTTTGCTTTTAACATCAAGTCAGCACTGGAGATGGCGTAGAAAGAATAGCCAGCCAAATTTTACTGCAGTTAATCAAAGACCATTCGAGTTTGGCAGAAAGTAAAGCAAAAAATGTCTCTCTGTGTGGTGCTATTAAGTCAGAGCCAACTTTTGGCAACCAGCCGACCATCAATCAATCAATCAATCAATCGTCACTTTGGAATTGTAGCAAAATGTCCATATATAAATCTGTAGCAATTAATAACTATTATACTAACCAGTAAAATAAGCTCAGAATTTCCTAATGGCTCAAGTAAATGGTGCTGCCAATCAGGTGCTATGAGTTATTGTCCAATGTGGGGTGTGCGAAAGAGGACTGCAGACTTGGGACCAACTTAAAATGGCTGCCAGCACCCCATTATGGGCCATACCAGATCTGGAACTGACCTAAACCAGCCTTTAAAATAAAAACACAAGATGCCCAGACATGCATTTTGGTTTCAGTCTTTCTCTTCTTCAGATGGGTGTATAGGAATCTTTAGGACAACCCAAGACCCAGGAGCAGAAAACCAATGTCCTCAGAGGACCTTTTGTCTAAAATAAATAATTTTGATCAAAAGATGGGGGTGTTTTGAACTCGGAGAGTTCTAGAGTGGCTCGGGGGAGGGCAGCAAAAATGCCCCATATGGTTCACAAGCTGCTGTTTTCCCAGACCTCTCCTAACAACTGCCCTTTATCCTGGGCAATTTTCTCTAAGTAAAGCAAGAGTATATGTGACCTAGTCTGAGGTATTTCTTTCTATATTTTCAGTGTAGAAGGGCTTCCCCTTGGGGTTATGGTTTTGTTGTTGTTTTTCCTCTTTCTGAACCCCCACCGTACGTAACTCAATATGCCGTCTGCCTCTCAGGACATTTCCAAACCACGGGCACCTCATCTTTGTACTTTGAAGACACTGTTCAGTTACTTTCTCTCAAAAGTAAAGGACAGCCAGGGGGGCACAGTGGTGGCAGCAGGGAATGGAGATACAGGAAGAAAACAAAGGCATGTTACAAGTAAAGGACAAGGGTGTCTGCAGTCCCCATAAAATTCAGTGAGGAAAGCATGGTGATTAAATGATGGAAGCCTCATCTGAAATCACTGAGGAAAAGAAGCAACCAAGGAGAAGAGTAGAAAAAAATATTAAGGAGAATATTCAACCCAGTCCTTAAAAGGTTGTGATTCCCGAGGTAGGTGCCATATTGGCCAATTCCTGACGATTCATCGATGGGGGTAAAACAGGATGTGAATATTAATTGTGGAAAGCCATGTGGATAAAATATTTCTACCACCTGCAGATACCATCCGGTGGAGCTGAGCACTTGGTAATCTGATGTATTTATTATCTGGCACTAGCATTATGTTTCCTTGGCAAATGCCTTTTTATTTTCTGCTTAAGCGGAAAACAATATTGTATAGGAGTTGGAAGAGAAGATTGTTCATTCTGCTAAGAAGCTGCTCCCCCACCCAAGTGCATTAACATGGGGATGTTATGTGCTGTGGACCCTGCCTCTTGAGCTGTTATGAGTGCAAGTTGCCACCACACAAAGAATGAAAACAACAGGAGAATTAGTACTGGGATGCACTAGAACCCACCTCCATGGTTCCTCACCCAGTTCTCTCCATGTAATTCACAAGGGAGCCCTCAGATCTCCTCCTCTCCATTATCACTTTATCTAGATGCACAATGATGTACCTGCAATGCACGTCATTGTGCTGTATGCACAATGTAGGAAGGAACCCAATTTTCCTAGGCTCTCATGATGACCCAACACACATTCCTAAAACTATCTTGTGAAGAAATATTACTCCCCAGAACAGTAGTTCTTAACATTTCTAATGCCGTGACCCTTTAATACAGTTCCTCATGTTGTGGTGACCCCTTGTCCTGCTTGGACGGTGCTATAGACAACTTCCCTCTACAGGCACCCTCAGCCAATTGCAGCCTCCGGTGCCATTGACTGAGTGTAACTCATTCTTCCTCCCTCTTCCCCTCCAGACCCAAGCCATTTGTGCCTTTTTCTTCACTGGCTCATGGTGACCCCTGTGGAATGGTCATTTGACCCCCAAAGGGGTCCTGACCCCCTAGTTGGGAGTAGAAAGGGGCCTAGGTGCCCTCCTCTAAATGGTGAGAGCTATGGTAATGAGGGGGAAAAAAACACTAGGGAATCCCCGAAGATTCACGGAAGTGTGCTGCCTTAGATGAATACCAAAGATTCAGTAAATTCACAGGATCATGTTTATTCAGCCATAGCAGATATCTAGGAATTAAGCACAACCGCTGAAACAAGACTTATTTTTTTTTTCAAACCTTGGGAAAGTTCCTGGTTTGAATTACAACACCCAAAATTCCCTAAGACCATGGGAGTTGGCATAAAAAAAAACTTTTCCTAACAACACACAATGGCGAGGGGGTGTTGATCACCAAAATAGTGAGAATTGAGTATCCGATCCACTTCTTTTTCTAACCATATATTTTTATTATTTTAAAAAGTATCATTTCATATATTTATTTAACCTTTTTAGTCTTTTGGAGATGCAGTCCTCTATTCTTTGGGGGGGGGATATTTGGTTGATGGAGAGATTTATGCAAGCTTCAGGAGCCCACACACTTCACTCCTCCAGCCCTTGTTACAGACTGTAATTCTTACATTTAAAAGACATTCTGTTTATTGATGGTGGACCTGTCCTTTACTGATGAAAAAAAAAATCCTTCCTCAAAAACACTCAAAATCTTCTTCCTTCCTTCCTTCCTTCCTTCCTTCCTTCCTTCCTTCCTTCCTTCCTTCCTCCCTCTGTTCATTTGTTCATTTGTTCATTCATTTGTTTGTTCATTTGTGTTGTTCATTCATTTGTTCATTTGTTCATTTGTTCATTTGTTCATTCGTTCATTCGTTCCTTCCTTCCTTTTATATTATTTTCAATGTACAGTGGCTAAACTGTGGCTCCTATATTTAGGGCTTATCAAGAGAAGAAAGGATTCACTAGAAAATACAAAAACAGACTGGGAGAAATGGAAGTATGGTAATAGGGAATGAGGAAAACTTCACATGTGATAGATTGACTGAATAAAGGTACCATGGCCAAGAACATCTAGGACGAATGGTGCTGCAAGAGCTGTTAATGATGAGACCTTTTGGAAGTCATGAGTTCATAAGGGGCTATAAAATTCCAACGTGATTTGATGGCACATAAAGATATCATATTTTAAATTACTAATATCAGGCCCACTGAAATCAATAAAGCATATGTTACCTTTTGCTCATTTCAACAGGCCTAAATCTAGTTGTGACTCCTAGTAGATCTAGTTCCCAGTGCTCAGGGCAAGGCATGCTCCTTCTGTTATGCCATGTTGAGCATCCCCTCACCTAGGATGTAGCTCTTCTGTTCTACCTATTTCATATTGCAATGTTATGATGTTTTTGGGGTCACAAATGTGTTTCAAGTGAATAGTCTGAGAGGAAATGGAGAAATGTGTTGGCTAAGAGAAAACACATTCCAAAGATAGGTTCATAAATACATGTTGGAATCTGAACTTTTCTACAGCTCAAAAATAAAATAAACACCAGGACATAAGGTAAAACTATTGGCTGAAAATGTCAGCAAAGCAAAGACAAATGAAAAAAAATGGATGGAACACAAAATGAGTTGTAATCACAACACGAAAACAGGACAACTCTTAGGCTGGGCCAAAGATCAGTACTATGTGTGGTAGAGATAGGCAGAAATAAAAAAACTGACGTTTTGGTTTTCATTTTTGCGCGATTTAAAGCATTTCCATGCGCGGTCATCACCCAACGCCCCAGAAAACACTAAAAATGATGGGTCCATTTCAGTTCATTTTCTTTTTTTGTGAAATTTTTGAAAAAATTGCATTTCTTTTTGTTGTTTTTTTATTTACATGATCCCATCACATGGCTTGTATCCATCTTGTGGCTGGGATCCATTTTGTGTCATCCTTTTGTAATAATTTCAAATAATTATAGTTGTGTTTTTACGGATGTCCAGGGTGTTTTAATACCCAAGAAATCAATATTAGGCATCTGGGAGCCATTTTGGGTCGATGTCCCCTAACTCCCCATAAAGGAAAAAAATACAGCGATCGATTTAAAGCATTTCCATGTTTTGTTACATAACGAAATGAATAATGAATAACGGAACAATTTTTTTCGGTCATCCCCAACACCATTCAGACCCAGGTCATAAGAACATAAGAACATAACATAAGATATGCTTCAGGCCACAGAAAACACTAAAAATGATGCTGGCAGAGACACAGTATAGACTAGGTAAGCAGGGAGGCTGCAAAGGCAGGGGCAGGTGTTGCCCAGGGCATAAGGCAGCCGCAGAGTGACTGCACTGCAGGGAAGGGGGATACTCACCAAGAGGTACGCATGCACACAGGGAGGATGCAAGACAAATCTCTTCTTTCTCTCCCCTAAGAGCCAGGCTCCAGCCAGCAGGAACACAGAGACACACACCTGCCTGGCTGGCCTAAAGTAATGAGTCGCAGAGACAGCAATCCCACCCTAACTCCCACTGCAGACTGCAAGGAGGATGGGGGCTGCCAAAGCTTTTTATGCCCTCTGTGGCTGCCACACCTACCCAGTCTGCAACCTGGGCATGCTATTGGTTGAAATTGTCTGAGAATTTACATGATCCCATCACATGGCTTGCATCCATCTTGTGGCTGGGATCCATTTTATGTCATCCTTAAAGGGAAAAGAAAAAATGCATTGCGATGGGAGAAAACAAATGTTTTAAGGACTCCACCCCCCTGGTAGGTAATAATTTCAAATAATTATAGCTGTGTTTTTACGGATGTCCAGGGTGTTTTAATACCCAAGAAATCAATATTAGGCATCTGGGAGCCATTTTGGGTCGATGTCCCCTAACTCCCCATAAAGGAAAAAAATACAGCGATCTGAGAAGACATAAATGCACGTTTTAAGGACTCCAACCCCCCGGTAGGTATTATCAAGCAGAATAAATAATTATCACTGGGTTTTTAGGGAAATTCAGGACGTTTTTTAACATTTAAAAACAGCTCATTTCTTTGCACATCGCCATTAATGAAAACGAAATGTAATAAACCTAATTTTTGTGGTTCTGTTCGGTACGTTCCAATTTCATCACAATTTTTGTTATTCGTTTTGTTACATAACGAAATGAATAATGAATAACGGAACAATTTTTTTTTCATTTCGTGCCCATCTCTAATATGTGGTAGTTAGGAAGGCAGAGTTTATGTAGCCAAAGCATATCAAATCAGAACCAGCTTATACTGGCCCCAAGAAAGCCTTCAGACTAAGAGAGGCCTTTAAAGAGTGGTTTTGTCAGTTACACAAACACATCAATGAGATTCTATGACCAAGCCAGCATTCAGACCCAGGTCCTGTGAGTCTTTGCCCCCCCCAAGCCCCAGAAATAAAGAGGCGAGATAACTTCAGTTTTGGGATATATTCGGTCACAACTTTATTTATAACATATTTCACTTAAATCAACCAACCTTATAACCTTTTAAGGGGATCAGAAACATAGTGCAAGCAGGTAATGTCCAGGGAATAATCCCTTACCAGCCAATATGTATTTGAGGAGATTCAGCCCTGGGAAGATGCTGTCCACCTGTTCAGCATCATGCCAACTTGGGTGAATCTGCTAGCCCATCACAGCCCTCAGGTCGGCCTAATATTAACTTACTGACTTTATCTCCTAAAATTACCAATGATGTTTAACTTTAATCAAGGACTATCTAGCACCTTAAGGGTGACTTAGTCAGGCCTACGTGAATGCCATTACCTCTTACACTACCCGCCTGACTGTATTGTGGCCATAGGGAAAGAAAACAATACCCATCCCACGTGAAAAGAGAATGGGATGGGCAAAAACACGTGGCTACTCACGGCCAATCTGAGTAGCCACCTGTCCCTGGACTTCCACGCAACCAAATATAATTAATAGCCAGCTTGGTAGGTTGCAACTTGGTCTAGTGACAAGGAGTATTTTGAACTGTCTGATCAGTGTTGGCGGTGGAGAGTCAGATCAAGTGGCCCATGAAGTAAACGTTGCTGCCTTGGTGGGCCGCCAGAAGAGAGTGCGAACACTGGCCTGGAGTGGCAACTGAGACTACAGTTTACAAATAGATTCAGACTGGATCTAACTCTGTAATTTTCTTTTCATGGCCAGGATGGTCCCAGAGGCGTTGCTTACACCTTCCTGTTATCTGGATCACTATCCATCAGTTTCTCCCGAGATTATATAAGGATTGGTTCTAGATAGCAGACAACCTATTTTGCCATCCTGGGGCAAAACAAATGGAGCCCCTTTACCCCCACCCCACCCCCATGTCAAGGTACATTGCTCAAAGTTTTTCCAGCAAAGGAGTCGGAAAATGTCCATTTATGGCAATAAAAGCATAATGAAAACTAAGTTAATAACTAAGAATGTGGTAGCCTATTACGACCCCCAAAGGCTGCTGTCTGAGGCCACCACCAAGCACTACATGACAGGAGGTGTTGCCCTAATTATGAAAGTCTACATGAGCCACCAGTGTTGGAGCTTTTCACACATGGCATGTTTGCCTTCCTTCTAGATCAAGTAAGATCTGGAAGGCCAAGGAAACCTACCCAGCTCATGAGAGAAACCCTATTTAATCCAAGTGGAACATTTTGTAGAAAGGTGGATTAGCTTCCAAACTCGGCTAATCATTTTAGACTATTTTCTCTTTTACTTTGCAGTTACAATCAAGCAAAAATTGGGAAATCCTTTTTCCACTGGGGATGTCTTTTCAGGCAGAATATGTTTCTAATTTGTTCGGTGTGCAACTGGGAGCTGCTGTTGTCACACTGTGATCTCAGGTGGTCTTGTGTTTCAGGGCATGCAATTGTAATTCAAGCACAATCACACTGTTGATCCAAATGTTTCTTTTGTGAAGGGCTTAATTTCGTAGAGTTGTGGGATTTCATTCTACCCATTATCAGAGGCACAGATCCTGCTGCTGATAGGGCATGTGTAAACAGCTGCCTTCCTCACCATGGATGCAAGAGGTACACCGAAGCCTTTTACAACAGAGTCCTAAAACAACACAAGCCAAATCACTGCATGCAATTCTACTGTACAGTGCTACCTTGTATAAAGGAATTAATTCGTTCCAAATGAAATTATGTTAAGCAAATTTTCCTTTATACAAATTTTCCATAGGAGTGCATTGAAAACGGAGTAATCCCTAATCTCAACCATTTTTATGTTGTACGGAGTCACCCCATAGGTGATTCTGTTAAGCAAATTTCCCCTATCTCCGGAATTTTTTATGTTGTACAGATTTTGTGTTATACAAACTGCTTGTTATACAAGGATCCACTGTACATCCAACAGTCAATAAATATCTGTTATGAAACTTATATTCCATTGTATATTATATTGTACACCTCATTCTGCCACTGTAAAATGGAACAGATGATACCTTTAGGCTACTAGAAAAATAACAAAAATGTTGCTAAGATTTTCAGGTGAAACCCTCTTCCTCAGAGTAGTACCAATAGGTTATGACATGGCAAAAGATGGATTTGCCAGGAGTTATTTCTTAGATGTAAGGTACTTGGCAAAATGGGGGGAGCCAGGCAGTTTCTTAGTTGAGGCTCGGAGCTTGGATGTTGTAGGCTGCATCCAAGATGGAGGGAGGTGTTTTTATTGCCTCAGTCCTTCCAAAGACATGCCACAGCTCACATACACACATTCACACCTTTAAGGTGCCACAAGTGTTTTTGTCTTGTTTTTTTGTCTTGTCTTGTCTTGTCTTGTGTTTTGTTTTGTTTCTTTGATTTTTGCCTGGAATTCTTGCACATACTAACACGGCTACCTCATCCAGAAGTCCACTTTGGCTCTGTCCTCCGATTGGGACTGATGGTTTTTTTTTTTTTTTTCATTTTCCCCTCACTGGTTCCTTCATCAAACAATGACAGTTTGATCCCTCCATTTCCCTGAAAAGAAGACCAATGTTGAAATCTCTCTGCCGACTTATTTTTACATTCATCCACTTACAGCCAGGCATATTAATTCACATGAGACAAGTCACACCAGGCCAGCCAGAGAACCAAGGTCAATCCAAGATAGGTTGATGCCTGAGGGCACAGAGCCTGTCCTTTCAGCACTGAAGGCCAGCTGATACCTAAGACAGAACACTTTCATCCTCAGAAGAAAAACATAGCAATAATAAATTAAGGAAGTAAGACCTTCTGCCTTTTCATGGTACCCAATACCAGCTGCTAGTGGTGACCACCTCATTGCCCAATGCTAAGACCAAAATATGAGCACTGCACATGATACAGGAGTGTTTAACAGGCTCAGACTGATATTCTGGACACAATTACTCTGCGGGAGAAAACCTTTGGAGACGTACTACTTTGATAGAAATCTGCTCATAGTCAAGACCAAAACGCACTGCACGCAGAGCAACAGAGGTGACCCATATGAACATTAAACAAAAAAATGTGATCAGACACATTTATTCACGAACTTGCAACAGGCCTTTCACATCAACCTCTCTTTTTCTTAAGACACATCAACACACATATGCACATTCATTCAGGTTTAGTCACCCACAAAATGCCCCCTCGCTCTGTTTTCTTCATCTTTGAGAGGAAGGTAAGAGGGAGGGCAGTTTTAAACATCCCCCTGCAGTGTTCCTCTGCTTCTGCTGCCCAATTGACTGAGAAATATCTAAGAAAAGACAAAAAGGGGGACACTGCTTTGAGAACTGCAACTTAGATACACACCAGGCATCTTGTGATAGTGGATGAGATCCTCTGACATAAGTTTATGCAGTGTAAATAAGACCAAACTAACATCATCCCATAATTAAATTAAATTAAATTAAATTAAATTAAATTAATGGAAAGTATCCTGTTTCCCCCCTTTTAGATTGCATGGCTCCATAGGGCTCTCTTTTGATATGGGGAACAGGAGAGGTTTAATACCCCAAAAGCACTGCTGGCAATTGTGATTCCAGCAATTGTGATCCCAGCAGCAATTTTAGATATTAACGTTTCTCTCTCTTCCAAGGCTCTTAGATCTTCCAAGGCTCTCAAAGGCTCCCCAATGGTTCCGGTTTTCCTCCTTGACACAAGGAGATGTGGCTTCAGAGAGAGGGCAAGGGAGGTCCCTGCCAGAGTCTCAGCATCCTGAATGAGCACATTTCATGAACTGATATTTCCCCATTCCTACTGGAGAGCATTTCCATGTGCAATTGAAGATATGTCTATACTTGCATTGCTCTAGATCAGTGTTGGTGAACCTATGGCATGGGTGCCAAAGGTGGCACTCAGAGCCCTTTCTGTGGGCACCTGACATCGCCCCTTCACAGCCACCAGTATTCAGGTTAAATTGCTGTGTTGGCACTTTGCAAAAAAATATGAGTGGGTTTTGAATCACAGTTTGGGCACTTCATCTCTAAAAAGTTCGCCATCGTTTCTCTAGATAATGAAAACAATGACACGTGCATCCATGAATTCTACCCATGTCTGGCACCATCCAGTCCCAGGCCTCATGGACTTCAGTGGAGTCAACTCAATATATAGGGCAAAACAGTAAATCTGGGGAGTTGAATTTTGTTGCACATTTTGTTCTGAGTGCATTTCTCTTGCAGTTATCAGTAATAAATGGCAGAGGAATTAACACAATCTTTCCCTGGACAAATTATCAGATGAGAAAACCTTCACTACATCCAATGACAGTATTCTATATCTAACAGTTTCCTTAATGCCATCAAGTATAGGTGAAGACATAGCACAGCTTAGTGTGAGAGAAGCAACAATAATAAACTCAAGGCACAATGCAGCATATTAGCAACACAATTAAATTATAATCCAGGTATAACTAAAAGTACCCTTTATAAAATTCTAACAAATGGAAATTGCTGAGGAAACCTGCCAGAGAAAGAAAAGAAGAAAAGGGGCAGGAAGGTGGTGATTGTTAATAAGCCAAGGGCTATTGAGTGGTCATGTTTAAACATGCCAAATAAATCTTTAGACAGCCATTGGAAAGCCCAGCCTAGCAAAATTTAACTGGACAAGGTTTCAAGAGAAAAAGAACAGCAGGAGGGAAATGGTCTAGTGTATATTTATCTTAATCAGGGACTTAGAAGGCAATTGTACTGGCATGTAATATTTCCATCATTGTTTCCTATAAAGTATAAAACCACTTTTTTAGGTTGCTTGGTAATAAGGGTCCTTTACTTTAATGATGGGGCTGGGAAACCAAAAACTTACCCTTTTCCCTCTGCTGTAAAAAGAGATGGCTTTTCTGTGCTATAAATATTTTAGTTCAGTAAAACAAAGCCTTCAGTAAGGCCATTACTTCATATCCCTTTCATCGTGGGTCGCGGTCCCGCTTGGTACTGGTATGAAGTAATCTTGCCACACGTCCAATGTGTGATGACGGGAAGTTCGTCCCAACCACTCCCCCTGAACTGCAATTTAAGTGGGATGAGCGATTCCTCTCCCTGGCCTCGGGAATCTCTTCATCTCGCTTCTCGTTCTGAGATGAGAGCCCGTGAAGTAAGCCTCGTCGCGGAACGAGTGCAGATTGTAGCTCATTGCCATCTAGTGGCAGGAGTGCGAAGTGACATTCACCAGTAAATTCCCTATGGAGTTAGCAATGCAGTACTGAGATTTTAAAAGACAAATGCCTCAAAGTTTGCTATGTAACACATTGAAGGCAAGGCTTCGGAGAATCAAAACATCGAAAAACGGAAGGTCGGACCAAAAAAACAACAGAGAAAGAAGACATAGAATTTCACATCTCATCACGGAATGAGGATGTGTGGTAACAGTCGTCCCAGTATCATCAATCATGCCCGTCGGTACACAGGAACAGGAACAGAAGTGGGAGAAGACCATGTGACCGCGACCGACATCAACACACAACGAACTTCCTCCCGGAACGAGAATGGATGTGAAGTAACCATCTAAGAGGTTGAAGGTTAAGAGGAGAAAACCAATTATGAGGCTCTCCCCTTAAGTTCGATTGAAGAAATAGTCATATATGCACCAGTGACTGATTGTTTACATTTGGGTTACAGACCTATAGTCTTTTCTAGAACTTGGAAGTAGGTCCTTACAAATAATGAATCACTGATTCTTTCTGAAATTCACCATGACATTACCTTATAACTGGAGACATGAAGGATAATACTCCTTTTTGCATTATAGCAGTAACTACTTTCATTGTTACATAGTGTTAGATAGACCAGTAGTGCAAAGACTGCCCAGTTTTGGGTAACTTCTAGAGTCACTCTGCCATGTTGGAGAAAGTTTTGTATGTTATACAGATGAAAGGCAAAAAAAATTCAAAAGGCTTCAAAAAGGATTTGGAGCAAAAAATACAATTGAGTTAAAGCTAAAGCAATTAGAAAATTAGTGTCCATAATACTCACAGACTAGCATAGAAGCCAGCATGGTTCTGAAGCATGCACAGAGTACATCTTCTATGGCAAGGCAAAGTAGGACAGCAACTGAGCATACCATCTCCAGAGAGAAAAGCTAAGCCAACTAAAGTAGTAACTTCTGAAGTCCTTTTTGTAACATTAAGCATCCATTTCTAGACCCTTTCCAATGCACCACCAATCAGGCTTTGTGCTCATTTGAATATTCAATTAGACCAGAGCATTTTCTGCCCTCTTTGTTTCTCTCATAGCTGAAGTCATTCCCCAGTTAGCCCAGTACAAGGAAACCAGGCAGCTTGGTCTTGAAGGACTCCTTCTGAAGACATAGGGCCTTTTTACACGACCCCTAAGATCCGCTGGTCCCTTGAATTCGGACCAGAGATTTTGAGGGTTTGTCGCTCTCCCTGCGTTCCCACCCCCTCCGCACTTCCTTGTTCTGTCTGTGTGAGGGGAGGGAGAAAAAAAGGGAGAAAAGAATGCACTCTTACCTCCGGAGTGCCAGTGGAAGTTGCTCCAACCCCCCGTCACTTCCTGGTTCCTCTTAAAGGGGTGGGAAGCAAAAAAAAAAACAACAACAACAACAAAAAGAAGCGAGGAGAGCCCGGCACTCTCCGCATCAAAATTTTTCACTCTCCCAGAGCAGGTACTTGAAAGGTGCGCTGGGTCACGCTTAGGTGGGCGGGGTCGCACTTAATTTTCCTGTTAGCTCCAGAGCTGGTGAGGAAACATTTTTAAGCTCCGGAGCTGGGAGCCATTTGCAGCGGAGCTTAGGGGTCGTGTATAAACGCCCATAGGCTACAGGTGTTACCCCTTCCTTGTTACCAAGCAGACAACGGCCATTACAACTCTCAGCCAGCTTTCCCTGCTGCACCTAGAGAAGCCTGATATTGCAAGATAGAATCCATGTTCTGCCATTTCTCCGTTTCTTCACAAGTAGCATCGGGCAGCTAGATATTTATTTTAAAATTAATGATAAGTTAGTTGCCTTGATTACTTTTGAATAATGAGGAAGTAAAGATTTTTTTGAAAATTGTAAGTACAGTGACAACTAACTACACTTTGGATCCTTGGAACCGGGAATAAACTAATCACCTTTTCAAAGTAACTTTTGCAAGCTCTGGTTATTTAGAAAAAGTAGGTCCAGAACAGCACTCAAATTTAACCTTAAACAGCAGTACAAAGTAAACTGAGTGGAAGGGCGACATCTCTTCTCAGTAAAAATATTTATTGAAGAATAATGTGTATGTATTTAGCAAATAATAAAAATGGAAGGTAGGAGTAATTTCATTAGATATTTTTAAAGATTTTGATACAGTAGAATGGAGTACACTAAAGATTCTAATTAATCAATTGGGTTTTAGCACTCAATTTAGCAATATAATAAATCAATTGTATTCTTATAATAAGGCTAGAATTTTAGTGAATGATGGAATAACAGAAACTATTACCCTGGGCCGAGGAACTAGACAAGGTTGTCCATTATCTCCAGTTTTGTTTATACTTATAATGGAAATGCTGGCTAATGCAATAAGACGGGATAAAGAGCTAGAAGGGGTTGAAGAGAGGAAGTCAAATAAAATTAACTTATTTGCCGATGATACATTATTAATAATTAAAAACCCATTGATTAATATTTATAAATTACAGAAACATTTAAAGGGGTTTGAGGAATCAATGGGATTAAAAGTTAATTGGAACAAATCTGAATGTATGTTGTTAAATTACAGTGAAGATGAGAAAAAGCTGTTTAGGGAAGTATTTAAAGGCAAATTAATAAATAGCATTAATTATTGGGGGATAAAATTAGCATGGAGTTTACAAGATATGTTTAAAATACTGTATATACTCGAATATAAGCCTAGTTTTTCAGCCCTAATTTTGGGCTGGAAAAGGGGCTCTCGGCTTATATACCGGTCAATACTTTTAGCCACTGAGGCAAGTGCTTGGGTTGGTGACTGAAAGTCATTTTAAACATTGTGTGCTGCTTCTCATGACCCCCCTCTGCATTTTCTTAACATAATCTCCTATGGGGAGAATCCGTATAACATAAAAATGGGATTACTCCATTTTCAATGCATTCCTATGGGAATTTGTATAAATGAAAAATTGCTTAACATAATTTCATTTGGAACAAATTAATTCCTTTATACAAGGTACCACTGTATAAGTGAGATATATAATATATTAATTCAGGAGGATAATAAAAAAATAATAAATTAAGAGAGATTTAGCAAGAAGATATTAATAAAGAGATTAAAAAGGAAGAATGGGGGAAAATGTGGAATAAAAGAATAGTGAAAAATATGTCAGTGAGAGTTAAAGAAAACTATAAAGTATATTGGAGATGGTATATAACACCTGCAAAGTTAAATATAATAAATAAAGAAATATCTCCAATTTGTTGGAGATGTAGAAAAGAAAAAGGGACATATTTACATATGTGGTGGGCATGTGAGAAAAGGAAATCTGAATGGAATTTGGTTTTCAATGAAATGCAAGAAATATTAGGGGAAAAGATTCCTATGTCCCCCCAGCTGGTACTGTTAAACATAGTTGCAGATACACAACTGAAGAAAGAGGAGGGGAAACTGGTAATTATAATGGTTACGACCGCAAGGCTGATTTTTGCTACATATTGGAAATCTAACTATCAATTAGTAATGGAAGAATGGTATAAGGAGTTATGGAATTTAGCTATTAACAATAAACTGACTTGTGAAATTAAAATTAGGAAAGGGCTGAGCAAGTCTAATGACTTTAATGGAATATGGGATAAATTATTGGTATATGTATTCCAAAAGGGTAAAGGGTATACACCCGGAGAAGATTCAATGTAGTTCTGGAGGGAAATGAGCTTGTCATTATCATGAAAGTTGTAATTTTGTTCAAGTCCCGAGGGGGTGGGTTGCACGGGGTTTATGTTTGTTATATTTGTTATATTTTTGTTACATTGATGTGTGTTATTTTTTTCTTCCTTATGTTATTTTGCTGTTTCTTTCTGTTCTTTATAAAATAAAAAAGGAGAATTTTAAAGGAAACCAATTAGAACTCTGATATGACCAACAACCAGAAGGATGGAGTACCTCACATTTTTTTTTAATTTCAGCTAGGCTGTTTCTAAATGTTTCCTACAATGGAATTTGGGCATGGAGTATCTGTTTCAGGCAACACATCTGAGGAATGTTGGGGAACACCCAAAGAGATGTGGTGAGATAAGTGAAATTTTCTCTACAGGAAAAATCTCTCACCTCCTTCTTGAAAAGGTCTGTTTGTGCATGATCAATAATTTACAGAAGCTTCCGACATTCACACCACTAATGGTGAGCAGAAACTGACTAAGGTGGACAGGCTAAATGATAATTGAAATAATGAGGCCCAGACAGAAGGAATGAGGTGAAAACTATCTTAAAAGGAAAACACACAGTATTAGAACCTGCTAAAATAAATGAATAAATAAATAAATAAATAAATATGCCAGAGGAAGTCATGTGGCCCTTTACACAGTACAAATATTGGGGAGGAGATATCTTTATTTAGATCACTATATAAGGTGGTCTACTTTTTTAGTGGTCTAAATAAAGGTATCACCTCTCCAGCATTAATACTAGAACATGTAAGGTATCCTACCTATCTGGTAGAAAGTAGTGTATGTACATTAGAGACATTAGATGCTTTGTATATTTCTGACAGTTTATTCCTGGAGATGGAAATTAACCTTATTGAATGTAATCTCTACAGAACTTCAACCAGGAGTTTGATGCTACACATTAACAGCCATTTTGTTCTTTCTACAACTTTGTTAACAAACTTTGAATAAGCAGCATCTCTCTCTCTCTCTCTCTCTCTCTCTCTCTCTCTCTCTCTCTCTCTCTCTCTCTCTCTCTCTCTCTCTCTCTCTCTCAAATATAACTGCTTGTATATATCTTTTGTTGTATGAAATCATGAAGGGAAGTGTTCCTCTGTTTTGTTTCTACCATTTTGTCATTTGTGATGTCCTTGGCTGTTCATCCTCTCTCTGTGTGATAGAGTATTCTACTAGATCCGTAGATTAAACGTGCTATTCATCAGCTGCCTGTGGTAGCAGATAATTATTTCAACTGCCATTTTAAAAAAAAAGCATAATGGTGCCAAAATGAAAAATCTGTTCTTCCCTTCTCTTGGTGTATCAACTCCCTTGTTGGGTTGATCGGAATTGCTAAACCCTCTCCTGTAGCCAAGAAAAAGAGAGAGGAAACAGATGGAGCCATGTGTTTTCATAGCAAGTCTTAAGACCCATCGCTGTGACAACCCAGTCTCAGTCTGTGAGTAAATCTTGTTATTATGAGTTCTGCTTTAAACTCAAGATATTCCTAGCCATGCCCAACAATCCTGGCTTGCTTTCTTTGGGGATTTATTTGTACCACATCAAACAAAAACAAAAGATATTCCTCCCCTGTTTTTTTCTTCTTTCTTTCTTTCCTTCCAGTTTTTTTGTCTCTTCAACACCCTGTCCAAGTAATTAAAATCAAAGAATCTTCTTTATAACAAGAACCTTTTTTTCAGGTTCTGCGTTGGAATGTTTAATTCACCAAACCAAAGCAAATGGCAAGCACTGGTATGGAATGCTTAGCTTTAAATTAACTGAATATTTACCAGCATGGTGGGGTTGTTTTGCTCCCTTTAAAAAGAATGTGTTATGGGAGATGTTCTAGTTTTTAATTGTTGTGATAATATATTTAAATTGCACACAAGCTAAACACCCAGAAGCAAATGCAGATCACTCTTTAATTTGTCCTGGGTGCTAGAAAAGCAATACAGTTTGAGAAACTAATCTCTTTCAAAAGATCCACACAAGAAGGCAGGATTGTTCAAGTCTGCCTGATAATACATTTAAATATTCCCTTGCTCTTTGCCGCTAGTCACAGACAAATCAAAATATAATTTCACTATTAAATTAGTCTCTCCATCTACAGTACATCAACACCTTCCTCCATTTTAAAATGGATTCAGTCTTCCCAGGTAGCCTTCCCAGAAGCGAGATCCACCATGAAACATTCATGACCTCTCTGTGTTTGGGTTTTTCCTCCTCCCATTGCACTCTCATCACTCTGAGGAGATATTAGTGTCTTCTCTGTTGTGAGAAAAGCAGAGCAAAGAAAGGGTCTCCTCGGTGGACAAGGTGTTGATCACATTATTACTCTTTAGTAATGATGTTTGTAATGGGTTGCAAAGCAAGGGAGAGCTCCTGGTTCAGAGACTCAGTAACCCTTTGCATGTTGCTGTTGTTCTGTGCCATCAAGTCAGAACCAATTTACAGAGACCCTAATAGGGCTTGCAAGGTAAAATGATACATTTAAGGAGTGGTTTGCCCACAGCAGTTAGCTTCCATGGCTAGGCAGATATTCAAAGCAATGCCTCCTAACCTGAGTCCTAAACCATCACACTATCCACTACCACCCTGGGAACCTACTGGACCGTATCTCTATACAGTATTCAGGGTTAGCAATTCTCGGGTGCCTGATTGAAATCTGAGCTGTTTCCTTGGCTGTACAGATCCTTCCTTCCTTCCTTCCTTCCTTCCTTCCTTCCTTCCTTCCTTCCTTCCTTCCTTCCTTCCTTCCTTCCTACACCACCTCATTAACACAGAACACCATTCTGGGCAATTAACATACAAACAATAAGAATATCAGACAGTAAAATAGAAGAGAATAACAGCAGATCCTGCAATCCGAGAAAGTGAAACTACTCTGAAAGCACTGGGAAGAAATAAATCACGTTCATTAACCGCCTCGCAGCAAGCCCTCATTTCTGTGCGAATCGATAGTTTCAGAACACTCCTCCTTTTTGGCTGCGATGCCACCCCGACCAATGCTCCAAGCAGGGTACGTGAAACAATAAGAATATCACGTGTGGACTTTTTTTTTTTTTATAGTTACTTTTGCACGAAATAAAATAGAAGATGAATAACGAGTTAATATTTTTTTAAAATAAAAGGAGGGTGGAACTCCTGCAAAGCAGTTTTCAATGCGAAGGGAGCATGTGAGGTAGTGTCGATTCGGTCCTAGAAATGCTCCACGTGAGTACTGAGAAACAGGGGTGGGATCGAAGGAGAGAGCACGTGACCGCCACTGAAAGCGAAGGCAAGAAATAAATCACTGTGAAAGCCACTGTGAAAGCACTGGGAGACTGATAGAACCATTTCATGACACTGAGACTGAATCTGACAAATTCATAACACAAATATATTGACAAGTATGGTGGCTCAGCGGGCTAGAGCTCTGAAACTGTCAGCTGCAAAGTTGTCAACTGCAAAGTTGCCATGCAGCAGAGCAAGCTCCCACTGTTAACCCCCTGCTCCTGCCAACCTAGCAGTTCAAAAGCTTATAAATGCAAGTAGATAAATCAGTACCACCATAAAAGTGGGAAGCTAAACAGTGTTCTGTGCACAGAAATGCATTCAGCCATGCCAGCCACATGGCCACAGATTTGCACAACAAAAAAGGAGATGAGCGCCACCTGTAGAGTCGGACATGACTAGCACTCATGTAGAGGGGGAACCTTTACTTTTACCTATGGAGAAAAAAATAGTCCCAAAACTGAAAACATTCAAAACACAGTACAGTCCCGTGATAATGGAGATGCCAAGGACTTCAATAACTATAGAACCATTGTTCTAATTTCTCATTCAAGGAAAGTCATGTTCAAGGTGTCTGTGAAGATTCTCTGTCATCCAGGTGCAGTTATCTGGAAGTTATGGCAACTAGACTTCTTTCCTTGTGAAATCAAAATGTTTCGCTACTCATCCAAGCAGCTTTGTCAGTCTGAGGAAAGTTAGTGGCAAGGGCCTCCCATTTATAGTTCATCTTGATTTCACATCACCCTGGTTTGAGCCTATTCAGACCACCATCAACCTAACGAGCCTATTCAGACCAGGGTGATGTATACAACAGGTGAGGGGGACTGTTGAGAACAGGACCTTTTGGAGTTCATAGGCTTGCCTGGCTAAGAGACTTTTCACACCACCCCTAAGATCCGCTGGCCACTTAAATTCGGATCAGAGATCTTAGGGGTTTGTTGCTGTTCCTGCGTTCCCACCCCCTCCGCACTCCTGGCTGCTGGCTGCATGAGGGGAGGGAGAAAAAAACAGGAAGAAAAGATACGTGGTTCACCTCTGTTCTGCCTCTCGCTCTTGCCGCGGCAACATTCCAGTCTCTTAAGTAGCTCTTAAAGGGGCGGGAGCCAAAAAACAACAAACAGAAGCGAGGAGAGTCTCGCACTCACCACATCAAAGAATTTTCACCTCCAGAGAGCAGGTAATTGAAAGGTGCGCTGGGACGCACTAAAGTGGGCGTGGTCGCACTTAATTTCCTGTAAACTCCGGAGCTGGTGTGGAAACATTTTTAAGCTCCGGAGCTGGGAACCATTTTCCCGGGAGTTTAGGGGTCGTGTATAAACGCCCTAAGTCAGGAAGTTGAAAAAGCACATAACAACATCTGCAGATCACAAAAGGACTCCATGGTTTAGATAGGTTCAGACCTAGGATACTGGTTCGAGTGCCAGGCTGAGATTTAGGGAGTTTGGAATGAAGTCCCCCTGCTGCCATAAAACTCACAAGGTGAGCCTGAGTTTTTCACTCTCTCACACCCACTCCCTGAGGGGCCTGGCATATTTGAAGAGGACTGCAGATGGGAAACAATTCTTCCCATACCACCTTATAAAATCCCTTCCATGACTCACACAGTCCTGATTCCAGCTGATATTTCTTTCATATTGGGTTTACGGACATGGCCACAAGAAAGTTGAGAATGCCTGTGCTAACCAGCTCATAGGGTTTTTACAAGGATCAATTCTGCAAGGCAGAGCACCATGCACCCTGTCTCGCTAAGTTCAATGAAGAAACATGTGTTATAAACATGTAAGAGAAAACAAAGGCCTGACCCTTTTTACCTGTCTCTGCAATGGAATTAGCACTGGGTTCTTGCCAAGTAAAGAAGAAGGGATCGAGCCCTTCTGGCTTTCACTTCACAACAGTGTGCTGCTAAAAACAACCCAAAAAACAAAAAAATCCTCAATGAATTATTGCATCCAATGCGCAGAGCAGATGGGCTCAGGTAGATCTTGGCTATTAGCATTTTACAGCGTTACATCGCGTCACTGTTCTTTTCTTTCGATATCATGAGAGCAGAAATGATTATGTCAGCATGGTGCTCCTGGGAATCATATATCGGCTCAGTAATTGAGCCGTGTAAAAGTTTTACCTGGTGCCAGTGCTTTGTTAATGGAGAAAAACCCTTGAACTGGGACTGTGGCATCCAAGTTATGGCCTGCTAGGTTTTATGTGATTCTCCTTGTGAGGCAGAAGTGGAATGCCAAGATCAATAAGTAATGTAAATATGGTAATAAAATAAAGCAAAGGGGCATTTTGGAAATGGCGCCCTGACTGTGTGTTGTTTCAAAAGGTGGGTCTCGTTAAGCTGAAGAGGGAGGGAGGAAAATGAATGGAAGGAAACAAGGCAGCCATGAAGAAAGCAACACTACTCCTTCCATAACAAACAGAGAACACATTTATGATCTCTGTTTTTTCTTTGATTTACAAGTCATTGTTCAATCTAATTGCATTTGCTCTAATGACTGAATACAGAGCATCTTTCTCATTTCATAATTAATAGCTTCACAGATTAACTGATGCTAATGAACAGGCACTGTTGTTATTTCCCAATGAAGTCTATCAAATCAAATCACGCAAAGTGGGCCTGCAAATCAATAAGAGCAATAAATCATGGTGATTTATTGTTTGCTACCATCTTCTAGGCATGGCATGTGCAGAATCGTGGTGAACCATATTGCCATTTTGTCTCCCATACATACATGAAGAACAAATCTGGCAACATCAGCTGCTGATTACTTTTGTTCTTGATGGGATGAGACATCTGTAGATGTCTCTTCTTGGTACAGAATACTAATTGCTTGAAGCGTGAGTTCTGATTTAAAATGTAGGAAAAGTACAAAGTATTCCAATATCCAAGAGGGCCTGGATTTCACTTTTTATATTTTTATAAAAAGTGAATATATAAATAAGTGCTAATCTTGAAACTACAACTACAAAATGGTCTCCGGAACAGAGATCTTGTGCCTTAGAAGCTTCATAGGAGTAAATGTGGCATGTGTCCTGAAAGCTTTCTTTTACTGTATTGTGCTTTTTAGATGTCTTAGCCTACAATTCACATGAACACAAACAAAATATATGTTTATATGAATATGCATTGTCAGGCTGGTGGATATTGTTCTAATCAGAGATTTTGAATTTCTGAAGAGGAACATATTTATTTCTACATCATTTCTCAGTGTCTTGTTGCCACAGTTATGGTTAGGGATGGGCATGAAATGGAAAAACAATGTTTTATTTCGTTTTGTTTCATGCTCACCCCCATTTTGTTTTGTTTCATTTCTTATGAAATTTTAAAAATGTTTTTTTACGAAATGAAATGAAACGAAACACAATGGCTCCCCTGGGTCCTAGAGTTTATAAAACCCTCCATGGCTTGGGACCGGACTACCTGGCAGAGCGTATCGCTCAGCAATCCACCTCGGCCCGACCTGTTCGGCAGGTGCGAGCGCACTCGCTCTGGGTTGCCACCCCACGAGAAGCCCGGAAGTCGGTCACCCGGAACCGGGCCTTCTCTGTGGCAGCCCCTTCCCTTTGGAATTCCATTCCTAGCGACGTGCGCTCTGCAGAGTCCCTGCTGGCCTTTCGAAAAGCTGTAAAAACCTATCTATTTCGAGAGGCCTTCGGTGATCTTTTTTTTCTTTTTTGGGGGGGGTCCCGCCATCTCTAGTTTCCAAGCAACAATGTTTTGTGTACCTTAGGCTTAGTCTCTTTAGTAGAGTCGCTTGATGGTAGCTTGCACTGCCGGTTTGTTGGATGCACCGGGTTTTAACTGTTTAACTTACATTTTCGTTGTATATTATATTTTATTATTGTTGAATCTGTGTTTATTGGCGCCTGCTCGCCCAGTGTAAGCCGCTTAGAGTTCCGCATGGAAGATAAACAGGGTATAAATATAAAAATAAATAAATAAATAAAATAAAATCTGTATGTATATCAGTATGTGTACCTCACTTCCAGTGTCTCCTAATTCCACTTGCATTTTCTATACACCCTTGTTTCTAATTGTCCTATTGGTTTATCATATATCTGTTTTTCCTTTCTTGTATAGTCGTTTGTCTGAATTTTGTGATATTCTTTTCCTAATGCATGTGATTTTAGATTTTCCCTAAATTATTGTCTTAATGCATGCATTTTAGCACTCTCCCACTGCATAAAGTGTATTTATTTCACAAAAATACTAACATTCACCATTTCACCCAATGATAAGAAAACCAAACATATATGCATGATTTTGTTAATAGTTTTGCACACCGTGAAGCTGGATGGATAACTTTTCCTTTTAAAATATCAAATCATGTGCAATTCCTTTCCAACCTTGCTCTTAATGTCTTAACCTGAATACTCAAAACAACATGGATCTTGTTCTCACTTCCTGAGTTCCCACTGTATATAATTCTCTAGGCAAGTGCCTTAGTACTGGGAAAGAATACAAAAATGCATACCATGAGATGAAATATCAAAGACTAACCCATTTATTATTCCATGAGCTTTTCTAGTTATGCAGCCCACATCATCAGGCGCAATAAATGCCTCTCAAATGTATTTGAGCAAGGTGTGTGACCCTGTAAGCTCACACGATAATGAATCCGTGAGTTTGATAAATGCCGGATAGAGATGGGCACAACTTGAAAAAAAAATTTCGAGTTGTCATTAGTCGGGCCGGTTCCATTTCGGGTCTTTCCGTTTTTCGCAAAAATTCGCAAAAATTAGTCAGTTCGTTTTTTTGGTTTTTTGTTGTCGTTAGTGCTGGGTTTTTTTGGGGGCGGGCTCCTGGAGGCACCTCTGTGGGGTGGGTGCCTCCTCTGGCCCGCTATAAAGGGAAAGTGGGCTCCTGGAGGCACCTGTGGGTGCCTCCTATCCTCACCCACTAGGAAGGGGAAGCAGGCTCCAAGAGACCCCTCTACATGGGGGTCTCCCTTCCTCACCTGCTGCTGCTGCAAAATGGTATGCAATAGCCATATGGATATTGCATACCAGTTGTGCAAATGTGCAGACAGTGACTGTGAAGACTAGTGGATGGCACTGAACCCAGAGCCATAGGTGAGATGCCTAACTAAGGCTCTCGCAACACCATGTCTCACACAGAAGGGAATTGTACTTGCGTGTAGTGCAATGCAAGTACATCTGGCTTAGGGTTAAGGTGGGTTAGGGTTAGGGCTAGGGTTAGGCTAGTGACGAGTAAGGTTACAGTGGGCTAGTGGGTTGCACCTCTGGGTGCCTCTCTGACCCACTAAGAAGACAGTCTGTGACGTATGGGTACGGAGTCAAGGGTTAGGGTTAGGGTTAGGGAGCTAGGGCAGGTTTTAGGGGGCTTTTGGCACATCCCAGAAGTCTCCATGGCCAAGTGGCCATGCGTTTGGTGGGATGGCTCCAAAAATTTGCATGGTCGTCCACTCCCACATGGCTGGCCACTCGGCCAGCCCATCATTGCGCAGGTGTAAAAAAAATAAAATAAAATAAAATCAATGGAGGACAGAGGAGGAGAGGAGAGACATTTTGTTGCAAGAAAAAACCCACTGCTACTGTGAAAAATCTGGCAGTTTATAAATTTTCGCGTGTTTCTGTTGTGCTTGTGTGTTTTTGGACCACGATTTCAAAAACAATATTGCGTTCGCTGCCCCATTTTGGATCCCCCGCCTGCACCGCATGGCATGGCGACTCGAGTCCGGCTGCCCAGGATGGGGGGGAGGCGGGACCCCCCCCTCCAGAAACCACCCCTCCGGTAGGTGCCCTGCGCCCTTAGTCAAGCAGGCATTTTTCTGCCTGCTTTTTTGGCCCGGGAATGGGTGGGGGGAGAGTTTAAAAAGTTTTTTCCTGTACCGTCCGTGCCACTTGCTTGCGCTTTAATTGCGGCGGCCGGTGAGACTGGGCTTTTTGCTGGCTGCCTGCGAGCCTGCGGCGAGTCCCACCAGAGCAGCCCAGGACGGGGGATGGGGGGGGAGGCCGGGGACCTCCAGAAACAACCCCTCTGGTAGGTGCCCTGAGGCACGGCAGGCATTTTTCCGCCTGCTTTTCAGCCGGGAACCGGATTTTTTTCACTTTTAAAAACTTTTTTCTGTGCCGCGTGGCATCGCGCGATCGCGCGATGCAAGGAACGAGCACGACAAATCAGACCAAAATTGTTCGTTCGTCGGTTTGAGATCGATGTCTGGTGGAGTAATTCCCGTTACCGTTTCCGTAGAGTAACAGAAACGAGTAACGGAAACGGAAACGGGAATACCGCTAAGTCGTGCCCATCTCTAATGCTGGAACATTCTTTGGCCAAAATCCATTTGTTATTTCCAACTGGCCATTGAGTCAATTGTTGATTAGTGAATCAAGTCTTCTTTTAATTCCCTGGATGTAATAGGTCTGCTCTCAACAGGTCTAACCAGCATATTTGGGGCCTTTGGAATTCTGTTACAAGAGACTAAGATGGCTACTCTTGTGAAGATTTAGAGAGAACTATAATTACAAATGGGAAGGTCTCTGTTTCACTCACACCTTCATGTTGCCAATTTTGATAAGTTCTGGGGAAAACGCTACGAAGCACCTCTTTTCCAAGGTCATTTCCCCCTCCATTTAAACTTTCCAAATAAAGGTATGTTTTCTTTAGAAAATATGTGATTAAGAGATAATCTGCAGCAGCAAAGTTTCATCAGGTGGCAATAGGTGTGTGACCTAGGGAATGCCCAGAGGCAAGGTCGGCACTGTATCATTTTTCAGGCTAAGATAACAACTGAATTTTCAAATCACCTCTAAGGTGGCACCAGCCCTTGACGAATACTTAAAAGTGACAGGTAAACAGCAAGCCGTGCCTAAGTAGAGAGGAAGGGATGCTGTGCGCATTGTACTCTTCAGGGAGGAAAAAAATCACACCACTAGCCATGGTGGTCCTTTTTTCATTCAGATAACGCCAGCATGGAATGGTTAAATCGCATTCAGTTTAAGACTTTTAAAAATTAGACTTAATAAGAAGGCACTATGAGATGCTAGCAGGAAGAGACCAAATAGATTTCTGACACAATGCTTCCTCAGAAGCACTGCTCTACGCCATGCCTATTATCCACAGGAAAGAGGAGTAAGTATAATCTTATCCCATTTAAAATCCTTGTTGATCGTCATGCATTAAAGACTACTATTAGAGGGCAAAAATCACCATTCTTCTCTCTGGGTTAAAATTATTCATAGTCATTACTACAGTGCTTTCTTTAATTTGCAGGCGACTTAGCTCCAGAGCCAATTTTTATTATTATTATTAGTTCATATTTCAGAGGCAGAGTGCTACTCTCCTTCCACCCTAATGCTAAATAATATCATCTTCCATTTACTCTGCAGTATTTCAGTATTTACCAGCACCCGGGTAACTGATTTTAATATCACAAGGATGCAGGGGAGGAGTTGTACTGGCCTGAGTAGGTTTTTGAGTACTGAACAGGGAATGTTCTGGGCATCTTAGCTGGTTTTGTCCTCATGTTTGAGAATGAGAAGATGCTAGATTTTTTTCCCTCTCACCTGCAAAATGGCAAGAGAATCCCCACCACCACCACTGCAGAGATTTCTCACCCTCATGGAATTTAACAAACACACACAAAAATGGCAGACAATTACAATGGCTGCTGCCTTCTTCAGAATCAGATGTGCTGGATGGGCTGTTTTCATTGTTGTGATCACTCTGCCAGTCCTTTCATGCTACCTATGTACGTGAGCATTTTGCTTCGCAAAGAGAAAAGATGCCAAATTTTCACAGAGGCGTTTTGCACAAAACTGAATTTGGGGGGCGGGGCAGAATCCATGTTGTTCTCTCATTTCCATCCGGGATGTGTAAAACTTTACATGGGCCTACTATTTATTGACAGGCTTTCTCCATGTACCAAGATCCCCTTTCTCATCAAGAACTAGTAATTTTGTGCCTTAGATGGGTTCCAGATCAAAGGAGGAACAGTGTTTGAGCCAAGATCTACTCCCTTTTTAAAAAACCTTCTATCTTTTAATCTTTTCTATCAAGAAGCCTGTGTTGTTTTTATTGTTTTACTAAAAGATGAGTTCAGACTTCAGATTTTAAAACTTCCATTTATTGAGAGAGCAAAGTGACCTAACAACCCAGAGAAAGTGAGAGAGAAACAAGGAGGTTCAAGACAAGAGTGTTTTAATGATTCAGCCACTTAATCATTGGGAGTGGCCCAATAAACCAAATTATTTTCCTCATTGAAAGGCCCTTGGATAATTGTTTTTATTTTATTTATTTATTTATTTATTTATTTGTTTGTTTGGTTGGTTGGTTGGTTGGTTGGTTCTTTGGAAAAAGGAGTGCAGAGAAAGATTGAGCCACTGAGTTTAACCATTTGGACCTGGAGAAAAAAAAACTACACATAACCACATTTAAGGGCCTTTTCACACAACCCCTAAACTCCGCAGCAAATGGCTCCCAGATCCAGAGCTTAAAATTGTTTCCCCACCAGCTCCGGAGTTTACAAAAAATTAAGTGCGACCATGCCCACCTAAGTGCGTCCCAGCGCACTTTTCAAGTACCTGCTCTCCGGGGGTGAAAATTCCTGATGCGGATGTAATGTAGTGAGTGCCAGGCTCTCCTCACTTCTGTTTGTTCTTTTTTTGCCCCCTGCCCCTTTAAGAGATCTGAATGCAGTGCCGGGAGCAAAGCGAGATGGCAGAACGGAGGTGAGCAGCATTATTTTCTTCCTTTTTTTTCTCCCTCCCCTCACGCAGACAGCAGCCAGGAGTGCAGAGGGGGTGGGAACACAGGAACAGCTACAAACCCCTAAGATCTCTGGTCCAAATTTAAGTGGCCAGCAGATCTTAGGGGTTGTGTGAAAAGGCTCTATGTTGTTCATTTACATGGAGTCTGCTGAGCTTCCTGCTTCTCAACCTGGATTTGCCAAGACTTATCCACAGGCCTCAAACCTCATATCTTGGCAACCTTTCAAGTTTTATGCTGTCCAAGGGGTCTCTCTACTACTTTAAGAGTCCAGGCAGAGTATATTGCCTTTTGTGCCATCCTAGGAATGGACCAGTTTATTTATTGAGTAATTTTGTGCTTATTCATCACATCCCTTATGCATGTGTAACTGTAGCTACCAGCCTGCTTCACACAGTGAGAAGGCTGAGCATATAGTAGGAGAGCATATAGCAGAAAAATGAGTACGGTACCTACTTGCCAAGCATAAAAGAACATGCAAAGGCAAAATGTTCGTTTGAAGGTTTTTCCATGACCAATGCACGTTATCACGAACTTTAAATACACACATCCTTCAAAAATATGACGTAGAAGGGCCCATGCCCACTTCCCTGCCAGGCAAGTGTCAGACACTGGGCCCATAGAAAAATATGCACCCATAGACCCATGAATTGTTGTGAAGGGTAGGAGGAGGTATCCTGAAACACAAGAGAACCACCCTTGGAATTTGCTAAGGGACTGTGAAAACATTGCTTCAGTCTAGAGTAGTGGTGGTGAAACTTTGGGCGTTTATACACGACCCCTAAACTCCGGGGCAAATGGCTCCCAGCTCCGGAGCTTAAAAATGTTTACACACCAGCTCCAGAGTTAACAGGAAATTAAGTGCAATCCTCCCACTTTAGCGTGTCCCAGCGCAGCTTTCAGGTACCTGCTCTTTGGAGGTGAAAATTATTTGATCCCGTGTAACAATAGTGAGTGCGGGGCTCTCCTTGCTTCTGTTTGTTGTTTTTTGGCTCCCGCCCCTTTAAGAGCTACTTTTACAGAGACAAGAAGCAGAACGAGGTGAGCGGCATGCTTTTCTTTCTCTTTTTCTCCCTCCCCTCACGCAGCCAGCAGCCAGGAAGTGCGGAGGGGGTGGGGACACAGGAAGAGCAACGAACCCCTAAGATCTCTGGTCCGAATTTAAGTGGCCAGCGGATCTTAGGGGTCGTGTAAAAAGGCCCTTTGGCACTCCAGATGTTTTAGACCACAACTCCCCCAGTCCTTTGTCATTGGCAATACAGCCTTGGAATTCTGGGAGTTGTGGTCCAAAACATCTAGAGTGCCTAAGGTTCGCCACCAGTGGTCTAGACTGTGTGTATGCAAAAGGAACTAGATTGCGCCTTTTGGTACTACCCACCACATGAATTCAGCATAAGGTCTCCATAGTACTTATAAAATACAACCCCTTATCTGGTGATTCACTAACTGTGGATTCAGTTATCCATGGTTGGTGATCAGCGGAGGAGCAGAAAAGGAGTGGGGAATTTAAAATAAAATTCCCCCCCCCCAATGCCCACTGACCTCCCCCTTGCCAGCACCCTCCAGAGGGGTGGGGTGGGGACTTTGAATTTCCTGCTCACGTCTGTGGTGGCAGATCGGAAGTTTGAGTGGGAAATTCAAAACTTCTGATCGGTCGCCTGGGACCCAACCCAGAAGTTCAAAGACTGGGTGACTTGCTGGCCCATGGCTATGCCCACAGCAGCAAGGAGGAGGGCGACAGGCATTGGGGCAGGAAATTTTATTTTTATTTTCTCCCCTCCTCGCCGCCGCTGTTGCTGCTTGTGGGTACCCGGGTGGCTGCCAGCAGCAGCAGCAAGGAGGGAAGAAAGTTTTTCCCCCTTTCTTCTTGCCACAGCCAAGCAGAAAAGAGAAAGGGGTGGACTTTCTTCCTTCTTCACTGCTGCCACCGGGCAGCCGGGTAGCCAGGCACCCACCGGAGGGTTCTGGTGACTGCCCAGGTGCCCAGTCGTGGCAGTGGTGAGGTGGGAAGAGAAAGGGGAAAACTTTTGTCCCTCTTTTCCATTTGGAGAGGTGTCTTATCCACAAATTTCACTATCCACGGGTGATTCCGGAATGGATCCCCAGCACGTGCTGCAGTCCTAATGTGCATCCAGAGCCTGGATTCCCCCCAGTTCATTCCAAAAAAAAAAAAAAAAAAAGCTTCCACATTGCTCCTGGTTGGTTTTGGCAGCAACCCAGGAAGCTATGGGGCACTACGAAGGACAATGGGCATGGGATGTTACAGCTCACATTTGTGCATTTCCACATGTTGAACCGACACAGCAGAACACGACTTAGACTTATATCTATGTGCAATATCAATAAAGTAAATAATTGATCTTTAAAAAATGTAAGGGGATAAATGGACCCTCAAGGATAGAGAGAAAATAAACCAGCACCATAGTGTAGCCTGCCATATCGATCCAAATAAGAGGAAATAAACCACTGCTAAAAAAAAAAGCCTGCATGAGATGTTCATACCAGTACCGAGACACAGACAGACAGACAGACAGACAGACAGACAGACAGACAGACACACACACACACACACACACACACACACACAGCAAGAGAGACATGATGTTCCCTTCATGTGCCCAAGTCCTCCATCAGAGTCAAATGGGTTTTGTTTTTTGAGTGACCAAAATGACTCTACAGAAGCTGGTCCCAGATTGATGCAAATTGTCTCCATCCTACAACCTAGCATTTTCAGCATCACTGCAGTTCATACAGAAATATTTAATTATTCCAGGAAGGCGAGTTTCCAATATCTACACATCACATAGACCCTTTTCTCTCTCACACACCTTTCTTTGCCATTTCTGAGCAACCTCTTACCTCCCCCATTTGGCTAGCAATCAAATTCCCTTCTTCTTCTTCTTTTAATGTTTAACAAATGAAATAGCTCTGAACAGACAAGACAGGGTAAGCATTTGAATTAACGTTCTTATCAATTTAGCTAAGCTATAACTGCCAAGAGTGGCCCTCGCTGCCGGATAGGTGGTATAAAAATAAACTAAAATAAAACTAAAAATTGTTTTAAAACAGACAATTTACAATTGCATTGCAGTTGAAGCCGCAGAATAGAAACATAGAATGACTGAGTTGGAAGGGGCGTCTAAGGCCATCAAGTCCAACCCTCTGCTCAATGCGGGAATCAAAGGCAAAGCAATATCCTTACCGGTGCAAGCAAAATACAGAGAAAGTAAACGGAGTTCATTCCCACACTATACCCCGTTCTGTGTGTCATCTGTGATGTCATGTGGATATACCCCAAGCCAAAACTAAGATGATGAAATGGAAGTGGAATCCCTACTATAAAAACCCCAAAGTGCAGGCAGCTGAATAAAACATAACGCATACTCATGCCAACACATTCGGTTTATTTGCTCAAATACTGTATGCCCTTTGGTTTTTATTTCTGCACTGAGGAGGCCCTGTATACGCACCTTCCCATTGCATGATTCTGTGATTCTGCTTGCAATCCGTGCTAATGTCGATGGAATAATTATTGAACGGAACAATGAGAAACAGAGGACTTACAACTAGGGATGGGCATGAAATGAAAAAACATGTTTCGTTTCGTTTCCATTCGTCCCCCACATTCTTCGTTTCATTTCATATTAATTTTTTAAAAAAAATCATACAAAATGAACCACTAATGAAATGGTTTGTGTGGGGGGGGGCTGGAAAGGGGTGGAAGGAAATTTTTTTTAAAAAAAAAGCCCTGGGCTTTTAAAAAATCTTTCTCCCCCCTCCAAGCCTTGCCTGCCAGCTGATGGGTGCTGGGGTGGGGGGAGGTTTTTTTCTCCCACCCTAGTGCAGATCAGCTGGCCAGCAGGGCTTGGGGAAGGAGAAAAGTTTTTTTTAAAAAAGCCCAGAGCTTTTTGAAAAAAAATTTTCCCTCCCCAAGTAGCTTACAGATGGAATGAAATGGTTCATTTCAACAAAAAAACCATTTCATTTCATCTGTAATGAAATGCTGTTTCCTCATGTCTTTTTGTTTCATTTCATTTCATTATGTAATGACATGAGGAAACAGCATTTTGTTTTTCGTTTTGTGCCCATCCCTAATTACAACAAAATGAGAACACATCCAATCACTTACTGAATCAGCGTCTAAAGGCCCTCTGCTCATGTGCAGGTCCAAAATGTAAAAAAAAAAAGGGAACTCCTCTATAGGTCTCAAAATTCCTGGCCGGTGGTCATGGTGTCTGGGGATGATGGGGGGGGCACTATACCTGGAGTGTTCCCATTTGCCTCTCCCTTTCTTAGCTGTTACCACTGCTAGGAGGACTGCTGTGCTCCTGCTCCTATATTTAGTGGCAGTGAGGACACAGCTTAAACACAGAACTGTAGTACCTAGCAACCAAACAGAGTCTGAATCTCCTGGTCCTGGCTATTCCCAGACACATACCGAGAACTGCTGGTATAAAATGTTCTCTCTCCATCCATAAGACATTAGTGCCTGTTGCTCCTTTTACAGCTCTGCTTCTAAAAACAAAAAAAGTCCAAACGGTCAGAATGAAATCTGTCAGGATTTCATTAGTATGGAGATATGCGTATACACATACACACACACACACACCAACAACAACCATTTGAGAGAGAGAGAGAGAGAGAGAGAGAGAGATTCTTGTAGTAATTATACCACATAGCTACGTTGTTGGGGTCAGCAAAGCCAGGCCTCATGCAGCCACTTCCTCTCCAGCATGAGTGCAAGGCTCTTTTATTAGTTGCAAAAACAGAGCATCAGAGGTGGGGCAAGGGTCTACGTGGCAGGGTGGTGTAAGCTGATGAATTCCTGGGAAGGCTTATCTGAAGTAGCAGTTTCTTGATGAATAGCTACAGACAGCTTGTTGTTTCCCTACATAAAATCTCATGGCCTTGCTGGCTAATATGGGGGGAAGAGATAAGAACAAGCCTGGTTTCCTGAGTATGAGGCCCCATGGAATCCATTGTCTTCTCATCCGGGGTTTCCCTGCACAGATGGAGGTTCAATGCTTCCCAAAAGGCCTTGCCCATGAAGCTGGCTGGGGTGCTTTTTAATCTCCTCAAAGGGATTACCTCTATATATTCTCTCTCTCTCTCTTTCTATATATATATATATATATTACAGTGGTACCTTGACATATGAATTTAATCCATTCCAAATGCATGCTCTTAAATCGAACTACTCTTAAGTCGGGGTACCTATCTAGAAAATTGAAAAAATAAGTTGAAAAATCAAAGAAATGAAAAAAAAATTGTAAGTCAAGCAGACCATATCTAAAATTTGTAAGGCAGCAGTTAAAATGCCAACAGTTTTCCATTCTTAAGTCAAATTGCTCTTAAGTTGAACTGCTTTTAAGTTGGGGTACCACTGTAATTCGTTCCAAATGAAATTCTGTTAAGCAAATTTTCCTTTATACACATTTCCCCATAGGAATGCATTGAAAATGGAATAATCCCTAATCACGACCATTTTTATGTTGTACGGATTCGCCCCATAGGCAATTCTGCTAAGCAAATTTCCCCTATCTCCGGATTTTTTTATCTTGTACAAATTTTATACTATACAAACTGTTTGTTATGCAAGGGTCCAGTGTGTGTGTGTGTGTGTGTGTGTGTGTGTGTGTGTGTGTGTGTGTGTGTGTGATAGATAGATAGATAGATAGATAGATAGATAGATAGATAGATAGATAGATAGATAGATAGATAGATAGATACTGTATATATATATTCACTTTACTCTTGCCAGTTTTTCAGTGTAGAGTGTGTGTGCTGCTCCATGCACATTATTAATGAGCTTAATCCTATAATTACTGCAGCTCCATGCAGAGCTCTGAGAACTTGAGAGAACTCATCTTGGCAAGCAAGCTTGTATAAAAGAATTGACTTTCCAGAAGGAGCAACCTATAAGCCCAGTGAGGTGCCTGACATTGGAGAGATGTAAGGAAAGGGGGGAGGTTGTACCTATAGGGAAAGGAATGTCACAGCTTGAAAAAAAGATGGGGAGGGTGAAGGAGAAGGAGAATAAAATGCATTTTAAATTACTGTTATCACTGCAATTTTATTTCCTCGGTCTCTTCTTTCCTCTAGTGAGTCGTGAATGACAACAGATTCTACAAAATGTGTTAGGCAGAACATGTGTAACAATATCATTGCTTTCATTTAAAGAATCATGAGCACAGTAAAAACATTTTATGTCTCCTTCATTTTGGGTTTTTTCACAAGTAGTTCTTGCCCTTGTGAATTTCTACTTGTCATTTTATATATGTTCCCTCATTTCAAATCTTGCTTTCTTGCATTCCAAAAGCTTTACAAACCCCTCAAAGGTGCTCCAAAGAAGCAGAGAGGCAAGGAAACAGAGAATCAATCTTCACCCAAAGCAGGCAACAGTGCATGATGGAGAAAAATAATACTTAGACCAATGCAGGGACTAGTTTATAGAGAAATCCTTTGGCTGTGTCCACACACCAGAGCCCACACAAAGATGCTATGTCACCCAAGATATATTTTTATTTATTTATTTCAGAGTATTTTTACCCCACCTTTTTCCTTGGAAAAGGATCCAAGGCGACATACAGTAATGAGGAACAATACGCAGTCCAGTATAATAAAGACATGTTCAAGTTTGAGAACAGGGAATTGAGGGACATCTTACAGCATCAAAAGGCAACATTAAAGCTAGAAGAGAACACG
This sequence comes from Phrynocephalus forsythii, assembly GCA_029282475.1. Taxonomy (NCBI): domain Eukaryota; kingdom Metazoa; phylum Chordata; class Lepidosauria; order Squamata; family Agamidae; genus Phrynocephalus; species Phrynocephalus forsythii. Next base: position 152,462,795 of record JAPFRF010000002.1, read on the forward strand.
AGCAGTTAAAGAGAAAGTAAAAAATTCCATGTAACCATGCATGGTAGACCATCTGAAAGTTATGGGAATGGAGAATAAAGCTGAAAACATAGTCTCAAAGCAATCACACAAGGGAGATAAAAACACAAAGTTAAAAGTGGTTATAAACACAAAGACTCTGTAATCATGTACGGTAGATTCATATAAATGACAGATAACAGATAGTCCATCATTCAGGGAAAGATTATCTGAAGAGAAAGGTCTCTGCGTGTTTCTAGAAAGACAGCAGAGAGGGGGCAGTCCTGGCCTCTAATGCGAGGGAATTCCAGAGTCTGGGCGCAGCAGCTGAGAAGGCCCTTTCATGTGTTCCCATGAGACATACCTGTGAGTGTGACAGGATGGAGATAAAGGTCTGATTGGCAGCCAGTGGACCTGCTTTAGTAGGGGTGTAATGTAATCTCTGTACCCCTCCACAGTCAGCAATCTGGCCTCTGCATTTTGAACCCATTGGAGTTTAATGAAACTTTTCATAGGTAGTCCCACATAGAACGCATTACAGTAGTCTAGCCGGGATGTCACTAGTGATACCAACTATACCAGTCCTATGCACACAGCAAAAATATACAGTGATACCCCGAATTAAAAGCAGCTTGACTTAAGAGCAATTTGACTTAAGAGCGGAAAACATTTGGCATTTTAACTGCCGCCTTACAAATTTTAGATATGGTCTGCTCGACTTACATTTTTTTAATGTTTAACTTATTTTTTAAAAATTTAGATAGGTACCCCTTTCAAATTTGGAACCAATTAAATTTGTAAGTCAAGGTACCACTGTATAGATTTCTCTTACTCATCAATAATATGAAAAACAATGAACCATTGAAAAATTAGAGAGCATGAGTTCATATGGTGGTCCAACAGGCCCTCTGGACAGCAAAATTGAAAAAAAAAAGCAAGGAAGCACAGATGGAGTGCCTGGCACACAAGAAAACAAAGCCACAACAACAACAAAAAACAACAACACTGCCCTAATTGTATCAAAATGTATGCTGTTAGCAGAATAAATGCACAATAAAATAGACTAACATTTTTAAAACATAAATCAAACAGGGAAGCATATACAATCCCACACTCATAATAATACTAATTGTGTACTGTTAAGTCAGTTTTGACTTATGATGACCCAAGGTTTTCTAGGTAGCATTACTCCTCCCTTCTTCTGGAGACATCCTGGACCCAAGACCACATTCACAGAAGGCACAGGGGGAAACTGAACCCCCAACTTAAGGCTCCACTACAGCCACTGTTGCCTGTAGCTGACCCTTTATTTTCTATTATGTGAGAAGTAGAGATGGGCACGACCAGGAAAAATTACGTTTTTTTTTAATGTTTTTTTATTAAATTTTAAACTACATACAACGACATAAAAAATGAAAGTAAAAAAAAACTACAACAAACAATATAAGTGCACCCCCATCCCACGGGTCCATCCATACATTCTTATTCGTTGCTCCATCTTCTATTCTTCTAGTAGTCTTCTTAAAGTTCTCTTCTCCAGAATTGTTGTGAGATATTCGTGGACTCTTTCCCTTTTCCTTCGACTAGTACATAATCTAAAAATTTACCCCAGATATCGTAGAAAATGTCTTTTTCATTTCTCCTCGTTTAACCTTTAAACTGCAGGAGAGTTTATCGTTTATAGCTATATCCCAAAGTTCATTATACCAGTCTTCCATCTTGAATTCTAGTTTTGACTTCCAATTTTTTTGCTATAATTAATCTAGCAGCTGTCATAAAATTTGCTATTAGTTCCTTTGTTGTAACAACATAATCTTTACTTGTTAACAATGATAATAATGCTATCTCTGGATTACAATCTATATCCATCTTAATCATATTACTTAGCTCTAAAAACACTTTTTCCAGAACCTTTGGACTATTTCACATTCCCACCAAAGATGCAAGTAAGTACCAAGCTCTTTTTCACATTTCCAACATATCTTAGAGTAAGCAGGATTCATTCTATTTAGTCTTACTGGGGTTAAATACCATCTGGAAACCAATTTGAAGTAGTTTTCTTTTATCCTGACTGACAATGATCTCAAAATTCTCATATTCCAAATTTTTTTCCAGTCTTCTTTCTCTATCTGTACATTAAGGTCTTGGTTCCAAACTTCTCTCAAGGTGTTTAACTCCTTCATTTCTGATAATTCCCCTAGTATTTTATATATTTTACGTGTTATTCCTTTCTCTGAATTTTCCTGTTCAGACTCAAGCGATAGTAGGAAATGTTCAAATTTTGTGCATTCTCTGATTTGATTATTTCTCTTTCCCCAGTCCTTTATCCATTTTCCTAGTTGAATATAATTTAACCATGTTAAATCACTGGGTTGCAAAATATTTTTATATCCTGAATTGTTTTAATCTTGAGCATCCAATCCTTTAGTCTAGCTATTTTCTTAATTTTAAATAACTCCAAATAATGCTTCAAGTTGTCTGGAAAGCTTTCCAAGTCAGTAACTAAAGCCAGTGGGGATCCCTTCGGAGACAAGATTTTCCTATATGTTCTCCATGTAGCAATTAAACTATTCAATAGGGGTTGTCAATCTTTACTTTGTTTTTAACTTCCGTGAATAAAAATGTGTTTATTTCCCCCTTTATATCCAAAGACTCTTGCTCCCACCATATTAACTTCTGTGGTTTAAAAGAATTTCCCCCAAAGAACTAAGTTGATTGGCTATATAATAATTTTTTATATTGGGTATACCTATTCCTCCTTCTTTCTGAGATCTATACCATAGACTTTTATTTATTCTTGATTTTTCCCTGCATTACAATACCTATTTATCATGTCTTGGAGAGTTTTAATTTCCTTTTCTAAAAACTGAACCGGTAACATTTTAAAAATAAAGTTAATTTTTGGAAGTATTTTCATTTTTATCAATGCAATTCTGCCAAACCACGATAATTTTAGTTTAGAGTAGGATATTAATTTGTTTTTCATCTCCTCTTCTAATTTCGAAATATTTCTTTCTTTAGTTTTAGTAAATTCTTTATGGAGTTCTAATCCTAGATATTTAATGCTTTTTCCCGGTTTAAGTCCAGATTTTTCAATCATCTTTAAGTCATGTTTTCCATAATTGAAGAATAAACTCTCTGATTTTTGCCAGTTTACACATAATCCTGTTATTTCTCCAAATTCTTCTAAATGAGTTTTTACTCTTTGAATATTCTCTATTGGGTTTACAATAGTCAAAAGAGCATCGTCCGCGAATAAACTAATTTTAGTTGCCCCATCTTTCCCTATACCTTTAATAAATTTGTCGTCCCTTATGGCATTTGCCAGGAGCTCTATAACAATACAAAAAGGACTGGAGAAAGAGGACATCCTTGTCTAGTTCCTCGGCCTAGGGTGATTTGTTCAGTCAATCCATCATTAACTATTATTGAGGAAGTGCCCGTTGAATATAGTTGATTTATTACTCCCAAAAAGGATTTCCCAAATCCCATTTTTTTAACAATATTTTTAATGTGGGCCATTGAACACAATCAAAAGCTTTATAAAGATCTAGAGATAACATCCCAGCTTTAGTAGTACTCTTACTCATTTCATAAAGAACATTCAAATTCCTTCTAATAATATTTGCCATTTGTCTACCTTTGATAAAACCACATTGATCCTCTTTAATATATTTAGCTATAAATTTATTCATTCTTTTAGCCAAAATTGCTGTGAAAATCTTAGCATCTTGATTTAATAAGGATATTGGTCTGTATGACCCAATATCCATTAAATTTTTATTAGGTTTTGGAATTAAAATAGTTAAAGAATGGGTCCAAGATCTCGGAATTTGTTCTCCATTCAAAATTTCATTATATAGCTTCTTTAATTTAGGTATTAATACTGCTTTAAAAAGTTTGTAAAATTCAGGTCCCAGAGCGTCCACTCCGGGCGTTTTATTATTCTTTAATTTGTCTATTACCTCGCTTATCTCTTGATCTGTAATAGGCTTTTCCATTTCCAGCATATCTTCCTGTTCCAAGACCCTCTTTAAATTCTTAGTGATATACCTTTCTATATCCTCCTTAGGTTTATTTTTGTAGTATATAACAACTGATAAAACTCTTGTATAGCTGACAACTTTTCCTTCATTTGTGTGCATGTCTTACCTGAGGAGTCTTTTATAATCCCTATTGTATTCTTGTCTTGTCTTTTCTGTGCTAATCTGGCTAAAAGTTTTGAGTTCTTGTTGCTGTATTCAAAAAAATTTCTTTTTAGGTACAGAAGATTCCTTTGTGTTTGTTGTAAATCTAGATCTTCTAACTCTTTTTTCCTTGCTTCAATCAACCTCAATATCTTATTATCCTTAGTAAGAAAAAAATTGGGATTCTAAATCTGCTATTAGTTTTTCTAATTTTCTTTTATTGAGTTCTTCCTGTTTTTAGTTTTAATATTTTCTTTTATGATAAGGCCTCTAGCTACCGCTTTCAGGGTGTCCCATATGATTGGCGTTTGGCTACCTGCCTTTTCGTTTATATCCCAAGTTTCCAACCAATCTTTTTGACCTTTTCCAGCACTTCTGGATATTGAAATATTTTTAAATTCATTCTCCACCTTTTAGCTTCTCTATAATTTTTATTTGTTGCTAAATCAATCGACATTAAAGCATGATCAGATGTTTTTATGATCTCAATTTCGGTATTATTTATCTTGGGTATTAGGCTTTTGTGAAACAAACACAAAATCTATCCTAGAATAGGTTTTGTGCACTGGTGAGTAGAAGGTGTATTTTATTTCATCTCCTTTCAGTTCTCTCCAGACATCCTTCAATCCTGTTGTATTTATAAACTTTGCTAGAGTTGTATGTCTTGTCCTCCACTCTTCCTTTTTACATACCGATTTATCTTTAATTTTATCTAAGACCATATTGAAATCCCCTGCCATTATTAAATACCCCTTTTTAACCAATTCAATCTGATCCCAAAGGAGATTGTAAAAGCGGCCTTGGTTAACGTTTGGTGCATACAGATTAACCAAAGTATAATGATCTTTCCCCATTAGAACTTGCAATATTATATATCTACCTTCTGAATCTTTTACCACATTTTCAACAACACATTCACAATTCCTTGAGATTATAATGGCAACCCCTCTTGCTTTAGATGTGCCAAAGCTTTTTCATAAATATCAACATTTGGAATTTTTAATTCATTAATACCATCTCTTATTTGATGAGTCTCTTGCAAAAAGGCAATATCTATTTTGTGCCTTTTGATCATCGCTCCGATTCTATTTCTCTTGAAAATGACCCCAGACCTTTCACATTCAACGTTGCTAATTTTATAAACTTTCCCATAACCTATTTCTTTTGGTTTCAATATTCTGGAATGGTCCCGTTGTGCATACAAAAGTAAAAACACCATCAATTAATAAAAAAAAAACTAAAATAAATCTAATCCTCCACCCTAAAAAAACTATTCTTTTCTCCCACCCCACCAGCTATCATACTGTTTAGCATGTGCATCAAGGGGATGGGAGGAAGGAAGTTGTCCACAGACATTAGCCAGCCTAGATCTCCTTAACTCTTAAGTAGCGTGTTACTGAAAATTCTATAAGTTGTTCTACCCCCTCTAAACCACCCTCTCACCGCCACCGCCCCCTCAAAACAAGCAAACAAACAAACAAAAACAAAAAAGGGAAGGGTGGAGAGGAGGGAAAAGGGAAGAAAAGGGATAATGAAAAGAAAAAGAAAAAGAAACATCCCAAAAACAAAAATTAAAATTGGAAAAAAAAGAAAAAAAAAAGAAAAAAGGGGGGAGGAAATGGAAGGGAAAAGGGGAGAAGAGTAAAAGAAGAAAAACAAAGGGGATGATAGGAGGTGAGAGAGGGGGAAAGAGGGAGGAGTAAGTTAAATGAGTTTCAAATATTCTTCATCTTCATCGAAGATTCCTGGAGTCGGAGTAGAAAGAGAGAAATTCACTGTCCTGATGTTGCCACTGAAGCTCCCGGGGAGAACAGGCAGAACCTGAGTCATCCTGTATGTTCCATGCTTCAAGAAGATGTTGGCCTTCTTCTAGAGAGTAGATAGTGTGTTGAACAGAGCCTTTCCAAACTTTCAAAAATAGGGGTGACCCCAAGAATAGCGATAGTTGTTCTTCCTTAATATGATTGTAACTGGTCTCATCGATTTACGCCAATCAGCAGTTCCTTTAGAAAAATCTTGAAAAACTTGCACAGTTGCACCTCCTCTCTTCAGAATATTAGGATTGGCTCTAATTGAAGACATAAGACGCTCTTTATTTACATAAGAAGCAAATCTTACTATCACTGGTTTTGGGGCCCCATCTCTTGACTTGCCCAGATAGTGAACTCTCTCTAAATCGTCGTCCTCTAGTTGTTTGGGCAGAAAGGAGTTAAACCAGGTTAAAACTTCCTGTTTTAATGATGCCCCCTTGTTTGGAATAACAAAATTAATCAGTTTGACGTTCTGCCTTCGAGAATAATCTTCAATATAAGTCAGTTTCTTATTTATTTTCAGTAAAGCCTGCTTCTGAGAGTTAATTTGAGTTTCGTTTTCAGTTACACGTATCTCCAGATTTTTAAATTCTCCTGCCAAATTATCAAGCCGCTGGCCATTTAACTTTATTTCATGTGATAAATCTTGTTTAGTGCTTTGGAGATCCTTTGAAAGGCCATCCATTCTGCGGATCACATCCTGTTGATTAACACTCATGATGCTAGCTAACTCCGTCCTCATTAAACGCAGTTCCTTCATGAAGTCTTGATCTGCGGGAGGAGGGTAGTCTCCCTCTTTCCTTTCTCAGATCCTGACGCCATTTTTACCCCTCCGTCGTCTGAGGGCTGCTCGATACGCTGTAGAGCAGGGCGATTGTGTGCTGTATCAGATAATTTCCTAGTCCAACCTATAGGCTGGAGTTTCTTTTTTGCTCTCTTAGCCGGCATATAATTAGACAAAAGGCAGGTATCAAGCAGTCTAACTAATCATCTGGTGACTTTCCAAACAGCCGGGATTCAGTTTTCTAAGCAGCCAGCGGCCAGCAGAATCAAAGCAGGCAAAACCGAAAGTAGCTCCTTTAGCTTATAAATCAAGCTTATCTAGTCTAGAAAAACACATATATTGCTTCTCCTGACACCCGAGTAATTTATTGATGCATTACTCACGGCACCACAGCATTTAAACAGTAGTTTTAAAGCTCTTTTTGGATCGCGGCACAGAGCTCTAAGATCAGGCTGCCGGCATGTCTTGGTGGGCGGGACTTCCTCCGAAAAATTACGTTTTGAGTTGTCGTGTGTCGGAGCCGGCCCGTTTCGGCTCATTTCCATTTGTCGTGAAATTTTTCAAAAATTTGTCATTATGTTTGTTGTTTTTTCGTCTGTCGTTAGTACTGGTTTTTTTTGGGGGGTAGTGGGCTCCTGGAGGCACCTCTCTGGGGTGGGTGCCTCCTCTGGCCCACTATGAAGGGAAAGCGGGCTCCTGGAGGCACCTCTCTGGGGTGGGTGCCTCCTCTGGCCCGCTACAAAATGGCATGCATAGCCAATTGGATATGCATACCAAGTTGCAGTGCCAGTGGCAGGCAGAGGCACCTCTCTTTCGGGTGCCTCTGTGACTCACTGCCTGCTGGCATACGGTGCACTTGGGCTGGGGAGGAACAAAGTGAGAGAGGACCCCTACGGGCGCCCTCTGGCTCACTAAGAAGGGAAGTGTACTTGCTGTAGTGCAATGCGAGTACACAGATCTGGGTTAGGGTTAGGGTTAGCGCAAGGGCTAGGCTTAGGGTTACGGGTAAGGTAAGGGTGAGTTAGTGGGGTGTACCTCTGGGTGCCTCTCTGACCCACTAAGAAGGATAGTGTACTGGCGTATGGGTTAGGGTTAGGGTTCAGGTTCGGGCTAGGGTTAGTGGGCTTTTTATGCCCGACTGGCACATCCCAGAAGTCTCGGTCAAAACCTGGCCAAGTGGCCATGCAATTGGTGGATATGGCTCCAAAAATTTGCATGGTCCACTCCCATGGACAGCCCATCATTGTGCAGATGTAAAAAAATAAAAATAAAAATAAAATAAAATAAAATCAATGGAGACGTTTTGTTGCAAGAAAAACCCACTGCTGCTACTGTAAAAATTCAGGCAGTTTTAAAATAGCTATTTTCGCATGTTTCTGTGGTGCTTTGGTGTGTTTTTGGACCACAATTTCAAAATAAATATTGCGGGCGCCCCATTTTGGATCCCCCGCCCGCACCGCATGGCATGGTGAGCGAGTTGGCGAGACGACGAGGATGCCCCCCACCAGAGCAGCCCAGGACAGGAGAGGGGGGGAGGTCGGGGACCCCCCCAGAAACCACCCCTCTGGTAGGTGCCCTCACTCAGGCAGGCATATTTTCGCCTGCTTTTTTGGCCGGGAATCGGGGGGGTATTTTTAAAACTTTTTTTCTGTGCCGCGCCGCTTGGCGAGTTGGCGAGACGATGAGGATGCACAGCCCAGGAGAGGAGGGGGGAGGCCGGGGACCCCCCCCAGAAACCACCCCTCTGGTAGGTGCCCTCACTCAGGCAGGCATATTTTCGCCTGCTTTTTTGGATGGGAATCAGGTTTTTTTTTAAAAAAATACTTTTTTTCTGTGCCGCGCCGCTTGGCGAGTTGGCGAGACGACAAGGATGCACAGCCCAGGAGAGGGGGGGAGGCCGGGGACCCCCCCCAGAAACCATCCCTCTGGTAGGTGCCCTCAGGCAGGCATATTTCGGCCTGCTTTTTGGCAGGGAATCGGGTTTTTTTTTAACTTTTAAAAACTTTTTTTCCTGTGCCGCTTGGCATCGCGTGATCGCTGTGATGCCGCCAGGAACAACCACGACAAATCAGACCCAATTTTTCTTTAGTCGGTTCGAGTTCGAGTTCTGGCGGAGTAATTGTCATTCTTCGTTTCGTTATGTAACGGAAACGAGGAACTGAAACGGAAACAAGGATTTTGCCGAGTCGTGCCCATGTCTAGTGAGAAGTAATAACCAGACATGGCCATTATATTTTGGGAAGTATTCAGGCCACAACTTTATTGATTATACAAGCAGTATTCTGGCTGAGTCATTGGGCTGGATCCTGTGCATCAAGGAGCCTGCTGGCCCCTTGATGTTCCCACGTTCCCCACTGTACTTTTTGGGAGCACCCATTTTTATTGTATGGTCCCCTGGGGTGTCCAACCCATCAGTACCCCATGTCCATTATGCCATTGCCAGCCCCCCTCCGAGGGGTGTAGACTCCATTAGGGTTGTGTGTCATAAATCCTTGCTGGGGGGGCTTTGGCTGTTCCCTCATGATTCCGCCTGTGGCCCCTTCCATCTGACGTAACCTCATTAGGTGTTCTTCTAGAGTGCAAGTTCTCGCCTGCTACTTTATGCGCTCAGATCCATCCCAATGCCTGTAAAACCGCCAGCAGAGCCGAGCTAAGCTCGGTTCCCACCAGAGCACTGCAGCTGTAACCAACCTCCTATGGCTTCCCTAGCCACAGTTACCCATCGCTTATTGCCCAGGTCCTACAGGTAGACCCCATCTGCTCTGCATATTTACTGTGCCCTAAAGGTAATGGATGGATGCTTCACCCAAAAAACCTCCTCAGCTTGATACCAGTCAGCCTATGGCTTTGTCTATCTTGCACTGGATCATTTTGACCTTCCCAGGATGCCTGGGCCCCTGCCAACACCTCCTCTGCAGTAATTGTGACCAGAACATGGTCACCTTTGTATATGAGTCATGGATCACCTGGAGTGATGCCTCCATGTCCTTTTTAAAAGTCTATTACCCTTGATGGCATGAGGTAATTTCCCCCCAGCAGTATTATCAGTGTGTGTGGGGGCACCTTTTAAAACGCTTCCATAACTCCGGTAAGAATGTGCCCCGGTAAATGCACTTTGTGCCAAACCATGCAATGTGGACGTGGTCCTCCAGTCCCAGTTGGTGACCCCATAGTGAACTTTTGCCCAGGTGCTGGCCCAATGCACAATGCTGAGACCGACTATCCAAAGTTGAAGGATGGAGCCTGTGGGCAGAACTAAAAGAGAACTAATGTTACTGGTGTGTTGGCCACTGTACGAATATATGTCCTATAAACTTTGGATTTCCATCTCCCCATCTTCTTAATCTTTTCATGAGGGAGCTCTTGGGCCACTGCCTCTGATGCCGCCCTAATTCTGAAAGAGTGAGTTCCACAATCCCCCGGGGGGAACCCGCCCTAAGTAGTGTCTTCCACATCATGCCCGCAAATTGATAATGCATGGGTGGGGATACATATTCTGTGCGGTAAGAGGGGGGCTCGCCGGGTTACCCTGTTTTGCTAGGTATTTTCTTTTTGCCCTCATGGAGCACAGAGCTGGGTCATGCTGCAACCTCCCCCGCCCACAGCCCTTTGATCAGTTTTGATGACCGCCCCCTACCCAGCCTCACAAAGCCCGGGGAAGCACACATCTCACACTATTTCACCAAGGCATGGCACTGCGGCCCTGGCACTGGATGGTGCTGAGGGCGGAGTTGACCCTACTGCTTGAGGTGCCATGCGACTCAAAGCATCTCAAGGTCAAAACAGCACTGCTGGACACAGCCAGATGCTTGATACTTTTCCTCAGCTTCCTGCCCTCTCTGCAGTCTCCAGAACTTTTTCTAGTTGGGCTCACATAGAATGTCTTTCCTTTTCCTTAGAGTTTGTTTGTTTGGGCGTTTCTTTGTTTGACACCGCCCATCGAGCTGTTAGGCCACTCTGGGCAGTTTACAACATTAAAATGCCATCCCCCATCTATAAAATACTAATATTATTAGGCAAAAAACTGAGAGTCGTCTTATACCCAGTGGGTGGGTGGGCAATGGCAATGTGGGCTCATGTTTCTCAGCTTCAGTGTGAGGGATCTTGCCTGTTTTCTTGCCCTGGACCTGGTGGGCAGCAGTGGAGGTGGTGCAGGCTCCTGTTTCTCAGCTGAAGAACGCTGAGAAAGAGGAGCCCGTGCCACCACCGCTGACACCTGCCAGGTCCAGGGCAGGAAGGATCCATCCTGGATGGGCTCTGATTCCTTCCAGGAGGCCAAGCTAATAGGACTCCCTGCCCCTCACAGAGCTCTGAAAGCTGCTTGTCCCTGCCAGCTTGGTTTGGTTGGAGAAGGTGGCAGGGGATGAGGGAGGTGGGGTAGGGGAAAGCCTCCCGGTCCCAAATTGAGGAGACCAGGGGCAAAAAGACCCCTGTCCAAAGAGAACTCCATCCAGTTAGGCACAATATTCCTGGGGACTGTGTGTGCTCCTTCTTTCCATTGGGACAGTGGGAAAGGAAACCACCTCCAAGGAAAATCTTGATTTGGGGTGGGTGGGTTGTGGCCCCCTCTCTGTTTTCTATTTCCAGGTCTCCATTAGAGTCAGAACCCTCAGTTGCCTTGCCTGAGAAGAACAGGTAACATAAGCACTTTTTGTTGGAAATAGACACTCTGACACATTCCGAGGTCCTAAGCGTTCTCTCTAGAGCCAACAGCCATTAATCGCCTTCAACTGGAACAAATCTGTTCTCCTGGCCAGAACCTCTAACCAATTATGATTCTTTTAAAAAAAAACTCATTGATGATCACATTTTGTTGTTGAAACACCAACATCCTTCCCACAGCCACGGTCAGACCCAAAGGGAAGACTCCATTCCATCACAAGCATAACTAAGACAGTTGTGGGTGTCTAACAAAGTAAAGTGAGTGTTCAGTCCTGCTCAATTACATGATAATATCTATCTAGATTTATTTAAAGACAGAATATAGAATATAAACTAGCAGACAAAATATAACAACTAGAGATGGACACGACTAGGGAAAATGACGTTTTCGAGTTGTTGTATGTCGGAGGCGGCCTGTGTCGGCTCGTTTCCGTTTTTTGCGAAACTTCGCAAAAATTTGTCGTTTCCTTTTTCATTTTTTCGACTGTCGTTAAACTGGTTTGGGGGGGTAGCGGGCTCCTGGAGGCACCTCTTTTTTTGGGGGGGTGCCTCCTATCCTCACCCACTAGGGAAAGCAGGCTCCTGGAGACCCCTCATACATGGGGGTCTCCTCTCCTCACCTGCTGCAAAAGGGTATGCATGCATAGCCATATTTGGATATGATTGCATACCCAGTTGCACGCAGAGACACAGCAGACTGGCAGAGGCACCCGTCTTTTTGGGGTGCCTTCCCTGCATCAGTCAGGCCTCGGGGGCATGGTTTGCATCTGTCACACATGCTGCCGGCCGAGCCAAGCCTGCAGGAGTCACCCAGAGCCACAAGTGGTGGACTGGCAGACTCTCTGCACCTGCTGTGTCTCACTAAGAAGGGAGTTGTACTTAATGCAAGTACAGATCTGGCTTAGGCAACAGGGTTAGCGCAAGGGCTAGGGTTAGGCTAGTTACAGGTGAGGTTAGGGTGAGTATTGGGGTGTACCTCTGGGGGCCTCTCTGACCCACTTAGAAGGACAGTGTACTGGCGTATGGGTTAGGGTTCGGGTTCGGGTTCAGGTTCGGGCTACGGTTAGTGGGCTTTTTATGCCCAGTTGGCACATCCCAGAAGTCTCTGTGGTCAACCTGGCCAAGTGGCCATGCGATTGGTGGAATGGCTCCAAAAATTTGCATGGTCACTCCCATGGCCAGCCCATCATTGCGCAGGTGTAAATAAAATAAAATAAAATAAAATCAATGGAGCAAGGAAAGAGGAGACATTTTGTTGCAAGATAAACCCACTGCTACTGTAAAAATTCTGGCAGTTTTAAAATAGCAATTTTCGCATGTTTCTGTGTGGTGCTTGTGTGTTTTTGGACCACGATTTCAAAAAAAATTGCGGTCGCCGCCCCATTTTGGATCCCCCGCCCGCACCGTATGGCATGGCGACTTGAGTCCGGCTGCCCAGGACAGGAGAGGGGGGGAGGCCTGGACCCCCCCCCAGAAACCACCCCTCTGGTAGGTGCACTCTGCACTGCAGGCATATTTTCGCCTGCTTTTTGGCCCGGGAATAGGGGGGGAGTTTAAAACTTTTTTTCTGTGCCGCTTCCGCTTGAATTGCGGCAGCCGGCAGCGAGTCCGGTGCTTGTTGCGAGCGACTATGACGAGGATTTCCTCCACCCCCACCACCAGAGCATCCCAGGACAGGAGGGGGGGTCAATCACCCCTCTGGTAGGTGCCCTGAGCCCTCACTCAGGCAGGCATATTTCCGCCTGCTTTTTGGCCGGGAATCGGGTTTTTTTTAAACTTTTAAAAACTTTTTTTCTGTGCCGCTGGCATCGCGGGATCGCCACGATGCCAGGAACGACCACGACAAATCAGACCCAATTATTCTTTAGTCGGTTCGAGTTCGAGTTCTGGCGGAGTAATTCCCATTACCGTTTCTGTTCCGTAACGGAAACGAGGAACGGAAACGGAAACGGGAATTCCGCCAAGTTGTGCCCATCTCTAATAACAACTAACTCCATATAGGTTTCAGTTATTCTCTCAGTATCTTCCATTACTTCATGATCCAAGTACACCAAATTCCAGGAATATGAAGTCGACAAAATACGAACATGTCCCCAAACAGTAAAAAGAGATTTTATGGATTTATTCACTCAACAACTTGATACCTTTAAAAACCTAACCAAACAAAACGATATGCATGGTAATAAATATAAGAGAATGACTGCTAAAGGAAAATGCATTGAATAATATCTTCTTCTCAAGACTAGATGACCATGAAAGATATTTGCCATATTTTGAATGGAGGGAAGAAAGAAACTGGGAGATGTTGAGTTGCTATAGTTTGCTTTTGGGGGGGGATAAGCTCCTCTTTTTAAAAAACAGAGAGACAGGCAGCCAATTAGGCTGCAAATGAGTGCTCACATTAATAATGAATGCATTAATAATGGATGTAAAATAGGGAGCTGAAGAAATGTAGACATGCAAACTGAAGGATTATAAACTCAGTGATTAAAATGGAAGCTAATTGATTTCTTTATTATTTCTGGCATTTTCATACTCTCATTTTTTAAAAAAGAAATCCCTTTCATTTGAGGCTCTTAGAAAAGATTTCAGACTCATTTGTTAAATGACATGCTGGCGTTCAAAAATGCCAGGACAGCATCTCTATAAATGGCCAGCAGTGACACATCTGCAGCACAAACAAGGGGAAGGAAAGGTTCCTGGAAGCTCTTATAAACTGTGATCTGAAGAGGACCATCATGCTGCTGTACTCCTCACCCGCTTTTACTGATGTTGAGTAACTCAGGCACCAATTAGAGCTTCCAAGTGGTGCTGATGTGGACACCTTCCCATGGAAAACTTAGGGCCATGAAACTAATTCTGGACAGCCTACTCAACATGGTACCAGAAAAGAAATCCTTTCAGCTTCATTGGCCTGTGTGATCCTTTTATCCAAGGAAAAAAACAAGGTGTCCCATGACTGAACTCAGAGACCTGGCAGGCCATTCACTGCCATTTGTAGAGAACAACTAGGAATACTTCATTAGATTATCCAGCTGAAAAAGATTTAAAAAATATCCTTCAATTCAAACAGGGACTTCAATAAGAGCTATCTCTATCTATATTTGTTTGGTTTATATGGTTTGACTGCCACAAAAAGACAGCTACCACTGTCAGCATCTGAAAGGAAACAACAGACATCAAAACAGACAAATCAGACATTAGTCGATAAGCACATTAAGACTGCAAGCTGGCTGAACAGCTCAGTGGTTTAGGTATCTGACTCAGGAGCTAGAGGTTGAGTTTGTGCATCCCACATGGGCAAGCTGCAGAGTCCCAGAATTGTCCCAGGAGAAGGGAATGACAGACCACTTCCGTGTATTCTCTACCTAGAAAGCCTGGAAAAAGGGTCACCATAAGTCATAACTGTCTTGACTAGAGATGGGCATGGAACGAACATTTTTTCGTTTCCATTACTGTTTGTCATTTCCGTTACGTAATGAAATGACAAAAGAAAATTGTGATGAAAATGAAATGAAACGAACAGAACCATGAAAATTGTGGTTGTTACGTTTTGTTTCCATTAATGGCGACGCGTAATGAAATGAGCTGTTTTAAATGGTAAAAAACGCCCTGGACAGCCGTAAAAATGCAGTGATAATTATTTATATTGTCTGATAATACCTAACAGGGGGGTTGGGGTCCTTAAAATGTTTGTTTTTGTCTTCTCCCATCACGATGTATTTTTCTTTTCCCTTTAAAATGGATGTTGCCACCAGCCACAAAATGGAGGCAAGCCATGTGATGTGGGATCCTGTTCAACCAATAGCATGCCCAGGTTGCAGACTGGGAGGGGCAGGTCAGGCAGCCACAGAGGGCATAAAAAGCTCTGGCAGCCCCCGTCCTCCTTGCAGTCTCTGGTGGGAGTTAGGGTGGGATTGCTGTCTCTGCAACTCTAGCTTCAGTCCTGCAGCCTCCCTGTGTGCATGCGTGCTGCGTACCTCTCGGTGAGTACCTTCCCCTGCCCCACAGTGCAGTCACTCTGCGGCTGCCTTGCACCCTGGGCAATGCCCGCCGCTGCCTTTGCAGCCTCCCTGCATACCTAGTCTATACTGTGTCTCTGCCAGCATCCATTTTTTTAGTGTTTTCCCTCTGGTCTGGGGCATTGGGGGATGCCTGTGCACGGAAATGCTTTAACAATCGCGCAAAAAGAGGGTAGAAAAAACAAAAAACGGTAACGAATTTTTTCCAATAATTCATGACAAACGGAAACAAACCGAAACAGACCTCTCAACGACAAACAAAAAACCGAAACACCATTTTTCTGTTTCGTGCCCATGTCTTGTCTTGACAGTGTGCAGTTACTAGTATTATTTAAGTCAAAAGCCCCATCTGTGCTTACTTGGGAGTAAATGCCATTATACTCAGTAAGACTTACTTCTGAGAAGTCCCACAACACACTCACCCCCAAATCAAGATTCTCCTTAGAGTTGGTTTCCTTTCCCACTGGCCCAAGGGAAAGAAGGAGCACAGACAGTCCCCATAAAGACTGTGCCTAACTGGATGGAGTTCTCTTTGGACAGGGGTCTTTTCTGCCCCTGGTCTCCTCAATTTGGGACTGGGAGGCTTTAATTTTTTTACTGCTGATCACTCGGCTTTTTTTTTTCCTGGAAGACCAGACCTCCAGGACCAGCACCAGGTAGGAGACATCTCTGGCACCCCCATTAACAAAATGAAACGAACTGAACCAATTTTTTTCAGTTCCTTTTGTTTTGTTCTAAATCCACTCTGGGGTTATTCATTTTGTTATGTAACAAAATGAATAACGAATAACAAAATGAGCTAAAAGTTCATTTCATGCCCATCTCTAATAACTATACGTAACCAACTGGTGATAGCATGCAGCAAATGTCATCAGGTGCCAAATACAGCTGGCCGCACTAGTGCAACATGTGGAACACAGCAGAACCAGCAATAGTGTACATTGCATGAAATTCATTGAATCAGTGAAATATACATAGGTGTTAACTCACCAAGCTCCCCAATGATTCAATGGGACTACTCTAATAGTAACTTACTACCAGATATCAACCATTGTGTTCAATCTCCTCCTCCCCCAGCATCATAAAACATAAATGGACATTTTATCCCCTTGATAAGCATCGAACATGATAGATGGTATGATTTCTTCAAAATGACATATACCATACTGGTGACTTGAAGTGTACCTTAAGAGCTGAACAGCATTGCTCCAATTAATTGAGCACCCTCTGGAAAGGAATGGGGCTCTACAAGACTTCCTGCCTATAAATAAATGCAAATTCAAAAAGGAAAATCAATCATTTCTTGACTTCAGAGGTTTGCAGAACTACATATTTGGAACAATGTCCCCAAAGTTCTCTCCCTCATGGCTTTCAGGTGTGTGACTTCATCTCAAATATATTGACGGTTAAAAGGCTGCAGCACCTTTTTTGACATCCACTCAGAAGGTCAGCCATTACCATTTGATTCTGGATTTTTTCCTCTACCTAATGCAGTTCCCAGGCATAATGGCATTGATATCACATTGTGTGTGCATGAAATAGGGTGATTATTAGACATGGGCATGACCAGAAAAAATGACGTTTCGAGTTTTCATTTGTCGGAACGGGTCCATTTCGGGTCGTTTCTGTTTGTCGTGAAATTTTTCAAAAATTTGTCGTTTCGTTTGTCGTTTGTCATTTCCACCACGATTTAGCGTGATTTGACTTCCCAGAGCATAGGGGCGTCCTGCAATCAGGGCCGGCGCTAGGTGTTTTTGCACCCTAGGTGGCGGGCGGGGCGGTGGGTGGGCGGCGGGGGGAGGTGCGGGCGGGTGGCAGTGGCAGGGGGCATGGGCAGAGTGGGCGGGCGGCGGCGCGGGTGGACAGGCGAGTGGGCAGTTAGGATATCACTTAGGAAGTTAGGATAGAGATTCTGTTCTTGGCTTGCACCCCAAATGTGTGTGTGTGCAAGCAAATTGAAGTTGGGAAAATAGAAAATAAATGGTAGTATATAATATATTTTTAAAATAAATCCACACCTCCCACTCCCAGTCGAACCTCCCCCTTTATCTAATATCAGAAAAAAATCCTCACAAACTGCCAGAGAAGAAATAAAGAATAAACTGCTATTCCCTTCAGCAGACAAAGCTGCAGGGAATTAAAGAAATTATTTTCTAAATTCAATTCCCTGCCTGCCTGCCTAACTTAAATCCTCCAGCCTCCAGCCTCCCTCCTCAATCTCAATCGGATCACACCAGCACCAGCAGCCAGCCCTCCTCCCTCAACCACATCTATACACCTGACCCGACTGCGATTTCTGGGAGGTGCCTCGGCTTTTTATGCCCTCCGAGACATCCAGAAATGTCAGTCAAAAACCTGGCGATGCCATTGGTGGAATGGTTCAAAAAAATTGCATGGTCCCATCCCATGCCCAGCCCAAATGGACAGGTCTAAAAAAATAAAAAATAAAATAAAATAAAATAAAATCAATACAACGTTTTATTGCTATAAAAACCCACTGCTGCTACTATTAAAATTCAGGCATTTAAAATAAATAAATTTCACATGTTTCTGTGATGATTTGGTGTGTTTTTTGATCATGATTTCAAAAGAAAAATTGCGGTCACCATTTTGGTTCCCCCCCACCGAATGGCATGGCGAGACGATGAGGATGACCCCCCCCCCAGCCTGGTGCAAGCAACCCAGGACAGGAGAAGAGGGGGGAAAGGCCGGGGACCCCCCAGAAACAACCCCTCTGGTAGGTGGCAAAGCCTCAGGCAGGCATATTTTCGCCTGCTTTTTTGGCCGGGAGTCGGGTTTTTTTAAAAAAAAACTTTTAAAAACTTTTTCTGTGCTTCGCATTATACGATTGCCACGATGCCACAAACGGAAATGAAAAACCTGACCAATTTTTTCTTTTCTTGGTTTGAGTTCAAGTTCTGACGGCTTAATTATCGTTACAGTTTCTGTTACATAACGGAAACGATAACCGAAAACGGAAATGACAATTTCGCTGAGTCGTGCCCATGTCTAGTGATTATACCATGGCATAGTAAGCAGATAACATGGCATAGTAAGCATGCCAACCAGGCAAATGGTTGGCACTGCTTAGATTTAAACTAATAGAAGTCCATGCTACTGTATGAGACGTTTGTGCTTCCTAGGGATAGGAGTTTTTGGTCTACTGATGCCAGAGGTCTGCTACAATTCTGGAGGTGTTTGATAAAACTTACAGCTGCTACATAAATGAGAAAAGGTCCCTCCATTTCTGAGAGGAGCCCCGTGGCACAGTGGTTAAATGCCTGTACTACATGGTCTGGGGTTCAGTCTCAGGTCGCCAGCTCATGGTTGACTCAGCCTTCCATCCTTCCAAGGTTGGTAAAATGAGTACCCAGCTTGCTGGGGTGGGGGAAGAATGTGTAGCCTGCATACTGTAATTAAACTGTAAACCGTCAGGAGACTACTTGAAGTGGTATGGGGCTGTATATAAGCAGAACACTTTGCTTTGCTTTGAGTTCAGGGATACCCAATGGAGGCACTGGCTAGGCCAGCCTAAGCACTTTGGCACTGCAAAATCATTAGGGATATTGTAGCTTTCTAAGAGGTAGCCTTAATGGAACAGAACAGGCAGGGCAGCTACACCTGTGAAGGAGATTGCAGTCTTCCCATTCTAATAAACAGGAAGCTGTAGCATACCATGACAGCTGAATGGAGCAGATTGTGGTTTTCTCAAGCCGTTCTCAAGCAAAATGGAATTTGTGAACAACAAGGATCTCAAGACATGTGTTGACTCTTATGCACCAACTCTCATTTTGAGTTCTCACAAAATGGAAAGTTAAGAGTGTATTCAGATCGTAGGGAAAGTGTGTGTCTGATTCCATCCAAAAGGGTCAACTTTTTTCACTTTAAGGTGAACTTCCTTAAAGTGACCTTTCTGATTGTCAATAAATTAATTCAGCCCAGCCTCAAGAAGTAGTAGCCACATCACTGCTCTTGAACTGGGCTGGAGTGCAAGTCCCCTCATATCATGTGATCTCTGGAAAAATAGATTGGACCGGAGCCCACTCCACAAGTGGTCTAAAATGTCATTTATTTCCCCTTGTAACTACACCCTAAGTTTTGCCATTAACTGTGCCATTAATCTCTTGCACCCACAGAGGGGGGATATGTCTGTGAAGATTCTCAGTCATCCAGGTGAATTTATCTGGAAGTTGAGTCATGGCTACTAGACTTCTTTTCTCTTGAGAGACAGAAATGTTTCACTGCTCATCCAAACAGCTTCATCAGTCTGAATACAGCTAGTGCAAGTCCTCCATCTTATAGTCAGCTTTGACCTCTTGTCATCCTGGTCTGAAATAGGCTCATAAGATGAACAATGGCCCGAATAGGCTCGTTAGGTAGACAATAGTATCCATAGCCTTAATTTATTTATTTATTTATTATTCACACTTGTATACCGCCCTATTCCCACAAAGGGGACTCAAGGTGAACAATGGCCTGAATAGGCTTGTTAGGTAGACAATAGTATCCATAGCCTTAAGGTGAACAATGGCCTAAGGTGCTGAAACCTATCAAGAATGGGTCGTTAGCTATGGCCTTCGTGTTGAAGGCTTTTTGATTTGTCTGGGTACTGTTGAAAGCACAGCCTGATAAGTAGCAGATAGACTATGCCTGAGGCCGCCACCTCTGTTGAGGGAGGGGGGTTTCAAAGCTCACATGAATGGCTTCCCTTACTCCTCTCTCAAACCACCTATCTTCTTTCTCTAATATGTGTACATCCTCATCTTTGAAAGAGTGCCCTTTGTCCTTCAAATGAACCTGGTCATTGAATGAGTGCCCTTTGTCCTTCAAAGAACCTGGTCATTCCTTACATCAGTGCTCCCCAACATTTTTGTCCCCACGGACCAGTAAATGTTTGATGATTTTTCCGTGGCCCGGGGCTGGGGGTGGGGAGGGAGGAGATGGGAGGTGCGGGGGCAGGCGGGGGCAGGGGAGGGTGGGGGGGCGGGGTGGGGGAGGGAGGGGGGGCAGGGGCTTGGTGTGTTTACCTTGCGGGGGTCACGGGAGCAGCGGCGGTGGCGGTGCTCGCCAGCTGGGGGCGTCGGGCGTGCCGCTCCCCCCCACGCACAGGCGAGGAGGGGGGAGCCCGGGGCTCCTGGGTGGGCGGGCCCCCGCCTCCTCCTCCTGTTGGTGGCTGTGGCCCCAAGGCAGCCGCCCTGCGGCTGCCGCCGCCACCCGCCTCAGTGGGGCGCCTCTGCGCCGCCGCCGCCGCCGGCGCCAGCGCCCGGCTCGGCAGTCCCGGTACCGCCTCGGGCCGGGCTGCATGCCTCCGGCTGCGGCCTTCGGGCAGGCGAGAGGGAGGGGGAGGAGGAGGGAGGCCGGTGGGGGTGGCGTCTCTGCGCTGGCGGCGCGCGTCCGGAGGTGGCAGTGGCGTCCGTGGCTGGTCGGGCGGAGGAGGAGGAGGAGGAGGAGGAGGAGGAGGATCCAAGTCCGGCGGCGGCGGAGAAGAAGCGGCTGCATCACCGGCGCGTCGAGCGCTATGCCTCCTCGGCCCCTTACCGCCGCCCGCCCCGTCGGGTTGCCCCTTTCTCAGGCTAGGCGGGGTGGGCCTCGCGGGGCCTCAAAGGAGGAGGAGGAACGGAGGCGCCGTGACCTTCCCGTCGGAGGGGCCCCTGGGGGGCGGGGTGGGGAGCGGCGGGGGTAGCTCCTCCAGCCTTCCTTCTCCACGGCGCTCCTCCAGGCTTCCTCCTCCACCGCCCGCCCGAGAGAAGAAGAGGAGGAGGAGGGCGGCGGAGGAAAAGGGGAGGAGCCTCCCCGGCCTCCCCAGGCGGCCCGGTGCCAACCGGTCCACGGACCGGCACCGGTCCGCGGCCCGGGGGTTGGGGACCACCGCCTTACATGACTGGAGTGTCTTAAAATGATTTTTGGCAAACATCACATCCCTGTTTATTTCAAACCCACAAACACACTAAAGTAAGGCAGAGACTTGTCCACCCAAAGGATCCGATACAAAAACAAAAAAAGGAGCAATATAGTATACACAGTCCAATGCAGTGAGGAGTGTGCAGACCTCTACATTGGAGAAACTAAACAGCCATTAAACAGAAGGATGGCCCAACAAAGGAGAGGTAACAGCTCAGGACCAGAATCAGCAGTACACCTCCATTTCTCAAGAGAAAAGAAGTCCAGTAGCCATGACTCAACTTTCAGACAGAGGGGGAAGGAGAAGTGGGGATAGAAACACAATTGTCATCCCTGCCCAACTTTGTGATTTATTGTTATGTCTGAATAGAGCCAGAGGTGGGGGTTTTAATTGTTTTTAAAATTCTGCCTGTCTTTTTAGATAGACAAATACATTTGTGGTGGATGAACTGTAAAGTATGAAACATCCGACATTTACATTTCCCAGGCTTAGCCTTTTCCCGGGTACAAGTAATTACAGCATGAAGACGACAACTTGTTTGTTGCTGTACATCATGTTCAGATGTCTCGAGCAGCTCAAGCATAAGAAATGCTTTCGCCTAAAGTAAGAAAAGGTTTCTAGGTCATGGGGATTTCAGGAAACATGAGTACAAGTTGTTCAAGTGGGAAAAAGAAGAGATTAAAAGGTGTCTGGTGTTGGGGGTTGGGTGGAATATGAGAAGGAAGAACTGCTTCCTTCCCCCTCTCCCTGACCAAAATAAATCTCAATCTGCCAAGCCTGTTTCTGGAAGATGGACAGTCACCGTTTGATGTTCCAATAGAACCAACCCATGAATGAATCTCCTTGATCAAAACAATAAGGCGGCGACCTAAGTGCACAACCTAATCCATTAGATTCCACAAGCAGATAAGGACAAATCCTGTTGAAACGCATTGCAATTGAAAGGCATAAAGCCATCAAAGCATCTTTTATGCAGTCATAAGTAGGTCCCAAAGAAGACAGCAGTTCGATTGTGCTTGTTAAAGAGCGGCAGCCTCTCTTTTTCCACACACCAATTTCCACACACCATTTTTTTAAAAAAAAGAACCAATTCTGCCATTAATAAAGAGAGCTAAACTCAGTATTGATCATCTGAGAAAAAAATCCCCCAGTCTATATCAGACTCTCCACAAATCCAAGTCTGTCTTTTCTTCACTTCACTGAGATAGATTTCCCCCCACTTTGCCCTAAGTTGCAGCTCTCTCTCATTGTGGTGGAAACATTTAGAAGAGGACGTGATCCCAAAGAATTAAGGCCTTTTCTTAAGTTTTTCTAGTCACCACAGGTGACTGATGGTGGGAAGGGACTAAAGGCAGCCACAAAAGAAGAAACAAAGGAGAGAACAACCTCTGTCTAAGAGAAGCAACTCTTCTATCTTGAATGCTTTCCAGAAAGAAAAGGGAGGTCTGGGACATTTTCTTCCAATGAGGAAACAAGAATTGGTGTCTCTCCACAAATGGAGCTGACAACATAATTTTGTAGCATAGAGAACAGTGGACCCTCATATAACAAACGGTTTGTATAATATAAAATCTGTGCAACATAAAAAATTCCGGAGATAGGAGAAATTTGCTTAACAGAATCGCCTATGGGATGAATCCGTACAACATAAAATTGGTCGCAATTAGGGATTACTCTGTTTTCAATGCATTCCTATGGGAATTTTGTATAAAGGAAAATTTGCTTAACAGAATTTCATTTGGGATAAATTAATTCCTTTATACAAGGTACCACTGTACTGTTACACAAGGTTACACATAGACACTTTGTTCCCCTAGCTCCACTTTCCACCTCTTCTCACTGCCAGTCACCCGTTGGTGACCCCTGATTTGCCTGTTTGGGAGAAGAACTTCCCTTTGTGAGTGTCCCCTGTCCTCCCCACCCTTCTGGTATTCTTCCCAGGTTCCTGAATCCTTCCCCACCCCAGCTATAAAGGTATCTCATTGATACCTTAGTATCAGGCAACCAATCAATCTATGCCTTCAAGTGGGAACAGATTTTTATTTTCACCTACCACAGCTTGGATACATACACTTTGAGTGGGTTACATCTGCCCTACAGAGTAATGTAGTGCTAACAACAAGACACATTCCTAGGCCTAAATCCTGTTCCTCAGGATAGCAAAATACATTACAGTAGGCCCATCGGATCAAGGGTGATTTCACGATAGCTCCTCCATAGTTTGCTCTGATTCAAAAGGGGCTATGTTAACTACATCTTAGTTTGGTAAAGAATGTCACAGTTAGAGCAGTTCCATTTGAATCAATGGAACTTACCAAAGGGGTTGACTCACCTCCCCTATCCACCCCCCCAACTCTATACACTACAGCCAATCAATATTTGGTATGATATGTATATATCATACTATACAGTATCTCACACCTCATTCTGCTGCTATGTCTGAAGAAGTGCACATGTGCACAAAACGTCACATTAAAATATGAAAGTCTGTCTTTAAGGTACCACATGTTTGTGTTTTTTGTTTTGTTTTGTTTTGTTTTTCTTTAATTTTTGCCTGAAATTCTTGAAAAGACTAACACAGCTACCCTCTCTGAAACTTCCAATCCCCGTTGATTCCGTGGGCCTATTCTAGTGCACTTTACTACACTAAGCAATAGGATTTTGGCCATTGTCATAAGAACATAAGGACATAAGAAGAGCCATGCTGGATCAGGCCAAAAGCCCATCTAGTCCAGCTTCCTGTATCTCACAGTGGCCTTACCAAATGCCACTGGGAGCGCACAAGACTAGATATCTGTCTCCTGATACCACTCCCCTGCCTCTGGCCTTTGAAATACCCTTGGTTTTTAAGCCTGGAGACTACACATCTCCATCATGGTTTGTAACTTGTCATGGACGTTTCCTCCAGGAATCTGTCCAATTCCCTTTTGAAGGCATCCAGAACAGATGCCATCACCATATCTTGTGGCAGGGAGTTCCACGGACTAACAACATGCTGGGTAAAAAATATTTTATTTTGTCTGTTATCACTCTCCCAACCCTCAGTTTGAGTGGATGTCCCCAAGTTCTGGTATTTTGTGAGAGGGAGAAGAGTGTCCCTCTATCCACTTTACTCATTCCCTGCATTATTTTGTTTGGAACCCTTAAGGGCCCAATATTTCCAGATATGAAGAAGAGTCCCTTACATGCCCAGAATCCATTAATGTCAGAGGTAGCTGCATGGTTGTTGTGACCGTGATGAGTTGCCACGTCAGCATGTGAGATGGGGCAATGAAGGGGACCTGACCCCTCCCCATTTGCTCCGCAAATGCCCACCATGCGCAGTGAACAGGCACCACCAAATGTTTATTCTTTTCACATCCTGGTTTAATGCTTTAAGACTGCTGTGGACAAGATGCTCCAAGAATACAAAACATGAACTAGCCGTATGTGTTTGTCTGAGTTTTCAAGACTTTTCAAAAGATAAGCGAGCTAGTTCAGATTTGCGGATGAAGGTCCTTGTTTCATTCCATAGCCCTTTTGTTGCAGGGGTTTCCATTAAGTTTCCAAACAAACAACCATTTCCATGCCTCATCTGCAAAGAGGCGAGACTATTTTTAATTAAAATTTACTAAGCAAAAAAGAACAATCAAATTGCAATTATTCCATAAAAAGGAAAAAAAGAAAACAATTAACAGAAAATCATAACATTGGGCTTTTCATCATACAGCGAGTCACATCAAGAATATCATTCTGTATACTTTATTGAACCTTTGCCTCCCACCCCGGAATGAAGATACAAGACACAGGTAATGGAGGAAACTAGGGCCACACTTTATTAAAACATAACTTCAATTGACTCAGAAGTAGGGAGCTGCAGTAGTGCGGAGCAAATGGTTGGGCTACTAAGGTCACCCAAGACCCCCCGACCTCCATGCCAGCTTATAGGGCAAGTCCAATACCCTCCATCATTGCAGTCTAAGAAATGGCACAACGGGGCTGGTAAAATGTTCATAACACCCCCAGGCTGCCAAGCCCCATTAATTGGTGGCGCTTGGCCCAGGGACTCACTGACTTCTTGCTCTCCATACTACCTTTCACAGCAACAGAGCTAGACTAGCTATGCTCATTGATCTCCCTCCAGCCAAGAATTTTGGCCAGCAAGTCTGCTAAAAATCTCTCCAAACTTTCCTGAGATAAGAGGACCCCATCACCTCTAAATAACTCTGGCCTATCCAGACAAATGTCCGGATGACCAATAACTGCTCCTAAACCACAGCAAACAGCTCTTGAAACTTCCCAATTAATTCCCCCAGCATGATTCAAACAGCATGCTTCACAGTTCGCCTGCCAACGAAAGCGGGGGATGATGGTCGACCAGACAATCCTCATGCAAGGAAGCAATTTCTTGAATGCCTGCAGATCTCATAATATGGCCAGGATCAATGCTTTCCTGCACTCTCTGGCAATATTGTTGCCACCCAGATGAACCAGTAGGATGTCATTGAAAAACCAGCCATGGGTTGTATTGCAGCAGCTGAGAATACACATCAGCCTTCTGCAGGGTGGTTCTGGATCTGTGCTCCCTGTCAGAGGCTCACCCTTACAGCACCGAAAAAAAGCAAGGAGGGATGCTGCTCTAAACAGTGCCATCTTATATTCGTCCCTACAAATCTCCTCCCAGCTGTGATTAACATGCCTAAGGATGTCAGGGGTCATAGGAGCCCTGTTATCACTAGATTGGCCTCTCTCTCTATGACAACTCTCAAGGTAGTGTGGACAGCCCTGTTATCACTAGATTGGCCTCTCTACCTTTGACAACTCTCAAGCATTTTAAATCGGCAGTATTATCCCCATGAAATGCAGAGGCCAAAAGCTTCCCCTGGATAGAACTGGGTGTCAACCCCTCATATGAAGATAAACTATACATTATTGAAGGTGTTCAATGGATGCAGGCCATTCAGGGTTCAGCTCCTATCTAGTTCTAAATTCATGGAATTCCTGAACCACTGTGTATGTCCTAGGTATGTCCTAGGGGAAGAGCCAAACTTAGTGCCCTCTTTTGCTTCCTCACACAAGTCCACCATACCTCTCCCGGGACAGCTTTGGCTCATTCCTGAGCACCTGGGGCTAACACCTTGAAGCAGTTGATCTGTTGGTGGGGAAGGGCATCAGCAACACTATTGTCCAAGCTGGGGATATGGCACACACCTGTATAACAATATTAAAACAGAAACACTGGAGAGTAAAGGTTCTAACTAAACTCATGACCTGCTCAGATTTTGATGAAAGATTGTTTATAATGTGTACAACTGCAAGGTTGTCATACCAAAAGCACACAACTGAGTTGGCCCACTCCTCAGCCCAAAGCCATGAAGCACCCATGATTGGGAAGAATTCCAGAAATTTTAGATCTCTAGTAATACCCTGGCATTTTCATTCAGTGGGCCAAGTTCCATGGCACCACCAAGCTCTGAAGTATATTCTGAAGCCAAGAGACCCTGCCACATCAATGTGGACCTGGAATTCAGCTTGGAGTCAGATCTCAGACCTCCAAAATGAAACCCCGTTAAATCCTCCCAAAAATTCTAGCCGATATGCAGACCTTATGGTGGGGCTTATTCAAGCCCCACATCAATGAGCAAATATGCCTTACAAACCCCCTTCCTGGTTCAACAACCTTGCAGGTGAAATTTAAATGCCTAACCAAGATCTGTTGTCTGAGCATCACCTTAGTGCGCTCAAGCATGTCACCTATCCTGTAAGTTCTCTGCTGGCAATCAGCAGAATTTCTGCAAGGTGTCCATCTTGACCCCTTAAAAAGTCTGTATAGTTGACAGTCTGCATTTGGCAGGGTGTTTACCTTTAGCCTTCGCTTGTCCTTTAGCAGGTGCCATAATTTTTATTTTTATTTTTATTTTTATTTTTATTTTTATTTTTATTGCTTTGTACAGCCCCTTAGTATAATATGGCCAGGGCTTCCAGTCAGTGAAGTGTGCTCTAGTTTTGTGGGAAAATGGGGCCCAGTTGGGGATCGCTACCACCCAAAGCCCCCCAGTTACCCCCAAACCCCCTCCAAGGGTGCTACTCAATCCCTTAAAACTAGGGATAACCTTATTACTGCACTATCCCCTTTATAACTTTGAATTGTGTGTGTGTGTGTGTGTTGAATTTTTGTTTTTTATTATGTATATGCTGTTATTATTTATTGAATAGAGACAGTGGAGTAGAATCCAGGCATAGGGGCGACCTTCCCCAAACCATCCTCCCAGTAATGCCCACAAAGGTCCCGAGTCCCAAAACCACATCCCACTTAGGGAAAGCAGGGGAAAGAGCAGTCAGGGGGGAAACCCAGGCAGAGCCAGGTTCTGCCACCCCCACCCCCATGGCTGAAATGGATGGCAAAGACCAGCACATATTCATCCTGGGCTCCCCACCCCCACCAAGCATCAAGGGTAATCAACTGGGTTGGGGCTGCATTATCTGGCCCCAAGCCCTCAAACCATTGTCGCTTCAGTTCCTCAAGATGGACGCCAGCCACTTGCTGGGAAATCAAAAGCATGGCAAAGCAGCGCTCCTCCATAGCAATGAAGGCCTCGAAAGAGGCCAAAGGTTTGGGAGAAGAGGGCTTTCTCTCCTCCCCCCTTTCCTCAGAGCGTGGTCAGCTGTCTCACACTATTCCGGTCAGGAGGCTGCAGCGAGCACAGTGGAGGAGCAAACCATTATTCCAGAGTAAAAATAACATTTATGTAAGGCAAACTTATTCTCCCCCCTCCCTTTTTTTTACTTAACATAAAAACTCCCTTTCTCAATCCCACACAAGTCTCAGTGCCATTCGGCAACACCAAGCCTTTCCCTTATTCCACTCCCTTCCAGGAAATATGTGTTTGAAAATCTGTTAGTCTCACTTTTGTTGCACATCTCTAGACACCAGCTGTGTTTTCCTTCTGTCCTTGTTTCCTATCAAGTTGTAAAACTTCACATATAAGAAAAGCGGGTCCATGTGAATGTGTCTTCCTATTTTGATATGCATTGTCCTCATGTATGATTGAAAAAAACACAATCCTCCCATTGGCCAAATCATGTATGTGTGTGTATTTTTAATGATACATATTCTCAATTGTGTGCATTTTTGTGTGTGTGCAGCTTTTGAAATGGTTTTTTTAAAGGATTGTCCACCCTGATGCACTCTATGGTGCAGAATGCTGGGCAGCAACAATGGGACTGGACAGCCGCCTCCATGCCATGGAAATACATATACTCTGTTGGATACTGGGTATCTCCCTATTCGACCACATCACACATGATACTACCAGAGGGCAACCAGGTGTGGTATCAATAATAGAGACGATGAGATAAAGCTGGCTGTGCTGGTATGGACATGTCCCAACAGCAACAGCTTCCACCATCACCCAAACTGCGTAGCACCTAGAAATCAATGGCCAGAAGCCACCTGGGTAAGCAAAACAGAGATGGCAGGATGCTGTGAATAAGGACGTGCAGATTGTCAACCTAAACCCTGAAGACACAGTTAATCAGGCAAAATGGCATATGAGGATTCAAAAAGCGGACCCCCACACCTGTGGGAAAATGCTAGGAAGAAGAAGAGATTTTGGAAAGAAGGAAGAATCCGCGGCTTGCAGTTTTATTGCAGTGACAGGAAACCCAATATAGATGCATCGATTTTCACAAACAATCTCTCAGCCAACAAACTGGATATTTTTGTTTTTAAATTGGGAATTTCTCTTCTGTTCCTGCATCAAATCAATAAAGGAATATAAGGGAGAAAAGAAGAAAAGAAAGGAATGAACAGGCGGTTAAAAAGGCATCTGTGGTGAAAGAACTTGAACTTTCCAAGCAGATCAGTCTAGCTGCTTCCAGTCCAGGAAATCATTTGCTCTGTTGATGCAACATTAATCTATATTTTATACACCTGTTCTTATAACTCACTTGTGTTAGGGTGATTTTATTCCCAAAATTCCACACTAGGGATGGGCACAAAATGAAAAAAAAGTTTTTTCCTTGTTTCATTAGCAATGAAATGAAATGAAATGAAATGAAATGGAAAAAATGAGGAAGCAGCATTTTGTTACAGACAAAATGAAATGGTGGTTTTTTTGTTTAAAACCAACCATTTCGTTTCACTGTAAAACAGCTCCCTTACTGCTGGGCTCGCAATGAGCCACCACAGCCACTGCCACTAGAGTCCCAGGAGGAGGAGGAGGAGGAGGAGGAGGAGGGTCCCCACACCGCTCCAGCACTCTCTGCCTCCTCCTCTCAGCCCTGGCTTCCAGGCCTCCACTCAGCTGGGAGGCACGGGGGACTCCCTTGGGTCTTAGAGGCACCGGATTTGGTGCTGGGGAGCCATTTTCAGAGGGATGCAACCATGCCAGGTCAGCTGGACCCCTTTAAGAATGGCCTGGTGGCGACCTGCCATTTTCAGAGCCATCCAGCTGAGCTGTCATCGGCTGGACCCCTCTGAAAATGGCTCCCGAGCAACAAATATTGTGCCTTTAGGACACAGTGGACTCCCCCGCCCACCTCCCAGCTAAGAGGAGCTGCCTGAGCTCTCCTCCTGCACTGAATCCAAGGTGCAAGGAGGAGGAGGAGGAGGAGGAGGCAGGGAGTGCCGAAGCTGCAGTGGGGACCCAGCAAGCCGTGGCAAGAGCAGCAAAATGTAATAATCAAATAAATGGACACCGCCCATTCCTGGACTTCAAGAAGGATGCTGTTAAACTAGAACAGTCCAGGAGATATGATAATGATCAGAGATGTGCACGAAAATTTTCGTTTTTTTTTTTGTTTCGTTACGCAACAAAAATGAAATGAATTTTTAAAAAACAAAATGAAAACAAAAACGAAACGACCAAATTTGCCGTGTTTTTGTTTTCGTTGCAGCAGATGGATTGAACTAGAAAGAATGCTAACGAAACAGCAATGTTTTGTTTTCTTTTTCTTTTTTTCGTTTCATTACCTAACAAAACGAAAATGAAATTTTTTGCAAAAAACATCACAAAAACGAAAACGAACCAAAACGGACCCCTAAACGACCAAACGACAAACGAAACACCATTTTTTGAGTCGTGCCCATCTCTAATAATGATAACACTTTTCAATAGCTGAAAGGCTGTTGTACAGAGGAGGGGCAGGATCCCTTCTCGATCATTCCAGAAGGCAGCATGTGCAACAATGTGCCAAAGTCACAGGAAGCCAGGTTTAGGATGAATATCAAGAAAAATAAAACCTTCCTAACTGTTAGAGCAGTACAACAGTTAAGCCAATTTCCTCGGAAGGTGGTGGTGAATGTTCCCGTGCTGGAGGCATACAAGAGAAAAATGAAACAACACTCTGTCAGATGGATCACTCAGAGTTGAGGCTGGGTATTCAAGTTGTTCCTGGGCCTCCTTGACAGAAGCTACAGCCAATGATCCATGGAGTGCCATCCAGTTCTGCAGTTCTAAGGAGATATACTCTGACTTGTTCTCTTGCCTTGAGCAGGAGATTGGACTCGATGGCCTTACAGGTCCCTTCTGACCCCATTATTCTTTGATTCCATGAAAATCAACCGAAGAGATTAAATGGGATTTCCATATGTGCGGAATTTCTTTGTGAAAAATTCCGATTAATCCTCAGAGGGACAGAAAAGTAAAGGCAACATGGATTGGAAACTATATGGTTATTGAAATATAGCAAGGCTAAACACCTCTAGGCAGATTCTTCAGAGATTCCTGAATATTAACTTAAAATATGATCTTCAGCTAGGCAAATAGACAGTTTAGATTGGAGATTATGCATGGGTCTAATTCAAACAGGAACGAAGCCTGGAGACTCAACACTGTTTTTAATTAAAGCTGAAATGAGTATTCATGGCAAATTTCCAGTTTGATTAATTTCATAGATTCACATGGCATGAATTCAAGTTTAAGAAATGCATTTGCAAACTAACAGCAACAGCAGCAGCAGCGACAACAAACACTATTCTGGAGTAACGCTCTTAACGCAGGCTAAATCTTCCTTCTTTTTTTATTGTCTGGGGCTATCGCAGATTTTGTGCTGCAACACAGCCCTTCCTTCTGGGTTGAATATATGTGAGAGCCACTCTTGTAAAAGCTTCGTGTCACACTATAGGTGTGTTATGTGTATAATTATTGACTGTTGTTGAAATTAATGTGAATTAATAAACAAAGCATCCCCCTCCCTCATAAAAAAATCAATGAAACCACTGAATAAATAACATTAGGAAGATAATCAAATTACGGTTTTATGAAAAAGTTTGTTAGTGATAAAAGTGGACTAAGGCGAAAGGTAATCATTACATAATGAGCAGGTGGGATCTCCTTTTCACAGCACATTAACACATTTGGCTCTAAAATCAAAGAACTCCCCTAAGCAGAAGAATTGTATTACCCTTTAATTGTCAAACCTCGTGCAACTTAAACAGGAGCCATGATTTTCACTGGCAGAATGTTGCATACATGTCCAAGGTTCATGTGCCAGAGCTTATTGTCTTTCATAACCGGCAAAACTGTTTGTTCGTTTCCAAAGAGTAATCAAGACTGTGTAAATAATCTGGAACCTGGGAGCATTTTTTTCAACAAAGTGGTGGGGGAGGAAATTGCTTATGATGAAATCAATAACGCTGGCTGACAAATGAGTCTGGGTATGCCTTTTTGTCATAGTCAGTTATGCGCCATCAAGTCGGAATGAACTTATAGCACCCTTAACAGAGCTTTCTAGGTAAATGAAATATTTAAGGTGTGGATCACAGTTTCTTTGTGGTTCCATCCACCACCACCCAGTGAGCATATTTGCAAACTAGCAGCAGCAGCACCGAAAAAGGAGACAAGGCAAGCCCAGTAGTCTTCCCTCTTCCTTGTTTCACATTATTTCTTAGATGTTACCTGGGTCAATGGTTTATTTTGAAATTCCTGGTCTTGCTCCCAATAAACTTCATTCTGATATCAAAGTCTGGGATTAGAATGAAGCTGGTTGGGAAAGGGCTCAGCAGGGATTTGAACCCTGGTCTCCCAGATCCTAGTCTATCACTCCATTTACTAAACCTACTTTTGTCATAAGACCATGTATAGGATTCAGTTTGGCAAGGCATACAAAGTCTTAAACCGCCCAGAGTTCATTCCGGAAGACGGGCGGTATACAAACTCTAAAATAAATAAATAAATAAATAAATAAATAAATAAATAAATAAATAAATAAATAAATAAATAAAAGCTTTACATAGAGTGAGGTATAGAGAGCTTATACGTTGAAGGAAAAAAACTAGGGCAATGGTGCCCCAAACTGGATCTTCAAAAACTGAACAACAGCTCCTAGAATATCTGAACCAGTAGTAAAGACTGGTCAAGGCTTCACAGAATTTACATCCAATATTGTCTTGGGAAGCAAGGTTGGGGGCCAATGCAATCACAGAATCATAGACTCATGGAGTTGGAAGAGGCCTCAAGGGCCATCCAGTCCAACCCCCTGCCATGCAGGAACCCCCATCAATGTACTCCTGACAGATAGCCATCCAGCCTCTGCTTAAAAACCTCCAAAGGAGACTCCACCACCCTCCATGGCAGGATATTCCACTGCCAAACAGCTCTAACCCTCAGGAAATTCTTCCTAATGTTCAAATGGAATTTCTTTTCCTGTAGTTTGAAACCATTGCCCCGAGTCCTAGTCTCTGAAGCCATGGAAAACAAACCTGTCCCTTCTTCAACATGACAGCCTTTCAAATATTTAAACATGGCTATCATATCCCCTCTCAACCTTCTTTTTGTAGGGCTATACATTCCCAGCTACCTAAGCCACTCCTTGTAAGGTATTTCTTCCATACCTTTAACTATCCTGGTTGCCCTCCTCTGGACCCTTTTTAAATTGAGGTACACAGAACTGGACACAGTACTCCAGGTGGGGTCTGACCAGAGCAGAATAGTATCACTTCCTTTTATCTAGACACTATGCTTTTGTTGATGCAACCAAGAATTGCATTGGCTTTCTTGGCTGCCACATTATACTGCTGGCTCATTTTTCCCAATATTCCACATGGGAAGCTTAGTGTTCCTTCACCTCAAGCCATGGGTCTCTTTGGTCTAGCACTCAGATATTAAGCAGCCAGATCATTCTTGCAAGGAGGATGTGAAGACAACCGCCTTCTTCAGCTGTTTGTCTTGAACATTCCTTCTGAGTAAGTATGGCGGTCCACATTGATATCATGTGTACAGACAGTGTCAGATTTAGATTCTATTTTTAAAAATCCAAATCTTTTACAAATCTATTAATTTGATTTCTCTTTTATCAAAGCATGTTTAAGTAGGAAAGGAACTGGAGGAGAGTGGGGAGATAAAAAGGAGACAAGGCAGGCCCAGTAGCCTTCCCTCTTCCTCGGTTCACATTGGCTGCTACTGCACTTCCTTGAGCAACCACTTTTTATTTTGCATCAACTTATCTCAGGGGTGCCCAAACTTTTTGTAAGGAGGGCCAGATTCGGTGGCTGAGAATGTATCAGGGGCCGGTTGCTCCCCGACCCTGCCACCCCACTGCAAGTCCCACCCACTGACCCATAAACCCCACTCACTGACCCCTTGCAACCCCACCCACAGGAAGGAAGGCGGGGACCAAGGGAGGGAGGGAGGGAGGTGGAAACCAAGAGAGGAAGGAAGGAAGGTGGGGAACAAGGGAGGAAGGGAGGGAGGGAGGTGGGGACCAAGGGAGGGAGGGAGGGAGGAAGGAAGGTGGGGAACAAGGGAGGAAGGGGGGAGGGAGGTGGGGACCAAGGGAGGGAGGGAGGAAGGAAGGAAGGTGGGGACCAAGGGAAAGAGAAAAGAAGGTGGGGACCAAAGGAAGCACAGGGAGCTGTGGCCACAGGTCGCCCCTTGGAAGAGGCTATCTGTGCGACCTTGCACCCCCCCAAGCTCCCCAGCAGTGGCAACGGCTCGCCCACCAGCCCACCCCAAAGATCCTTGGTGGTGGCAGAGGCCCGCTGGCCTGCCCACCCCCTGCGGTGCCGGTGAGGGCAGACCGCCCGTCCGCCTGTCCGCCCAAGCTTCCCAGTGGTGCCAGTGTTGGCAGATTTAAAAAAAATGGGGCGAAGGAGGGGGAGGGAGGGGTGGGCCAGCCAGCTGCAGGCTACTCAGAATGGCCTGACGGGCCGGATTTGGCCCCCTGGCCGGACTTTGAGCAGCCCTGCCTTATCTCCTCCCATGGTCACATGGCTGCTAAAGCAGTTTGGCAGTCCGCACTTCAGTGGTGGCTTAGCAATCGGCTTCCCCGTTCACACTTGGCTGAACCGCTTTAAACTACGACAGGGAAATGGCAGAAACAGGGGGGAAACAGAAAAAAAGGCGGCATAGTATGTCCACAAATACAACCAAATCGCTTTAAAAGAGGGTGCAGGAACCAATTTAAAAACACTCCACCCCCAGTGGTCGTCGCAAGAAAAACCAACACAGCGGTCAAAAATGGGCGTGGCCAAGGGGCTCTTCAGAAAAAAAGATTTGAAAAGCAGACAGTGATGTTTAAGGCAATTTGTCTTTAAGGAAAAGGCATTTCAAATCTAAAGTGCAGTAGCAGTGCTTAGATTCTACTTGGGTCAGTGGTTTATTTTGAACTACCTGATCTTGCTGCCAATAAACTTCATTCTGATACCATAGTCTGGGATTAGAATGTAGCTGGCTGGGAAAGTCTGGTGTAGAAGGAAGCCAAAACAAAACAACAACAATACCAAAAACAACAATAGCAACAGGAGCAGCAGCAACAACAAAACAACTCCAAAACAAGCAATATTGAAATGAATTAGACTTCCTGCATAGTTTTTGCACATGAGTTGCACCAGAGACTGGCCTAAGAGAGTAAGCCCAAGCCGTGCTCGCTTTAAAGATAGGCTAGGGAGGATGCCCAAATTAAAATGCATTATCACAGGTTACACTGAGACCCTCTCCAGCCTGCAGTGGGTTCTTTGGAATGACAAAGAAACAGACAATCCTGCTGATGGGAGAACAAAGGAAAGAGGAGCCAAAGCTGCATGAACAAAACAGGATCATGTTGTTTCGTAATTATTAGCTGAATAATTCCCACAACCCAGGTGAAGCTGTTAGATATCGAAGCTGAGTCAACTCATGGCAGACAGTGTTTTAATTGGACTTATTTAGTTCCTACCGCTGTGCTTGCGACTGGCCTGTTTTCAGAATAATTTATTCATTCCTTGCTTAACACAAGAGACAGAGAGAACATTTCAGGGCTGCAGACACTGTGCTAGGCAGGGACCGTTTACCAAATGTGCAAATCAATAGACAACCATCATATTAAAAAAAAACATTAGCAGCTAGAAGATGGGGAAGAGGCAGGGACTCTCATCTTCTGTAGTGCCATATTCTCATTTTAATTAGTACCACATAGACACAAAGAGGTATCTTTAGGATGAATCGATTTCAGTCTATCTCAAATTCACATTTCTTCAGCTTTCAGTCCATTCTCTCCCATCACACTTCTGCATCAATTTACAGTTATTAAGAATAAATAAATAAACTTGCGGCAGGCACATATTCATTTCTCCTAACACACACATTTATATGTACAGTTTAGTCAAAATATACCTATTGTATGCAATTGTTTGTTGCAAAATGCTTCCGCAGAGGTATGGATTTCTGCATATGCATCCCCTTGTTGCAAACAGTTGTCAAGTTTTAAAATGGCTTTAGGGGGAAATATGAATATCAAAGTAAACAACAAACAGAGGTTGCTATTCATTTTGGTTTGGAAATCGTGAATCCCTAAAATCTCTAGGTCTGATTGTGCAATTGCATTACAGTAGCCATGTAAATGGAGGCAGCTAATTCTCAGGCTATCCTTTGCATAACCAGTCTCCCCTGCCCCCCGAAGCTGTGCAACAGATCACACAGCTAGGGATGCCACAAAAAGCCTGGGATGCATTTTTGTTAATGCCACAGAAAACGTCAGAAGCATTTGGGCACAGTAAAAGCTAAGGCGTGTTCTTTGAAAAGGGGGTGGCGACATCCATTTTAAAGGGAAAAGAAAAATACATTGCGATGGGAGAAGACAAAAACAAACCCAACCCCATTTTTGGTATTATCAGACAATATAAATAATCATCGCTGCGTTTTTACGGATGTCCAGGGTGGTTTTTAACATTTAAAACAGGTCATTTCATTACGCGTCACCATTAACAGAAAGTAACGTAACGACCACAATTTTCGTGGTTCTGTTTGTTTCATTTCATTTTCATCACAATTTTTGTTTGTCGTTTTGTTATGTAACGGAAACGACAAACGGTAACGGAAATGAAAAAATGTTCGTTCCGTGCCCATCTCTAATTATGAGTCAACAGTTGTTTAAATTGTCTTTCTCCTCCCACTCCCCCATTGTTGACCATGGATATGATATTTGCTTGACTCAGGTCTCCAAGGACTTTAGATGTTTTCCAGTAATTCTAAAGATCAGAGACAACGGTTTTGAGATGACATCTGCAGGATCCTTTAGTATCCTTGAATGCAGCTCAGCTGGCGTCGGAGGCTTATATTAATTTGAGAATGAATTGAATTTTCCATACTACCTCTTTATCCATCTCCAGCAGCACCCTCCTTTCTTCCTTTATTCTATCCATGTTTTTTTACTTTGGAAGAACACAGAGGCAGAGTAGACTTTCATCAGCAGGGGACCTAGCATTTCCTTCTAGCTTCTCTTGCTTCAAACACAGCTGAAAATGTCTTCTTTTTTTAACCTCCCTTGCAAGTCTTTTGAGTATTTCTGACCATGGGATATGATACAGTATTTTCTTCTGATTTCTAAAATTTCTAATGTCCAGAGCACCTGTTACTCTTTTCTCAGCTTTCTCTCTTCTCAGGATAACAAACCCCAAAAGGCTGTGGTCATGTACACCCAAAGTTCTCACTCTGTACCACATTGACCAATTCTTTTCTGAGGAAAACAGGCTGGTTCATGGAAGCTCACATTAAAATATGGCTGATAGTTTCAAAGGATCTGCAGCATATTTGTCTCCTTAATTTTTTTATTTTTCATTTAGTTTTGCCTGATATGCCAACACAGACTAACACAGCTACTTCTTCTAAAACCAATTATTTTCTGTTTCCCAGAGCCTTTTCACACGACCCCTAAGATCCGCTGGCCACTTAAATTCGGACCAGAGATCTTAGGGGTTTGTCGCTGTTCCTGCGTTCCCCCCCCCTCCGCACTCCTGGCTGCTGGCTGCGTGAGGGGAGGGAGAAAAAACAGGAAGAAAAGAGACGTGGCTCACCTCCGTTCTGCCTCTCGCTCTTGCCGCGGCAACATTCCAGTCTCTTAAGTAGCTCTTAAAGGGGCGGGAGCCAAAAAGCAACAAACAGAAATGAGGAGAGCCCCGCACTCACTATCGTTACACCGCATCAGGAATTTTCACGTCCAGAGAGCAGGTAATTGAAAGGTGTGCTGGGATGCGCTAAAGTGGGCGTGGTTGCACTTTAATTTCCTGTAAACTCCGGAGCTGGTGGGGAAACATTTTTAAGCTCCGGAGCTGGGAGCCATTTGCCCCAGAGTTTAGGGGTCGTGTATAAATGCCCACAGATCCAGGGCAGATGATCCCATTCTTCTACCTAGGAATTTATTGGAACATCAAATTTTGGCAAAGTTGGACTTCCAAAAAATACCAGGGTTGTTATCACCATGTCCCTCCTCATGGAATGGTTAGGAATTTGATTTAGAAGGGCATCATGCAAGTCTTCAAACTACTGTAGTCAGAAAGATTGCAACAGAACCCACAGTGAGGACATTCTCTCTCTCTCTCTCTCTCTCTCTCTCTCTCTCTCTGTGTGTGTGTGTGTGTGTGTGTGTGTGTGTGTGTGTGTGTGTGTGTGTGTGTGTGTGTGTGTACAGTTGTGACCAACTTACAGTCATGACCAACTCTTCGTGACCCCATGTCCATGGAGTTTTCTTGGCAGGAATACTGGAGTGGTTTGCCAGTTCCTACTCCAGGTGCCTACACAGCACTTGGTATTCCCTGGTGGTCTCCCATCCAAATAC
Source organism: Phrynocephalus forsythii (assembly GCA_029282475.1). Classification (NCBI taxonomy): domain Eukaryota; kingdom Metazoa; phylum Chordata; class Lepidosauria; order Squamata; family Agamidae; genus Phrynocephalus; species Phrynocephalus forsythii. The sequence continues at coordinate 152,501,173 of JAPFRF010000002.1, forward strand.
TAACCAGGGCCGACCCTGCTTAGCTTCCAAAATCAGGCAAGATCCAATGTGCTTAGGGCATCTAGGCGGCATTGCTTCTTTGATTTTTACCTGAATGCTCTCCACCATCATTTTATGCTCCAACTCATGGATATCCTCACTGTTGACTACATTCTTTAAATATTAATTGCTACTACTTCTCATTTCCTGTTTCACCTATTCTTTTTGAATACGTTGTACCCTTCTATCACTATATCCCGGTCATGGGTTTCATCTCATCAAGTTGGACAAAGCTTATGAGTCCCTTCCACCTCCACAGTTCTACGATCATATGATTATTGAATCATATCTGTGCTTCTATACTAAGAGTTCCAGTTCATCTTGTCTCCCACACTCTGTGCACTGGTACTGAGACCTCTGAAACCATGGGTCTTTCCCTGCTGCTGCCTCACTGTTGTTGTGTGTCCCTTCTTTGAATGCATCCATTGTCTTCCATAATTGTTCTCCTCTGATAACTAACAACAGCTTTTTTGGGGGGTGGGGGTGGGTGGGAAATCAACAGGGAAAGTAAAGATTAGTAACTCCTCCGTACATTATGGCTGTGATCCTCCTGCAGGCAGTTGGTACACTTGTTAACAGTACTTTGCTTGTGCCCCTACGGCTATATAATATATTTAAAATTTACAAATAGGGAAAATGAGTTTGTAGGAAACCAAAACACACAGCTACACCAGGTAGATGTATTTTATTGCATGTTATCCTTCAAGATTATCTCTACATCCTACAATTGCATGCAGAACAACTTTCTGAACAAAAAGTGACTGTAGCATTCTCACTATGAGTAATCTACTTGCATGGGCAAAATATTTGTTTGTTTAAATTATTTCTCCCCTGCGTTTTCATTATAAGACTCCTCAGGGAAGGTGGTAATAAATATTAAAAACTGTAACAACAATTCATCCTGAAACCAGACCATTCTAAAATAAAAAAGCTGTGCGATTTTATAAAACCTAGCAGTATGTGATAGAAGCCCAAAACATTAATCTGTGTTAAAAATTGGGTAACTAGAATAACATTACATATATGCCTAAACTGTGGTAATAAGATGGCGAGATTAATTTAGCTGGGGGTGGGGTGGAGGCAGAGCTGGTTCTAGGTTTGTTTGTTTTTTGCACCCTATGTGAGGGGTGGGGGGCAGGGCAGGGGCGGGGCGGTGGGGATGGCAACAGGCACAGGGGCGGGCAGCAATAGGCACAGGGGCGGGCAGCGATGGGCACGGGGGGCGGCGGGCAGTGATGGGTGGACGGTGACAGGCGGCTAGCGGGGGGGACGGGCGGCGGTGGCCAGCGGCGGTGGCGGCAGGCTGTCCAGCACCCTCTCTCCATTTTGGCACCCTAGGTAACTGCCTAGTTCACCTTAATGGAAGCGTCGGCCCTGGGTGGAGGAATGTTCAGGTAAGGGAGCCAAGAGAAGTGCCTACTTCCATCATCAACATCACTCCTTTCTGAATGTGTGAATGTAGCAGAAAGGACCTGAAATGTTCCTTATTAGAGATGAGTACAAACCAATAAAAGGTAAAGGTTCTCCCCACACATGTGTGCTAGTCATGTCCAACTCTAGGAGCGGTGCTGATCTCTGTATTTAAGCTGAAAGAGCCAGTGTTGTGCAAGTCCATGGCCACGTGGCTGGCATGGCTGCAAGGAAACACTGTTTTACCTTCCTGCTTTTTATGGCATTACCTATTTAACTAATTGCATTTACCTGCTTTCGAACTGCTAGGTTGGCAGGAGCTGGGGTTATCAGCGGAAACTCGCTCCACTGCATGGCACCCGGGATTCAAACTGCTCAGCTGCCGACTTTGCAGGCAACAGTTTTTGGAGCCTTAGTCCACTGAGCCACCATGCACAAACCAAAAAATGAACCCCCACAAAAAGCCCTACCAACAGGGATGGTTTGTAGTTTGTTTTTAGTCCAATTCAGGGATCACATTTTGCCAAAAGAGAATGAAGCCACCAACTTTCTTCTGCTCTGTGTTTCATTTTGCTTTGGCAAAAGCAGATGTCCTGCCCTCTACCCGTTGATCCCCATCACCTCCCTACTTGGTCCTGCGGTCTCTTCCTCTTTGTCCTCTGCCACCACCATCTCCACAGACTTCCCTTCCAGAAGCCAGGCTGTTGTCTCTAAAGATGGCAGCTAAGGATGAAGAAGAAGAGCTGGCAGGACAAGGTAGGGAGGATAGGGGGAAGCAGGCAGGCAGATAGCAGAGAGGGTGGAGGCATTATGCTCACCTCCCCCATGCATGAACCAGGAAAAAAACCAAATTTGAACTAGTTTGATTTTCAGGGGTTTGGGGGTGGTTCATGGTTAGCCACAGAGATGTAAAATTTCCTGAAATTTCCTGATACATTGGGGGAAAGCATATTTAAAAAAAAAACAGAAAAAATGGGGGAGGGAGAGAACAATTTTACACCTCTAGCCATGAAACATGAACCACCTTAATTTATCATTTTCCTGGTTTGTAGCCATCTCTATTCCTTATGCAACATAACTTATGTTTACTTGAAACCAAGTCCTGTTGGATTGAGTTTAATTCTAGAAACGTTAGAGATATTTGTATTATTACTGGGAAAGTTCATACAGGAAAACATGGTATTTGAGAGAAAGAAATATTCAGTTGGAATAATACAGGGAGTTGGCAGGGAAAAGCTTGTTTAGCAGGGAGATGGTTTTCTTATCCTTTGCCTGAAAATCCACCCAGCAGCCTTTTTAATCTGGCCATCCTCATGCTGGACACACAACCAGGCACACAACTGGCACCTTGTAAACTAGTAGCAATTCACCACCTCAGCTTACACATTTTCACAAAACCATGTGGAAACCACAAGGAGGATTCTACCTTTTGGAGGTGGGTTGCAGATGGAATTCAACATAGCATTTTCTAAATTCTACCATACAGCTAGGTAGGTATAGTATGGGAAACAAAAATGTCTGTATTGCATTCAGGGCTTCTAAAAAAAAAACCAACCCCAAACAGGTGGTAATATTCTGCTACAAATACATTCCAGCCAGATTTAAATATCCCACTTCAAAAACACAAGCCAGTGATAAGAAACATTCAGTAGAACACAAAACAAATATGGTAATATTTCTGCTAGAATCAGGCGAGATCAGGTGTTACAGTATATCCTATTTTGTTTCATTGTCATGCTGAGTAAATAAAGATTTGTCTTTCCAAAGAAGTAACAGCATGTCAATATTTTGAGAGCAGCATATTGAAACCAGCCTTACCCATCTGCCACGCTCTCCCTCAGGGGAAATAGTGAACAAACTTTATGAAGGACACCTGAGAACCACTCTAGATTAAAAATCTGTTTGTCTGTCTGCCTGCCTGCCTTACCTATCTATCTTGCAAAAGAAAAAGAGAGAGAGTATGCAATGGCGTTTGACAATGCGTCAGTGATGTGTTCAGTGATCTGACTAATGAGCTGAATGTTTCATATATGATTCTCTATGCAGGAAATTTGCCCAGCTTTGTTACATTATGCAGCAGCAGCAGCAGCAGCAGCAGCAGCAACAACAACAACAACAACAACAACAACAACAACAACAACAACAACATGTCGGGTCAACTCTGCAAGGGTTGTAGTTTTGACAAAATGTCTGTAATATATATTTAACAGATTTCAAAATGGATCCTGCGTAAAATGCTATGTCATAAGCTAGACAAGAAGGTGTATTAGGTCTAGGTCACAGGTGTAAAGAATCATCAGTACTGGAAGGTTAGGATGATTAGACACAGGTGGTATAGCTAAATCATCTCATCCCATGTAGTGTGTGATTGTGCTGACACCATATTGCATTGTGTATAAAGGTATCAAGCAAACCAATGTAAAATTGGGACTAGACATGGGCACGACTCGGCGAAATTGTCATTTCCGTTTTCGGTTATCGTTTCCGTTACATAATGGAAACGGTAACGATAATTAAGCCGTCAGAACTCGAACTGAAAAAAGAAAAAGTTGGTTGGGTTTTTCATTTCCATTTGTGGCATCGCGGCGATCGCGCGATGCGAAGCACAGAAAAAAAATTTAAAAGTTTTTTTTAAAAAACCCGACTCCCGGCCAAAAAGCAGGCGAAAATATGCCTGCCTGAGGCTTTGCCACATACCAAAGGGGTGGTGTCTGAGGGGTCCCCGGCCTTTCCCCCCCTCTTCTCCTGTCCTGGGGTGCTTGCACCAGGCTAGGGGGGGTAATCCTCGGCGTCTTGCCATGCCATGCGGTGGGGGGATCCAAAATGGCGACCACAATTTTTCTTTAGAAATCGTGGTAAAAAAACCACACCAAATCACCAGAGAAACATGTGAAATTTATTTATTTTAAATGCCTGAATTTTAATAGTAGCAGCAGTGGGTTTTTTATAGCAATAAAACGTCGTATTGATTTTATTTTATTTTATTTTATTTTTTATTTTTTTAGACCTGCCCATTTGGGCTGGGCATGGGATGGGACCATGCAATTTTTTTGAACCATTCCACCAATGGCATCGCCAGGTTTTTGACTGACACTTATGGATGTCTCGGAGGGCATAAAAAGCCGAGGCACCTTCCAGAAATCGCAGTCGGGTGTATGGATGTGGTTGAGGGAGGAGGGCTGGCTGCTGCTGCTGGTGTGATCCGATTGAGATTGAGGAGGGAGGCTGGAGGCTTTAGGATTTAAGTTAGGCAGGCAGGAGGGAATTGAATTTAGAAAATAATTTCTTTGATTCCCTGCAGCTTTGTCTGCTGAAGGGAATAGCAGTTTATTCTTTATTTCCTCTCTGGCAGTTTGAGGATTTTTTTCTGATATTGGATAAAGGGGGAGGTTCGACTGGGAGTGGGAGGTGTGGATTTATTTTAAAAAAGATATTATATACTACCATTTATTTTCTATTTTCCCAACTTCAATTTGCTTGCACACACACACATTTGGGGTGCAAGCCAAGAACAGAACCTCTATCCTAAGTGATATCCTAACTGCCCACTCGCCCGTCCGCCCGCGCCGCCACCCGCCTGCAGCCTGCGCTGCCACCCGCCCACTCGCCCGCCCACAGCCACCGCCCACCCATGGCCCACCACCACCGCCGCCCGCCCGCACCTCGCCCCTGCCGCCCGCCCCCCCACCCGCCGCCTAGGGTGCAAAAACACCTAGCGCCGGCCCTGATTGCAGGGCACCCCTATGCTCTGGGAAGTCAAATCGCCCTAAATCGCAGTACAAACAAGAAACGGCAAACAAAATGACAAATTTTTGAAAAATTTCGCAACAAACGGAAACGACCCGAAACAGACCCGTTCCGACAAACAAAAACTTGAAACGTCATTTTTTCTGGTCGTGCCTATGTCTAATTGGGACTTCCTAAGGTGAAAGGCAGCTTTCCCCCACGTTCTGTTGTGTGTTCTATATGCTGTGCTTTGTGTATTGTTATTGTATATTACTCTTTGTCATGTGTACATATGTAATATACAGTTTTGTACTAAGTTCTATTGCCTTGTTAGTTTGTCTCCTAGCTCCATAATCACTACGCACATTTATTCTTCCACAACACTGCTAATCTCTGCCAGTGATTTATATATTTCCATGAACCTAACAAATCCCTATCTGCATAAAAGGGTTGTAGACTTTAACAAACTCCAATGTATGGCAATCATTCTTAGAGTTTTTGAGACATACTAGTAGATGCCTGTCTGAAGTGCTTTACCGCTGCCTTCTTCTGGGAGTGCCCTGGAAGCCCGATGCTTGCCCAAGGCAACACCGTCTGGCTTCTTCCAAGAGCCACAGTAGAGAATGGAACTCTTAGCCTCACAGCCATGCACCAAACTCACTGTGATATCCAGCAAGTTGCTTTCATATAACCATCATAGAATCATAGAATCATGATGATATCATCTCTCCTTTCTCTCTTGCGCTTCGGGAAATTCAAAGCATAATGGATTGTCCTTCCCAATGCTACTTCATTTAATGGACTGTTTCTCAGATGTTAGTTTTCAAAAGAAACAGTAGTTATACATTGAAAGTCTAAAACAGTGGTTCTCAACCTGCGGGTCCCCAGGTTTTCCTGGACTGCAACTCCCAGAAACCCCTTCCAGCACAGCGAGTGGCAGAGGCTTCTGGGAGTTGCAGTCCAAGAACATCTGGGGAGCCACAGGTTGAGAACAACAGGTCTAAAACATATTTTGTTATAGACAACCAATGCATTTACAATTAACCTTTCACATTCTTCTTCAAAAATAACCAAAATAGCTTTTCTTTTTTAAAAATCAATTTTTACACTGGCCTTTATTTAGTCATTGTCATGACATCATAATTTGTGAAATCACATTTCATTATACATTATTTGAAGCACAGTCATCCAGCAAGGTTTGAGATATTACCTGCAGAGGTAAGAATTATGTGGAACAGAGGGACGCATCTCACACCTATATCCATCGCAGGTTCCTAGTATCTGAACTGCATGGCCTGGAAATAAGATATTGTGAAGAGAGACAAAGAGAGACACACTATTAATATTTTTAATCCTCAAATCATGAAGAAAATAAGACTCATATTTTTCAAGGACAAGGGGATTAATTTGCATCACATGGTTAAAAGAAGTGGCAGTGGTTTCATTTTGGGGAAAAACAGTGGATCACATATTATTAAGATGTCAAGTCCCCCTTCCAGTTGTAGAAAATAAAGAGCACTTCCATCACTGCCCTGCTGTCATCACACAATATCTAAGGTGGTGGTTGCATCATGGGGATATTTCTAGGCAAAGGCCAGAATTACATAAATATTCCACTTTCCATAAAATGGGGAGAGGAAGGTCACACAGTTTGCCCATTCACATATGTGATCAGTGAGCCCTTAAAACATACATGATGGGAGGAGTAGACCTACACCGCCTTCATCATCTTGAGATATCCAGATGGTCTCAGCATCAGGATTGGACTCAACCCACTGAAATGGTTTTAAGCACTGTTTCTTCCCATGCTCTTGCATATTCATGCGTATTCCTAAAATATCAGTGATTTGCTGTTAAGTGGGGATAGTGGCCACAATCTGATACAGTCACAATGCAATCCTACATAAATTCGAACACATCCATTTCACCTGTTTACGTTGGGACAGGACTAGAACACCTCTCATGCCTAACCCAAAAGACTCAACGGCGCCTCACTTGGTGGGACTGTGGGAGGTCGTTTCCCAGGGACATTTGTAAATGAAGGCGTTGTGTGTGTTGTGTCGTTACAGTCGTTACCGACTCTTTGTGACTCCATATCCATGGAGTTTTCTTGGCAGGAATACTGGAGTGGTTTGCTAGTTCCTACTCCAGGCGCCTACAGCACGTGGTATTGCCTGGGCATTTTCTGTGCCAATGTCCGGGGGGGGGGGAAGCATTTCAAAATTCAAAGCTGCAAAACCGCAAGACAAGCCACATTTATACAATACAATAAAAATGAACACTTGATAAAATCAGCACAGGATTTGACATAAACTGCGAGAATGTTTACAAAAGAAGTTGAAAGGTGTGGGGTTTATTGAACAGACATCTGTCTGACATGGTATGACAGGCTAATAAAATAAGCCTGGCTAAACTTATTTAGATGAACAAAACTAATACGAGTTTGAAAAACACATTGTTGCTCCTTTAAAAAAGTTCCATCCCCCTCAACCCCCCCCCCGCCCCAAAGCACACACACCCATAAAGGGATACAGATTTGTGATGGCTCCATCATTCACATAATTTTTAAATTTCTGTCCATGGCTTTTCAGTGCTACTTCTTTCCATCTGGTCCAACGTTACAAAAATAACAAGCCTCTTGCACACAGTTAGCAAGGCTTTCCCGTTTCCGAGGCCTGCCGAAAGACATGGTTTGTAGTCCCAGCCTGAGTTGATGGGAATCAGTGCAGTGCAATCATCCAGAAAGTGTGTGTGAAAATTGAAACATCAGCATTAAGGCGACACGCCGCTCAGAAGGATAATGCAACTTGTTACATGTGTTGTTGTTTTCCTAAGGAGGGCTGCTGCACACTGCTCTTGAAGGGAACACTAATAAAATCTATTACATGCAGAGCATAACCCACGGGTCTTAATCAGAGAAATGCGTGCCCACAGCATTCTGCTCAGGGAAGGGGAATCAGCAGAACAGGTCTTCCCCCAACCACCACCCCTGGTATGGAGCAGGTTTATACATCAGGAAGAATAAAGGAAATAGCAACTGGTTTGATTACACATTTTATAGTGTATCTGTTTAAAGCAGGAATGGGTGTGTGTGTTAAATGTGGCCCTCCAGATGGTATGGGACTGCTATTCCCACTCGTGGTAACCAGCATAGCCCATGGTGAAAGAAGACAGGAGTTGCAGTCCAATGGCATTATTTGAAATGGCTGCTCTAATGGCAGAGAAGGACCCGATAGAGAGATTATGGAGCTGCTGCCAGCAGTCAAGGGCTGCACTCAGTGTCTTCCTGATTCCTGCGAGCACACAGGAACCTATATTGGAGCTCAGTACCACCATCTTGGACTGACAGAAGCTCCACCTCCAGGGCTTTGAGTTGGTCTCCAAACCCCTCTTCCCGGCTCTATCAGGAGAGCCTTCATCTTTCCTAATATGTTCCCTTCCAAGTACTAACCAGAGGTGACCCTGCTTAAAGCAAAGCAAAGTGTTCTGCTTATATACCGCCCATACAACTTCAAGTAGTCTCTGGGTGGTTTACAATTTTAATTACAGTTTGCAGGCTACACATTGCCCCCATCCCCACCCACCAGCAAGCTGGGTACTCATTTTACCAACCTCGGAAGGATGGAAGGCTGAGTCAACCATGAGCCTGTTACCTGGGATTGAACCCCAGGTCGTGAGCATAGTTTTACCTACAGTACAGGCATTTGAACACTGTGCCACGAGGCTCTTCTTAGCTTCTGAAATCAGATCAACTGAGATGCATGCAAATTAACCTGGTGTCTGTGAAGATCATCCAGGTGAGTTTATTTGGAAGTTGAGTTATGGCAACTGGACTTCTTTTTCTTGAGAGACAGAAATGTTTCACTGCTCGTCCAAACAGCTTCATCAGTCTGAATAAAGCTAGTTGTGAGTCCTCCATCTTATAGTCCGCTTTTATAGCCATTCATGTGAGTATTGAAAACCCCTCTCTCAATAGAGGTTGCGGCCTCAGGCACAATCTACTGATTATCAGGCTGTGCTTTCAACAATACCCAGACAAATCAAAAAGCCTTCGCCACCAAGACCATAGCTAATGACCCATACTGTATGGGTTTCAGCACCTTAGACCATTGTTCACCTTAAGACTATTGAGACTGTTGTCTACCTAACAAACCTATTCAGGCCATTGTTCATCTTATGAGCCTAGTTCAGACCAGGATGATAAGAGATCAAAGTGGACTATAAGATGGAGGACTTGCAACTAGCTTTATTCAGACTGATGAAGCTGTTTGGATGAGCACCAAAACGTTTCTATCTCTCAAGAAAAAGAAGTCCAGTTGCCATGAGTCAACTTCCAGATAAAGTGGCCTGGTATTCTCACTCACCTTCTATTCTGATGCCTTTTACTGTATATATTTCCTGCTCCACATCATGGGCGCTAGAACCACTGGGTCCATGCTTCCTCTTCCCATGTTTTGAGATGCCATGTGAATAGGAACAGCCTGGACATCACTCTGCTCTCTCTCTCTCTCTCTCTCTCTCTCTCTCTCTCTCTCTCTCTCTCTCTCTCTCTCTGCTACAGAAAAGCAGCCTTGGGCCCTTTGGGGGAGAAAGGTGGGACAGAAATATTTAAACATCAAGCAAACAAGGCACAGGTACATTTTCCCCATAGGAATGACCTCTGTTCAATATCAAATATATGGACTGTTCAGACCTTCCTTTTCTACATGATTACAATCATGCTTCCTTACACAAAGTCATGATTTTGGGTGTACCTTGTCTGTGCAGAGAACATGCTAGCTGCCTTTTGAAACTGTGAGAGATGTGCTATGCAGTGTAAAATCAAGGATGATTATGGAACAGAAAGTCCCAATGAGGTCAAAATGAATTCTCAAAGAGTGCAACAAAAACTATTTGTCAATATGTGCAAAACATTAGCGTGCAAAATGTAGTGATTAATGTTTAGAATTATAAGATACTATGGGACACATGGGTTTAAAAAAGCACCCTATTATATTAATTATATTAATTGCTGCCTCCCTTCTTTTTAGTTCCCTTTTTGGCCAACAACACCAGGAAATGGCCAAATAGAACAAATAGTCTTTATTCTCTACATAATGACTCCAGTTGCTCTGACAACCTGGGTCTGATGTAAGGATTTTTGGTGTGAGATCAAAGTAGATCTTAATATACCATGGAAGTCTTCCAACTTTGCACTGAATAATTGGAACAAAACGACCCAGGTAGTCTTCATGTAACATCAAAGCGGCACATATAATAACACCATAAAGCAAAGGAAACGAATGAATATATTCATTTCCACAAGTTTTATAGGAGGTTATTTTTGTTTTATTTCCAAAATTAAGCCAAAGGAACTGTATCCGTCTCTCACCTTTCGTTAGCAGAATGTTAGCTGAAATCTGTAGATTTAAACCAGGAAGCATACATAGTATGAACATTAGAGATGGGCAGGAACCAGAAAACCCATGGTTCAGGTTCTTCTGGTTCGGGCCCACCCTTGGTTCGGTTTGGTTCGGATTCATATGAATTTTAAAAAACAAATCATACAAACCGGAACTGATTCAAACTGGTTCAGGTTCTTACCCACGGCAGCAGCTGAGCGCTGTTATCACCATGGGGAAGATCCCTTTAAAGAGACCCCTGTTCCCACCTCAGTTGCGGGGGCAAGAACAGGGGTCTCTTTAGACAGTTCTCCCCAACGGTGGATGACAGCGCCCGACACGATGTCATCTGCCCACAGAGGAGATCCCTTTAGAGAGACTCCGTTCTCGGCTCTGCGTGTGGAGCCAAGATGGGGCCCTCTCTGGACCGCCCTCCCCCGCAGGCAGGTGACAGCATGGCGGGCTGTCACCTGCCCATGAGAGAGATGCCTTTGGAGAGAGGCCCGGACTCAGCACCGTGTACGGAGCTGTCATCCACCTGCGGCGGAGATCCCTTCAGTGAGGACCCTGGCTTCGGATCCGCATGTGGTGCCATGACCGAAATCCTCTCTGGACTGTCCTCCACTGCAGGCAGATGACAGCCCATGCGGGCTGTCACCTGCCCGCACCGGAGATCCCTTCAGTGAGGACCTTCAGCTCCGTATGGCATGCACTGACCGGGGCCCTCTCTGGAGCGTCCTCCGCCATGGGTGGGTGACAGCCCACGTGGGCTGTCACCCGCTTGTGGCAAAGATTCCTTCAGAGAGAGCCTGGGCCTCGGCTCCGCATGCGAAGCTGAGAACAGGGCCCTCTCTAGACAGTCCTCCCCCATGGGAGATGACAGCCGCATGGGCTGTCATCCTCCAGCGGGGAAGATCCCTTCAGAGAGAGCCCTGGTCCCACCTCCACATGCAGAGGCGAGAACAGGGCTCTCTCTAGACAGTTCTCCCCCGCAGTCGATGACAGTGCGCAGCTGCTGTCATCGGCCGCATAACGAAACAAACCCAACTGAACCATTTTTTTCTGTTTGTTTCGTTTCGTTCTAAAAATCAGTCTGGGGTTTGTTATTTGTTTTGTTACCTGACGAAACGAATAATGAATAATGAAACTAACTAAAAGTTTGTTTTGTGCCCATCTCTAATGAACATGGGTGGAGGTGTGCATGCCATTGTGCATGCTGTGAGCTGACCGAGGAAATGAATTAGGGTTACTGGAGGAAATCCTGGAAGCTTCTGGTATCTGCCTATAATCATATGGCAGAAGAAGAAGAAGAAGAAGAAGAAGAAGGGGAGCTCAAGAAAGAAAGAACGGGGTGGCTTGATACTGAGAAGCATTAAGATAAAGAATATCTATCTAGTAAGTGTTATCTTGAGGTCTCTTTTCAAAGCCTATGACACCCCATCAGATCGCCAATAAAGAAACTGGCAGCTGGGGGCTTCAAGCAAAAGAAAGAAAGAAGAAGAAAAACATAAATCAGAGTAAAACTGCGTTTGTTGAAGGCAATCAGATGTCAAATCCATTGTTTTCATTTTCATTTCTTTCATGGGAAGGTGATTGTTTTGCCCTGAAGGAGAAATTCGTGCAGAGTTGCAAACCAGAATGGCTTCTGACCTTTGCTGGACATGAGACTCAGAGCATCTTGTCTGAAAATGTAAGAAGATATGAAGATATTTTAACTATATATATTTTAATGATCCATGTTATCCGCGTTCGGTGGGAGGATAATCTGTAAAAATTAGAGGACCAGAAATATGGGGATCAGACTTTCAAGGAGAGAAAAAAATGGACTCAAATATCAAAAAGATATTTGAAGGAAAGGCCAAGAATAAAATGGTTGAATGCCACAGTTCTTTGCACTGCAATTGATTCAGGTTTTCATGCTGCAGCCGTAAGTTAGTCAACCAATTTCAAGCCCTAAGAAAGATGACTACACATTGTTATTGATCAATAGCATTCAGTTCCTGTAATGTTCTTGCAGTCACTTGATAACTGAATAAAACAATAAAACAGGGGGCGAGAAATCTCAATTTAACTCCATATCTTGCAAGTACCTGTGTATATATATATTGTATACAGTATGGGATTCTTACTACTGCATTTCAGTGGTATGTGTATGTGTTTATTCGTTGCTTGCAGTGCAATTTTATGCCTATTGATTCAGAAATAATCCCTAATAGGTCCTGCAGGGTGTAGTCTCCGGTAACCCTGTAAAGTAGTTTCCCCCACCCTTTTGTGGTTCATATACTGCAGTTCCGGTATATCGCAGGACCGCAGTATATGAAAAAAGGTCCCTTGGGGTAAGGGGGGAAAGGCCTGTTGTGGCCTCCTGTACTTACCCCTGGACTGGCGCGTCCCTGAACGGGCCTGCGAAGGCCTTCTCGGGCCTCCCTGTGAACCGGAAGTGACTTCTAGATTACCAAAAATCATTTCTGAGGCTTCCGAGGGCATTTCAGAGGCCTCAGAAATGATTTTTGGCAATCCGGAAGTCACTTCTGGTTTACTGGAAGTCACTTCCAGTTCACATGGAGGCCCTGTTGGGGCCTCCAGAAGGCCCGAGAAGGCCCTTGGAGGCCCGTTCGGGGCAGTGCCAGTCTGGGGGTAAGTACAAGAGCCCCCAGCTAGGCCCCCCAGGCCCTACCTGACCTGCATCTGCATATGGTGGATTTTCAATTATTGTGGGTCAGGTCGAGTCCCTAACCCTCGCGATAGGCAGGGAGAGTCACTGTATAGGAGGAGTACAGCCTTACAGTGTCAGACAGGTAAGCAGGCAGCATAGAATTAATAAAATAAATGTCTATACACTCTTTTAAACTATCCATTAGACATGGGCACAACCAGAAAAAAATGATGTTTCGAGTTTCCGTTTCTGTTTGTCGTTTGTCATTTGTCATTTCCACCACGATTTAGCGCTATTTGACTTCCCAGAGCATGGGGGCGTCCCGCAATCAGGGCCGGCGCTAGGTGTTTTTGCGCCCTAGGTGGGGGTGGGGCAGGGGGGAGGGCGGTGGGGGGAGGTGCGGGTGGGCAGCGGTGGCGGGGGGCCATGGGTGGGCGGCGACGCGGGACGCAGGCAGGTGGCGGCGCGGGCAGACAGGTGAGTGGGCAGTTAGGATATCACTTAGGATAGAGGTTCTGTTCTTGGCTTGCACCCCAAATGTGTGTGCATGCAAGCAAATTGAAGTTGGGAAAATATAAAATAAATGGTAGTATATAATATATTTTTAAAATAAATCCACACCTCCCACTCCCAGTCGAACCTCCCCCTTTATCCAATATCAGGAAAAAAAATCCTCACAAACTGCCAGAGAAGAAATAAAGAATAAACTGCTATTCCCTTCAGCAGACAAAGCTGCAGGGAATCAAAGAAATTATTTTCTAAATTCAATTCCCTCCCTGCCTGCCTAAGTTAAATCCTAAAGCCTCCAGCCTCCCTCCTCAATCTCAATCGGATCACACCAGCAGCAGCAGCAGCCAGCCCTCCTCCCTCAACCACATCCATACACCCGACTGTGATTTCTGGAAGGTGCCTCGGCTTTTTATGCCCTCCGAGACATCCAGAAGTGTCAGTCAAAAACCTGGCAATGCCATTGGTGGAATGTTCAAACAATTTGCATGGTCCCATCCCATGCCCAGCCCAAATGGGCAGATCTAAAATAAAATAAAATAAAATAAAATAAAATAAAATAAAATAAAATCAATACAATGTTTTATTGCTATAAAAAACCCACTGCTGCTACTATAAAAATCAGGCATTTAAAATAAATAAATTTCACATGTTTCTGTGGTGATTTTGTGTTTTTTGACCATGATTTCAAAAGAAAAATTGTGGTTGCCATTTTGGATCCCCCCCACCGCATGGCATGCAGCGAGACAGACGACGAGGATGACCCCCCCTAGCCTGGTGCAAGCAGCCCAGGACAGGAGAAGGGGGGGAAGGCCAGGGACCCCCCAGAAACCACCTCTCTGGTAGGTGGCAAAGCCTCAGGCAGGCATATTTTCGCCTGCTTTTTTGGACAGGAGTCAGGATTTTTAAAAAACTTTTAAAAACTTTTTCTGTGCTTCGCATCGCACGATCGCCGCGATGCCACAAATGGAAACGAAAAACCCGACCAAATTTTTCTTTTTTCGGTTCAGGTTCGAGTTCTGATGGCTTAATTATCGTTACCATTTCCGTTATGTAACGGAAATGATAACCGAAAACGGAAACAAAAATTTCACCGCCCATGTCTACTATCCATTGGTAAATGATCATCTGTGTTCATTTAATATATTTATTTTTGCATACTCCTTTGCTGTCCTTGAAACATTTTGAGATTTTGTCCCCTAAAATCCCTCAAAATACCATTAGCACTTGCATGTTGGCCACCGGGACATAGTACACTCAACACTGTCATACAGATTCTTTCTGAGGACATCAGTCAGCACCCAGCGCAGCAACTTCATTCATATACATTGGGATTTTGTATGAACAGTCATAAACAATCAAAGAGTGGGTTTCAGCCTATGACCATGTCATACTACTGAAGTGAGTAGATGCATAAAATTATACAAGTTGAACAAGAGTTGCAAACACCTCAATCTTAGTGAAAAACAGGTGGATGAGGAAACCGAAAGCAACTGTGACATTTCCCTCAGTAAGCTGCATTTTAGAAAGAGGAAGCCATGTTAGTCTGTGCTAGCTTATCAGGCAAAAGCAAAGAAAATTAAAATAAAATAGAGAAGGTAAACACATTGTGGCACCTTAAAGACTAAATGCTATATTTTAATGTGAGCTTTCGTGGACATGTCCCCAGAAAAGTCAAGGGGGTGGACTTGTCCATGAAAGCGCAGATTAAAAGACGGCATTTAGTCTTTCAGTGTTTTTGTCTTCTTTCTTTTTCTTCATTCTTTAGTTTTTCCCAACACAATAGCATAAAGTACTTCCTCACTCTGTTTCCCAACCTTTTGTTTTGTTATTTGGTACTTAGGGTTTAAGCACATGTCAGATTGAAGTACATCATTTGGTGCTGCTCCATGCTTGCCAGGCTACGGAATCAGCCTTGGCCTTTTATTGTTGATCAAATGTTTCCAGTCCCTCCACCCAAGGTGAGGCTCCCTTTGGGCATTTGGACTGATAGTGGGGATTTTTGGATATCAAAAATATCCCCATTCCTGATTGCCCCCCCAAAGGCTTCCCCACAATGAAGGGCGTCTCCAGAGAACTTCAGAACCTGAGGGAGAGATTAGAAACTTTTAAATAGCTATAAAAGGCGCCAACAGGATTTCAGCCAATAAATTTAAAGGAATGTAATGAACTGCCTGTCCACAGAGAGGATGTGAAGAAGTATGTGATTGGAGGCAACATCTGTTGAAGTTACCTGTGTCAAGTTGCTTCTGAATTATGGAGACCCTTAAGGTTTCCAGGTATGTAAGATGCTCAAGAAGTGCTTTACGAATGCCACTCCCCAGTCAGTTTCCATGGCCAAGAAGGATTTGAACCAAGATATCCCGAGGCCTAGTGTGGCACTGTATCTACTACACCCACTGGCTCTTCTTTAAACATCTAACTTGGCATTTCCCTGCTCCATGTTGCATCTCTCCTTCAGAACCCAACAGAAAGAAAAGTGATTGGAGCATAAGCAAAGAACCAGTGCTTTGAAAAAAAATACTTTATAAGGACTAACTCCCACAGCTGCACAGCCAGCAGAATTATTATACTGGTTAGGAGATCCTGTGGGCTGTCATTAAAAATATGCAATCTTCCCAAGCTACGAAGAGGAGGAAACTGATAGTATTTCACTACTTCTTGTCACCTACTCACTCCAAACTAGCCATATAATGAGAACTTGGCCGTGTTTTTGACCCATCCCCCTTTTGGCATTTCACCCCAGCAAAGTATCTCTCCAGGACCTGAAAAACCAATATGACTCCTTGGGAGAGGCTGACATAGAGAAGAGGTGCTGAAAAGTGTCATTAGGAGAGCATCAATTTCTGCCCAGTCCAATCGGAATTTGGCACAGGATTTTGTGGAAACAAACAGGAGACCTTCCCCCAGGAAATCCCATGCAAGCAAAATAGAGATGGGCATGAACCGTGGTGTGGCCCAACTCAGTGCAGTGCAATGCCCACACAGGCTTTTCACATGCACCCTACATTTCCCTCCTCCACCTCCTCTGTGTGGTCATCCAGGGAGACAGGGCAGAGAAGCCCACGGCACTTCAGTGGGTAGATGATCATCTAGGGGAGGCAAAGGAGGGTAGCGTGCAGGCTTCCACTGAGCGGGTGATCATGCAGAGGAGGGAGGGGAGGAAAGAGCGCTGCTGCCAATGAGTAGATGATCCCATGGAGGAGGGAAGCCCACATTGTCCATGGAAAAACTGTCTAGATCAGGAGTGTCCAAACTATTTGCAAAGAGGGCCAGATTTGGTGAGGCGAAACTGTGTGGGGGCTGACCATTCAGCCGCCTATGGCCCCCAGGCCAGACTTTGGACAAGTATCTATAACATGCAAGGAGGAAGGGAGGATGCTGCATCAACGGAGCCGTGGGCGGGTAGGCTGGGAAGGTGCCTGGGCAGTAGTGGACAGAGGCAGGGAGGGCAGGCAAAACATAAAAGTGCAAGCTGATGCTTCCATCCAGTATGGGGAAGGGCCAGTTAGCAGGGTTGCATGACAGGCTGAGCTAATGGGGAGAAGAGGCCGCAGGCCACTCGAAATTTGTAAATGGGCCACATTTGGCCCCTGGGCCTGACTTTGGACATGCCTGGCATAGATGTTACGCTGAAACACAGAGCCATAGATGGATTTGTGCCAAATTCTAGAGCAAAATAAAAAGGCATGAAATGTCATGAAAAACTGCAGGACTGAAAAGTATTAGGATCTTGCTCCTGATATCCCATTAGGGGATTGCTTTTCCTTAGCAAAACAAAAATCCATGCATACACTTACATACAAAACACAGTTTCTGATACATGCAGCAAAAGGCACAGTCTAGCAGACTTGAGTGAAATCTAATTTTAAATACCTAGTTAGACCACTTACTTTGTGTAAGATTTTCATATTGGATATTGTAAAAGGATTTCAGTGCAATATGTATACCTTTCTTCTGTTTCGCACCTAAAAATGAGCATTTCATACCCGTGTGGTTCAGTTTGCATTCCATAAACTAATCCTAGCATTCACACTTGTATTTATTATAAATCAGTTTATATCTCCCTAGTTAATATTTGCTTAGAGCTTATGCTGATTTCACAATATGTGCAATTTTCTGGTTTCATCTTTATCTTGAAGGATTAGATTGAACTGAGCTGCCTTGTAGTAATTTAGCTTTATCTTGTGCCTTACAGTTTTATGTTCTTGTAATGGCACTTTGCTTTTTCGCCTTTATTTAATTAAATATATCTTATTTCACAATGACAACATTTTTATTTGGAAGTTTATTTGCTCAGCAGCTGGTGCTGCCAAGAAATGTTTGCTGTTACTGCCAGCATTTATTTTTAGCAATATCAATGGGAAGCCGGAAATGGAAAGGGACAAGGGAGTGACGAATTTGCTGGGGATAAGTTCTAGTGAATTGAACTTCCATCAGATGGGGTCCCTGAGATGCTCTGCTAAATTGACATTCATGCTATAACAACTTTTCTTCTTGAAAAAAGAAGGATTTCAGTCCGGGGGGGGGGTGGAGGGAGGTTAGATCTTTGCCAAGCTTTCCTTAAAAATTATGATAATTGTTTCTCTCTAAGCTGCCCCAAGAAGCCATATGGAAGTCAGTTGTCTCTCCCCATCAATGGCCGTTACTTCACGAAGTGCCTCGCTTCGAACCGACCTTGCCTTCGCTGTGAATTCAGAGGCGGTCACGTGGCAGTCACGTGTTCTCGCTTCGCTCCCGCCCCTGTTTCTCAGTACTCACGAGCTGCAGTTTTAGGACCGATTCGAGCACAACCTCACATGCTCCCTTCGCATTCGCATGCCACTTTTCAACGTTCCTTATTTCCCATCCGTCCTTTAAAAAAATACCTACCGACGGCATATCGATGCACTGATGCTGGACTGTCAGTTGCAATGGCTCTACTGATTTCAACTGTTTCCTGGCATCATTGGCAGCCCCCCCGCCACCGCCGCTACTCGGGGGGAGCCCCATGGCGCATGGCACAGCCGCCCGCCCTCCGCCGCTTGCACGCTGCCTGCCCCGGGTGCCCTGCTCTGGCCGGGCGAGGCGGCAGCGGCTCCTCCTGCTCCCGCCGCCGCCGCTGCCGCCGCCGCTACTTGAGTGAGGAAGTAACAGCGCAAAGCGATGAAGCGATATAGCGATGCATCGATATCCCTGTTTGAATATTTTTTAAAAACTTGAAATAAAAGCCAAAACCGAGACCAAGCGAAAAGATTCCCCCCCTGGCAGGGGAACCACTCACCCCGCTTGGAGCATGGTAAAGGGGGCGTGGTCAGGGTGGCATCGCAGCCAAAAGGAGGAGCGTGCGGACTGAAACGATCGATTTGCACAGAAATGAGGGCTTGCCGCGAAGCGAGCGGTTTGTGAAATAACGGCCAATGGCTCTGCTTCACAAGGGCCATTAGCTGTTAAGAGTGAGTACGCAAGAGCAATTGGTGGTGTATTCATGACACATAATAAAGACTGGGCCATTTTGCTAAACTCAAAAAACAAGATTGTAGGTTAACAAGAAGGGGCATTATGGCTGTGCTGACAATGAGGCTAAATTGGTTGCTTCCTCTTATTAAATACTAGAGGTGGGCATGAATCAGAAAACCATGGTTTGGGTTCATCTGGTTTGGGCCCACCCTTGATTCTGTTCGTGTTCGAGTTCGTATGAATTTAAAAAAAATCCGTACAAACCCGAACCAATCTGAACTGGTTTGGGTTCTTACCAGTGGCGGCAGCAGCTCGGTGGTGGTGGTGGCAGATCCTGGCCCCTGCGGCAGGGGCTTTTTGTGTTCGTTTGGTGCCCATCTCTATTACATACTAATTATGAGACATCAGGCTGCATTTCAAACTTTGACGGCTTCTTCTCCAATTAATCTGACGAGGAAAGATCAGACATGCCTTCTTCCATCCAAAGAAGGAGGTTTGGCTTTGGGTTTTGGTGGTTCTTCCCTCCCCCGCACCCTTGTCTCTGTCTTCCCAGTTGGAACTGCTTTGTACCAAAATTAGTGTTTGTATTGCATTTGTACTCCTCCCACTCAGGGCTGGTTTTTAGTTGAAGGGGACACAAGACAAACTGTACTTACCGGGAGCCCTACCTCCTACATCAGAGATCATTGCTCACCTGGTGCTAGCAGCAGCATTGCAACAAATGCTACCACAGCACTGGATGTGAGGACTGAAAACTACTAGAAAGGCTGCCTGCTGGCACCAGGTATGTTTCCTCGCCCTACTGCCTAATTGTGACAACAGACACAGACATTTCTAGATAGCTTGTAGGGGATAATCCTTAAGGACTGATGAGAGGGATTGCCATAGTCAGACTTTCTAGTATGAAAATTAACTTTTGTTTTGAGATTGAGCTTCAGGTCCTAGCCATGTTCTTTTGCAAGTCTGATTTCCTCTTCATCACCAACACGCTTCCAGCTCTGTTTTGGGGCTCTCTGCAATATTTGCCATTTGAACCCAGGTCTCCTGGTTTTGCACAACCTCCCAACAGCTCAAGCTTTGCTCATTTGAGAATAATATATTTGAAACTGATAAATGCAACATTCAGCAACAGATGCACAAGTGAAGGCACTGCCAGCCACATGCTGGGAACCATTCATGTAGCGCTTACCTCTGTCTGAAATGCCATGCTTCCTGGAACCTGGATCCATGTATTTAAAATGCAAGCAGTCATCCGCAGAAGCTCAGGCATGCATGACATAGTGAGTGTTCTCACTGTAAGGATATTTGAAAAGCCAAGCTGGATTAAAGCAAAATTATTTGCAACAAGGCCAATCAGTTGCTCATGGAAAACCTACCGCAAAGGCAGAAGGTCAGTAACATCAATCAGCTCTTGTTCCCCTGAAATTGGTACAGCAAGACCCGCTTATCCACATGATCAGTATCCACTGATTCACTTATCCACAGTCAAAATATTAAAAATATTAAAAGGAGGGATCCAGAAACCCCCATTTTCACTTGCATTACCCAAAATGGCCACTAGAGGAAAGCAAAGACTGTGCTATGAACTAGACATGGGCACGACCAGAAAAAATGATGTTTCGAGTTTTCGTTTGTCGGAATGGGTCCGTTTCGGGTCGTTTCCGTTTGTCGCGAAATTTTTCACAAATGTATTGTTTCATTTGTCGTTTGTCGTTTCCACCACAATTTAGCGCGATTTGACTTCCCAGAGCATAGGGGAGTCCCGCAATCAGGGCCGGCGCTAGGTGTTTTTGCACCCTAGGTGGCGGGTGGGGTGGGGGGCAGGCGGCAGGGGGGAGGTGCAGGCGGGAGGCAGTGGCGGGGGGCCATGGGCTTGCGGCAGCCGCAGGCGGGTGAGTGGGCAGGCGGCGGCGCAGGCCGCAGGCGGGTGGTGGCATGGGTGGACGGGTGAGTGGGCAGTTAGGATATCACTTAGGATAGAGGTTCTGTTCTTGGCTTGCCCCCAAATGTGTGCGTGTGCAAGCAAATTGAAGTTGGGAAAAGAGAAAATAAATGGTAGTATATAATATATTTTTAAAATAAATCCACACCTCCCACTCCCAGTCGAACCTCCCCCTTTATCCAATATCAGAGAAAAATCCTCACAAACCGCCAGAGAAGAAATAAAGAATAAACTGCTATTCCCTTCAGCAGACAAAGCTGCAGGGAATCAAAGAAATTATTTTCTAAATTCAATTCCCTCCCTGCCTGCCTAACTTAAATCCTAAAGCCTCCAGCCTCCCTCCTCAATCTTGATCGGATCACACCAGCACCAGCAGCCAGCCCTCCTCCCTCAACCACATCCATATTCCCGACTGCGATTTCTGGAAGGTTCCTTGGCTTTTTATGCCCTCCGAGACATCCAGAAGTGTCAGTCAAAAACCTGGCGATGCCATTGGTGGAATGGTTCAAAAAATTGCATGGTCCCATCCCATGCCCAGCCCAAATGGGCAGGTCTAAAAAAATAAAAAATGAAATAAAATAAAATCAATACGATGTTTTATTGCTATAAAAAAACCCACTGCTGCTACTATTAAAATTCAGGTATTTAAAATAAATAAATTTCACATGTTTCTGTGGTGATTTGGTGTGTTTTTTGACCACGATTTCAAAAGAAAAATTGTGGTCACCATTTTGGATCCCCCCCACCGCAAGGCATGGCGAGACGACGAGGATGACCCCCCCACCCAGCCTGGTGCAAGCAGCCCAGAACAGGAGAAGATGGGGGAAAGGCCGGGGACCCCCAGAAACCACCCCTCTGGTAGGTGGCAAAGGCTCAGGCAGGCATATTTTCGCCTGCTTTTTTGGCCGGGAGTCGGGTTTTTTTAAAAAAAAACTTTTAAAAACTTTTTCTGTGCTTTGCATTGCGCGATCGCCACAATGCCACAAATGAAAACAAAAAACCCAACCAAATGTTTCTTTTTTTGGTTCGAGTTCGAGTTCTGACGGCTTAATTATCGTTACCGTTTCCGTTACATAACAGAAACGATAACTGAAAATGGAAATGACAATTTCGCCGAGTCATGCCCATGTCTACTATGAACACTTGTAAGTGAAGAAGACATAGCATGGTCTCTGGTCCAGTTCTTGTAAAACATGGGGAAATAGGTTTTTTCCTGTTTTTATTTTTTTACCTTTTTACATGCTATATAGCTCTCGTTATTATCCACAGCAATCAATATCTGAGGGGTGGTGGTGGCTTGGAACCAAACCCCCACTGATATTGGAGGGTGTCCTACTGTATTCAAAACCATAAGGGAAGTATTACATTTACTGTTCTGTTAATGATGATGCTGTGTAGCCATGATTAGCACCTAATAATAGATGTATCCTCCAGGAAAATAAGGCAACTGATGTAGTCTCCACTACTTGTGCAACAACTGCACAACATGATTAGCCATGACCACCATATATGATGGGGTGTATTTATCATTTATATCAACCTTTCGGACAATGTTAAAAATACTGCTCTTCAGAGAAGCATTCAAGGACATCCTCTCCCAGTTGAAGAATGAGTCACCCAAGTGCACCATCATTTAGGTTTTAGTCCACATGTTTGCTAGTTTTAGCTGTAATTGCATTCTTTCTTCATTATCCAGAAGTTGAGTCACAGCAAATGGGTATCTTTTCTTGTTAGTTTCAACCTAACAAAAACTGAAGTCCAGTTGCTGTAACTCAACTTCCAGATAATCTCACCTGGATGACTGAGAATCTTCACAAACATTCTTTTATCATTCTTTTGTTTAAGATTGGTGTGTGGGTTAGGTTCACAAGTTAATTTCCTTTTTCTCCCTCTGATTATAAACTAAGTTAAGTGGCATATAAGTATTTTAAATGAATATGGTAATGAATAAATAAAGAATTATTTGGGGGTGATCTGACAGCCATTTAGGCCACTGCTTTGTCTGTAGGGGGGAATGCCTTGGCCCACTCCTTTTTCTGGCAATCACATAACGTCATTGCTGGAGTTAACCAGCTAATCTCCCGCATGTTCGTACCCTCACTTTCTTGGATTCTTGTCAGGGGCTTCCACAGGTCAGATCACTCAATTTTGGTTCATTCCCAGCATGTGGGATCAGTGAAGACAAATCAGTGCTACCTTTGTAAATGTCAAATTGCCTGCCACAGTCAAATTGTGAAGTGGATTAAGAAGAGATCCACTTCAGGCTATTGGCAAATTAAACACTTACTCTGTGCCTCCATGGATAGGCAGAGGTAGTGAATTCTTTTTAGACTCTGTTAGGACAGTGGTTCTCTCAACCCTGGGTAACCCAATGCTTTGGAGTGCAACTCCCAAAAAGGCTTCTCGGAATTGTCATCCAAGAACACCTAGGTTATTAGGGCATTGCTGATCCACTTATTTTTAAAATAGAAAACTTCCTCCCAGAAGTGGGAGGAAACAATAGGAGACAAGGAGGGATTTCCACCCTTTTTCTTGTCTTAAAAGTCCAGCCCAAGAACCTGTTTGCAGCCAAATCCATGGATTTAATGTCTATTTTTAGTATGTTATTGTGATTACACTTCTAACTACCCAAAATCTAATTCCTCAAGGATTCTTTTTTGCACAGTAATTATTTTTAAAAAATAACAACACCAGAATATTATACAGTTCTACGCAAGGGAGAATATACTCTATATATTCATAAGAAATTTCCCCAAAGTAGCCTGCAGCTTACAAAATGATGGACTTAGACCTGGATTTTCCTTTGGCCTTAAATCGGACATGCAACACTGCCCACAGGCCTGGTGACTCTGTGGGCAAGAATAAACTCTCCGCAGATGACACAGGAGCTTGAAAGATGTCTGGAGATAAGTTACACCTCATTATGCCTGCATATGCATTCACAATCTCTCTGAAACAGAATCTTATAGCTTCTTGAATTGCCCCTCTGCTTAAGTTCAACAATGATGTGCAGTATGTGTTAGCTGCACTTTTGTATTGTCCTGTATAGAAAATGATTCCTTTGTGTGTCGTTGTGTGGCTTCTCCCCCCTTTTGTAATTTCTACTTTCCTCTCTAGCTCCCATTATCAATCCAGGGGTAAAAATAATAACTGGGCTTGACATTCACGGCATCATTTAGATTTTAAGCTTGCACCTTGCTTTCTATAATTCTAGGCTAGTGAACACTTCTGCTTTTTCCTCTTGCCTTCTGATCCTTGTGTCTTCCCCTTCAGAATTCTTTGCCATTCACCGTTTGAAGCTTTGCAACATTTTTTTAAAAAAATACTGCAATAGCTAAAACTACTCCATAATTGTTCTGCAGTGGCCAGGAGAGAATGATAGGATGTATAGCTTTCTTATTCTTCTGCTATTCTTGTCTTGCAGCACATGAGCAGAAGAAGGTCCTTTTCTTCCCTATACAATCTGAAGAACAAACAAAGCACCTGTAGTTTTCAGAAGCTGCCTTTTCAGTTGACGTGCCAACAGTCTATAATGTGGAACCGTGCCTCCTTATGTACCAGCCAGAGTGTTCATCGCTATACCAGGTTCAGAGAAGAAAATTGAAGTTAATTGCGACCCACGCACTATACAAAGAGGGGACGGATCTGAGAAATGAACAATTGGAGCCGACCTGTTCTTGCGATTTAGAAAACATTCACAGTGGCTCCATTATTACGGTTGCTGAGCATCTTTTCATTATTATTTTTTGGGCAATTAATGGCTGGCTTATATGTACAGTACTCTACTCAAGACAGTATAAACTCAAGACAGTATAAAAGGTTTTAATGTATTGTATTTATTGTATTTATATGTTTTTATTGTTCTAATTTTATTGTAATTTTGATGTTTTAATTGTTTATCTTGTTTATCTTTGTTGTTAGCCGCTTAGAGTCCTTGTTGGAGATAAGCGGGATATAAATATAATAATAAATAAATTGTGAGCCACCCAGAGACCTTTGGGTAGTGGGCGGCATAAAAGCTATATAAATAAATAAATAAATAAACCATAAGCAAGAAGATACACTTATAATGACACCAATTCATCCATAC
Source organism: Phrynocephalus forsythii (assembly GCA_029282475.1). Taxonomy (NCBI): domain Eukaryota; kingdom Metazoa; phylum Chordata; class Lepidosauria; order Squamata; family Agamidae; genus Phrynocephalus; species Phrynocephalus forsythii. The sequence goes on from JAPFRF010000002.1 coordinate 152,526,363, forward strand.
TAAGAACCCACAGAACCAACTACCCTTAGCTGTGGGAGACTGACATGGGGGTTCCCATAGTAACTCTGATGTTTACATGACCATCCCTGTCCATGCTTGCGCAGACAAAGCCTGTAACCGTAACAGAAGGCGGACAAGCTTGGAAGTGTAAGAGACAGCACCTTGCCTCTCCCCCTTCCCTCTGCGGTTGAGAGGTACAGCCCTCAAATGAGCAACAGCATATGATGCACAAATAGATTCGTCACAAGAGTTTCAGTGGTCTCTGGCTCATTTCCAGACATGCCTCAAGCACTCTTTACACATATGGCACAAGGTGAATTGCTTACAGGGCACTGCCTCCTGGAGGGAGATTTTCAAGCACTGGGTATCCCACAGGTTTTGCCCTGAATATGCCCGGCCAGGGGAAGACACCCTATCAAATTACATACAGCAACCATATTAGTTTTTCAGGGGTCAAGTTCAGTTATGTTCAGATTCAGAGCTAGCTTCTTCTTTCTGTGTCTTTCTCTGCCTTGAACCCTTCAACTGTTCCTGCCAGCTGAAATGCCAACACTCCATAACTCCAAGACAGTTTAACAAGACTAAGGAGAGGTGCCATATTTTTTGTCTATAAGATGCCACCTTTTATTAGATGCCCCCCCTTCACTTTTTAGACTACCAAATAGATAAAATTAATAAATCCTCCTTCACCCCCACCATCCCCACTGTCACTTTTAATTTCCCCATTCTAAACACTCCTCTCTGCTTTGGTGAGTTTGTTTTTTTCAGGATCAGGCCCCATTGGAGCCACCCTGTGAAAAGACATTTCTGAATAGGGTGCTGAAGCCCAATTGAGCCTGATCCTGCAAAAAAAAAAAAAACTTGCCAAAGCCAAGAGAAGTGTTTAGAAAAGGGAAATGGAAAAAAAAAAACCAGTGTGTGGGGGGTGGGGGCTGGGGTGGTTTGGAGAATTCAAGGAAAGACAGAGCTAATAATGAAAAAAAACCATGGGGGGCAAGGTGAGTTTGGGTTCTCTTCCACCCACCCATCCCAAAAGGCTTACTCCCATGTACACCATGCCCCTTAATTTTTTCGCATCATGATTTTAGAAAAAAGTAGTGTGGTATACATGAAAAATACAGTAATCTTTGTCATTTCTCTATCTTCTAGGTGTATTTCCTTCAGCACATTGGTGGCTCTCCAATCTACCCCTACTTATGTGTGTTTTAGGAAAATATTCTTTCTTTTAACCCTCTCAGCTATGTAAGGCTGAATCTTCTGAGCCTGCATTCCTCCGTATTCATAAAAGATAATAATCAAGAAATACCTTACTAGCTTGAATGAGTTCAAATCTCCAGGGCTAGATAAGTGAATGCCAGGAGTATGGGAAACTAACAGGAAGAACTTGAAATGTTAGTTCAGGAGGGTAGATATGACTTGATAGGAATAACTAAAACCTGGTGGGATGGCTCCCATGACTGGAATATACCAATTGAAGAATATAAAGTGTTCAAAAAGAACAGAGAGAATAGAAAGGGAGGTGGAGTTGCAGCATCTGTCAAAAATATGCACTCCTGCACAGAAATACAGGAGGAGGAGGAGGCTGGCTTTCCCATTGAGAGCATCTGGATCAATCTAGTTGGGGCAAAAAGCAAAAGGAACATGGCAGTTGGACGTTATTACCAACCATCCAATCAATGAGAGGAAGCAGATAAAACTTTTGAAAAGCATATTGCAAGGAGTTTTAAAAATACATGATGCAGTAGTGGTGGAAGATTTCAAATATCCGTATATATGTTGGGAGGCAAATTTGGCCAAGGACGGCCCTTTCAAGAACTACACATGGTACCCTGTTTCCCCGAAAATAAGACCAACCCCAAAAATAAGCCCTAGAAGGATTTCTATGCATTTGTTAAATATAAGCTCTACCCCAATAATAAGACCTAGTTATGGGAGTGGTTGTGCCTGTACACACACACACACACACACACACACACACACACACACACACACACACACACACACACACACACACACACACACACACACACACACACACACACACACACAGCTCATGTTGCCCCTCCCTTTCCATCCATTGTCCTTCCCCCTCTTCGCTTGGACCACTAAAGTTACTGTACTTCGTAGAATGTTTGCTAGCAGTTAGAGATGGGCATGAAATGAAAAAAAAAATCATTCTGTTATTCGTTATTTGTTTTGTTATGTAACGAAATTAATAACAAAAATTGTGATGAAATTGGAATGAACAGAACAGAACCACGAAAATTAGGTTTGTGACGTTTCGTTTTCATTAATGGCAACGTGCAATGAAATGAGCTGTTTTTAAATGTTAAAAAACATCCTGAATATCCGTAAAAGCCCAGCGATAATTATTTACTCTGCCTGATAATACCTACCAGGGGGGTTGGGGGTCCTTAAAACGTGCATTTATGTCTTTTCTCAGATCGCTGTATTTTTTTCCTTTAAGGGGAGTTAGGGTTTAGGGGACATCAACCCAAAATGGCTCCCAGATGCCTAATATTGATTTCTTGGGTATTAAAATACCCTGGACCCTCCATAAAAATGCAGCAATAATTATTTGAAATTATTACCTACGAGGGGGTTGGGGTCCTTAAAACGTTTGTTTTTGTCCTTCTCCCATCGCAATGTATTTTTCTTTTCCCTTTAAGGATGACACAAAATGGATTCCAGCCACAAAATGGAGCAAGCCATGTGATGGGATCATGTAAATTTTTGGACAATTTCAACCAATAGCATGCCCAGGTTGCAGACTGGGCAGGTCTGGCAGCCACAGAGGGCATAAAAAGCTCTGGCAGCCCTCGTCCTCCTTGCAGTCTGCGGTGGGAGTTAGGGTGGGATTGCTGTCTCTGCGACTCGTTACTTTAGGCCAGCCAGGCAGGTGTGTGTCTCTGTATTCCTGCTGGCTGCAGCCTGGCTTTTAGGGGAAAGAAAAAGATTTCTCTTGCAGCCTCCCTGTGTGTGTGCGTACCTCTCCGTGAGTACCCTCCCCTGCCCCACAGTGCAGTAACTCTGCAGCTGCCTTACGCCCTGGGCAATGCCAACCGCTGCCTTTGCAGCCTCCCTGCATACCTAGACTATACTGTGTCTCTGCCAGCATCATTTTTTCCCTCTGGTCTGGGGCGTTGGGGAACGCCCGCACGTGGAAATGCTTTAAATCGCAGAAAAAGCGGGTAAAAACAAAAAACAAAAAACAAAAAAACAAAACAATTTTTTTCAAAAAATTCATGAAAAACAAAAACGAACCAAAACAGGACCCACTACGAAAAAAAAAAAAAAAATGTCATTTTTTCGATTTGTGCCCATCTCTACTTGCAGTTCCTGTTTCCCTGAAAATAAGACCTACCCGAAAAATAAGCCCTAGTGTATCTTCTAGGGAAAAAATAAATATAAGACAGTGTCTTATTTGGGGGGAAACACGGCAGTCCATCATTCAGGGAAAGCTTGCCTGAAGAGAAAGGTCTTTGCCTGTTTCCAGAAGGACAACAGAGATGAGGCAATCCTGGCCTCCAGCGAGAGGGAGTTCCAAAGTCTGGGTGCAACAGTTGAGAAGACCCTTTCATGGGTTCCCACAAGATGTACCTGTGAGGTTGGTGGGATGGAAAGAACGGCCTCTGCTGGTGACCTTAACACCCGAGTCAGTTCATACTGTGAGATTCAATCTTTGAGGTAGGTAGGACCCAGGTCATATATTGTTTTGTAGATCAAGGTCAGCACCTTGAATTGTGCTCGGTAGCTGATTAGAGGACAAGATCCTGCAGCTTGAAACCTAATTTTCACACCATTAGGGAGCAGGAAGGGTTTTGTTTTGATTTGTTTTGTTTTTTGGAGGAAGCTGAGAGGACCCTCAGTGACACAGGAGACGGAAAATATCACTCAGTACGAGGGCACTCCACAAATACAGGAGAGAGACATTTGGAAGATGGTCACTGTGCAAAATTTAAAAAAAAAACTATCAACAGATAGAATTCTTACCACTACACAACAGTTTTCAACCTCTCTCCATTGTAATTCTCCAGGAAACAGAACAGCAGCAGGATCAGCAAGTTCTGCTGATATTATCACCTGTCCACCTAGATCCTGCAGCTTCCTACCTATCCCTTCATACTCCTTTGAGATGTCCCGAAAGCTGCACTTTGCCATATCATTAGTTCCTACATGGACCAAAAGAAAGGGGTTAGAATCAGGGGGCTTGATGAGTCTTGTCAGTCTCTCTGTTACATCCCGAACCTTGGCTCCAGGGAGACGAGACTTCATGGTTCATTTTGTTGGGCTTGCGGATGATTAGTTCTTTTCCTCTAAACCAGGAGTCCCCAACCACCACCACTCACCTCCTTTGAGGCTTACAAGGGGGCCCCTGCTCTACTGGAGGATCCTGAGTCCTCTGTGCAATGTCTTCTTGGATGTGTGCTCGCTCTATTGTTCTCCAAACACTCCTCTATTTCTGCTGCCTCTGAAAGAAAAGACCAGGGAAAGAAGAAACCATTGAACAATTTCTCAGAGCCGGGGTCCTCCATTTGCAATGGCGATGGCAAAGAATGAGTTGGGTGCTTTTTGCTTCCGTCACTAACACTGGCAACGGCAACTATTGTGCTGTTAACCTTGCCGCCTCTTTGCTTTCTCCACAATTTCCTACAACTAGTGTCATTCTGGGGCATTGGCAAGGATGGAAAGCAGCCGTTAATGAAAATAACAGAGACACTCTGTAAATAATTACTGAAAGCAGCTTTTAGGAGCGTTAGAAAAATCTCAAACTATTTATACAGGAAAAAATGTCTTCAGAGAAATTTTATGCTAACACTTGTCATTCTTTGGGGATCAAAATCACCCCTGGATGTGGCCACTTTACTGCAAATGATGAAGAGAGGTGTAGCAAATGAGGGGAGAAATGAAACATGATCAACCTAGCTTGCAAAATTTAAGTTAGCCTGCTTTCACATGACCACTAAAATCTGCTGCAACATGCTCGCAGATGCAGAGCATAAAATTGTTTTCCCATGAGCAGCAGACTTTAAAAAAAATTAAGTGCAACCATGCCTACTTAAGCACGACCTAATGCATTTTACAAGTACCTGGTCTGTAGGTGGTAAAATCCTTGTCACTGTTCCGATATGGATTTTAAACCGTTATTCAAGTCCTTGGGAACACGGAAAATCCACACCAAAACCTATTCACCCCCATTACAGTGTCTTGGCTGTGGTTCTCAGTCGTAGGATCAGAACGGTTACGGATTTTCAAAACAAGACCGTGGGAGCACCTGAACCACGACATCAGCCATGTGACCGCTCCAGGGGGTGATCCGGATCAAAGTTTGCTGTGGATTTTAGTGGTCATGTGAAAGCAGCCTTAAAAATGTAACTGGGGAAAATATTTACAAGGTCTAGAAAATGAGGCAGGGAAAAAATGAAGGAGGAATAAAACTTTTCAGTAGCTTGATGGACCAACTATGCCGAAACTGTTGTAACTTTTTTCCTGGAGCTGGACCTAATGTTTCAACTACTTGCACTTGGCAGAGAGCCACAGGGAAGGAATTTGTATTAAAAATGAAAATGTCCCATTTAGAAGGCATGGGGATACAGTGACCAGGTGAAAAAGAGTACATTGCTCTTGTCCCTATAACAGCTGCTTAGAAGTAGAAATTTCAGCAGAGGTGGGATTTGATGATGCCAGGTGCACTTACTATGTTCCTAGCTGCAGAGCCAACAGTCAGAGCTCAATTCCTCACTGTAGTTTCTGAAAGAAAAGGCAGCCTGCATAGCCTTCGGCAAGCCACACTGTCCTAGGACACATCCAAAACAAAGGGTTGATAAACCCTTTATATCTTGGAAACCCTGGCAAGGGTCAACGTAAGTCAGAATCAAATGGATGGCATACTGTTATTATTACACCCACAGACATTTCCTCCTCCACACAACTATTAAAGGTAAAAGAATCCTCTTTTCATCTGATCAACCTACTTCGCAGTTATGAACTGCTGGATATCTCTTAGGTCTCTGGCTATGGACCCAGATGTTGGGAATTAAATCCCCCATTGTGCCTCTGTGGTGTTCACCCTGATTCATGAATATTTATTATTTAGAATGTTGGAGGGGTCTTATTTTGCATGCTCCAATAGGAGTTGTTCTGGGCAGAGTCATGGGTTATATATCCGTGTGTGAACATTCAGAGAGCCAGAGAGGGCCTGGTAGATGTAGCTAGAGGTTGTAGAGTTAGGGATTATAGAGGTGAAAGATATGAAGTAGTTTGAGTATATTACATGTTTAATATAAAATTTGTATCTTAAGTCAGTACCAAAAGGCATGAACATCTTTATTCTTTGTACTAGAGATTGGCACGAATCAGAAAAATGGCATTTCATTTGTCATTTGTTGTTTGGAGGGTCGGTTTTGATTCGTTTCCATTTTTCGTGAATTTTTGCAAAAATTTTGTTTTCATTTTTGTTCGTTTCGTTACCATTTCATTACCATTTATTTCAATTTTTGTGATTTTTTTTAGGATTTTAAGCAATTCACTCATATTGCAGTAACGGAAACGAAACGCACACGACAAAAATTCCGGTGTTTCTGTTCGTTTCGTTTCATTTTAGAGACAAAATTTGTTTGTCATTTCGTTACGTAACAAAACAAAAAAATGAAAGCAGAAATGAAAAATTGTTCGTTTCGTGCCCATCTCTACTTTGTACCACAATAAAGCATTCTTATTTGTTTTGAAAGAAAAGACTATGAGACTCCATGATTTCAAATACCACACTTGGTCCTAAAGATAAGTAAGTTAAATGGTGGCAGCAGAATACACGTGCACCTGACAGCCTTCTTTAGAGGACTCGGTGATCCATAAGGTTACTTCCAGCTTCCATTGTTTATCTTATGAGCCTATTTCAGACCAGGTTGACAGGAAAAGAGATTCCATTTGAACATTAGGAAGAACTTCATGACAGTTAGAGCTGTTCGGCAGTGGAATATCCTGCCGCGGAGGATGGTTGAGTCTCCTTCTTTGGAGGTTTTTAAGCAGAGGCTGGATGGACATATGTCAGAAATATTGTGATGGGGGTTCCTGCATGGCAGGGGGTTGGACTAGATGGCCCTTGAGGTCTCTTCCAACTCTATGATTCTATAATTCTGTGATTCTATCTATAAAATGGAGGACTTGCTTTCTTCAGACTAATGAAACTGTTTGGATGAGCAGCGAAACGTTTCAATCTCTCAAGTAAAAGAAGTCCAGTTGCCATGACTCAACTTTCAGACTACCTGTTATGTGACTTTTACGTGGACTGTTATGCACTACTGCTTGGTCTCAATTTGTGGTACTACTGTGTTACTCCACTTTAAGTTTTCCATCGCTCAGAGTAACATTTTTCCTTTTCTTTGTGTATTGTTGTTAGCTTTAATACTGCTTTTTAAGGAAGTACAGTACAATGCTTCTTCACACTCTTTGTTCTTAGCTTTGAATTATTGTCTTTAATGTTCTTGATAACTGTTCTATACTCATTGTCTCCAACTTTGTATATTGTATATTTGTATAATGTCACAAGCTGCCCTGGGACCTTCTCAAAGAGAAAGGAAGGGTAAACATGTTTTAAATAAATAAATAATAACAAAAACAAGACTAACATTCAACAAAGGGAAAAATGCAACTGTTAGAAGCGTGTGTAACATGGAGACAGGCTCTCCCCTAGAGTTCTCACCAATGCTTCTTCATCAAGTGAGGTGTCACAGGATTCTGTCCTGGGGTCTAGTGTAGTCCAACATCTTTATAGATGGCTTAGATCAGGGTGTGGGGAGGATGCACATCCAATGTGCACCTGATCTCTGATGGGGTAGTATAACTTGTATTTCAGGAGACAAAATCAGAATTCACAACGGCTTAGACATATTGAAACACTTGAGCCCAAACAATCAATATGAGTTTCAACAGGCAAAACGAGTTTCAGCTGGGCCAGACCAAACAAGATGACTTTCCACAGCTAGGAACGAACAGTAGCAAAAAATATAAGGAGGGTGGCAGCTGGCTTGGCAATAGTACATGTGAGAAGGATTTATGGGTCTTAGTAGACTACAAGCTTAACATGTGTCAACAGTGTGATGCAGTGGCCAAAAAAGAGAGCAGGATAAGAAAACGTTTTTCTCCTGTAGTTCCAAGGAGTAGGACTGAAGTGATGAATTCAAATTATGAATAAGGAGATTTCATCTAATTTGTTCAACAGCAGACCAGACTGTGTTGAAACGTGGTGGACTCTTGTTCACTAAAAAGAGGCTAGATGTAGGGATGGGCACCTTATGAAAAATGTCACACTGTTTCATTGTTTTGTAACGTTTTGAACCATTTTGAAATGAAACAAAATGGCCGACAGTGTTCCATCCCAAAACGAAATGAAATTATGTTTTTGGTTTAGGAGGAACTGAACTGGGAGACGGCACCAGATCTCGCTTCAGCAGTGAGATATGCTGCCTATTTCCCTGCTTGGTTCTTGCCCACCATCACCTCAGCTTGAGGTGTCAAAAAATTCCAGCTGAGAGGTGGGCAGCTAGGAAGAATGCAGTAGCCAAGCAGCCAGGCAGCAGTAAATTCACTGCCTGACAGCTCCTTTCTTCCCTGCCACCCCCTTCTCCCAGGGGGTTGTTTTGGACAGGGAATGCTGTGAGCCATGGGGGCAGCCCCCACTGTCCACATCCCTCCCTGTCCAAAACTCTACCTTGGAGGAGGGGGAGCACAAGAAGGAAGGGGGCAGCGGTAAATGCAAACGGAGCTTTAATTTACCACTGCCTCCTTCTTTCTCCCTTGCAATTCCTGCCCCCCAGCTGGGCCTTTTTGACAGGTGGTCCACCAATTAGAGACTTTTAAAATGTCCTGCCACTCTGTCAGGGGCGGGAACACTAGTGGCGGGATATTTTAAAAAGGCTCTAGTTGGTGGACTAGAACCTTTTTAAAATATCCCGCTACTAGTACTCTGGCTGGGGTGAGAGCGCTGGTGGTGGGACATTTTAAAAAGCCTCCAGGGCCACCACCTGAGCTGAGCTCTGAAGATCAAGAGAGGGGTGGTGGGCTGGAGGCTTTTGAATCCCCCGCTACACCAACACGCTCTCACTATTGCTGTGGGGGATTCATATTTTGTTTCTTCATTTCATTTCATAACAATTTTTAAAACAATTTAGATATTTATGAAACAAAATAGAATGAGAAACGAAACAAAACAGTATTTTCCATTTCATGCCCATCTCTAGTTGGATGGATGACTTTCAAAGATATTTGAGCTATGGATTTCCAGCTTTGGCAGGGGATTGATGGCCCTTATGGATGCTTCCTTGTTCTTTTGGTTCTATTGGGTCTTCGTGATTTGCAAGACAGTCTTTTAACCTGTTCATATAGGATCAAAAGCTGAAAAGATAATAAAGCAGTTAATGCTGAAGGCAAATGGAACTGTTTATTCCTTCACGTGTCTTTGCCCTTGTTTAGAGTTGGCTGTTTTAAGAATAATGAAGGCTTTCCCGTGCCAAATCAGATGACTTATCATAGCTTGGTTTTGTGCACCCTGACTTGTAGGACTTGCCAAGCAGAGAAGGGTATTACCCATTATGTACCTCATCTTTTTCAGCTGCAAATGTTGGGGATTAAACATGGGACCTTATGTGTGGAAAGCATATGTTCTACCAGTGAGTCATAGAGTAGCCAAAATGTAAGAGCTTGTTCTTGTGTGTGTGTGTGTGTGTGTGTGTGTGTGTGTGTGTGTGTGTTCTTTCAGTTTTTATGTTGAACTGATCAGGCTTCCCCTATTGTTCTGTGCTGTGAGCACCTTTTAGGGTCCCTTTTTTGTTGTTTTGGTGTGTGTCAAGATCTCTTTTGATACCATGTTCATGTCAGATCTCTAGGCACACACTCGGGTTAAAGGCTGTCTGTTCAAACACTCCACGTTAACAAATGAATCCTCTGGAAACGTTATTGTCGGTTCTTCAGAGGCTGGCACAAATAATGTTTATTTGATGTTAGCAGAGGAAAAGCTTTCATGTGCTCATGTTTGAACCCATTGCTGGAATAGAAGGGAAGACATGAAGGATATGAACCCTCTGACTTCTCTCAGCATTTTCTGATCTCAGAGCCTTTTGTTCTATCGCTGTTCTATAGAACATGGATATTATGCAGAACCCGCCGTACAGTTAAGTATCCATTGCCTTTCCATGAGCTTTTTCTCCTTTTTTCCATAAAAGGTGCTTACCTTCCCCTCGAATGTATTTTTATTCCAATTAAAACTTATATAGACTACTTGAAACCATTTGGGAGGAAAGTCTGCTCACAAGCCCACCCACGCACTGAAAGGAGGCAGTTGAAAGAGATTGCATCGCTGTGCGAATTAGTCCATTATTTGGACAAAACCACGATTTGCCTGTGACCAAATCCTTGGACACCTATGATAACAGAAACCGAGAACAGAATATACTTTTCCTGGATTCCACGTCTCATCAGAAGTAGTGAGTTTGGCACCAGGCCTTCAAAATATGGATGTCTATCAGTGGGTGTGGTGTCTCAGTGGACTAAGGATTCAAAAACTGTCAGCGAAAGATTTATACGATCTGAAGAGAAAGCAGAGAAACTCCTGCTGATAACCCCAGTTCCTGCCAACCTAGCAGTTCAAAGGCATTTAAATACAAGTAGATAAATAGGCAAAAAGCAGGAAGCTGAAACAGTGTTTCCTTGCAGCCATGCCAGCCACATAGCCATGGACTTGCACAACACTGGCTCTTCAGCTTGAATATGGAGATGAGCACCGGCCCTAGAGTCGGACATGACTAGCATACCTGTAGGGGGGAAACCTTTACCTTTATCAATCTTGCAGTACATGTTGGAGAGAAAAAGAAAAAAATTCAGTCCAAACTGTGTGAGCATGTTTAAAATGTGAAAGGCTGGGGGGGGGAGGCTCAAGTTGAAAAAAAATGTGTACAGATCATTTGGGGGGAATTGCACAGAAGTCCTTACATGTGAAAAGAGAAAACAAAATCTAGCCACACAGGATGAATTAAGGATGGGTTGAGAAGGCATCTAAAATTCAGAGAGATGTCAAGTGAAATTGAGACAGAAGGGTTTTAAAAAGCTCATTTGTAACACAGTCTCTTCGTATCATCAATATTCAGATCAGTTCATCTATACCAGGCCTATTGGGCCTGTGATCTGGCATGCAAAATATAATGCACAAATCATGTATTGTGGCTTGGTAACTGATTAGTTGTCTCACTTTTGCTAATATTTAGCAGTAGTAGGAGATATGTTAAGTCAGGGCTGTTCAACTTTGAACAGGCCAAGGTCTACTTTTTCCAGCCCAAAGTACCTGAGGGCTTCTACACTAAAACCTCTACTTACGAATTTTATCCGTTCTGAGCACATGCTCATAAGTAATAACTTTTGTAAGTAGAGCAGTTTCCCATAGGAATGCATTGAAAACCAATTAATCTGTTCTGGAGGGAACAGATTTTAATGTGCCATGGCCCTTGAACTGCCCCTCTCGGCTGAGACAGCGAGGGGTGGAGAACATATCCCCTCACTTTTTTTAATTCATGGCCGGTGAGCTACTTTTGAACCCTTTGCGGGCTACCAGTAGCCTGCGGTCTACCTGTTGGACAGGCCTGTGTTAAGTGAACATCACCAATGGCTGCTCAGCCTGAAGGATGACAGTGGCGGCAATGGTATTGTCTCTATTTCATTTGACATCTCTCTGAATTTCAGATGCATTCTCATTCCATCCTTAATTCATCCTGGATTGAATTGTCCCTAAGAGGAACAGTGCTCTATTGTAATACTCTATCCCCATACTGTATGCCTAAAGGACAGTGCCTAAATCTACCAAGGACCTCACTGCCCAATGGGCGGTATAAAAATCCAATAAATAAATAAATAAATAAATAAATAAATAAATAAATAAATAAATATTCTCCATTTTGGTTAGATTTGAGTCAGGTTTCTCCTGCAGGGCACACTGTGTTGGCATTAATTCATGTACCATGGCTGACATCAGCTTGCATACTGGAGCAGCTGCTTGGTTACCTCGAGACTGCTCCTTTTCCGTCATTTGGTCAAGACATAACTTCTCTGCTTCTCTGTGTCTGTTTATTGACATTTCTGGACTTAACCAACTCTTCCCCATTATCCTTCATCCCAGTCCTGCGTCTTGAATCTGCCCTTGAGTTCTGACTTCCGTATCATGGAAGTCAGTCATGGGATTGTGATATAGAGAAGCTGAGGGATTCGACAGCCTCAAACATTCTCCTCAATGATCAAGCTGGATGTTTGGAACCTCTGCTGCAGTTGGGTGCTTGACATCTAGGACTATTAGATGGAGGAAGAGTAAAAATGTCCTTCTGTCAAGATATGTAAAAGTTGATAAAACATATGTTATGTATATTTAACAGAATGTGTAAAGAGAATTGTAAAATGGAGGTAGTTAGATTCTGTAGTGTCATGATGTTAATTCACAAGTGTTAGAGACTAGTAATCACAGGCATGTTAAGTGATGAAGTGCAGGTGGAACTGATTATAACATCATGATTTGTAATGGTTAGATCAGATTGCATCAGATTGTTAATTAGTGATTGCATCAGATCTTATGAGTGCTGAATAAGTATAAAAAGCACTAACCTGCCATTTGATACTGGGAACTGTTATGGTGAGAACAGTTTACCCCACACTCTGTTTGTCTGTTTGCTATATCGTATATAATGCTTGGTTGTTATGCTGTGTATATTTTGATGTATATATGAATATATGAGTTTTTACTCTATTCATTGTCATTGTCTTTCTGTTAGCCTAGCTCTGCAACCCTTTATATCAATACTGACATTTTATCTACGTTACTGCTGCACTGCTCTGTGTCAAGCACAAGTAAATATTATATTTGTTGCTTAAATTGCTGATAGGGTTATGGGCCCAGCTGGGTCAGCAGCCTGATGGGTTTTGTTGTACCTGTATAGATAAAGTGTGTGTTGTGTAAAGTTGTGTTTTTGCAGAGGAAACAGGTTGGAGTTGGAACGGAGACAAAGCAGAGCTGCAAATGATTTCTCTCTGAGGCTTGGAATGCAAGCAGAGGAGAAAAGCAGCTGATAAGGACAAGCCAAGCAAAACAGAGTGTGATTTGAATGAAAGCTGTGGAGGCTAAGGAAATATTTGCCGAAGAAGCTGATAAAAAGTGTTGCAGATAACGGCAGATAAAGGAGCCGGCACTATCAGCGAGAATGGCAAGTATAAAGCTATCTTCAATGACTCTTGTAAAGCTCTCTGACAGTAATTATCTGAATTGGTGTCTGAAAATGAAGCATTTCTTGATCTTCCATGAGCTCTATCAGTATGTAGATAAACAGCTTGATGAGGAAGCTGATGAGGAAGATTTGAAGAAGGATGAAAAAGCCTTGGCGATTATAGTGTTGTCCTTGGAAGAAACGCAGTTCGTTTATGTGAAGGAAGCAAAAACGGCTCATGAGGCTTGGTCGTTTCTCAGAGCAGCCCACATCAAGGACACAGCTGGGAGTAAGGTATCTCTAATGAAAAAATTGTTCCGGTCAAGGCAAAGCCCAGGTGAAACTATTTCTGATTATATAAGGAAAGTAAATAGTATATTTCAGCAATTGTCTGAAGTGGGCATAAATCATGCAGAGGAGTATAAATGCCTTGTTATATTGTCAAGCCTGGATGAGTCATATGACAATTTAGTAATGGGATTAGAAGCTATGAAGAGTGATGAATTGTCTGTATCATTTATCCAGTCAAAACTGCAGCAGGAAGAATCAAGAAGGACTGATTCTAAAGTAAATAAAAAGCCTGCTCAAGTTTCTGGAGAAACAATTCAAGTAGTAAGGAAATGCTATTATTGTGGGAGTGACCAACATGTTTTTCGTTTCTGTAATAAGGTAAACAAGCGGCAAAGGCAAAGAAAAGATGCCGGCACAAGCTGGAAGAGTGAAGGTCACCAGCTGTCTATAATTAAAGATAACAGAGAACAGGAGGGCTCAAAGCAGGAATTATTTATTGTAGATTCAGGAGCCAGCATTCATTGTATAAACAAGAAATGTTTGTTTGAAAAACTAACTTTGTTTAAATCTAGAAATGTAACATTGGCAGACGGGACTCAGGCAGAAATCTGTGGAGAAGGTAATATATTTTTCAAACCTCTCAAATGTGTTTTTGATAAGGTCCTGTATATACCGTCTTTAAAGAATAATTTATTGAGTGTGCCTATGCTTGTAAAACAAGGTTTTCATGTACAGTTCAGTGAGAGTAGTTGCAAGACTGTAAAGAATGGAAAAACAATAGCAACTGGACAGCTCCAAAACAATTTGTTTATGATAAACACTTCTGAGAAATCTTTGAATATGGTTGAAAATAAGCCTCTACATGACAAATGCATACATCTGATGCATAGAAGATTAGGGCACCTAAGTTTTGAAAGCATTAGGAAAACTCTGCAACATGTGGAACATGGGTCTGTGCAAAGCTGTAAAAAGTTTTTAGATTGCCATGTTTGTAAAGGCACAAAGGTGAAGTCTGCTCCCATATCAAGAAAGAGTTTGAGAAAGTCACATCAACCTCTACAGCTGGTACATATTGATGTGATTGGACCCATGGCGAATTCATTTGGTGGTGCCAGGTTCTGCCTTGTGATAACAGATGATTATTCACGTTATTCTTGGGTTTACATAATAAAGCACAAAAGTGAAGTGAGTGCTGTATTTAAGAAATGGTTTCAGATGGCAGAAAGACAGTACAAGCAGAAAATTTTAGCTGTACAAAGTGACAGAGGCAGCGAATTTTTAGCAAAGCAGTTTTTTGACTATTTAGAAAAGAAAGGAGTGAAACATAGATTGACTAACCCTTCTGCTTCTGCTGAGCATGGATTAGCTGAGAGGAAGAATGGAATTCTTCAAAATATAATGAATGCTATGTTGACTGATGCTAAACTTCCCAGAGGTTACTGGGCTGAGGCAATGAAATATGCAAATTATGTGTCTAATAGAGTATGGAGTTCAGCTGTGAATGAAGTTCCTTATACTCTGCTACATGGTAAGAAAGCTTCAATCGAATATCTCCATATATTTGGCTCTGAAGCATGGGTATTAATTCCAAAGAAATATAGACACAAGAATAGCCCAAAGTCAAGAAAGCTTATGTTTATTGGTTTTCAGCCTGCAGCAAAATCCTGGCGTTTTTGTGACAGTCATGGAAAAGTTTATATTAGCAGGTCTGCAACATTCTGTGAACAGAGAAATTGGGAAGCTCTACATGCTAATAATGAAATGTTTTTGCCAAGCATTTGTCCCCACACTAAGGTTAAGAAGGTTGCCAGTGATGGAGGGGAGTCTACATCATTGCATGATGAAAAAGTGGAAGATGAGGAGCCAGTGTTGCTCAGAAAATCTACAAGATCCAACAAAGGAATGTCACCTGAAAGGTTTGTTGTGAATTATGTATCCCATGAGCCACAGAATTATGAAGATGTGCTGCTGATGCCTGGAGAAGAAAGGAAGCAGTGGATGATGGGCCATGGACAAAGAGCATATGTCTCTGAAGGAATGGCAAGTGGATGCACCAGTGGATGGCGCCAGAGAGCAAAGGACATTTTGCAAGAGAAATAGGTTGCTTGTACACAAAAGGTTTTTTTGATATTGATAGTATTTGTTGATGAAGCATTGGAAAGGTATAAAGCATGTTTTAAGATACCTTAAGGGAACAATGCAAGAAAAGTTGAAAATATCCATATGTGATAACCTTGATCTGATTAGCTATGCAGATGCTGACTGGGGTTCAAGTCCAGAAAGGAGGTCAATGTCTGGATATGCCATATGTTTAGGTAACTCACTAATTGTCTGGAAAGCCCGAAGACAAAGGTACATTTCGTGTTCTTCTACAGAAGCTGAGTATGGGGCTGTGAGTGATTTGTGTTGTGAGTTAACCTGGGTAGTACAGTTGTTAAAGGATGTGGATGTAAATATAAATGTAAAACTACCAGTCAAAGTATATAATGATTCTTTTTCGTGTATCCAATTAACACAGAATCAGAAGGTTGGATCCAGAAGCAAGCACATTGGGATCCGTTACCAGAATGTGAAGGACTGCATAGAACAACATTTGATTGTATTGGAATATTGTACAAGTGTTGATAATTATGCTGACATATTTACAAAGCCTTTGTATAAAGATAAACATGTATGTTTTAAGAAAAGGCTAGGAGTTGAAATCTGTTAAATATAGGAGGGGTGTCAAGATATGTAAAAGTTGATAAAACATATGTTATGTATATTTAACAGAATGTGTAAAGAGAATTGTAAAATGGAGGCAGTTAGATTCTGCAGTGTCATGATGTTAATTCACAAGTGTTAGAGACTAGTAATCACAGGCATGTTAAGTAATGAAGTGCAGGTGGAACTTATTATAACATCATGATTTGTAATGGTTAGATCAGATTGCATCAGATTGTTAATTAGTGATTGCATCAGATCTTATGAGTGCTGAATAAGTATAAAAAGCACTAACTTGCCATTTGATACTGGGGACTGTTATGGTGAGAACAGTTTACCCCACACTCTGTTTGTCTGTTTGCTATATTGTATACAATGCTTGGTTGTTATTCTGTGTATATTTTGATGTATATATGAATATATGAGTTTTTACTCTATTCATTGTCATTGTCTTTCTGTTAGCCTAGCTCTGCAACCCTTTATATCAATACTGACATTTTATCTACGTTACTGCTGCACTGCTCTGTGTCAAGCACAAGTAAATATTATATTTGTTGCTTAAATTGCTGATACCTTCCATGTAAGTACTTGGTGGTACAAGGTAGGTGGCATTCAGATCTCCAGGGAAATAAGCAGATACGGGTTTGGGCTTCCCTTGTGATCCTCTTCTCTGGGGTAACACATTGTCCACCAATAGACCTCAATAGCAATAGCTACCCTTTCATGTGCCATCGAGAAGAGGAACAACCTGACCCAGTCTGGGATTCTCTGAAAGGCTCCCCAGTCCTTCTCTCCACAGCAGTCCCCCCTGTGCCATTTCCTCTATGATGCACAATGCATGAGGGATGTCTGTGCTGATTGGTGGGTTTGTGGACCAATGGGAGAGTGGGGAGTGACCTGAGAGGATTTACTAGGTGGTGGTAGCAATAGAGGAAAATCAGAAGCGATGTTTGTCAATACCCCGTGAAATGGCTGGGGGGGCATGCACGTTAATGCTAAAGTCCCCCTATCCTAAGCCAAAATGCTCCACCCATAGATGGTTGCCCATCCATTTCTGTTGGGTGACTGTTGTGGGGGAAGGGAATAACACAAGCTCTATAATGTCCGATCTGGATTTCTGGGGGACCGATGCCCACAAGGTAAGCCATAAACAATGCAGAAATTGCTGGAATCAAACTCCCTACTCTAATGCCTAGTCAAGGACCCAGTACACTACCGTGGCATCCAACACAGGGTTTCAAAATAAAGAAGTCCACTACTAAGCACAGGAGTTGCAGGCCATTCTCATTTTCATAATCCCGTCAGCTTCAGTCATCCAACTCTTGTCCATCCACTTCTCTATCCTTAATTCCTTTTCTATTGTTTCAAATCATCATGGGATTTTGCTCAGGAGATCCCCTGATTGAGCCACATATTGTCTTTGATAGAGAAAGGCTGCTGGAGACAGTAGCTTTGGAAGCGCATGTTTCTTTTAGGATAGGCTTCTCGAACAAAGGCACAAAAGGTCATGCTTATTTTTGGACTACAAGTGTCTGTAGAATTCGGGGAGCTGTAGCCTCTAAAAAATAATAATATGTTCTCCAAGCAGTGATCTGGAAAAGAAACCTGGTCCCTCCATCTGGGTCCTGGAGACGTAGTTCATTTCCCTGGCACATGAGAGGCTTTCCAGATCCATTTGCTTTAACAGGACAGTTTTGCATGTGAACCAACAGCAAATTTGGCTCCAGGAAAGACAATGGCACAGTATCCTTAATCTAATATCATTACTATCCCATTTACCAGCAAAGGACACTGATTACATGTACACTGTCAAATCCCAAGTTCCTCTATGTTCCTGCCAAACACGGTGCAAGGGGATTTAGTGCATTATTCATGATCAACTCCAAACCTTGTTTTTGCCCTTTCCATTGTTATGCCTTCCTAGCTTCCAGTCTCTCTGGATAGTTTTGATCCTCCCGTCTCTCATTACCTTGCCTGTAGTGAACAGTGTAAGCCAATTATCAGGCCATAAACCTTGTCTTCCTAAGCCATTTCAAACGCTTATGTGCCATTTCTCTGTGTCAACTGCCTTAGATCCTGCTTTGGCTTGCCATTATCAAGAACGCCTGGACTACTGGAACACCCATCTCATGCCTGTTTTTAATTAAGCAGCCATTAACAGAATAATATTTATAAAGTGCTTTAAGCATGCAAATGATTATGCCCTGTGATTACTGTTAAATACAAACTAATCCTCTCATTATTCTGTCTTGTCCATTTCCCACACTATCTTTAAACTAATTATCTGAAAGCGGGTTGCTTGACCTGTGCAAAACATTTCTTTTTTTTTTTAACTTAAGATTTGCATTATGATTTTATTTAGGCACTTAAAATTCTTCCTTCCATAGCAGAAAGTAGACACCCAAGTCAGAGCCTGGAAAAGTTACTTTTCTGAATCAGAATACAAAGAATCCCTCTGGGTGGCATGGCTGATGGTGGCTTCAGAAACTTAAGAGGTTTTCAAGGCTCTGCTTATCCTTCCATCGGGCAGCCTTCTATCCAGACCGAGACTTGCTGAATCCTGTTCTTCTGCCCCACTTATACAATGGCCGATTGGGAAAGTAGTTCAGCATTTCCTGAGTTTGTTTACGGAGGTATCCAGTACCCACCTGCAGAAGCACAGGTCTCAGGATTTCCAGTGGAGCAAACCTCATAAAGGATTGCCTGGCTCCCTCTTTGGCTGCCTTTAAAAAACTATTAAAAACTTGGCTATTTAAGCAGGCATTCCCTCAAATATAATGCAATTTCAGTGTTTACCCATTAAATCTTGATTTTTACCTGATTGGCCTGCCAATAATAATGCATTGTTTTGTGTCACTTTAATATTAATTTTATTTTTATTTTTATTTTTATTGTATTACTATTCTATGGTTTTATTGTATGAATTGTTTGAATTTGTTAATTGTTGTAAACCGCCCAGAGTGACCTTGCTGCCAGATGGGCGGTATAAAAATCCAATATATACATAAATACATAAATACATAAATAAATAAAGAGCTACAGGGGTGGAAAGTAACATTGGCTGAAATTTAGATATAAGCCACAACCAGGTCCATTGAATCAAGGGAATTTACAGAGGAGTTGATTCAGCAAATCTGAATGCTTCAATGGGCATACTCTAGTTCTGACTTAGTACTGCAGTTCAGCCCCTACGTCAGACCAACAGGATTCTAGCTATGACCTTTAGAAAACCTTTTAAACCCATGCTTATTAAAATGTTAATAATCTATGGTACATTTTCTTTCTGTACCTGGCTGTGAAAGGCCCAAACCAAGGACAAGGTTACCTCCGCTGGGCGAAGTCCCGCGGCGGGGGTGCTTTGCCCTCGCACCAGGGAGGCGTCACGGGTAGCGCCGGATCACGTGGGGCCAGGGGTATAAGAGCTTTTGGCCCTCAGACCCTGGCCCTCTTTTCTCCGGCGCTGCTGCCCGACGGAGCTGCCCGACGGAGCGGTCGACGGAGGATCTGGGGAGGAGAGGAGCGGCTTGTTGCGGGCTGCGAGGACGTGCAGCCCGCGTGGTGAAAAGGATGAGCGGCAAGCTTGCCGCTTTAGAGGCTGCTGAGCGCGCCGGCTTTGAAGCCGCGGCGGCTCTTGGTTTTAGCCGGCTGTCAGCCGGCGGGGAAGCGCCGGCGGGGAAGCCTTGCTTGGCCGAGGGCGGGTGGCATTTAGCCAGCCGCCCAACGGCCAGGAAAGGCAAAGCCAGACGGTTTCGGGCTTGGCGGGCGGTGGGCGGGCTCTGAGTAGCCGGCAGTTAGCGAGCCAGGGGGCCTTTTTCTGGGGGTGGTGGGGGAAATCAGCGCGGCACGGCCATGCTTCTCAGCTTGCTGAAGGGACACCCCCCGCATTAGCGGAGTCCCCCCCACTTTTTTGTTGAACAGCAAGGGCCGGGGGCGGGTCCCTCGACTGGGTTAGAGCCTTCATCTTAAGGGGTAGGGAACCCCGGGAGGCCTGCCATTGCCACGAGGGAGTGGGGTGGTAGTTAAGGTGGCAAGGCCCCGGCGTATTTGGTAGGGGGGACCCCAAAGGAGGAGCAAGGTGGGGTAGTGCTGGATCCTAGCCAGGGGCAGTATTGCCAACCAGGGGGCCACAGGGCCTCAACAGACAGGTAGGAGGCGTGGGGCTGGGGGCAGTTGCTGGCGGTCGCCATCTTGCTGCCGGTGGCCATTTTGTGCTCCCAGCCATTTTGTCCAGGGACCTTGTGGGCCGGGCGGCCATTTTGAATTGGCCTCCTCGTGGTTCTGCCTAGTCATTTTCAATCTGTTGGCATCTACCTGGCTAAGCATCCTTGCTCGCCCGGGGCTCCTAAGGCATTGTTGACTTTAAGAGGTGGTTGTGTTAAGGGCAGTATGGCACCCAAGAGGGGTAAGGCCGGTGGGAAGGGCAAGCAGCTGGCGATGAGAAGGGCCCATGCAAGGCCTTCGCCTCCCCTGATTTCATCCTCGGATGAGGATGATTATCCTGACTTCCGGCCCATCTGGGATAAACTGAGTTCTTTGGAGCGGGAATGGGCTCAAGGGTCCGGGATGTCTCATTCCTTTGATAGGCGGCAGTCACGGAGGGAGACGAGGGCCAAGAAGTTAGCCGAACTGAAGCAGGTCAGCGACATAATGCTTGCTCGCATTGCTGTTTTAGAAGGTGAGAGGTCCGCTGGGAGCCAGGAGCTTTTTGGCGAAGACGCTGGGACTAGTGGGACGACCCACGCTGCAGTGCAGGCCTCAGACCTGGAAGATGAACGGGACGAGCCCTTTATGATGAGAGGAGGCTGCTGGCGGGTCCGAGGTGGGAGTGGCGATGGACCTGTCTGTCATACCCGGACCGAGACCCGGACGGGTCAGATCACCTCCACGGGCTCGTGAGTCAGTTGAGCATGTTCCTGTTACACCAAGCACACATAGGGAGAGATGGCCATGGCACCCGTCAGTCCTCAGGTCGCCGACCAGGGAGGTGCGGGCCCTTCCACAGGGCGCAGTTCCAGTAAGGCGGGCTGAGTCGGCTACGCAGACCATGCCTATGGAGACCAGGCCCATTTCAGTGGAAACTCAGACTGACAGACCGGCCCAGGAGTTGCCCAGGCGGAGTTCAGTGGCTGTCAGTACCACCGAGCACACCATCCCGTATAATGCCCTACCGGATGAGGACGAGTCCCTCCCGTTGGGGGACCACCTTTCCCAGGCCATGATTCATAAGATTTTACGAGGGGATTATGTGGAAGTGTTTGAGTTGCTCAATAGGGAAATAGAGGAAGGTAAGTATGATAAGTTAGATGATAAAGATAGGGAGAAAATTAAACGCAGGAAGCCGGATCGTTGCTGGATCAAGTGGCAAGGCCATAGGGGGATGCTCTGGGACGGCTTCATTCCCTTAATTATGCAATGTTGTGCGGTCCAGCTGCCTGAGATATTGGTAATTCACCTTGGGGGGAATGATCTGACGAATCACCCAGGCAAGTCCCTGATTTTACAGGTCATTGCTGACCTGAAGTTTTTGAAACATCATTTTCCCCACATGCGGCTTATTTGGTCCGAGATCCTGCCATTGATGGTTTGGAGGGATGCGTGGCATCCTAAAAAGGTCGATTGCACCCGGAAGGGTGTCAATCGTGAAGTGATTAGAGCTATGCAGGGGGGGGGGCTCGGGTGAGTTCTTACCCATCCTCGGCTCCGGGGCCGAGCGCCTGAACTCTATAGGCCTGATGGAGTTCACCTGTCCCCCGTAGGTTTGGATATATTTTTGAGGGATATTCAAGGAGGCCTGGTCGATGAGATCACCCTCTTGGTGGGGGACAAGGAGCATACAGGGTAGCTCCTTTGCTGTGGCGGGTAGTGAATAGGTCTTTTTAGGTTTGGGAGATCCCAATGGCATCCAACGGGTGCTTGGTAGCCCTCTTGCTATAAATAGGAAATGCCCATTTAATGCAGCCATAAATCTAAATAGCAATAGGCAGAGGGCGGCCCGGTATTTTTTTCTATGGGGTTGGAAGCACGCAGAACAGATGTGCAGCGAGCTTACAACTGGGATCTCACAAATGATTTTTGGTATAAAGAACTCCCTGGGGTTCAAGTTATCAACCTATTCACTACATAGGCCTCCTTTGTCCCTTAAGAGTTTGGTTAATAAGTTAATAAAGTTGTGGCCCTATTTAACCCAATGCCGTTGTCCGCCTCATTATTCCTGGGCTGGGAGGGCAAGGCAAGGCAACAAGACAGTTACTGAAGGAGAGTAGGGAGAGATGAAGCCACAGTCCACCATCAGCCTAAATGCAAAAGCCAGGACAACATCTGGCACAGTTCACACAGAGGGCCTGAAGATGCATTCCCAATAGTGATAAGAGGATCCAGACACACAGGAAGAAATACAGAAACTAGTACATACATTATTTCTAGTAGCAATGAGTTTCAACGGAAGGCTTTTTCACAGCTGGAATTCTGGAGCCCTACTCGGCTCTCAACAGTCAGTGTTTGGCCAGCTGGGAGAGAATACCTCAGCCTCAGAGGTTGGCTTGTAGTTGTCCCGGAGGAAGAGCCAACAGATGAAACTCTTACTCTTGAGGAGTCATTCCCTGCAGCGCTTAACGAAGATTAAAGCCAAGAGGAAGCCTTCAGCCCAATGTACAGGAATGGGCAGGGGGTCTCATCTCCTCCTTTGACTTCACTCTCGAGCTTCCAGAATCTTCAGCCAAATGCTATTGGCTCACCAAGGATCCAGGGTCTGTGAAGCTGGGCAGTTATTCCACTCTGTAAGGTTCTAAACTATCGGCAATCACACTGGAGGACTCCTCTGACATAGACACAACAGACAACTCTCTCCAAATGAAGCTGGAATCAAAATCCTGTATGTCATGCTTTTTATCAACTATTTAGGGAAAGGGCTCACAACACAGTGGGAAAAGGTTTGAGTGAATCCTCTGTGAAGTCACACCCAGAAAGTTCGGTTTCCTTGGCCAAAGACAGGGGTTAGCAGAAAATGAGTGTTCAAAAAAATAATCCAGTTCTGAAACCACTCCAAAACAAAACAGAAAACAACCACCTCTCATTCATCAATATGGAATATCATGCCTTTGTTCACTATTCAAAATAGCAGGAAATACATAGTACAACACTGCACTGCAATATTGTTCCTGCATTGCCAGCAGGAAAATGGATGCCCAGCTTTACAGCTGAGTGACACCAATATCTCAGCAGTCAGGTTGGTCTACAGGACCCCCTCTTGTGCTTATTACCAATCACAAGGAAACACCATACAAGAGAAGATCCCAGAATCTGAATCCTTTTTCATTTTAACAACATCTCACTGAAATACAAAGGAGCTGTCAGAGGTCATTGGAAATGTTGCTTCCTGACTAGAGATGGGCACGACAAGGAAAAATTACGTTTCGAGTTGTTGTGTGTTGGAGCCGGCCCGTTTCGGCTTGTTTCCTTTTTCGCGAAATTTTCCAAAAATTTGTCGTTTCGTTTGTCGGTTTTTCGTCTGTCGTTAGTACTGGTTTTTGGGGGGGGCTCCTGGAGGCACCTCTCTGGGGTGGGTGCCTCCTCTGGCCCGCCATGAAGGGAAAGCGGGCTCCTGGAGGCACCTCGTGGGTGCCTCCTCTCCTCACCCGCTACAAAATGGCATGCATAGCCAATTGGATATGCATACCATTAAGTTGCAGTTGCAGCAGGCAGAGGCACCTCGACAGGTGCCTCTGTGACTCACTGCCTGCTTGGACTGGAGAGCGAAGTGAGAGAGGACCGGACCCCTACAGGCGCCCGCTGTGACTCACTAAGAAGGGAAGTGTACTTGCTGTAGTGCAATGCGAGTACACAGATCTGGCTTGGGGTTAGGGGTTAGCGCAAGGGCTAGGATTAGGGTTACTGGTAAGGTTAGAGTGAGTTACTGGGGTGCACCTTTGGGTCCTCTCTGACCCACTAAGAAGGATAGTGTACTGGCATATGGGTTAGGGTTAGCGTTAGGGTTAGGGTTCGGGCTAGGGTTAGTGGCTTTTTATGCCCGACTGGCACATCCCAGAAGTCTCGGTCAAAACCTGGCCAAGTGGCCATGCAATTGGTGGAATGGCTCCAAAAATTTGCATAGTCCACTCCCATGGCCAGCCCATCATTGCGCAGGTGTAAAAAAATAAAAATAAAAATAAAATAAAATAAAATCAACGGAGACGTTTTGTTGCAAGAAAAACCCACTGCTGCTACTGAAAAAATTCAGGCAGTTTTAAAATAGCTATTTTCGCATGTTTCTGTGGTGCTTTGGTGTGTTTTTGGACCACAATTTCAAAATAAATATTGCAGGTCGCCCCATTTTGGATCCCCCGCCCGCACCGCATGGCGAGTTGGCGAGACGACGAGGATGCACAGCCCAGGAGAGGAGAGGGGGGAGGCCGGGGACCCCCCGCCCCCCAGAAACCACCCTTCTGGTAGGTGCCCTCACTGAGGCAGGCCGCAGGCATATTTTCGCCTGCTTTTTTGGCCGGGATCTTTTTTTTTTTTAAATTTTAAAACTTTTTTCCTGTGCCGCACCGCTTGGCGAGTTGGCGTGGGCAAGTGCGACTCAACAACGAGGATGCGCACTTTGCGCAGCCCAGGAGAGGAGGGGAGGGAGGCCGGGGACCCCCCCCAGAAACCACCCCTCACTGAGGCAGGCATATTTTCACCTGCTTTTTTGGCCGGGAATTGGGTTTTTTTTTTTTTACTTTTTTCCTGTGCCGCGCCGTGCCACTTGGCGAGTTGGCGTGGGCAAGTGCGACTCGACGACGAGGATGCGCAAAAGGTGCCCCCTCACTGAGGCAGGCATATTTTCGCCTGCTTTTTGGCCGGGAATGGTTTTTTTATTTTTAAAACTTTTTTCCTGTGCCGCTTGGCATTGCGCGATCGCTGCGATCACAACGACAAATCAGACCCAATTTTTCTTTAGTCGGTTCGTTACCGTTTCCGTTACGTAACGGAAACGAGAAATGGAAACGGAAACGAGAATTTCGCCAAGTCGTGCCCATGTCTATTCCTGACTATAATTCTCAGATTTCTGGGGAGCTGTGATCTAACATACTAACTTTTCCAGGGTCTGTATGGAACTGAGTTTTTTCTAGAACCATAGTTTAAAGGGGAAAAACACTATGTTGCAAAAAAAAAAGTCTAACCTGAATTCCTGAAAACCTGATGGCCATACCCTGTCATTTCAGGCTGCTCTAAAGCAGTCAGGAATGTGCTTCAAGGACTCAGGACAGGTTGGCAAATGCACTTGCCGCTCACTGGGCAGCAATTCCCTTCCTAATCTCATGCTAAATTTCTCAGACACTCTGGAAGAAAAACAAAACAAAGACCGCCAAGCTCCCTTGCCTCCAATGCAGCAGAATGGCTTTCAATAGCACGCTGACCTACTTCAGAATGAAACTTGGCAGGAACTCTGAAGATTGTGTTTGCTACTTTCAGCTAGCAAGCCAAGAGGGAAGAGGAAATATATCAGAGTAAACCTCCTCCACTATATGGCACTCTCCTGATTTGATAGCTCTGCAAATTCAAAAGTGGAGTGTTCAAAATGGGTCCCGCTGATTGATGACAGAAGTGTGGCATGTCTTCTGTGCCACGGTCCTGTAGGATCCTGGTGGTGAGCTTCGCCAAGAATGATATTCTTAGAAAATTGGGAAGCACACAGAGGGTTGTTTGGCTGCCTAGATCATTACACATCTTCTGAAATAATACTAGGCCTGTTTGTGTGCTGGCTACTGTTTGGCTCCAGGGAGTAGGTTTGTAGATATTTGGTATTTAAATGAGCACACAGAGCAACAGAGATGCACCAAGCCTCACAATTTCAAAAACATTCCCTCTTCCATAGGGTGTCTCCTCTGGCTTTCAACACAACAGCACCACACGGACAAATAGGAACCGACGACAGCTGTATGTAGTAGCTTTAGTTAAATGTGACCAAGTGAATGGAAACCAGTTACCGCAATAGGTCACCTCACCAGTTAATACAGTGGGCCTCTTTGGCACTTTGTCATTTCCAAAAAAGTGGTAATAGGGTAGGTGACTTGGAAGTTTCTCAGAACTAGGGCAGTGTCAAAATGTGCAGCCAAGGCAGGCTGAAACATTTGCAAAAGAAGACAAGGAAATGAAGAAACTGTCAAGTATCTGACAAACCATACTCCCCCCCCCCCGTTTCCAGAAAAGTTCGGCAGTGCTCTGTCAAAAGTGGCAAAGGGAAGTGATTGCCTACTGTTAACTGTTCTTTTAAGAATGAGAAAAGATTCTGACACATTGACTTCCACTGACTGGTCTGTATAGGCCATTGTCGTGGAATGTCTTTTCTTTGTAACTATAAAGAGGCACGAGATAAGCCAGTGATTAGCCAGTTTGGAAGTTCTGTTTTTAAAAAAGATTAATTATTGCCATAATTCCAGTCACAAGAAATTAATTGCAATCGTCGGCACATTGTGAAAGCAACCATTTCCCCATTTCTTCAATGCAACAAATATATTGTGCATGTGTGCTGTGCTGCCAGGTTGAAACTGACTTTTATCAATCTTTATAGGGTGTTGAAGATAAGTGAGATACTTAAGGAGTGGCTTTACAACCTCCCAAGTGAAAATTTGAACCCTGTTCTCCAAAGTTCTAGTCTATCACTCTTTCCACTACATCAAACTGAGAATCCAAACTAGGGATGGGCACCTTACAAAAAACAACACATTGTTTCCTCATTTTGTAAGCTTACAAAAGCTTACGAAATGAAACAAAACAGCAAATAGTGTGCCATCAAGAAATGAAATGAAATACCATTTTTTGTTTCGGAAATGAAATGATTCATCCTAGCCTCTTGATTCAGCTGTCTTGAGAACAGGAGGGTTATTTTTAAAATAATTGATTTGTTTTCCTTTCTTCCCATGCTTCAGCTGTTGAGATAGCTTATCTCTGATCTTGATCAGCCTGAAGCCAGCCAGCCCAGGAGCTGAGCGGTTCCCTTTGCTGGCTATGTCTGCAAGTTGATTTAAACTGGTTGTTTTCCTTTCCTTTTAAAGTAGGACTTTAGTGTTTCTTTTTTAAAAAATATTTTCGTTCCTTCCCTTGCCGCGCCACAGATAAGCTGTATTTATGTCCCCAATTGCTCCATGCAGCTATTAGGTTTCTAGCTTGTTTGCAGAGGGTTCTTTGCTTGAAAGCAGATTGATTGGAAGGTTTGAAGGTCTTTGATTTAGGACAATGGTCTCCCTGTTAAATAAAAAAGAAAAGCTCCCTATTATTTATAGCTAGAGATGAGCAAGAAACAAACTTTTAGTTTGTTTCGTTATTCGTTATTCGTTTCATTACGTAACAAAATGAATAACAAAAATAGGGGTAAATTTAAAATGAAACGAAACAAAATGAAAAAAATGGTTTGGTTCATTTTGTTAATGTGGGGCAGAGATGTCTCCTATCTTGTGCTGGTCCGGAGATCCGGTCTTCCTGGCTTCAGGGACGGCGACCAGGAAAAAAAGCTGACAGTTGTGCTACAGGTATAGCGCGGCCATATGGTCAGCAGTAAAAAAAACCAATAATAAAATTAAAAAATAAAAGAAGCACCGACCCGGCCCATGGGGTGGCTGGGCTGGCGCCCTACAATCAAGAAAAATAAAATAAAACCAGCGCCGACCTGGCCCCAGAGACCGCCCAGTCGTCGGTGCTTGAAATTTTTTTTAAACAACCCATCCAGTGTGCGGGCCCAGTACCAGCCCACAAGCACCGGACCCGGCCCACCGGCCACGAAACTGGCCCATGTGTGTGGAACCAGTGTGTCTGGAAAATAAACAAACAAAAAAACATGATCTGGTGTGTGGGCCCAGTACCGTCCTGCCAGCACCAAATCCAGCCTGCTGGCCATGGAACTGGCCCACAAGTGCAGAACCAGCATGGCTGGAAAAGAAATAACCCAATCCAGCACACAGGCCCAGTACTGGCCCGCCAGCCCTGGACGCAGTCTGCAGCCAGCAAAAAAAAACAAAAACAAAGCCGACCGGCCTGCACTACAGCTGTAGCATGGGTCATGTGGTCAGAGTTTTTAAAAATCAAAATAAAATCAAAATAAATTTAAACATTTTAGAAAAGGAGCATGAACCCAGCCCCAGGGGTGGCCGGGGTGGCACCCTAAAATAAAGAAAAAATAAAAAAATAAAACCAGCACTGACCCAGCCCCAGGGGCTGCACAGTCGACTCTTGGAAAAAAAAATTTTTTTAAACAGTAGCTCCGGCTGGGCCCCAGTGGTGGCCTGTTCAGCACCCTATAGATAGATAGATAGATAGATAGATAGATAGATAGATAGATAGATAGATAGATAGATAGATAGATAGATAGATAGATAGATAGATAGATAGATAGATAGATAGATAGATAGATAGATAGATAGATAGATAGATAGATAGATAGATAGATAGATAGATAACCAAAAAAGAGGCCGCACAGCTGTAGCACGGCCGGAACCCAGAAGAAAAAAAAAAAAAGATAAAATAAAATAATGGACCACCGACCCAGACCCAGGGGTGGCCGGGTTGGTGCTCTAAAAGAAAAAAAAAAAAATAAAAGAAGAGCCCACCTGGCCCCGTGGGCCACGTGGTGGGTGCTTGGGAAAAAGAGGCATTGGCCCCTGCCACAGGGGCCAGTATCTGCCTGCCGCCACTGCCGAGGAGCCACTGCTGCTGGTAAGAACCTGAACCCCAAACTGGTTTGGGTTAGTACGCACCCAAACTCACACCAAACCAAGGGTGGGCCTGAACCAGATGAACCCGAACCATGGGTTTTCTGGTTCGTGCCCACCTCTATTTATAGCCTTATAAAGCATTACATTTCATGACTAAAATTGTTTTTAAAAATCCATTATTGAAAATGAAATAAAATGAAGACTGAAACGAAACAAAACAAAACAAAACACAATATTTTGTCCATCTCTAGTTGCTTGATTTTAAATTGTTTTATATACGTAATATTTTAAAATTGTTTTCTCATCTTTATAACCTACAATGTGAGGCAGTATGGTCTATAAATAGGTTTGAATTAATACATAAACAAATATTTTCTCACTCAGAAAAGAAACATTGGGGATGTTGAATCAACACCAAAAACAACAAAAGCATTGGGTTTTATATTAGGGGTAGTTTAAGGATATCTTAAACTTTCATGGCAGTTAACTTCATGTCTTATTCTTCCTGGGAATAAAAAGATGGTGACTGACAAAGAAAAATCAAAGACTCGTACATTTCAATGTAGTTCCTTCTCACAGGGCGAATTTGTCTGAATCCCCATTTGATATCAAATAACTCAGTGTTGCTTCTTCTGAGCATCCTGCAATGGTTGGTGCATGATGGAAAAGCACTTGACACAACTGTTGTCTTGAAGTTAAGTCACATATGGATATAGTCTGGAAAGATAGAAGGCTACCTGTGATCCCCAAGTGTGCCACATTGGCTTCCCTGATGGAAGACTGGGAAATAAATGTTTGTCATTAATATGAAATGTATTTGGAGCATAGAGCATATTTCATTGCAGTAGAGTTGATAGAAGTATGTGAATTGGTTACTTGCTTACTTGCTTAGCTTTTTTTATCTCAAATCACAAACTATTTAGAACAAATCAGTAGATGTGAGTTTATGAGTTTGATGATGACCAGTGAGGGACTTTTTTGGATAGTCTATATTTCCATTTCGTGTCCATATGTAATCCTAACTAAAATATTACATTTTAAAGAACCTTCCTGAATTCCACAAACTGGTATAAATATTTCATCTGTGTTAATCACCATCCTCCCAGAACTGCAGAGATCTCCCACAGAGGTCTGTGGCTGTTTGGTTTACTTATGCGTAAGGCTTATCCAGTTTATTCATGTGAAAGGTTCACCTGGTTTACTAATGAGGAAGGAGGTAGAGAAAGACAATAGCAGTGTGGCAATCCTACAGCGATAATGTCAGCAGAAGCCATAAACAGGTGTTCTGCAGAGCACAGCCGGACACCTGGCACATCAGACCCCATAATCCCTGGCCAGCAAAGTAATACTGGGGTATTGTGGGATTAATTTATGTGTGCATGAGGATTGGGGTTGGGGGCAGAATCAATGCTTTTTGCATTTTAAATCACAGCCTTAATGCAATTTGAACAAGTGTCCCTAAACCTGGAACAAAGCAACACCAGACTGTATATTATTACTGAATCAAATTTGATCCTGAAGCTCAGTTTCAAACTCAGAATTTATTTATATTTTGGTCTGGGCTTCCCACTGTTCTTAGATTCACCTTATTGACTGTTGTTTGACTCAGCCACAGAAATACCAAAGCTAGGCTCCTGCCCTGCCAGTATTTATGGAGCTAAAGGTCAAATCTTGGGGTCAAGTATTCCGATAATCTTTGTTTTAGCATTTTTCATTCCAAATAAGGTGATGTAAAATTAGGAGAGCAGTGAATTTTCATTTTAACCATAGCATATTTCGTCCCTTCCTTGAGGGAGACAAAGAAGTATTGTACAGTGACAACTATAATGACATTACTGAAAGGGGTAACATCACTTTGCTGTGACCTGAGATATCTGGGAGTTGAGTGATGGCAACTGGACGTCTTTTCTTGTGGGATTGAAATGTTTCACTACTCATCCAAGTGGCTTCCTCAGTGTGACGACACCTCACTTTTAAACCATGTAATTGTGATGAAAATGTGAAGTGTAGGGAACCAAATTATTAATCTTCACACAGGATCCACTTGGCAATGCTGCCACCTTTTAAATCATCGCCTTATGAACTGGGACAGATTCATATGTATAATATAAAAATAATGATTATGTTTATTGAGAAAATAAATAAATACAACAATGACTGAAGTTGGTATGCGTTGCCTTAAACATAAAATAGATTAAATCAAATCGTCAAGCCTCCCTGTCTTTAATAAACAGTAAATAGTAAAGCCCTCACACCTAACCTGCCTGACTGAACTCTAACAGAGCTGTGCTCTCTCAGCTTTCTCAGCTCTAAACTCTCAACTCCTAACTCCCTCACAGACCAGGCTCCACCCTTTTTATACCATACAATCCCCCGCCCTCCTGCTGGGATTGGCTAATGATTTACATATGTATTTCTCCTGCTTCCAGGGTGTTGTCACACTCAGTCTGAGAAATGTTAGTGGGAGGGTTCCAATTTATAGTTCACCTTGGTTTCACCCCACCCTGGTCTGAATAGGTGGACAATGGCCTGAACAGGCTCGTTAGATGGACAACGTTCTGGGGTGTGTGAAAGTCACACCTATGCAACTCTTCCCAACACCCATGCCAAGCAGGAGAAGCCGCTTCAACCCAGATACTGCCAATAGTGGCAATCCCATATCCTCCTTTCAAGGGAAGTAATTCATACTAAAGCAGGACATGTGCTCTGAAACATGTAGTGCTTGCCAAAGAAATGTAGTTCAAATTTGAGGCTCCCTGGCTTACTCACAGACAAGTTGTTATAGCCTGTTTATTGGCACATTTGTGCTCCCCCCTGCAAGGAATTTTGAAGTGTGTGTGTGTGTGTGTGTGTGTGTGTGTGTGTGTGTGTGTGTGTGTGTGTGTGTGTGTGTGTGTGTGTGTGTGTGAGAGAGAGAGAGAGAGAGAGAGAGAGAGAGTTGTTTCAAGTAAGCCCGTTTGAATATTCTTTTTCCTTATGAATTTCTTGGAATTTCCTCTCCTTTGGCTTTGGAATGTAGGAAATAAATTAGATCTCATATTGGACACTTCCATGGGCTATTTGGACAACATTTGCCAAAGGTCTATGAAATGATTAGAGATGGGCACAAAATGATTTTTTTCTTTTTTCTTTTTGTTTCAGAATGAAACCAAAAAAATGAACTGGTTTTTTTAAAGAAAACAAAATGAAACAAACTGGAAATCTTCGTTTCTTTCTGGTTTTTGTTCCCCCAATCAGCTGCAAAGGAGTCGCTACCTGAGGCCTGTTGGTGCCCGTTGCAGCCACTGCTGCTGAGGTGCGCTCAAGGGGCGGCCTTCCGAGGCTGTGGGGAGGCCTCCCGGCACCTGGTGCAGCTACTGCCATGGCCGAGCCCCCATGGGTTGGCCTTGTGGGGCTCCGGGGAGGCCCACCATTGCTGCCAAGGATCCGGTGCAGGGTAGCCTCCCAAGGATCTGCGGAGGCCTCCCAGCGCCCACCACCGCCACCACCAAGGATCCATTATGTGGCAGAAAAAAAGTTTTAAAAGCCCATGCTTCCTTCCCCCACCCCCATTGGGTGCTTTAAAAAAATAAACAATGAAAAAATAAAAAATAAAATGAATTTTTTTAAAAAATCATTTCTCAAAGACACGAAACAAGGGGGGGATGGAACAAAAAATGAAACAAAAGGGGATTTTCCCACTTCGTGCCCATCTCTAGAAATGATTAATTAAGATCACAAGAAAAGCATGTGAATTGCTCCCTTCTTCATATGTAGATGGCAGGGAATGGCCTCTGCCAGGTTCATGAGCTGCTTTTAGTAGGTCGTATGCACAATGGAAAACCCGTGCATGCAGTCATTACAGACTCAAAAAAAAAGCAGTAATTTTGTGAAAGCAAATGTTTGTAAATGCATTATAGCTCGGAACTCGGGGCTTCCTGTTCATTTCTTTCCTTCTATAAAAATGTTCTGTTTTTTAACCTTGTCATTTCAATGGCTCTATTCAGCTTTTAGAGGCAGGGTAAACACATCAAAAATGGGAATAAAATTATATCTTAAGAGCATGCACTGATTATCCGAATAGGGAAGGACATTTTGTATTAGGTTAAAAAAGCGGGAAGGGACACACAGTTCCAGCAGGCACAGCTTCTAATGACTACCTAAAGTAGGACTGGTCTACTGTGGCCTTTCAGATGTGAAAAATTGTAGCTGTGTGAGATTGCAGCTCCCATTCCCCATATCACCAGCCATATTGGCTAAACCTTGTGTGAACTGTAGTCCAATGTACTGAGACCCATACATTTCCCACGCCTGATCTTTGGGACCGTCCGTACACAATAGTCCCAATGAGATAATTTTAGCATGCACAACAATCCCATTCATTTCTACTGCACACTCAACTGCTGTTCATATAACCTCTATACTGACTCTCTCGGGTTCTTTTAAATTTGTACACCCAACCTTTACTGGTCCCAGATTTACCACTTTGAAATATATTCTTATTTCCACTGTTGCTCTATTTTCTTCACCCACATACCTAACTAGTGGTCATCTGAAGGGTGTAGTATTGAATGCTCTTGGGCTACATAATAACATATTATGTCTGAAATCCCTGAAGGAAAACACCAAGAATTGGCCACTTGAGCTTCAAGGATCAACCACAGAGTTCATAATCAGCTATGACATGCTACCATTGCATAATGGTTTCCAGCGAACAGCATTGTCTTGCTAGGCATGGGATCTCATAAACTCTCTGGTGTCTTGTCCCCATCCAATGATTTATCTCTTTTATATCATTTCCTCAGGAGTTCCTCATTAAAGAAGAGGGCATAGAAGTCGAGGACGAGCCTGGCCCACAGAGGATTCCAGGCCCAATTTGTAGCATCTTCCAGCAAGAGTTGGGAGGGACCCCTATCCTTAGACTTTGTTGGGCTACTGGCTTGAACTAATGGTCTCAGTCGAGGTGGCTTTCTATGTTCCAGCTCCCGGTGCCTTGTTGCGCATGATTTAAAGTGTTCCAAAAGGAATAAATTTGGGGATGCAATTGATAAAGTGAAACAAACAAACAAAATGGTTGCAATGTTTGGTATACTGGGTTGCCATCCCTGTTAGGTCAGAAGGATAGCCATAAATGTTTGTTCTGTGGCTGATCATGTGATGGGTTTGGGTCAAATGACCACTGCCATCAATTTGATGCCTTCAGATTTGGCTTCTGGAATGTGTTTTGTGTTCAGCTGCTTTTGATGACTTCTAACATGGGCCAAATGCTCCACTGGAAATGCTCGTGTTGTCTAAGGCTCCAAAGGTCAACTCTTTTCCTTTTTCTCTTCATATATTCTACACTTCTTCTTAATGTTAGGCTGCAGTTGACAATGAAGAAATTGAAATAGACAGAAATTCCCCATACTCAAGAATTTTATATATACTTTGGTTCAATTATCTGTCCAAACAGAAATTGCAGACAATAAGTCAGAAGAGGACTGAGACTCAGAAGGGCAGCAATGAAGGAACTGCAAAAGATCACCAAGCATAGGGATGTGTCACTGGAGACCAAGGACATTGGATTTCCAATTGCTATGCATGGGTTTGAAAATTAGACAGTTAAGGAAAGGGGGGAAATGATTCATTTAAAATGTCATACTGGAGGACAACTTTGTGGATATACTGGATTGCCAGAAGGACAAAGAAGTGGGTCCAAGATCAAATCAATCATGAATCAAGTCTAGAGGCAAAAATGTTGAAGTTGAATTTTTCCTACTTTGAACACATCATGAAGGGGCAAGATTCTCTGGAAAACACAATAATCCTGGGAGAGGTGGAAGGAAATGGGAAAAGAGGAAGACCAAATACAAAATGAATGGACTCCTTAAATGAAGCCACAAGCATGTGTTTGCAAGACCGTCGAAGGCATGACATTTGGGAGATTGACCATTCATAGGATCACCATAACTTGTGGGTGACTTGAGTGCACACAACAACAATGTTCTAGAGAAAGAATGTATAGATCAGAGAGAGAACCTGTAGCCTTCCAGAATTGCTTTGACTACGGCTCCCATGATTCCCAGCCATTGCACAGTCTGGCTGAGGTATGTTGTAGTTCAAATCCAAAAAGGTTGCCTGCCTCTGAGCAATCTTGGTCATACCCAATGTATTGGTATGATAGTATTAATAGTCATGAGCAGTCAAGTCAGTTCTGACTTTTGGTGATCCTTTTCAGGGCTTCCCTGGTAGATAATCTTTGGCAGTGGTTTACCATCCTTCCTTCTGGGGGACACCCTGGGACTGTGCAGCTTTCCCAGTATTAAGCAGTAACTTGTCTGGAGATAATTGCTCTCCCTGGAACTCCTCATCCCCGTAACCTCTAGCCCCACATCAGGGGGTCCATTCAATTCTGCACCATAGCCATCTTTTAAAAAGCCATTCCTTTTAATTGCATTGATGTTTAATGCCCCATAGAAATAATATTAATAACAAGCATATGGAATTTATGTATTTGGATCATGTTTTGGCCGCATGGTGTTAGAAGCGTCTGTAAGTGAATAACTGAAAAGGATATTCGGCAAGAAAGGAATTCCACTGAAACAGGGCTTAACTCCCAAGGCAAAGCTGTCTTTTATATTCGTCCATAGTAATTCAGCTGAGCCACAGGGGGTGGGGAGGGAAAAACCCAGTCAGTTTTTCAATTTTTTATTTTTGGATTTACTAATGAGGTGCAATGTCATAAATATTCACAGTTCACGGTTCTTTTAATGTAAACCGTGAAATAACCCATCCTCCCCCACTGGTAAAGAGTTAGGCTAAGGTCTCAGCATTTGATAAACTTTCACTACAGACTAATGAAGACAAGAAAAAGGGAAAAAAGATGAGCTTGTTTGGCTTATTTTCTGGGCAACATACCAGTGACCTTGAAAATGGATGCAGAAAACTTCAGAGACTGCAGCATACGAGTAAATATGCAAACTGAAATATCAGCCTGGGTTCATTTTGCAGTTACAACAGTCAAAATCAAGATTAGAGATGGGCATGAACAAAACAAATGGCAATTCATTTTGGTTCAGTTCATTTTAGGGTTCGGTTCGGTTTGGTTCGTTCTAAATCCACTCTGGGGTTCGTTATTCATTTTGTTACATAATGAAACAAATAACGAATAACAAAACGTGCCCATCTCTAATCAAGATGCCAAAGTTGGTTTTGAATGTAAAGATTAAAAGTTTCCAGAAATTGTCTCCTTCAGCTTTTGTGCCACACAGAGGTCAGCAAATTAATCCTGGTGGTTGCTCTGATTGTGTGCTCCATACAAGTCGCTGGTGAATTAAAATTATACATCCTTTGTTCCACAAGGGTATTTTCCTGCTTTGTTTGCACATAAATGTATGAAAACAACAACAATCCAAAATGGTGACGGACTATCATTATCCAAATTGATAGCAGCTGTGCTTACCGAAAAAAATGTTTTCCTCAAATGTGTTGACACTTTGGAAATAATAATAAAAAAGAAGGAAGTACATCACATTTCAATGCGTCCTGTATTCCATCTGAGAAAATATCTCCCCTGTCAGTATACTTGCTGTGCCATTGCAGCCAATGAGTTTGAAAGATTCTGTAGTCAAATTATTATCCAGCTCTTAGTGTACAGTTTCAAAAGAGTCCCCCTTCCCAAACTCAGAGTTAGCATTTTCTTTGCTCACAGTTCTAACAGAGCTTATCATGTACTAATATGCACTTTAGTTTCGCACGGGTGAGATTACAATTTCAAATGGGCTTTTTAAAAAAATCAGAATTTTCAAATATTTGGAAATAAGACATTTACCCATGCCCAAAGACTTGTCAAGGATCCAGTTACCCTCGGCCCTGCTAGGTCCTCTCTAGGAATCTTGTGCCTAGCAGAAATCTCCATCTCCATGAGGCAACAGATATGGTTTGACAGAAGAGAAACATAGATCAGTCTCATAACTGGCTTTGGGTAAGTCTTCAGATGCCATTTTTGCTTGCTTTGCTATTCCGTAACAGAGAGCAGTTCTTAGAAGGGATGGGGTTTTCTGATTTTCTGGAGTACCAATACCGTAATTCTCCATTTCAGGACCTCCACCTACCTTGCAGACATCTTCCAAACATCAGAATGTGATGAACCCCTAGGAGGAAAACCTGTTTTGGAGGCATAACCTTCACTTAAACCCACAAACTCTCTTAGAAATTCCACTTGCTGAACATGCTTAGAAAAAAACCTCCCTGCTGCACTGCGGCAGGAAGAGAAAGCTTGGACAGACCTAGGGCATTTATACATGACCCCTAAGCTCCGCTGCAAATGGCTCCCAGCTCCAGAGCTTAAAAATGTTTCCCCACCAGCTCCGGAGCTAACAGAAAATTAAGTGCTACCCCGCCCACCTAAGCGCGACCCAGCACACTTTTCAAGTACCTGCTCTGGGAGAGTGAAAAAATTTGATGCGGAGAGTGCCGGGCTCTCCTCGCTTCTTTTTGTTGTTGTTTTTGCCTCCCGTCCCTTTAAGAGGAACCAGGAAGTGACAGGGGGTCAGATCAACTTCCACTGGCACTCCGGAGGTAAGAGTGCATTCTTTTCTCCCTTTTTTTCTCCCTCCCCTCATGCAGACAGAACAAGGAAGTGCGGAGGGGGTGGGAACGCAGGGAGAGCGACAAACCCTCAAGATCTCTGGTCCGAATTTAAGGGACCAGCGGATCTTAGGGGTCGTGTAAAAAGGCCCCTAATCTTAAGTACAGTAGGACCCCGGTACCCACTGGGGATTGATCCCAGGCCTTCCCATGCGTGAATAACGAAAACTGTGGATAAGAGAGAATGCCAAAAGCCCCCAAAAGTGCTGTTTTTTTGAAAGTAGCTTGCTTTACAGCGGCTGTTTGTGACAGTGCTTTGCTTTGCAGCTGCTAAATAATTTATTTAATATTTTCCTCTGTCAACCATGGATAACTGAATCAGTGGTTAATGAATCAAGTGGATACAGGGCTTCTACTGCAATCCTTAAAGCCTTCTAATTTAGGCATTCCTCCCAAGTGCATCTTGTTCAGGTGTTTGGAAGGTGCCTGCAAGGTAAGTGGAAATTCCAGAGTGGAGAATTATGGCATTGGTAGTCTAGAAAATCCAAAACTCTCATCTGTTCTCAGTACAGTTTTAAAGAACTGGCTTACATTAGGAAGTGACCAGCCGTGAAGGGATCTGTTGTTGCGGCAGGTTTCCAGCAATTCCTCCTAGATATTTCTCACTGTTGGAGGACAGAGTTGTACCTAGCATATAGTTCTGTACCATAACGTATCCAGTTCAGGAGGTGTAAGCAAACTTTTCCCTTAATTACTGGCTGCCGGAACAGGGTTCTAAAATGGACTTTTGGGTCCTACTGTGCTGAATGTGTCTTGATGTTGCTTCTGTTTACCATCTTTTACTGTGATATTTCTTTAATCCTTTTTAGTATTTGTATCTTATTGGTTTTTTCATTTTGTTTTGCTTTAAATATTGTCTTTGAATGATGCAAGCCACCTTGGGTCCTCTTTAAGGAGAAAGGCATTGTATGCATGTTTTGAATAAATAAAAATAAACAAACAAATGATACTATCCTAGTGCCAGGGTTGGAATGATTTTGTGTGTGAACTGGGATTGGTTGACATCTTGTCCCTTATGTCTGGCAGCAGAATATCTTGAATTAGTTCTCTGTTACGATATTGATAAAGGTTTCTATAAATGCAATCGACATAAGCTCAAGTCAAGAGGTTGTTAAATGGAACTGCTCTAGTGGCGGTTAAATGTCTGATATCCTTTATTTGAGTATTATAAAAATGGGTGAGCCAAAAGGAAAGATGTGAAGGACAGTTCACAGGGTGGGGTGGGGAAGGTCTTTTCAAAAATTAAATGAAAGGAAGTGGAGACTTTCAAGATGGAATGAATACTACACCAAAGAATCATGCTGCTTATTTATTTATTTATTTGTTTGTTTGTTTATTTGTTTATTTATTTATTTGTTTGTTTGTTTGTTTGTTTGTTTACCACCCGTATTCCCGAAAGAACTCCGGGCAGTGAACAAAGAGGGCAAGAACCAGAAGAAACAATACAACAATAAAAACAAAATAAAACGGTAAATAAAAAGAAAGAAAATATAAAGTATATAATATAAAACTTACCCCATTACTTCAGGTCACCGAAGTGCCACAGAGAAAGGGGAAAAAATAACCATAGTATCCTGTCTCTTTTTATTTCTCTGCCTAAAAAGAAGTTCTGGTAGATAGGGCAGCAAGGTGAAGGGCAGCCATTTTGGAATCAGCTTCCTTGTGAGGGACCATGATTGCTGGTTATGTATAATACTCCTTTCTCTACCATCATGGGAGCAAGCAAGGATACATAGACAAGCACATGGTTCTTTGAACTTTCTCCCCCCCCCCAAAAAAATGTAAGCACATTTATGCCCCATTTTTTGAAATCTACTACACCATTTCCTTTATGGCACAGTGGTTAAATGCCTGTATTGCAGGTATAACTGTGCTCACAACCTGGGGCTCAATCCCAGGTAGCAGGCTCATGGCTGACTCAGCCTTCCATCCTTCCAAGGGCATTAAAATGAGTACCCAGTACCTGGGGGGGGCAATGTGTAGCCTGCACGCTGTAATTTAAAACTGTAAACCACCCAGAGACTACTTGAAGTGGTATGGGGTGGTATATAAGCAGAACACTTTGCTTTGGACAACACTGCATTTTTCAAAAGGTGTCGGTTTTTGTGGACCTGTGCAGGTTTGACATGTAGCGATTTTTCAAATATTTTGCAATGAATCACATCAGCAGCTGACGTAGCCGTTGCTGGGAAACTCAAGCCACTATTGTATTCTTTGACTATTGCATTCATGTTGGCCACTGTGGGAACAGAATTATGGCTAGAGAGACCTTTGGTATAATTCAATGTGGCTTTTCTTGTATGTATTTATGTTCTTAACTCGGTGTTCAAGTTCCCTGAAGTCACACTGTGCTTTTTTTTAAACAATGGGGTTATTAATGTGAACATAAAACGGACCGAACTTTCAACAACGAGGGTTTTTCTCACATTTGTTGCCTTATTTATTTCATGTATTTCTGTAATTTCACTTTGCGCTGCCTACTGCATACCCATTTTAAATGAAGAGAATTTTTAAAAATGGTAATATTGGGTGTCAATGCATGCACATTTGCCTCTCTAAGTCACTGTTGTGCCTGGTTAAAACACTGGGCAAAACAGTGTCAAAAAGCTGCCTTGATGAGTTCAAACATGACCAGCACTGTGATTCTTCTGAGAAGTGGTAGTGCCAACTCACACATGTGCTCTTGCCCATTATTGCTACAAACAAAACAACAAAGCATTTCTGCTTTGGAAAGAAAACCGAGTGATTTGGGATATCAAAATGGCAGAAATTAGTGAACCCCAGCACCAAGTGGGACAAACATGAAGAAGAAGAAGAAGAAGAAGAAGAAGAAGAAGAAGAAGAAGAAGAAGAAGAAGAAGAAGAGGAGGAGGAGGAGGAGGAGGAGGAGGAGGAGGAGGAGGAGGAGGAGGAGGAGGAGGAGGAGGCAGAAATTCAGTGGAGCAAGATTTTGAAGGTTTGACTATAGTACTTAATTTTTGTCACATTACCTGGATACTCTTTTAACAAAAGAGCAATCCTCATTCTTCATCTTGACATCATACTCTGGCCCTGGCCCTACTGATGGAAAACTATCACTTATATTTATCTGAGAAATCATTTCTCCATGCATGCTGTGAGATTTTCTGTAGACAAAGACGACATGCTTGTTCCATCATTTAGAAATTTCTGAATCATCCAGCCACCTTCTTTCAACATCAGCTGTCTCAGTTCCTCCTACTGCATCAGCAACACATGCTCTCATTAAACCCACTTTCATACAGGCACTCTGCAAAGTGAGGAATACAAAATGCAGCTTTCATTAACAATGAAATTGCTTTAGCACCAGGTTAGCTATCTAATTGGGACAGCGATGACGAGGAACACCGAATGAGTCATTCCTCGCAAGTGGCCAAGAACACACACTTCTTGCTTGAGGAATCACTGATATCAGTCATCATCTCAAAATTACCTTTTAATGCCAGTCACCAGACTGTGGCCATAAGCAGCTCCTGGGATCTAATGTTGACGGGGTAAGTGTTTTGCAGCTGATGCCTGTGGAGGTGATTGCCGAAGGAATGGTATCTTTCAGAGCCACTGGGTGACTAATGGAGTCTCTAATAGGGATCAAGATGTTACCCTTCAGGTCGCCAAGTATGACAGGATATTATTAAAATATGAGGGCAGTTCAGTGGCTTGCATGAAAAGAGCCGGTTCCATCAGTCCTGCTGCTTTACTACTTAATAGGATCCATGCGTCAGCATCAGACCTTGAGTCTGTCATTAAGAAAGGGCTAGTGTGAGCCTGCATCCTGTCAGCACCCATGCCTTGATTGT
Organism: Phrynocephalus forsythii; assembly: GCA_029282475.1. Lineage (NCBI taxonomy): Eukaryota > Metazoa > Chordata > Lepidosauria > Squamata > Agamidae > Phrynocephalus > Phrynocephalus forsythii. The sequence continues at coordinate 152,567,706 of JAPFRF010000002.1, forward strand.
AGAAATGACCAAGAATAAATCTGTTCTGCACAGAATTCTTTTATATGCATTTGCCGATAATCAAGGGTGGGAATGGGAAGGGTTATGAAACCTCTTGTATGGGCTTGCAGATTTTGAGCCATGGTTGCCAGCTTAGTCAGTAGTACGGTTCATCGTCATGATGTGTACACCCTCACGTCTTGATACCTGTGGGCATCAGATGCAAAGGTGACCAGGTGTTTCCTTCATAAATAATGGTGATGCTCAGAGTAGCCTCTCCATAGCAAGGGTGAGGGGTGAAATTGCAAATGTCCATTTCTTCCCTTCCACCCCGATATGTAGTGTTATAAAATAGTGTTGGACCAAAAAGGTTGAAAAGCATCTTAAGGATCATAGCGGCATAGCCACTAGAGATGGGCACGAAACGAGTAATTTTTCGTTTTCATTTTCATTTTTTCGTTTCATTATGTAACGAAACGAAAAACAAATTTTGTCTCCAAAATGAAACGAAACAAACCGAAACAACAGAAATTTTGTCGTGCATTTCGTTTTCGTTGTGGCAAACACATTGAACTGTAATGAATGCTAACAAAACAACAATTTTTCATTTTTGTTTTTGTTTTTTTTGTTTCGTTACGTAACGAAACGAAAATGAAATTTTTTTGCAAAAAATTCACAAAAAACGAAAATGAACCGAAACAGACCCCCTAAACGACAAACGACAAACGAAACACCGTTTTTTTGAGTCGTGCCCATCTCTAATAGCCACGTAACTGTCTTTTCTTGAGGAGACTTGGCTGATAGTTCTCAATAGGGGACATTTTGGAATGGCTCAAAAATGCTTGAAAAGAAAATTCCTCTCCTTGCCCCCACTAAGAATGGTCTGATTTCGGTCTCTCTGTGTTAGGTGAACATGTTTGTTAAATGCGAGGCATACATAGACCCTGTTAAAGACCTGGTAAACTGAGGCGGTGATACTCTCCCCATTTTGGAGACTGTCTTTCTATAGAGTTCTGAAGTTGGAACAGTGAATGTTGGCCATCTGTTAGAGTGTTGAAGTGTGCCTCCACCTACGCTCAACCTGACTATTTGTAAATAAACCAAAATATTGCAAAATAACAATAATCTGCCATTCATCTCTTTCAAAAAGAAACCAAACCTAGGCAAGTGTGTCGCTGCTAGGATTTCTGATCCCTCAATATGTGCTAAGTGGAAGAACATTTAGTGGATAGTCCCATTCCCCTTAGTACTGTCAAAAATGGTAATTCTTTTTTGGTTAGCAGATGTTCAAGTACAAACAGCTGAATTGAGAAAGCAGAAAAGAATAGCTGAAGTCTCAGAGCTTCCCCCTTCACAGTAACTAACACTTTTATATATTAAAAATCACACTGGAAAATATTTTAAGTAGAAAAGGAAAATTTATCTTTACATACAGTTGTGGTCAGTAGTTATAAACAGAAGAATAAAAGGAAGGTTGCAATTTCTACATGGGGAAGAAACTATTTCCATTACCACATCGTTGAAAGAGACAGTAAAGAAAGAGAAAAACAAAGTGAGCAGGACAGACGGGAAGAGGAGACGTGGAAGTGCAGGAGCTTGCCTCAAATCCCAGAGGTGGGGGGGATCCTCTGCTGTTTGATTAGGGTCCAAAAGAGTCAATCGCCTTATCTTGAGAAAGCTCCCTCACAGTAACACCTAGGGTTACTTGCATGCAAGGTTGTTATTATCTCAACAGGACTAACATGGTCTCAGTCCTAATCTCTACTCTTGCTCCATTATCTACATATTCCTTATTGATGTGTCTATTCTGGCCTTCCAATGGCCAGAAGATCATTCATATGGAACAAAAATCGCAAGTGGGTAAGTGTGATTTGTTCTCTCTGTTCTGTTTAAAGCAGTTGAAATGATAATGAGCCTGCAAGGTTGCAGAAGGTTTAGCACAGAGTTAACATTCTTCAAATGAGCTTGTGCAACCCATCTCTCAAAGCCCATCAGCTGGAGGATCCCTTCTAAGAATGTCCCAAGATAAGTAGGTGGACCTGTCAGTTCTCTCTCTCTCTCTCTCTCTCTCTCTCTCTCTCTCTCTCTCTCCACACACACAGACACATAGAGACACACACACACAACACAGAAACACACACACACACACACACACACACACACACACACACACACACACACACACACACAGAGAGAGAGACAGACAGACAGACAGACAGACAGACAGACAGACAGACAGACAGACAGAGAGACAGAGAGAGCAGCACAGCATCAGTTTTGACCTGATATCTCAACCAAGATACTGAAAACCTGGCAGTTCTTCTCGCTTCACTTCAGGAAGAACCTGAACCAATACAACATAGGTGTCAGCTAAATCCACCTCAGTTCTCTACTAAATTCTTTACATCATCCTTAGCATATGGAGGATGACTTGTTCCATATGTTCCTCTCCCCCCCCCCATGCTCTGCTCATCATCTGAAATTCTGCTGTTTCTTGCTCTAGGGAAAGCAACAAAGATTAGGGAACCCACGATGCCATGCACAATTCTTCCTGGTTGTGATTCATCAAGCACCAGCAGTTTGTGTGTTTTGGCCATTTGTCTCAAACTTAGCTGTCTAGGAATGTTGAAGTTACTTTCCGCTTGTGGTTTTGTTTTGTTTTGCTTTTAATGAATTGCAGTTTTTGTTGCTGGAGTTTTTTTTTTTTTTTAACCCGAGTTTACCATTTTCCAATGCTGTCAGAATGCATTATGTGATTTGGTATTGCGAGTTTATTTTGGGACAGGGGATCATAGGTTTGCCAGTTTTCAGTTCCCCCAAAGCTGGGCAGTTGAATCTGCATGTTATGCAAATCAGTCATTGCAATTTGCATAGTATGAATAATGCACAGCATTAATATTAATGCAGATCTTTATATTGTGTAAGTTAGGTGCAGATCTTTGCTGTATTTTTTTTAAAAACTAATATATGTTAGCCTTTAGATAGAACATTCTAAGCACTGATCTACAAGAGTCAATATGTAGTGCAGGGTCTATCAAGAGACCACAATTCAAATTCCTTCTTAGATACTTACAACAATCACTTTATAACTAGAGATGGGCACAAAACATTTTTCTTTTTTTGTTTGTTTGTTTTTTTGTTTCCAAATGAAATGAAACAAAATCTTTAATACGGCCGTAGGCCAACATCCAAATACTATATACAAGAGCAAGTTAAAACATACTACATTTCTAAAAGAATTAGGTGCAAAGTTAAAATGGCCTAACAGAAAAAATAAACACCTTTCACTCACATCTTAATTTGAAGGGGAGCAAGAAGGGAAAAGAGAGGAGAGGGGAGGAAGAATCCCACTGATAGTTAAGGTTCTATCCTTATTTTGTTAAAACCTTTCCCTCCCATATTTTATTAGCAGCAACTAAAAATTTTGCCACATTATGCAAAGTGGCTGAATTTTGTCTAGATAGAAGTAATAGAGTATAAAATGCCTCAGAACGCCCAGGGAATAATTTTAATTGGGATTCAATGAGTCTTCTTCGGATATCAGAGTAAAACTGGCAAGACAGGAGAACATGGGTTACAGTTTCTATTGCACCTGAATTACAGGGGCATTTGCGTTGAGAGTATGGAGTTTTCTTAAACTTCCCTTCCAATACTGCAGATGGTAATACATTTAAGCGAGCAAGGGTATAGGCTCTGCGATGTTTTTTTTAATTGGTAGCATGAAGAGGTAAGTGGCTGGTTTAAAGGGCAATAGTGCTTTATCCAAAGAGATGTTATTTGAAGTTGCCCCCAGGTCATGCTGCCTCTCAACCTCCATAATACGTTGTTTAAGCATTTGGTTTGCTGCATCAAATGAAATAAAAAAACAATTTTTTAAAAAGGAAAACAAAATTTAATGAACTGGACATTTTCTGTTTGTTCTGTGTCATTTTTCATTAGGTGTTTAACAACCTGCGCCTGCCCCCCCTCCAATCAGGCACATTGGATGAGGAAAGACGCCTAGGTGGCTCCAAGACATTTTTAAAAACCTACACTCCCCTCCCCCATTGGGCGCATTGGGGTGAATGGCGCTGGGTTTTTAAACCAATGAAAAACAAAAAAAAAAAACACAAAAAACAAAATGAATTTTTTTAAAAAAAAATTGTTACAAACTAAACAAAAAATAAAAACTGAAACCAAAAACAAAGCGAAACACCATTTTGGCCTTTTGTACCCATCTCTATTTATAACCTTTGGTTGGTCAGTAAATATCAGATTAGCCTACCCCACAGGAATATTTCTAGAAAAACATTTAATGTGAAGCAACCTGGGCCATATAAACAAAGAATGACTTGCACATTGAGATTCTGGTGAAATTCTCATGAGTTGGGTGTTATTTAGTGGCAATGCCTATCTTAAACATCCATGCCACATCAATCCCCCATGAGTGATACACTGTCCCCTGATTTGCAAGCGGGGGAGGAGAAGGAAAAGTAAGGGCCAGAAGAAGAAATAGTAGAGGGGGGAGGGGAAGCAAAGTGTTCTGCTTCTATACCTCCCGATAGAGATGGGCATGACTTAGCGGAATTCCCGTTTCCGTTTTCGTTACTCGTTTCCGTTCCGCAACGGAAATGGTAACAGGAATTACTCTGCCAGAACTCGAACTCGAACCGACTAAAGAATAATTGGGTCTGATTTGTCGTGGTCGTTCCTGGCATCGCGGCGATCCCGCGATGCCAAGCGGCACAGAAAAAAAGTTTTTAAAAGTTAAAAAAAAATGATTCCCGGCCCTAAAAGCAGGCAAAAACTGTCTGAGGGCACCTAGCAGGCCAGAAGGGTGTTTTATTTGGGGGGGTTCCCCGCCCCCCTCTCCTTGGCTAGTGCTACTGCTGCGCTGCTGGTACCAGGCGGGGGGCATCGTCTCGTCTGCCTTTGCCATGCGGTGTGCGGGCGGGGGGATCCAAAATGGCGACCGCAATATTTTTTTTGAAATCGTGGTCCAAAAACCCACCAAAGCACCACAGAAACATGCGAAAATTAGCTATTTTAAATGCTTGAATTTTTACAGTAGCAGCAGTGGGTTTGTCTTGCCAAAATACGTCTCCGTTGATTTTATTTTATTTTATTTTATTTTATTTTATTTTTTTACAACTGCACATTCGCAATGATGGGCTCGCCCATGGGAGTGGACCATGCAAATTTTCCACCAATCGCATGGCCACTTGGCCAGGTTGACCACAGAGACTTCTGGGATGTGCCAATCAGGCATAAACAGCCCACTAACCATAGCCCGAACCCGAACCCTAACCCTAAGCCTAACCCATACGCCAGTACACTGTCCTTCTAAGTGGGTCAGAGAGGCACCCAGAGGTGCACCCCAATACTCACCCTAACCTCACCCGTAACTAGCCTAACCCTAGCCCTTGCGCTAACCCGTCTTAACCCTAAGCCAGATCTACTTGCATTGCACTACACGCAAGTACATTTCCCTTGGAGCGGGTGCAAAGAGTCTGCCAGTCCGTCACTTGTGGCTCTGGCTGACTCCTGCAGCAGCATTTGTGTGCCATGCAAACCATGCCTGCAAGTGCTGCCTGACTGTGTCTCAGACTGTTGCAGGGAAGGCACCCCAAAGAGGGGTGCCTCTGCCAGTCTGCTGCGTCTGCAATATGCATATCCATAGCATATGGCTATGCATGCCCTTTTGCAGCAGCGCTGGCGGGTGAGGATAGGAGGCACCCACCACAGAGAGGTGCCTCCAGGAGCCCGCTACCCCCCCAAAACCAGTACTAACGACAAACGAAAAAACGAAAAATGAAACGACAAATTTTTGCAAAATTTCGCAAAAAACGGAAACGAGCCGAAACGGGCTGCCTCCGACACACGACAACTCAAAAACGTCATTTTCCCTAGTCATGCCCATCTCTACCTCCCGATAGTGTTTAAAGCATTCTCTGTGTGGTTTACAAGTAATTTATGCAGGCTACACATTGTCTCCCCCCATTCTAATGACCTTGGAGGAATAGAAGGCTGAGTCAACCATGAGCCGGCTACCTGGAATTGAATCCCAGGTCATGAGCACAGTTATAGCTGCAGTACAGCACTTTAACCGAACCATGAGCTATCATTTGGTGATTCAATCTGAATATTTTATTGTAACTAGAAAACATTATAGCTGAACTTTGCCACCTTGGGCTCTCTCTCTCTCTCTCTCTCTCTCTCTCTCTCTCTCTCTCTCTCTCTCTCTCTCTGTGTCTGTTTGAACAGACAGCCTTTAACCCGAGTGTGTGCCTAGAGATCTGACATGAACATGTTATCAAACGAGATCTTGACACATAGCGAAAAAACAATAAAAGGACCCTAAAAGGTGATCAGTTCAACATAAAAACTGAAGGAACGTGTGTGTGTGTGCGCGCACACACACACACACACACACACACACACAGACACAGAGAGAGAGAGAGAGAGAGAGAGAGAGAGACACATCAATCAAAAAAGTATCCTCCCCCTCTAACCCAATTAAGCCATGCTTTTGTTTCATGGCTTATGCTATATTGGGAAAGAGCTTCATAGACGGGCTTGGAACCTGACTTCTCTCATGCTGCACTATCCAGAAAGCCTTAGCAGAAGAGTCCCTGGCCATGATGGCTGGGAGATTCTGGGAGTCCAAGAAAGTGACTTGATCACTGCTTCCTAATGAGTACAAATGGACCAATTTCCGATGCATATCTGCTGAGGTGTAAGAACCACTTAATTTAGTTGGACCCATGCCTTAATCAGCAGTTCAAAGAGCTGTCTCAAGATAAATCCCTGTTAAAGAAAAAAGCCGCTTATCGTCTGAAACCTCTTTCCAGAAGTTTAAGATTCAGAGCAATCATAGTTTAAGATTCAGAGCAATCATAGGCTCCCAAGAACAACAAAAATAACAAGCAGAATTTTCTAATAATATATACTACCCCACCCTTTTCTTCCTCAGCCACACGCACCTTAGTTAAACCCTTTGGCAACTGTGGGAAATGCATTAAAATGGCATGTTTTTAGATGCCCAACATATCATCGATTTGTAGACATTATAGAACTGTAGAGCTAGATGGGATCACAAGGGTCATCAACACCAAAGCAACTACTGGTCCCATAATCCCTCTGCCAGCATGCTTTGCTATGGGTGAATTGCTTTCTAGACATTGTTTATATGGAGGTATTGGAGGCTTCCCTGATTTCTGCAAACAAATTTTAGCTGTTTGGCAAAGGACATCATTGTTGTTTTTTAGAAACCCAACCTTTACTTCTCTCTTTGATTTATATCAGTTTGAAAGTTTGCGGTTGGCTACACCTACTGGCTAATTACACAGGAAGTCTTATTTTATTTTATTTTATTTTATTTTATTTTATTGGAAACAATTGGTTAAGACAATGACTGAGCATTTCGTGGGTTTTAAAGGGGACTGCAGAGTTTTGTTCTGCTTTTTAAATGAAAGCTTGGACTCTAAGCCAAATAGTGGTCAAAATGGATGCCAAGTGGTGCCTGTGAAATGCAGGAGAATCCCTACTAAATAGCCCATAGGTTTCCCATTTGCCTGGGATGTCTCTGCATTTCAAAGGTGCCACCTATTGCCCGCAACCTGAAGTTCAATCCCAGGTAGCCGGCTCATGGTTGACTCAGCCTTCCATCCTTCTGAGGTTGGTAAATTGACTACCCAAATTGCAGGCTGGGGGCAATGTGTAGCCTGCATAATAAAATTGTAAACCACCCAGAGAGTGCTTGAAGTGCTATGGGGTGGCATATAAGCAGAACACTTTGCTTGGATAGTATTCCACTTGATGGGACTGAAAGCTTCACCCCTAGCTTCCACCTCTAGCTCCTTGCAACATCTCCAGCTTCTGCTAAGGGAGAGGACGATGCTAAGTAGTGGGAAGATACTCAGACTGGGCCTTGGGTGGGTGAAGATTCCTTTTGATTGAAAAGACGCTGTCAAAGAGGAAGTCCTTGTTGCTACTTAGGTCAGGATCATCTTCTTCAGATGTCTGACTTTATCATCTGAATGTTTCTGACTCAGACCTTCTGTAAGCAGCACTTCTCCCCCCCCCCCCGGAAAGATTTCCAGCTTGGGAGAGCTCATTTGTGAACAGGCAGAGTTGAGCATGCAGTTATGGGGCCTTTTTACATGACCCCTAAGATCCGCTGGCCACTTAAATTCAGACCAGAGATCTTAGGGGTTCCTCCCTCTTCCTCTGTCCCCACCCCCCTCCGCACTTCCTGGTTGCTGGCTGCCTGAGGGAGGGAGAAAAAAGAAAGAAAAGAATGCCGCTTTTTGTTCCCGGCAGCATTCAGATCTCTTAAAGGGGCGGGGCGCAAAAAAAGAACACACAGAAGCCAGGAGAGCCCCGCACTCACTATATCCTTACACCGGATCAAATATTTGTCACATCCAAAAAGCAGGTACAAGAAAAGTGCAGTTTGGTCGTGCTAAGTGGGCGGGGTCGCACTTAATTGTCTGCAAAGTCCTGAGCTGGTGGGTAAACATTTTTAAGGTCCGGACCTTGCAGCCATTTGCGGCGGAGCTTAGGGGTCGTGTATAAACGCCCATGGTCTTGCCACTGCAAGTTATCTTCACCTGGCACACAGGGAAATAAAAACTACAGGGCACGTTCAAGCTACCAGCAGACACACAAAGGAAGGTTCTAAAGAAAACGGATTTCCCAGTTTTAAAGAGATGCCGTAGCTTTAGTGACAGTCCCTGGTGTGGAAAGGATGGGCATTGAATGCCAGATTAGTAAATGGGAAGCTACAGTCAACAAGGACCCACACCTGGGTGAGGTCATGGCCATACCAGTCAAATGTGCTGTCCCCCCTGGTTGCAAGATGTTTAATCAAGTCCCTATCATGCTTTGAGGTCACATGGCATTGATTCCAGGATGTGCCTCTTAATGTGTTTTTTGAGTTACCAGGCCATTTCCTTCTGATTCAATAACCATATGGACCTCCTTGTAGCTTGAGACTGTTTGACAGAAGATAACCTACACATGAATGCAAAATCTGGTGGTAGAGGTGGGGAGTCAAAACACTTTAAAAGGGCATGGGAAGGGACAGTAGTTCAAAAAAGGTTGCAGTAAACTCATTCACACATGCAGCAACACTATGCTTTTTTGCCCAAAAAAGATCTGCAACAAAAAATAAATAAATAGAAGGCTCTGGCTGAGTGAGAAGTGATATGTGTGCTTACCGGGTATATGGGTCTTTAATTGTGGTGCATCATGTGACCACACTTTAAATTGTGAGAGGGAAAACTGGAAAACAATTTTTTGGTGTGACTATGGCCTGAATCTGCTGAGCTGATCTTTACTGCAGACACATGATTGGGGGAGACTACGAGATGGGGAGCCTTCCCACCTTTGTTTATGTGAGTTCTCTGTGTAACACAATGTCGGGGTCCAGGAAAGAGGAATCACAGCAGTGGGTCTAGTGAACCCCACCCAGTGTCTTGTTGCCTAAAAATATTACTAGTGTTTTTGACCAAGAAACCCCTGCCATGCAAACAACAACAACAACACTTTGTTGACTATTTCACAAGACAGCTCCTATCTTGTCTTCTTCCTCTTGTCCTTTCTTCATCTTCTCTCAAAACAAAGTGCTGCATCCCATGGTCTTCCAGTTTTTAGAGTATAAATGTGCACACACACACCTAGATCCTCCACAAGTAAGAAGGTTGTCAAAGGGGTGCAAGGGTCTGGATATACACACAAGAAGACTGTGAGCCTTAACAAGATGAACATACTTCATTAACATGGTAATGACAGCCAAGGAAACTCAAAGAGTCAGCTCCCTCTTTGCTGCTGGACATGAGCCTCACTGACCTCTGTCCATATCCAGACTAGTGATTGAAGCCAGAACTGAACAGGCCACAATGGGGACTTCTTAACTTCAGCTTTTATCTAGGCCCAGTAGATGAATATTTAGCAATCCCAACACTCATTACGAACAGAATAACTTTTAGTTATGCACTCACTTCTCACTGTGTGTTATTATCACATTCAGCCTGCAAATCCCACAGGCAGATCCTTAGTAACACTGCACCACTTGTCCTTAAAATCATCCTCTCTCTCTCTCTCTCTCTCTCTCTCTCTCTCTCACACACACACACACACACACACACACACACACACACACACACACACCATTTTATAAGGGTTGTTGAAGGGTCTTCCTCAATGACAAGAATGCATGTGCTATAAGATGACAATAGCATACCCCTAGATCTCACCTTTTGGACCTCCTGCAAACCTCAGTGGAGCCCCGCACTTCTCCAGATTTTCTTTTCCCCAGTGGGTTCAGAACCATCTATACAACCTCTGGAACCATCTGAGGTGACCTGGTGTCTCCTGAAAGCTCAGAGACTATTTGAAGACTAGGTTGAAGGAACTATGGCCGTTACTTCACGAAGTACTTCACTTCGCAGCGGGATTGCCTTCGCTTTGAATGCGAAGCCGGTCACGTGGTCTCCCTTCGCCCCCCATCTGTCCTCCATGCGAAACAGTAATGCCACATGGGTTTCCTTTCTTTTATTTTTTAAAAAAATTCATTTGCTGCATCAATACCCGGCTGTCATTTGCGGTCAGAGGCGCACAAGCCAGCGGTCAAGCCCTCCAGCTTTCCATTATTTTCTTTTCCCCAGAGTGGGGTTTTTTTCAGAACCATCTATACAACTCCCTCTGGAACCATCTGAGGTGACCCTGCCCCCTCTGTTGTCAGAAGGCAAGATCAAAAGCTCAAAATAGACTATTTTGAAGTTAAAAAAATAAATATATTTAGGTTGAAGGAACTATGAAATGAGGAACAAAAGGGGGCGTGGTCGGGGTGGCGCGAATCCAAAGAGGAGGAGCGTGCGGACAACAACAATAAAAGAGGCCTGAAATGAGGAACAAAAAATGACAACAACAATAAAAGAGGCCTAAAGGAAGTGTTGAATTGGTGTGGTTTAATCAATATCAGCTAGTCTTATACTTAAAAATACAATGGATGGAGAAGGTGGTCAGACTAATGAAGGAAAGCAGTATATGCCCTGGTTTAGGACTTGTCACCTGATAATGCAAGGCAGGCTTATTGATAGTCTAACATACCATAGTGTTTGCTACTGCACCCTGGAAATATATATATTTTCCACCAAACAAGTATTGTGGCATTATGCTGAATATATTTTGTTAGATCTTTCCCTCACAAAAGGACAATGAACTCAGTGGGACTTACTTCTGGGTAAACATGAAAAGTGTACTTGGAAGTAAGTTCTATTAAATTCCATGAGAATTATTTTCTAGCATGTGTGCCTCAGAATACTGCCTTCACTGGCAAATGTTTACGGCCCCGAGGCAATGCCATTGGCATCCTATATTACAGCAATATGTTATGTCGGACGGCGCTTCAGGGCCAATGAGTGCTATGGATTATTTTCCTCACAGTTGGAAAATGCACTGGAGCTGAGCAAATACATTTAAGCCAATGGGCCAAAACCTTCTGAAAAACCCTAGTGGCATCTTTTTTTATTCTGATTAAACTTACTCATCTTTCCTCCACTCACCCTGCCCGTTTTAATTTAATGATGCCAAAGGAAGGCTGCAGACAGTGGACAAGTTAATTCAAAATATGTAGACTACTAATGTCAAACCTATATGTTTTGAGCTCCTTTTTTAAAGCTCCTGAAATCACTTTTTGTTTTTAAAAAGGACTTTATGCTTCTAAGTCCTTCATCTTTTAACAATGCTCATTTAAAATAAGGCAAAAGTAGAATAACCAACAAAAATCCCTTCCCTTCTATTTTCACTCTCTTTCATATACACCAGCTGGTCAGATAAGAAAAGCAGGCAAACAGCACTGGAAGGAAAAACTGATGATAGCTTCTGTGGTGGTAGATAAATATTTGGTGGTGGCCACAGGACCTTGGCATCATTCTGGGGAAGAGGAACTGAAGAATAAAATGGCCTGCAGGCAAGAGTGACAGCAGCAAACTGGAGATTGTCCCACAAAGAAACAAAGACAGACTCTCTCAGACCAAAGCAGAAGAAAGTTCCCTGTGACCTTGAGAAGAGAGTATGAGTGAAAGAAGAGGATGAAACCAGCTGTAATATTGACATTCAAGTAGACCTAGAGCAATTAAGTACTGTGACAAAATATTAATTAACCTTATCACTAAGAGACAGGCAAGGATACCCAATGTGTTAGTGAATAGAGTGATGGACTAGGACCCATAATGTCTGCATTTGAATCCCTGCTTTGCACTGGAGTACGGGAGTGGAGAAACAGGCGTGGTGGCTCAGCAGACTAAGGGTCTGAAAAACTGTCGGCTGCAATGTCGGCAGCTCAGCAGTTTGAATCCCGGGTGCCACGCTGCGGAGCGAGCTCCCACTGATGACCCCAGCTCCTGCCAACATAGCAGTTAGAAAGCATGTAAAATGCAAGTAAATAGGTACCACCGTAAAAAGCGGGAAGGTAAAAACAGTGTTTCCTTGCCATGCTGGCCACATGGCCATGGACTTGCACAACCCTGGCTCTTCGGCTTGAATACCGTGATGAGCACTAGAGTCGGACACAACTAGCACACACGTGTGTGTGGGACCTTTACCTTTACGGGAGTGGAACTGGTCAAATGACACTTTAGACACCTACTTAATTTGAAAGCCCTACTAGGGTTAATGCAAGTTAGTTCTGATTTAACAGCCCTGAAGACAACATGGGACAGGAAGGGAGCCAAATAGACATGGGCACGGAGCAGCAAAAATCTCGTTTCCGTTTTCAGTTCTTGTTATTGTTACATAATGCAAAGGGTAGCGAGAATTACTCCGCTCTAGCTCGAACCCGACATGAAAAAAGAAAAATTGGGTCTGGTTCTTCGTTGTCGTTAATGGCATCGCGGCGATCGCGCGATGCCATTGCCAACAGAAAAAAGTTTTTAAAAGTTAAAAAAAAACACCCCGATTCCCGGCCAAAAAAGCATGCGAAAATATGCCTGCCTGAGGACACCTACCAGAGGGGTGGTTTCTGGGGGGGGGGTCCCCGGCCTCTCCCCCCCTCTCGTGTCCTGGGCTGTTTGCACCAGGCTGGGGGGCGTCGGTCATCCTCGTCGTCTCTGACTGTGCCATGCGGTGGGGGGGATCCAAAATGGTGACCGCAATATTTATTTTTAAATTGTGGTCCAAAAACCCACCAAAGCACCACAGAAACATTTGAAAATTAGGTATTTTAAATGCCTGATTTTTTATAGTAGCAGCAGTGGGTTTTTCTTGCAATAAAATGTCTCCATTGATTTTATTTTATTTTTTATTTTTATTTTTTTACAACTGCGCAATGATGGGCTGGCCATGGGATGGGACCATGCAAATTTTTGACCCATTCCACCAATGGCATGGCCAGGTTTTGACTGACACTTCTGATGTGCCAGAGGGCATAAAAAGCCAAGGCACATTCCAGAAGTCGCAGTCTGTTCTCGGATGTGGTTGAGGGTGGAGGAGGGCTGCTGCGTGCTGGCTATTCGAATTTGGAGGGAGGCTGGAGGCTTTCGATTTAACTTAGGCAGGCAGGGAGGGAACTGAATTTTGAAAATAGTTCCTTTGATTCTCTAGTCTGCACTCAGCTTTGTCTGTGCTGAATAGCACAGTTTATTCTTTTTTGTTTCCTCTCGCAGTTTGTGAGGATTTTTTTTTCTTTTATTGGGTAAAGGGGGAGCTTCGACTGGGAGTGGGAGGAGGTGTGGATTTATTTCAAAAATATACAATATACTCTACCTTTTATTTTCTATTTTCCCAACTTCAATTTGCTTGCTTGCACAGCACACACACACATTTGGGGTGCAAGCCAAGAGCACCTCTATCTAGTGGAGATTATTTTACATTTACTTTACATTACAATATTAGTTTCCTATTTCTTACTTCATTGTTTGTTTTTTAAACTTGTTTGTGAGTGCCCTGTGCAGCTCAACAACACAGGCACATTCCATTTAAGTGGATCAGAAGAATTTTGGATTTTTGGCATTCCCTGAAGTTGAACAAGAACAACTAGAAAACTATATTGTGCTTGTTGATTTACAAGACACCCCCCTATATCTCCCTTGTTGGAAGGCTGCCTGAGTGCCCACTGATTATATCAGCCCAGCCTTATTTCCAGATTTGGGGTTCCATCCTTATATTACTCCAACACTGTTTACTTTGTTTGTTTATAATTTGAACATTCCCTGGCTGAACTACTACCAGAAAACTACTGTGCTGTGCTTGTTGAATTACAAGACAGCCCTATATCTCCCTCCTTGTTTGGAGGCTGCCTGAGTCCCCACTGCACCCTGATTTCCAGATTTGGGGTTCCATCCTTATATTACTCCAACACTGTTTGTTTGCTGTTTTGTTTATAATTTAACATTCCCTGGCCTGAAAAACTGACAGAAAAACTACTGTGCTGTGCTTGTTGTTTATTTCCATAGACATCATCATTCATTCCCTCCATTGTTTGTTTGTTTCTATATACACTTCTGTTGTTCCAGATTTGGGGTTCCATCCATTCCATTATTGGATCACTGTTTGTTTGCTGATATTGTTTTTAACATTTTGGCCTGAATAAACTGAAGAATAAAGCATTTAACGTGCTTATTGATTTATCACATCTTATTTAAATTTTTGGGAGGAATTATTTATTTCCATATTTTTCCATCATCACTCATTACTCCATTGTTTGTTTGTTTTATTCATTATACTGTTGTTTCTTTGTTCTGTCTGTGGAGTTCAAGGCAACAGCCATGCCCATTCCATTTCAGTGCATCCATCAAGTTTTGTGATATTGAAAATTATATTACCAAATTTTCATTTTTTATTCACTGAATAAGCTTGGGATACTAGAAGAATAGTTTTCATTAATAAAAAGAACAATATTGGGTTTGTTTGACTTTGAGTAATGAAAAAAAAATATTTTTATTGGGAGGCATAGTACACTGTCACTAAAATAAATAGGGGCACCTTTCAGGAAGGACTGCTGCTGCGCAGACTGTCTTATGGCTATTATTTATTCATTACTGGAGCTCATTGTTTGTTTGTTGGATGACTGTGCGAGCCCCAATGCCACCATGGCTCGGCATGACCCCCTTTATCACAGACAAGGAAATGGCATCAGAATCAGAAATGGGCTCTTTGCATCTAAATCTCAGTGCATCCATCAAGGCAGGCTTCAGGCAGTGATGGAAGGAGCAGCCCTCTTTCCACCCAGAGTAGCACCAGTGACAGCAATAGTCTACTTTCCAGGCAGGGCACAAGCCACACCACCACCATCACAGCAGCGGCAGGCAATAGCAGAGGGGGCAGTACTTTCCATAAGTCTCGCGGATCTCTCTGGGAACATTTTGAGAACAGCCCGGAAGACTCGAGGCTGGCGGTATGCAAGAAATGCGGGGTGGTGGTGCGCAGGGGAAATGACCCCAAACACCTCTCCTCAAGTGGCTTGTGCAGCCACCTCATGCGAAAGCACCCTGGGACTCTGCCTGGAACAATGTCAGGCCCTGGTTCCTCAGGGAGAAAGAAAAGGGAAGAAGGAATGGGGAAGGACAGAGACACCTCCGCTGAGACTGGGAAGAGGCAGGCCACTCTGCAGGAAGTGGTGCTGCTGTGTGGGGGTTTTGTCAGCCAGAGAAATAGGGCCGAGGCACAGGAGACCACCACTCGCGTGGTTGGTGAAATGGTGGCCATGAAAGGGTTGCCCCTCTCCTTTGTGGAGTCATCAGGCTTCAGGCACCTGATGAAGCACGTGGCACCATGGTACGAGCCTCCATCCCGGTGTACCTTCAGCAGGCGGGTTATTCCCTCCCTTTATGAGTCCGTCAGGGACATGGTCCGGGCCCTGCTGCAGGTGGCCAGAGGAAGGAAGATCCACTTCACTTCCGACCTCTGGACCAGTGGGCACCACGGATACCTCTCTCTGATGGCTCATTGGTGGCAACCCAAGGAGGTCCTTGACACCAGGGCATCCCAAGAACAGCTGCAGGGGGAGCCACAAGGGAGCACCCCAAGAGGGTACAGGGTGGTGCTTCTCCAGGCACAAAGCATGGAGGACAGTGCCAAAGGCATCCACATTGCTGAGGTCCTCAAGATGGCACTGCGAGAGTGGGGATTGGGAACCGAGGGGCAGGTCAATCACGGATTCATGGTTACTGACGCAGGCCGTAACATGATCAACGCGGTTGAAAGGGCAGGGTTCCAGGGCATTGTGTGCGCAGCACACAAACTGCATCTAGTGGTGGGCGATGCCATTGGGCTGGGAGCACTGAAGGACTCCTGGGATGAGGGGACCCTGGAGACCAAGGCCTTGCTGGACAAGTGCCGGAAAATTGTCGGGCACTTCTCATGCAGCGTCAAGGCATCCAGGATGATGCGTGAGAGGCAGGCGGAGACAGGCCGACCAGAGCACATCCTGATCCAGGACGTGACCACCCGGTGGAACTCCACCTACGAAATGGTCAAGCGCCTGGTGGAGCAGAGGCAAGTGGTGGAATACGTCATGTCAACCACTCCCGTCCTGCCTGAGGGAAGGGTGTTGGACATCGGTGCTACCGAGTGGCTAGCCCTCTCCCAGATGGTGGGTATCCTGTAGCCTTTTGAGGAGACCACCCACATGCTCAGCAGGTACAACGCCAGCCTGGGCCACGTACTCCCCCTGGTAAATGCCCTTTGCCAATGCCTAGAGGCCAGTATCTGGGACGAACCCGATCTTCTCCCAAGGATTTAGAGGGATTCCCTGATCTTTGTAGCAGCCCAGGACTATTTTTTCTAGGGTCAGTGTTGGCCCAACATTTCCCCGTTGGCCATGGCTGGTCTGACTTGAGTATAGTACACCCCAATACCTGCCTTCCTCAATGCATTCCTCCCTTCCCTGGGGTTTTGGAGCCACTACGCTTACAAAGTGGTCAGGATGCACTTTATAATGACCTACCTCAATGACTGATTGGCAGGGGCCTAGCTCTCCTCCTTACAGCCTTAAAGAAATAGTCCTGTTCTCCTGCTTCCACTCTGTCTCCTGGGTTGACGAAAGAAACTCGGCCTCCAAAGGCAGAAACAATCCTCCCTTCTGGCACTTGGGCTTTGTGCTTTCCCTAGCCTGGGTGGGTATTCTGCAAGCCTGCCTTCCTCCTACGTGTAAGCCAAACTGCCTGGTTCCCTGCCTGCCCGCCCCTCTGCCTACCTGCCTGCCTGTCAGGCTCCCGGGCCGGGACACCACGGCTTGGAGGATGCCTTCCATGTGCTTCTCCTTCAGCCTCCGCTACTCTGTCCTCTGGGCTGCAAAACACTGTGACTCACTAAGAAGGACATTGTACTTGTGTGCTGTGATTGATTAGGCCAGTGTTTTTCAACCACTGTTCCGCGGCACACTAGTGTGCCGCGAGATGTTGCCTGGTGTGCCGTTGGAAAAATTGAAAAATTTGAAAGGCTCCTGCCGGGTTTGTTCCCTTTGTTGCCCCAGGAGCCTGGGAGGACATGTGACTCCCGGGGTGTGCGGGGATCAAGCCCTAAAAGGGCCGCCCGCACACCAGTCCTCCTCTTTCACGCCGGGCAGCACTAACAGGAACTCTGGAGTACCTCCGGCAATGTTGGATGCCTTTTGCCAGCGGGTTTGGTGGTGGTCGGGAGCTTCTCCGGGGCCCTGCCTTGTTTGCCGCAGCCTACCCACCCTCAACTGCCTACCTGCCTGCCGTTTGTCGGGTACTTTTCTTAAAAGGCTATCCTTGCTTGCCTGCCAGCGAGGCTTTGGGTGTTGGGTGGTGCCGGCTGCGGCCGCGGGGCGGGGACATTTACTCCAGCTGACAGGCGGTTCCTCGCCGGAGCGCGCCCGCCCAGGATGCGGGCTTCCTGTGTCCTTAGGCAGCTGCTTCAGCCTTTTTAAAGCCGCCTATCAAGTCCTCTGTCCTCTGGGCTGCCCTGTCAAAACACTGCCTTGACTGAGCTCCTGGACGCGTGGAACTCTCGCCGCGGCATTTTCTTTGGTGGAAGCCAAGGACCTGTTGCGCCTCCCCCACACATTGATTTGTTTCATGAAACAAGTGTGCCTTTGCCCAAAAAAGGTTGAAAAACACTGGATTAGGCAAAACTCTGACTTGCTGGCCTTTTGGCAGCCCGTACTCAGGCCTTTTGGCCTCGCCTACTCAGGCCCTGTGGCCTCCGCCACTCTTTCCTCTGGGCTGCAATACACTGTGGCTCACTAAGAAGGGAAATGTACTTGCGTACTGGCACCATTTACAAATAGAAGAGTTTGTCAGAAAGTTCCAGGCTTGGTTCTTGGTGGATACTCTGACTGTGACTCACTAAGTAGGGCATTGTACTTGCGTACTGGCAGTTTGCCAGCGTACCAGGACACAGCTGGGAAGGAAGAGTCATAACTCTGCCTTGCTGTCCTTTTGGCAGCCTGTACTCAGGCCTCAGACTCAGGCCCTGTGGCCTCCGCCACTCTTTCCTCTGGGCTGCAATACACTGTGGCTCACTAAGAAGGGAAATGTACTTGCGTACTGGCAGTTTGCCAGCGTATGAGCGCACAGCTGGGAAGGAAGAGACAAAACTCTGCCTTGCTGTCCTTTTGGCAGCCTGTACTCAGGCCTCAGACTCAGACTATGTGGCCTCCGCCACTCTTTCCTCTGGGCTGTAATACACTGTTGCTCACTAAGAAGGGCTGAAAACTGTTTGTAGTAGCACACTGCTTGGACTTGGCTAAAGTCTGCCTTGCTGGCCTTGTGGCCTCCCCTACTCAGGCCCTGTGGTCTCAGACTCAGGCCTTTTGGGCTCCCCTACTCTGTCCTCTGGGCTGCAAGACACTGTGACCCCCTAAGAAGGACACATTTTACTTGTGTACTGGAAAACAGCTGTGATTAGGCAAAAATCTGCCGTGCTGGCCTTGTGGCCACCCTTAGTCTGGCCTTATGGCCTCAGGTACTCTGGCCTTGTTGCCGCCCTTATTCTGGCCTTGTGGCCGCCCTTATTCTGGCCTTGTGGCCTCAGGTACTCTGGCATTGTGGCCTCCCGTACACAGGCTCTGTGGTCTCATACTCTGGCCTTGTGGACGCCCTTACTCTGGCCTTGTGGACGCCCATACTCCTTGTATAGCTTAGTGGGATGTAAAACTTAGAGTTCTGCCTAATCCGAGCTGTGTGTCTGTACACCAGTAAGATGTCCTTAGTAAGTCAGAGCAACCCAGAGCCCACTATCCCCTAATCCTAACCCTAACCTGTACGCCAGTACGCTGTCGTTCTTAGTGGGTCAGAGGCACCCAGAGGTGCCTCCTAGAGCCCACTATCCCTACCTACCCCTAACCCTACCCCTAAGCCTAACCTGTATGCCAGTATGCTTCCCTTCTTAGTGGGTCAGAGGCACCCAGAGGTGCCTCCCAGAGCCCACTATCCCTACCTACCCCTACCCCTACCCTAACCCTAACCTGTACGCCAGTACACTTCCCTTCTTAGTGGGTCAGAGGCACCCAGAGGTGCAGCCCAGAACCCACAAACCCTAACCCTAACCCCAACCCTAACCCTAGCCCTAAACCAGATGCCACTACCAGACTGAATATCTAACCACTAGATGACCAGGGTTGCATTTGCTTAATTGCTTGGCTTTACAAGGAGTGACATTGGAGATGGGGAGGACATTGAGAGGAGTAGAGGAGTAGACCCTCATCCAGATTTGGGGGAGGAACGGAATACTGTGTCTCCTGCTGCCTCTGAGAGGTGGAGGGGAAATGGGATGGATAAAGGCTTCAAAAGTTACTGGCAGCCAGACCAAGTAGGGTGGCTGGCTCAGTCAGCGTTGACCAAGAGAAAAAAAAGAATATTGCATTCTGCCCACTTTGTTTGCTTTATTTTGCATAGGATGCAGTCTTATGCAATGATATATTTATTAAATATATTATTCATCACCCAGTTTAAAGTGTTTTCCGCCTGCTCTGGGTCATTGCGGGACGCCCCTATGCTCTGGGAAGTCAAATCGCACTAAATTGCGGTGGAAACGACAAATGACACGACGAAATGACAAATTTTTGAAAATTTTCGCGACAAATGGAAATGACCTGAAACGGAACCGTTCCGACAAATGACAACTCGAAACGTCATTTTTTTCTGGTTGTGCCCATATCTAGAGCCAAACATGAGCAGGCCACCTTTCACAAATATTAGGGCCCTAGTGGTTCCTTATGGTGCGCTGCTCTAAGAATAGTACAGCAAGACATGTCCATAACTTGTCCCATGGTCCATGATGCCGCAGTGGGAATGCCAATGGCCCAGCCTCTAATTTGCCGAGGGCACCTGGTTAAATCAATTTCCCAAGAGGGCAGATACAAAAGATAAGTTGCTATTGAAGAAACCTCTATTTCCCAGAACAACTCAGGTGAAAAAGATTACAAGATCTCAGTCTCACCTCAACAATATGTTAATGACTTCAAAAATTATCAAACAGGTTTTTCTGTGTTGTGTTTTCCCATAGTATTTCTCAGCAGAAAGCTTTCACAAGTAAAAGCATTTTACTGGTTTGCTACAACTGCTTGCCCTTCCCCCACCAGAACCTCACATATTTCAGTCGGTATGTCTTGTTTAGAGTGGATGTGTCTTTGGATGGTATTTTTTTAAGATCACACACTAGAGATGGGGACGAAACAGAAAAATGGTGTTTCAGTTTTTCGTTTGTCGTTGAGAGGTCTGTTTCAGTTCGTTTCCGTTTGTCAGGAATTTTTTGAAAAATTTCGTTACCGTTTTTTTTTTTCGTTTGTCATTTCTACCCGCTTTTTGCGCGATTTTTAAAGCATTTCCGTGTGCAGGCATCCCCAACGCCCCAGACAAGAGGGAAAACACTAAAAAAATGGATGCTGGCAGAGACACAGTATAGACTAGGTATGCAGGGAGGCTGCAAAGGCAGCGGCGGGCGTTGCTCAGGGTGCAAGGCAGCCACAGAGTGACTACACTGTGGGGCAGGGGAGGGTACTCACCGAGAGGTACGCAGCACGCACGCACACAGGGAGGCTGCAGGACTGAAGCTAGAGGCGCAGAGACAGCAATCCCACCCTAACTCCCACCAGAGACTGCAAGGAGGATGGGGGCGGCCAGAGCTTTTTATGCCCTCTGTGGCTGCCAGAGCTGCCCGCCCAGTCTGCAACCTGGGCATGCTATTGGTTGAACATGATCCCACATCACATGGCTTGCCTCCATTTTGTGGCTGGTGGCGACATCCATTTTAAAGGGAAAAGAAAAATACATCGCGATGGGAGAAGACAAAAACAAACGTTTTAAAGACCCCAACCCCCCTGGTAGGTATTATCAGACAATATAAATAATTATTGCTGTGTTTTTACCGATGTCCAGGGCGTTTTTTAACATTTAAAACAGCTCATTTAATTGCACGTCGCCATTAACGGAAACGAAACATAACAACCACAATTTTCATGGTTCTGTTTGTTTCGTTTCATTTTCATCACATTTTTCATTTGTCGTTTCGTTACATAACAGAAACAACAAACGGTAAATGAAACAAAAAAATGTTCATTCCGTGCCCATCTCTATCACACACACACACACCAACACAAACTGACCAGGTTGTCACTGTCAAGCCCCACACACAGAGCACACAAACAAACAGGGTTCAGTTCTTTGCCAAGATCTTTAGTGGAAAGCCAGGCAAGTTCAAGTCCTTTGCCTACAATCAAGTGCCAGATAAATAAGAGAATCCAACTCCCAGCAATTAACAGTCCAAGTCAAAACCAGAATATCTCAGGGAAACCAGATGCCAAACCCAAGGGAACAGATTAAGCCGTTGTCCAGGAAGCCAGTCTGAAATCAGGAAACAGAGCCAAGGTCATGGACAGGAACGTGGTTGCAAGTTCAAATGACATGTTGCTCCCACAGAGAGCTCAAGGTGAGCTTACCAGCTTTATCTCAAAACAGGAAACACACCCTTACTTCTGGAAAGGCTCCTGCTAGTACTCAGGGCTTCCCGACCTGATTCCCTGTCTAGCATCAAAGACCCTTTCCCTAGCTCTCCTGGTAGCACGTCTTTGCAGAATCCTGCTCATAGCCCTTCTAGGGGGAGAAGATATGTTTTCAGCTGAGTCATCAGACCCAGCTCCCTGCTGACTTGAGCTGCAAGGCTCCTCCAGCAGCTCTTCACCATTTAAACCCTCAGGGTCAGGTTCTGTGACAGGCAGGGTCCTGGCAGTCACCAGCAATTGTTCTGCTGTCTTCTGTGCTGCACCACCAACAGCTGCCAAGCTCCTGGTTTGTCCTTTCCATGCAAATACCACACAACAGCAGCTGTTGATGCTGCCACAAGTGGATAGCTCTTCCACTACACCAGCCAACTACACTACAAACATGCTGTACAATGAAGGAATTCAGAGACCAAGGTATAGTAAACAGCTTTAAGAGTCTGTTAGATCACTGGCACAGAAATTTGTGTGATGGCGGTAATAGCAGTGGCCATGTGATAGCTGATGTTGATGATGACGACGATGATAATGGTGATGCTATGCTAGGATAACATTCTGATATTAAGTAACTTGGCTTTGTCAAGCATGCCAAAAAGACTCAAAGTGCAGACAAAAACTATACTAGGAAATGCATTGGACAAGTGTTTAATCGAGTCATTCAAAAGGTTTACAAGATACCCTCAAGGGACAAGGTCTGTGCTTCTCCATCCTGATTGCACTAGAAAACTACCATTTGAGCTTGAGAGCTATTGAAGCATCCATCCCTAAGTAGACTGTGTCATGGGAGACCCTGAAAAGCTCTTTGTTAACAACCTCCAGGCCACACTGACTACACCCAAGAGGAGCAGTCCCACTTCTCGCTCCCCCCCCCTGTCAATTTCAAAACAAATAATCCCCAGTTCTTCAAGTCACAGATATGAAAGGATCTATACATGTTCTGCAATATTCCTATCAATCAACCAAAGCCAGACCAAACCACAATTCTCAGCCATTCTAACCTTAATCCTAACTCTAAACCTAACCACAATCTCAGCCATACCCAGCTGTTATATAAAGAGTGGGCAACCTGCAGAGGCCGGGGAGCCACACATGGCCATCCTGCACTCATGAATCTCACCACCGCCACCAGCTGGAAAGGTTATTGGGAAGGGACATTTTTGACATGGGGGGGGGGGTTTAAAAAATAGAAATAAAAATGGAGGTGCTAATGCTGGTGGGGTCTCAGTACCTGCAAAATGACCTCAATGTCACCTGGAGGGGTCTTTGAAGCCCTGTTTTCCCAGAACACCTGTATACTAGAGGGCATATTTGGGTCCCTGGGAGTAGGGTGCAGCTCAGGGGCCTGTGTTGCTCACCACTGTATTGCATCGAATAGAAGAGAACATCAATAGCACTCGCTACTGACTCCAGACACGGACTTCCAGATTTGGCTCCACAGTTGCTTTGATTGTTTTCAGAGAGGCTGTCCCGTTGGTCTGTGGCAGCGTGTAAAACCAAAACCAAACCAAAAAGTATTGTGGCCCATTTAAGTCTTAACAGATTTATTTCATCATGAGCTTTTGCGCGTGACCTTCTAACCTGTCTGGGCCACAGCTAGTAAGCTACACAAGTTCTGTTAGTCTTCGAGCTGCCACCATGCTTCTGGTTCGTGTTTGCTAGATGTCCTTTAATGCTGCATGCATTAAATAAACTGAAAATACAGATCTGAAGCCAATGGGAAGACAGGACCTTGTGCATGATCGATCTTGGCCTTCCAAGACCAGTAGAACTTGCAGCTACTGGCCAAACTGCTCTCCCTTTCACTAGGGCAACATGTGCTCCAGATCAAAGTCAAAGCCATGTGAAAGTGAAGCCCTTGGTTCAGAATGGCCATTCAAGCTGATGTGCCAACACAGGGTTTTCTTGTCTATTTTCTTCCAAAAAAATGAATATTAATTGTAGGATATGCTGCTCTGCACATTGAAATAAAATTGCTTAGCTCTCATGGATTCCCACAGCAGAAGATTAGGCTAGGCCGTGCAAGAACATCTGGAGTATTCATTTCATACTGGTGGGTATTTATCCATATTCCATTTCTGGCACATTGCAAGTAAGCTGGTGAGTAATCCCACATATGGGAGGATGCTCCGTGACTGTCCAAATCCCCAGACAGGTTGTCACAGCTTCACTTTGCCCAAAGCATATTTTAGCATGCTCCTGGCAATGAATTAAAGCAGAGGTCCTTGTCTGCCCCTTCTGGGGGGAATGAGGGGCAAAGAGAGAGGACAGGACCTCATTCCATGTTCTTCCTCCAATAACTGATTTATAATGTATCACCAGCATGCATGAAGCTTTACCAAATACAGGAAGACAGAAATATCATAAAGAAATGTATGAGTCTAAAAGGAGGTGAGGCACCATTTGACTGCAGAAATCTCTCATGTCCAAGAGTCAGTGCTCCCTGGTGGCCTGCTCCTTCCTCCAATGAACGTAGAAGCAACAACGACCTCCATCTCCTGGACCCAATGTATGAACCCATAGTAGCTGCAAACCAGATGGGTTTGCCCAAGAAAATGTCACCTGCTTTGGGTTCATAATTCAAAGTGCTGTTTATGACAGAAAAGTGCTGGATAGTACTTAGAACAAGGCATATTCTCCTTCATGCACCTGCCCAGGGTTTGAGATGATGAGCCTTAATCTCAGACCCATGCTCTTCAGAGGCACGTCCAAAGTCTCCAAGAGGCATGGAGGCTGCTCACTAAAACAATAACAAAGGCACAACTGGAATGCATACCTAAAAGGTACCTGATATGGCTTATGGGAGCTGTTCAGGAAGTGATCAAAAGCAAGAAAAGCTCATTTAGAAGATGGAAAGCTTGTCCAAATGAGGACAAGAGGCAGAAACAGAAATTCTGGCAGAACAAATGCAAGGCAAAAATCAGGAAAGCAAAGCAAGTCTTGGAGGAGCATATAGCTAAAATCTCTCAAAGAAACAACAAGGACTTCTTTAAATACATTAGATGTAAGAACCCAAGTAGGAAAAACCATTGGACCATTAGATGATAAAGAGGAAACAGAGATTGCAGAGAGACTCAATGAGTTCTTTGCATCAGTATTCACTGAAGAAAACAGAGACCACATGCCCCAAACAGAGCCTATCTTCGTAGGGAGGGAAACCAAAGACTTAAGCCACATAGAAATAACCAAGGAGGATATCCTTGCATGTCTTGTTAAACTAAATGCTAACAAATCACCAGGACAAGATGGCATCCATCCATGAGTTCTATCTGAACTTAAAAATGAAATTGCTGATGTCTTAGCCAAAATATATAATCTTTCCCTCAAATCAGGCATTGTGTCTGCTGACTGGAAGGTAGTGAATATAGCACCTATCTTCAGAAAGGATCTAGAGGTGATCCAGGAAATTACCGATGGTTCAGTTTGACATGTGTCCCAGGTAAAGTGATGGAAACCATCCTAAAAGATAAAATTAATAGGCACATAGAAGAGAAGGTGCTGCTGAAGAAGGGCCAACATGGCTTTTGCAATGGCAAATCATGCCTTACTGACCTGCTGGGATTTTTTGAGAGTGTCAACAAGCATGTGGACAACAGATATCCAGTTGACATTGTTTATCTGGACAATCAGAAGGCTTTTGGCAAGGCCCCACATCAATGGCTCTTGAATAAACTTGCCAGTCATGGAATCAAGGAACAGATCTTGCCCTGGATCAGCAACTGGCTAAGAGACAGGAAACAGAGCATAGCGCTAAATGGACACTTCTCCAAGTGGAGGGAGGTAAAGAGTGGTTCAGTACTGAAAACCCTGCTTTTCAACCTCATCATAAATGATCTAGAACTAGGAGCAAATAGCAAGGTAGCCAAATTTTCCAAGAATACGTAATTATACAGGTTAGTAAAAACTGAGAGAGATTGTGAGGAACTCCAGAGGGATCTCTGACACTGGGGGAGTGGGCAAACCAGTGGCAAATGAGCTTCAACATTAGTAAGTGCAGAGTGATGCACATTGGGGGGGGGAATCAATTACATTTATAAACTGATGGGGTCAGAACACTCTGCAACAGATGAAGAAAAGGACCTCAGTCTCCTGGTGGACAGCTCAATGAAGGTGTCAACCCAGTGCGCCGCAGCAGTAAAAAAAGCAAACTCAATGCTACAGATTACTAGGAAGGATATAGAAAATAACTCAGAAATCTATAGTGACGCACCATCTGGAATATTGTGTACAGTTCTGGTCACCATACTTCCAGAAGGATATTATGGAATTGGAAAAAGTGCAGAGGAGGGCAACCAGAATGATTAGGGGACTGGAACACCTCTTGTCTTTCTGCCAGCTGGCAAAATACCATGCATTCAAGCGAGTCCTTGGCTGTTAGTTGGGAGTCATGGCAGAAGGGGCTTTTAATCGCTACAGCACCTGCCTTGTCTTTTGTTTGTTTGTTTTCGGTGGCTCATTTGATGTTTCTGTTCATCCGATTTAAGTCTTTTACCTGTACTTCTTTTATTAGTGTCTTTCAAAACAACCCTGAGTCCCCTTTTGAGGGAGACAGGCAGGATAGTAAGTAAGTAAGTAAGTAAGTAAGTAAGTAAGTAAGTAAGTAAGTAAGTAAGATTTTAAATACTGTTAACAGCAATTTAAATTTAACTTTGACTGGCAGTAGGCTGAACTGCACGGATGCTGCCTTCGTGGGCCATGCTTCCCTAAAAGAACAAGGCAGATGGAAAGGTAGCTGCCTCACTGCTCCAATGCTGATTCTGACCATGTGTTTCTCAAGGCATGGTCTCATCAGCTGAATTTACTGCTCCCCAAACAAAGCAAAAGACTCAAAAGTTAAAACTGCATGCACTGTGGGGCTGTAGCCTGCATTGACCTGGCCATATGCCACATGCTTTCCTTAGGTAAGTACAGGCGGTGTTGTTGTGTTGCATTGCCCTCTGGGAGTGGGTTTTGTGTTGGGGGCATGACTGAGAAAAAGGTGGAGGGAGCAATTCATGGGTGGAAGGGGCAGAAAAGGAAGTCCACATGGCTGGGTTGGCAACGTATACTTGAGAGTGCGGAGAGCTACTCATTTTAGGAGCCACCATTTTGGGTGACATGGAATAATACCATGACTCAGTACAAGGCCGTTCAGGGTGGGCCTGAGAAATATTGCCTCCTGAGACAGAACAGCAAGTGCTTCCCTCTGAACCATCTTCCACTTCCCTTCTGTTTTCACTCTCTTTCATATACAGTATAAACTAGCTATAGAATCATAGAATCATAGAGTTGGAAGAGACCTCAAGGGCCATCTAGTCCAACCCCCTGCCATGCAGGAACCCCATCACAATAAGCTGGTCAGATAAGAAAAGCAGGCAAACAGCACCGAAAGGAAAAACTGATGATAGCTTCCGTGGTGGTAGATAAACATTTGGTGGTTATTGTGTATTGATCTGTATTCCTCTTATCTGTACTTGCTTTTGTTGAAGTAACTGCCTTCCTGTTCCAAAGGGAACAGGCCTATTGGTTTATTCAAGTTGCTGCATTTGGATCCTCAATCCTATTGGTCACTGCCAAAAGGCAGCTTTGTGATTGGTTGTAATTGTTCCCTCCAAAATATATCTTTTCCTAGCCAGTCCTGGCTCCTATAAATGTAGCTCCCTCTCCCCAGTCCCCAGTCTTGTTCTCTCCCTGAATAAAGAGCTGTTACACTAGAAGCTGTCTCCAGCCTGCTATGTCTAAGAGCTGAAATCACTGCTGAAATCACTACCCCACATCACAACAGTGGTGGCCACAGGACCTGGAATCATTCTGGGGAAGAGGAACTGAAGAATAAAATGGCCTGCAGGCAAGAGTGACCGCAGCAAAGGGGGTTGTCCCACAAAGAAAGAAAGACTCTCTCAGACCAAAGTTCCCTGTGAACCATCTTCCACTTCATCTTCACTGCCAGCCGCATTATTTTGCCACCCATGACTGAAAATCCCCAGAGATACCTTCTCACATCTAGCAGTAATACCATATATAATAAATAATAACAATGAACAAGTAGCTGCCCTCTCGTGATACACAAATTCTGTCACCCTACTCAGCCTAATTTGGGATGGGGGGGCAGTCCCTGAAAGAAATGAAGGATATTCCTCCTCTCAGCAGGTCACTCTACTGCAGTGTTTTTCAACCACTGTTCCGCGGCACACTAGTGTGCCGCGAGATGTTGCCTGGTGTGCCGTTGGAAAAATTCAAAAATTTGAAAGATTTTTTTTTTAAATGTCGAATTGTCGCCCACTAGGCGGGCGCTGGACTGTGTCCTGGGTATGAAGGAGTGGGGTTTTTGACCCCACCCTCGGCCAGCAGGGGCGCCAATTGGCGCTCCTCAGGGGGACACCCTCCACTTTACTGATCTCCAGGCTGTGATTGGTCAAGACCCCAGCCAGGACCCATCACAGAGGACATCATCTTCCGACTTCCTTCCCGCCTGAGCACAGTGTGCGCAACAGCGGAGAGAAGAAGACGTCGTGACTCAAGTCACCAAAAGGAACCGATGCAGGAGGAGACGGACGGAGACCAGGACTCTAATGGTGGTGTGCCTCGTGATTTTTTTCATGAAACAAGTGTGCCTTTGCCTAAAAAAGGTTGAAAAACACTGCTCTACTGTAAATAAGCAAAAGCTTGGATGTTTTACTTTGATGGAGTAGCAGCCTCCAAATCTCCCAGCCAACACAAGCATTGGCTGGATAGGCAGGGGAGCTGTAGTTTAAAAGAAAGGGGAAAAACCAACCCTTTTCCTAGCTATTAAAATTATAACAGATCCTCACTTGCGAGGCGCGTATGATGCCTGAACTGCAAGTTGCCTATGGAGTATAAATGTAACACTTTTCAAGGTGGAAGAGCTTCCGGCAAAGTCAGGATTGTTGAAGCTACTGTACAATTTTTTTAGAAGGATCATGTTTTTTCTTCTTCCTCCCAAATTGTCTGTTTAAAACCTAAGCTAGAAAATTAAGCAGTAAGATTTAAATAAGTTAACCTATTTGAGATTCAAAACTTAAACGGACGGGTCAGGGTCTCAAACCATGACAGCAACTCCAGATAGATGCCAGGAGATAGAAGGAAGGGCGGGTGGAGGGGGGATCTAACGCCATTTTCAGCCAAGTGGTATGAATATCATGAAAGCAGCCCTTTAATTGGCCCCATGAATAATGTGGTGACTCAATACCAATTCTCAAAATGGACCCAGAAAAAAAGGAAACGCAGCTCAATTTAAGCAGCTTTCTCCTTGAAGATAAACTCATCTAATTATTCTGCAAGCTTGTGTGACTCTGTGGCCCTTAAGTAGGTCTCAGATGCTACAAGCAATTGATTTCTAGATTTTACACAAGCCAGCGGACACCGCAGTCGCCATTAATTTGACAAGTAATAAATGACACCGCTGATAGGCACACAGGGGGGGAATGAAAGCAATCCCACAAAGTTGGCTTGCTTTTTGGGGCGGGAAATCTTGCTTCAAGTGCAATTTGGGCTCACTTTTTAGACAAAGAAATGCTCAATCTCTCCTTCATACTGAGGGTCTAACATGTTTATCGAAGGTGTGTGTGTGTGTGTGTGTGTGTGTGTGTGTGTGTGTGTGTGTGTGTGTGTGTGTGTGTGTGTGTGTGTGTGTGTGAGAGAGAGAGAGAGAGAGAGAGAGAGAGAGAGAGAGAGTTTTCTGTAGAGTCTTCAGGACAGAAACAAAAAGGAAAGGTCAACCTTCTAGTCCTCAGACATGTTTTACGAGAGACGCATCAATCACTATGCACTGGGAAAGGGCTGACATTGACTGTTATTTCCTCCTCTATTATCTGACACATTTCACTGTTTAAAGAATTCTTAAACGTCTTTTTTTGAACACCCTAATCCCCTAGGCCTCGCATCTATTCTTCTGAAGGGTTGCAGTTTTCTGGCCTACAGACAGCACTTTGATTAAGCTTGCCAGCCATATTATCCATTTTCCTGCCCAGATTTTCAGCCTGCCTCCTGGTGTCTTTTACACCATCAGTTGGCCAGGATTCCAAACCTTCATTTTAAAAAGAAAAAAAAGGAAATGCCTTATGTTTCTTCCACTCATTTTCACTCCTTCATCTGAATCTAGTCTGACTTTCTGCATGATATGTTTTGCATACAGACTGAACACTAAAGGAGATAAAATGCAGGTTTTTGGGGAGAGAATTCAAAAAAAAATGTCCAAATGTTTTTTGCTTAAAAACTTTGCACCTGAAACTTGGCATTTTTTTTTAAAAAAACTTCTTATGGACTATTAAGCCTACATAGTTCTACATTGGCAAAAATATGGACACACACAATTGCCTATAGGAAACCATTATGTCTCTATATTCTGTCCTAACTATAGCCTCTTGTCTACAATATGTTTTAGCATCAGGATAATGAAGTGCTGACACACACCCATTTCCTTTGTAGCAACCTGTAATTTTTCATGATTTATACAGACAAAAGCTTCTTAGACTGATCTTCTTCTGGAATGCTTTGCTGTCCTCCAGTAGGCAGTGAATAGTCATGAACTGATCTTGAACTCCTTTTCCTTTTTGGAATTCAGCTTGAACATCAGATGTTCCAGTGCTTGATGTCAGTGAACTAAAGTGAACTAGAACAGGATAGTTTTAGTCAGTAAAGTGTTATACAAGTCAAGTCAAGTCAAGTTTATTGCGGTCATATGACCCATATCTGCAAATATACAGTAAAGGCAAGAAGAAAAGCAAAGAGAAGTACTAATAAATAGGAACATGGGAAAGGGTGGCCGAAGTGATCTCTGCTCTCTTTCGAATGGCAGCTAGAAAGAACTTTGCAACCTGTGCTGTAACGTGTGAGTTCTTGTCCATTAGACAGTATTGAACTCACCACTTGGAAGGGTGGCCTTGGGATTTTTTCAACAGTGGACAAATTAGGGTGTTCCTAATTTGTTCATAGAGTGGACAAAATAAAAGCACATGCTGAAGAAACTCAGGAGCTTCATTTCCACATGGGCAAAATCTCTCTTGACGTGGTATTCCCTGGAACCTACCCTGGAGCAGTGCTGAAGGCAGCACATTCATCCTGGCAAGCATAAAGGCCCTGCAGGCCTGTGGTGAACAGAGTGAGGTTAGATAAGCTGCAGGGGTCCTATACGGTGGGAAAACACCTTGTGACAGAGGGGAGCAGGTTCTATGTGCCTGCGAAAGGAGTTCCTGCCTTTCTATGTCACATAACCTCTGGGTGAGAATTCTTAGGGCCTGTTTCTGCCCTAGCATCAGGATATGTTCAAGAGGGATACCTATGGACCTAATTTTTTGTTTAATGGAGAATTGCCACTGGCTTTGATAAGAATCAGCCAGCATGTTATACACAAACCCCAGTTGGTCTGCACAGAAATGTAATCTGAGCCAAAACTTTAAAGTCTGAGTCCAAGCAGAAGTTTCCAGGTGACCTACTCCTACTTCAAGGCACAGGACTGCATATGCTACATAGTTAGGGACCCCTAGGATTCGACGCAAGAACATGGATTGAATTCTTTCAACGTCGGGGTTATATGCATTAATCCAGATGGGGATGCCATATAATAATTGTGCCCTTGTTTTTGCGTGAAAGACCCGTATGGCTGAAGGAATGTAGCGTCCTCCACTCCTATAGAAAAACTGGGCCACTGCAAGCGAGCTACATTTTGCAAGGTTAAGGGCATAATTTCGATGGGCTACCCAGCTCATATTATATCTAAAGGAGATCCCCAAATACTTGTATTCTTTAACCTGCTCCAGAATGTCATTTTGTAGGGGCCAATGCATTCTTTTCCACCTCTTTGAGAACACTAGGATCTTTGATTTTTGGGCATTGATGGACAGACAGTTATTGTCACAGTAAGTTGCAAAGGCAGTTATAAGCCTCTTTAGGCCCAATTGGGTTAGAGACAGAACTGCCGCGTCATCTGCATACAGGAGTAATGGGATTTGCTGAGGGCCAAGCTTGGGGGGATGGCCTTTGGCTTGGTTTAGAGAATCACTCAAATCATTAATGAAAAGGTTAAATAGATAGGGTGCCAAGATACATCCCTGTTTAACCCCCTTATTATTCAGGATCGTATCAGACAATTTACCAGTAGGTCCATACCGAACCTGGCAGCTCGTATTAAGATACAACATTTGAATAAGAAACAGCAATCTCCTGCCAATTGGGGACTTTTCCAATTTGGCCCATAGTAGTTTCCTTGAGATTGAATCAAAGGCCCCTTTTAGATCGAAAAAAGCTACAGTCTCCCCCCACCCATAGAATTATACTTTTCTGCAAGATGAGCCGATACAATGTAGTGATCTAATGTATGTCTGTTTTTACCAAACCCGATCTATTCTGGGCCCAATATCTTTTGATTGTCCATCCAGGCTGTCAGTTTGTTTGCTAGGTGTCGAGCATAAAGTTTCCCCAAGATTGACAGCAGGCTAACAGGGCGATAATTTCCTGGAACTTGAGGGTCTCCTTTTTTGAAGATGGGTACTATGATAGCTTTAGTCCATGATGAGGGTACCCTTCCAGTCTGATCTATTAATGTGAAGAGAGTGGCCAAAGGTGTGGCCCACCAGTCCAGTGTTATACAGTAATCCCCCACCTATTGTGGGGTTTAGGGACCTGACCCGACCCGCGAAAATGGAAAATCTGCGACATGTGGATGCTGGATCAGGTCGGGACTGAGGGGCCTATCTAGGGACTCCTACACTTACCTGAGGCCCAGTGCTGCCTTGAACAGGCCTCCAATGGGCTTCCCGGGCCTGTTGGAGGCCCCAGAAGTGGTTTCTGGTGATGCAGGTTAATACTGGTACCACTTCTGTGGCCTCTGACATGCCCGGGAAGGCCGTTGGAGGCCCGTGTGGAGCAGTGCCAGGCCTCAGGTAAGTGCACGAGGCCTCAAATGGGCCCATGCAGCTTGCCCCAGGAGCCCTTTGTTTCCTATACTACGGTCCCACGATATACTGGGACCACAGTATAGGAAACCCAAAATGGTGGGGGACTACTGTATTCTGTAAATTTTTAACTCAGAAGAAATGGAGGGGCTCTGATACAGAAATAGAGTGGTTTCATGGTTTATGAGCATAATCCGTTTGGGAGGCATGGTCATAAACCAAAACACTCATAAATCAAAGCAACATTTCCCATAGGAAATAATGGAAACTTAGACCAGACATGTCCAAACTTCGGCCCTCCTGATGTTTTGGACCACAACTCCCAGAATTCTAAGCTTAGATTGCCAATGACAAAGGACTGTGGGAGCTGTGGTCCAAAACATCTGGAGGGCTGAAGTTTGGACATGCCTGACTTAGATGATCCATTCTAGGGCCCTAGTTTCCATTATTTCCTATGGAGAAATTTGCTTTGGCAGGGAGCCCCAAAGAAGGCAGCAACCAGCACCTGCGGGGAGGCTTTTTTCTGTGCACGTCCAGCTCCTCCAGGGTGCCCAGTGGGGAAAATGTGGTGTTGGGACAAGCACCTGAAAGCTGACCCCACCAAAGCAAGGGAAAGCCTCTTCCACGCTTTGCTGGGATGAGATTTTGCCATCCAACTCCAACTCCTCCAGGGTGCCCAGCGGGGAAAAGGTGGTTTGGGGGTGACTGCCAGTGTCCCCAATGCTCGTATATCAAAACATTGCTCGCTGATCAAGGCACAGATTTTTTTCTTGCGGATCAAAATGCTCCTAAACCAAGGTACCACTGTACCACTAGCACAGGCAGTTAGGGGCTATAATACCAGAATACCATCAGTCAGAGCCGGGAGAAAAACTATCAACATAGCCCTCATTTGGGTCTATATTCCACCTACCTGTGCTGAAAATTATTAAATTGAAATCTTTTACACAAGCTTCCAAGAGGAAATTGATCACACAGAAAAACAAGGCATGTTTGGAATCATAGGTAGCCAGAACACAAAAGCAGGGAAGAAGGCAGGGCCAAATGTTGCTGGAAAAATTGGCCTAGGGGACATAAATAATGCAGGACAATAGGCCATTGAGTTCTGCAAAGCCAGCAATCAGTTTGTTGCAAGCACATGCTTCAAAAAATAGAACAGATGGTTGCACACATGGACTTCACCAGATAGCCAATATAGAAACCCATGATGCAATTGGAAAAAGGAGATGGAGAAAGTGTATTCTCTACACCAAAACAAGACTGGGAGCAAATTGTGGTACTGATCATGAAGTATTACTATTCAACATGAAAGTGAAACTGAAAAAAACTTTAAAGGATTATAGTCCTAAAATATAATTTAAGCAGCATTGATGAATATAAAGTCTGCATAAGAGACAGATTTACACTACTAAACTCAATTCACCATGAATAAGAATAGTGGGTTGAAACCTTACCAGAGATGTTATTAGGGAAGAATGCAAAAAGACAATTCCTGTAGAAAGGAAAAGGTAAATCTAGAGGGATGATCGAAGAAAATTTTAAACTGGAATGGACAAGTGAGAAGCTAAAATAAACGATGACAAAAATAGGGTCAGAACTCTGAATGCATTTTTCAGCCACTGTTACAGAGAGACAAAGATTACTACTACTCAACCAATGCTAAAATATATAGAGAGAATATCAAAAAATGGGGGTGGGGACAAGAGATTGCTTCCAGAAGATCAATACAATTAAATGTAAATGTAAGCCTAAATTAGCTCTGATGAATGACCAACAGGGAAGAACACTATCTGACCAGGAGCATAAAAGGAGAAGAGAAGATGGAAACAGCATACAGAATACTTGTACATAAGAGATAAAGGGGTGACAATCTTATGATGAGAAATCCTATGACAAAGAACTTGCAGTTCTAGAAAGTGAACTGCAAGCTACTCTGCAAGCATTAGGGACAAATAAATCACTAGGGGTTGATGGAATACTGTGGGTGGGTGTAGGACCACCACTCTCAGCAAGCCATCTGGGCCCAGCACACTAGTATTAGGCAGCTAAGATGAGGACAGTTTTCTTCAATATCAAGCCAGCAGAAGGGAGGCCTCACAGGTGAAGGAAGGGTGGCTGTTTAATGCGGAACAGCTGGAGGGGGTTGAAGTCAACAAGAAAAAAGAACAGGCGTAGCAATGCACAGGGTCATCATTTACTTCTGAGGAAGAGGACATCTGGGAAGATGTCTGAAAGGCATGGGAAGAGAGTATGCAAAGCAGCCTCCACTTGCAAGGTGCATTTGCTCAGACAAGGAGTCAGGCGCTGGAACCTCCAGCCACATCTTTGGACATAGCAATGCTTACTTGGACTCCTCCACAGCCCTGGAGAGGCACATAATGAGGTCATAACGCAGCCTTGTAAGAAAAACAAGGGAGAGTGACCCTATACTACTAATAATAGCCATTCTAAGTCAAGAAGCTCAGCTGGAGTCCATCAAGTTATTTTCAGGGATCCCATCCTCACTGGTCCATTAGAAGGTGGGAGATAGTGAGCCACAGAAACACCGATAGAACAAATTGAACCCACTGAGGCTCTATCTGTCAGCATCCTAACAAGAATATGTCAGCAAAGATGGGAAAATGCCCACAGACCAGTAATGCCCAATGTACATTCCAATACCCAACAAAGGAGATGCCAAGGGTAGGAGTATCACTCTGATTTCCCATGCGAGCAAAGTGATGTTCAAGGTGTTGTTGCAACAAGGGTTTTGTCTAGCCCTTTTGGGATCGGGATGCAAGGCAATTACTGTTTGGACCAATTTGCTTGTGAGAAACAAGTATGTCTATGCGATTTGCCAATAACTGAACCTGAGGCCATTCACACTATGACAGGATTTTGCTGAGGTCTTATAGAGACTCTACCTTTACTGGCTAAATACTGCATGTATGGGGGTGTTGGTTCTGTGTTCTTTACAAACATATAGGAGCTGGAAACAATGCATAGAAAGCAATGAAGCCATAGGAATGAATGCTGGTTACTGGATTGTGGTACATGTAAAATCCAAAGAAAGGATTTTTACCCAAGCTACAGCATTATGAATCTTATTGCATCTTCTGCTTTGTCAGTGGGATGGCATCAATGAACACTGAGGTCTGGTTTAGCTCCACATTTCTATAATCCTGTGAGTTTATGATTATACTGGTCTTCCAGAAACATCACATTCCATTGTTTTCTATGGGCTTCTGGGAGCGTGACTAGTTGGAAAAAGCAAGAGATGAAAAAGAAAGGCTAATATAAATCATTATAAGAATCTACTTTTTATTTTTATTAATAACTAAATTGATCAGAGGGTTTCTACATCTTAAATTTCTGGTTTCGGACAATGATAAGGAAATTATAATATCCTTTTTGAAAAACTACTTCAGCATGTATTGGTCTTGGTATGTTTTTTTTAACTGCTTAATCAGATGTAATTATGCTGTTATATTATACATCTGTATGTTAGCAAATGCACACAACAGGTTCATATATCTGTATATTTTAAGAAACAAATATAGTTCAAGTCATTTGCTTGGACTATACTTCCAGAATCTCTCAGCCACCGTGGCTGGTAATATTCTGTCTTAGATATTCTGGGTAGTTAAAAAGGAAATTACCCAAGCTTTTATAATAAATCTCACTAAGTCTGTATCTATGAAGCAAATTGCTTCCCCCCTCTGATTTCTGTAGATTGCCTCACTTTCTTCTGCATTGTTCTCAGAAAATAAGACGACAATGTATTCCCTGTGGGAAATTCTTAAGGTATTCTCAGGGATCTCATGACAAAAAAACAAAAAACAACACAAAACACAGCCATCTCATAACAAAATCGCTACAAGCACCTGTATGTGGTGAAATTACATTATGGTGGTTACTTCATGTCCCACTCATCCCTCCTTGCTGTCCTGCTTGGGAACTGATACAAAAAAAACTTACTTCACATCCATAGTGTGACAGCAAAAAGTTGTCTCGACCACGTCCCCCGGAACTGGGAACAGAGTGTGACAAGCCGTACCTGCCCCTGGGCTGGGGAATTCTCTTGTCACGGTTTGTTCCCGGTTCCTGTTCCGAGACAAGGGACCATGTGGTAGCAACTGTCACACAACAACCAGTGTCCACCTAGTGGGCAGCAGCTGAAGCAGCATTCAACATTAGTTTCCCTATGGGAAACACCATGCAGTGCAAATGTTTATTAAAGAAAGTACTGAAAATTCCATAGCATTGATGTGTAAATCCTGAATCGAAATAGTGAAAAAGTTTTATTTACAATATTTTTTAAAAAGGGTTAAGAAAGCAAGACAAATTCAGAATTTGTCACAGAACATGACCATGAAGTAACAGTTGTCATGAGACAAGTAATCACACCTGTGAGTAAACGGAAACAGGGACTGAACAGGGACAAAACCATGTGACCGTGAACAACGCTGTCACAGTACAAACGTAATCACAGAACAGGGTAGGACGTGAAGTAACCACCTATGTCTTTACATAGTCCCCCTCTTCCCCGCCACCACTCATTCCCCACCATCCCTGTAAGGGAGGTTTGGCTGAAATGCACTGAGTAGCTTAGAGATACCAAGTGAATTTTGCAAGTTAGCAGGGATTTGTATTTGGGTCCCCTGCCTCATAAGAGTCTAATTGCTACACTCTCCTGACTTTCTCAGATCAGATGTTGCCATAATAAATGCTGCAAACACTGAAACAACATTAGAAAAACAGTCCAACTCACATGATACGGAAATGTGTATAGAGCCCAAATGAGCCCCTACATTATTCAGTTTGGATTGGATGCAAATTCTAATATCCCGATTTGAAAAACTAAAACAGGGCACCCCTGCTTTTGGATGTCTGCTATTTTGTTGAGGCAAGGGAAGCAAAATGAATCACTGCACCTTCCCCATCACCACCACCACCACAAAACAAGCCAGTACTCCCACATGAATCAGAGGATCCATCCTTGGGCAGATTTGTTGTTCATGGCCACGTCTATATTCTCTGTCATTTTCAAGCGGTCCATGAGAAACATGAGGCAATTAAGCTTCTCCCTTTTCTAATCTAAACTAGACAATGGATGATACTTTCATAGGCTGCTAGTAGAAAAATAAAAATTAAAAGTTGCTGAGCTTTTGGGAGCAAGCTCTCATTTTCAAAACAGCTATAGAAGTCCAAACATGGCAAGGGATGTAATTTGCCAGGAGAGAGTTCTTAAAAGTTCACTTGGCAAGATGGGTGCCAGGCTTCTTCTTGGAAGGCATAGTCCAATGGGGCTGGGCTTTACAGGCCAGTTCAAACAAAGAGTGGCATGGTATGGGCACCCCCCTATTGCTTACAACCATCATCTCTCTATTGGCTCTTCAAAGCACAGAGCTCCTGGTTGACCAGAGATGGGTTAGAAGTAGGAGGTTAATGCAAAAACACATGCTCTCCACTAGGGGGTGGAGAAGAAAGTTTTTTGGGGGAAGAGAATTAAAAAAAAAGTCCATTTTTTTTTTTTTTTGCTTAAAAACTTTGCACCTGAAACTTGGCATTTTTTTAAAAAAAAAACTTCTTATGGACTATTAAGCCTACATAGTTCTACATTGGCAAAAATATGGACACACACGCCCACATGCGTGCACACGCGCACGCGCGCGCGCACACACACACACACACACACACACACACACACACACACACACAGAGAGAGAGAGATTGCATGTGTATATCTATAATTTGGAAGGCATATCTCCTGCTAAAGGTCTACTGATCCTGACAGTTTCATTCAGTTGCAGCAAACAATGACATATGTTAATACTCATGGTATTGTCTGCTGCAATTGTTGGCAACTGTCACTATAAATTCTAATCAGATTTACTTCCCATGGGAATCAACAAGAGACACGGGTATCTGGATTTCTGACTTTGTGCTCTGGTTCAAAAACAAATAAAAAAGGGCCGGCTCTGCATAGGTTTGTCCATTATTATGACCCGGTTTGCCTTTTCGCACACTGTTAGAAAGGTTTTCCTAGTCATCTTTGAGGGTTGGGTTTCAGAGGAAATTTGCACAGTTTCAAGACCTCTTTTCTGGTGCTTTGATGCAAAGGCAGGACACGTACACGATGACACTGGCAATAACGGCTGCTTTGCTGTTTGAATTATTAAGACTGCAAGCCTTCTATGGTCATCTGGTGACTTTGCGAATAATCAGCCTGCCCTTGTGTGCTTACGTTTTGGGTGTGCATGGCTTCAAAAATGGAAAAGACGCTGCACCCATTTCACTCCATTGCACAGAACTGTGAGTAGAAAGAGCGTTTGCTGTCACACACACACACACACACACACACACACACACACACACACACACACACACACACCCTTGGGCTGGTTGCCAGAATTCTTGCAGGGCATGAAAATTGCTTCCTGAGCTATCTCATCTTGTCAAACTAGTCCTCCCTTGACAAGAAACAAGACATTCTCATGAGTATTCTTCACAGCTCCTGGCTTTTAATCAAGAGATAAGGAGTGCTGAAACGGGTGGTCCATGCACATCCATCGTGTAGGAACTATGTGATGCATCAAGTTGGAGGACAGAAAGACAGGTTGCAATATGAAGACCCCGAGACATCCCAAACACCCTGCAGCTGTAAAAAACAAAAACAAAAAGCTGGGCAACACATTGTTACACAAACTCTCACCAAATAAATTGTAAGCTCAATTAAATCTGTTTATTTCTGAAGCTCACAATCCATTTCAGTAAAGAAAAAGAACATGTAAACCAAAATGTGCATTGGAAAAACATACATAACCCGAGATGCATGTCTCATAGACATGCTTAGTGAGAGGGGAGAGAAATATTTTAAAACCAGACAAAATGAATAAAAACACACAAAAATGTATGGTCTTTTGGGGATGTGATCACATATTAGAGGTGTGCAGATTTGTGGTTTTGGATGAACAATGCCCAGATGTCTGTGGAATTCTGGGAGTCACTGTCCAAAAGCACAAACTTTCATCCTTCTAATGCCATGGTTCCCAATGCTGAGTCTCCAAATCTTGTTCGACAACTCCCAGAAGACTTCACCACCAACCATACTGCCCAGGATTTCTGGGAGTTGTAGTCCAATAATGTCTGCGGCTCCAAGGTTAGGAAGCGGTGCTCAAATCATTGCCAAAACACAAGACAGATTTCCACCTGGGATTTTTTTTTCCCCAAAGGCCCAGAACCTGATTATGGATGGGACAATGATGCTATTGGGATTCTGAAAAGCCCAGCAAAACAAGACTGACTAATTTTCATAAACCTATCAGCAGGAAAGGGTTTTTAGAAGCAAATGTTACAGGAGAGAAAAAAACATTCTCTGGCAACTTTCCCACCTTGGGAACAAAGTAACAGATTTCAAAATTAGATACTGATACCTAGACAGGTCCACCAAGTTTAAGACCTTCTTGATTTAGACTGTCGTTGTGAAAATAACTTTAGATTTTTCTATAGAGTGGGTAGAAAAGTAGCATTAAGACACCGACTTGGTAAAGTCACTTCTATTTATGAAAGCAAGTTCCAAGAGGGGGAAACAAGAGACATTCTCTTTTTCCTTCTAATATTTAAGCATTTCAAAAAATGTTCTCTTAAGACTGTAGGTGCTTGTGACAGGTGCATTTCATCTTAAGGATGGAGAGAATTGTTATCAACAAAAGCAATGCATTTCTTAAGCAGAAAGCAAACTTTTCTGAAGCATGCTGATCCAAAGAAGGAGTTAATTGGTTTCATGGTAATTCCTCTTATCTTTGCCAGCCATTAAAGGAGTCTGGATTGCACACAAATTCATTTTGGATTTTTTTCCCCTTTCAGTAAAGCAACAGAGTAGAACACTTTTATAGTGCCCAAATCAGACAAAAATGGGTTAGCTGTCAGAAATTGTGCATGTCCTATGGCCAAAAGACCAAAAGGCAAACAAACAAATAAAACAACAGTTTTCTGGAAGCATACCCTCAAGCCATGGTTGTTCTGTTCCTCTCCTGAAAAATGGCAAGCTGATGACAAAGACAACTTTCCACTTTGCCATTTCTGGATGCTCTAGGTCAGTGGTGGTGAACCTTAGGCACTCCAGATGTTTTAGACCACCACTCCCAGAATTCAGAGCCTAGATGGCCAATGACAAAGGACTGTGGGAGTTGTGGTCCAAAACATCTGAGGAGCCGAAGGTTTGCCACCACTGCTCTAGGTAATAAACTGTAAACAGAGATGACATTTTCAGACACACACTCCCCTCTATAACTATTTTCACAGTGAAGAGATGTCTAATCAAACATGCAGTCAAACCAGGCAGAGGTGGAAAAAGCTGAGGGGAAGGGGGGGAGGATGTGACCAGAAACAGCTCAAGGTTATTTTTGTAGGGCATGTTTATTTGGCAGACGATCAGCCATTTCCCCACAGTGTCAATTTCAGTTTATGTTATAATTGTTATGCTGAGTAAATATGATGTCCAGTAGCAGCAATTGATGCTGTGCTCCCCCAGCCCTCCAACCTTGTACAGTATCTTGGACTGAATCCACCCATCCTCACTTGTAGAGACCTTCAGTCTTTCTCAACAAGACTCCTGCTTTTGTTAAGTCTGCCATTTTATAGTGGGAGGCTATTGTCTATGAGGAGGCTTCCAATGAATGTATGCCGGGCCATATTGTATAGGTTACCTGCTATTCCTAGTGTTTAGGTGCCCACAGTGAATAATATTTATATCTGGATTTAGGAGCTGGCATGCATTAAGACCAAGCTGTTGTGACATATGGACTGAAGCAGGCGTGCCTCATCCCAAAATTTATGAAGCTGCATCATATCAGCCATTAGCTTCTTGTGTACATGGTTAGTGGTGAAGATGACAACCTTGCCCAGCTGTTCCAGAAATAACCCCATGTGACACAATAAGCAAAGCTGGGTGCAGTTCTTAAGGCCAATGGGAGCAGGCTCTGGCTAAGACGAAAAACTTCACACAATGCTAGGAGAACAGAAGTTGGCTTAGAAGCAGTGCTGTGGGGCATCTGTGCCATCTTAATGTCCAAGTAGTAACATACACATAGCCCGGAGCATCCAAGATTAGTGTACTGAGAATTTTTGATCGGCAGATGTGGTATCACCTGCTACTCTCCACCTCTCTGGTCTCCCTGTGCACTCTGAGCTGAGCTGGAATCTTCACTGCAGAGAGGGGAATACATTTTCATCCTGACTACCTGAAACCCCTGGGAGAGATGATCTGGAGTTTTGGAGTTCAGTGTCACCAGTTGGCGGATAGTACCCAACTCTTCCTCTCATTGCATCCTAAGTCCAAGGAAGCTGCCTCAGCTTGAGATCAGTACTTGATGTCAGTAATGAGGGTGAATAAATTGAAACTTAATCCAGACAAGACAGAGGTGCTTATGGTAAGTCAAAAAGCAGATCAAGGAATAGGGGTGCAGGCTATGCTGCATGGGATTATCCTCCCATGAAAAAAGAGGTCCACAGCTTGAGAGTGCTTCTGGACTCATCCTTGAACCTAGATGCCAAAGTCTCAGCAGAGGCCAGGAATGCATGTGCACAATTAAAACGAGTGTGCCAGCGACATCCGTTTCTTGAGATATCTGCTCTGGCCACTGTGACATGCACCCTCCTCGCTTCCCAGCTGGATCACTGCAACACGCTCTGTGTGGGGCTAC
This sequence comes from Phrynocephalus forsythii, assembly GCA_029282475.1. Taxonomy (NCBI): domain Eukaryota; kingdom Metazoa; phylum Chordata; class Lepidosauria; order Squamata; family Agamidae; genus Phrynocephalus; species Phrynocephalus forsythii. Next base: position 152,610,209 of record JAPFRF010000002.1, read on the forward strand.
TGATGGGAAGTGTCAGGAAACTTCAGTGGATATAAATTGCAATAAGATTGCTCACTGGGGCTGGTTACAGTAATCACATAACACTCTTGTCACATCAGCTCCACTGGCTGCCAATTAGTTTCCAGGCACAATTCAAAATGCCAGTTTTATTTATTATTTATTTGTTTGTTTGTTACACTTTTATACCGCACCATCTTCCATAAGGAACTCTGGGCGGTTTATAAGGTTAAAAAGAATAAGAAAAAACAACAATAAGAAACATCAATAGTAGAACAACAATATAAACAGAAGAGGGGAGACCCTCAGCAAGATATGGCAGGCACAAAAAAAAAAATTAAGTAGAAATAAGGTCACCATATGCCTCCTTAAAAAGCATAGTTTTAAAAGCCTTTTTGAAGGCGGGCAGGGACTGTGCAAGGTGCAACTCACTTGGTAGGTTGTTCCATAATAGGGGGCCAACAACAGAGAAGGACGGCTACATGTTAGCGACTTCCGCGCCTCCCTCGGAGTGGCCACCCTGAGTGAGCATGCCCGCGACATTCGAGTGGGCCTAGCCTTGGTTGACCTCTGAGAGATATGCTCCACCAGGTATTCAGGACCCAAGCCATGGAGGGTTTTGAAGACCAAAACCAAGACCCTGAACTTTATCTGGAGAGACACCAATGCAGGTGCGCCAGAACTGGGGTGATGCGATCGTATTTACGAGCACCCACCACCAGTCTGGCTGCCACATTCTGTACTCATTGGAGTCTCCGGACAAGGGTCAAGGACAACCCCACGTAGAGTGCATTGCAGTAGTCAAGCCTTCAAATCACGAGGGCCTGCACAACTGTTCTCAGGGAGGACTCATCGAGATACAGTCAGATCTGGGCGATCCTGCGGACTTGGAAAAAAGTAGCCCTGGAGACCGCCATCACCTGGGCTTCCAGGGAGAGGGCAGAGTCCAGGACCACACCCAGATTCCTGGCCCTGTCCGTATTAAACCCTAAATGGCCTGGGTCCAAATTATTTCATTGACCATATCTCCCAGGATGAGCCTGCTCAGATGCTAAGATCTTCAGGAGAGGCCTTTCTCTCCATCCAGCCAACTTCACTGCTGCACCTGATGAGAACACAGAGCCTTCTCTGTTGCTGTTCGCACATGTTGGAACTCCCTCCCGCAGGAAGCCAGACTTGCACCATCTTTGCTGCCTTCCACAAGCAGGAAAGACTTTTATCTTCGGGCAAGCTTTCCCTGAGTGTCTGACTACCTGCCATTCAACTTTTAGATGGACTGTTATGCACTACTGTTTGGTCCGAATGTGTAGTACAACCTGTGTCATTCTACTTTTAATTTTCAATCTCTCAGGGTGACTTTTTTCCTTTTATTTATTTAGTCATTTATTTATTTATTTAGATTTGTCACTGTCCAGCTCCCCAGAGGGGATTCTGGGTGATTTACAATATAAAACACAATAAAACAATAAAAATTAAAATATTCTTTTATTTGTTTACTTGTTGTTAGCTTTAATATTGCTTCTTAATTTTGTAGGATGCCTCTTCACAATTTTTGTTCTTAGCCTTGAATTATTGTCTTTAATGTTCTTGATAAGTGTTCTACACTCATTGTCTCCAACTTTGTACGTATATTGCCATTCAATATTGTAAGCTGCCTTGGGTCCTTCTCAAGGAGAAAGGTGATGTAAAAATATTTTAAATAAAATAAATATGCATATATTTTTCAGAGAAGCAATTGTGCCAAGTTGTTGCAGCAAAACGGCAAAGATCCTAGTATTACGTTTAATACGAAAAGTTTTAAGGTGGTTTTCAACCTACTTTGTGTGGTGTTAAGAATGTACTTTTCCCCCTTTTTTGTATGGGAGAGTGTGTGGATGGTACATTAAAAGACAGCTATGGATAATCACTGATGCCTTTCCTGATGGGCCATTCCTATGCGGATGGTTGCCATCCCAAGCATCTTCATTCTACAATTTATCAACACAACACTGCTTAGATGAAAAGCATTCCCACATGCAAAAAGGCGGAAGACTTAAGAAATACTCTAAAAGGCTGTCATTGGGTTGAACACGGTGAATAACAGCTGAAAGGCCAGCTCATAAGTCATACTAAGCATATACCATAACTACATAGCAAAGAATACACAGCTGTTCCAATGTAACAAAATATGTCGTTGTTTGTCACAGACAATTAATCTATAATTCTGCTGATATTTAGGACTGGAGGGCCAAAGACTAAATTCGACCTGCCTTTTAAAAAAACATGCACTACGGTTATTCAAGCAATATGTAGGGATATTTATGGGTGGAAAGGAACAATTTGTATTAGAAATCTAAAATGACAATCCTTCTGTTACATCTTCGTAAGTCAAATTGCTTATTTCTCAGAAGGAAATTCAAAGCACGGCTTCAGACAAGCCTTTCTTCTCCCTCATAGGCTGCTTTCACACGACCACTAAAATCTGCTGCAAAGTGGTTGCAGATGTTTGGCATAAAATCGTTTTCCCATGAGCAGCTGACTTAAAAAAAAATTAAGTGCAACCACACCCGCTTAAGCGCGACCCAGCACATTTTACAAGTACCTGGTCTCAAGGTGGTAAAATCCTTGTCACTGTTCCAATGCGGATTTTAAACCATTACTTGAGTCTGTGGGAACACAGAAAATCTGCACCAAAACCTTTTCACCCCTGTTATGGTATCTGTGCTGCAGTTCTCAGTCGTGGAATCAGAACGGTCGCAGATTTTCAAAACATGAACATGGGAACATCTGATCTGCGAAATCAACCACATGACCGCTCTAAGGGGGTGATCTGGATCAGAGTTTGCTGTGGATTTAGTGATCACGTGAAAGCAGTCTCTGGCGCAGAGTGAGAAAAACTAACATGGATGAGACTATCTGAACACACAGCTGCAACGATGACCGCCACACCTAGAGGAAGCCATCAATGTCAGAAAGCTGGAATTTGCTTGGTGTCCAACAGCACACACCCTAACGAGACATCTGCAAAAAAATGATCTTCCGATGAGGAGCAAAGGCCAGCTGTTGGAATCCATAGGCCATGGAGAGCTTTTATGTTCTAAAAGTAATTGTTGAACCAGGAACATGGGTGTTCCCTCAGCATATTGCCCTCTGAGCATTTTAGACAGACAGACAGACAGACAGACAGACAGACAGACAGACAGACAGACGATAGATAGATAGATAGATAGATAGATAGATAGACAGATAGATAGATAGATAGATAGATAGATAGATAGATAGATAGATAGATAGATAGATAGATAGATAGATAGATATCAGAGTCAACAGGCTAGCTGATGCTCCAGTTCTTTCATGCCCATAATTTTGAAAAATGAAGCTTCCTATCACAGATGGTGTCTTTTACCCTTCTGCTGGGAGTTTTAGTTGTAAGGTGATGACATCTGTTACAATGGGAGTATTGCATGTTATCTTAGAATCAAGGCAGTTCGTGCAGCTACTCCTCTGCCAGTATCAGAACTGTTTTTTTGCAGCACATTAAGCAATGCAGTATATGGGCATTATCTTACTGATTCCATTAAAAAATTGGAAGCAAGTTACATCAGATCCTGTTAGACCTGGCTGATAATATTTCTTGATGCTGAGCCCTGCATTTCCCTTTTTAAAAATAAATAAATGTCAAGGATTTGGCCATAAGGAAAAAGAAGAATTAACATTGCCAGCCTTGGTATTTTGAAAAAGGGAGGGAATGCATTAATGTACCTAGCCAGTTCATCAAATATGCCTCCCCACAGTCTTCTATATTTCATCCTGTTTATCACGTTTCATTAGTGAACCACTTCCCTTAACACTTTTGAAATGATTCTAGGTCCATTTATTCTCCTTGGATATGTCTGTTCTCACATCTACCACAAAACAATTCTCCAGGAATCTTTTAGAATATCCAAATTTGAACTTGCTAGAATGGGCAGCATGTGCATAACAGTATATTCATTTTCCTTTATCTGATGGTACATCAAGTGGAGTAGATGTACCATCCATCCTGGGTTCAGAGTGGAACAGTGACTGACAACAGCTGAGTCTCTCCCCACACACCCCCAGCCTGGTTCCTTTTTCAGAGACTGAGTCACTCGTAGGGGCAACCCAACACTTGGGGGCACCCACCCTGAGGCAAAGGACACAGACAGCTAAAGACACAGGCATCTCATTCCATGTCAGGATCAGGAGTAGAATTTTCCTTCAATGGTGGTGACAGGGCCAGCCTCTTCCACTGCCTTCAGAGACCAATGTGCTAGTTGGGAGATGAAGGTAGGACAGGCTGAAGGACATTAAGAGAGGGAGGGAGGAGGGAGCCTGGTCAAGGGGCTACGGCTGCCTCCCTCCAATATCAGTGTTGGGTGCCTAGAACATTTTGCTTGGTCGCCTGGGGAAACCTCTATTCATCCAAAGTGTTTTCTGCTTGTGGCTCATTCATTTAGAATTTTAGAGAGAGGGCCATAGCTTTTCCCTCCAAAAGCTGGAGTGCTGGATGCTGTCAAAAATTATTCAAATAATATACAATTAAAGGGGGGGGGGTTTCCTGGTTCTCCTGAGAACATTACTTGTGTATATTTTTCACCACAGGGTTATAGCTGGGTTTTGAAGTAGCCAAAAGGTAATTTAATTACTTCTGATTTAAGAAGTTTTTAAAAGGAGAAAAACACAATTATAACAATAGTCAGCTTCTTTGGTTTGCATCACTCTGAGAAAATAGCTACTTTTCAACGTAGGGTTTATATTGCTAAAGTATGGAATAATAGAATCATAGAGATGGAAGAGACCTCAAGGGCCATCCAGTCCAACCCCCTGCCATGCAAGAACCCCCATCTAAGTACTCCTTAGAGATGGCAATTCAGCCTCTGCTTAAAAACCTCCAGACAAGGAGACTCCACCACCCTCCATGGCAGCTCATTCCACTTCCTAATGTTCAGATAGATTCTCTTTTCCTGTAGATTGAAACCATTGCTCCGAGTCCTACTCTCTGAAGCCATGGAAAACAAACCAGTCCCCTCTTCGACATGACATCTTTTCAAATATTTAAACAGGGCTACCACATCCCCTCTCAACCTTCTTTGTGTAAGGCTAAACATTCCCAGCCCCCTAAGCCACTCCTTGTAAGACATTTCTTCCAGACCTTTAACTATCCTGGTCACCCTCCTCTGGACTCATTTGAGGTTGTCAATATCCTTTTTAAATTGAGGTGCACAGAACTGAACACAGTACTCTATGTGGGGTCTGACCAGAGCAGTATGGTTGGAGAAGATCAAGGCTGTGTCCAGGAAGGTTGGAATGGTCGAGACCTCAGCACACTGAAGATGACACACCTTGGAGGAGCCTTCCACCAACAGAGTTCAAAGAGTACCACAACAAACTATGGCAATTTCTTAAAGGAATGGGAGTGCCTGACCACCTTATCTGTCTCCTAAGAAATCTATACAGGGGACAAGCAGTAACAGTCAGAACTGGATATGGAGCAACTGACTGGTTAAAAATTGGGAAAGGAGTATGACAAGGCTGTATACTGTCACATTGCATATTTAACTTATATGCAGAGTACATCGTGCAAAAGGCAGGACTGGATGTATCACAAGCTGGAATTATGATTGCCGGAAGAAATACCAACAACCTCAGATATGCAGATGATACTACTCTGATAGCAGAAAGTGAGGAGGAATTAAAAAAAACTCTTAATATGTGGGAAAGAAGAGAGTGAAAAACTCAACATAAAAAACCCTAAAATCATGGCCACCGGTCCCATCACCTCCTGGCAAATATAAGAGGAAGAAATGGTGGCTATGACAGAGTTTATTTTCTTGGGCTCCATGATAACTGCAGATAGTGACTGTAGCAGCAAAATTAAAAGACACATGCTTCTTGGGAGGAAAGTGATGGCAAACCTAGGAAGCATCTTTAAAAGCAGAGACATCACTTTTCCAACAAAGGTCCAGATAGCCAAAGATATGGTTTTTCCAGTAGTGATGTATGGAAGTGAGAGCTGGACCATAAGGAATGCTGATTGCTGTAGAATTGATGCTTTTGAGCTGTGGTCCCCTGGACTACAAGGATATCAAACCTATCTATCCTGAAATAAATCAACCATGGAAGGACAGATTTTGAAGCTGTGGCTCCAGTACTTTGGCCACCTCATGAGGACAGAGGACTTCTTGGAAAAGTCCCTGATGGTGGGAAAAATTGAAGGCAAAAGGAAAAGGGGACAGCAAAGAATGAGATGGTTGGACGGTGTCATCAGTGCAACCAATATGGATTTGACCAAATGTCGGGAGGCAGTGGAAGATAGGAAGGCCTGGTGTGCTCTGATCCATGGGGTCATGAAGAGTCAGACAAGACTGAACAACAAATAGAAAGATACCCCTTTCTGTATAGTTGATAGAGTAAGTGACTAGGACTGTAGAGTTTGAATCCCTGTTTGGCCATGGAAACTCACTGGGATCATAGAACTGGTAAAACCACTTATTGAATATCTCACTTACCTTGAAAGACCTATTAAGGCTGCTATAAATCAGTTCCAACTGGGCAGCACATAGTATAGAAAGTACAGTATATGATGCAACATGAAGAAGCAAGAATAAGAAATGTTTCCACTTCTCACCCTATGCCTGCCAGAGATCTCTCTAGTGAAAGGCATGGAGTTTCATAGTGGTGCCAGTTTCCTGTCAATGAGATGGTCTCTCATTCCCACGCACTCCCATCCCTTGCAACACACTTTCTAACATTGCCTGCCAGGTGCAAAGCTTGCAGACATCTTGCCTGTGAGGTGCAAAGCTTGCAGGCATCACGAGAAATCTAGATAGCTTGTTAGAGAGAACTGGGAAGGAGTCAGTGGTCATGGTACATGTTGGTACCAGTGATGTCAGGAAGGCAAAGCGGTCAGTCCTGAAAGCCAAGTTCAGGTTGTTAGGAAGAAGTTTGCTGTCCTGGACTTTCAAGGTAGCATTTTCAGAAGTGCTGCTTATTCCTTGTGTGGGACCCGCCAGGCAGGCAGATCTCAGAAGTCTCAATGCATGGATGAGCCATGGATGGTGTTGAGAGGAGGGGTTCAGATTTGTCAGGAACTGGAGAACATTTTGGGACAAGCCAAACCTGTTCAGAAGGGACAGGCTGCACTTGAACCATGGTGGCACCAGATTGCTGGCACTCAACCTCAAAAAGGTTGCAGAGCAGCTTTTAAACTGATAACTGGGGGAAAGACAACAGGAGCTGGGCAGCACCCAGTTTGGGAAAGTATCTACTTTAGTAGTGAGAAGGTTGCAATAATTACTGAGCAGAGCCTGGAGCTAGTCACCAGCACTCCAGCAGAAGGATACAAGAGGCAGGCTAATGATGCAACTGGACTCAAAAGACTGCATCAGAAAAGCATCTATAAATGCTTGTATGCAAATACCAGAAGCCTACGGAACAAAATATGGGAGCTGGAATACTTAGCAATAGATAAAAATATTGATATTATTGACTTCACTGAAACCTGGTGGACGAATGATAACAATGAGATATAGTTATCCCAGGCTTTAAACTGTACAGGAAGCACAGCAAGAGGCAAACAGGAGGTGGTGTAGCCTTGTATGTCAAAGTGATAAAATCATACAAATTGGAATATCTAGGTCAGGGGTGCCCAAACATTTTGTAAGGAGGGCCAGATTTGGTGGCTGAGAATGTGTCAGGGGCCGGTTGCTCCCTGACCCTGCCACCCCACTGCAAGCCCCACCCACTGACCCATAAGTCCCACCCGCAGGAAGGAAGGCGAGGACCAAGGGAGGGAGGGAGGGAGGTGGAAACCAAGAGAGGAAGGAAGGAAGGCGGGGAACAAGAAAGGGAGGGAGGAAAGAAGGAAGGTGGGGACCAAAGGAAGCACAGGGAGCCGTGGCCACAGGTCACCCCTTGGAAGAGCCCAACCCCTCAAACTTCCTGGTGGTGTCAGTGTTGGTGGAAGATTTAAAAAAAAAAACATGGGGCGAAGGAGGGGGAGGGAGGGGCGGGCCAGCCAGCTGCGAGCCACTCAGAATGGCCTGATGGGTCAGATTTGGCCCCCGGGCCGGACTTTGGGCAGGCCTGATCTAGGTGATTTGAAGTCACCATTAGAAACTGTGGTTAAGAGTATCAGGACACATGGATGACCTAACAATAGGCATATGCTATTGGCCTCTGACCCAAACCCCTGAGGGAGACTGGCAGTTAGAGAATGTTGTAAAGGAGGCATCCAAGAAGGGAAGCCTGGGACTTCAATTACCATCACATAGACTGGGTGAACTGTTGTTCAGCACATAATAAAGAGATAAAGTTCCCAGATATGCTAAATGATTGTCCCCTGGAACAGATGATTTAAGACCCAACTAGAGGTACAAGAATCCTTGACCTGATTGTGAGTAATACACAGGATCTGGTGCAAAATGTTAATGTGACCGATCCAATAGGGAACAGTGACCACAATACAATTACTTTTAAATTAATACTAGACTGCAAATCACTAGTAAAATCTAACACAGAGATCTTAAATTTTCAAAAAGGAAATTTCCCAAAGTTGAGGAAACTAGTAAAAAAGAAGCTGAAAGGGAAAATTGAGAGAGTCCAAACACTCCAAGAAGCATGGAGGCTGCTCACAAAAACCACAACAGAGGCCCAATTGGAATGCATATCCAAAAGGAAAACAGGAACTGCCAGGTCCAAGACATAGCTTCCAGGAGCTGTTTGGGAAGTGATAAAAAGCAAGAAAAGCTCGTGTAGAAGATGGAAGGCTTGTCCAAATACAGACTGCAGGCAGAAACATAAATTCTGGCAGTACAAATGAAAGGCAACAATCAGAAAAGGGAAGCAAGACTTTGAGGAGCATATAGCTACAAATGGAGTTCTTTAAGTATGTTAGAAGTAAGAACCCAACTAGGAAGGCCATTGGACCAATGGAAGGCAAGGGATTATTAAAGAGGAGACAGAGATTGCAGAGAGACTCAATGAATTCTTTGCTTCAGTATTCACTAAAGAAGAAAGAGACCACATGCCCAAAACAGAGCCTATCTTTGTAGAGAGGGAAACCGGGGAATTAAGCCACATAGAAATAACCCAAAAGGAGGTCCTTGCATGTCTTGTTAAAGTAAATGCTAACAAATCACCAGGAGCCGATGGCATCCATTCATGAGTTCTCAAGGAACTTAAAAATGAAATTGCTGATGTCTTAGCCAAAATACATAATCTTTCATTCAAATCAGGCATTGTGCCTGATGACTGGAAGGTAGCGAATGTAACACCAATCCTCAAAAAAGGATCTAGAGGTGATCCAGGAAAGTACTGACCAGTCAGTTTGACATGGGATGGAAACCATCCTAAAAGATTTAATTAATAGGCACATAGAAGAGAAGGCACTACTGAAAGAGAGACAATGTGGCTTTTGCAAGGGCAAATCATGCCTCACTAATCTGTTGGGATTTTTTAAGAGTGTCAACAAGCATGTGGATAACAGAGATCTAGTTGACATTGTTTATCTGGACTTTCAGAAGGCTTTTGACAATGTCCAGTACCAAAGGCTCTTGAATAAACTTGTGAGTCATGGAATCAAGCGACAGGTCTTGTCCTGGATCAGCAACTGGCTAAGGGACAGGAAACAAAGGGTAGCACTAAATGGACACTTCTCCAAGTGGAGGGAAGTAAAGAGTGGGGTCCCCCAAGGTTCAGTACTGGGACACCTGATTTTCAACCTCGTCATGAATGATTTAGAAGTAGGAGTAAATATCAAAGTAGCCAAATTTTCCAAGAACACTAACTTATGCAGGGTAGTAAAAACAGAGAGAAATTGTGAGGAACTCCAAAGGGATCTCTTGACACTGGGGGAGTGGGCAAACCAGTGGCAAATGAGCTTCAACATTAGTAAGTGCAGAGTGATGCACGCTGGGACAAAAAAAAAATACACTTCAATTACGTTTTTATAAACTGTTGGGGTCTGAACTCTCTGCAACAACCCAGGAAAGGGACCTTGGTGTTCTGGTGGACAGCTCAATGAAGGTGCCAACCCAGTGTGCCACAGCAGTTGAAAAAGCAAACTCAATGCTAGGATCATTAGGAAGGGTATAGAAAATAAGTCAGCAAGTGTCATTTTGTCTCTATAAATCTATGGTGAGGCCCCATCTGGAGTTTTGTGTACAGTTCTGGTCACCATACCTCTGAAAGGATCTTATGGAAATGTAAAAAAAAATCAGAGGAGGGCATAGAGAATGATTACAGGACTGGAACACCTTCCTTACCATCTTAGGTGTTAACAGCTAGGCCTCTTCACTCTTGAACAACGGCATCTAAGAGGTGACCTGATTGAATTTATAAAATCATACATGGTGTGGACAAAGTAGTTAAGAAAAAACTGTTTTCACTATCACACAACACTAGGAAAATGGGGCACTCCATGAAATTTTTGGGTGCTAGATCTCAAACCAATAAGAAAAAGTACTTTTTCACCCAGTGGATCACTGGTCTGTGGAATTCCCTGCCAGAAGAAGTGGTGACAGTGGTCAGCCTTGACAGCTTTAAGAAAGGATTGGACAAGTTCGTGGAGAACAAGGGTATCAATGACCATCATTATGGATGCCTAAGGACAGCCTCCGGGTTGGAGAGAGAGGCAGGATATCTCTCAATGCCATTTGCAGGGAATCATAAGCAGGTGAAGACATCTGCTTGGGAATTCCTTGAAGCAAATGGTGAGCCGCTGTGTGAGACAGAATGCTGGACTAGATGTGCTGTGGCCTGTTCCAGCAAGGCTGCTCTTATGTTCTTATGTTCTTAACATGATTGGTGGCATCTCTTCAGCTCATTGGGAGTCAAGGGATGTGACAGTAAGCACTCCACCTGCCTGCTTGAGCAACAGCTGCAGATGATTACCTCCCAGATGTTGGCCCCAGCAGTGCAAATTAGGGACAAGTAGATTGGTTTCAGTGGAATGATGCTATTGTTTCATGGGTGTAAGTGACAGGAGTATTAAAGCTAATGTGAAAAATGGAGAATTGGGTCAATGTGTTAAAAACCGTAGAATACACATTTGTCGTCCTTTACATTATACTAGCTGTGATCCCTGTAGGCAGTGTCCTTGGAATTTTTCACATTACAGCTTCCTTGTTTCTCAGTTGTCTGATGCTCACAAACAGACATGAAATGTATTCGCAAAACAAAAGGAAAATACCAAAGGCACATTTTTTTTTGCAACACAGTGATTATTTCTTCCTCCAGTGCATAATTGGGTAGGCACAGCTCTTGCAGGGAAAGGACATTGCTGATTTAGGTCTACCTTATTTCTAGATTTTGGGGAGAGTTACAAACAAAGAGTAAAGAACACTAAAATTGGGATAGTCTGACTTTATGTTATCAAAGATTTGTCAGGCAAACTTTTATGGGGATAAGCAATGTCCTACATGATGTAAACCTTCAGGTAAACCAGGGATGTCCAAACTTTTTGCAAGGAGGGCCAGATTTGGTGAGGTGAAAATGTGTGGGGGCAATCATTCAGCAGCATCAAGACATGCAAGGAGGCAGGGATGACGCTGCAGCAACGGAACCAGGGGCAGGTAGGCTGGGCAAGTGGCTGGGGGAAGGACAGAGGCAGAGAGGGCAGGAAAACCATAAAACTGCAAGCTGATGTTTCCATCTGATATGGGGAGGGGCCAGTTGGCAGGGATGTGACAGGCTGAGCCAGCAGGGAGAAGAGACTGTGGGCCACTCAAAATTTGAAAACGGGCTGCATTTAGCCCCTGGGCCTGACTTTGGACATGCCTGAGGTAAACAGAAATTTATTGGGCTACTGATGAGTTAGGGTTAGAAGGAGCTGTTCCTTTTAATCTGGTTCTTTCCACATTCTGGATTAAGGTGAGGGGATGTGTTGTGTATTGATCTGTATTCCTATTGGTTTCTGTTCCTGTTCCAAAGGGAAGAGGCCTATTGGTTTATTCAAGTTGCTGCATTTGGATCCTCAATCCTATTGGTCTCTGCCAAAAGGCAGCTTTGTGATTGGTTGTAATTGTTCCCTCCAAAATGTATCTTTTCCTAGCCAGTCCTGGCTCCTATAAAAGTAGCTCCCTTTCCCCAGTCCCCAGTCTTGTTCTCTCCCTGAATAAAGAGCTGTTACACTAGAAGCTGTCTCCAGCCTGCTATGTCTAAGAGCTGAAATCACTGCTGAAATCGCTAAAACCCACGCTACCACACTGGCGACGAGGATGGGATTCGGAATGCTGAGAAGCAGAGGATCATCACGCTGACTCAGAGTCCGGATCACAGTGGAGAACAAGACTCACCAGCCGGCTTAGAAGACAACCCTGCCCGCCTGGAGAATGGAAAGTCCACGGCTATTTGAGCCCTTCCAGCCATCGGAGCCCCACACTTGGGAGGACTATGTTGAACACTTCGAGTTCTTCGTGGTGGCTCAAGGAATCACTGATGCCAGCAAAAGAAGGGCCACGTTCTTTTGCTGTGGGCGTGAGACCTTCATGTTGGCCAAGGCAGTGCTCGCCCCAGCAAAGCTGAGTGAGACATCACTCACAGACATTTTCGCCTGGCTGACAAGCCATTTGGCACCTAACAAAACCAAGATGGCCTGGCGGATGGAGTTCCAGAAAAGGCAGCAGCAAGCCGGAGAATCTGTGGCTGCATTCCTGGCAGGACTCCGGGAGCTTGCTCAGCACTGTGGCTTCCCAAATCTTGAAGACACTCTCTTGAATCGATTTGTTGGGGGGCTCAGCAGCAAAAAAAGCCCGAAGGTGCATTGTGGCAAAGGAAGATGTCACCCTTGTCTCCGCCTTGAAAGAGGCCACCACCACAGAGAATTATGAGCATGAAGAGCTCAATGCCAGTTGCAAGGCCACGAAGCTGCGGGTAGAGGCTGCCCATGCCATGGATGAACCAGAGGCTAGTCCAAACCAGAGCCCAGTCCGTGGTGTTGAGTTGGTGCATCAGGCTGATGCACGGCCCAAAGATCGCCGAGGCACTTGCCCAGGCTGTGGCGGTAACCATGAGCAGAAAAGCTGCCATTTTCGTGATGTTATGTGCAGGGCATGCGGAAAGTCAGGACACATCACCAGGGCCTGTAGGTTGGTGGCAGCTGGAACAATGGGATCACCTAGATCAACGCATCGCAGATCATCCACCACGACTCATCTCCTGGACGACTGCAATTATCTCACAGAGATCAACGGAGAGACCCTGCAGTTCCCGGTGCAAGGCAAAACATCCGTCAAAGTGAAGATTGAAGGTCAACCATGCGACATGGAGGTGGATTCCGGATCTGGATTCACCATTGTTTCAGACCAGACTGCAAGGGGGCTCTTCCCTGGAGGTAAGTTCCCCTCTCTGGAACCATTCCCAGCAACCTTGCAATCATACACGGCTGGCCGCATCCACATTCTAGGAATGTGTGCGGTGAGGGTACAATTCCGGGAGAAACAGGCTGTGCTTAAATTGGTGATTGCAAAGGGGAGTCGCCCCAGTCTCCTGGGTACTGACTGGTTTCCCGCCTTGGGACTGTGTATATCAGGGCTCAACTCAGTCCAAATTTCCCCAGAGTTGGGCAAGACGTTAGGCCAGGATTTGCCAAACTCTTCAGTGGAAAACTGGGTTGTTATAAAGGGCCTCCAATTGACTTTGAGCTGGACCCCAGGGTGGCCCCAATCCGACTCAAGCCAAGGCGAGTGCCATTTGTGCTGCAACCCAAGATTGAGGCGGAACTGGACAAATTGGTCAAACAGGGAGTTCTTTCACCTGTTGACTCTTCTAAGTGGGAGACTCCTATCATCACACCCCTTAAGGCAAATGGGGAAGTGAGAATTTGTGCAGATTACAAATGTACTATCAACAAGGTACTCAGGGGAAATTCATACCCCAATCCAGTCCTCTCACAGCTGTTGGCAAAACTAGCTGGGGGAAATTTTTCGCCAAACTTGACCTGGCACAAGCTTACCAGCAGCTGTCAGTGACTCTGCAATCTGTGGAAGCACAGACTATTGTAACACACAAAGGGGCTTTCCGAGTAAACAGGTTACAGTTTGGAGTTTGTGTGGCCCCAGGGATTTTTCAAGGGCTAATGGAGCGCCTCTTAAGGGGTCTTGCCATTTTTGATTATGTTCTGATTGCTGGGAAAGACCCCCAGGAACTGGTTGGGTGTATCCATGCTGTGTTACTCAAATTTAAAGAGGTGGGGCTGCAGCTAAAAAAGGAAAAATGCAGTTTTGGGGTGCCATCTGTGGATTTCTTGGGGTTTAAAATTGATGCAACGGGCATCCACCCCACTGACGCTAAAATTAAAGCCATTACTGAGGCACCACGCCCACGGAACAAGACGGAGTTACAATCATTCCTGGGACTTATTAACTTTTATCATTCATTCCTACCTCAGAAAGCTTCAATAACGGAACTGTTGCGCAAACTATTGAAGAAAAAGAGTGTGTGGTGTTGGGCTCAAGCACAGCAGAAGGCTTTTGACACCTTGCGGGGCATGCTGACTAGCAGGAGCTTCCTTGCTCATTATGACGAGTCAAAACCTCTTGTCCTGGCACGTGATGCCTCTCAGTATGGACTGGGAGCTGTGCTGAGCCATAGGGAAGTGGATGGGTCGGAGAAGCCCATCTCATTCTATTCTCGTACGTTGTCGCCAACGGAGCGCAACTACGCACAAATTGACAAGGAAGCCCTGGCAATAGTGGCAGGGATTAAAAAGTTTCATGACTATTTATACGGTCGCCACTTCTTCCTTGAAACTGACCACAAGCCTCTGTTAGGATTGTTCCACCTGAACAAACAGATGCCGCAGATTCTCTCCCCCAGAATGTTGCGATGTTCTATATTCCTGAATGGGTTCCAGTACACCCTGACCCATGTCCCAGGGAAAAGGTTGTGCCACGCTGATGCACTAAGTCGCTTGCCCCTTCCTGGTGTGAGCGATGCGGATCCTGCCCCAGCGGAACGAGTGATGATGCTGGAAACACTTCCGGGGGGCCCTGTAACTGCCACTGAAATAGCTGAGAGAACGAGGAAAGATACTGCTCTCTCCCGTGTGCTCACTTGGGTGGGGAGGGGATGGTCAGGTGGCCCGCATGAAGAAAAATTTAGACCATACGCAACAAGGCAACATGAGCTATCCCTGCATAAGGGCTGTCTCCTGTGGGGAGACAGGGTGATCATCCCAGCGCCACTGAGAAACAGGGTTCTGGATACACTGCACATGGGGCATCCGGGAATGGTCAGGATGAAGCCGCTGGCCCGGTGCTATGTATGGTGGCCTGGGATGGACCAAGATGTTGAACAATGGGTACGGACATGCAAGGCATGTCAGGAAGTGCGCCCAGAAGTGGCCAGAGCACCAGTCCACTGGTGGGAGCAGACCCGGACTCCCTGGAGCCGGCTGCACTTAGATTTTGCTGGGCCATTCCAAGGAAAGGTTTTTTTTTGTTATCGTTGATGCGTATTCTAAATGGTTAGAGGTGGCTATGGTTCCCAGCATGTCGTCAGCTGCGGTCATCAAAGTGTTGAGACAGCTGTTCGCAACCCACGGGTTTCCCGAGACCATTGTGTCAGACAATGGAGCAGCCTTTGTATCCCAAGAATTCAGGGCATTCCTAGCTGATAATTTCATAAGAGGGGACACCTCAGCTCCTTTTCATCCCTCATCCAATGGGCAGGCTGAGCGCATGGTGCAGACAGCCAAAGGATCTATTGCACGCTTGATGGTGGGTGACTGGTCAACGCGCATTTCCCGAATGTTGTTCTTGCAGCATGTGATGCCATGTACTACTACAGGCAAGTCGCCAGCAGAGCTGCTCCTAGGTAGAAGGCTGGTAACGGTACTGGACGATGTCCACCCAGACAAAATGCCAAACCGCAATGCTAGAGCACCTCCACAGGCAGAGAGCTACTCTAGAAGGTATTTTGCTTCTGAAGATTTGGTCTGGGTGAGAAATTATGCCAGAGGTCCCCTGTGGGTGCCAGGGGTGATCACAGAGTGTCTGGGCCAGTCTCTTATTACGTGACCATTGAAGACGGCAGGGTCTGGCGTAGGCACATGGACCAACTGAGGCGCAGAGCGGCCAGTAGAGTTGGTACAGGTGTGGGAGAATTGCAGCCTGAGAGTGACACTACCCCCATGAATGAGTCACAGCTGCAAGATCAGAGCGGAGATGCCCCAGGAGTGCAGGTACCAGTGGCTTCAGCAAATGAATCTGCTCCTGCAAGTCCTCATGGTGCCGAGGAACAGATCAGGGACACTGAGTTGTCTGAAACCCCCTCCGTGTCAGACGAAGCTATTACAGTAGACTCTCCACCACAGACACTGCCTGCTCAAGCCCCTGCAACACCTGTAGTCAGGAGATCAACTAGAAGTCGCAGGGCCCCACAATATCTAAAGGATTACATGTGCTGTGCCCACCAGGGGGGAAGGGGTGTTGTGTATTGATCTGTATTCCTATTGGTTTATGTTCCTGTTCCAAAGGGAACAGACCTATTGGTTTATTCAAGTTGCTGCATTTGGATCCTCAGTCCCATTGGTCTCTGCCAAAAGGCAGCTTTGTGATTGGTTGTAATTGTTCCCTCCAAAATGTATCTTTTCCTAGCCAGTCCTGGCTCCTATAAAAGTAGCTCCCTCTCCCCAGTCCCCAGTCTTGTTCTCTCCCTGAATAAAAAGCTGTTACACTAGAAGCTGTCTCCAGCCTGCTATGTCTAAGAGCTGAAATCTGAAATCACTAAAACCCACGCTACCACAGGATGGTCCTGAAGTACATTGGGAAATGCACTTGGTAAATCAAATCAGTATCACTATAGTCCCAGGTCAAATCCAGTTTTGACCTATCTTCTGAATGAGGACCAGATCATTCATTTTGATTTGCTAATTTAATGTCAGCTTTAACCTCAGCAGACTAAGGCCAGTATCGCAGTAATCTGACTTGTTCAAACATAATTTTTTAATTGTGCTTCACTCTCATAGATTCTCTGCTGCTCAAAGTTCCAAACTCTTGCTTACCAGCAGTGCTCTTGATGGAATTCTTCCTCTTTCTTGTATTTTTCTTCTTTTGCCTTTTCCTTCTTTCTTTTTCCTTTTTGGCCTAATTTAATACCATTTAGTGTTCAGTCATTCCCCACCCACCCCCACCCAAGAGTCATGTGTTCTGGTCTAAGTGATTGCATTTTATAAAATTAGATGCTGCATAATCCTAACAGAAAGGACATAGTTTTTTCCCCAAAAAGAAAGCATCAGAGATGAAGCATTCTTTACAGCCTTGTGGTGCAGTGGCTAAATGCCTGTACTGCAGGCAAAACTTTGCTCATGATGACCTAGGGTTCAATCCCTGATAGCTGGATCATGGTAGACTCGGCCTTCCATCCTTCAGAGGTTAGTAAAATGAGTACCCAGTTTTCTTGCTGGGATGGGGGAGGCAATGTGTAGCCTGCATACTGTAATTAAAAACCAGAGACTACTTGAAGTGGTAGGGGGCGGTATATAATCAGAACACTTTGCTTTTTAAAGGGGAAAAATGAATATCACAAAGATTCTGATTCTGGATCACTGTAGTATAAACTGATTAATTCCCTGAAGGTTGAAAGCTATAAAACTGTACTGGATGAGCACTGGCTTACTTTACCATAAAAATATGAAGCCTAAATATATCTTCTATTTTTTAATTTGTTTTTGTGTTTAGACATTTTATTAGTTTTAATGGGGAAAGGGAAGGGGGAAAAGAAAAAAAGAGAAACACGAAGGGTTACATTGACTATATCAAGTCAAGGATCGTACATAGCAGAATATAGTAACATATCAGGTAACTAGTATTTTAACTACTTCTTGCCATTTTCTTTTAGTAGTCTCTTCATAATCTCCTATTTTATATATTACTTAATTAATTAAAACAGCCATTTGGTCCCCCAGATGTCCTTGGACTAACAGTCCCAGAAACCTTTGCCACTAGTTGGCCAGGATTTTTGAAAGCTGTCACGGATACAGCTCATTGCCCTCCCACTCGAAATAACGAGACGAGGCAGGTATTTGGGGGTTAACTGGGCCACACTTTATTAACACAACATTTCAACTCAACAATCAACAAAGAGGGGCCTGGCCTCAGCATACAGGTTGGAACAGTGGGGTCTCCCGGGACCCCTCCAACCGGGCAGCAAAGGGCGAGTTACAACCCCTAGCTGGGCAGTCAACCTACTGCCCCTGCCAGGCCAGTTGATGATATTACCCCTCCCTGCATTAGATGGGCTTAAACTGGGTGATACCCAGTGCAGGGAGGCATCCCCGTGTATTCCCCAGGCACGGAGACCTCCTGATCTGCCGTGCCCTGGATATAGGGTACTTGGGGACAGATGTTCATTGTATACTCACCGCTGCCCCCATCCGCTTCAGCCGCCACTGCCGCAGGCCTAAGCCTTGCTATGGCCCCGGTCACCCAACCAACATGGCCAGCTCAGCCACCAGGCCCCTCTGCAAATCGCGCAGGAATAGCTCCATTCCCTCATCTGACAGATGCACGCCATCCAGCCTGTAGAGCTCATTCCTGCGCACATTAAAGTCAGGGTGGCCCACCACCGCCCCAAATTCCTGGCAAACAGCCCTGCAAACCTCTTGATTAACTCATCTCCAGGACCGATTGAGTTTTGGGGGGGTCACATTCCGCCCTCCAGGTCTGGCGAGGTATCAGTGTCGACCAGACAATGTGACAGGCTGGGTATTTGGCTCTCCAGGTTGCAAAGTCGTGCAAGATCTCCAAAATAAGGGACTTGCCTGTTTGCCTGGTCAGGTCATTACCCCCCAGGTGTACCAGTAGGACATCGGGCGGCTTGCCCAGCGCTGCAGTCATTGCCACGCCGAGAAACTCCTGCCAGCTCATTCCCCACTTTCCCCACCACTCAACAACTGCCCTGTCGCCGAGACCTAAATTGGGTCCCCAGCCAGACCTGCAGGCGAACTTCTCAGCCCAGTATACATAACTGTGTCCCAGAATTACCACTCTCCAACGGGAGGCACGGCCACTGGGTCCTGAGGAGATAAAACAACAGATTAAACAGGCAGCAACGGCCACACATAACACTTATAGCAGGGTGAAGCCCACCGGCCCAGTCTGCGGATCACGCCCTGGTCTTAGCCCAGGGCGGCAACAGTAGAGGCTGCACCAATCCGAAAAGAATGGGTGCCAAACTTCAGCGCCTCCAAACCTAACTCCTGCAGGATCCTCCCGGACAGTTTGCCAAATTGAAATTTTGTTAGGGGCCCCCCATCCCTGTGTTGAAAGAGATAGCCCTCCATGTTCCCTCTGTGGGCCATGTACTCCCGAAGGGCCTGGACTGGGCAAATAGAGCCAATGGAGCAGGGGCCCAGGCGGAATACAGCTCCCCTGCCCCCCTGGTCTGTTTTGGACCTCCTGACGCGCACCGTCAGGAGGCTGGGTTCCAGCATAATGTCGGAGGCCCAGAGGGCTGTGAAGGAAGTGTCCTTCCGGCCCAAGGCCACCAACTCGCTAACTCTGAGGGCCCCAAAAAGGCCAGAATGGAGGCCGCCCAGAACAAAGCCGTCTCAAAGCTATCCCTGCAAACCGAGGGCCACCTGGCACTCATCTCTGCCAGGATGCATGGGGTAAGAGGGAAACGAGGGTCCGCGACTCTGCCCCTTTACCTGCTCCAACCCGCTATCATGCCCTTAACCCGAAAGTCCCCTGTGGTATCCCTGCAGCCTCTCAGCTTTGAGTGGAAAGCCAAGGCTGCCAGCTTCCCTTGCAATGAACTAGGGGCCAACCCTTTGCGGTGCAAGTACACCAGGAATCATTGCAGATGGTCCACAGGCAAAGGCCAGGATTGCATTAGGCCCTGCGATGTCCTGAAGGCTGAAAACTCCTCCATTACCGACGCATATCCCCTCTGGGTCCTGGGAGCGACAGAGAGGCAGAGAGCACGGTCAGCCTCAGCACACCAACCAGCCATACCTCCTCTGGGATCTCCACTGGCAGGGCGGCTGCTCCTGGATCAAGGGCCCGGAAACGCTCAGCCAGTCGGCGGGATAAAAGATCGGCAATCTGGTTATTCACCCCGGAACATGGCTCGCGTGCACCACAATATTAAATTGCAATGACCACAAAGTAAAGGACCTCACTAGGCGCATGACTCTGGGTGAACGAGATGTTAAGTTATTGATCACGTGAACTACGGCCAAATTGTTGCACCAAAAGCGCACAACAGAGTTGGCCCATTCCTTAGACCAAATGCACAGGGCAACCCAGATTGGGAACAGCTCCAGGAATGTCAGGTCCCAAGTTGTCCCATCTTCCTGCCATGTGGGTGGCCAAGAGCCACTGCACCACAACTCCCGCCAGAAGATGCCAAAGCCCAGACTCCCTGCGGCGTCCATCTGGACTTGGAAATGAGCTCCCAGCCAGAGCTCGTCCCTCCAAAATGACACACCATTAAAGCCTTCCAGGAAGATCCTCCAAACGGATAGATCTTCCCTCATTTCAGACGTGACCCTAGTTCTATGGGTTGGCCTGCGAACCCCAGCCATTGCCGTGCACAGCCTTCGCAGGAAAGCCCGGCCAGGGGGCCACGACTTTGCACGCAAAGTTAAGGTGACCGACCAGCTCTTGGAGTTCCCTGAGTGAAAGCTTGCCGTGAGCCTGGGCCGCGCTGACCCGGACCCTAAGGGCCTGCAGCTTGTCTTGGGATAGGCGGCACACTTGCGCCCTTCAATCAATTTCCACTCCCAGGAAGGTCAGGGTAGTCAGTGGCCCTTCCATCTTCTCCTAAGCTAAGGGGAGCCCGAGCTCCCCAGCCAGGGCCCGGAAGCTGTCCAGGAGCTGGCACCTACCCAACCCAGCCAGCCCACAGAAAAGGTAATCATCCAGATAGTGTGCTGTGCTGGCAAAGCTAGATACTTGCCGCAGGCCCCACTCCAGAAAAGAACTAAACCGTTCAAATATCGCACAGGACACCGAGCATCCAAATGGGAGCGCTCAGTCCATAAAAAACTGGTCCTTAAACTGAAAACCCAGAAGCTCAAAATCGTCAGGATGCACTGGGAGAAGCCAAAAGGCTGACTTGATGTCGCATTTCGCCATCTCCGCAGCTATTCCGCAAGCGTGCACCATGCGCACCGCGGCATCAAAAGAAGTATACCGCACGGTGTAAAGATAGTGTGGGATACCATCGTTGATCGAAGAACCACTCGGGTGAGATAAATGATGGATTAATCTGAACTCCCCTTGTGCTTTCTTGGGGACCAGCCCTAACGGGGATACTCTGATGTTAGGTAAGGGGGGCTCAGAGAAATGTCCCAGGACCCTTCCCTCTCCGACCTCCTTATATATCTTCTCCCTGGTGATTTCCTCAGCGCCCAGCAAGGACCTGAGATTCCTGGCGAGAACTGGCCGTCTAACTCCCTCAAAGGGTATACAAAACCAAACGTGAAACCTTCAACAAAGAACTGGGCAGCAGCACGGTCCGGGTATTCCGCTGCCCATTTCTGCAACACACCCACCATAAATGGGCTGGGCCTTTTGCAGGGGATGCATCGTTACCCCCTGCTTTCCGGTTGCCCCCCATCCCGTGCCCTCCCCTGCTGGGGGCGGGCTCTACTGCAGCTAGTGGTGGGGTGCTGGGCCCCACAGACCGAGCACTCGTGCTTGAAACGGCACGGCTTCCGGTTACAGGTGCCCTGGCCATTGTACTCCCAGCAGACCAGTCGGACTTGAACCGGCTGGCCCGCCGTAGCGTGGGCAGCTGCATTGGCGGATCCCTTCCAGATCATGTGGCCACTATCGTACCTGTCCCCTAGGGATGGCCTCAGGCATCATAAACGTCAGCCAAATGGGCAGCAGCAGCTCGTCCCACCTAATGGAGGGGTCTAGGGCGGCTCTGCGGCAAAATTCTTTGTCGTACAAGAGCCAGGTGTGCCCTGGGAAAGCCACAGAGGCCCGATAGATAAGGTCCAGGTACATTAGCATGGACTGTGCCCACCATGGCCGAGCCTGAAGTGAAAGGGACATATAGATCAGGTAAGCCGGCAGCCATGTGGCCCTTGAACATTCTGGCTTCTTTTTCAGTCTACGGTCCTTATCCTGGGGGTCCTCTTTGTCTAGCTCCTTGGAGTCCAATTCCTTGTTCAGGAGGCTGAAAATATCTAGGAATTCTCCCCGCCAGATCTCCTTGGTTGCCTGATCCAAATGATGCCCAAAGGGGGAAGCATAGTCCCCGAATGGGAGGGCCGCCGCCGCTACGCCCACAAATCCGGGCGCACAGCCCATGGCAGGCCAAGCGGCCAAGCCCTGCGCCAGCTGCCCGGGGACAGACCAGGCCGGCATCTGTCCCGGCAGCCAGCCCGTTGGGCCAAGTGAGGAAGGCCCCGGGGCTTGCCCTAGCGGGGTTGTCCCGGTACCCCACCCACGCCTGGTAACTGGCAGCCCTGGGCAGCCGCATATGCAGCAAGCCATGGAGGGAATGCTGCAAGAGAGGACTGCTGTGCAACTTGTGCATGGGCCAGCCACCCCAAAGGGGAAGCCGACCCAGGAGCCGCCACGCCCTCTGCCCAAGGCCAAGTGAGTGTGGGTGCTGAGTCAGGTGCACAAGCCAACTCACTCGTTGACTCCAGAGCGGGTGGCACTGTGCCCTCTTTGTTTCCGTGGTGGCACTGTGCCCTCTATGGTTTCCGTGGTGGTTGCTGCTGCTGCTGCTCCCCACGAGGCTGCCCTCGTCCTGCTTGGCTGCTGCAGGTGGGCCTCCAATGGCCGCTGAGACCGCCGGGTTTTCTTCCAGCCTTTCTAACCTGGCAAAACGGGCAGAAAAATCATTAGCCATATCTTTTAATTGGGCCCGCTTCCTGGACTTAGATGGCCTGGATCCCGACCTGGGTGCTGGGCCTGGCTGGGCCTCCTGCCCGCTCATACCCTTAGATGCCTCCAAAGCAATGAGGCATGACTCAAGCTCGAGCCATATGGGCCAACCCTCTTCCTCAGAAGAGGGCTCAGATTGTGGAGCCACTGGCTGAAGTCTCCTAGCCGGGCCTTTGCCCTTCCCTGCCTGCTTGCCCTTCCTGGGCGCCATGGCCTTTCAATCAGGCCCACGGAGGGGGTTGTGTAGCGGGCAGCACAGGGCTAGGCCCTGCTTCCCAGCTGAGGTTCACTGCCTGCTCCCCTCTGGCCTGAGACCTAGCTCTGTACCAGAGGCCCCAACAGTGCCTCCAGTCCCCGGCCTGCCACCCAGTAAGACCAGACAGCAAAGGCCCGGGTGGATAGAGGGCTGTGCAGGGCTAGGCCCTGCCTTCCAGATGAGGCTCGCTGCCCGCTGCCCTTTGGCCCGAGGCCTGACCCTGAACCAGAGTCCCAATAGCGCCTCCCGTCCCTGGCCAGCCACCCGGTAAGACCAGGCAGCAAAGGCCTGGGAGGATACTCTCTGAGGGCTCCCTCCCCCGGGTTCACCGCCTAAGCCTCCCACCCACTGACGGGGCTATGCCTAGCTCGCCCCGGGGAAAGGGAAAGCCCCTGGCCACCCTCCCCAGGGGGCCTTACTCCCCCCGCCTGGCTCAGACTGGGGACCCGCGGGGTAGGAGTCAGGCCCCAGTTGGGCCCGGCAAGGGCCGAAGCTCACGTGGGGGAGGGCTGAGTGCCGCTCCCCCAATCCGCCGCCGCCGGCGGCTCTGCCTTCCACTGCTGTCCACGGCCACACTCCCTGGCTCCCGACTGGAGCCCGAAGCCTCCGTGCTCCAAAGGCCCGGCTCGCGCCGTCCAAAGCGGTGGCCAGGCTTTCCGGCCACACTAGGCTGAAAACAAAATGGCACCCGCCACAAGGCTGGAGGCCGAGCCTCAAAATGGTGGTGCCGCGGAAGCGTTCGGAGGTCCTCTCCCTCCGAACGCCAAAGACAAAAGCCCTGTGGTGGGGGTCGGAGCCGCCCCTTTTATGGGGCACTCCTCCCCCTCCCTCTCAGGGCGAACCGCCCAGCCTGCTCCTCTCGCGTCTTCTCGTGAGAGGGCAAGGAGAGCTCCGTGCGGCAGAGAAACTGCCGACGGAGCCAGCAGTGCCTTGAGTTTCTGCCTGTGAAACCAGAGGTCAGGTGTTCAGTTCTTAACTGTGCCTCCTTGACAGAGGATAGATAATCCATACAGCAGGCATGTCCAAACTTTGGCCCTCCTGATGTTTTGGACCACAACCCCCAGAATTCCAAGCCTGTATTTCCAATGGCAAAGGACTGTAGGAGTTGCAGTCCAAAACATCTGGAGGGCCAAAGTTTGGACATGTCTGCCATACAGGATCACTTCCAGCCCTGCAGTTCTAAAAGGAGGAGGAAGAGGAGGAGTAATAGTAGTAGTAGTAAGAACATGTGAGGACCAAAGATTGGGAACCAATGATCTAAAGTATTTATATGCCACTTCGCGCCCCCCCCCCAAAGGATCCAAGGTGGCTTACAGTATTAAAAGACACAAAGAAACAAACAGCTGAATAAAAAATTATGGCAGCATTTTTAAAAAGCATTCAGCAGATCTAGTGAAACTCATAAATAAGAGCAACATTAAAAGCTCTGTTAAAACAACAGAATACAATAATCCCTTTTTTAAAAAAAATCTTATGTGCATGCAGGGCAATTGAAACCCTATTTAGGATTCTCCTCCTCTCCCCCCCCTTATGAAGGCACAATGCCCAAAGTGATCTAACACTAAGATCAAAGCTCATTTCTTTTTTGTGAAATGTGACTTCTATAACCAAGCTTGCAGAAGCTACATTCTGGGTGGCAACTTCCAGAATGCCCCAGCATGATAGTCACTGGCTCGGTTGGCTTCCTATTTCTTTTTCTTACCATTTGTCTCACTTGGTGGTGGTGGTGGGGTTTCCACTATTCCTATTTTGGCTCTCCACTTGGCATGGCCATGGGCTCGGTCCGGATGAATCTAGGACAACTTCAGGCCATTCTGAAGGGTGTTTGTCCCATACTGTTTTGGACAGCCCTTCAGTCGGGATCTGTTGACCTGCCATTGGCTCTGTTGGCTGCAGTCCAAAATTGTCTTTTAAAAAAATTAATTACTAAAATACAACTGTTTACATCATCATCAACATCAAAACAACAGACCTTCAATGTAAGAGGGAAATTTCAGGAAAAAAATTAAATTTCAAATAAAGAACTTTGAAGCCCTTTAAAGACCTGATGTTTTTTTTATTAATGTCTCATTCTTTTCAAAGGACAGACTGCATTTCCTTTGGCATTCTAACCGGGAGGTTTACCCAATGGATACTTATAAATTCATCCCATATTTTCATTAAATCTTTCTCCACCCCAGCTCTCCCACCCCTCCCTTAATTTCCAAAGTCAATTAGTCATTAATTGCATTGCATCCAAATTTCATTAAACTCATTTTTAACACCTTGGAAGATCCCGTTTGCTTCATTTTTTTTGCTTTGAGCAAGTTGAGCTGGTGTTATCATATTCATTATCATCTCTCTTTCCTTTTTGCTTTATTGACATCATCATTTTGTATTATGAATAATAGTGCTATTTGCCTCCCTGCCTCCTGTCCCATGCCTGCATGCCTGGCTGCCTAATCACCTCAAAAACTTCATTTCCCAGCCTTTTGCCACCACTTTTCACCCTGTTCGTCATAAATGGCCATAAGTTCCCTCTTTATCCCATCTCCAGCATCTCTTAAAATTGTTAGCGGAGGTGGGGGATTTAACTTTAGCGTGGTAAGGCGCTACCTCTATAAGACCCGCCCCCTTTTGGAGTTTTATTCTAACTGACAGGATTTTAAATACTCTTATTCCAGATTTTCCCCCACCCACCCTCTTTCTCCTCATTCTCCCAACATGGCCTGGGCCGGGAAGGCACGTGGGGCTCTAGAGGGATCCTCTTCTGTCAGAGCATCTGGATGATGACCCCTATTTTTCCTTTCTCTTTCCATTCCTCCTTCCCATTCACCATAGTTTTTACGCTTCTGGGTTTTGAAACTTGTCAATTTACTATCTTTAGAGAGAGGCCTGCCTTATATTTTATCGAGCGGCCGCTGGCCTTTGGAAAGCCTCCGCTTTCCAGATGAGGTGGTTCTCCAAAGGGAAGGCACCGCCAGGCCGCCCTTTCTGCCTGCCTGCCTCCCTCATTAGTTTCCCCCTCACCCGCGCCACCTCCAGCACCAGTGCCACCTCCGCCACCCAACTTCCCTCAGCCCCCTCACCCCACACCGGCAATAGGGGGTTGGCTTTGCCTGCCTCCCTCCCTCCCTCCCTAGGTCCCAGACTGCATTTTGGGGTATAACATATTTTACATCATTTGCCCCCTATTTTCAAGAGGGGCATGTCTTGTGCGGGATAAATTACTAAAATACAACTGTTTACATCATCATCAACATCAAAACAACAGAATACAATGTTCCCGTCATCCTGTTGATCAATACATCTTACTCAATTTTTCCCCTTTAAAGACCTGATGTTCTTTCCATTCTTTAGCCCATATCCCTTCAGAAGTACAAATAATCTCACTTTGGCATTCTCCTGTTCCCTTTACCCAATGCAGTGCTTATAAATTCATCCCATATCTCATTAAATCTTTTAATCTCCAGCTCTCCTTTTTAAAACTTAATTTCCAAAGTCAATTAGTCATTAATTGCATTTTTCTCCAAATTTCATTATACCATTTATGCAATTGGAAGATCCCGTTTTGCTTCCAATTTTTTTGCAATGAGCAGTTGTGCTGCTGTTATCATATTCATTATCATCTCTCTCTCTTTCCTTTTTTGCTTTATTGACATCATCATTTTGTATTATGAATAATAGTGCTATTTGATGATATTTCAATATTAATTTTTAATATGTGTCTAATCACCTCAAAAACTTCATTTCATACTTTTTGCACCACTTCTCACTCCCGTCATAAATGGCCATAAGTTCCCTCTTTATCCCATCTCCAGCATCTCTTAAAATTGTTAGCATTTATATTATTTAACTTTATTGGGGTAAGGTGCTACCTCTATAATATTTTACATCCTTTTTCTTTTATTCTAACTGACATATTTTAAATACTCTTATTCCAGATTTTCTACCAGTCCTCTTTCTTTATTCTCCCAACATCTATTGCCCATAGTTTTTAGATGTTCTAATTGATCCTCTTCTGTCAAGCATCTGTATGATGTACCTATTTTTCCTTTCTCTTTCCATTCCTCCTTCCCATTCACCATAGTTTTTACAGTATTTTTGAAACTTGTCAATTTACTATCTTTAGATCTAAATTTCTGACTATATTTTATCCTTCTTCATGGCCTTTGGAAAGCCACACAGACGGGTTCTCCAACATGCATGCATGAGGCTCCGGACCTTCCTAACAACAGAAAGCTCATTAGTTTCCTCCCCGTTCTACTGCACATGAGTAAGAGGCTTCCCACCCAAATGCCTCAGTTCCCTCTAACCACAGCACTAGAAGGTTCACTTTTGTTAGTCTCCTCGTTCTCGATATTTCTGTTGTCGTCTTTTTGGAGATTCCATATATTTTATGGCATTTTTGCCACCTTTTAAGAGGTGCATGTCTTGTGCGGGGAAAATTCCTCACACAGGCAGGAACTCTGAGTTAGAGAACATCATTCCTCTGCTCAAGAATGGAGATTGGTTTGGGGTCATAGACCTCAAGGATGCTTATTTTCACATCTCCACTCATTTGTCCTACAGAAGATACTCTACCTATGTTTTACAATTGGACAACAAGTTTACCAGTATCGAACTCTTCCGTTCAGGTTGTCGACTGCACCCAGAGTATTCACCAAGTGCATGGCCCCGGTGGCTGCTTATCTGAAAATGTGCTGTGTCTGTGTTTTCCCGTAACTCGGCGATTGGCTTGTGGTGTTTCCATCGAGAGAAAAAGCCCAAAAGGACATTCACTTTGTTCTAGACACTCTAGACACCTTAGGATTGGAAATAAATGTGGAAAATTCCCACCCTTACCCAGTCACCTACAAAAGGTCACCTACATTGGGGCAGTACTCGATTCCTCCTGGCGCAGGCATTTCCCTCAATGACCCATCTTGATGACATGGCTACACTCATCCCTTTATTCAAACCTTGGAACTGTCTGCCTGCACAAGTAACTCAAATACTACTGGGATTAATGACCTCCACAACCTTGATCATACCACACGCCCGCTTAAAACTCTGCTTCCTACAAGCCTGGTCCCTTGCTCTCTTTGATCCTCTACAAGATCATCCTTCAAAATTACTCCAAGTAACACCAGAGCTCTCAAAACAGCTCGAGCAGTGGACAAACAAGTGGAACTTATTCATGGGATGTCCCTTTTGTCCACTCCGCCCCACTATCCAAGTAATTACAGATGCACACTTAGAAGCTTGGGGAGCGGTCTGCCGGACTCTTACCATCAACGGTCCATGGTCCCCTTTGGAGAGGTCACTGCGCATCAATTGCCTGGAACTCTTAGTGGTCATCAAAGCATTCAGGGCATTCCTCCATCTCCTGTCCAGCAATGTAGTGCAGGTGGTCATTGACAACACGACCACTATGCTATGCACAACATCAACAAACAGGGTGACAGCTGCTCGCAAGGTCTCCTGCTGTTGGCTGTCGAATTGTGGGAATGGTGCATGCAGCATCACATTTACCCTATAGCTGTGCACCTTCCTAGGAAAGAAAATGCAGATGGTCTCATCAGGATGACTTCAACTTCACACAAGTGGGAACTTTACCAAGCCACTTTTCAGTTGATAGTTCGCCACTGGGGAACCCCAAGAATAGACCTCTTTGCCAGGCAAGAGAACAAGAAATGCAACGCGTTTTGCTCATGGGCAGGGAAAGGCCACAGTTTGTTGGGTGATGCCTTCAAGTTCTGCTGGGGATGTCAAATTCTTTTCACCTCCCCCCCATTCCCCTCCTTCTGAAGATGGTAACCAAAATATATCACAACAGAGCAAATATCATTCTACATTCTAATAGCTCCTTGGTGGCCGCGGCAGCCATGGTTCTCAACGCTAATGAACATGGCTTCAGATTTCTTCAAGCATCCACCCTGGTTCAACTTGCTCTCTCAGTACAATGGCAAGATTCTTCATCCCAACCTGACCCGCTTACATCTGGTGGCATGGAGGATTGCAAAGTGATTGATACCACCATAAGCCATCCACCCTGTGGTTATATGCATACAAATGGGAAAGGTTTACATCTTATGCAATAGATAAAGGTTTGTCTCCACTTTGTCCTTCTCTTCCCAATGTTCTACAGTATTTGCTTTATCTTAAGAGAGCTGGACTTACACTGTCTTCTTTAAAGATACACCTATCAGCTATAGTGGTGAATCAGCCAGAAGGCTCTCCTGACACCGCCTTCTTTCATCATCCTAGAATTAAGAAATTCCTGAAAGGCTTTCAGAATTTGTTTCTTGATAAGAGGCTGATTACCACTCATTGGTCCCTGTCATTAGTTCTGTGACATTTGTGTCCTTTGTCATTCAAGTGGAGGTGTACTTCTGATTCTGGTCCTGAACTATTGCACCTCCTATGTTCCACAAGATCCACAAGCAAGGAATCCCCCAGACCCATCATCAGTAGTATAAATTCAGTGACTTACAACTTGCGAAATACCTGGTGACTATCCTAGCCCCACTGGTTGGACTTATGGACTACCACATGGATAATTCAGAGTAGTTTGTTTCTAAAGTAAGGGAGCTGAAACTGGATACAGATGAAACCATGCTATCCTATGATGTTACATCTCTTCTTACTAGCATTCCCATCAACGATGCCCTAACAACTGTAAAGAGAAGACTAAGAGAAGACAACACACTCACCTCCAGAAGCAGCTTCATCCCAGACCAGATATGCCGGCTCCTGGACCTGTGTTTCAACACCACATATTTCATGTACAGATTGGAATTCTACAGACAGAAGCATGGCTGTGCCATGGGTTCCCCAGTGTCATCCATTGTTGATAAACTATACATGGAAGAAGTGAAGAAGTAGGCACTCAATACCTTCCCAGGGACAACACCATCCCACTGGTTCAGGTATGTAGATGATACCTGGGTGAAAATCAAGACTCAGGAAGTACAGGCCTTTGCAGACCACATCAATGTGGTGGACCCTAATATTAAGTTCACTAGGGAAGACACCCAAGGCAACAAGCTGGCTTTCTTGGATTATGCATTCATCATTAGACCCGACTGTAGCCTAAGAGTAGAAGTTTACAGGAAACCCACCCACACAGATCAGTACTTACTGTTTTACTCCCACCATCCATTACAGCACAAACTAGGAGTTATCAGGACTCTAAAGCACAGAGCAGAGAGAATCCCCACCTCCACAGAAGCCAAGAAGAAGGAAAACAGGCACCTGAAGACAACACTTAAGGCCTGTGGATATCCAAAGTGGGCCTTCAAAAAAGCAGTGTGCCGACCCAGAAGAACAAGGGATCAGCCTGAAACCCAGACCTGACGGAAGAATCTGGTCATTCCCTACATGGCTGGAGTGTCTGAGAAGCTTAAAAGGATTTTTGGCAAACATCACATCCCTGTTTATTTCAAACCCACACTAAGGCAGAGACTCATCCATGCAAAGAATCCGATACCAAAACACAAAGGGAGCAATAGAATATATGCGGTCCAATGCAGTGAGGAGTGTGCAGACCTCTACATTGGAGAAACTAAACAGCCATTAAACAGAAGTATGGCCCAACATAGGAGGGGTAACAGCTCAGGACCAGAACCAGCAGTACACCTCCACTTGAAGGACAGAGGGCACTCATTCAAAGATGAGGATGTACAAATATTAGACAGAGAGGATAGGTGGTTTGAGAGAGGGGTCAGGGAAGCCATTCATGTGAGCACTGAAAACCCCTCTCTCAACAGAGGTTGGGGGCTCAGGCACAGTCTGTCTGCTACTTACTAGGAAGTGATTTCAACAATACCCAGACAAATAAAAAATACTTCATGCCTCCACCACCAAGGTCATAGCTAACGACTCATACTTTATGGGTTTTAACACCTTAGGCCATTGTTCACCTAAAGTCCTATTGAGACCACTGTCTACCTAACGAGCCTTTTCAGGCCATTGTTCATCTTATGAGCCTATTTCAGACCAGGCTGACAAGACTCAAAGTGAGCTGTAAAATGGAAGAGTCACAACTAGCTTTCCTCAGACTGACTAAGCTATTTGGATGAGCAGCAAAATATTTCAGTCTCTCAAGAAAAAGTCCATTTGCCTTGTTTCAACTTCCAGATAGTTAATTATTCCTTATTTTAATTGTTTCCATCCAATCTTCCCATGTATCCACTTGTTTTATTTTTAGTACATTCTTCAGTCCCTTTATCCCATATCTTGGAAAACCTTCTAACTCTACTAACAAAAATGTCATTTTTAAAGCTCTGATTATAGTGTTCAGAAGCCTACAGTCTTGTATTCAGTTGTAAACATAAATTTTCTTCTCACTCAAGAAAATATTTCTCTCATGTTTGTGTCAATATTGTACACAAAAGTCATATAATGGTTGGCATCATACCTTAACCTAATACCCTTGAATATCAGCCACTGGTCCATTAGAAATCCATTTCACACATTTCCCATCTCATTTCATTTTAAGTATGTCAGTTTTAAAATGTAACTTTCCTCAAATGTGAGTTTGCTGTCTCCAGTTTCCTACCAGATCCAAGTGGGAAGATAAGAGAAAAACCACCAGACTTAGGCCCATCTTCCTTAGGAGGAACATGGCTGCGATTCTGCCACGGAGTTCAATGAAGACACCACGCATTCTTTCCAGAATATTCTATTCTTCAACAATGGAGAGTGACAGGTCTTGACACGGAGGTACATGGTGAGCAAATGTGTTATAATGTCCTGGCAAGGGGAGGAAATCTTGAACTTTACCTCTCATCCTTACAAAAGATGAACTTTCTAATTCAATCATGGCTCAGTGTTCCATGCCATGGTTTCTGGAAAGCAAAGGAGTGCCAAAATTTATTTACTCGTGCCTAGAAGTTTAGTAATGACAATCATACTGAACACTTCAGGCACTGAACAAGCTGTTTAGCCTTGGTCTGCATTTAAACACTTCCACAAAACAAACCCATCCTTCCATAGCAAATCTATTGCCTCATTTTAAATGCCTATTCATCGGCGATAATGTCACTCAAAAGGTTAACAAAGATTGCGACCCGGCTTGTGTTTTTATATTACTCCGTTAATAACCAATTTATGTGCACCAAATGCCAACTTGACTTTCAAAGCCTGTACTAACAATATTGGCCTTAACAGCGCATTGTGTTTAAAAGAATCTCATGGGACAGAAAGCATGATGTGGGGTTTAACAGTATCTAGAAAAGAAGGGGACATACAGCTGTAGGGAATGCATCTAGATTTTATCAGGTTAATGGGATGAAAATACATAGGCAGCAACATTTAAAACTTTTAATCGTTCTACCACACAGATTAATTTTCATAAAGAACTTAAAATTGTGAATGTTGTTTCTCACAAATGTCCCAGTTAATAATTTGAGAGCTCTACTTAATTGGGCAGAATTTGTGTGGCATTTGCTATTTTTTTTTTCTAGGAGGGTTCAAGGAAATCTCAGGAGTTCTGGCTTCATTTATAATCTGTATTGCTGGTACCAGAAGCCTGCACACAGTTATATTGTGTTTTGGGCACTATAGATTGCCTTCAACTGCCCGGCAGTCTTTTCACAGCACCACTGAGTTGCACAGATGTTCAGTATCTCCCCTCCTGCTGCCAAACAACAACAAAAAATCCACTCAGGGCTCTATCAAACATCCTTTAAAATGCTGATTAAATTTCAAGATAAAGCATTTCCAAAAATCTTGTCCCCACAGCCACCAGGCTTACAAAAAACAAAACAAAACCTGGTTATGCCCCCTTTAGCGAATTTTCCAAGACCTACCGGAGAAGATGGGAATTTTTTGCTCCAGTAAAAAATGTGAGCCAGAAATCTGGGAGCTCACCTATGATCCGGGTTTCTGCTTTTTTCCCCTAGCCTCGATAAGCTTGTCCTGGGGCTTGTCGACACTTTTTAATTTTTTTTTCATTTCCCCTCCCGCTAGTGCCACCTACTGGCCCTGGGGCTGGTCTGCGCTTTAAAAAAAAATCATTGTGTGTGGGAACGGAGATCCCACACCATCAGTCACGTGACCAAGAAAGAAGAAAAGCCATACTTTCACAAAATCCGGATCTTCCCCCAGGTGAGATAGCAGCCTCAGTAGCAAAAAAAAAGGGGGTTAAAATGGATGATGGAAACAACTACATAAAACATGTATGAGAAGCAATCAAAAGAATGGACTTTAACAGAGAGAAAACCTCTGACAAAAGGCTGCTTAGAGAGATGGCCTTGGCTTGATCCAATTTTCAGCTCAGTTTACTTTCCATTGTTCCCACATTTACTAGCATGTGTAACTTTAAGAAACGTATATTCATATCTGAGAATGAGCACTTCTCAAAAATAAGGAGATAACATTAAAAGAATCTTGTGCTTTTTTCCACACAGCCACTGGCCTTATATACTGGCAATTATACAATCATGCCACCTAAAACAATGAATGATAATATACATGACCTTCTACAATCACACTGGAATGTAGGCTACACAGTTGTTGGAATGAAAGCAAGTCTTTTTACTGAAATAGTGCTTCAGCACAACTGTTTCTTGACAACAGGTCCCACTGAATCCACACTTCAAAGGCAAAAAATCTTGTTGATCATGGATTAGCTGCAGAGCCAATTATTCTCCCTGTTGTCAAATGCTTGTGGAATCAGCACTTGTGTAATCATGCAGTTGTCATTCTCTGGATCCCATTTTATTCTGATCCTCTCTTGTAACGACCACCAAAATCCGCTGCAAAGTGCTCGCAGATGCGCAGCATAAAATTATTTTCCGACGAGCAGCAGACTTTTTAAAAAAGTGTGACCACGCCCACTTAATTGCGACCCAGCGCATTTTACAAGTACCTGGTCTCCAGGTGGTAAAATCCTTGTTGCTGTTCTGATGCAGATTTTACACCGTTACTTGGGTCTGTGGGAACAAGAAAATCCACACCAAAACCTTTTCACCCCGTTATGATATCTTTGCTGCGGTTCTCAGTTGTGGGACCAAAATGGTTGCAGATTTTCAAAACATGATCATTGGAACATCCGATCCACAGTATCAACCACATGGCCGCTCTGGGGGTGTGTGTGATCCAGATCAAAGTTTGCTGCATATTTTAGTGGCCGTGTGAAAGCAGCCTTTTTGCACTATAACCCCATGGCCGAAGGGTGTTGCTCTATGTCTGTACTAGCAACCCACAACATTCTGCAGTGAAATTAACCTCACAGTCCTCAACAATACATTAGGACCTCGTTATCCGCTGGGGATTGATTCCAGGCCTTCCCGTGGATAATGAAAACCATGGATAAGAGATAACACCTGCCCACCCACCCCCAAACTGCTCTTTCCTGACAGTAGCTTGCTTTATGACTGCTATTTTGAGACAATAGCTTGCTTTATGGTTGCTGTTTGTGACAGTAGCTTGCTTTACAGCTGCTATTTGTGACAACAGCTTGTTTTGTGGCTGCTAAATTATTAAAAAAATTTCCTTTGCCAACCATGGATAACTGAATCCGTGAATAATGAATCAGTGGTTATGGGGGTCCTACTGTACTACGTGTGTTGAGTGTTGTGTCATTACAGTTGTGACTAGAGATGGGCACGAAACGAGCGATTTTTCATTTTTGTTTTCTTTTTTCATTTCATTACGCAACAAAAATGAAACGAAATTTTTTTAAACAAAACAAAAATGAAAACGAAAACAAAATGACCAGATTTGCTGTGTTTTTCATTTTTGTTGCAGCAGATGTATTGAACTAAAAAGAATGCTAACGAAACAGCATTTTTTGTTTTCATTTTCATTTTTTCGAAAACAAAACAAAAATGAATTTTTTTGCAAAAAACGTCACAAAAATGAACCGAAACAGACCCCTAAATGACCAAATGACAAACGAAACACCATTTTTTTGAGTCGTGCCCATCTCTAGTCATGACCAATTCTTCATGACTCCATGTCCATGGAGTTTTCTTGGCAGGAATACTGGAGTCGTTTGCCAGGTCCTACTCCAGGTGCCTACAGCCACTGGTATTTTCTGGTGGTCTTCCATCCAAGTACTAGCTAGGGCTGACCCTGCTTAGCTTCCGAAATCAGGTGAGATCGGATGTGCTTAGGGCATCCAGGCTTGGCTTTTTGCTACTGTGGTGGTTGTTATAAACATAGTATATGTTTCTCATTGATCTGGGACTTGTTGTCTACCTAGTACTGCCACTACTGGTTAAAAGAAGACCTCTTTATCTTCCATGGGCTTTATAGCACTGAAGATTTGAGGTATGTTAAGCTGTTGCTAAGATTTAAGTATCTGGCTGCAGAGCCAGAGGTTGGGAGTTCAATTCCCCATTGGGCCTTCTTGAGAGTCCCTGGACCCCATGATCCATGGGGTCCCTTCCAGCTCTCCATTTCTAAGATGAGGAGGAGGGAGAAGTGGTGGAGGCTCTCTGGTTAGTTACAGTGCTCATGTTCTCAACATTGTCTCTCTATATGTTCTCAGAACTGCATTTTTTTAAAATTGTGTGTGCGTGTTTTCTAACTGAAATCTATGTGAAATGTTTTAAATGAGTTGAATATAGCAACCACAAAATTTCGTTGTTCCT
This sequence comes from Phrynocephalus forsythii, assembly GCA_029282475.1. Classification (NCBI taxonomy): domain Eukaryota; kingdom Metazoa; phylum Chordata; class Lepidosauria; order Squamata; family Agamidae; genus Phrynocephalus; species Phrynocephalus forsythii. The sequence continues at coordinate 152,645,878 of JAPFRF010000002.1, forward strand.
GCAAGGGGGCAATGACAATAAAGATTCCTATTCCTAAAAATATAATGGATCGTGCTGATCCTTTGGGGGGGGGGACAGGCCACACTGCCGATGCTCCAAAAGAGAGGGTGGGCGAGAGAAATACTGTCTCCCTCCAGCCAGGTTTTGAAAGCTACAGATGGAAACCATTGTGCCGTCAATGTTTTCTTGATTTCCTGTTGCAATAAGACATTTCTGTGGTGATCAGTGCTCATGATTAGCTCTCACATTAATTAACAGCTCACACCACTTATCATCGTAGCAAAAATGAATGAGACAGACTAGGCAGTGATGACGGAAGTATGCTTTTCTCTTGAATATTTTTACACCCCTACTAAAGCGGGTCCACTGGCTGCCAATCTGCTATCGGGCACAATTCAAAGTGCTGGCCTTAACATACAAAGCACTGTACAAGCTGGGTCCTAGCTACCACAAAGATTGAATCTCACAGTATGAACCGGCTCAAGTGCTAAGGTCATCAGGAGAGGCCTTTCTTTCCATCCTGCCACCCTCACATAGAAAGACATGAAAGGGCCATCTTGGCCTCTGTGCCCAGACTCTGGAACTCCCTCCCACCAGAAGTGAGGACTGCCCCATTTCTGCTGTCTTTCCAGAAACAGGCAAAGACCTTTCTCTTCAGGCAAGCTTTCCCTGAATGATGGACTACTGAGGCTGCTTTTACATGACCCCTAAAATCCGAGGCAAATGCCTGGCTCCGCGGCGCGACTGCGCAAGCGCGGAGCTCCCTTGCCCCATCCCCGGCGGAGGCCTCGCGAGACCTACCTGGCTCGCGTTGGTTGAAGACCCGAGCCTTTAAAGTGGCTCGCCACGTGGACCGCAGCCTCTGCGCGAGGCAAGCGGCGTTGGAGCAGGGAGCTCGGAGCTGCGCTGCTCGCGGCCGCCATCTTGTCCACGTGGGCGCGCGCGCTGGCGGCGCGAGCTCTGGAGGTCGACGACCGAGGACGGCGCCGGGCATCCGAGGAGCGCGTTCCGGTCGGGCGGGCAGATCAGCGGCGAGCGAAGGAGGCCTCGGCAGCGGCGGCGTGCGGAGGAGGCCTCGGCAGCGGCGACGAAGCGGAGGAGGCCTCGGCGCGGCGGCGAAGCGGAGGAGGCCTCGGCGGCGGCGGCGAAGCGGAGGAGGCCTCGGCGGCGGCGGCGAGCGGAGGAGGCCTCGGCGGCGGCGGCGGCGGAGGAGGCCTCGGCGGCGGCGGCGAAGCGGAGGAGGCCTCGCGGCGGCGGCCGGAGATCGGCGCGGGAGGCGCGGCAGCGCCTTCCCCCAGGTTGGCGGCCCGGCGGGAAGCGCGGGCATCCGGGAGCTTGTTCCCGGCGGCCGCCCGCGGCCTGTCGGACCTCGCGGGCCTGAGCAAATTAGGTGGCGTGGGCGGGTGGCCCGGGGACGGGACCCCCTCTCACCTGGCCTGCCCTAAGCGTTCCCCTCAGCCTTGGCCCGGCCGCGGTCGCGCCCCCCCCTGCAGGGCCTAGAGGCCTGGTGGAGCGCGGGGCCCGGCGGGGTGGCGGGAGCAGCCCCGGGACCCGGGGGGAGCGGCGCCAAGGGGTAGGCCCAAGAGGGACGGGAGGCTGGTAGGGCCCCTTTGGGAACAAACTCTCGCCGGACCCCGTAACAGCGGCGGGGAGGCCCGGGAGGGCCAAGCAGGCAGGCGGGCCCCATAGGGTCGCAAGGCCTGCAGGTCGGACGGCGGCAGCTAGGCCGACCTGAGCCCGGCAGGGCCGGGCGAGGCGGTTGGTGGCTGGGGAGGCCGGGTGCAGGGCCCGAAGAACACGTAGGGGGTAGCACCAGGGGCGGGGCCCACACTCCACCCGGGCAGGGAGCGAAGTAAGGCAGGCCACCACTGGGAGCCGGGACATCGGTTGGCCAGCGAGTATGGCGCCCAGGAGACCGAAGGGTGGGCCCAAGGGCAAGCACCCGGCTAAGCGGCCTGCGCCTGAGCTATCGGAGGATGAATCCTCCTCCGAGAGCGAGGACTGGCAGCAGTGGGCACAACTCGAGGCCCGGATCGACGCCTGGGAGGGAGCCCCCGCTAGGGATCACCAGGCGGGGGAGGGCACATCAGCTGGCCGTCCCATGGAAAGGCCGTCCAAGGCCAGGAGGCGGGCGCGCAGAAGGCAGCTGGTCAGGAGGCTAACGGAACGCTTTGATACCTTCGTACAGGGGACCGCGCCAGCGCCCCGGCCCGAGGCGGTTCAGACGGGGCCTGTGGCCCACGCACCCGCGGCCCCACGTCTGGCGGTGGGTGAGATGACTCCGGCAGGCGCCCAGGACGAGGCAGCAGCGGCGGCGAGCGCAACACCAGGCCACATGGCGGCGACAGCCACGGGGGCCCCCGCCCTGCATCCTGGGAGTGAGCCGGGCCCCGCGTCGTTCGAAAACAGTGAGTTGGCCAGTGCACCGGACACCACACCTCAGGAAGCGTGGCCTTGGGGGCCAGTGGGAGGACTCCAGCAGGTGCACGGGGCGGGTGTGGGCCAACCGGGGGGTACACACCCAAGTCTAAACTTAAACTGCTCGGGGGTCGAGCACAGGTGGCTGAACGCCTGCGCACTGCCAGGCGGCCTTGGGGCGTACGCCCAACAGGTAAGTCCAGGTCAGAACGCAGTGGGGAGCAGCCACGGGGTCCCCTTTACACACCCCCATTCCCAGTATGGCAAGGGCCATGGGGGCCACAAGGGGGTAAGTATGGGGGTAGCCGGGCAGTGGAACCCACCCCCTCAACCCGGCGCACAGCTGGGGTTGGCGGTCCCCGGCGGGCCCACAGGGATGGGCAACGAGCCCAGTTTATGCCGGGGTTCACACCGCTCTACCCCACGCAGATTACGCGTCACCCTTAGGGGACCACCTGGCCCAAGCCACGAAGGAGCGGATCTGGCGGGGGGACTACATAGACTTATTCAGTCTCCTTAACAGGGAGCTGGAGTCGAAGGAGCTGGAAAAGGAGGACGCGAAGGATAAAGAGCGCCGATTGAGGCGCAAGCCGGAATGCAACTGGGCCAATTGGTTGCCGGCTTACAACATTTATATGTCCATGGTCCTCCATGCCCATCCGTGGCGTGCCCAGTCCCTCATTAAATATCAGGATATGATATATAGGGCCTTTGTCGACTTCCCGGGGTACGCCTGGCTGACGTACGACGAGCGGTTTCGTATGAAAGCGGCCACACAGCCCCATTTAAGGTGGGACGAGCCATACCCCCCGCTCTGGCTGCAATACATGACGCCTGTACGCCCGGCGTTGGGAGACCGCTTCGATAGCGGACACATTATTAGGCGCCCGGCCCAGGCAGCGGGTACCCGCCAGGGGGCGGGCCAGCAGGTTCAACCCCGGCTGGTCTGCTGGGATTTCAACGGCCAGGGCGCCTGTAACCGGGCACAGTGCCGTTTCAGACACGAATGTTCGGTCTGTGGGGCCGCGCATGCGGCGGTTAACTGTGCCAGGGCGAAGGGAAACTTTGGCAGACAGGGCAACGGGGGGCAGCAGCGGAAGCCCCCGCAAGGGGGAGGAACTAATCCGCCGAAAGGGCCCCAGCCCAATCAACCGTAGTGTGTTGGAGCGGTGGCTGGCCTTATATCCAGACAGGGAAGGGGCCCAGTTCCTGGCGGAGGGGTTCGCATGGGGGTTTCGGATTCAGTTTGAAGGGGTTCGGTGCGCGTTTACAGCACCAAATTTGAAGTCACTGAGGGGTATGGAATTGGTGGCTGAGGAAAAGATCCAGAAGGAGGTAACGAAAGGTAGGGTCCTGGGGCCATTTGATGACCCCCCGCTGCCTAACTTCAGGGTGTCCCCCCTGGGGTTGGTGCCAAAGAAGGCCCCGGGCGAATATCGACTTATTCATCACCTGTCGTTCCCGGAGGGGGCGTCAGTAAACGACGGGATCCCACAGGAGCTCTGCTCAGTTAAGTATACTTCCTTCGGACGCAGCGGTGGCCATGGTTCGGTCTTGTGGGGTAGGAGCAGAAATGGCCAAATGTGATATCCAGTCTGCGTTCGGCTATTACCAGTTCACCCTGATGATTTCGACTTGTTAGGCTTCCAGTTCAACGGAAAGTTTTACCTGGACAGGGCGTTGCCATTTGGCTGTTCGATATCGTGCGCAGTTTTTGAACGGTTCAGTTCTTTCATTGAGTGGCAGTTGCGCCAGGTCACTGGGTTGGGCAGCATCGCCCATTACCTGGACGATTATATTTTTGTGGAAGGAGGGACTCGGGCGTATGCGGGTTTTGCTTCGTTCCTTCCAGGCCCTGGCTGAAGAATTAGGTCTCCCCTGGCGGGGACAAAACTGAGGGCCCAGCAACTTGCCTTACCTTCCTCGGGGTGGAGTTGGACACCTGGAACCAATCCTGTAGATTGCCGGGGGAGAAGCTGGAAGACCTGAAGGGGCGGGTGGCTACCCTACTACGGCGCAAGAGCGCCACCCTGAGGGACCTACAGGAGCTGGTGGGTCATTTGAACTTCGCCTGCCGCGTGGTGGCGCCTGGACGGCCGTTCATACGGCGCTTCTGTGACGCAATGCGGGGGCTCAGGAAGCCAGCCCACAGAACCAAAATTACGGGTGGTATGAGGGAAGACCTCAGGATGTGGCTAGAGTTCCTGCAGGGGTTTAATGGGGTATCCTTCTGGCGGGAGGAGCTTAGGTTGGGGGCGGACTTCCAGGTGCAGACCGACGCCGCGGGTTCCCAGGGTTATGGCATCTACTGGAAAGGTAAGTGGTGCCATGGCACTTGGCCACCGGAGTGGGCGGCGGCGGGGATCACCCGAGATTTGACCTTCCTGGAGCTGTTCCCGATAGTGGGGGCCCTGTGGCTTTGGTCAGGAGACTGGGCCAACTCCGTGGTCCGATTTTGGTGCGACAACATGGCCGTGGTGTACACCATTAACGATCTAACATCCAAATCGGAGCGGGTCATGGAGTTGGTACGGGCCCTGACACTGCGGGCGCTGCAATATAACATCGTGGTGCGCGCCCGCCATGTTCGGGGCTGGATAATTCCATTGCGGATGCTCTTTCCCGCCAGCAGCTCGAGCGCTTCAGGGCGCTGGCACCGGAGGCGGCAGAGCTTCCAGAGCAGCTGCCCGACGAAGTATGGCAGATTGGCGGGAGGAGGCGGACGGGGCTCTGGACCTTGCGCTGGCACCGCGGACACGGCGAGGATACGAGGCCGCGATCAGAGATTTTGGTAACTTCAGGGAACTGATGGAACTGCGGCGAACTGGCCCGCCCGGTAGATCACATTCGCCAATACTTGGTGTATTTACACCGGCGAGGCCTGACGCCGGGCACGATGCAGGGTAGGTTGGCAGCCTTGGCGTTCCACGCCAAGGCATTGGGGTGCGAGGACTCGACTCGGGACTTCCGGGTCAGGAAGATGCTGGAAGGCTGGGCCAGAGAAGGGGGCAGGAGGGTTGATACACGGTTTCCCCTGACTCCGAACATCTTGGCCCGGATGGGTAAGCAATGGGCGCGCCTGTGTAGGGACAATTACGAGGCTGCATTGATGAGGGCGGCGGCACTGGTGGCATTCTTTGGGGCCTTCCGCGTTAGCGAGCTGGTAGCGGCGGGCAAGCGGGACGCATCTCGGCGGGCGCTGCAGTGGGCTGACTACCACCAGCGACAAGGCAAGGCAGTCTTCCTTGTGCGTCGATCTAAGACAGACCAATGGGCCCGGGGGCAGAGGGTGGAGCTGGCGGCCTGCTCGAGGGAGGATGTTTGTCCCCTGAGGGCCATGAATGAATACGTGGCCCTGCGAGGCGAGGGGAGGGTCCCTTGTTTCGACATAAGGAGGGCGACCCTCTGACAAAATTCCAATTTTGGAAACTGACGCAGCGGGCATTGGAAGCGCTGGGGCTGGAGGGAATGAGGTTTGGGACCCACTCATTCAGGATCGGTGCCGCCTCCACGGCGGCGGCTTTGGGGTACGGGCCGCAGGAGATAAAGTCCCTGGGACGGTGGGCGTCAGCATGCTTCAAAACCTACGTGCGCCCCATCCCTCCGTGTTAATTGTTCGGTTTTGTTTCCTTACAGGACCCGGGCCACGACATTCCAGATGCCGCGTTCTCGTACTGGGCCATAGTTATGTTTAACGCGGCGAGGACGGCCTGGGGAGTTAATTTGGGCATGGGGGGGAGAGCTGTTATCGAATGGAAGGGTTACAGAGGCATGCGCTGGTGCCAGTTCGAGAGGACGGCAAGGGCGGAGGCCGGAAGCCGCCCGCCTGACGTGATGGTGGTGCATTTGGGGGGCAACGATGTGGGTTCCCAGACGGGGAAATCGCTGGCCCAGGATATTGTCAGGGATCTGACAGCGTGGAAAGAGGCCTTCCCGGGCAAGGCTGGTGTGGTCTAACATAGTTCCCGGCGCCAGTGGAGGGCACAGTGCACACCGCAGGTGATGAACACGGTTCGCAGGGGTGTTAACAGGGATGTTTGCAGGGCAGTGAGGCAACGATTGGGTTCTGTTGTGGGGCACCCGCGGATTGTGGCCGCTGCCCCGGAGTTATATCGGGAGGACGGGGTCCACCTATCCGACCGGGGTATGGAGTTGTTTCTGTCGGACCTAAAGAGGGGCCTGCTGGAAGTGGTGTCTAGCTGGTGGGGTGGGGTAGGGGACGTGGCAAGGCCAGACCCCTACCGTGGCGGTAGTGCGGGTATGGAGAGGCAGTAGGGAGTCAGGTCTCAATTTCCTGAAGGGACCGTCCGCTCTCACGGGCGTTGCCGATCGGAGATCACAAAGCCGGGGGATGGATGTACCTGGAGGGCCCACTGGACTGACAGGCACAAAGGATGGGCCTGGACAGGCCGGATGGGGAAAGGGGACCGGCTGACTGGGGCCGCCCTGCTCACGGGCAGGGCGTCCTCGGGGCTAGCGACTCGCCCAGAGAGGCTGCCTGCTGAGGGGGTCCCGGGAGACCCAGAGGAACAATGCCACCCGCACTGCAGCAGGCCCCGGTTGAAGTTAAGTTGTGTTGCTTGGTTTGATATGTTAATAAAGTGGCCCGGAGTTGAACCCAATATCCTGTCTCGCGTGGTCATTCCGCCGTGGGGGCAATGCCTGGCTCGCGGCGCGACTGCGCAAGCGGAGCTCCTTGCCCCATCCCGGCGGAGGCCTCGCGAGACCTACCTGGCTCGCGTTGGTTGAAGACCCGAGCCTTTAAAGTGGCTCGCCACGTGGACCGCAGCCTCTGCGCGAGGCAAGCGGCGTTGCCCGCCCCCCGCCCCCTTTAAGCAGTAGTATGAGTTCAGCTGGTCGCCGGGGCCGGATAGGAATTTTTGACCCGGGTGCACAATTGGCAATTCGCACCCGGGGATTTTTCGCCTATCCCATACTGCTGCGGCGGGGTGGGTATCCCCGTAGGGGATTGTTTGGCCACTGGAGGGCGGTAGTGCGGGTATGGAGAGGCAGTAGGGAGTCAGGTCTCAATTTCCTGAAGGGACCGTCCGCTCAATGCCGATCGGAGATCACAAAGCCGGGGATGGATGTACCTGGAGGGCCCACTGGACTGACAGGCACAAAGGATGGGCCTGGACAGGCCGGATGGGGAAAGGGGACCGGCTGACTGGGGCCGCCCTGCTCACGGGCAGGGCGTCCTCGGGGCTAGCGACTCGCCCAGAGAGGCTGCCTGCTGAGGGGGTCCCGGGAGACCCAGAGGAACAATGCCACCCGCACTGCAGCAGGCCCCGGTTGAAGTTAAGTTGTGTTGCTTGGTTTGATATGTTAATAAAGTGGCCCGGAGTTGAACCCAATATCCTGTCTCGCGTGGTCATTCCACCGTGGGGGGGCAAGGGCTCCCAGATGCGGAGCTTAAAGTTGTTTTCCCATCAGCTGTGGACTTTTAAAAAAAATTAAGTTCGACCACGCCCACCTAAGCGCGCCCCAGCGCATTTTACAAGTACCTGGTCTCCAGAGGTAAAAAAAATTCCAATGCGGATTATAAAGCTGTGGATGCCGGGTTCTCCTCGCCTTCTGTTTGATTTTTTGTCCCCACTGCCCCTTTAACAGCCTGGAATCCCTACGGGGCTGCTGCGACGGCAGATGGAGGTGAGCGGAGGTGAGCCTGCATTTTTTTCTCCCCTTTTTTCCCTCCCCTCACACAGACAGGAGCAATGGAGTGCGGAAGGCTGGGAACACAGCAAGCAGAACAAACCCCCACAATCTCTGGTCCGAATTTAAGTTGCCAGATGATTTTAGAGGTCGTGTAAAAGTGGCATTACTGTGTCTTTATATGAATCTAACATACAAGGCTACACAGACTTCGTGTTTATAACCACTTATAACTTTGTGTTTATATCTCTTGTTGGGTGATTTCATTGACACTGTGTTATCAACTGTTAGTTTTAATGTTGCCTTCTAATGCTGTAAGATGCCCCTCAATTTCCTCCTTCTCAAACTGAATATGTCTTAATTGTAATGGACTATATATTGTCTGTGGGGCATAGTGGCTCAGTGAACTAAGGGAACTAAGGCTCCAAAAACTGCTGGCTGCAAAGTCGGCAGCTTGGCAGTTCGAATCCCTGGTGACACACAGCAGAACGAGCTCCCACTGATAACCCCAGCTCCTGCCACCTAGCAGTTTGAAAGCATATAAACACAAGTAGATAAATAGGTACTGCCATATAAAGCAGGAAGGTAAAACAATGTTTCCTTGCAGCCATGCTGGCCACGTGGCCATGAACTTGTATAACACTGGCTCTTCAGCTTGAATATGCAGATGAATACTGCCCCTAGAGTCGGACACAACTAGCACGCATGTGCAGGGGGAACATTTACCTTTACCTTTACGGGAGTGGAACTAGTCAAACCACACTTTAGACATCTACTTAATTTCTCTTCTTACTGTAAGCTGCCTTGGGTCATTTTCCAAGGAGAAAGGTGGGGTAAAAAGAATCAAATAAATAAATAAATAAATAAATAAATAAATAAATAAATAAATAAATAAAGACAATTTTGGGTGTGCCCCCCCCCTTTAAGACAACCACCTTACACTCACTTAGCAGTCACTGGCTCATATCAGTTCTGCACCTCTTCAGCCCAGGTTCATCTCAGCCAGTTTTCATACGGTCTCCAAGTCCAAAATATCATACACACAAACAGAGAGAGAGAGAAAGAGAGGCCAAGCTGTATTTCTTTTGTACACAACTAGCACATATTTCTATATGCACTTTCCCCTAACGTGTGCCTTCACCTTCTGCCCTTCAGTCTCAGGGGAAGACTCTGGGTTCTAGATCATGAGAGAGAGAGAGAGAGAGAGAGAGAGAGAGAGAGAACAGATCTCTTCCCAGAGGGACCTTTTAAAAATCACATGGACTGGGGGGTTTGTAAAGAGACTGGTAGCAATGGGCCCTTTGAACATTGGGAAGTCAGATTGCTATGTCGGAATGGATTGACAGAGAGCCGAGAGCTTCTTCAGCTGCTTCTAGGTTAGGGAGAGTCTATTGATTGCTCCTTGTTGCATGTTTTAAAAGCTGAAATGGCCCACAGGGACTTCCTTCATGCACCATCTCCATTAATCAAAGAAAATGAAATAATGAATATGACTCTAATTAGAGCAATTCCCATTCCATAATTTAGGGCCCATCTAACTGCGGTCTTTGATTTCGTTTTCAGAAAGCATTCCTGTATCAGCCTTTGAAAAATGTGTGCGTGCAATTTTCTTAACATGAGAAACATTTACTTGACTTTGTGTTCTGTATGTAAAAAAATAAATAAAAAGAAGGGTAACAAAATGTTTGGCATTTCCAGTCTGCACGTCATGATTTAAGAGCAACAGCATTCTTGCCCACCTCTCTTGCTCCTTACGGGCCAAGGAATAGAATTGCCACCTGTTGTCTTATTCCATTGGGTATGCTGATATATAATTCTCCATAAGATGATGTGAGGGAATTGTATGTGAACAATCTGAAGTAGTTAATGTACCTGAAGAGAATCACTTCCTTTAAAAAAAATAAAGCTTTGTTTTCAGTTGTTAGCAGTGTCCTTTCTGCTGATGGAAGGATCCAGAAGTTTTCCATGAGCAAAAATGAATGAAGGAGATTTCCACTGAGTTTCCCTTTCCTCTCCATCCTTCTATGCTCCTCCCAAATCTGCTTCAGAAAACTGAAGGCGGTCCTTAGAACCAGCATGGAAAGTAAGTCAGAGAGCTGCAGAAATGGATTATTAGCAAAGGCCACCATCATCTGCTTATAAGTGCTACCATAAGAGGAGGGACACAACTGGTTTGATGCAAAGCAGAGTTTTCCTTTATTTTCACCTCTTCCTTCCCCTGCTTCCACTTTTTCAACCTCATGATAAGATGGCTTCTAACTACAAAACAAGATTTATCACTGATGGCAAAGCTAAAAGAGGGAAGCATCATAATTTCTGATGCTTCCATTTCCAGTCTTTACTCATTGTCTGACATAAAATTTGTAGACAAGTTTGCTAATGACTTTTTCATTACTGAAGAATGCACTCAGGCTATTGTATGCATAGCTAGGATCCAACCCTACAATATACTGGCAGCTTTCAGCTTAAATTCCTTAGATGTTGGGAGGGACCATAAAAGACAAGAGAATGACAGTCAAATGCTGTTCTGATGACAGAAATAATATTATATGATAAATCATCCGTGTAAAAAACATTTTGTGTTTTCAGTCAAGGAGGTATACTTTTATGTACCTTTCTTTTTCAGGGTGATTAGAATGAATGGGTGACAGGTCAGTCAATTTCACTTTCTATAACAGTCCCACTTTTTTCTGGTACAAATTCTTATCACACAAAGGAATAAAAGATAAGGAAACTCATTACTATGAAAACTCTGTATGCATTTGGGCATCCATCTTTTCTGAATATATAAATTCTGCAAAATTTTGTAGAGTTTCTCCCAATAGACACATTTTTGCAAAAACTCAGTGCATAGTAATTGATTGATTGATTGATTGACTGATTGATGGTTTACAATGAAGAAAACAATCCAACCAATATAAAAGTAACTGGAAATATAAAAAAAAAAACAGAAAAGAAAAGAAGAAAAAACTACCTGACCTAAAACCTAAAATCTAAAAAAGGGAGGACTTAGAGATTCAAGTACAAAACAGTATGTGTAGTAATATACCAATTTCATTAGTATAACGGTATACAGCTTTTTAAATTTGCAAACCTCAGAAAAGGGTGAAAAGTAGGAGTTTGTAAAATGCAAAAGGAGTTGGTTCAAGCCAAAGTATTTTTTCGGTGGGGGTAGGGATCCCTACTTTCATGTTTATTAAAATCATAAGCATTGGAATATCTCTTGAGACTGATAATTCTGTGATTCTGCTCAAAAATGGTTACACTGTTTGGGTCAGAGAATTGCAAGAATAACTCCAGATCAATGGAACAAAGCCTTTGATTATATTTGATTATATAATATTAACAGTGGAATCTTCCTTAAGCCAGATGTTCCAGGGCAGGCTAAGGGAAGGTATCTCTGAGTGACTGTATGGTCTTACCCTGCATATTCTCCTCAGCATACTGAACCACTTAAGATAGGAATGACATTATTCCAGATATGATTACATTTAAAAAAACAAAAACCCTTCTTTTGAGCCAAGATTGCACATTAGAAAAAGTCATGCTGGGACAAAGAAGCCATTGAATAGCTCCTGCTGAAAATAAATCACTTACAGTTGCATTTAACTTAATGTCTGGTAATGTCTGAAAAATCTTTTAATGAATAGTTCAGGAAATATAACCAGTAGTTAGCCTTACTGCTATCTACTTCTGTTCAGAACTCACAGGCTAAAGAACAGAAGCTAAGAAAAATATTATTGTCCTTATAATTGCAAAGGAAGAGATTGCTTCTAGAAAAAACTTGTTAAAACAAAAAGACAGACCCCAAATGTATTTTTTGGTAGATGGAAGTGGGAACTTGGAGCTGCCTCTTCCTTTTTGCAAACCACTACCTCTTCAAGAGATGGCACATCTTGAAAGTAACGTGCTGCAAGTGATAACGTTACCTGGAATGTCTCGCCGTTTTGATAAAAAAAATTAAAAAGGGCACAAGAACTTCACTTTTAGGAAGGGTGGAAGGCTATCCAACCAATATAAAAATAACTGCACTTGAAGCTTTTTACCAGTTCCTTCTATGATAGCTGAATACAGTATTTTTAAACGTGTTGACGTACCAGGCCACTGTGAGGAAAACTGTGGAGCAAAACTTTAAAATATGGCTAAGATGTAATATATTCAGCAAAAAGTGTATTCCTAACTAGTCGAGATGGCTCAGGGCCAAGACACAGTGGTTCAGCTGAAGCTGCGTTGAGTGCAAACCTTGAGTATCCCGGAGATGTTGGAAATTACGAAGGACTACTCTCGCCTTGGCATACATTTGAGCTTGCAAGGTGGGTGTAAAGGATGGAGGTGGGTTGTTTCTGGATTAATTTGACCTGTGCTTTACCCCACTTCTTCTCTGCCACTCCCCTTCCCCTCATTTTGACTCATCCACTGGTTAACCTTAGCCACCGCAGAAGTGGAGCCAATTGATTCTTCTGCACACCCACGACAGCCAACATATTTCAAGTCATGATTGCATTATGAAGCCACAGGACTTGAAAGCTCCGTGTACCTGGATGAGGCAATTTTTATAGATCTGGTTCAGTTGGGCTTTAGGTGGGATCATGGGACCAAGACTGCTTCAACTGCCTTCTTTGATGGCCCACCTCGGGTATCTGATGGGTGTGTATGTCCCTGCTGGTTCTGCTGGACCTTTCAACACCATTTGATACCATCAACCATGGTATCATTCTGGAGTTCCTGCATTGGACCAGTGGTTGGCATCTTTCTTCACAGTCATGTTGCAATGAAGAAGAGACCGAGAGTCTACATGTTATCGCGGGTAGAGATGGGCACGACTAGGGAAAATGACGTTTTCGAGTTGTCGTGTGTCGGAGGCAGTCCGTTTCGGCTCGTTTCCGTTTTCTGTGAAATTTCACAAAATTAGTCGGTTTGTTTTTTGTTTTTTTGTTGTCGTTAGTACTGGTTTGGAGGGTTAGCGGGCTCCTGGAGGGAGCTGCAGGAGTCAGCCAGAGCCACAAGTGACGGACTGGCAGACTCTTTGCACCCGCTGTGTCTCACGTACTTGCATGTAGTGCAATGCAAGTAGATCTGGTTTAGGGTTAAGACGGGTTAGCGCAAGGGCTAGGGTTAGGCTAGTTACGGGTGAGGTTAGGGTGAGTATTGGGGTGCACCTCTGGGTGCCTCTCTGACCCACTTAGAAGGACAGTGTACTGGCGTATGGGTTAGGCTTAGGCTTAGGGTTCGGGTTTGAGCTATGATTAGTGGGCTGTTTATGCCCAATTGGCACATCCCAGAAGTCTCTGTGGTCAACCTGGCCAAGTGGCCATGCAATTGGTGGAAAATTTGCATGGTCCACTCCCATGGGCGAGCCCATCATTGCAAATGTGCAGGTGTAAAAAAATAAAATAAAATAAAATAAAATAAAATAAAATAAAATCAACGGAGACTTTTTTGCAAGAAAAACCCACTGCTGCTACTGTAAAAATTCAAGCATTTAAAATAGCTAATTTTCGCATGTTTCTGTGGTGCTTTGGTGGGGTTTTGGGCAACGATTTAAAAAAAAATATTGCGGTCGCCATTTTGGATCCCCCGCACTGCATGGCAAATGGATGCGCCCTCCCAGCCTGGTACAGTCAGCAAAACCTGGCCATGCAATTGGTGGAATGGCTCCAAAACTTTGCATGGTCCACTCCCATGGGTGAGCCCATCATTGCGAATGCGCAGGTGTAAAAAAATAAAATAAAATAAAATAAAATAAAATCAACGGAGACTTTTTTTGCAAGAAAAAACCCACTGCTGCTACTGTAAAAATTCAAGCATTTAAAATAGCTAATTTTCGCATGTTTCTGTGGTGCTTTGGTGGGGTTTTGGGCAACGATTTCAGAACAAATATTGCAGTCGCCATTTTGGATCCCCCGCACTGCATGGCAAATGGATGCGCCCTCCCAGCCTGGTACAGTCAGCAAAACCTGGCCATGCGATTGGTGGAATGGCTCCAAAACTTTGCATGGTCCACTCCCATGGGCAAGCCCATCATTGCGAATGCGCAGGTGTAAAAAAATAAAATAAAATAAAATAAAATAAAATCAACTGAGACTTTTTTTTTGCAAGAAAAACCCACTGCTGCTACTGTAAAAATTCAAGCATTTAAAATAGCTAACCATGTTTCTATGGTGCTTTGGTGGGGTTTTCATTTCTGCGGTCGCCATTTTGGATCCCCGCACTGCATGGCAAATGGATGCGCCCTCCCAGCCTGGTACCAGCAGCGCAGCAGTAGCAATAGCCAAGGAGAAGGGGGGCGGGGAAACCCCCCCCAAAATAAAACACCCTTCTGGACTGGTAGGTGCCCTCAGATAGTTTCCGCCTACTTTTAGGGCCGGGAATCGTTTTTTTTTTTTTTACTTTTAAAAATTTTTTTCTGTGGCGCTTGGCATTGCGCGATCGCCGCGATGCAAGTAACGAGCACGACAAATCAGACCAAATTGTTCAGTTCGAGCTCGAATTCTACGGAGTAATTCCCGTTACCATTTCTGTAGAGTAACGGATACGAGTAACGGAAACGGAAACGGGAATACCGCTAAGTCGTGCCCATCTCTAATCGCGGGGGAAAGAGTGCTTCCCCCATTGTCTTTCCTCTTTTATTGAGGGTCCAGGTTAATCATACAATAGGATAATCATACATGGGGGTGCTGAGCAAGGGGTTGCTGACCAAGAGGTTCTCAAGGCATCCTGTTTTTCTCAGCAAGTTAGTCACATATACATGTCTGTTGTTTACATTAAGTAAACATAGCAGACTCGATTCAGAAGGTCACCTCCCATAGTTTATCACTGTGTTATATGTTTTTAAGCTTTACAGGGATTTGCCCATATGGTTTTCGCCTGATCTGGGTTCGCCCAGCAGGTGAAATTCCATCAGGCATTCTCTCTGTTCTGTATACAGTCAAGACAGTCTCCTGTGCTTGCCTTGTGAGAAAAAGGCAAGCAGGACATAGGCCACTCTTGTGCAGATATATTTTGCATGAATTACTTGGATTTTAATAAAGCAAAGCAAAAGCAAAATGTGCTGCTTATCTACCAATGCCGTCTGGGCAGTTTATAATTTAATGATGCAAGTACACGTTGCCTCCCGAGCTGGACACTCAACCTTGGAAGAATGGAAGGATGAATCAACCTGAACCCATTGGGACAAACTTAATGTTGCTGAGGACAGTCTTGACTATGCCCATGGCAGCTTGGCCGCTATGCCCCAAGGCTCTAACAACAACACAAAAGCTCCTTTCCTTGCTTTCAGCTGAAAATCAAGAACAATGCAGGGCTTTCAAACTCCTCTTTGAGATGTCTTATCCTATCAAGACACCTTAAACCAGCATGGTTGAGGAATTGAGCATGCATTTCCCACATCTGTTTGGCATGCCACACAGAAATTTAACCTATGTTCTTCCCCTCTCCTTACCATTACCACTTTTGCTTCAGGACAAAAGGTGCAGTACTTGTGGATTTTGTGACATTCAGTGCATGGATGATAAATGCAGGATATTCCATCAGAAAGTGGAAACACTATTGAGATAGTTTTATATAGGTCCAATTTGGATTATATGCCTGACCAGGTTACCTGGTTTGACAGATAGACATGAATGTAGCACCTTCTTGCCCAACAGATGAGCATTCATGGAAGTGCCCATATGGAGCCTCCTGGTTCAGTGGTGAAACTGCTGTACTGCAGCCAAAACTATGCGCTTGACCTGTATTCAATCACAAATAGCTGACTCAAGGTTCACTCAACTTCCTATCCTTCCAAAGCTGGTAAAATGAGTTCTCTGCTTGATGGGGGGATGTATACCCTACATAATTAATCTCTAAATCACCCAGAGAGTGTTTTAAGTGTATATAAGCAGCATACTTTGCTTTGCTTTATGTAGAAGGAATACCACATGCATCTGGTGGAATTAATTCAATCTAGGTCCTCTGAGCACATCTGATCTCATCTGATCTTGGAAGCTAAGCAGGGTCCAGCCGGGCTAGTACTTGGATGGGCGACCTCCAGGTGCTGTTTGCACCTGGAGTAGGAACTGGCAAGCCGCTCCAGTATTCCTGTCAAGAAAACTCCATGGACATGGAGTCAAGAAGATTTGGTCATGACTGCAACTCCAGAAATAGGCAACTTGGTGCTCTGAACATGCAAACCTCCCCACAAAATAATCCCTGGCTTTGTTGTCTGGGACTTAAAGTAGTAGGAGTCCAAAACATCAGGCAGAGATGTTGGCAAATCTTTAGATGTGAGTCCTAAGCCTGAGTCTTTGGTACCAAGTCCCAAGTCCAAGTTCAAGTCATTGGTACCAAATCTCGAGTCTCAAGAAGCCTTTTCCCCCCAGAAAAAAAAGAAAGGGTAGGTTGGTTTCATGTCATAGGTCAAAAAGAAGGGGTGGGTTGGTTTGAAGTCAAAAAGAAGGGGTGGGTTGGTTTGAAGTCACAAGTCAAGTCCAGGACATTGGAGAATAATAACCCACGTTGCGTCTGTCTGAGCTAAGTCAGTGGTGTGACCTACAGTAAGTCTGATGGGACAATGAATTCCACAACTTGTGTCCCCATCCCTGACATCAGGAGAGCACCACTCAGCCTACTCCTGACTTATGCCCCAGTTCTGCAGCTTTCCAAAAATATCCAGGCTCTTCTTTGTTGCTATCGATTGGAAACAACTATTCATCCGGAATGTTGTATGGATTGCTATGGAAGCCTGGGTTGCTTTAGTGAAGGGAGGATGCACAAGGTGGCCAAATGTAGGTCCCATTGAAGTTCTTCCCCCTCTCTTCCCTGCCATCCTACTAGTAGCTGACTCGAAAATCCATCAGAGTTTATCCACTGAAGGAAATTCGCTATTAGTTCAGTGCTTTCCCTAAGGGAACCCATGGCTTCTGCTAGATCCTTAAATTAAGTCTTGAGGGTTCAGCATGGCTCACTTTACTTGTGGATACAGTTCCCTTGCCTCCTCTAGCTGTTCTTGTTCTGTACCCAAGGCAATAAATTAAGGGGATATAGTAGATCTTTAAGACCACAGTTCACATTACAAAATTGCACAGAAAGCTCTCCAGCCAAAACAAAACTTTTGCGGGAGATTTTTGTAGTAGGAGTACCTAATTCCTACAGATCAGACATATTAGCTACAGTGGATATAAAACGTTTACACACCCCTGTTAAAATGTCAAGTGTCTGTGATGTAAATAAATGAGACAAAGATAAATCATTTCAGAACTTTTTCCACCTTTTATAAGACCTATGTACTGCACAACTCAGTTGAAACACAAACTGAAATCTTTTAGGCGGAGGAAGGAAAAATAAAAAACTGAAATAATCCTCGGCATGTTCCTCCATTCCCCTGTTTTGCTTTGTGGGGGGGGGATGTGGAGGTGGTGGAGAGATCTCTGAGGAGACCAGGACCTTGGACTTTGGACTTTCTTTCATCTGTGATGCTGAAGACCAGGACACTGGCGATGAGGGCGGCTCCTCCCTTTGAGCTGGAGATCTTTGTTCCATCCTTGGTGGTGAAGGCTACTAGACCAGTGGACTGTTTGGGCGACTTCTCCCCTGGCTGGGGTCCATGCCCCTAGTGGCTGCTCGCCTGCCTGTGATTGCCACTGTGCCATCTTGGGAGTGTCATCAGAAAGGAGGCATCTCTTGTGAGCTGAGACCGGTTGCAGGTAGCCTGATGGCCAGCCTATCTGTCTTGGTGGGAGGGACATCTCCTGAGGCCTTCTACTATCTCTACTGGGCTTTTCCTGGCAGCAGCAATGCTCGATGCTACCATTCATTTTGTTTAGCATTGTGTTTTATTGTGTTTATATAGTATTGTGTTTATTTGCATTGCATTGTTTTTGTAGTGCATCTTATCTGTTTATGCTGTAATAGATTGTATTTTTCTTTCTTTCTCGGGTGGGTGGGTTCTTTTTGTTGGACTTTGGGGTGGTGGGTCATATTCTGGGCCTCTCTTTTAGTTTTGGCTGTTGTCCTAGTTGGTTTCCGTTCCACTCTTTGTTTGTTCCATCCTTGTCACTTGCTATGTTGGTAGAGGCTATACTGGTGGTGTCGGACCATGGATGGTACACTAAGGATTGGGGTGTCGGTCAGGCCAACCTGGCTTGTATTACGGAGACCTGGGTGGGTGCAGAGGAGAGGCTTCCCTCTCCCAGATGTGTCCCCCCAGGTACTGCGTTCAGCATCTGAGCAGGTCAGAGGGTTGGGGGCATCATTTAAAGGGAATCCTTTGTGATCAGCAGAACCACGATGTTGGTAAGTCGCAATGTTGGACTTGAATGCCTATCAATGGGTCTTCAGGACAGATTTGGGATAGTGCTCATGTACCACACACCTCACAACCCTGCACTGTCCCTTCTGGAGCTCTCCGAGTCCATCTCAGCTGCACTGTTGAGATCTCGTTGACTCCTTGTGGTTGGGGATTTCAATGTGCATACCGGATCTGGAGTGTCGGGAGCGACTCTGGAGTTCATGAAATCCATGGCCTCCATGAACCTGTCCCAACTGTCATCTGTTCCACTCATAGGGCTAGGTGCTTGCTGGACTTGGTTTTTTTCTCCATGTCCGCAGCTCATAATCTGAAGGATGGAAGTGTTGTGGCCCAGCCCATGTCATGCTTAGAACATTATTTGTTGACCTTTTCCCTGCTTATCACCTTCCCCACCCTGCACGGAGCTTGGGCCTTTCATCTGGGCCTGCCCCCGGAGGCTCCTAGAGCCTAGACCAGCAGCACTCCTCTTCTGTCCCCTCTTAGCCTGGGTATACAATAATGGTGAGTAGTCTTGACCATTTTGGGAAGGAATCCCCATAATCCAAATGGGAAATGGGATTTTTTTTTTGGTGGTGGTGGCAGAAATTGAAGTAGAACCATCATTTGAATCTTAAAACTGCAGAACAGAAAGTGATGGATCATTGAGAATCCAGCCCCTGTCAAGGAGTCTTTTTTATTCATCAGCAAACATGTTCTTTAAATAATGGCAGACATGAGAGGGGACTCTGTTCTGGACTATTTTTAAAAAACAGAATTTTCTCCTGTTCTTTTCACCTGGAACAAAATGTTGAGCTTTTGAGCACATTGTATGCACTCAAAAAGCTGCATGTTTTGGCAGTTGCAATATGATTCATATGATATTGCATACAATTGAAACATAAATGTGGACCTAACATGCATACAAAGGCATCTTTGTTCAATGGGAGAGAATTCATCCACTTTAAAAGTGCAGACACTTAAGTATCCAGAATGGAAAGTGTGCATGAAAACGTACATTGGTACCTTGTATAAAGGAATCAATTTGTTCCAAATGAAATTCTGTTAAGCAAAATTTCCTTTATACAAATTTCTCATAGGAATGCATTGAAAATGGAGTAATCCATAATTGTGACCATTTTTATGTTGTACAGATTCACCCCATGGGTGATTCTGTTAAGCAAATTTCCCCTATCTCTGGAATTTTTTATGTTGTACAGATTTTATGTTATACAAACTGTTTGTTATATGGGAGTCCACTGTACATCAGATTTTTGTACATTGGGAATATGGCCTTATAATCAGATATTGATACGTTTAAGTTTTAATTGAGTTGTATTGTGGAACATGGCAAACCCTGATGGGTTTATTTAGGAAACTTTCATATTTTTAATTAAAGGGGTCAGATTTTCTACAGAAAATTCTCTGTCTGTCTGTCTGTCTGTCTGTCTGTCTGTCTGTCTGTCTGTCTGTCTGTCTCTCTCTCTCTCTCTCTCTCTCTCCCTCTCCCTCTCCCTCTGTGTTTGTGTGTGTGTGTGTGTGTGTGTGTGTGTGTGTGTGTGTAATTATCCTGCATTTCCAAAGTTATTTGCAGCAGTACGTGCATTCCCTTAAATGCATGGACTGCAGGATTTCCCCCTTTTTGTTATGCACACAGATTCAGCCAGCTCAGCCCTTGGCTATTTCAGCGGGGCCGACGGCTGCAACATTTACCAAGCTGTTCCAATACAACTGACGGAACTCAGCCATGTTAAATAAATAATTAGCTGCCACTGTGTGACAACCTAATGGAATCCCATCAAATGGAGATATTGGATTTTCCAGCCAATATACCCATTTGATGGCATTCCAGATGGATATATTGGATTTTCCTGGGCTGCTTCACTGAAGATAGTGGAACTCCTCACAGAATAAAAGCTGTGACTTGCAGCAGTAGCTCCAAATGAAAGGAAATTGAGGAAGCTAGCAGTTGTTGACACAGCAACTCCCATTACAAAACCAACAATCTGGTTTTAGAAACAGGAGGTTTTGCTTTCACTAAACATTTGCGGTGGTGACTTAATAATGCTCTTGTCTCTCGCCTCAGAATTTATATGTGGAAAACAAATAGAAGAATGGAAAAGCAGTCTGTTGGATGCTACTGACAGCACATACGAGGACTCTTGGGAAGAAATGCATCTTATTTTCACAATTCTCACGCCCGCAAGGCTTAAATGGCAATTGGGAGAGGAAAGGGTGCACACCAACAAATTGAGCACATCTTAAAATATGAACACTTAATATTAACACACACACCCCATGGGCCTGATCCAGCAAGGCTCTTTTCCTGCAGTGGAAATGCTGACAGAGCAATTCTGGGAGTTATGGTTTAAATACTAACTTTATTTTATTACTGTGCTCGTCTTCTGAGTGTGGTTCTTTGTGTAGGAAACTACAGCAATCTTTGCACACTCCTATAAACTTGGGGGAATACAAGCTTTGTAAAAGTCTCCTTTTATACTTTTGTTGAAAGAGGAAGAAGTAAGAAGGCAAAACACTTCCATGAGGCTTGGACATGCCCATTTGTAACAGAGTGATGAAAATCCACCAAATGCAGTTTTTCATTTGGGGAAGGGGGGACTGGTAAAATAAGGGGTGGAGAGAAGGTTGGAGCATGCCATGCCCCATTCATCTTTCTTCAGGGGAAATCCTTGGGGTTTTCTGCAGGGACAAATAATGGCAGAGGGGAAGGGGAATTGAACTCTGTACCTTGAAGCCTTTATGCTACCTCATTTACTCCAACATTGATCAATGGGCTCTGCACAGCTGCCCTAATTCCCTGCAGTCGTTATTTTACAGTTGAGTAATTTATGGCTTTGTAAAGGGCTCCGGGATGTTTGATTATGTCAAAGGTGTTATTGAAGTTCAGCCTGTAGTTGTCTCCTAAACAGGATGAGAGATTACTGTAGGGAATTTGCATCGTTGGTTTTCTTAATTACTTTGCTATAGGCACATTTGCAGGGTTACAGTAGAAAGGGCTATTTTTAAAAAAGGAGTTTATCTAACGAAACACAAGACACAGTTAACGGAATCTGGTGACCTTCCTAGAAAATTAAAGTCTTTGTGACATCAGGACAGAGAACACAAGTTACAGGGAAGCAATGAGTTCTCCAGAACTACATCCAGAGGTCTGAGTGAGTGGTTTATGTGCCATCAAGTTGCATCTGTCTCACAGTGATCCTAATGCGGTTTTCAGCGTAAATGAGATACATTTTCTGGAAGGAATTTCTAGCTTGTTCAATTCTACAACTAATTTCACATGAAGGATCCCAGTTATCTTTGATAAAGCATCCCAAGTATTTTTAAGATGATACTCTCTCAGTTATATTACTGACAATCTTGAGAAGGTTCTGTGAACTATTTTGATTTTTTACTGATAACATCCATTTTTTTCTTCACTTCAATTTGCAATCCCATGACACTGCTTACTGTCCCTTAGATTAATAAATGCCCATCCAACTAGATATTTTTTAGCATTGGCTCTTAGGGTGGCCACCCCTGGGGAAACCCAAAAAACTGTTATAAGAAACTGGACTTTCTCAGTGGCTGACCCCACTCTTTGGAACAAATTATCAGTTGGCATACATTTGGCTCCACCTGTGGCAATGTTTAAGAATTCTTTGAAGATCTGGCTCTACTGTGAGACTTTTGGCAGTGTTGCACATTATACATCACCTACCTGACTACCTGACTATTATGATGTGTTTACTCTATGTGTTTATTATGTTTACTTAATATATGCAAAACATTATTTTTATTTTGTTGTTTTAACTTTTCTTGTACACCGCCTGGAGTTGTTCTCTGAATTAAGCTCCAGAAATAAATAAATAAATAAATAAATAAATAAATAAATAAATAAATAAATAAATAAATAAATAAACAAACTGTACTTCCTTTGCTGCAAGGGGTTGGAGTGCTGAATTAATGCTCGTTTATCGTGTTAACTTGGAAATGGCAACTTTTTGAAATGTAATTCCCAGATTCTCCCAACTAGCATGAGTGATGGACTTCCATGATCACATATTTTTATAGCAAAAGCCATTTTTGTAAGCTGTGTGCCTGAGTGTATATATTTTTGTGTTTGTTTGTATATGTAAATTATTTACTGTACCCTTAGCAGCAAGAGGCTGTCAGAGTAGAGTTACAGTAGGGGGGGGAAACAAAATACAATGAAATACATATTGTAATCATGAAACTTTTTCAATATCAACATACCTTTTTTGAGGGGGAGTGTACAAAAAAATAATGACAACCACTTTAGAAAAATCAAAAAACTCTCTAAGGAAAACGAATACCTAGAGGCTTCCTTGCCATGTAAAATTATAAGACTGGGAAGAATAGCTGACTATTTAATGATAATTGTGAGATGGAGACAGGTTTGGGACCGTCCACTGAGAGAACAGCAGAAGGCAAGGGACAGGAAAAGGAATTGACAGAAGAAGAAAGAAACCCAGAAAGGAACCAAGTAGAAGACAGACAGGAGAAAGTGGATCCTGAGGAGGATGAGCGACTGGATATCGGGGCTTCTTTGGGAGCTTCTTTGCAGTGGTGCAAGGAAAGGGTGGTTGGAAAATACAAGAGGAGGAGATGAAAGAGGTTAGAAGGAGTCTTGGGGTACAGGTGGAAGAAATGAGGTAAGTCAAAAAGGAGTGATGAATAGTATAGGGATATAAGTAGAAGAATGGAGATGCATGGGGAGGAGTGTGGCTGTACAGGCTGAAATAGAGTTGAAAAAGGTAACTTATACTGTAGGAATACAAGTGGGAGGATGGGATGAAAGAATGGACATGGGGAAATGGTGGCATTTAGGAATACAAGTGAACATGAGCAGAAACAAGTTGGCTAAAGAGATAGGGGTGCAGATGCTAAGACACGAGGGTAGAAGAATATTGAAAGAAGTGTGCGTGCTGGTTGCTGTGCATGAGGAGAGGAAGCATGGGGGGAATGACGGTTGGGAGAACAGTAGGCAAGAGAGAGAGAGACGCAAACAGATAGAAGAATAACGCTAGTGACAGATAAGGGAATTCAAGCAGATTATATAGTGGAGAAAAAGATAGAGATCGGTCTCCCTTTGCCTACTCCGGTGTTGCCTGCTACAAACTGGGGAAATGTCACTGGGAAATCAGCAAGTGAACCTCCAGAATGGATCCCTGGATGGGGGTGGGAACCCCAGTCAATGGTTCACCATCATTGTTGTGGAACTCATTGTGTGGGCCCAATGCTGATTTCTGGTACCACACCCCACAAATGAGGAATAACCCTTTTGTTAAGGATCTTCGGACTAATAGTTTTCAAGTATCAAAGAGTTGTGAAGAGCGCCTGTTAATGCCTCGTATTAGTAACGTTGAAAGTAAAGTGCCTGAGCCAGTTATGTTAAATCATTTTAATAAAAGTTTATTACAACTTGAAGAGCCTCGAGTTTCCAGTCATCAATCATCGTCGGAACCGCTTGTTGGTATAAGTGAACCCTCACAATAATAATGCTTAAAAAATCTGTGTGGGTATTTGATTTGTAACAAGAGTATGTTTACTGCCATAGGCAGAACCTCAGGAAGTGCCACTTATATTGACTGTTAAACCACACATCTGTAATAAAAAGATACTTCTACCACTATTAAAATGTTATTTAAAATGCATGTGTCCCCCGAAATAAGATCCACTGGGCACTATCCTGTGGACTTTGTATGCAATAGTAATGCAAGAAGCCAACCTGCATTGCCTACCAGTTGTGGTACTTTCCTTTCATCTAAGAAGCCATTGCACAACCAACCCTGCCTTTGGTCACACAATGGATGGCAAGCAAAGAGAGGGAAATGGCTGCACGATTACAATTCATTCAGAATGTGATTTTTCAGGAGAGCATGGTAGATAGTACC
Source organism: Phrynocephalus forsythii (assembly GCA_029282475.1). Lineage (NCBI taxonomy): Eukaryota > Metazoa > Chordata > Lepidosauria > Squamata > Agamidae > Phrynocephalus > Phrynocephalus forsythii. The sequence goes on from JAPFRF010000002.1 coordinate 152,670,127, forward strand.
ATAGGCCACCAGAAATACTGTACAAATAAACAGATGCCGAGTCGACTATACCAAGAGCCAGAAACTGACTAAGCTGAGGCCATTGGACATTGGGCAGATTTTGAGAAAAGAAGACTCACTGGCAATTACAACAATGCAAGGAGAGGTTAGAGGCAACTTGGAAAAGAAGGAAAATGAAATAATAGACGATTGACACAATAAAGGAAGTCATAGACTGGGGCTGTTAAGGACTGACTTTTTGCAGGTTGCTAACTGAATATAACAAGTGCCAAGAAGTTGGACGTGGTCTGATGACATGCAACAACAGCAACAACACTTGTACAGGATGACCATAGGTTAAAGAACACATTTTGTTTTGATATAACTGCCAACCTAGGAGCTGGGCTAAGTTTGTCAACTCTTACAAGGGTTAGGCTCTTGGGTTCGGAACTGGGAGATCCAATTTGAAGTCCCCATGCAACTGTTAAGCAGAGTGGGTGATCTTTGGTTAGTCAATCTCTCCCAGCCTGTACTACCTCATAGTGTTCTTATGGGAAGAGAATGGGTGGAAAAAGAAGGAGAGCCATTCTTGTGCTCACTGGAGGAAAAGAAGACTGTCACTTTAATATCATACATATTAATGGTAATAAGTTATAATTATTGTTTACCATAGATATTGTGAGCACTTGGCTGGGATTCTTTGGTCACTGACCAAGGTACAGTAGCACCCTTGTATCCGCTGAATCAGCATCCACAGTTGGCCACCAAAAATAATTAAATAATAGTTAAAAATGATATTTAAATAAGTCACGGTTGCAAAAGGGTGCTGCAAAGCAACTTACTATCAGAAAATGCTGCACGTAGCTGCTACAAACCAGATGAAAACATAGCTCCAGGTTTGGGGAGGTTTGAGGGGTACATTTATTTGAATTTTAGAGAAACTGAAAACTTGCTCTTATCCATGGATTTCAGAATCTGCGAGGTGGGCTGGAACCAATCCCCCTGTATCTTTCATGGTGGTAGGTGTTGCTCTACAGAATTTAAAGCAGCACACCCAATAAGACATTTCCCAGGAGTACTGAGAGTCAAACAGGGCTCTGAGCCCACCCTCAAGACAATTACATGAACAATTGGCATTGGCATAGAAAGATGAAGTCCATTCTCGCTTTGGGGTGCCATCTCCTGTGCGTGCTGCAGTGCTGGCTGGTCCAAGACATTTGCTGATGAGACAGTTGCCAGTGACCAATTTCATCTAGAGAAGCCATTTGGACTGTAGTTAAATCTAAGGTTTTGTTTTTCTGAAGTTCTGGACTTGTGATGGCAATAGCATCTTGAGAGAAATGAATGGGGAAAGTATAGGCCAGGCAGTGTGATCTTATACATCCAGAGAACTACCATCACAGTCTTCTGGCTGCTGCCACCTAAGGAAGCTGCCTGGCTTTACCATATGATAGGGCTGTCTCTGCTGCTCCAGCCACTAGTGGCACTTGTTCACCCAGTCATAGGAAAGCTGATGTCACTTGCAGGTCTCATGTTCTTGAACTAAAAGATTTTCAGGTGGGATTCTAAGTGCATTTCTGTGCAAGGCTCCAGTCCTCTCCAGATCACTGTCCGGAGCAGCCACAGAAGTGGAGAGAGAATGGAAGACACCATATTAGTGGCGGATTTGCAGACAAGCCATTCTGTTTCATTCAGAAAGTCTGTTTCCCCCCCTCTTCATTCTGACAAATGCTCTTCTCAAAAGATTTTCCTTGCCAATTGCAACAGCAGACAACTGATGCCTAAATTATCAAAGGAGGTGGCATTGTCAGCATGTTAATCACTATGTTTCTTAGCAACTGGATTCTATCTACAAATAACAATACAATAGGCAACCACATTTATTTCATAAAAAGTCAGTGTCCTGATGGTGGTGATGGTGGTAATAAAGAAGAAGGAGCCCTACGTAGGTGGCCTCTGACACTTCAGAAGCGCATAGGGACGTCACACCTATTATAGATTCACAACATGTAACCTTTGCTTGCTCTAAATCTGCCTTTTTCCCCCAACATGGCACCATCAAGATGTTTCATCCTGCAGTTCCAAACATCCCTGGCCACTGGCCATGCTTCCTGAGCTAATGCCAGTTTTCGTTTTTAATCAAAATATCTAGAAGGCACCATGCTAGGTAAACTTCTTCAGGTGATTCCAAAGTAAAATAACAGTCAAACAAGAGCTTATTTCAAAACAGAATGTTCACCAAGCAAACCATGTCACTCTGTCACAGAATCTTGTGGCACCTTAAACGTCAACATATTCATTATGATATAAGTGTACGGTGGACCCTCGTATAACAAACAGTTTGTGTAACATAAAATTTGTACAACATAAAAATTCTAGATATATGGGAAATTTGCTTAACAGAATTGCCTATGGGATGAATCCGTACAACATAAAAATGGTCACAATTAGGGATTACTTCGTTTTCAATGCATTCCTATGGAAAACTTGTATAAAGGAAAATTTGCTTAACAGAATTTCATTTGGAACAAATTAATTCCTTTATACAAGGTACCACTGTATTTTTATACCATTTCTATATACTACTGCTGATTTGCTACACCTTAGGCCTTGGTTCTTGAGACTCAAATTGTCTTTTGAGCCCACAGCACTTTAAATTAAATCTCAGAGTTAACAACTGCTCCTTTGGATCTGCACTTAGGACAGCTTCCTCTAAGTGCTCAGGTTTGCTTCAAATGGTGACACTGCTAGGCCTGTGGCAACCAATTCACATGTAGCTAACATATTCAGCTCCTGCAATTTGGGCTAGAGCCCAAGGAGTGGATAGCTGTGGCATCACTCTTGCTAATTTGCTAATCGTACTATCTCAAGGAGAGCGGAAGCTGTACATTTCCAAGCTCAGTTCATTCCTCATTTATTTCAACAACATAATCAGGAAAAACATCTGTTAGGGTTTTTTGTTCATTTGTTTGTTTTTACAAACATGGCCCACTGATTTCTGAAAGCTGCAGGAACTTGAAGACTTGAGGATACATTTTCTGACAGAGTTCTTCAGTACCATAACGTATAGCAGCTGTGTATTGACTGATTGGTGACAGACGAAGATCAATCCATTTACAAGACAACCATTGGCCTTATTAAACTATATGGCACAGAAAGCAATCTCCATTCCATGGAAATAGATATGCTCCATTGGGTATCTCCTTACTCAACCATGTCACAAATGAAACTACCTGAAAGCAACTTGGTGTGACATTTACACCCTAATGAGGAGGGGCAATATGCTCCCCTACTGCCCTCCCCAACTGTAACATCTGAAGTTGAGTATATTGACCCCCAAAACAATCTGGATGTGTTTTTCTTAACAAGGTTAAGGAGCTGGACCGTATCACCAAAACAGATTGACCGAATCTGCTTCAAGGTCCTTCAGTAGTGCAAACTCACCCAGTGATGTCCTCCAGCACTCTGAGAAACAAAAATCAGGTTTCACTTGACAAACATAATAAACTCAAAATTGTTTCCTGGAATATAGCAGGGTGAATGCCCAAGCAATATGATTCTGGTATACTAGATTACTTAAGAGCCCATGATGTGATGTTTCTAAAGGAGACATGAGTCAACAAGAAAATCCATTTAAATGGGTTTGTAGTAAACAATATGCCAGCTGAGCCCACTGAAGGAACGAGTAGACCTAAGGATGGCTTGGCAATACTGACATCTACAACTCTTCAAGTACCCATCAAGTCCCCCCCCCCAAGTAAAATAGCAGTGGCTGGCCTTATCGATCTTGGTGCCAAGTCCCTATTGCTGATTAATGTCTACATTCCCCCTTTCTCCTCTCAGAATGACACAAAACAGGCCTGGGAAGAATTGGAAAACTATATAATAGAACTTGAAGCTAAATTTCCCAGAGCCCAGACATTTAAAATAGGAGATTTTAATGCAAGGCTGGGGCCAAATAACAATGCCCACTTTTTTCATCCTTGTGGGGGGTTAATTGAAAACCAGTTCTTTGTTCCCAGCTATGAGAAAACCTCTAAAGATGCTAAAGTGAACTATGAAGGTATCTGTTTGACCCAAATGGTGAATCATCTTTCCCTCGTAATTTTAAATGGAAACCCTCTTTTTGACAAAAGCACAGAATCCACTTATGTATCTGGCCATGGAAGCAGTATTGTGGATCTTGTGCTGATTTCACACCTATTATCTAGTAGGGTGTCTGAATTCTGTGTAGATTACAGGTTAGATAGTGACCATCTCCCTCTTGTTGTTGCTATTTCTTCGTCAAATGTTAGCCATCTGAATACAAATTACTACCTTCAGGATAAATCTCTATGTCTAAAACAAAAAAGGCTATATTGGACAGGAAAAAAACAGCAATAAGGTGGCAGATTTTCTTGGTTCCTCAATAATGGTAGCTACAAATGTTGCCTCTGCTTTAAATAGCTATTCAGCTATGATTACGGCTTTAAAACCTGTACCAACTCCAAAACAATCCCCCTGCAGGACCTACCCCAAGTGGTTTTTAATAAGGGCTGCTGTGCATTCACACACAAAAAAACTGAGAGGGGATATATTACCACTAGACATGGGCACGACTCGGCGAAATCCTCGTTTCCGTTTCCGTTCCTCGTTTCCGTTACGTAACGAAACGAAGAACGACAATTACTCCGCCAGAACTCGAACTCGAACCGACTAAAGAAAAATTGGGTCTGATTTGTCGTGGTCGTTCCTGGCGGCATCGCAGCAATCATGCGATCCCAAGCGGCACAGGAAAAAAGTTTTAAAAATAAAAAACCCCGATTCCCGGCCAAAAAAAGCAGGCGAAAATATGCCTGCCTGAGGGCATCTACCAGAGGGGTGGTTTCTGGTGGGGGGCGGCCTCCCCCCCTCTCCTGGGCTGCGCATCCTCGTCATCTCGCCAACTCGCCAAGCGGCGTGGCACAGAAAAAAAGTTTTAAAAATTAAAAAAACCCGATTCCCAGCCAAAAAAGCAGGCGAAAATATGCCTGCCTGAGGGCACCTACCAGAGGGGTGGTTTCTGGGGGGGCTCCCCCCCTCCTCTCTGGGCTGCACATCCTCGTCGTCTCGTCGCCAACTCGCCAAACGGTGCGGCACAGAAAAAAGTTTTAAAAATAAAATAAAAACCGATTCCCGGCCAAAAATACAGGCGAAAATATGCCTGCCTGAGTGAGGGCACCTACCAGAAGGGTGGTTTCTGGGGGGGGGTCCCCGACCTCCCCCCCTCTCCTGTCCTGGGCTGCTCTGGTGGGGGACATCCTCGTCGTCTCGCCAACTCGCTCGCCATGCCAAAATGGGGCGACCGCAATATTTATTTTGAAATCATGGTCCAAAAACACACCAAAGCACCACAGAAACATGCGAAAATAGCTATTTTAAAACTGCCTGAATTTTTACAGTAGAAGCAGTGGGTTTTTCTTGCAACAAAACGTCTCAATTGATTTTATTTTATTTTAATTTTAATTTTAATTTTTTACACCTGCGCAATGATGGGCTGGCCATGGGAGTGGACCATGCAAATTTTTGGAGCCATTCCACCAATTGCATGGCCACTTGGCCAGGTTTTGACCGAGACTTCTAGGATGTGCCAGTCGGGCATAAAAAGCCCACTAACCCTAGCCCGAACCCGAACCCTAACCCGAACCCTAACCCATACGCCAGTACACTGTCCTTCTTAGTGGGTCAGAGAGGCACCCAGAGGTGCACCCCAGTAACTCACCCTAACCTTAACCGTAACCCTAACCCTAGCCCTTGCGCTAACCCTAACCCTAAGCCAGATCTGTGTACTCGCATTGCACTACAGCAAGTACACTTCCCTTCTTAGTGAGCCAGAGGGCACCCATAGGGGTCCTCTCTCACTTTGTTCCTCCTCCCCATCCCCAGCCCAAGTGCATCGTATGCCAGGCAGTGAGTCACAGAGGCACCCGAAAGACAGGTGCCTCTGCCTGCCACTGCAACTTGGTATGCATATCAAATTGGCTATGCATGCCATTTTGTAGCGGGCCAGAGGAGGCACCCACCCCAGAGAGGTGCCTCCAGGAGCCCGCTTTCCCTTCATAGTGGGCCAGAGGAGGCACCCACCCCAGAGAGGTGCCTCCAGGAGCCCGCTACCCCCCAAAAAAGCAGTACTAACGACAGACGAAAAAACGACAACCGAAATGACAAATTTTTGAAAAAAATTGCGACAAACGGAAACAAGCCGAAACGGTCCGGCTCCGACACACGACAACTCAAAACGTCATTTTTCCTGGTCGTGCCCATCTCTAATTACCACTATAGGAGTGAAAATCTAAACACTTTACCACAAGAGTACTATAAATAAATTTTTAAAAGAATACAAACAACTGATAGTTGTTAAAAGAGACAAAGATGGACTACATTGATAGCATCCTCAAATAAAAACTCAAAACTTTTTGGGTGCTCATGACATATGGCCTGGGTCCCTCTTCTAATCCTCCATGCTGTAACATCTCAACATTGGGAATTGTGCTTTTCTGCTTTATTTGAAGATATCAAGGATAGCCCAAAAGATAGCTCTTTCACCATAGATATATCTGATACCCCACATTGGAATCCATTTACCCAACCTGAAATAAAGTCTCTGTTCAGTTGTATTAAATCAAGCAAGGCTCCAAGAATTGACACCATTCTTGCAGAAATATTAAAAGCCAATACAGGCTGGTGGGGCCCTTTGTTAGACAATCTGTTTACATATATTAACAACTCAGGTAAATTCCCTGTTGACTGGTTAGAGGCTATTGTCATACCTGTTTCCAAGAAAGGAGTTAGAGGAGATCCATCTAATTACAGGTCCATCAGCTTACTGTTGGTTGTGAGCAAAGTGTATGCTAGTTACTTACATCAGAAACTAGCCTCTTGGGCAGAAGATCAAAATATTCTGGGAAATGAGTAGGCAGGATTCAGAAAGGGCAAATCAACAATCTATCACTGTATCCTCCTATCATCTAGTTGATAAATATATGACCTTTAATGGCAATGGCCTGTTCACTGCATTCATAGATTTAAAATCTGCCTTTGACTCTATCCCAAGAGACAAATCATGGATAAAGTTATGTGATGCTTCCATCGGTAAGAGACTTCTTATCTGATATATCTGATCAAATGCCTCTACCAGGGAACAACACTTCACATTAGATGTGGGACAGAAGGCCAATTGACAAAATCTATTCCCGCCTCGGGGGGGGGGTCCATCAAGGGTGTATAATGGCGCCTACCTGTATGTTATTTAATCTCTATCTATCTAAATGATATGATTCAGAGTTGCCTTTCACCAGACTTTCATTCATCAAGCTTGGCTAAAACTAAATGCCATTTGCTTTTGAACACAGGTGATGCTGTTTTGCTTTCGTTATTGGAAACTGGCCTTAAGCGCCTAATGCGTGCATTTATGGTATACTGTAAGAACAATCAACTGAATATAAACATTAGTAAAACAAAAATTATGGTCTTTAAGAAACACGTAGCACAAAAAATGGAAAATTAATGGGAAATACATTGATTAAGTTAAACAATTCAGATACCTGGGCATCTGGTATCTTTGGGAGCTCACCATCTGGGCACGGTGGCCCTCTTCCCTGTTTGGGGGGAGTTTCCCTCTGGCCAGTGGAGAAGGTGCGGAATCTGGGCGTGGTCCTGGACCCGGTGCTCACCATGGAGGCTCAGGTGGCGTCGGTGACCAGGGCCGCCTATTACCATCTTCGCCAGATTGCCCAGATCCGCCCGTACCTGGATGTTGACTCTCTGAGAACAGTGGTCCAAGCACTGGTGATCTCGAGGCTGGACTACTGCGACGCCCTCTACATGGGGTTGCCCTTGACTCTTCTCCAGCGTCTGCAGTGGGTACAGAATGCGGCGGCCAGGCTGGTGGCTGGTTTGCATCGTTATGACCACATCACCCCAGTCCTGGCTCACCTGCATTGGCTGCCCGTTGCGGCCTGGATTAGATTCAAGGTCTTGGTTTTAGTTTATAAAACCCTCCATGGCTTAGGACCGGACTACCTGACAGAGCGTATCGTCCAACGATCCACCTCGGCCTGGCCAGTTCGGCAGGTGTGAGCGCACTCGCTCCGGGTTGCCACCCCTCGAGAGGCCCGGAAGACGGTTACCTGGAACCGGGCCTTCTCTGTGGCAGCCCCTTCCATATGGAACTCCATCCCTAGCGAAGTGCGCTCTGCAGAGTCCCTGCAGGCCTTTCGAAAAATGTTAAAAACCTTCTTATTTCGAGAGGCCTTTGGCGAATCTTAATTTTTTTTTCTTCCGCCATTGTTTTGACATTATTGCTGATTATCGGTGTCTCCAATTTTAATTGTTAGGATTCACGCTTGCCATGCTGGGATGCATTAGGAGGCACTAGGATTTTTATCTTATATTGTTTATACTGTCTATCTGATGTGCCTATTGAATTGTTGTATTTCTATTTCTGTTTGTTAGCGCTTTAACGCTTTTGTTCGCCGCTTAGAGTCCTATTTTAGGAGATAAGCGGGATATAAATAATAATAATAATAATAATAATAATAATAATAATAATAAGAAGAAGAAGAAGAAGAAGAAGAAGAAGAAGAAGAAGAAGAAGAAGAAGAAGAAGAAGAAGAAGAAGAAGAAGAAGAAGAAGAAGAAGAAGAAGAAGAATCATTCTTGGGCTCCCCATAGAAGGTCTGCTATACAGGCAGCTCAGAATACCAGCAAGGCCATTTCTCATTTCTTCTTTGCTAAGGGGGGCAAATTTATACCAGCTGCTATCCAGATATTCAGATCTAAGGTCCTACCTCAACTATTATATAGAATCTGAGTATGGATCCTATGCTTCCACCCAAACATCAAGAGTACCATTGCAATGTTTTAAGGCAGGGGTGCCCAAACTTTTTGTAAGGAGGGCCAGATTTGGTGGCTGAGAATGTGTCAGGGACCGGTTGCTCCCCGACTCTGCCACCCCACTGCAAGCCCCACCCACTGACCCATAAGCCCCACCTACTGACCTCTTGCAACCCCACCCACAGGAAGGAAGGCGGGGACCAAGGGAGGGAGGGAGGAAGGTGGAAACCAAGAGAGGAAGGAAGGAAGGTGGGGAACAAGGGAGGGAGGGAGGGAGTGGGGACCAAGGGAGGTAGGTAGGAAGGAAGGTGGGGACCAAGGGAGAGAGGAAAGAAGGAAGGTGGGCACCAAAAGAAGCACAGGGAGCCGTGGCCACAGGTCGCCCCTTGGAAGAGGTGATCTGTGTGACCTTGCACCCCCCCAAGCTCCCCAGCTGTGGTGATGGCTCGCCTGCCAGCCCACCCCAAATCTCTTTGGCAGTGGCAGAGGCCCACTGGCCTGCCCACCCCCCACACTTTCCCCTGTGGTGCCGGTTGCGGCAGACCGCCCATCCGCCCATCCGCCCAAGCTTCCCAGCGGTGCCAGTGTTGGCAGAAGATTTAAAAAAACATGGGGCGAAGGAGGAGGAGGGAGGGGCGGGCCAGCCAGCTGTGGACCACTCAGAATGGCCTGATGGGCCGGATTTGGCCCCCGGGCCAGACTTTGGGCAGGCCTGTTTTAAGGTCTATTCTTGGATTGCCAAGATGTGTTTCTCTAGCAGGTCGACAATGGAATGTACTGCCTGGTTACATGCCTTCAGATACTGGATCAAAGTGTTATATGCCGACACTTCCTCAGGATATCTACATCCTCTGCAGAAAGAGGTTTACACTTGCTCCTGGTTAAAAGATCTTTCGAACCAAATTGTATTTCTTTGGCCTATCTATAGATTTCTTCCATATCTATGAACTGAAGACAGTTATGTCTGTCATTGAAAAGCAGATTAAAGATATTAATTTCCAGTATTCAACAGAGAATGCTCAGAAAATCTGCTCACCCGTGCATTTTGGTTTAAATTTTGAATTTCACAAAAGTGCTAAGCATTTGGCAAACTTGACAATCTCAAAATACCGACAGATCCTTTCAAGATCCAGATTTGACTGTCTTCCATCTGCAGTTTTAGAGGGTTATCACTACTATGGCGTACCATATGAAAATTGATTATGCTCCTGCAGTGATAAAGAAAATGAAACACTACAACATGTTCTTTTTATATGTAGTAGGGCTGGGCACCAAACAAAAAATGGAAAACTGATTCATTGGTTCATTACGTAATGAAATGAAATGAAATGAAATGAAATAAGCTAGGGAAGCAGTGTTTCATTAGTAACGAAATGAACCAGTGTTTAAAACAAACCAATTCTTTTCTCTGTAAAATGGCTCCCCTGGGCCCTAGAGGCACCAAATTTGGTGGGTAACTTCCTTAGAATCTCCCCATTAAACCCTCCAAATTTAAAGAGATTTGAGGTTCAGGGGCCAAATTATTCAACTTCAAAATGGGTGCCCTGGAAAAAACATTTCTAATTGCAATGTTATGTGCTTGAAAATAGTGGTCCCAGGCATCTAGCAGTGTGGAAATTACAGTGGAGCTTTCTCAAGCCCTCCCCTTGAAGCAACCCCACTTTGGAGAAGTTTGAGGTACAGAGGGCCGAGTTATTTAACTCCAAATGGGGTGCCCATAGGAAAAATCCTTTTTAATTTAAAAGTACTTGAAAGCACTGATCCCAGGCATCTGGCAGCATGGCAATGGCAGGGGAGCTTCCGCAAACTCTCCTCTGTAACCCCTTGTAATTTGGAAAGTTTTAGGTTTCAGAGAATGGAGTTATTAAGCTCCAAAGGGGCTGTGGTGGGGGTACTTAATTGAAGCAGTGTGGAGTCTGCACCTCCTTTGGACCTTAATAACTCTATTCCCTGAAACCTAACACTTCCCAAATTTTGAGGGGTTCCCTAAAATCGTTTGGGGAAGCTAAGCCTGCCATTTGCATGCCTGGGATCAGTAATTTTCCATTGAATATATTTTTTAAAAATATATTTTTCTATGCTGTAGAAAGTACTGATCCCAGCCATATATCTACCCAAAGTGACAGGGCAAGCAATTTTAGGGAAACCTTTGAAATTTGGAAAAGTTAGGGTTTCTGGGGGCAGAAATATTAAATTCCAAAGGAGATGGAGTGTACTTAATTGAATGAGTGTCTTTGGCATCCTTTACCATAGAGAGGGAGAGCTGTTAATTAAGCCTATATTTGGTAAAGCATGCATAGATTTTTAAAAAAGTATATTCAGTGGAAAATTACTGATCCCAGGCATGTGAATGGCAGGCTTAGCTTCCCCAAGCAATTTTAGGGAACCCCTTGAAATTTGGAAAGTTTGGGGTTTTAGAGAACTGAGTTATTAAGCTTCAAAGGAGGTGCAGGGGTACTTAATGGAAGAAGTATGTCCATTGCACTTTACCAATTTACAGCTTCCTTTCAGCATGCAGATCAATACTCCTTCAATTAAGTACTCCCACAGCCCCTTTGGAGCTTAATAACTCTCTGAAACCCAAAACTTTCCAATTTTCAAGGAGTTACAGGGGACAACTTGAGGAAGCTCCTCTGTCATTTCCATTCTGCTAGATGCCTGGATCAGTATTTCCAAATACTTTTAAATTACATTTTTTTCCTGGGGGCACCCCTTTAGAGTTGAATAACGTGGCCTTCTGTACACCAACTCTCTCCAAATTGAGGGTGCTTCAAGGAGAGAGCCTGAGGAAGCTCCACTGTAATTTCCACACTTTTAGCCACCTGGGATCACTATTTGCAATTAGATTTTTTTTCTGGGGGTCACCCACTTTGAAGTGGAATAACTCAGCACCTGAGCCCCAAATCTCTCCAAATTTAGAGGATTTAAAGGGGACACTCCTAGGAAGGTACCCACTAAATTTGGTGCCTCTAGGACCCAGGGGACTCATTTTATAGAGTAACAAATCAGTTTGTTACTGGTTCATTTCATACAATTTTTAAAAAGTTTCCAATGAAATGAAACGAATCACGGAAGAATGAAATGAAATGAAACAAATCTCATTTTTTCTGTTTTGTGCCCATCCCTAATATGTAGTTATTACAGGGATGTTTGCACCAGGCTCCTTCACCCTGTAATGAGATTTCCCAGGCAGATCCTTGGATTGTTATACAAGTTATATTCTGGAAGATACCAATAAGTCCACTTCAAAACTTGTGGCCAAATTCCTTTCTCTACCCAGAAAATATGAAACAGAATTATTGTGCTTATCTAATTTTAAGCTTCTTTTAATTATTTTATGAATATATTGGGCCTTTGGCTATAAAATAAAATTGATTGATTTACTAATAGTACCTGATAGCAACTTGGTGTGATATCAGTAATAGAGAAGAGGAGAAAAAGCTGGGTCTGCTGGTAATGATATGTCCTTCCACCACCACCCAAACCGTATACCACTTGAAAATCTGGGCATCAGCCACATGGGTGACCAAAACAGAGATGGCAGGACACTGTAAATAAGGACATGTGAATTATTAGCCTGCACCCTGAAGGTTGATTGGGGAAAGTGGCATTTCAGGATCTGAAAAGTGTACCATATACCTATAAGAAGAAGAAGAAGAAGAAGAAGAAGAAGAAGAAGAAGAAGAAGAAGAAGAAGAAGAAGAAGAAGAAGAAGAAGAAGAATTTTGTTGCCTAAATATGGAGCAGAGGGAACATTCATTAATCATCCTCCTTCCATTCTTTACAGGCTCCCTGTTGCATGCTGGTTCTCATAATGATTGCATCATGCAACCAGTCATGCAGTGAGGAGTCTATCAGAAAGACCTGGAAGTTTACATAACTTCCCTTCTGCTCCTCATCTATAAAACAGGGAATTAGCCTAATTCTCAGTTTCTTTGTCTTTTCATATGTCTAACTCCATGGACATATTTATTGGCTCCACCTCTTCATTTTTTTCCATAACATATTGGATTATTGATTTTCAAGAGCTCGCAGTCCTGTTTGCTATAAACATGATATGATTTGATGGTGATGAGCATATGAACATAAGTGTATGTGGAGAAGTGATAGTAATAATATTCACTCCATTTTTTAACAATAGACAAAGAGAAAATAAGTTTGAACATTGGAATCAATGTTCCCATTGTGCAGGTCCATGTGCATAACAGAGATGACAGCATAACCAATGGCCAAAAAACTACTGATTAAAGGCAAATCAACCTGATTCGAGGCAATTTTGGAATACACACAACTCATACCCAATGTGACACACAATGCACACACCCCAAAGGAAGACTTTAGTCTGCAGTGCTTGACTGCTGATGAGATTCTTATCCTTGAGCACGTAGTGTTGTGTATAATAAGATTTCAGCCACTGAGTTGCTTCCAGCTCATTCAATCTTAAGTTCTCTTCCAAAGAATGGATGTGTGACAACTTTATACTGTGATTGTAACTTAATGAGTGATAATGTCACTCCTTTTGAAGTCTAAGTGAAACTTTAAAAAATAGTTTTACCACTATGAAGGCTGTGGTAGAAGAATATAACACACTGATTCATGCAGTGCCTCATGGCACTAAAGAAAAACAATCTAAAACATCAAGCTTAGTTCCTGCTGAGAGGTGAGGGGGAGAGAGTTCACTGAAAAAAACATAGAAGTGATAATAATAACTAACTTTGGGAGTCATGAGCATAATGGTAGCAACAGGTTGCTTTTGCCAAGGATGCCTCCCCTGTTCAGTCCATAAGAACCTTCCTGAACCCCACCATGGTGGTAAATCATTCTTTTTAAAAAGTTACTCTCCAAACTTTGTGAAGGAAGCAAGCAAAATCAATGGGTATGTCGCATTTTTGTGCAGAGCAAGATCTAAATGCTAGATAAACTTTTTAAGCCTGGCCCACTGGAAGAACCAGAAAGCATAATAATGTCACTGGGTGATAAATCTTCACGGAAATAAGCAATGAAAAATGCAACATTGGACAGCTGCACCAGTACTGCTCTTGGAAGGCCAAAGCTACACACTGCAGGAAATATGTCCTCTCTTGTTTTCACTAGAATAAGTATCCAAGACAATCCAAAGACAGACTAGACCCATCATGTGAATGATGGAATGGGAAATTAGAAGTTCCTTCAGTTGGTTTTATTTCAAAATCTGCCTTCCTCCTCTCCTGTGAGTAAAGAAAAATGGGGCATCTTGAGATTTAACCCGTTTAACCTCTGAACACAGTTTTTATATCTATTAAAGCAAATTGAATGTGTTAGAATGTACAACTTTGTCCCGATATATGTGTTTCAGAGAAAGAGTGAATATTCCTACATTAGTATATCAGGTGAAAAACAAATGAATCATATGTTGAGTTCAGGTAGAGTGGACTGCCTTGCTCACTGATGGTGGACCTTTTAGAAACTGAGGGTCCAAATTTTTTGCTAATCTTTCACAAAGTGCCAATACAGCAATTTAACCTGAATACAGGTGGCTGTGAAGAGGCAATGTTGGGTGCCCACAGAAAGGGCTCCGAGTGACACCTTTGGCACCCGTGCCATAGGTTCGCCAACACTGGCCTAGCTGGTTAGTTTGAAGCTAAAAGCAAGAATGCTGTGGAAGGCACTACCTTCTTTCTTCATATTCTGTGTCTCTAACTTTCCCATCAATTCATAAAATACCCTTAGTAGTAAAAGCTTGCAGCAATAAAAGTATACCTCAAAAATAAATATTCCATAGTACACATGGGCACGACTCGGCAAAATTGTCATTTTCATTTTCGGTTATTGTTTCCGTTATGTAATGGAAACGGTAACGATAATTAAGCCATCAGAACTCGAACTCGAACCGAAAAAAGAAAAATTTGGTTGGGTTTTTCATTTCCATTTGTGGCATCGTGGTGATCGCGCAATGTGAAGCACAGAAAAAGGTTTTAAAAGTTTTTTTAAAAAACCCGACTCCCGGCCAAAAAAGCAGGTGAAAATATGCCTGCCTGAGGCTTTGCCACCTACCAGAGGGGTGGTTTCTGGGGGGTCCCCGGCCTTTCCCCCCCTCTTCTCCTGTCCTGGGCTGCTTGCACCAGGCTGGGGGGGTCATCCTCGTCATCTCGCCATGCCATGCAGTGGGGGGGCTTCCAAAATGGTGACCACAATTTTTCTTTTGAAATCGTGGTCAAAAAACACACAAAATCACCACAGAAACATGTGAAATTTATTTATTTTAAATGCCTGAATTTTTATAGTAGCAGCAGTGGGTTTTTTTATAGCAATAAAACGTCATATTGATTTTATTTTATTTTATTTTATTTTTTATTTTTTTAGACCTGCCCATTTGGGCTGGGCATGGGATGGGACCATGCAATTTTTTTGAACCATTCCACCAATGGCATTGCCAGGTTTTTGACTGACACTTCTGGATGTCTCGGAGGGCATAAAAAGCCGAGGCACCTTCCAGAAATCGCAGTCGGGTGTATGGATGTGGTTGAGGGAGGAGGGCTGGCTGCTGGTGCTGGTGTGATCCGATCGAGATTGAGGAGGGAGGCTGGAGGCTTTAGGATTTAAGTTAGGCAGGCAGGAAGGGAATTGAATTTAGAAAATAATTTCTTTGATTCCCTGCAGCTTTGTCTGCTGAAGGGAATAGCAGTTTATTCTTTATTTCTTCTCTGGCAGTTTGTGAGGATTTTTTTCTGATATTGGATAAAGGGGGAGGTTCGACTGGGAGTGGGAGGTGTGGATTTATTTTAAAAATATATTATATACTACCATTTATTTTCTATTTTCCCAACTTCAATATGATTGCACACACGCACACATTTGGGGTGCAAGCCAAGAACAGAACCTCTATCCTAAGTGATATCCTAACTGCCCACTCGCCCGTCCACCCGTGCTGCCACCCGCCTGTGGCCCGCGCTGCGGCCTGCCCATGGCCCCCTGCCACCACCGCCCGCCCACACCTGCCACCCGCCACCCGCCACCCTGCCCCGTCCACCGCCTAGGGCGCAAAAACACCTAGCGCGGGCCCTGATTGCGGGATGCCCCTATGCTCTGGGAATTCAAATCGCGCTAAATCGCGGTGGAAACGACAAACGACAAACGGAAACGACAAATTTTTGAAAAATTTCACGACAAACGGAAATGACCCGAAACGGACCCATTCCGACAAACGAAAACCCGAAACGTTATTTTTTCTGGTCATACCCATGTCTATTCCATAGTTAAATGTTTGAAACTCCAGCTAAAAGATTGACAGTATTAGCATCATAAAAGGCATTTATGTCACCATCAGCCTGTTTTAATTATATGAGCCTGCCTTCTGAAGATAGAGAAGAAAGGTGAAGACTGGGATTTTAAAAACCAGTTTCTTAATTATTTCTGTGAGCTAGGTTTGCAAAGACTGTGACTGCACTACCTCTTTGCTGCAATTTGTTTCATAGCCCACAGAACATTCAATGTTTTGTCATTCGTAAGCCACCCAGAGTAGTTGAAATGCACTAGCCAGGTAGGGTTAAAAAAGCAAAATAAATGCAATTTTCATTCCTTCCCACAGGCCTCCTCCTTTCCCTTCCTTCCTCTGGTCCAGTCTCAGCCATTTCTTTTATATTCGTTGCCAAGCCCCTTGTTTGGAAGGAGGTGCACAGTGTTCCAGAAAAGGTGGCACCATTCTAAAATCCTTCTTGATATATACAGATATGCCACATACAACTGGAACATCTTTTATTTCATCTGGGTGATTTCTGGTTTGTTCTTAAGGTTTTTTAAACAATTGATTTTCTCATGCTCAGGAGCTCTAGTGCTGAACTAGTATATCACTTCCAGTGACAATCTAGTGTTGATCTCATATATGTAAAAGCAACAAAAATAAAATTCAGAGGATAATCAGGGGAAAGAATGCAGGAGTGGGTGTCACTAAAACACCGTCCTCAGTCACAACTCCCGTCTTTACAAGGACATATAGGGAAAGGACTGTCTCAATCATTTCAGCTTGGGGGACACACACACAGATGGGGACAGAAACACACACACACACACACACACACACACACACACACACACACACACACCATGGCAGAAGGAGGGATGGGTTTGATGGAAAATGTGCCAGACCAATTCTAACTAGACTACGTGTTGCAATATCAAGAAGCAATACTTCAAACTATCCATACCATAACCGCAGCAAATCCTGTGGTATTCGGATGTGTACTTGCAGCCTGAGTCTCCTCATTGAAAGGGTTCTAGAAATTTGATGCCACAGCAGACACAATGCTGCTTCCTTGACAAGTTCTTCAGGCAAAAAATCAAAGAAAAACAAAACAAAACAAAAGACACCAAACATGTGGCACCTTAAAGACTAACTTTCATATTTTAATGTAATGTTTCATGGACACGTCCACTTCTTCAGACACAGCTGAAACCTGACAAGATCTATGTTACAGATTGCCAGTACTAGTTTTAAAGGCTAAAGCTGGGTGGCATTCAGGATGCTGTATTTGGACATGGCCTGGGTGGTAGGTTAGGGTTGCGATTAGAGATGGGCACAAATAAAAAAAATGACATTTCGTTTGTCGCTTGTCATTTGGAGGGTCCGTTTTGGTTCATTTCCGTTTTTCATGAATTTTTGCAAAAAAATTGTTTTCGTTTTCGTTCGTTTCATTACTGTTTCATTACAATTTATTTCAATTTTCTGTGATATTTTTAGCATTTAAAGCAGTTCACTGTATTGCAGTAACGGAAATGAAACTCACGACAAAATTTCTGGTGTTTCTGTTCGTTTCGTTTCATTTTGGAGACAAAATTTGTTTGTCGTTTCGTTGCATAATGAAACAAAAAAATGAAAACAAACGAAAAATTGTTCATTTCATGCCCATCTCTAGTTGCGATGCATGCCTCAGCTTGGTGAGGAAGGATCTGTTAATAATAATAATAATAATAATAATAATAATAATAATAATAATAATAATAATAATAATAATAATAATAATAATAATAATAAATTTATTGTCATTGTGTGTATATACACTGTATAACATACAATGAAATTCAGACACCCAGAGACCAGATTCAACACACACACACACACACACACACACACACACACACAAATCCCTGAACACTCTGACACCCATTAAAAAATCCCTGAACACTCCCACCCACCCACCCACCCACCCACTAAAAACACAAGCATCTACACAACAGGCTGGGTAATACTGTCCAAGTGCTCCCTGCTGGTGGTCTATACGTTCATTATTAAGTGCTATTATAGCTCTGGGATAAAAACTGTTCAGAAGACGGGTGGTCTGAGTTTTAATTGTTCTGTATCTTCTGCCAGAAGGCAACAGTTCAAAGAAATTATGAGCAGGATGAGTAGAGTCTCTCAGAATGTTGTGTGACTTCCTCAAACAGAGAGATGTGAAGATGTCATCCAGGGTTGGTAGCTGGAGCCCGGTAACATGCTATATATGAAACTGCCCAATAACCCCTATGCATTTGCTTTCCATGAGTATTTGAGTATTGTGATGGAAGCAACATGAGATAGTATTTAACTAAGTACACTAAGCATGAAGAGTGCTGCTGCTTCTTTTAACTGGGTGATGAACATAAAGCTTGCCTCTGGAATGCTGGTGGATTCTCAACCACTTTTCCCTTGGAAAGCCTCTCCTGGATGACCTGACAATGTAAGGATCACATAAGTAGTCAAAAGGTCTCAATCATAAAAACTAATCCAGCTGCACTTCATAACATCTCTATTGTGAAGTAACCAATTGAAAATGAAAGGAATTACCATTTCAAAGCACTCACAATGTCACTGACAATGGCATTAAACAAAGCACATGGAGCAAGCTTCAGTGTTGCATCTTTGATAAACTTAAAAAGCTGCAGAAAGCTTTGAAGTCTCTTAAGCATACTGAGCAGTTACAGTCACTTGTTGTACAATACCAAGGAAGAGGCACCCATATGACTTGCATATTTTATTTCGCTTCTAAAGCTGCTCTTGAAACAAATATATGACTTTTCATGATGTAACATGGGAGGGGAGCGTAGTTACCCGTGCCAGTGTTGCTTTGAGGTCATACAAGAGCTACAGATCTCCCTGTTTAGTTCAGTCAAAGGCAAGGAAGAAGTCTTCAAAGCAATGTACAAATGTTAATGTTAATACCAACTGGCTTTGACCATAAAGTTCAAACAGCCGCTGAACTGAAACTGGTACCTTTTCATGTGAGGATATTTGTATTAGTTAGAACAGCAGCCACCCAATGCTGATGTGAGCCTTAGTAAACAACTTTATCCCATTTTCTTAGGGAGTTAAGCAGGGCCTTCAGAACACATTTCCTTTGCAGGAAATACAGGCGACAGTGCTGGCAGGTGTCAAAGGAGATTGGGTGGAGAAGGACCGCTGGAATAATGGGACTTAAATCACAGGTACAACTCCCCACCTGGAAAGCAGTTCAGGCTCCCAGTGTAAGGACATACAGTGGTACCTTTGATAATGAATTCAATTTGTTCTCAGAGGCAATTTGTTATCCGAAAAATTTGTTATCCAAAATGTGGTTTCCCATTGAAATGAATGGGAAACCAATTAATCCATTCCGGGGGTCCGAAAACAGGCAGAAAGATGGGGGGAAGTGTTCTACACCTCTTTATAAAATGCAGTTTAAAGGCTTGCAGTGCTGGAATACTCTCCAGAACAATCCCCCTGCAATGCAAACCAACAAGACTACCCCAGTCTGTTCCCACCCAAAGGGCAATGGGGAAAAATACAAACAAACAAACATAAGCAAGAAGAAAACCCAACCCATTTTTGCCTGCATAGCAATGAAAAAAGATAGCACACACGGAGAAATGAAACCAACAAGACTACCCCAGCCTCTTCCAGCCAAAAATGCAAAGAAAAGCAGTGCAAAGATTAATAAAAGCTAACTCCCTCTCTTACCAAGTTCAAAAGGTCCAAATCCCTCAGCAAAACATTTCCAGAATGGCTCCAAAACACCATGAAAAAAACCACTCTAATTCCTCCCACCCCTCCATAAACTATGCATCCTGCAATGCATTCAGGGTATGCATTTTTTGCAAGGCATTATGAAACATTTGTTATCCAAGACAGCCCATAGGGAACATTTGCTATCCGAGGCAGACCTATACCTGGAAATTTCAATTTGTTATCTAAAAAAATTGTTATCCGAGGCATTCTTTATCTGAGGTGTTACTGTATTTCACTTCACCCTACATGGGACCTGAAGAGTGAACAAAGGAGAAACTGGCTTGTCTGAAAATGAAGAAGGATTGCATGAGCATCTGTGTGCAAGGAAAAGGATCATTGTAATGTCTAACAGCAAGGAAAGAAGAAAACTAGTGGAAAGGTTTCAAGGCAGCTTGGGTTGGGATTGACATTCCCTTTAATTCTCGGAAGCACTGTGTGGCCACACTACCCCCTGAGCAAGGAATGCTGATCACAATTGGAAACCAATGGGACAAAACACTGAGTCAGCTGTGAGCACCTGATGAAACTCTGGGTGCTCATGCAAGTTAGATGGTTACTTCACATCCTACTTTGTTCTGCGATTACATTCGTTCCGTGACAGTGTTGTTCGCGGTCACATGGTTTTGTCCCTGTTCAATCCCTGTTTTCATTTACCACGGGTGTGATTACTTGTCTCATGACAACTGTTACTTCATGTCCTTGTTTCGTGACAACTACTGGATTTCCCTGGCTTCGTTTAGCCTGTTTTTAAATTGTCAGGCTTCTTGGGAAGCCTGGCAGGAGGAGCTGAGTGAGCCCTCACCAATTGCCGCAGGCGAGCAGTGGCGGCGGTGGCAGTGTGGGCAGTGGGCGAGACACCCTTGCCCTGAACTCAGTAGTCTGCGGGCTGGCAGGCAAGCAGGCAAGGAGAGCTCAGTCCCGCCTCCGGGACCCGAGGAGGATGGACCCACACCTGACAGTGTCTCTCTGCCTATCCCTTCAAAGGCCGCCTTCTCCTAGAGTGAAAAGGGAAAACAGCCATTACCGTTACTTCATGTCCCTTGTCTCGGAACAGGAACCAGGAACAAAGCGTGACAACAGAATTCCTCAGCCCAGGGGCAGGTACAGCTGGTCATGCTCTGTTCCCAGTTCTGGGGGCATGGTTGGGACAAGATTTTGCTGTCACGCTATGGACATGAAGTAACCTATTTTCGTACCAGTCCCAAGCGGGACAGCAAAGAGCAATGAGAGTGACGTAAAGGCAACGTTGGCCATGACCTGTTACACAGTTATGCAAGAGCCATTTTAAGTCTTTTGGATGGAGTTGTAAAGGATTATCCTCTTGGTTTCTGTGCAAGGACAGTCTTTAAAGTTCAGCACTTGGTAGAAAGATGCTAAACAGTTACTAAGTGGTGCTAAAGACATCCGGTCATAAATTAATATATTAACACATAGATGCTGACAACAAATGGTATTCCCTCCCACCCAAATGCAAAGAAGAAGAAGAAGAAGAATGTAATTTTTCAACAGTGCTAGAGGGACCAGAACTGCAAAAATCCCATGTGGTGATAAGCAAGCAAGAGTTTGTGAGCAGAAACAAGAAACATGTAAGTACTGTATGTGTATTTGTATGCTGCTTTACAAAATAAGGTGGTACAGTAAGACCCCCTATCCACTGATTCAGTTATCCACGGTTGGCAGAGGTGGGTGGGCAGGTGTTCTCTCTTATCCATGGTTTTCATTATCCAAGGGAAGGCCTGGAACCAATCCCCAGCAGATACCGGGGTCCTACTATACTTCTGATATAATGCCATGCTATTTGAGTATCAAGAAGGGAAACTGTTACATAGATTAGTTTAGGCTCAGGCTGGAAATCACTGAAGGACTACTAGAACTATGTCAGTGCATATTTTCCATAAGTCTAGATCATATACATATAATTATGGTATCATCAAGGAACCTCAGAAGGGCAGGAAACAAGAAAGCATTGTTCCATACAAAATATATAGACCTATTGTGGAGCCATGCACTTGCCCATTCATCTGGATTCTCTGTCTTAAAAATTCTGCTTCCCTTTCTATATTCTGTGGTCAAAAAGACCAGAAAAAAGCCATTATATTCACCAACTTCCTGAGGAGCCAAATGTATAACACCCCAGGTAGTTATCAAAAAATGAGATTCATTTGGATCTGAAGTGGGGTGGGTGGAATAATATCGATGGGTCCCACATCTAGGAATAAATTTACTCCTACCATAAAGACATAAATAACAACAACATATTTTTCATCTGCTGTTTTCAGAATATTTATTGTTTTCTAAAGCATATGCAATTTTAGCATTGAGTGAGCAGGAACAACAAGGCAGCATCACATATTCTCTAATTAATCACCGCAGACTTGTCATACTGACAGCTAAAGAGCAAGAAAGTTATGGCATACCCAAGTGAAATCAACATCAATCAATCATCCAATGGTGGTAAATAAATTAATCAAAAATCACTCGGGAATGACGTCATTGTAGCAGGGAGAAACCAGATATCACAGGCATCTCAGAGATCATCTGTACTGGCCTGCGAATTACATTACCTTAGCAGTTGCGTCCTGTTCCTTTTGCTAATTGCTGAGTCGCTGACAATTAGTATAGCCAGATACAACTCTTTATTTAGGGGCTGAAGGCCAGAGCTAGAATTATACTCACTGGGATTATTGTTTAGCTTTGCATTCCACTCTAGAAATTGATCTGATCAATAATTAGGCCTGTTCAGTTTGCAACAATTTTTCTTTTAAAAATTTCTCTTGAGAGAAATTTCTCAAATAATATTAGCTTTTACTAACGTCTTGGTCTCAGTCCCACTGTACGTATGGTTAAATTTGTACAAACAGTCTTGTGATAATCACTGTGATTTCTTTGTCCTGGTGAAACAAAGCATATGGTATAAGTCATGGCATTGATGCCATTACACTATATGATCCTACCTTCTGTTGTCCATATCCAGTTAAATGAAGTGGAGATGAAGGATAGTCATATCATGTTATGCCTCCTTGGGTCATATCACAAGTTAACAGGAAGAGCCAATCAAGAGGCCACAGGTTGGACTCAGACATAATCCAAGCCCATACTAATAGATATGTAATAAATCAGGTTAGAACAACAATATATGTAAAAGCTCAAATAGCACCACTAAAATTGAGTGGATGGGCCACTCTATGAGACAAGTAGATGGATTTGAAGAAGGAATAGAGGAAGACTACAGACAAGATGGAAAGCCTTAAAGACCTGGGTTTTTGTGGAAGCCTTTGGTGATCACTGGGCGTACATCTGTGAGTTGTTTGTTTGTTTCATCTTGTCCCTGCCCTTTTTCTTGCTGGACTCTTTGTTGTCATATTACTTGTGTTTATCATTTTTCTGTTTTTTTAGTCCAATATTTGTTTCTGAGTTTGGTTGGGTTCTTGTGTTTGTTATTTGCTGTACACCGCCCAGTGTTCCCATGGGAAAATTGGGCAGTTAAGAAGTACAAATATAAATAAATAAATAAATAAATAAATAAATAAATAAATAAATAAATAAATAAATAAATAAATAAATATTTCAAGGTGGTCAGCCTTAGCCTCCTTATCTTCGTTGGACCCTCCAACAGCTCCTCCTCTTCCTGTTACAGAGGCTACCCAAAGGTCCTGCAACAACCCATGCTGCAAAGCCCTAGCGAAAAAACTTAAGGCCTCAACCAACAACCCAGTAGATTGTGCACACGTGCTGGAAACTCAGTCGAAAGGCTCAGGAGATTGGCTTCATGCTCTCCCACTCTCCAGTATAAGATTGAAGCTTGATGACAACTCTCTTCAAATAGCAGTCGGTCTCTGCCTGGGAGAACCAATTGTTCACCATCACGTGTGTCCCTGTGGTACGACTGTCACCCCACAGGGCCACCATGGCCTCTATTGCCGACTTGGCTCGGGCAAACATGTTCGACACAACATGATTAATGACATCTTATGTCGTGCCCTTAACCGAACCGGTTTTCCAGCTATCCAAGACCCTTTACATTTGTGTGCTGGAAGTAACAAAAGACCAGATGGGGCTACCTTGATCCCCTGGAGCAAAGGCCAATGCCTAACGTGGGACACCACATGTCCAAACACATTTGCCCCATCCCATGTACAAAACACCAGCATTGAAGCCAGATCCGCAGCAGCAATGGCCGAACATTTAAAAAGACAAAAATATGAAGATATTGTGACAGGAATTGATTTTGTCCCTGTAGCCATTGAAACATCTGGAGTCTGGGGAGTAGAGATGGGCACGAAATGAGCGATTTTTCATTTTCATTTTTGTTTTTTCTTTTCATTATGTAACAATTTGATTTGAAATTTTGGCTCCAAAATGAAACGAAATGACCCAAAACACAAAAAATTTTGTCGACCACTTCGTTTTCGTTACGGCAGGTACATTGAATTGTGTTCAATGATAATGAAACAACAATTTTTCATTTTTGTTTTTGTTTTTTCGTTTTGTTACGTAACGAAACGAAAATGAAATTTTTTGCAAAAATCCTCACGAAAACGGAAACGAACCGAAACAGCCCCCTAAACGACCAAACGACAAACGAAACACCATTTTTTTGAGTCGTGCCCATCTCTACTGGGGAGAATCAGCCTTGAGTCCAGTCCAGGAAATAGGTCGCAGGATAGCCATTACTTCTCAAGATGACCGAGCACCAATGTTCCTGAGGCAACAGCTCTCAATTGCTGTCAAAACAGGGAATGCCTGCTGTGTGCTTGGCACTCTAGGCCAGCTGACTAAATAATGGTGTTTTCCAGTAAAGTGATTTTAACCAGTATAATAAATTTTATATACTCTAAAATAAATAAATAAATAAATATCCTCCTGTAGCTTGTTAAAATAATAAATAAATAAATAAATAAATAATGGATGGGTGATTTTAAAAGAACAGCACAATTGGCACGGATTAGCAGCTAGGGCAAAACAGCAATATGTATTAGAGATGGGCACAAATAAAAAAAATGGTGTTTCATTTGTCGTTTGTCGTTTGGAAGGCCCGTTTCGGTTCGTTTCCGTTTTTCATGAATTTTTGCAAAAAAATCATTTTCGTTTTCCTTTTCATTCATTTTGTTACTGTTTTGTTACCATTTATTTTAGTTTTTGTGATTTTTTTTAGAATTTAAAGCAGTTCACTGTATTGCAGTAACAAAAACGAAATGCACGACAAAATTTCCGGTGTTTCTGTTCATTTCGTTTCATTTTGGAGACAAAATTCGTTTGTCATTTCATTACCTAACGCAATGAAAAACAGAAACGGAAACGAAAAATTGTTCGTTTCGTGCCCATCTCTAATATGTATACAACATCAGTTTAATTTTTTGTATTATTATTATTTTCAAAGTTCAGATCATGAGATCTGCATTTCTACCTGTGAGACAGCAATTCAGCTGGCGAGAAAGGCAGAGAATTATGTAGGAAACAGTAGAACTTTTCCAAACTTCCTCGCATGTTTTGTGATTTGGGAAGTCCAAAAGAAATGTGTAAGGACAACAGCTCTCTCCTGTTCCTGAACAGATGGAATTCTGATACTGGAAGCACCATGTAGGCAGCAGTAGATGCTGGAGACATTGTGTGACTTGGAACAATTGATAACTCTCTCCTTCATTAATCTGTTTAAAGCTTTTGAAAGAAGGCTACAATATTCCAGCTATTATTAAAAGGGGTCGTAACCTGGAAAAAGCTGGAAGCCACTGACCTAGACTAGCTGGGGAAGTAGGCGGTTATCCAGTAGGCGAAGAGAAGAGCTCAGGTCAGATGGACATGGTTAACAGAGAAAGAAGTCAAGCTGATTCTTCTGAAAGACAACTGTGAAGGAAGCAGAGAAGAATAGCCAAGGCAAAAGTAATTTCTGAATATTAACGGAAGAATAATTTCTTCATGGAAGAAATAAGATCTGTGCTAGCCTGACTGAAGCTGAAATGATGCTTTGTGTTTATTGAAGGGCATCTCTGGACATTGGCCTGGATGAAAGAATGTAATATAAATGAACTATGTTATGTGTTTTAATGTTTGGTTGAAATTGACCTTACTTTGATGTTGAAAATATTTTGTTTTATTTTCATACCATTGTGACCAGCTTTGATTTCTCCTTATTTGTGACTTGAATTCTGAACTTATCTTTTATTTGTCATGCTTTTGTTCATATTGTTTTCTTGCACAAATCTGATTGCATTTCCAGAAGCCTGGGATCAGTTACACTTAGTCTTGCATGAGTTTTTTTTTCCACTGCAAGAGAGTCCAAGTACTGTACAGCTAATAAAAGCATGTGCTGTCACGCTCTCTTTTTAAAATACCTTGTCTGCAGTTCTCACTTCCCTAAGTAATAAAAAGTTATAAAGGTCAACATTTCACTAGATCAGATTTCTCTGTAAGAAGACAATCTTGGGAGCTGGGACCTCTTTTCCTTTCTAGCATATACTTATTTGGCAGGATACAAGTTGGGCATGAAGGAAGTATGAAAACATAGTGCTAATTCTTAAGCAAGGAGCATTAATGGATCTGTTTATAGATGGGCCCAAGCCAGAAAAACGGTGGTTTGTGCTTATTTCTAGCAGAAGCAAAAGCTGGCTGCTGCCTCTGCATATGCACCTGCCTATCAGCTGGGTGGTGGATGCATGTGGATAGGCAGCAGTCAGATTCTGAAAAGGGAGCCAAGCCCACTGCTGCTGAGGATGGTGGTAGTGGCAGAAGAGGAGGAGGAAGCAACTGTAGATAGGCAGGTGATGGGGCAGTGGCAAGGGGTGGAAAGGTATCCTGTTTTGCCAAAGCAAAATGAAATGCTGGGTGTGTATGAATTGGGTGTCTCATTTTCTTTAGCAAAACGAGATTCCCAAACTCGGGCCACAAACCAAACAGCGAACCAGGCCAGTGCATCAATTTTTCTGGTTCATGGCTCAGTTCGTGCCCATCTCTAATGTCCTCTTCCCAAGCCTGCTTTTCCCAGTCACCCACTACCCTGAGTCATCAAAACTGTTCCCTTTGAAGCATTCTTGGTGACCGACTATCCCATCAAAATACCTTATCTACTGACCAGTATATTAAATATGTCAATTTGAAGGTCATTTTTGCTGCCCCCATGATGCAAATCCTGTTTGAATCCTTCTGGCACTTTGTGCTTCCAAAGTGGTATTTTTCCTCTCTCCTACTGTTTTTCTTGACAGAAGGACTCAAAGGGGCTTTTTCTTCTGTGCAGATCTGTGTAAAGGCAGGGAACATGCCTTTAGGATGGAAGGAAGTAGGTGGGTTTGTTGGCAGGAGGAACAGGAAGAAAAAGAAAGAGAGGTGTAAAACACTGATATACAAGAGGATGGGTCACACAGATATGGTGACCCACTGAATTTGGAAGGAAGATAGGCAAAAACAGAGAAGTAGGGGACAATGTGCCCCAAGTAAAGAATGATTCTTGAAGGGGATGGGTGTAAAGTGCTCAGAGTTGGTGATTCATGTCCAAGATGAACTCCCAATTCGCTCCGTGAGCCCATTGCAATTTTAGATGTAATAAAGGTTGTAAATCAAACTTCCAATGTAACTGCACACTTACACACCAAACGCAAGCCCCAGTTACCAGTTGGCTGGTGGTCACTACCCTAGCAGCTACTATTCAGCAAACAAAAAGCACAATTATAAAAACACCTTCCATTAGTTGTGGATTCTCAGGTAAAGAATTTGTGATCTTTGTCCCTTAGGAAGGGCCCAGGCTGTACAAAATATGTGGCTTTTCTAGGAGCAGACCTATTTTATGAAGCATTTTGTAAAGCACCTAGTTGCTCTCTTGTTGTTATATCTTTGCATAACATTACTATTCTGTCCCCCTACTAAAAAAACAAAATGGCTATTTAAAACCATTTCTCTTCCGGGGAAGCATGGAAATCTTCGGAGGCGGGGGGGGGACTGTTTTAGTCAAAAATGGCCTTATTCGAACTGAATTTAAAGTCCTCTGCTGACAAAAATGTTTGAGATAATGTGCTTTAGAGAGAAAAAAGCCACAGGAGTTCTTTATCGTGTAAAGCATTAAGCAACTTAAGCATTGTTCTGGCTAACAGCTCCTCATAGGATAGCAATAATAATACATTTCAGTTCTAAAACAATTAAGTTGAATGTTCACACCTCAGTGTTTAAAGCTAATTTCCACTGTTCACCCAGATTTGAAAGTGGTCTGTTATGGGGAATTTTCCTGGGGGGGGGGTAGAGTTTGTATACCACTGAATAAAGCCTGCTGAGAGAGCAAAAGAAGAAAAACAAAAAAGGGGAGGGGGCATTAAAAAAAAAGGAAACAGTAATAAGGGAAAAGTTAGATGTATGTCCCATAATTGTTCCAGAACAGCACTGAAGACCCTGCTGTGTGATATTGTATTCGCAACAATCTATTTGGCCTTTCTTAAAATGTGCTAAATATAGAGCAAATGCGGCAACAAAGGGGGGAATGAATTGATAGGAAAATAAGCACAGCAGTGCCTTGAAGAGATGGTAAAAAGAAAGGAAGGAAGAAAACTTCCCGAGAGCCCTTGAAAACACATCCTGAGAGTCTTCATTCTGAAGCCCAGCTGGGAGTCACTAGCTGAGCTCACCGAGAGAAAGAGTGAAGAGACGTACGCAGTAGGACTTTTCACTGCACTGCAGAGAAGACAACCGCAATGATGGAGAAAACACTCTAACAGTGCAGAGAATCGGGATACAGATAAAATGGGGTTGGGTGCTCTTCTGTAAAACAAAAGATCAAGCTGTAATACAGAGAGAGAGAGAGAGAGACATACACATACCACTTCATCTGTTCAATTGTGTTTCTTACAAGTTGAGTCCCCCTTTGCCTTCCACAGATGGTAGGGGCACTATGCTATTGACTTGGCATACACGGACAGGATAGGTTGCTCCATTTATTGGGTGAAAACATATTTATTCCAGTCTTCAGCCAAAATTGTTTCCCGGAGTTGCTTCATGGATGTAATCAATCAATGAAAAGACCATCCATCCCCACAAGCTTTCAGCATATTTATTTATTTGTTTATTTTATCTCCCACGCCACCTTTCTCCTTTAAAAGGATCTATCTGAAAACTAAAAACAGTAAGCAAAAAAAGGCAGGCTGCCAAAAGAAAGAAGAGGTGGGGAAGGGGGGGAGAAGGGGAAGCAAGTCATCTCTCAGCAGGGATGGTGGAATGGTGCTAGCTTTTATTTAACCTCATCTCCTCCTGCTCAACGGCCAGAAATGCCAGCTCATCTCCACTGCTGGAAAGATGCTGGAAAGACTCTCTCACAGATCTGTCAACGATGGCAAACCTTTTAGAGACCGAGTGCCCAAACTGCAATTCAAAACCCACTTATTTTTTGCAAAATGGTTATATGGCAATTTAACCTGAATACAGTGGTACTTCGGGTGCTACTCTTTTGGAAAGTGAGGATCTAAGAGCAGGCTTTTGAATTTCCTACGGCCACTGCATCCTTGCTATGGCTATGGGAAATTTAAAAACCTCCTTTTCGATCCTTGAGGATCTAAGAGCAGGCAAGGATTTTGAATATCCCGCAGCTACAAATTTGGCCTTGGGAAATTGAAAAACCTGCTCTTCGATTCCACTGCATCCTGCCCTGCGGATGGGGTGCTACATGGCTGGGAAAGATGGGAAATTTAAAAACCTCCTTATTCTCCATCCTCTGGGATTTGGCTGGAGAGTAAACTGGGGCTAAGGGCACTTCTGCACCCAGCTCTCTGCTGTCTAGGGATCCTCGCTTGATCTGCCCAAAGGAGAGCACGTGATGCTATACTCCTGAGTGTTGGTAAGTCACTCACTAAACTTTCTCATACGAAAAAGCTGAGCAGACTTTTGAAGGTGGTAAAAACAATAACATATCCATGACAAGAGGAAGCATGGATATTATAAGGAAGGAAAGGACAACGCTCAGCACCGTCTGTTTGTGGCCTTGGGAAATTGAAAACCTGCAATAAAATTCTCAGGTGGTTGATGTCTCCCCCACTTTCCCAAACATGATATCCTTCACTTTTTCCCCAAAGAGCCTTGGGAAAGCCCCCATAGCCCCCACCTCTCTGCCCTGGGCAGAGGCGGATGGGGTGCTACACTGTTGGGAAAGACAGGGGAAATGAGATAATTCCCCCCAATAAGTTTTATGCTTTTCTCACATCAAAAGCAAATTTGTATACTTTCCAAGTGCAAAAGAAACTCATCACAACACTAAACACTGCAGGACAGTGAGCTTATTGCATCTAATTCCAAACAAAACCAACTGAGGCCTTGAATATCTGAGATGAATGACCAATTTGATGCCTCTGATGAAAAGGAAGAGATAATACAATATTTTTAAAGGAGAATAAAGGGTAAAAGAATATGTGGAGGCTCTTACATCTCCCTCCTAGGCCAAACTTTTCTCCATCTGAGTCCCTGAGTTATATCATCAACTCTGGCCTACATGGGCTCAAATGAATGGGATGATTCCCTGTCACTATATTGTGCATATACAAAAAAAGTTTAATGAGGGAAAATTTTTCTCCAGTACAATAAATAAAGAGGGTAAATTTAGAAATGTCAGAGGAAAGGAAATAATAATATAATAATAACCTTTGAACTGCAGAGCTGGGAGGGGGATCCAATGGATCATTGATTTTAGACTCTGATCAGGTGGTACACAATGCAAAACAAACATAAAAAATGGATCTTTTTTTCAGTTGGAGTACCTCTTACTATAATCATTCAGCTATGACTAGTGTGTGTGTGTGTGTGTGTGTGTGTGTGTGTGTGTGTGTGTGTGTGTGTGTGTGTGTGTGTGTGTATATATTATATTATATTATATTATATTATATTATATTATTGTTATTTTGCCTGGAATTGTGCTCTGAATTAAGCTTGGTGGTACATAAATCCATAAATAAATAAATAAATAAATAATAGGCAGGCACTGAATTAATTGTGTTTCAAGAACAACACTGTCTTAAAATTAGTAAAGTACATGTATCTTTTTCCCTTCTATCCAAATAGAAATAATATCCAAGGTGTGAACACAGGACAGACTCCTACTGTACTGTATTTTGAAGACTGGCATAAATATAAATGGACTATGTATAGCTCAGTTCCTCAGATACTTAGAATACAGCTTCAATGGATAAACATTTTTACACACACAAGGAGGAGCAGTATATGAAATGTATGGAAATGTAAGAGATCCAGCCTGGTAGTCTCCAACAGTGGTTGTTAACCATGGTTAAAAGCTCTTGGAGTGACAGGCAGAGTGTTTATCATCAGACTTTGAATTGACCTAAAATGGGGAAAGGGACAAATGGTGGCCATCTGATTCCATCTTATTTGAATGATGCTGGCTGGGGAATTTTGGGAGTTGTTGACCAGAAAAGCAGCTTTCCTTGCTCTCAGGGCAAATGAAGAAATTGACCTAAAATCCATCTGATTCCAAATTGAATAAAAGAATGCAGAATCATCTACAGCTCCTCCTCTCCTGCTGCCATCTTGGGAGATAGGCCGAGTTTCCCTTCCAGGAGCCAGGTCTACTGTCTTTGTGCATGCCTCAGATGGACACATGCAGAGGCTGCAGTCCCAGCTCCAGGGAAAGAAAGATGAGCCTGTTGTGTCTCAAGATGGCAGCAGAGGGTGAAGAGAAGGAGGCAAGAGGAATAGATGCCATTTTGGGAGATAGGCCAAGCTTCCCTTCCAAGAGCAGGGTCTACTGTCTTTGTGCATGCCTCGCCCCTCAGCTGATAGGCAGACACATGCAGAGGCCACAGTCCCAGCTCCAGAGAAAGGAAGACAGGCCTGCTGTGTCTCAAAATGGTGGCAGAGGCAGAAGACTACAGGAAGGAGGCAAGAGGAACAAATAAGGAGACAACGTGAGCAGTGGGAACGGGAGGGCAGGCTGGGGGGCCAGGGTGAAAGTATTTTGTACCCCTTAAACCTTTGCACCTGGAGTGATGATTCTCATGGTATGCACGTGCATGCGCACACGCGCGCGCGCACACACACACACACACACACACACACACACACAATGCCACTGATAACTAGACATGGGCACGGAGCGGCGAAATTGTTGTTTCCGTTTTCGGTTATCGTTTCCATTATGTAACAGAAACGGTAATGATAACTATGCCGTTCCAGCTCGAACCCGACCCGAAAAAAGAAAAATTGGGTTGGGTTTTTCGTTGTCGTTAATGGCATCGCGCCGATCGCAGCGATCGCGCAATGCCAAGCAGCACAGAAAAAAGTTTTAAAAAGTTAAAAAAAAACCTGACTCCCGGACAAAAAAGCAGGCGAAAATATGCCTGCCTGAGGACACCTACCAGAGGGGTGTTTTCTGGGGGGGGGGTCCCTGGCCTTCCCCCCCTCCTGTCCTGGGCTGCTTACACCAGGCTGGGGGGGTGTCATCCTCGTCTACTCTCGCATGCCACGCGGTGGGGGGGATCCAAAATGGCGACCGCTGTTTTTCTTTAGAAATCATGGTCAAAAAACACACCAAATCACCACAGAAACATGTGAAATTTATTTATTTTAAATGCCTGAATTTTAATAGTAGCAGCAGTGGGTTTTTTATAGCAATAAAACATCGCATTGATTTTATTTTATTTTATTTTTTATTTTTTTAGACCTGCCCATTTGGGCTGGGCATGGGATGGGACCATGCAATTTTTTTGAACCATTCCACCAATGGCATGGCCAGGTTTTGACTGAAACTTCTGGATGTGCCAGAGGACATAAAAAGCCGAGGCACCTTCCAGACGTCACAGTCGGGTCTTGGATGTGGAGGGTGGAGGGCTGTGTGGCTGGCTGCTGCTGGCTGATTGGAGGGAGGCTGGAGGCTTTAGATTTAAGTTAGGCAGGCAGTGAGGGAATTGAATTTAGAAAATAATTTCTTTGATTCTCTGCAGCTTTGTCTGCTGAAGGGAATAGCAGTTTATTCTCTTTTTTTCCTCTGGCAGTTTGTGAGGATTTTTTTCTGATATTGGGTAAAGGGGGAGGTTCGACTGGGAGTGGGAGGTGTGGATTTATTTTAAAAATATATTACATTTACTACTACCATTTATTTTCCCAACTTCAATTTGCTTGCACACACACACATTTGGGGTGCAGGCCAAGAGAACCTCTATCTTGTGGAGAATATTTTACAATATTATTTATTTAGTTTACTATTACTTACTTCATTGTTTGTTTTTAAAACTTGTTGTGTGTGCAGTTGAACAACACAGGCCCATTCCATTTAAGTGGATCAGAAGAATTCTGAAATTTATTTTCATTTTATTCCCTGAACAATTACTAGTAAACTATATTGTGTTTGTTTATTTACACCCCAATATCTTTCTTGTTGGGAGGCTGCTGCTGCTGCTGATATCAGCCTTACAATATTTTTGATTCAATCATTATTTATTAAATATATTATTCATCACCCAGTTTAAAGTGTTTTCTGCCTGCTCTGGGTCATTGCGGGACGCCCCCATGGTCTGGGAAGTCAAATTGCACTAAATTGCAGTAGAAATGACAAACAACAAACAAAACGGCGAAATGACAAATTTTTGAAAAATTTCGCGAAAAATGGAAACAACCCGAAACGGACCCGTTCCGACAAACGAAAACTCGAAACGTCATTTTTTTCTGGTCGTGCCCATGTCTACGGATAACCTTTGCACTGCAGAGCTGGAAGGAACCTTGTGAGTCACTGAATCCAGCCCTTCTCAAGGAGGCACAGAGGGGAACTGAACTCCCAACTTAGGTCACTGAGCTATCTAGCATATATAGTGACAAAAAAGGTAACCCACACATCCAATTGCAAAACAAAAAAAGAAAAAAAACTAGTATAACCCCCTCAACAGCACTAGAAAGACCAGAATGGCAAAAAAAAATCACAAGTGATGATAAAGCAAGCAAGAGTTTGTGCGTAGAAATAGGATGTGTAATCATGTGTTGCCTTCCAACATAAGGTGGTAGCTATTTCTGGCAGCTATTTGGATATTTAGAAGGAAAACTATTACACTGACTACTTTAGTGAATTCAGTGAATGACTGCTAGAACTTTGTAAGGGCATCTTTCCCATGAATCTATAAATGTATTGAGGATACTATTAGTATATTCAGATGGAAGAGGAGGTTATGGACAGCCATTTAAAAAATTGATCTATTGGGGTGCCGTATGTGTACCCATGGCAGTACCATTCAATTGGATTATAGATGTTCTCATCAAAGATGAAATAGTTCTGTAATGAAGGGAAAGTCTCAGAAGTCGATGGCTAGATATAGAGCTGGCACATGGGCGATAATACCCCCAGTGACTTACAGTCCACCTTTGTGGGACATGTTGGTGTAAAGAATTTGAACATTCAGAGTAATTAAGACATTGTTTTCTGGAAGATCAGAAAAACTGAGAAGTAGCAGAAATGGTAGCATGAATATAGTGTGAGACCTGGGTTGGTACATCAACTAAAACAAGTCAGGATTGCCTGTTCTATGCATTTTTGGAAGAAGACAAACGATGCCCAGTTGAGGTTTTGGGGACATATCCAGGTTGATGAAATAGGGGATTCCTTCATGAGGTGCTTTACTTCCTTTCGTTATTCCTCAGTGGTACTGGACTTCATTTTACCAGTGTGTGTTCTCAGATTATCTCTCAATCCCTCATGCGTAGTGCAAATTATTCATAGTAATGACTGCTGCTCCTTTGTCCATCAAAGGTCCAAACCCTGTTGCGTAGTTAGCATTAAGGGAGATAAATTTATTACTTATTTATTATTATTTATTTGTTTTATTTCTATACCAACCATCTTCCAAAAGGAACTCTGGGCAGCTTACAACAGGTTAAAAACAATAATATAAACACACACACACAAAAAACCAAGGGGGAGACCCCTCAACAAGAGGCGTCAGGGGACGGAGAAAAAAAATATTAAGTTAAATTAAATTAAATTAAATTACAGGTCACCAAATCCCTCCCTAAAAATGGCACAAGTGGCAGCAGCTTCTTACTACTATTTAAAAAGGCTACATTTTGGACTTTGGGCATGTACCACCCATTAACTGCCAGCAAGAACCTACTCCCAGTTGCCCCATCTGCCGCCTGCAAGTCAAATTCTGCAACAAGATTCACTGATATAACCCCTGATACATTATAGAAAGAAATACAGCATATACAGACATTAACCCTGCCAGCTACAAACCATAGATCTGCCAGTGACAATGTGGACAAATTAAGCCACACAAATTACTTTGATTAGCTGAAGCAATTTGATATAGCTTAGCTTTTATAAAAGAGGCTGGATCCTGCTTTGTCACCAGATTTTCTATCTTTGTCTTCAGACAGTGTCATTGTTAGTCTAACAGCTGCCTCTTTCCATTCTGCACATTATGCTTCTCCAAAATAGTCCATTTGGGAATTTAAAGTGGTTTTACAGCTATTTCTTTTGGAAGATCTCCCCCACACAAAAAAGGGGTGCTTGTGTTGATTCACATCAAAAGCAATGATGAACGTAAAGAGGATTCATAGAATCATAGAATAACAAAGTCAGAAGAAGCCTATGAGACACTCACTTCCAACCCCCTGAATGATGCGGGGTTTGGGGGTGCTCTTGGATTCATCTCTGAGCCTCCATGCCCACAGTTCGGGGTTGGCTAGTCTGCATTTGCACAATTCAAATCAGTACGGTACTCCACCTGTACCTGTTCCTCAAGAGGTCTGATCTAGCCATGGTAACACATGCCTTAGTTAAATCCTGGCTGGATTACTGTAATGTGCTCTACACGAGGTGCCTGTGGAAAGTATCCAGAAACTTCAGTGG
Organism: Phrynocephalus forsythii; assembly: GCA_029282475.1. Taxonomy (NCBI): domain Eukaryota; kingdom Metazoa; phylum Chordata; class Lepidosauria; order Squamata; family Agamidae; genus Phrynocephalus; species Phrynocephalus forsythii. Next base: position 152,705,766 of record JAPFRF010000002.1, read on the forward strand.
CTCCAAAGTACAGCAGCCAGATTACTAACTGGAGCTGGTCACAGGGATCACATCAACACTATGTTGCAGCAGCTCCACTGACTCAATTCGTTTCTGGGCACAATTTAAGGTGCAGGTTCAAACCCATAAGCCCTAAAAAAAAAAAAAAAAGCTCACGTCCAAGCAGTCTTGAGGACTGTGCCTTTCTATATGAGCCTGCTCAGGTATTAAAACCATCTGGAGAGGCCTTGATCTTGGTCCCAACATTTTCGCAGAAGCATTTGGTGGGATCAGGGGAGAGCGCCTTCTCTGCTGCTGTTTGGAAGACCCTCCCACAGGAGGCCAGACTGGTCCCATCTTTGCCGTGAGCAGGCAAAGACCTTTCTCCTCAGACAGGCTTTTCCTTTACTGACTGGCTACCTGAGTGGGGATTTAAAACAGATTGTTGTGCCTCTTTTGAATGTGTTTTTGGTGTAGCTTTTGTTTATTGGCTTTTTAGTGTGGTACAATGGTACCTGGCATAAAGGAATTAATTGGCTCCAAATGAAATTGTGTTAAGCAAATTTTCCTTTATACAAATTTCCCACAGGGATGCATTGAAAACAGAGTAATTATGTTGTACAGATTTGCCCCATAGATGATTCTGTTAAGCAAATTTCCCCTATCTCCTGAATTTCTTATGTTGTACAGATTTTATGTTATACAAACCGTTTGTTATATGAGGGTCCAGGGTATTTCCTTGATCCTTTTTGTCTTGATATACTTGCTATTTTTAGCTTTGAATATTGTCATCTAATGCTGTTAGGCACCTTAGGTCCTTTTTAAGGGGAAAGGCAAGGCAAAAATATTTTAAATTTATTAATTAATTAAATGCAGGAGACCAAACCAAAGATCTACCTGGTGGTGTTCAACTCTCTTTAATGCCTCCAGTGCTGGAGCATTCACCATCTTCCAAGGTAATTAATTCAATGGTCGCATTGCTCTAATAATTAAGGGTTTTTTTGTTTCTAAAATCTGTTTCCCCATGACTTGAGCACATTCTTATGTGTTCTGCAGTCTGGGATAACTGGAAACAGATTTTGTCCCTCCTCTGCATATCAATCTTTACCTGAAAAGTGCTGTCATATCTAGAGATGGGCATGAAATGATCTTCTAGTTCATTTCGTTATTCGTTATTGGTTTCATTACCTAATTAAACAAATAATGAACGCCAGAGTGAATTTAGAACTAATGAAACGAAACAAAAAAATTGGTTCGGTTCAGTTTAGTTCATTAATGGCAGCGCCAGAGATGTCTCCTACCAGGTGCTGGTCCTTCCTGACCGGAGGTCCAGTCTTCCTGGCTGCAGGGAGGGGAGATCGGGTGGGGGAGCAGAAAATCAAAGAAAATTTTAAAAATAAAAATAAAAAAGGAGCGACAACCTGGGCCCAGGGGTGGCCGGGTTGGCGCCCTAAAATGAAGAAAAAATATAAAAAATAAAACCAGTGCTGACCCGGCCCCAGGGGCTGTGCGGTTGCGCTTGAATTTTTTTTTAAAAAAGGAGTGCTGACCCAGCCCCAGGGGTGGCCGGGCTGGCACCCTAAAAACAAGAAAAATATATAAAAAAATAAAACCAGCACCAACCCGGCCCCAGGGGCTGCGGAGTTGGCACTTGAAAAAAAAAGAGGTGTTGGCCCCAAGCCAGTGCCTCAAAAAGTCCTTGCCACAGGGGGCAGGATTGCCCTGCCACTGCTGCCACCACCACAGTAAGGATGATTGAGGATGATGAGGATGATGATGAGGATGCTGCCAGTCCAGTTTGTGCAGTTAAGGCCTGTGGGTTTGGGGTTTTTTTGAATGTTTTTTCCCGCCTTCACTGTCAAAAGGATTGGGTGCAAAGCAGGGGGAAATGAATAACGAATCAACAAACCAGTGAAATGAATTTTTCAAAAAGCAATTCAGTAAAAACAAAATGAACCAAACCAAACCCTAAAACAAACCAAACAAAAACGAATCACCATTTTTTTTCAGTTCGTGCCCATCTCTAGTCATATCCCTTCCCTCAGGCTTTTCTTATTAAGGCTAAACATGCCCAGTTCTTTTTGTATTTCCTCATAGGGCTTGGTTTCCAGTCCTCTGATCATTCTTGTTGTCCTCTTCTGAATTTGTTTAAGTTTGTTCTCATCCTTCTTAAAAGTGGCTCAGCTGGAGGAAAAGCTTATCTGGGAAGACTATGAGGCCTAGTCAAGGCCTATATCAGTCTTGGCAAACCAGAGGCCTATATCAGTGTTGGCGAATCACTGAAAATGTGGCTGTTCCAGGAAGCTTATGTTAATCACTAACGTTTGGTTTGTGCCCATTTGTGATCTGTTGTTTTTGTTAGTATTTGTTATGCCTCTTGCACTCTTTTTTTCCTCCCCTCTCTTTATTGTGTATTATTTGAGTTGAATTGAGATGGTTTTAATGGTTTGTGTTGCCCTGTTTGTAAGCTGCCCAGAACTCCTTTGGGAAAATATAAACTTAAAAATGAATAAATAAAATAAATATGGTGTGGGTGCCAAAGGTGGCACTCGGAGCCCTTTCTGTGGGCACTGGGCATCGTCCCTTCACAGTCACCTGTATTCAGGTTAAATTGCTGTATTGGAACTTTGCAAAAAATTACTGGGTTTTGAATTGGGCATTCGGTCTCTAAACGTTTGGGCATTCGGTCTCTAAAAGGTTCGCCATCCCTGGCCTATATCTACCCCAGCTTCCTTTGCAGAAAGGAAGCTACCAGGTAGCCATGGAACAGCTTCCTTTCTGCACAGGAATCTAGGTTTTTCCTCTAGGTGAGTCACATGGATGTGTCTGTAGGTATGCATCCATCAGATGGAACTCCCAGAATGGAGAATTATGGGATTTTAAGTCCAAAACTCCAGTGCCTATAAAAGGCAGTTGTTAAACTATCATAATTTAGCTAATTAAAGACAGTAATTCTCCACTCGATAATTTTTCCTGTGCTTGGAAATGAATTTTTGCCTCCCAGTACCCCAACAAAAGTCTTTTACAAATGAAGCACTGCATCCAATTAGGATAAAATCTTCAAAAGCAAAGGGAGAGGATGTTAAATATTACAAAACTCTTTTCAACACGGAAAGCTATTAGAGTGTGGCGTAGTTCTCCCAACAGGAATTAGAAATGCTCCATTACCCTCTCTATTAGAAAGCTACCCTGGACAAAGCAATGTGCTTGAGGCAACCGTTGTGTGCCAGCCAAGGGAACAGCACCAGCCTCTTTGCGAGCGAGAAGTGGAGGGTCAAATAAGGAAGATTATTACTTATATGAGATAATGTTTTATAAAAGTATGAGACTCAACTTGATTCCTCTCTCTCCAGAGTGGAGAAATTGTTCCTCTCTCTGGAAGGGGCCACGAAAAACAGACTCAAGCTGTTCACACGAGGAGGCCATGTTACAAGTTTGAGTATAATGGATCAAGCTAAACAATAATAGCAGCAAACAAGGTTCTTCTTGTGGGGGGGGCTCAGCATTCATGGGCATCTGCCACAGATGTTCAAAATATACCATCTCTGGTGTGTTTCTTTGAATGCCACTTTTATTTCTGCCCCATCTTTTCTTTGCATCACATGCAGGCTTATTCTTTCTGTTCACAAGGACACTGAAGTGCATCTCTGGATGTAATTTCAATAGTGTACACATTTATTCACACACCTTTCTTAGTGGGTGCATTTTTGACACATTTTCCCTCTTAACTTCAGCACGTTTGAATGTCGTTATCGTTTTAATACATATTTTAGCTGGTTGCATTTTATTTTGTTTTTTACTGAAACACAAACCGAACAAACATGATATTTTTAGCAAGCAGTCTTGCTTCAGATCTGGAGAAAATTGATCATTTTAGTGTCAATTTGGAATTCTACCATAATTCTTTTCCACCACACACAATGCAGATAGTGGGAGGAATGCTCTGCTAAAGTGTCGTCTTGGCTTAGTGCCTTCCCCTTGGTCTTGGCATCGTCTTCTGCACATGTGGGAGGTAATATCAGCTATCAAAATGGTGGTTGTATTTCATAATATGGGGAGAAGGCAAATGTAAACAAATGCAGACACATTCATCATTCATATCCAACCAGAAATACACTACAGTACGTATATTATTAAGGAAAGGAAATAAAGGAGAAAGTAGAAGCTGTAGTAGGGCGTATATGTTTCTTTTCTTATTAACAAAATCAGGTCTCAAGATGAAAATACTGCACAAGTGGGCCCTATAAGTATCCTGTAGTATATCTTTATCCAATAACAGTGTACTTCTTTAATAATCTCATCTGAGCATAACACAGATGAGTTTCCTCTATCTCCAGGTAAGGCTACCAGCAGGAAGAGATTTTCAGTAATTAAAGACTTCCACCTTCCATCCTGTGGCTCCCGCAGCTTCCACATGAAGAGACAGATTACTCACAAGCTGGACTGATTATGGGACAGAAGTAGGAAATCTTTCATGAACAAAAATTTCCCTCTTCTGGTGGCATAACCATTCTTACTCTGCTGTAATCTAATGGTTGGGCCTTGATGCATAATATCCCATAATGCTTAGAAGTAGAGATGGGCACGACCAGGAATAATGACGTTTCGAGTTGTCGTGTGTTGGAGCCGGCCCGTTTTGGCTCGTTTCCGTTTGTTGTGAAATTTTTCAAAAATTTGTCATTTCGTTTGTCGTCTGTCGTTAGTACTGGTTTAGGGGGGTAAGGTAGCGGGCTCCTGGAGGCACCTCTCTGGGGTGGGTGCCTCCTCTGGCCCGCTACGAAGGGAAGGCATTTAGCAGGCTCCTGGAGGCACCTCTCTGGGGTGGATGCCTCCTCTGGCCCCCTACAAAGGGAAAAGGAAGGGTACATGACTGTGTAGCCATTGCGTACCAAGTGGCACTGGCAGAGGCACCTCTCTTTTGGGTGCCTCTAGCTCACTAAGAAGGACAGCATACTGGCGTACAGAGTTTTTTGGAACTTTGGACTGGTGAGCGAGGTGAGAGAAGAATGCCTCTGCTGGGCGCCCTCTGGCTCACTAAGAAGGGAAATGTACTTGCGTCTAGTGCAATGTGAGTACAGATCTGGCTTAGGGTTGGGATTAGGGCAAGGGCTAGGCTTAGGGTTATTACGGGTAAGGTTAGGGTGAGTTAGTGGGCTGCACCTCTGGGTGCCTCTGACCCACTAAGAAGGACAGTGTACTGGCGTATGGGTTAGGGTTAGGGTTAAGGTTAGGGCTAGGGTTATAGTGGGCTTTTTATGCCCGACTGGCACATCCCAGAAGTCTCAGTCAAAACCTGGCCAAGTGGCCATGCGATTGGTGGAATGGCTCCAAAAATTTGCATGGTCCCATCCCATGGCCAGCCCATCATTGTGCAGATGTAAAAAAATAAAAATAAAAATAAAATAAAATAAAATCAATGGGATTGGAGACAGACTTTATTGCAAGAAAAACCCACTGCTGCTACTGTAAAAATTCAGGCAGTTAAAATACCTAATTTTCGCATGTTTCTGTGTGGTGCTTTGGTGGGTTTTTGGACCACGATTTCAAAAAAAAATATTGCGGTCGCCATTTTGGACCCCCCCCCACACCGCATGGCATGGTGAGATGATGAGGATGCCCCCCACCAGAGCAGCCCAGGACAGGAGAGGGGGGGGAGGCCAGGAACCCGCCCCCCAGAAACCACCCCTCTGGTAGGTGCCCTCACTCAGGCAGGCATATTTTCACCTGCTTTTTTGGCCGGGAATCGGTGTTTTTTTTTTTAACTTTTTTTTTCTGCGATCGCGCGATTGGCAAATCAATTTTTCTTTTATCGGTTCAAGTTCAAGTTCTGACGGCTTAATTGTTGTTACCATTTCCGTTGCGTAACGGAAACGAGGAACGGAAACGGAAACGAGAATTTTGCCAAGTCGTGCCCATGTCTACTTAGAAGTCTCTCAGACATCACTAGGCTGTTTCAGAGAGCGCTCAGTCACTTTGGGTTTCTTAAATGTTTTGCCTTTTGGTACACATACATGGTGATGCATCCAAGCATGCCTTTGTTTCTCCATGGCCTACTTTGGCCCAGTCCTGCCAGCACTCAGCTGTCTGAGTTCACTATGAAATATAATATTAATATACACCCACATATTTACACACTATCCATCATCTCATGGCTGCAAAAAAAAGGGGGTACTTGCATCTGCCTGATTCTTCTACTGAAATTCACTACCCAAATAATATCTTCCCCATTGCTGCATATAAGTCATCTTTAAACATCTCAGTTGCTCTTTTGGGGTTGCTATAAATTTGGATGTAGACAGCAGATAACAAAAACAAATCTTCCTCTCAGGGATGCTGTGAAAGTAAAAAAAAATGGAAGTAACAATTATCTTTATCTCCTTAGAAGGAAAAGTAGGATATAAGTGGGAGAAATAAAATGTGCAAGAGAAAGAAAATACACATCATACTGTCCTCTTGGAACAATGCAGACATTTTAGCAGGTGCAGAGGGTGAAACCGGAAAGCCCAAGGACATCATTTAGTTCTCCCTGATTCTCATTTCCTCCACTAGGGTGTAAATCCAAACATAGTTGTCTTTCAGTTTTCTCAAATATTATAACGTTACAGCTAAGAAGGGACCATCATTGATAGCAGAACTCCTGGTTTAGAATACAATGCCTACAAAAACAAATGTTTAATTGGGGAAAATATATCTGCCATAAAAATAGTGTTTATTATAAAGTTTCTAAAGAATTCAGATTGATGAGAGAACAGCTCAGTCTTGAGAATGAATGCCCATGAAAATGAACAAGCATGAAGTGGAAAACAGACAGCTCCATCCATCCCTCGGGTGAAATGACAAGCTGGGCTGTACACTCCTTGGGGCGCTCAATACACGGGCACTTATGCACATGCGCATTAGACACTAGATATGTTCATCCCTTTGAAGATATGTAACTCCAGAAAACCTGTCAGAGAGAGTCTGAACCTTCAGTAGAGAAAATACTACAGGCAAGTGAATGATTCACGTAGAAAAAGAGCCGAAGAGCAAGTCTTATGGCTAGCAAATAGTGATAGCTGCTACATTCACATTTATTATTCATTTTGTGTACCCCCTTCTTTCATGAACATCAAAACAGCTTAAAGTGAGCTTCCAGCATATTCCCCATTCATATGCTGTATTAGCCAAGCTGAAACCTACTTAAATCGAAGAAGGTAGAAACATAATATTCCCATTCTCTGGGCACCACAATGCCTCCTTAGTCCACATCAATTCTTTCAGTGCTCCTGCCATCAGGGAATAGTTGTGGCTCTTAATTCACACACCACCACCACCACCACCACCACCACCACCACCACCACCACCATCATCATGTGCCATCAAGTCAACTCCAACCTATGGCAACTCTTTTCAGGGTTTTCCAGGTACAAAATCCTTAGAAGTGGTTCATCATTGCTTTTGTCTGGGGGCATCCTGACTAACTTCACACTCATATATAGAAGAAATTGTTGCAGTGATTAAAAATATTTTATATATTATTTATTTTATTTAGAGTATATTTTACCTTGCTTTTCTCCTTGGAAAAGGACCCAAGGCGGCTTACAGTAATGAGGGACAATATACAGTCCAGTACAATTAAGATAGTACCACTCTATTCTGCTCTGTTCAGACCCCACCTGGAGTACAGTGTCCAGTTCTGTGCACCTCAATTTAAAAAGGATGTTGACAATCTTGAAAGAATCCAGAGGAGGGTGACCAAGATGATTAAGGATCTGGAAGAAATGTCTTATGAGGAGCGGCTTAGGGAGTTCAGCCTTACAGAAAGAAGGCTGAGAGGGGATATGATAGCTATGTTTAAATATTTGAAATGATGTCACATTGAAGAAGGGACTGGTTTGTTTTCCATGGCTTCAGAGACTAGGCCACAGGGCAATGGTCTCAAACTACAGGAAAAGAGATTCAATTTAAACATTAGGAAGAACTTCATGACAGTTAGAGCTGTTCAGCAGTGGAATATGCTTTCACGGAGGGTGGTGGAGTCTCCTTCTTTGGAAGTTTTTAAGCAGAGGCTGGGTGGGCATGTGTCAGGAGTACTGTGATAGGGGTTTCTGCATGGCAGGGGGTTGGACTAGATGGCCCTTGAGATCTCTTCCAACTCTATGATTCTATGATTCTATGACATATTTAAGTTTGAGAACAGGGAATTGATGGACAACATTAAAGCTACAAGAGAACACAAGCAGTTAAAGAGGGAGTAAAATTTTCATGTAAAAGTTATGAGGAATGGAAACTAATATTGAAAACATAGTGTCAATGCAAGTACACAAGGTTATAAGTGGTTATGAATACAAAGTCTATTTGATCATGTATGGGAGATTCATATAAAAGATACCTAATGGGTAGTCCATCATTCAGGGAAAGCTTGCCTGAAGAGAAAGGTTTTTTTCTGTTTCCAGAAAAATAGTAGAGATGGGGCAGTCCTGGCCTCTAGTGGGAGGGAGTTCCAGAGTCTGGGTGCAGCAGCCGAGAAGGCCCTTTCATGTGTTCTTCTGAGACGTACCTGTGAGGGTGGCGGGATGGAGAGGAATTGCCCGGCCGAGCTTAATTCCTAATTCCCTGTTCTTAATTTGAATATGTCTTAAATATTCTGGCCTGTATATTTTCACTCTATTGTAATCCACCTTGGGTCCTTTTCCAAGGAGAAAGATGGGGTAAAATATTTAAAATAAATAAATAAATAAAGGACATCCTACTGTTTATTTATGTACCCAAGTCTTCTGTTTCAGTCACCATACAGACAACCAATATTTCTGGAGGTTTGTCTGGTTTATCTATCATCTGGACAAATCGGGTGACACCAGGAGAAGAGATAACATATCACAGTCTGTATTTAGCGACTGGTAATTCTGCTGGTGCCGAGATATTATTACCATATTTTCTGGTCTATAAGACGTCCCCATGTATAAGATGTCCCCCACTTTTCCAACCCAAAATTACAGTTTTGTAACTGTACAGTTCTCTCCTCAACTTACTTTCACATATAAGATGACCCTCAGTCTAACAATTTAAGATTAAAATGTAGTTTTATACACATAAAAACACTGTACATATTTTGGAATGTAAAAACCTCTCAAAACCAAAAATAGTTATAAACTCATTGCTTGGAGATCTGTGGCTTTGGAGAAATAAAGACATCTGAAGTTGATTTTGAGGGAATGCTCAGTGTGATGTAATTTGATGGTATATGCCCATTATTTGTTTGCTTGTTTGCTTGCTTCCTTGCATACGTGCATGCTTGCAGGCTTGCTTGATCGATTGATTGATATCCATTATATCAATCAATCAATCTGTGACTGATTGTGAACTGCATAGAGTGACCTTGCTGCCAGATGAGCAGTCTAGAAATCTAAGAAAGAAAGAAAGAAAGAAAGAAAGAAAGAAAGAAAGAAAGAAAGAAAGAAAGAAAGAAAGAAAGAAAGAAAGAAAGAAAGAAAGAAAGAAAGAAAGAAAGAAAAAAGAATCTGGATACAGGGTCACTCTGGGAAGTTTCTACTACTGTTCTTGGATTATGCATGTTCTTCAGTGAATTCCTTTTGATATTTTTATACAATTATTGAATCAGTGAACTTTTTGTCCTGGGTTTTTCTAGAATCTTCCCATTTTTAATCCCTTTCTAAGTGGTCAGCGTAAGGCGCTACACATGCTAGAGTAATTTTAATCCACATGCAGAATTCACACTTAGGCTTTGTGCTGTATGATGCCACAACAATTACAATGTTATTATATTTTCTCATGGCATAATTCCAGGACAGTTATGCTGATCAATAAATATAATACACAGGGTTAAAAGAAAGGATGGAATGAAGAACCAAATTGATGATTTTTTTTTTGTCTTTGGCTTCTACATCCACTATATCTATGGATCTAACTCTGCAGGTTTTGACTGAAAATAAGTCTCAAGAACGTTTTTTGGAAAATATCTGAATAAGTTTGTTAATTGGTAGTGATGTAACAGAGCAGATGCATCTTTTAATCATAAGCTCTAGTTATTTTCCAATTGTAGCCTCTTTGGACTGGGAGTTATTGTGCATATTGATTTTGCATTAGAGCTATTTTTGATTATTTTTAATCTACATATCTTTCTAAACTAGCTATCTGTTTCATGGAATTAACCAATGCTCAAGAGAAATGGATTCTCTGTGCCCTTATGCTGGCTAAACAATTGGTAGTGTGTGGCAGCAGAATGATAAATGTTTCTTTTTTAGCCCTATGCTGGTTCATCTTCATACTTCATCTACAAATCAAGCTGCTGTAACACTCCTTTTGAAGCCCTGTGGCCAATAACCACCATCAGTAGCTTGCAAACTCAACTGCTGCCCATGGTGACCCAATGTCCTAGCATGAATTCTGGAACTATGTTTGGGCCTTTTTACACGACCCCTAAGATCCGCTGGCCACTTAAATTCAGACCAGAGATCTTAGGGGTTCGTCGCTCTTCCTCCGTCCCCAACCCCCTCCGCACTTCTTTGTTCTGTTTGCGTGAGGGGGGGAGGGGAAAAAAGCCTTAGACAGAGACAAAAGAATAAAAGGCTTACCTCCGGTGCTGGTGGAAGTTGCTCCGACCTCTGTTTACTTCCTGGTTCCTCTTTAAGGGGCGGAGGCAAAAGAAAAACAACAGAAAGAAGCGAGGAGAGCTCAGGCAGTCTCCGCATCAAAATTTTTCACCATCAAAGAGCAGGTACAAGAAAATTGCTGTTTGGTCGTGCTAAAGTGGGTGGGGTCGCACTTAATTGTCTGCAAACTCCAGAGCTGGTGGGTAAACATTTTTAAAGTCCGGAGCTTGCAGCCATTTGCGGCGGAGCTTAGGGGTCGTGTATATACGCCCTTTGGGAATCATTAGGAGATCAAAGCAAGTGTGAGCCTACAACCCTACAACCTTCACATCACTCTGAATTCACCACTGGATCTGGTCTGATTTCAAAGACTAATCAGGGACCAATACTAATCATTATTTGGATAGGGAATCAGCAGAGGATATGAAGGGTCTGTAGGTATGGCTAGAGATTCCTGCCCCAAATCATGGAGAGCCACTATTAGTCTTGAGTTTACAAAAGGATGCTAGACGGGCCAAAGGGGCCAACTCATTCTAAGGCATCTTCTCAAGCTCCTAATCTCCAAGGCAACTGGTTGTACAGAATTGCCATGAAGAGACATCCCCTCATGTTGACATTATGTTGTGCTTTTTCATGCTTTAGTACAATAGCTAAAATCCTGTTGATTAGCATAGTAAAATGCCCTAGAGTCTCAGTGAGTGGGAAATGTGTGAGTCATCTCCTCTGTAAACAACATTGATTCAAATGGGCCCACTCCAACTACCACTCTTGCTAAAATAAGTCAAAACTTGAGTAGACCAATTTGAATCAGTGAAACATCTGGAGGAGTTATCTCACTAAATCCCCATTAAGTCATTGTTTTGTTGTTCAGTCGTAAAGACGTATACGACTCTTCATGACCCCATGGACCAGAGCACGCCAGGCCCTCCTGTCTTCCACTGCCTCCTGGAGTTTGGTCAAATCCATGTTGGTTGCATTGATAACACCATCCAACCAACTCATTCTCTGCCGTCCCCTTTTCCTTTTGCCTTCAATCATTCCCAACATCAGGGACTTTTCCAAGGCGTCCTCTCTCCTCATGAGGTAGCCAAAGTAATGGAGCCTCAGCTGGGAAATCTGTCCTTCCAGTGAACATCCGGGGTTGATTTCTTTCAGGATGGATAGGTTCAATCTCCTTGCAGTCCGGGGGACTCTCAAGACTCTCCTCTGGCATCATAGCTAAAAAGCGTCAATTCTGTGACAATCAGCTTTCTTTATAGTCCAGCTCTCACTTCCATACATCACTACTGGAAAAACCATAGCTTTGACTATGCAGACCTTTGACGGCAAGGTGATGTCTCAGCTCTTTAAGATGCTGCCTAGCTTTGCTATTGATTCCCTCCCAAGAAACTGGAGTCTTTTAATTTCATTGCTGCAGTCACCATCTGCAGTGATCAAGGAGCCCAAGAAAAGAAATGTTGTCATTGCCTCCATTTCTACCCCTTCTATTTGCCAGGAGGTGGTGGGACTGGTGGCCACGATCATAGTTGTTTGATGATGAGCTTCAGTCCATTTTTTTCACTCTTCTCTTTCACCCTCATTAAGAGTTTCTTTAATTCCTCCTCACTTTCTGCTATCAGAGTAGTATAGTCTGTGTATCCGAGGTTGTTGATATTTGAACATAACCTTGCTAGCATGTGAAATGAGTGCAATTGTGCGATAGTTGGAGCATTATTTGGCGTTGCCCTTCTTTGGGGTTGGGATGTAGACTGATCTTTTCCAGTCCTCGGGTCACTGCTGAGTTTTCCAGATTTGCTGGCATATTGCATATAGCACCTTTACAGCATCCTCTTTTAAGATTTTAAATAGTTCAACTGGAACATAAGAACATAAGAACATAAGAAGAGCCATGCTGGATCAGGCCAAAGGCCCATCTAGTCCAGCTTCCTGTATCTCACAGCGGCCCCACCAGATGCGTTTGGGAGCGCATGAGACTAGATATCTGTCTCCTGATACCACTCCCCTGCATCTGGCCCTTGAAGTACCCTGGTTTAAAGCCTAGAGATTACACATTTCCATCATGGTTTGTAACCCGTGATGGACTTTTCCTCTAGGAATCTGTCCAATCCCCTTTTGAAGGCATCCAGGCCAGATGCCATCACCACATCCTGTGGCAGGGAGTTCCATAGACTTACAACGCGCTGGGTGAAAAAATATTTTCTTTTGTCAGTTCTTACTCTCCCAGCACTCAATTTGAGTGTATGTCCCCTAGTTCTGGTATTTTGAGAGAGGGAGAAGAGCTTCCCTCTATCTACTTTACTCTTACCCTGCATTATTTTGTATGTCTCAATCATATCCCCCTCAAGCGCCTTTTTCCAGACTAAAGAGGCCCAATTGTTTTAGCCTTTCTTCACAAGGGAGGTGCCCCAGCCCAGTAATCATTTTAGTCGCTCTCTTCTGCACCTTTTCGAGTTCCACTATGTCTTTCTTGAGATGCGGTGACCAGAATTGTACACAATACTCCAGGTGGGGCCTTACTATTGTTTTGTATAACGGCATTATAATGTTGGCTGTTTTATTTTCAATCCCCTTTTTGATAATCCCTAGCATGGAATTGGCCTTCTTCACTGCTGCCACACATTGGGGAGACACCTTCATGGAGCTGTCCACCAATACACCAAGATCTCTTTCCTGATCTGTCACGGATAACTCAGAGCCCATGAGTTGATAGATGAAGTTTGGATTTTTTGCCCCAATATGCATTACTTTACATTTGGTTACATTAAAACGCATTTGCCATTTCTCAGCCCACTCCCCCAGTTTGGAGAGATCCTTCTGGAGCTCTTCACAATCTTCTCTGGAATGCCATCACCTCCACTGGCCTTGTTGTTTATAATGCTTTCTGAGGCCCACTTGACTTCACCTTCCAGGATGTCTGGCTCGAGGTCAGCAACTACACTATCTTGGTTATCAGGGACATCCAGATCTTTCTGACATAATTTCTCTGTGTATTCTTGCCATCTTTTCTTGATGTCTTCTGCTTCTGTCAGGTCCCTACCATTTTTGTCTTTTATCATATCCATCTTTGCATGAAATGCCCCCTTAATATCTCCAATTTTCTCGAATAGATCTCTGTTTTTGTCATTTTCTGTTGTTTTCCTCTATTTCTTTGCACTGTTCGTTCAAGAAGGCCGTCTTGTCTGTCCTTGCTATTCTTTGGAAGTCTGCATTCAATGTTCTGTATCTTTCCCTTTCTCCCTTGCATTTTGCATCCCTTCTCTCCTCCGCTATTTGTAGGGCCTCGTTGGACAGCCACTTTGCTTTCTTGTGTTTTCTTTTATTTGGCATGGTTTCTGTTGATGCCTCCTGTACAATGTTACAAGCCTCCATTCATAGTCCTTCAGGCATTCTGTCCACCAAATCTAGACAATGTACTACACTAAGCAACAAGATTTTAGCCATAGTGTGCATCTTTTCTGAGTTAACCAAGGTGTTTGCCCTTCCTCAAAACTCATGTATTCTTTCTTTCATGAAGAGCTTTTTTTAAGGCATTAGTTCCAGATGTAAGGCTTGCATATGCAGGTTTGACATTTCAATAGTCAGTCACCTGTAAATATCATTCATTTCCAACATTTTTCATTTCTACTTTAGTTCCTATTAGAATAATTCCTTTTAAAATATTTAGACAGTATTATGAAAGTCTTCTCTCTCGTCAGCCCCCCTCCCAAAATTGAGGGGAGGGTATGTGATGCTCAGTAACAGACAATTCACTGGCTATCAGCTTCTAACTCCTATACTTTTTTTCCCCCTTTCAAATGCTTGGCAAGCCACCTGTCAGCCTTTTAAGAGGAAATGCTAGAGACGAAAGACAGGTGGCTTTCTGAGACATTATGAGATTGTAAATCAACTAGAACCAAGTACAGTAGACCCTGACATAACAAGCATTTTGTGTAGCAGAAAATCCGCTTAATGGAAAAAATTTCCAGAGATAGGGGGAAATAGCTGAACAGAATCGCCTATGGGGCGAATCCGTACAGCAGAAAAATGGTGGCGGATTAGGGATTAATCCATTTGTCAATGCATTCCTATGAGAAATTTGTACAACGGAAAATCTACTTAATAGAATTTCATTTGGAACAAATTAATTCCTTTATACAAGGTACTACTGTAGTTAAACTAATAAATAGCTTTTTAAATCCAAGCCATTGGGGTGGGGGCGTTCTTCCAATATGTGACCTAATATTGCACAATGCAGCTGCCTTCCGATTCTGTGGCTCTTCTGTGGTTTTAAACAATGGAAACTTAAAGAGAGATTGCTTTTCTTGACTGGTTATACTTTTAGTTTAATAATGTGCCATAGGAAGAAGCTGATGGGAAATTAAGAATAAAATATGAGAATATTGTAGTTTGAATGGATTAATACAGCCTTATGCTACATAATTAAAAACTAATTTCAAAATGAATAACCTTTGGACAACCTTATTTTACCTAGAACATGATCTTTAGAGAGATTTTTCCTCAAAAAGTATTTAAATAAAAAATCCAATTTAAATTTTAAAAAATTGATTTAAATTTAAAAATCTGATTTAAATTTTAAAAAATCCAAATTTTTTAAAGAAAAATCATTGATTTTTATCAACCCTGAATGTAAGTAAACTATATAAAATAATTTTAGATTTAGAAGATGAAAGTAGGGAAAATTTGATTGAAGTTAATTTGGGAACAGGGCTTTTAAAAAATAATAAAAGAGGAAGACTTGGCTAAAATATGGAGAATGAGAATACTTAGAACCCTGTCAGTTAGAATGAAGGGGGAAATTAAAAATAAGTTTAAGATGGTATTTGATGCCAGTGAAATTGAATAAAATAAATGCTAATTTATCTAACATTTGTTGGAAATGTGACAAGGAGTTTGGTGCTTGTTTTCATTTGTGGTGGGAATGCAAAAAGTTACAAAAAAATGGAAATGCATTTTTAAGGAATTAAGTGATATGTTGGAGAGGAATATATAGCCCAATTCTGAAATTACTTTGTTGTCAATATTTGTTGGTTATAATAATTTTAAAACTAGAGAGTTGGTTACCAATTTATAATTCAACTAGATTAATAATTGCCAGAGATTGGAAATCCAAACATGAATTATATTTAGATGAAAGGTATAATGAAATACTGAATATTGCTTAAATGATAAATTGACATATACTTTGAAGAACAAAAAAGGAGAGTTAAAAAAGATATATTTTATGATATTTGGGTAGATATATTGAATATGTGCTTGTAAGGGAGAAAGGTAAAGCTTCCGCGCAACACAATTTTGTTCTGGAGGGGAGGATAAGGAAAGAAAATAAGAAGAATGGTCCTGCTGATAGTGGGGTGCACTGTTGTTGATTTTTTTCCCTTGTGATTTCTATTTTGTATTCTTTTTTGTATTTTGTAGAAATAAAATTATTTATTTTATTTATTTTATAAATAAATTCTTCACTGTTATAAATCAAGGAAGGAGAAAGTGAGAGAGAAAGAGCAGTTATTTCCAGAGTTCCAATAAGCAGATGGAAATGTGAAGAGATGCAGAGAGGTTTGAGAGTTGCTGGCCCTAAACCTTCTGGCGCTGCTCAGCCATTGAAATTCTCCAACACCAATCTGCAAGGGTTCCATTCCAGTAAAATTTATTTATTTATTTATTATTTATTTATTTTTACAGCTTATATGCCACCCACTACCCAAGGTCTCTGGGCGGCTTACAACAAGGAATTAAAACAGTTAAGATATCAAATATCAATAAATAATTAAAACAACAGTAAAACCTTATACTAAAATCATCACTAAAATTGCCATCAAAGGACCCCAGTCTATGTTGTATCAATTAAAAAACTTCTGGAACAGGAAGGTTTTTACCTGGCGCCGAAATGTCATCAATGTTGGCGCCAGGCGGATCTCACTTGGGAGGGCATTCCATAACTTGGGGGCAGCTGCCGAGAAGGCCCTATGTCTACAAGCCATCCCTCTCACCTCCTTGAGGGATGGCTCTTTCAAGAGGGCCCCCTGGCTAGATCTTAATTGCCGGGTAGGTTCATATGGAAGGAGGTGGTCCTTCAGGTATCTAGGTCCCAAGCCGTTTAGGGCTTTATATGTTCAGAACTTTGCCTAACATTCCAATCACCAGGCTTTAGAAGCCCACCTTTTGATAACAAATGACATCTCCCAGAAAGCATAGCCATTGGCCAACAGATTGTGAAATTCAGGAAGCTGCCATCTACCGTAATCCGCAAGCAAGGCCATTCGGTGAGACGTTGCCCTCATCACCATACAAGTAGCTCAAAAGTTACATCACAAAAGCACCATCTCCCTTGTTAAATGATAAACGTTTATGTACTGCGCTATGCTTCTTGCTAGGGAGAAATGGTGAATTACAAGTCATTAGCTAGTTGCAATGGACTGCCTCCAAATGTCCATCTTCTTAAATAAAAGAGCTATTCCTGTAGGTAAAGCGTTATCTCTTTGGTGGCCCTCCATCATACTTAGCTGTTAAAAACAGTACCGATAAGAACTGATGCATTAAGCCAGCGAAAGCCATCCTGTCAACTTTTACCTCCTTACTCTCCAAAGAAATCAAGCAAGCATAATTGAGAAAGTATTTTACCTCAGCCCTACTTTCTAGTCTTAATGTAATCTTCCAGTTTCCCCCACCCACACCCACCCCGGTTCAATTGACCATTGGAGAAACAGGCAAAGCGGCCTTAATGAACCAAAAATTTTGATCAGCTCATTAGCTGCCCCCGAAAGGAAGTTAATGAACCCTGTGTATATAAAGACAAAAATCAGGTTCTCCTTTAATGGCAGCCATGACAAGAGAATCCTTTTTGGTTAGCCTAATCCCTGCATGATTTATTTTTGGGTCTTGTCCTGGGTTTTTTTTTTTTTAAAGATTTAAGGCAACGGTGGAGAACATTGGTTCATTAAGAGTACATGGACAATGTTCAGAGGCAGTGTAGAGAAACTGATGACAAAGGCCTAGCGAGAGAACATAAGCCATCTATGTAAAAAGAAAATGACTTTCAAGGAAGAGGAGGGGAATTTAGATTTCTCTCTTTTTTCTCTTTTACAAGAATGAGAAAGGAACATGTCATGTTGCCGCCTCTTGCCAGGCAAGAAGCTCTTCTTTTCCTTCAGGGGCCAAACTTTCTCCACTTTAAAACTTGTTCATGAAACAAGGAAGGAAGGACTTGGGGCAACGGTTTCAAACTACAGGAAAAGAGATTTCATTTGAACATTAGGAAGAACTTCATGACAGTTAGAGCTGTTCGGCAGTGGAATATGCTGCCACGGAAGGTGGTGGAGTCTCCTCCTTTGGAGGTTTTTAAGCAGAGGCTGGATGGCCATCTGTCGGAAATATTATGATGGGGTTCCTGCATGGCAGGAGGTTGGACTGGATGGCCCTTGAGGTCTCTTCCAACTCTATGATTCTGTGAGATGTGCTGTGGGAACCAGAAACAAATAACCGTGAATTTTGAGAATTATTATTATTTTTTCATTTCAGAAGACCAACCTGTTGGCATTGGGCAAGCACCTGATTCAACCCTTGTCAGACCTGGTACTACCATTAATCCCTTTCCCTTATGTGTCAAGGTTTTTTTTTAACATTAGAAAAAATAATTTGTTAATAAATTATCATTACTCTCTTCTTCTTCTTCTTCTTCTTCTTCTTCTTCTTCTTCTTCTTCTTCTTCTTCTTCTTCTTCTTCTTCTTCTTCTTCTTCTTCTTCTTCTTCTTCACTATCCAGGAAGGAAGAGACATTTGTGAGATTTTTCCATTTCAAGTACCAAGATAACTCTGCTGGACTTGAATATTAGGTGCCATGACTTCAAACCATCTGCTTCTCTTACTCGGGCAGCAAAATGCCTGGGCCCTATCAGCTCATCCCCTGCCAAGCACAAAGTGAAAAGGAGGCAGAGGCTAAGGACAGTATTTCATCAGGAAATCAGTAGGGGTAAGGGCACTGGTGGCACAGTCACTGCTAGATGGAGAGAGAGGCAAACATCTAGCCAGGAAAATGCCTTGTTCTATGTTACGCCTCCCTTTGGTGATTCATAACACAAGAATCAAGACAAAGACGAAATAGACTAAGCAAGTTGTTAATAAGAAGCTAACACAATGTGTAGTTAGATATACTGGCTCCCTTTAACCTCAGTTCCAGCCAATGAAGGTGACTTCCCTGAAACTATGCCACAGTTCCTGTAATCTAAAACAAAACGAATGAAGTTCTTCCTTTCAGATATCTTTAGATGATTCCAGGGTCTATGGGCGTTTATACACAACCCCTAAGCTCCGCCGCAAATGGCTGCAAGGTCCGGACCTTAAAAATGTTTACCCACCAGCTCCGGACTTTGCAGACAATTAAGTGCGACCCCGCCCACTTTATCAAGACCAAACAGCAGTTTTCTTGTACCTGCTTTTTGGAGCTGACAAATATTTGATCCGGTGTAAGGATAGTGAGTGCAGGGCTCTCCTGGCTTCCGTTTGTTCTTTTTTTTTGCGCCCCGCCCCTTTAAGAGATCTGAATGCTGCCCAGAACAAAATGGAGGTAAGAAGGCATTCTTTTCTTTCTTTTTTCTCCCTCCCTCAGGCAGCCAGCAACCAGGAAGTGCGGAGGGGGGTGGGGACAGAGAAAGAATGAAGAACCCCCAAGATCTCTGGTCCGAAATTAAGTGGCCAGTGGATCTTAGGGGTCGTGTAAAAAGGCCCTATCTCTCTACTACCACACTGGACCCAAACACAATGAAATGGCAGCTTGTTTCCTCCTTTAGCTTCAGCTGACTGTCGTGGTTGCTCACCCATAATATTTCATACAGAATCAGGGAAGCATAGAGATATAGACCTGGAAGGGACCATAAAGGCCATCAATTCCAGCCCCTTACTAGTTTAAGAAATCTAGCATCACTCATAGGTGGCCACCCAATCTCTGCTTTAAAATCTCCAGTTGAAAAGAGATGATCACCTTCTAAGGCAGTTCATTCCACTGTCAAATTGCTCTCACTGTTTGAAAAGTCTTCCCCATGTTTACTTGAACTCTCCTTCCTTGTGACTTGAATCCATTGCTTCGGGATCTATCCTCTTGAATTGCCAAAACAAAACAAAAGCAAAGCAAAGCAAAAACAAGTGTGCTCCATCTTCTACATGGCTGCCGTAGTTTGAATGTTTGAAAATGTTTTCAAGGGGTTCCATCTGTCCTCTTGTATAAAGATCATGTCTCTGGAGAGTTAAATTCACTTTAGGAATCTAGGTGCACCTATACCATCTCTTTCTCTGTCTTGGGCTTCAGGCCTCCTACTTCTTCCTTTGCTCTGCTGGCACCTCAGGCAGCAGGTGGAGGAGGCAGAAGTAGCACAGAAAGAGCTCTGTGGCTTCTCCTGTGCCTTCTGAACTAGCTTATTACCACTCCTGGCATTACTGGACGACTGTGTCCTGTTGCCAGAACAGAAGTCATGTTCAATTCCAGTCCACTTCACCTCTGTACAAGCAGCAGGGATACACTCTTGTCCTCAACCAGCTGAACATCGGCAGCTGACCCTGAGGGTATGCCGAAGACAAATGCCTGCCTGGCACAGTTTCCCAGATCTACTGCAATCTTCAATGGAACATAAACCAAAATGAAGCATTGGGGAGAAACTGCTCTGTGTTACTCTTATTTTAAAAGGAAATGAAAGAGGCACTGTGGAAAGACCTAGCTAGTCTGTTTAAGAGAAATCTGTGGCCTCAGAAATGAATCCAGAGCCCTGGCAATATCTTTCTATTAGCCCAATTTGCCTCAACTTAGACAATATTAAATCTGATCAGCAGAAGCAATGATGACAGGCACCATGTTGTTACTTTCCAGCATTGCAACAGCATGATAAACACATGGAAAGTAATTGAATATTTTTCACCTTGTTAAACTACTTAACAAGCTGGCTGATTACATATTGTATCTTTAAAAGACAGGAATCAGAGAGCAGGTTCCAAAAAGACATTTCTCAGCGATGAGGCCGCAACGGAGGCTGTGGAAAGATGAACAAATCCAGCAGCCTTCGGGGTTGGTTGGTTGGTTGGTTGGATTTTTTTGGTCAGTAATTACTTTCCAGTGTGTACCCTTCAGGAACATTACACAGAATGTTGGTAGTGGTACCAATGGGTTTCCTTAAAATAAGCTGATTTGAACAGTTTTAGGAAACAAGTCCAGCATGTAACATCTTAAAACCACCCAGAGACCTTTGGGGAGTGGGCGGCATATAAATTGAATGAATAAATGAATAAATAAATGAATAAATAAATAAATAAATAAATAAATAAATAAATAAATAAATAAACCACATCACATCATCTCTAGAATTAATGGAAGGGCTATACCTGATCCTCCAAATACTGTACAGAGAAGGTACCACTGCCACGATCTGTAAATGGTACCCAGGCTAGATGTAGGTAAGTGAAATTTTTCCAGATATTTTTCTAGATTTCAACTTGAAGCATCCATACTTACCAGGGAAGCAGATCCCATTAAATTCAATTGGATTTTAAAGTGAGATAGGGAAAGTTGCTTTTTTGGATAATTCCCAGAATTCCCTAGCCAACAGTTTCCCTAGAGCATTCTAAGAGTAGACCCAACAAAATACAATGGACCCTTGTATAACAAACAGTTTGTATAACATAAAATGTACAACATAAAAAATTCCGGAGATAGGGGAAATTTGCTTAACATAATTGCCTATGAGGCGAATCCATACAACATAAAATGGGATTACTCTGTTTTCAATACATTCTCATGGGAAATTTGTATAAAGAAAAATTTGCTTAACATAATTTCATTTGGAACGAATTAATTCCTTTATACAAGGTACCACTGAACTCTTCCAGGGGGTGTGATAAAGACCATGGTATAAATTGCTGGCATATCTACTGGAGAGTCACCACCTGCTGGTGGTTAGGGTTGCTTCCTGCCTCCAGGTGTGGTAGAAGATGCTGCCTCATCACTTGGACTCATCTAAAGTAAGGTTCAGCTGGCAGTGAAAGTGAAACAAGAGAGTGGCAACATCTTGTTCTCCCTCTCTACCAACAAAATGACAGCCCTGTTTTTCTAGTATGACAATTAACTTGACAATTTGTATTTACATTGCAGTTTTCAGGCAGGGGGTCCCAACAAATTAGTGGTCCATTTTTCGGACTCCTGAATATTGTTAGGCTGCACTCCCTTCATTGTCAACAAGAGGGGAGGTAGAGTCCAAGAATGCTGGATGCGGTGGCACAATGCTGTCTCTACCCAGATGGAATTTATCTTTGTTCGCAACCTAGTATTCCATCTCGCGGCCTGCGAGTATACAGAACCTACCATTAGCACCTCATGCTACCACCTGTCTGGGCTGCTTAAAAGCTTATTTTATAAGGCTGCTAGAGAAGTGTCAGTTTTATGAATTTCAACAGGTTTCCTGCTGGGGAGGGCACATCCAACGATCATGTATTTTCCTCTCTGACCTGTGTAATTCTGTATTGTGTGAAAATCAACAGCGTTCCTGCAGTCCTTTTCTGTGCCTGTCTCCCTGAATTCTGCCTTCTGCTTGAGCAATCTTCTTTTCTCTCTCCTTGAGGGCTGTTTCCTGCCCTCAGCTAAACAGGAGTGATCAGGTTATGCTTCTATTGATCATAGGCTCGATTCCAGCCTAGAGTCGTCCCCTCTGACCTGCTCCTTGAACATCAGAATCCAAGCCTCTGATGGAAATATTTGCTCTCAGCCCAAGTAACCATACGCTCCGCTTTAGATGCTTTACCGGTAGAAATCCTTCACAACAATGAAAGTTAGCATGGTTGCAAAGGCGTTAGGCCACAGAAGGCACTGAATGGCAAGCAGCTCATCCCTGTCAAACTGCAGGACCAAATTTGAAGCTGGAATACAAATATCTTTCTACCATGGCAAATGCAGTATTGTTAGAGTATGCAGATCAATAGTCTCAGAATGCAGTATGTCAATCACCCTGATCTAACTTACTAATGGTCTATCTATACTAACATTTTTTATGCCCCTCCTTTCAGAAAGTTATGTGGGTTAAACAGACAGGAAAATGACAATTTTTAATCTCTCCTCATGGCTGTTGAGATGGAGAGTCTTACCTTCATGCATACCATCCAGCTTTAGGGGAAGACGTAACAATTATAGGGACATTCTCAATACAGACTGTTTAATGTGGAATATTTGTTTTTTATTTAAAGTTTAATAAATCTTTTTTTACTTTAATGTGACTCATTATTTGCTCTGTGGGGGGTAATTGGACCAAGCCCCCTATCTATCTATCTATCTATCTATCTATCTATCTATCTATCTATCTATCTATCTATCTATCTATCTATCTATCTATCTATCTATCTGTGATGGTTCAGGAAAGAGATCTTGGCATGTTGGTGGACAGCTCAATGAAGGTGTCTACCCAATGTGTGGCAGTAGTGAAGAAGGCCAATTCTATGCTAGGGGTTAGCAAAAAGGGGACTGAAAATAAAACAGCCAACATTATAATGCCATTATACAAAACAATAGTAAGGCCGCACCTGGAGTATTGTGTACGATTCTGGTCACCGCATCTCAAAAAAGACATAGTGGAACTGGAAAAGGTGCTGAAGAGAGTGACTAAAATGATTACTGGGGTGGGGCACCTCCCTTATGAGGAAAGGCTAAAACATTTCACAAAATACCAGAACTAGGGGACATACACTCAAATTGAGGGTTGGGAGAGTAAGAACAGACAAAAGAAAATATTTTTTCACCCAGTGCATTGTTAGTCTGTGGAACTCCCTGCCACAGGATGTGGTGATGGCATCTGGCCTGGATGCCTTCAAAAGGGGATTGGACAGATTCTTGGAGGAGAAGTCCATCACAGGTTACAAACCATGATGGAGATGTATAATCTCCAGGCTTGGAACCAGAGTACTTCAAGGACCAGATGCAGGGGAGTGGTATCAGGAGACAGATATCTAGTCTTGTGCACTCCCTGACACATCTGGTGGGGCCACTGTGAGATACAGGAAGCTGGACTAGATGGGCCTTTGGCCTGGTCCAGCATGGCTCTTCTTATGTTCATATGTTATGTTCTAAGATAGATAGAGATGAGAGAGAGAGAGAGAGAGAGAGAGAGAGAGAGAGAGAGAGAGAGAGAGAGAGAGATGTAGTACTGTCTAGATGACCTAAGCATCATCCAATCTCGCCTGATCTCGGAAGCTAAGCAGGGTCGGCCCTGGTTAGTACTTGGATGGTCGACCACCAGGGAATACCAGGTGCTGTAGGCTGGAGTAGGAACTGGCAAACCACTCCAGTATTCCCAAGAAAACTCCACGGACATGGGGTCACGAAGAGTCGGTCATGACTGTAACGACCCAACATACATACATACATACATACATACATGCATACACACACACACACACACACACACACACACACACACACACACACACACACACACACACACAGAGAATGAGAGAGAGAGAGAGAGAGAGAGAGAGAGAGAGAGAGAGAGAGAGAAACTGGCCCAGACAGGAAGACATCCCTTAGACGTAAACAAGTTGGCTGAGTTTCTTTCCCGAGACTCTTGTCATCTACTTAAGGAGGTGAGTCATTCCATTATGTAGCAGAAACCAAAAAGAAATTATAGCAGAGCTTATTCCTCTTTCTGTTTGTGCACAGCTTCCTAACGGCAGCGCTTTTGACTCCTGCCGCTTATATATTTAGTTGGGAATAAATCAATTGGAAGAAAGCTGAGTAAACATGTATTGATTTCTGTGGTTAGTTACTTAGACACAGGGTTGCCTGTTTTGGCCCAAAGCAGCCAGTTTGGAGGTTGGGGGCTGGGGGGTGGGAATAATAACTATTTATTTTTATTATTTCTGGCATAGCAAGCAGATGAATAGTGCAAAATTCTCAAAGAGGGAAAAGGTTCTTATTGTTGCTGTTGCTCCCTATTCTTTTTTTCTTTCTCTTGCCACATCTAGATGCATGTCATAAGGCCCATTTGTGTGCACAATGGGAAGAGATCTCTCTTGGCTAAATGCTAGGATTTTGCATTTGAAGGTCAGAGCACACCAGCAAATTTGGACCCAGCTCCGTCAAAGATTCAAGCATTTTTATATGTTCTATTTGTGTTTCATCTTGCAAGTTTCCTTCTTTTCTTTTTTGTACCATTGCCAACCCCCGCTAGAGTAAATCCACTGATTCAGTAGTTCAGTGGGAAGTCACTTTATGCAAATCCCATTGATACAGGGACGGAAATCCTGTTTGAAGCATAAACTGTATTGTAACTTTCAGTCTGTTCTGCCCTCGTAAATAAAGCATCCCTGCTGAGATTCCTCTGGATGTACATTCTGGTTTGGTGCATTCACCTGAGAGATGCAGAGGAAGAGAGAGAGAGAGAGAGAGAGAGAGAGAGAGAGAATTGTGGCAGAGCCACTTTAATGGTTACTTCATGTCCTTCTTTCTCCTGTGACTAGTTTTGTACTGTGATAGCGTCAGTCGCAATCACGTGGTTTTGTCCCTGTTTAGTCCCTGTTTCTGTTTTCTAACAGTCGTAATAACTTGTCCCGTAACAACTGTTACTTCACGGTCTTTTTCCGTGACAAATTCTGAATTTGTCTTGCTTTCGTAACCCTTTTTTTAAATATCATAAATAAAACTTTTTCAATATTTTGATTTACTGGTCTTCCAGGATTTACATGTCAATGCTACAGAATTTTCAGTACTTTCTTTAATAAACATTTGCACTGCATGGTAATTCCCAAAGGTGTCAAATGCCGCTTCAGCCGCTGAGCACTAGCTGGACACTGGTTGTTGCATGACAGTTGTTACCACACGGTCTCTTGTCTCTGAACAGGAACCGGGAACAAACCGTGACAAAAGAATACCCCAACCAAGCACCAGGTACAGTATTGTCACCCTCTGATCACACTCTGGGGGTGTGGTCGAGACAAATTTCAGCTGTTGCGCAATGGACGTGAAGTAAGATTTTTTTTTGTACTGGTCCACTTACAGAGACAAAACGGACGTGAAGTAACCACCTTTGTTTATCAGGGAGGAATGGACTGAAAGTTTCAACTTGGCTTATACTACAAACCAGATTCCAGCCACTGTGTCCAGTCCTGTAGAGGCTAACAATTCAGTGTTGGACTTTTTTTTTTTTTTTTTTTTTTTTTTTTTGCTCTTCTGGCCATTTGCTTGAACGCTGATTAGAGTGTACCCAAACTCACCACCAATCAGACTACTTTTCTTCATCTAGAAACAGCCTTAGAAAAGTACCTGGAAACTGGGAGTATATTCGCTGTTGCAAAGAATGCACTCTTTGAATTTCAAAAGGGACCCTTGGGAGAGGAATCCCAATGAGCTGTGGACCATTCGTAAGAGCACAGGATGGAATGGAAATGAAAACAAATGATACATAGATAGCGAACACAGTCTTAAAACTGGAGAGCTGGAAGAGACAGGACTGCAGCAACATGCATGGGTTCCATAGAACAGGAAATTATTTTTTGCAGCCCTCATTTGCTATCTGTAGAATCACTTGCTAGACACGAAGGGCAGATAATTGCAATTCAGTGGCACAAATGAACTGGACAGAACAATCCTCAAATGTGGTTGGGTATGGTCCATAGCTGATGAACCACCTTTTGTGGCCAGCACCCACCAGCCATAGCAGAAGGGCTAGGGAAGAATGGGGGAGGATTACTTGCTATTTTTCATGATCCCTGATCAATATTTTAAACCCTCCTCCTATCACCTTCATTGACAATAATGGACAATGGGAAGAAATCAGTCTAGTGCCTGAGGTGGTATGCCTTTTTTTTAGCTCCTACTGGTGGTATGTCAAAGGAGCAAGGAGTGGGGATTTGACATTTCTACAGTCTTTACTCAAGCTACTTCTCACATGATCCTTTTTTATGCCTTGTCACCATAAATGTTGGGCTGGCAGCCTGTCAGTGGAAAGTATTTTCCTGGCTTCTTGGGGAGTATAAGGATCACTCAGCCCACGGAGTAGATTCTGCAAAACCCCACAGCTTACCAGAGGCTTAACAAGCTGTAGATCTGTAGCCATAAAATGGTGATCAGGATGTATCCACCTGACACATTCTCCACCATTTTAAGTAAGGCTGCATAACATTCCTATATCCATCCATCCATCTATCCAGTTAAGCATCTTTTTGAAATCATTCATGTGGGGCTGGCCATTTAATATCATTTCAAATGGCAATGTTACAATGTGGCTGAGAATGCTGAAACCCTCCAAACTTTGCTGGATGTGAATTTGTGTCAGTCCTGAGCAGCCTGGTTAACTGGCAGAATGGAACAGAAATCCAGTCCTACACTGTAGAAGAAGAAGTAGTTTTTTTATGTTATGGGGCTTAATCAGCCTTCTTCTTGCTGCCCATGCCATGGCAGCCAAGTTGTGTAAAGTCCAGAAAGGAGGGAAATACTCCCCATTACTCCTACCTGCTTTGCCTCTATGGCACCACAACAGTCTGTCCCTTTGTCTCACATTTTGGCCTGGAGCCTTCAGAGAATGAAACACTGCTGACCTGGCAAAGCTACCCAGCATTACCTAGAGCAGACTCTATTAGACAGCGGCATCAACATGTGTTTCAGCCAAAATGTCAGCTCCGTCCCACCACAGACTGTAAACATCCTAGGCCCTAGGGCAGGAGTCCTCAAAGTTTTCAAACAGCGGGCTGGTCCACCGCCACCCAGACATCACTGGGGCCAGACCACAGTACAAAAAATTATTTATTTATTTATTTGTTAGACTTGTATACCGCCCATCTTCCCAGAGGAACTCCAGGCGGTTCACAACAAGGAAATATAAACAAAACCGAAACAGTTAAATATAACAGTTTAAAAACATTTAAACAAACAAAAAAGAAACCAAAACAAATGGCAGATGGCAGACGGTGGGGGGGGGATTAAATTAAATTTAGTCACCAGACGCCTCTTGGAAAAGCAAGGTTTTTAATTGAATGTAATTAATTAATTAATTAATTAATTAATTAATTAATTAATTAATTAAGCAAGCTAACATGGAACAAAAGGGGAGGGAGGGGCAAGTGGGCGGAGCCCCCCCGATCGGCCCTTGATCAGTGCTTCTCCGGGGGCCAACAATGCCTCATGCTCCGGATTGCCACCCTGAGGTGATGGATTGGAACCAGGATATGCCTTCCACTCATCAAATGTATCTCCTTTTCCATAGGATCTTATCTACCCCATGTCACCACATCATGCATGGTCCTTGATCCTGTGTGTAGCATTTTGAGAATGTTCATGCCTGCTGGGAGTGAGGTGGGCTAGGGGTCAGAGTCCACTTCTACAGTCCCGACCCAAGGAATATACATTGATTAGGATTTAATGAACTACATATCAAATCACATGGTTGTTTCTGGATGGAAGAGGGATGAGCTGGAGTTTACAGAAGGCT
Organism: Phrynocephalus forsythii; assembly: GCA_029282475.1. Taxonomy (NCBI): domain Eukaryota; kingdom Metazoa; phylum Chordata; class Lepidosauria; order Squamata; family Agamidae; genus Phrynocephalus; species Phrynocephalus forsythii. The sequence goes on from JAPFRF010000002.1 coordinate 152,733,781, forward strand.
TCCTATCTCCTCTCCCTGTGACAACCCTTCAGGTCACCTAAAATGCTACACAGAGGAATTGAGTAATTGATGGCACATTGAAAGAAGGAAGAAGAGCGAAATTCTGTGCTTGGATTCTGCAGTGTCTAGCTGTCAAGCAGCCTATTACTAGGGGCTGGTAAAACAATTTCATGGAAGAAATGAACACAGGCAGAAAGGACATGAATGGGTCCTGGGGTCCAGTGATGGACATTGATGGGTCTAAAACAGAGGTCCTCAAAGTTTTCAAACAGCAGGCCAGTCCACCACCCCCCAGACACCAATGGGGGCTGGACCACAGTCCAAAAAAAAAAAAAGACAACATGGAAAAAGGTGGGAGGGGCAAATGGGTGGAGCCCCCCACGATCAGCCCATGATCAGTGCATATCTGGGGCCCCAGCAATGCCTCCTGCTTCTGGATTGCCACCCTGAGGTGGTGCTGCTGGGATTCCTCTGCTACGCCTCTTCCTCCTCCTTCCTACAGTGGCAGTGGCTGGTGCGGCTCTCCTTCCTTCCTTGCATCATGAAGGAGGTGGCAGCCCAGGCAAGCTCAGGCCCCATCACCTTCTAGGCAGCTACAAAGGCTGAGGAGCAGCAGCCGTGGCAAGGCTGGCAAGGCTGGCGCCACTGCGCACAGATCCAGCCATGCACCCTGGCCATCACGCCCTTGCTGCACCCCGGAGGAAAGCTGCCTCCTCTCTTGGCCTGGCCCAGCCTGGCCTGACTTGTTGCATTGCAAGTGAGAGATGACGGGAGCAAGGGCTGGGAAGGAGGGAGGGGAGGCAGGAAGGCCTGCCCAAAGCCACCCAAAGCCTGCTCACTGGCCGAGCCCAGCCAGGCTGCGGTGCTCTGTTTTATAGCAATAAAATGTCGTATTTATTTTATTTTATTTTATTTTTTTTTTTTTATTTTTTTACACCTGCGCACGGGCAATGATGAGCTGGCCATGGGATGGGACCATGTAAATTTTTGGAGCCATTCCACCAATCACATGGCCAGGTTTTGCTGAGACTTCTGAATGTGCCAGAGAGGGCATAAAAAGCCCACCAACCCTAACCCTAACCCTAACCCATACGCCAGTACACTGTCTTCTTAGTGGGCCAGAGGCACCCAGAGGTGCAGCCCACTAACCCACCCTAACCTGAACTGTTACCCTAAGCCTAGCCCTTACCCTAACCCCAACCCTAACCCAGATTCGTACGCAAGTACACTTCCCTTCTTAGTTGGTCAGAGTGATGCACCCAGAGAGGTGCCTTCAACTCCAGAGACCCACTCCCTCCCTCCCTAAGCATAATCTGTACGGCAGTACGCCAGTATGCTTTCCTTCTTAGTGAGTCACAGAAGCGCCGACGGGGTTCCTCTGACACACTAACCCCCCCACCCTAACATAATGTTCTTAGTGAGACAGAGAAGTGCCGACGAGGTTTCCTGTCACACTAACAACCCAACATAAAGTATAATGGCGGCTACACGTTACGCTCCCTAAACCACTGTACAAACGACAGATGACAAACGGAAACGACAAATTTTGGAAAACTTTCACGAAAAACGGAAATGACCCGAAATGGGCCCGTCCCGACAAACGACAACTCGAAACGTAATTTTTTCTGGTCGTGCCCATCTCTAGTGCCGATCATCTGGGTGGAGGGAGTGGGGGAAGTGACATACCCCACCACTTTGAACTGCCTCAGCAATAGAAGCAGCTGCGGAGACTTGCTTGCTTGTGAACCAGGGGGTAGGTGTGTGGGGGGGTTGCAATTGGTCCCAGGGGGTGGATTCAGGACCCTTGGGGGCCACATCTGGCCCCCAGGGCGTAGTTTGAGGACCCCTGCCCTCTTAAATCAGTGGTTCTCATCCTATGGGTCTCCAGATGTTCCTGGACTGCAACTCCCAGAACTCTTCATCGCTAGCTGAGCTGGCCAGGATTCCTGGGAGATGCAGTCTAGGAACACCTGAGGACCCACAGGTTGAGAAGCACTGGCTTAAATGCTTCATAAGAGGCAGCCCTGGATGTAATTAACCACAGACTGGGTTTCACTGAATGAATACATCTTACTTTGCAGTAGTTATTCATAGTAAGCCAACCCATAATTAAACTGGGAGATGTAAATTAATTTCCAGATGTCCAGTGAACATGTGGGCAATTAATTCATTTTCCCTCACTTAATTACCAAACCAGATAGGACCAGAGCAGGCAGTTCTTCCACTTCCTGGCAATGTCTGGGGTTGGGGGCACCAGAAGCAACGGCAACAAAAGAGAGAAAAGAAAGAATAAAAGGATTAGGTAGGATTCTCCCATCCCATCCCATCCAATCCCACCCCACCTCACCATTCTCTTATTTATCCTAAAGCAGCAAGCAAGATCCTCGTCCACAAATACGACATGGATAATGCAGTCCAGAGTTATAATTTGTATTACATCAAAGTCTTTATCATTATAATAGCAAAATATCTTATGAGCAGGAGCACAATGCAATGCATTTTTGCTAGCACATTACACTGGCCACTAATCTGTTGAGGAGGTCATATACATATTTTTGATGAGCTTCTCTTATTGTGTTCTGGACTGACTTGATAACCCAGTTTCTGACCCACTCTCTTAGTCCCCATTCTTTCAATACAGTAATTGATGTGTGTGTTTTAAAAAAAAGAAATTATAAAATCCCCTTTATTATTATTAATGCCAATAAGTAGGGCTTTCTTTTCCCTTCTGTCTAAGCAAGATAATTTATGAGAAAAATGTCTATACTTACTCTCCTCAGTTCAGTCAGTGAACCACTGCTGTATCATAGCACAATTGTCGGAACTGCCCTCTGCACCATTTTCTGAGGGCTCCTGCTGGGCTGACAATGGCTGGAGCCCTTTAAACCTGGCCCAGTCAGTACCAAGGGGACCCCCTGGTACCAACTAGGCCAGGTTTAAAGGGGTCCAGCCATTGGCAGAGTGGCAGGAGCCCTCAGAAAATGGTGGAGACTCAGGGCATTTCCTGATCGCACTGCCCTCCACACCATTAAACCACAGGATCATGCTCCCTACCCAATCATTTTCTGAGGGCTCCTGTCAAGCTGTCAATAGCTGGAGCTCTTTAAACCTGGCCCAGTCAGCACCAGTGGGTACCGACTGGGCCAGGTTTAAAGGGCTCCAGCCATTGGCAGCTCAGCAAGAGCCTGGAAACAATGGAACAAAATGGTTCATTTCAATGGGAAAACAGCCATTCCATTTTGTCTATAACAAAATGCTGCTTCCTCATTTTGTTTTGTTTCGTTACATAACGAAATGACAAAACAGCATTTTGTTTTTCATTTCATGCCCATCCCTATGATAGACTACTGCCACTCCACCACCCTGCCCCCCCTGGTCTTGCCTGTTGTTCTACAGAGAAACCCGAAGGACCGAGCTGACACCCCCAGCCTCATCCAGCCAAGTCCCTGTGATGCAAGTGAGATCAGCACGTTCTTGCAGGATCAGGTCCTGGATGATTGTTGATTTCCCATTCACTGATCAAGCATTTGGAAAGAAGATTAAAGATCTGTACATCAGTATCCATGATTTTACTTATCAGCCATTTGATGTAGCCTTATATGCAACATACAACGGTGCCACCTTGTGGATTTTCTCCTGTCCCCCCCCTCCATATGTTGTATATACTGTAGGGTTCCCTTGTATCTGTAGTTTCTGGCATCCACAGTAGATCATGGAACTAATCCCCTGCAGAAATGGGGGTTGCATATATACCATATCCTTTCCTCATGTTCATTCTTCTAGTTTTTTTCTTGGAACTCATTTTTAGGTGAGGAAAGACAAAGGGAGTTGTATACTGCTTGTTCTCCAAGGCACGCAAAGTGGGGCATGCTGATAATGAAAAGTAGCCTGATTTGACCTGGCCTTGGGGGGCACTATGTCCTCCCACCCAACCCCTCTGGCCACCATAATGAGCAGCAGTAGTAAAACCCCTTTAAAGGAACCACTGCCCCACATACCTGATTTTGCCATTCTGATAGCGCTGGGCTCCTGACAGCACTGACAACTAACTACAAATACAAGGTGTGTGCTCCAGGTACCCCTTGTTTCCAAATCGAACTGTCTTGTTTAAAGAGCTTTTGCTGCCATGCCATGGCAAAATTAAAGAAGTGGTGTTTTTTCCTTGCTGTGGCAGCATGTTAATGATGAGACAGAGCCCCTCCAGGTTCAAGGCTTTAGTGCAAGTCTATAAATTTCTTAATGTGTTGAGGCCCTGCTATCTGCCAGAGCATCTCTCCCCAGAATCTCTGCCCATTCCACCCATTTGTCACAGGTCTTATTTCTCCAGGTTGCTATGGAGAAGGAGAAAAGAAAACAACTACAAGAAATCATGTCTTAGTAGCCCTCCTACTTTATGGGATGCAAGTCCATCAGGCTCCTCCCTCTAATCCTTTAATTTGTTTATTTATTTTGAATATTTTTACCCCACTTTCTCCTTGGAAAAGGACCCATTGTGGCTTATAGTGAGAAGATGCTAAAGACATTTTTGTTTCAGGAAGCATTTAAGTCTCTTTAAATGTGCTCCCTGGAGTCCACCATCATTGGGAGTTATTTGATCTAGGTATTTTATTGGTTTTGTTGGGCAGAAGGCATGGTTGCTTATTTTTTTCTTTGTAGTGTCCCACACTAAGTCAATAGTATATACATTTACTAAATAAATAAATATTGGTATATCAGGTCACTTCTGACATATGGTGACCCTTTCCAGGGTTTTCTAGACAGAGAAAACACAGAAGTGGCTTACCACTCCCATCTCCTGGCAGGGCACCCTGAAACTGTGCAGCTTGCCCAAAGCCACACAGGCTGGCTTTTCTCTCAGGGGGCCCAGTGGCCAGTTGAACTCCCAAACACTGGCTCCTCAGCAGGATACCAAAATCTCTGCACACCCCTAAATTAGACACTGACTTTCCTCATGTCAGCAAGTGTAGTAGACCAGTGTTTCCTTGGACTCAAGCCCATGTTTAAATGCCAGATAGGACTGCAACTTGAATTTCAAACAAGACCTACTGAATTTCGGGTGGCCAAGTAACAAGGGAAAAAAAGCTGAGGCTTTTAATTGTTTTAAAGCAACCAGGCTTTAAAACCCCCATTTATTGTGTGGGTTAAGGACCGACCTGACCCGTGATCATTGAAAATCCGCAATATGCAGATGCAGGTTAGGTTGGGGCAGGGGTGTGTGTGCAATGTTTAAAATGTTTTTAAGCAATGGAGCCAGCTTGGCTCTGTTGCTTAAAGACATTTTAAACATCGCTCACCGCTCCCCCTCGCCCGGGGTGGTGCGGAGGAGCGGCACGTGATTTTTAAAATGACTTTCAGCAATGGAGCCAAGCACTTGGCTCCGCTGGTGAAAGCATTTTAAACATCGCACACAGTTTCACAGCACCCCGGGTGGGGGGAGAAGCAGCACATGATGCCTCCATGGAGGCAAGCCCCGGGCTCCAGCTGATTGGTGCTGGGGAGGGGGGAACCCTGTGTTTCCCCACCCCAGCACCAATCAGCTGGAGCCCAGGGTTTGGGGAGGGGGGCAAAGATTTAAAAAGCCATGGCTTTTAAAGCCTCACCCCTCCCTCAAGCCTTTTCAGGGTACTGCGGTCCCGTGGGACCACAGTATGTGAACCACAAAAGGATGGGGGACCACTGTACACATATATAACAGCCTCCCCCACCTGCTGCCCCTCAAATATTTGGAAAGAAGTGGTTTGAAGAAGTCCTGTGGTGGGATTGCAGATTCACATTTCAAAGTCTTGAGTTTTATTTCTAGGGAGGAGGGGAAGCGGAATCTGACATTCAGCTGCAAATTCTACTTTTTTGTATGTGCAAAAGCTCAGGGCTGGGCATGGCCTGGTTGCTTTAAAAACAATTAAAAGCCTCGGCTTTTCGATCTTGTTACTTGGCCACCCAAGATTCAAATCCCCATACATATAGCGACCAGGAAGAAAAGGCTGCTTTGTGAATCGGCTTAGATTGAATGAACTTTTTAGAGGAGGACGATCAAGGGAAAGGCTTCCATGAAATAAGACTTGTGCCTTAAATAGATTATCCTGCTTGGAAGGGAAAAACGAAGGAAAGAGCTTTTCATATATGCAACAATTCAGTGAAAGGAGGAGGAAGAACAAGAGGAGAGATTCACTCCACCTGTGACCCAGCATTCTCTTAATTATATTTTAACACATGCAAGTCAGTCTGAATATTCTGAGCTCTCACCCTCAGTGGATGACTTCCCTATTCTGCCTATGTCCATCATAGGCCTTTGCGCACACATTCAAATGAAGTCTGGTCTTTATTTCCACAAGGCAACGTCATGCTTAATCATTCAGCATGACAGGAATTGCAACTGGCACACTAAAAATCATTTAAAACAACCTGGGATTGTAGCGTAAAGTGATTTCCCTTATTCGTACTATCTCATTTTTTTAGAAGCAGCTCATTAATTCATTTTTCAGCACAGAACTGGCACCAACAGATTCTTTGGGCAGCTGGTGGGACTCTAGCATTCTGGATGGATTCATTGTCAGTTAGGTATCAGGACATTAATTCTCTAAAAGGGAGAAAACCTTAAGTTTAAAACAAAAACAAAAAAGTACAATTGAAGCCATACCTTTCTGATGTACTTTTTTTGGACCTTAATTTTTATACCAGGTAAACACAAGGGGTGAGCTCTATTCTTTGATCCCCTAAAAAAGAAGACTAAGCACATTAATGGTGTAACTACACAGCATTAAAATGCAAATGGGTCCACCACAAAGTCATACAAGGGAAGTCAAGTAAATTCACCTCCACCCACCACAAAGTAGGCAGCAGAGAAATCAGCTTTGGAGGTTACTTCACGTTCTTCTTTGTTCTGCGACTAGTTTTGTACCGTGACAGCATTGGTCGTGGTCACGTGGTTTTGTCCCTGTTTCAGTGTTTCCATGGTCGTGATAATTTGTCTTATGACAAGTGTTATCTCATGGTCTTGTACCGTGACAAACACTGAATTTGTCTAGCTTCCTTTTTCCTTGGGGGGAGGGCTTAATTTTTTTTTTTTTGATATTTCACTTCTGAAAAGTCAAAATTAAAAAAAAACGGACACAGTTTTCTGAGAGAAATGAATGTTTTGTTGCATGACAGTCATTGCTACATGTTGTCTTGTCTTGGAACAGTAAGCGGGAACAAAGAGTGACTAGGGAAAACCAGACCCCAGCACCAGGTACTGGACTGTCGCGCTTAGCACCCATTCCGGAGGCATGGTCGAGACAAATTTCAGTAGTTGTTCAACGGACATGAAGTAACATTTTTGTACTGCTCCTAAGCGCAACACTAACAGACAAAATGGATGAGAAGTAACAACTGCCTCTGGGCGCTTTTACACGACCCCTAAGATCCGCTGGTCACTTAAATTCGGACCAGAGGTCTTAGGGGTTTGTCACTCTTCGTGTGTCCCCACCCCTCTGCACTTCCTGGCTGCTGGCTGCGTGAGGGGAGGGAGAAAAAAAGGGACAAAAGAATAAAGGCTTACCTCCCGGTGCCGGTGGAAGCTGCTGGGAGCCCCGTCACTTCCTGGTTCCTTCTCTTAAAGGGGCGGGAGGCAAAAAACAACAAAAAGAAGCGAGGAGAGCCCGGCACATCCGCATCAAGATTTTTCACGCTTGGAGAGCAGGTACATGAAAAGTGCGCTGGGACCCGCTTAGGTGGGCGTGGTCGCACTTAATTTTCAGTAAACTCCGGAGCTGGTGGGTAAACAATTTTAAGCTCCGGAGCTGGGAGCCATTTGCGGTGGAGTTTAGGGGCGTGTAAAAAGGCCCTCTGTTTGTGGCTTGTTCAACTTAATGTTTTATATTTGGATTTCACTTGTACTTATTCCATTTAATTCCTCTTTTGTAGGAATCAAGCTGTCTATCTTATTAGTGTTCAGTTCTGACTTCAACCTTTCAGAAGGTGACAGAAATGAGAGGTGGAAATACAGCATCAGTGAACAATAGCTATTATTTTAAGAAGCTTGCTCCCATACATAGAAGTATAGTCTCCACCATTCAGTTTTATGGAGAAGACAACATGGATTCTTCTCATTAACCATAACTATTCAGGGTCTGATGCTGCCTTCACATATGAGATAGCTTTCCATTCTCTTGCCTCCCGGCCTAGGAAAAGAGGCTCCTTTGGAATCTATGCACAGGTGGCTTGCCTGACCAAAGGGTCTGCAATAACCAGTTCTCATCTGGTTGAGATTTAGGATAGGCACTGCTACTGTGTGAGGAATGCCATTGTGCATTGTCTTCATTATTATTTCCCACAGCTAAGATGCTGCCCTTTTAAAAAGCTAATATGACAGAGAGGTGGCTCAGCTCAGTGGCTTAGGTCTTTGGTTGTGGGGACAGAGGTTGGGAGTTCAAATCCCCATTGTGCCTCCTTGACAGAGGTTGGGGCTGATGATCCACAGAGTCCCTTCTAATTCTGCCATTCTAAAAGTATGTACTTATAAGATGATGCACTCTACATCCCACTATAAAAGGAAAGTGGACAAGAAATTGGATTTTTCTTCCATATATGCCCCTCGCCTATGGAATAACCTTCCACCAGACATCTGTGTGCCCCCCTCTTTGGCTGCCTTTAAAAACTATTGAAACTTGGTTATTTAAGCAGGCATTGCCTCAAATATAATGCAATATAATGCAATTTTAATATTCACCCATTAAATCTTGATTTTTAACTGATTCGCCTGCCAATAATAGTGCATTGTTTTATGTCACTTTAATATTAATTTTATTTTTATTTTTATTTTTATTGTGTTACTTTTTATGGTTTTATTGTATGAATTGTTTGAATTTGTTAATTGTTGTAAACTGCCCAGAGTGACCCTTGCTGCTAGATGGGAGGTATAAAATCCAATAAATAAATAAATAAATAAATAAATAAATAAATAAATAAATAAATAAATAAATGTTATCCTCCCTGACTCATGAGGCCAACAAGCTAACATAATGGGTTCAAGACACTCTGTTTTATTGGCTTCCAGTTGCAACTCCTGTGTTGTCTACACCAGGAGAATGGCCAGAGGGCTCCAGAGAAATATCCAGACTGCTTATTTCCCCCACCTATTCACATTTCCCATCTAAGGCACTTGCATCACTTCACCTAATGGCAGGGATGGCTCCTTTGAGAGGCAACAGAGAAGGGAAAATGACTTTTGATATTCTCTTTGCCACATGACCCTTAAAAGCTGTCAACATGGACCTGTGTTATAAAGTAAGTGCTGATTCAACAGTGGCATTTCTATGTAGTGATGATTTTCCACCCTTCGCTGTGTAATGGAACATATAAATCTTATTCAGGTGTGAAGGAGACACAGAGATTCCTTCAGTTATTAGGCATGCCTAAATAAAATATAACTTTCCTGCTCAGGTTCACTGTAGGGGGAAAAAACAATATTCCTGCTAATGTTTTCCAGGTCAAAATGTTCTTGTGCCAACTGAAAATGATTTCCCTTGCAGTTGCCACAAATCATCCAGAAACAATTCAGAAGGACAGAGGCACCAGGAACTTATCTTATCGCTGCTGGCAGCAAAAAAGATTATCATAATCCCACATGAAACCATTGGGAGAGAGGTTAAGTGGCTAAACAGCTTTCATATCACGCTCTCAACAAACCTTAACACACACACACACACACCATCGAGCATATAACTCTCCAGGGGGGAAAGCCCTTTTTAAAAGGAGTGTTGATCATTGCTTGCCATTAGCTTCAAAATGAGTGATTTGGTGACATGGTGGTCTTTACAGAAATTGAAGCAGGAGCAATGACAGAGCATCCAAAGTTTGGTTAATGAATAATGACTGGAAATGACTGAAATGAGCTTTCAGAAGGAAGGAAGGAAGGAAGGAAGGAAGGAAGGAAGGAAGGAAGGAAGGAAGGAAGGAAGGAAGGAAGGAAGGAAGGAAGGAAGGAAGGAAGGAAGGAAGGAAGGAAGGAAGAAAGAAAGAAAGAAAGAAAGAAAGAAAGAAAGAAAGAAAGAAAGAAAGAAAGAAAGAAAGAAGTAAGTCTGCATACAATGTTCTATTTGATCATTGCTTTATTAATAATGCTGTGGAAAAGGAAAACATATTCTTGAAATCATCTAAAATGCAGCTCTAGTACAGAGAACAGGACAGAGCCGAACACTGCTCTGACAGGTTAAGAATTATCTATGAAATATTTAGAGTCCGAGCACCATCCAGATGTAACAACAAACAAAGGAAGCTGGCTATGTCTTGACACACTTCTAAGCTGGGTGGAGGTGCCGTAGCACACTGGTAGAACCCTTCACTGAATGTAGAAATTGCCTTAGGGGAGCTATTCTGGGAAAAGCAGAACTATTCCATTATCTGTCCTGATTTGATGGCCTTTTCTCCCTCTGTCACTGATAGCAATGGCCATTGTGACAGGCTACCTGATACAGTTGCCGTCCTGTTTAAGTATCCCCTTTTGTGGTTTCTGTCAGAAACACCAGAGTGCAATTAATAAATATGCAGTACTCTTCTGTGTATAAAACTATATTTTTGTCTTAAATTGTTAGATTAAAAATGGAGGATCATCTTAGAGGTAAGCCATGGAGAGAACTGTGGTGTTGTGAAACTGTAATTTGGGGTTGAATAAGCAGGGGTTGTCTTATACATGGGGCTGTCTTATAGATGGAAAAATACTGTATCTTCGGCTAAATAATAAGCAACATCAAGAGCATTTGGGCCAGCTAACATTGAGTCCTCATACGTGTAGAGCAGAATCAAGTACACTGACATAGGTATGGAATTGCCTGTCCTTCTTCACAGTAGCAAAGGATTGTGCTGGTCTAAAATCCCCATTTTCTTTTTTTAATGTATTTTTTATTTTTAAAAGAAAGTAAAAACGGATACATTGCTTATCTCCTGCCATATTACATATATCAAAGGTTTTTCCCAATAGATCGGCCTAGTTCTTTCATAATTCTCTTTTCATCTTAAACGAGACATTTTCATGTTTCCGCACTTGCTAAATATTTTACCGTTAATATTCTAATATTTTCCATCAATATCATGTTCATCTCAGTTTGTCTCTGTCTTCATCCAGTGCACAAGATACATATAGTAGATTACAGCATTGTATTAGCTAGTTTAATCTTAGCAATATTCCCAGTCCTAAAAAAACCCCTTAATTCTTCATTTAATAAAGCATCTTAGATTACATTTGACTAATTCGATATATAATGGGTATAGGCTTACGTCTATTTTTGTCTAACACCAAAAATTAAGGTAGTAAAATAGAAAGCTAGTCTGTCTGATCTACAATCCTCGATACATGATATCATCAATTTATTATATTTTCTCTGTTCCCATAAATTTTACCAAGTTTTCAAAACCTTATCTGTCTAAGATTAATACTTAATGGGTTATTAAAAGAGAAAAACAGAGCATTACATCTTGGTCTCTCTGTTTCTTGTTGTATTAAAAAGAAAAATCTCTCTCTTTGCCTGGCTAACAATTAAAAATCTAACAAATTGACATCTCAAGATGGTGTCCATATTCAATATTCCATTTTTCATATTCAAGTATTCCATTAATTAGGTGTTCCATAAACAAAGATGTTAAACTGGTCTATGTAGCTGACAATAGTTGACAGTGGTCTTAACTGGTCTTCATAGTACATTGACTAACCTCTTAAGATAGTTTCTAGTTATATTGGTAAATAAATGATATTGAAGACTGTTTTCACATTTTACAATTACTTTCAGCATTGAACAATGTTGAACATGACCATCAAATCTTAACAGAACATTCAATCCTAATGATAATTTTCAAATAGCTAATCTACTTTATTTAATTGAGCTACTATAAAATAGATATCTTAACCAGTAGGTAAATAATTTAAGAGCTTTCTATCACATGATTGTGTCTAATTGGAACAAAGCTTTGTTTTGGGGTGGCTTACAGGTTTCTGTTATACATTTTCCATATCGTTATAGTTCATTGTAATCCATTAATAGCTTTTTATGTGATTGATTCATTAAGCCAGAAATCCGGTCAATCTCATAATGCAGAGACGTCCGGTGCTGCGTTCTCCAGACATTCCCCCTCCATATTTGTTGAGATTTGTAGATTGGGGAAAATGCTCTGTTCGAATTCTGTGCTTCTAAGAAGATCAAAATTGAGACTCTCCTCTGGTTCCGAAGAAGGCAGTCCACAAGCTTGCAGACTAGAGTAAATGCTCTATTCCAGATCAGAGCCAAAGCTGAGACTTCTCCTTTCCTCTGGAGAGAGCTTAATCTCTCAAGCAGTGCTAGATTCTGCATTCTCCAAACCTTCCCTCTGAATATTTCTTGTTACTTTTATATCAGGTTCAACGCTCTGATCCAGATTAAAGTCAGGACCCTCATCTGGTTCTGAATTGGGCTCCGGAAAAAACTTAAACAGGAGAAAGTCAACAATATTCTGGAGTTTATTGATAATATCCATAAATTGCTCATCTGGCATTGGTTCCCGGCTCATTGTTAGTCCCCTTCAATGGGTTAATCACTTCCAGAAGGGATGGGGTGTAAAAAGGAGAGCAAAGACGGAAAGAAGCGAAAGAAAAAAATTCCAAGTCTTATCTGAAGAATTTGCTTTGAAAACATTAAGGAAAGGTCAAATAGTTTCCTTTAGCTCTCTCAGCCAGGCAAATGATTCCATAAAACAGTTTATATGAATATAGATGCTTCGAATAATATTGCCTTAAAGTTTAATCTCCCAATGCACGCTTGTAGCCACCTTTTCAGGAAGGGGGGAATGAATACTTTTTGAAGCAGAAAAATATCCAAGCTCATGAAAATAAGGGGAAACATAGAGTCTTAATTATGGCAGGAAAGTTTCCAAATATACAGTTATTATTTACATTGTCAGGAGGACACAGTTTGAACTGCTGCCATGACAGATGGTAGATGGACTTTCCCCCAAACAGGAAATTAGGCAATTTTTGAAGCTACGAAGTTTGCTGCCACAATTCTTCACAGCCCCCACATGCTACCTCTCTTCACCCCTTCCTACAAGGGGGGGACTTACCCTTTCAGGTTCTGCTTATCTGGAGGAATTCCACCTGATAAGCCGGAGAGCTTATCGAGGCATCTCACTGTGGTGAAACCCGAACCGGACAAATCCCCATTTTCTTAGCTTCACTTTGGTTCTACCAACTCCACTCTGCACCTTTCCAAGCAGCCCAGTTCTCCATGTGAGTAGGAGCTAGATTTTCTCGAGGTCGTATCCATTTTAAGAGAGGGGTAGTCTATTATTTCTGCCTTCTAGTCCTGGCATTCTCTTCTGTTCCTTTTAAAAAGTCACCTATGTTCTGAGAAAATGTTCCTTTTATTATATTTCAAATATATAATCATATATTTTGCACAGACAGTGTTCTATCAGAAAAACTGAAAGGGGGGGAAACAAACAAAAACTATGGAACAACCTCATATCAGCACCAAATTTGGCACAGATGTAGCAGAAAGTCTGCTATTGCTCTGTGACAAATTTGGCGGTTTGGCCAATGGATTTCTGAATTGTGATTTTTTTTAAAAAAAATGTGAAGAGCCAGGTGATCTTTTCCTCTGGCTCCTTGAAGAGATATGGGAAACTGTCAAGGTTTGTTCTCAAAATGAATTGGCATATTGAATTATGGGTGAATGACTTTACAGAAATTGATGAACACCTGTGGAATATTTGTCTGATAGGTATAGACATCAGGTGACACTTTGTACATGCTCAGTTCTCCATATGCTGAATCACTGTTGCATCATCCAAGAGTATAAAAGGAGGCTTGATGTATAACACATGTGGTTAGGTAAATTGGAGAGAGCAGCACATCATTTTGCCAGTCAGATTGGTAAATTCCTGGATTATTGAATCACTGGACTGGACTGTATTTTGACTATGTTTATGCTTGTTGATTCTGTTATGTTTGGTGGACTTGTATATATTTTTGTAAATACAGTTCTTGGTGAAGGGAGTCACCGCTGTGTTTGTGTCTTTATTTAGCACTGCTATCTGGCTGATCAAGCCCACACTTTACACAGCCCTTCCGCTGAGCGTTCACAAAAAAAATATATAAAAGAAAATTTGCATACCTGGGCCAAAAGCATTTCATTTTAACCACTTTTACTTCCTCGATGCCAATTAGATCAATTATGAAGTTAATTCAGACCTCCTCAATTACTTGGATTACTCCTCGTTTACTGGGATGACAGGGAGGTGACATGATGCATTTCCCTGCACAGCTCCTGACTGGCCAGTGCTAGGGAGAAGGAAAGATGATACATCAGAGGCTTCTTCTTCATTGGGAGTTTAACCCTGCACAAGCCCAGCGCAAGGTAAGGGATTGGTTGATTTCATTCCTCCAGGTCCAAACGTTGGCTAGGCTCCTGCATTTCATTTTGGAAGCTGACCACTTCTGAAATGAAAAGCCCATCTCTATTCAAAGGTATGAGGCCACTATCCACAAGACTCAGCTACTTGTGGAGGCTTTCTTTGCCTCCCTTGGAGAGGTCATCTCTAGGACACTGGCCTGGGTAGAACAGCTGGGGCAAGCCAATGTTCTCCAGGGGAGGCACTCTGAAAAACAGCAGGGGCCCAAGCCAATGTGCCCTCTACTTTCTGGCCCATGCTGTGTGGGGCTCTATCATACGGCTCCCTCACCAATGCTGGTTTGATTGTAACCAAAATACAGTGGGCCCTCATATAACAAATGGTTTGTATAACACAAAATCTGTACAACATAAAAAAAATTTTGGAATTCGGGGAAATTTGCTTAACAGAATCACCTATGGTGCGAATCTGTACAACATAAAAATGGTTGTGTTTAGGGATTACTCCATTTTCAATGCATTCCTATGGGAGATTTGTATAAAGGAACATTTGCTTAACATAATTTCATTTGGAATGAATTAATTCCTTTATACAAGGTACCGCTGTAAAAAGTGCTTGCTATGGGCGCAAGGAGGAGACTGGCCCTCCATTGAGGAGGGGAAGAGATATCTGCACCCACCTGTGCCTTAGAGGGAACCTTGTCCCCAAGATTAAGGGGAGGCACTCTTTGGGGTTGCATAACTTGACCATTGGGCAACCAAGCTTTGCCAAACTTGCAGAGGTTGTAGAGAAGAGTGAGGGGAAGTTTCCCTGCAGTTCTGATGACTTCTGTAGGTTGGGGGGTTTAATAGGGTCTTTAAAGCCAAAAAATGAATGGGTGGGAAATAATTAATTCATAAATGAAAGATCTTGATGAATCACGAATCAATAGAATCATCTTTTTTTTCTGATTTCTGCCCATCTATAGTGGGGTTATCTCACCAAACACACACACACAGAGACAGAGAGACAGAGAGAGAGAGAGAGAATCTGCAGCAGACCTACCTACTGTAACCCAGAAAAAAGTACATGTGGATAAATGAAACTGCAACTTAGTACATAAACAAGTGCCAAGGAATATATATCAGATGTACGATCATGCAAGAAACCAGGGCTGTCCAACTTTGAACAGGCTGAGGTCTACTTTTTCTGGACGAAAGTGCCTGAGGGCTACCACGCTAAAACCTTTACTTATGAATTTTATCTGTTCCGAGCATATGCTCATAAGTAAAAAAAAATTGCAAGCAGAGCAGCGGTTTCCCACAGGAACGGATTGAAAATCAATTAATCCTTTCTGGAGGGAACATATTTCAATGCATTCCTATGGGAAGGCAGACCATGCACATGCTTCCCTTACACCCGCTCGAGCCAATGTGGACAGGTGCAAGGGAGGCGCATGCATGCTTGCACAGATTGCCCCTTCCGCTTGCCTAGGCTGCTGGAAGACTTTTTTAAAAAAGGTGCACTTTCCCTCCCAACCTGCCTGGGGCCTGACTTGAATGTACTTCTCCACCTGTTTTCCCCCTTCTCCCTTCCAGCTCCCACTCACTTCTGCCATGCTCTTTGTGCCGCTGGGATGGGCCAAGCCAGTAGTGGGGCAATCACACCGCCACAGCGGCGCAAGGAGGAGGGAATGGCTCAGAAGGGGAGCAGGAGGAGCAGCAGATTGTCTCTGTGAGGCAGCTGTGGGGTGGGAGGAGGAGGAGGAGGATGGAAGGATGAGAGGAAGGAATTATCTGGGGGGGAGAAGAGGGAGACGTCACCATGCAAAGGAGGTGGGTACACCAATGACCCTCACTTTCCCCTCCACTCACCCTTCCTCCGCTCTGCACCAACAACTCAATTGGTCACGAGACAGTGGCACAGCGATCATCTGGCTGGTAGGGAGAGCAGGGGACTGTGCCATGGCCCTTGAATTGCCCCGCTCAGCTGAGACAGTGGGCTGGCAGACCCAGAGCTTTGCTGGGGCAGTGGTGGTCCTTGAGATGGCGGAGGTAGAGGTGGAGAACTTATCCCCTCACACTTTTATTGGTGGCTGTTGGGCTACTTTTGAACCCTTCATGGTCTACCTGTTGAGCAGGCCTGCAATAAACTAATTGAATATCAGCCAACAAATTTTAATATGCAACATTCTTAAAGGTATTATCTGTCATTTAGTGACAACATTCCAGTATATTTTCCATTTTACTGATCTTCTTTAGGATTCATATTTTCACTCTGAGAGTCATTACATATATCATACACCAGCGTACCTGAAGCTTACAGTAGCAGACCCCACCGAAAGCACTCATCCCATCTGTTGAAACATAAAAAATAGTCTATGTGACGGTTTGAGAGTTATGTGCCTTTTCTTTTCCCCACTCTTTTGTACCGTATGTTAATTCTAATCTAGGCTCATTATTATGATTTCAAAACAACTTGCAGGAGGCAATAGTAACAGCTATTCCTCTGCAACTAAATGGTGTGCAGTCTTGTGGAACCTCCTCTCAGCACTTTGATCAACCCAGTAGACTTACCTGAAGGCAGCATTCATCACATAGAACCCATATTTACACAAACAGGATTAGAATCACAGTCCTCACCCCTTGATGCTAAGCACTACTTCACAGGAGCATCTACTGTTGAATTTAAAGTAGAACACACTTCAAAAACCGTTTTTTTAATGAGTGGGGTGTCTATCAGTAAAGGAGCCATTCAAAATCATATTATGGCAGTAGAGTCATCCAAGTATATTCATCCAAAATTATTCTTAGATGTAAAGTTCTTGGCAGCATCTTTTTCACCAGGCACATCTGTCTGAGATGGCAAGAAGCAGCAGGGCTCTTGTAAAGCTGCACCTGAAGCCAAGGATTGGGTTTCACATTCCAGTCCTTCAAACAAAAGGACATGGGTCATGCACACCCACCCACATCTCATCTCCATTTGGCTCTTCTTCCAGACATACAAGTCCCTGTTTGGCCAGAGCGGGAAAGGGAAGGATCTTTGAGGTGAGAGGGATGCTAACAATAGGAACATTCACACTCGATCATCTTGAGAAATAGCGGCGATCCTATGATCTACTTCCTCGACTCCCCCAACTCCAGGTGTTTCAATAGCTACAGGGACAAAGTCAAATTCCTGTTGCAATGTCTGTGTTGTTGTTGTTGTTGTTGTTGTTGTTGTTGTTGTAGTAGTTAGTAGTAGTAGTAGTAGTAGTAGTAGCAGCAGCAGCAGCAGCAGCAGCAGCAGCAGCAGCAGCTACCACCTCGTGGCACAGTGGTTAAATGCCTTGTACTGCAGGTAAAACTGTGTTCACGACCTGGGGTTCGATCCCAAGTAACAGGCCTAAGGTTCACTCAGCCTTCCATCCTTCCAGGGTCAGTAAAATGAGTACCCAGCTTGCTTGGGGGGGGATGTGTAGCCTGCATACTGTTATTAAACTGTAAACCAGAACAAAAGGACCCATGTCCTTTTGTTTGAAGTGGTATGGGGCGGTATATAAGCACAGCACTTTGCTTTTTTTTTTTTTTTTGCTTTATTTATTTATTTATTTATTTATTTATTTATTTATTTGCTGGACACCTCAATGGTTTAGGGCAGAGCCAGAGATTCCCCACTGGGCCTCCTTGACAGAGGCTGGACTTGAGTCCCTTCCAGTTCTAAGATTCTATAGGCTATATTTTGCCACAATGAGTATTTGTTTGTTCTTCCTTGGGTTTAGTTTGATTTTAATACAAATAGCTTAGGGTCTAGACTACACTATCCTCCTACATCAGTTTTTGTTTAGACAGAATAGGAGTTCTTCATTTTCTGCTTCCAGTTATGTAGCCTGTGTGATCTGCCTAGCCACAATGCTGCGGTTATTATTATTATTATTATTATTATTATTATTATTATTATTATTATTATTATTATTATTATTATTATTAATTGAGGTGTCCAGCAGATATATAAATATAATGTATATAAAATTCCCAAAGAATTTAAAGAGGAGTTTCACATTACTGACTGTCAGACAAGGGAACTGTTGATTGAAATGGGAGATATTATCCAGTAAGAATGTGACAAGTCTTATTCCTGCATTAAAAAGAAAAGAAAAGCCTCAATAGATGAGTGATGAAAGTCTCTAAATAATTAATGGCAGGTAGCATCAGTAAAAGATGGTATAAAGATGGTCAGGATTCTAAATGCAGTTTTTCAGGGACTTCATGTAGAAATACAGTACTATTTTAAAAAATTTCCTTCAGACAAATAGAAGAAAACAATGAAAGATCCAAGAAATCAAGAGAACACTTAGGCCAAGGTTAGGGATGCTGAAAGGTCAACTGGAAATATATTATCTGATGAGGCTAAAATATAAAGCTAGAAAGAGTATGTTGAGAACTGCATAGAAAAGATGAAAGGATGACAGACTCCTTTAAATAACAATTATTTCATGAAGACTCAGCAGTTCTAAGAGGCAAAAGCAAACCTGCAATCAAACAAGCAGAAGAAATGGAGTATTTTTTCTGTGTATAAGATTATATTTTTGTCTAACATTGTTAGACTAAAAATTGAGAGTCATCTTATACATGGAGGTCAGCTGAGAAGAGAGCCACATGGTTGTGAAACTGCAATTTTGGGTTGGAAAAGTGGGGGTTGTCTTATACATGAGTGTGTCTTATAGACAGAAAATACCGTACATCACCATGAGTAGATAGAACACCAATGGAGCCATTGCAAGTACAGAGACTGAACCTATCACAGCATTTTAGGAAAAACCACAGCAAGAGAAAAAAATAAAGAGTAGTTAGTTTAACACACAGTAAGAAACCAAACTAACAATAGTCCAAGAGAAGTAAGGAAGTATTTGACTAGGAATTGGGCCTTCACTGTGGTGGCACCGTCATTTTGGAATGGTCTCCCATCAGAGATATGTCAGGCTCCCTCCCTCCAGACTTTCAAGAAATTATTTAAAATGGCTCTGTTTGAAGAGGCCAGCAGGAACATTCTCCCCCTCAGGTAGCAGCTTGACTTGTGGTTGTATTACGGAGGGGTGTCGCCACTACTTCTGATTTATGCTGTCATTCAGGTCATTGTTTGAGTTTGACTTTTTATTTGGGAAGAGGTGGTTTGTGCCAGTTTTCTTTTCGGTTTTATTGTGTTGGTTGTTTATGGTTTTGTAGATGACTGCCCAGAGTAGTGGATTTTCATTAAGTAGGGTGATATAAAACTGAAAGAAAGAAAGAAAGAAAGAAAGAAAGAAAGAAAGAAAGAAAGAAAGAAAGAAAGAAAGAAAGAAAGAAAGAAAGAAAGAAAGAAAGAACAATCTAATCATAGAGGAGACATTAAAGAGAATCCATATCATATCAGTTCAATATTATTTTCATTGCCATGTCTCCTCCATATGGAATCCTGACATCTAGGGCTTGATGGGGGGGGGTAGAGTTCTCTACAGTCATTTGAGGGAATATAAGAGAACTTGTTAGCAGACAGCTCTAAGAACTTCCCTATAATCACAAATCCTAAGATTCTGTAAGATGGAACTACTGTCATGAAAGTGGAGTGAAACGGCTGCGGTTCTGTGTTGGAGATACATCCTGAGAATCCACATCTAGATTGTGATTTATAGGCAGCTATCATGCCTTCCAGGGGCTGTGGTGGCAAAGGCTTCCCTCATCAAGGCAGTTACTTCACGTCCTACCTTGTTCCGCGATTACATTCATTCCGTGACAGCGTTGTTTGAGGTCATGTGGTTTTGTCCCTGTTCAGTCCCCATTTCCGTTTTTGGATATTTCGATTTACTGGTCTTCCAGGATTTACACGTCTATGCTACAGAGTTTTCAGTACTTTCTTTAATAAACATTTGCACTGCATGGTTTTCCCATAGGGAAACTAATGTTGAATGCTGCTTTAGCCGCTGACCACTAGGTGGACACTGGTTGTTGCGTGACTGTTGTTACCCCATGGTCCCTTGTCTCGGAACAGGAACCAGGAATCAACCCTGACAAGAGAATTCCCCAGCCCAGGGGCAGGTACGGCTTGTCGCACTCTGTTCCCTAAGGAAGAGGACTAATTAAATATGTGCAGCGGTGTGCAGGCCCACCCAAACTACAAAACAAAATTCCCTGATTATCTGTGGAAAATCCCAGGGCATTTCCCAAATGCTGTGTAAAATGGGGGGGACCCTGAATGCTTTGAGTTACTGTGCATGTTATTAATACTGTGTTATTTTCTCCAGCAAAACTGCACTTTTAAAACTCTGCAATGTCTGCATGAGCAACTCCGGAGGAGCTACCTGCTGTAGTGATGTGATGACAGTCCAAAGAAATTGCAAACAAAGCATCTGTGTTTCATTTCTTCTCCCTCCCTCCTTTCCTTCAGTCTAGAATAACAGACATCTAAAAGAACTGGCATGCTGGAGGTGAAAAAGAAAGATGCCTAGCTACCAGACTCTCTCTGCTAATATTTAGTCTCCACCTTAATGTTTAGTCTCTGCAAGTTTCTTTTCTCTCTACAGTATCATTGTATCACAGTCTTAAGATCTTTCCAGGCCAATCCACTTGTTTTATTTCCCGAGGCATTTTAAGTCTCTTTAGTGATATTTTTTGCTCTTTTAAGCTATTGCTACTCTTTCAAACTGTTCTCTCTCTCTCTATTTACTCCATTTTAATTCATTGGTCCGAATCATGGTTAGTTACACTGCTGTTAGTACAGTGGTATAGATCACAGTGGCAAATTACTGCTAGTAATGACTTGCTACATGTGCACCTTTGTCCTGCTTGAGAGCTACAAAGAGACCCCTGGAGAGATGCATGTGGCCCACCCCAGCTCTTTATTAAATCAACATAATTGGCAGCATTCAGTGCTGCATTTTTAAATAGGGACTTGACACCTTCCTAGAGTTCACCCACCACCTCTGATCTCACCCAAATGAGGTCTGTTGCTCAGACTGATGTGGGTTGGAAATGTGATCCCTTTTCCACACAGGTACTGAATAACTCACTCGAAGCATCCATCCCGTTCTAGTTTTTCGTTGAATGTAACCCGCAAGTGGGCCAGGGAAAAATTATCAAAACTGATGCAGTTTCACAGTGGCAAATTACTGCTAGTAATGACTTTCTCTCCCTTACAAAGAGACCCCTGGAGAGATGCATCCAAGCTCTTTATTAAATCCATAATTGGCAGCATTCAGTGCTGCATTTTTAAATAGGGACTTGACACCTTCCTAGAGTTCACCCACCACCTCTGATCTCACCCAAATGAGGTCTGTTGCTCAGACTGATGTGGGTTGGAAATGTGATCCCTTTTCCACACAGGTACTGAATAACTCACTCGAAGCATCCATCCCCGTTCTAGTTTTTCGTTGAATGTAACCCAACTTGAGATTCCACACACATTTATTTATTTATTTATTTAAATACTTATATCCCGCTCCATCTTCCCAACGGGAACTCTGGGCGGCTATTCTCTCCCTTCCGCATCCAACTCTTAAAGCCTATTCCTCACCCTGTCTCAGCTCCTTGGAAGAGATATAAATAAGCCCTGCCCTTTTACGAACAACAGGAGAAGATGAAATACCTCCGGAACGTGAAGGGAGTTCAACTTCAATGCAAAGAAAGGTTCAGGACTCCTCACTCCCCACCCTAAGAAAGATCTGTGAAAATGTACACGGAGCAAAGGGCAAGAAGCAATGGTGCTGGGGAAGTTTACCATTTAGCATCTCCTTGGGCATTTATACACGACCCCTAAACTCCTGGGCAAATGGCTCCCAGCTCCGGAGCTTAAAAAGGTTTACCCACCAGCTCCGGAGTTAACAGGAAATTAAGTGTGACCCCGCCCACTTTAGCGCGTCTCAGCGCAGCTTTCAGGTACCTGCTCTTTGGAGGTGAAAATTATTTGATCCGGTGTAACGATAGTGAGTGCGGGGCTCTCCTTGCTTCTGTTTGTTGTTTTTTGGCTCCCGCCCCTTTAAGAGCTACTTTTACAGAGAGGAGAGGCAGAATGAGGTGAGCGGCATGCTTTTCTTTCTCTTTTTCTCCCTCCCCTCACGCAGCCAGCAGCCAGGAAGTGCGGAGGGGGTGGGGACACAGGAAGAGCGACGAACCCCTAAGATCTCTGGTCCGAATTTAAGTGGCCAGCAGATCTTAGGGGTCGTGTAAAAAGGCCCCTAGTCACTTCCTAGTAAAGCTAACTAGCTTTTTGGTTCACAGCAAAAATACAGGAGAGGAATGGGTTTTCTTTCTTTTCTCCTTTGCTTCCTCCTGGAAAGAACACTGGTAGGCCTGATACCGCAGCTCACCTTAGGGGAATGCCAATGTTATTTGCCCCACAGAAACCAGAAGAAAGAAACAGCTGATACATCCCAAGCAGGCCCATATGCCAAAAACAAAATAAAAACATATCAGGAAAAAGCAAAATAAAAAAATAAAGATGACAAAAACATTGTGACGCCTTAAGGACATGCGGTTGTATTTTAACATGAGTTTTCATGGGCAAATCCCAGGCAGTGGAACCAGTTACTTCTAGAGGTGTGAGTGCTCCAACACTGGAGGCATTCAAGAGAAATTTTGGACAACCCCAAATAACCTCCAGGGCCACCCTTCCAGGGGGTTAGTTAAATACTGCCTATTAGACAAGAACTCATATGTTACATACAGCACAGGTAGCAAAGTTTTATCATTTCAACCACCCATTCCCCTGACACTCCTATTTACTAGCAGTCTTCATTGTTTTTTCTTCTTGTTTTTATTTTATATTTGTATATATGGGCCATATGACCACAATAAACATGATTAGATTTGACAACCCCCTGGCAAAAATCATTTGATTTGTATTCCCGGATGGAGCAGGGGGGTTGGGCTTAGTGGCCTTATAGGCGCCTTCCAATTTCACTGTTCGGTGCATCTATTATTCCTCAGCTATAGGAATGGAATTACCGGTACATGCTTCCACTCTCTGTGGCTAAATGCAGTGCTTTCCATACTAGTAGTCTTAGAAAACATAGTCTGTGCACATGATTATATTTGTGGGTGTTTTTGTTTGTTTGTTTGTTTGTTTGTTTGTTTGTTTTTTTTTTTTGCCATTTTCCCTGATCGGCAGGAATGTTTTCTTTTCTAAAAAGAAAACAGTTCCCAAGGAGGCAAATTAGTCTGGATCGGAAGCAGAAGAAAAGAAAGGGTGATTGAATTGATTTTGTACTAATGTCATGTGGATATATTAAACCAATTTAAATCCATGTGCTACAGAACCACCTCTTCAGCAAGGTTAAATAGAATATGTGGATGAGCTCATTTCTCTGTACTTACATAAATCAAACAAATTCGTTTTTGATGAAAATCGGAGCCTCTACTACTATTTATTACAAGAAGAGGTTAAAAACCCCTTTCTCATTACCTAACCTTTATGCTCATTTTTCTCTCTCTCACCCCCTCGCCTACCAAGCCAGATATCTTTTTCTCACATTCTCTGCCCACCCTTCCCATAGCATTTAGCTTTCTGCTGCTTAAGGTCACTGAACTTTTTACTCAATGGCTGTTGGAAAAGATACACCCCTTCCCTTTCCTCTGATCCCCATTCAGTCCATGCAAAGCAGCAACAGCCACTGGCATTTTGTGTTGCTTGCATTGTTTGCATACTTGTGTTGCTGACTAGTGAGTAACATTTCTCACTGCAGAGTCAGAGATTAGAACTTCAGTTCTTCTCCACCAGGCATATCTGAACAACCAGCCTGTGTAACCTCAGGTAAACTCCACAATATTAGGATTCCTCTCAGAAAAAGACAAAAGTATGCCACCTCTAAGTATTCTCTATCTAGAAAACCCTGAAAGGGGTTGCTGTAAGTCAGAATTCACAGCATATTGTTGTTCTCCTTGTTGTATTGTGTTATTTGTTATTTGTGCAATTTCCCTTAGTTTGCAGGGGCACACGGAAACGATGCTTCCTCTTGTTCTTCTTCCCAAGAGCACTATAAAAGAATTTGCCCTCTTGGCAGGCAAGAAACATTTGTGGTTCTTCACAAGGCCAAAACAAGCAAGAATCTACATCCCTAGTTTTGAACCCTTTGAACAATCCTCTCTGAGAAACACTCAAACCTGGGAAGAGAATGGCCGAGAGCATTTCTTGAAATACAGTGACACCCTCACCCCCGCCTATTGCAGGGGTTAGGGACCTGACCTTGACCTGCGATAATTGAAAATCTGTGATATGTGGAGGAAGGTCGGGGCAGGCCTGGGGGTCTAGGAGGGGCCCTTGTACTAAGAAGGGGGCCTTTTTACTTTCTAGGCGTGGATGGCCTAGAATGGCCCTCAGAGGCCTCAGAAATGGTTTTTGGTAAACTGGAAGTGACTTCTGGTTCACAGGGAAGCCATTTTGGGGGTTCCAGAAGGCCCAGGAAAGCCCTCACAGGCCTGGTCGGGGCATCACCAGTCCTGGGATAATTATGGGAGTCCTGAAACAGGCCTTTCCCCCTTAAACCAGGGGCCCTTTTTCATATACTTTTTTCATATACTGTGGTCCCACGATATAGCGAGACCGCAGTATATGAAACGCAAACGGCCGGGGACCACTGTAGTTGTGAAATACATCACTATATCTCATGTGGTGTCCTTCACTGAAAGGGTTCAGGAGCAGCTGGCAGTTCGCAGTCACCTGAAGCGTGACACTATGCCTTTCTATACACCCCAGAAGCTGCTTACCCTCAGCAGGAGCTCCCTAGCTTTGCCTTCAGGCTTGCTTTGCTCGTAGGCTGGCAGCAGGACTATCAGGAGACCTTTGGACAACCAACTATTAAGGAATTAGGAGGCTGGTCAAATAATTCCAAACAGGGCAAGTGAATCAGCTCCAGAATATAGAAGGCAGTCCAAGGGAGAAACAGCAACATAATTGGATGGCTGTGGGTCCTGCTGAAGTCGGGAGGACTGAGTAATGGATTGAGAGAGGGAAGCAGATATCCTAGGAGAGATTTGACAGCCTTCTTCCCACATTTGCAGCAGCACATGTTAAGTGTTGAAGCTCAGCTCTGTGATGAGTGATGACCCATAATGCCTCTCCTATAGTTTCAACCTATGGCAATCCAACTAGGGTTTCAGAGTCATGTGAGATATTTATGGAACAACTTTACCAGAGACCCCTAGACACACCCTAAGAGTTTCCATGACTGAGAAGGTTTCCCAAAATATGACCAGTAATGACGAGGACAACCAATGCTGAACAGGAAAGCACCATGGTGACACTGCATCTGTTTTGAATGTGGAAGGTCCATGTTTTATCCCTGGTGTCTCTGAGTAAGGCTAGGGGAGATAGCTATCTGAAAACTTGGACAGCCACTGCCCACAGGTGGACCAAGGGTTGAAGATATGCAAAGCATCCTATGCTCCTCAATTACCTATTCAACTCTCCCGATTCAGGCACACCTGAAAAGGGAGAAGCAGCAATTGAGATTTCCAAAGAATCCCACCTTCCCCCTTGAAAGTCTCCCTGCCCTTTTCCTGGCTGCCAAGTTGGGGGAGCCAACAGAGTATAACTGGGACTCTCCAGGGAACTACTGACATCCCAGAGGACATTTCCTGGCTTTAACAAGTCCTGCAGCTGTAGAGCTGGCAGCGAGACTGTTTGAAGGACACAACGATCCCCCTGGGTTCTGGGGTGGGGTAATTTCCTCACCTCTACCAATCTACCACTAGGCAGCCGCCACACGCTGCTTAATGGAAGAATTGGACCCGCTTTGCTTATACTCCAGTAGCTAGGCTATGAGGTGAAATGAGTTGCATGTCCAACTCGGCCACAAGCATGGGACTCCTCCATCCCTCCCACCTTCCCTACAGCTGCCCCTTCAGTCCCACAGCAAGTACGTACACTTCCTATCAATATGCCCTTCATATCACAAGGGAGGCATACTTTGTATCTAAGTCATCAGTTTTTTCTTCATCAAATTGCCTTTCTGCAGCTACAATAACATTTATTTAATTTGGTTCCCATCCCATGCCCACTTATCTGGGAATAAGGCTGGTTTAACTCAGTGAAGCTTCCTTCTCAGCAGGGGCAAGGAGGATTGCAGTGTTCAAAGGACAGTTGCCCAGAAGCAAATGGCTCAGTGTAATGAAACTTGATTCAGTTTAAAATGCTAAGAGCAGCAACCTAGCGACACATCCCGAATCCTAGTTGAATTTAGAGACCTACCAGAATGATAGTATTTTGGTCTTAACTCAAATCACTTTTTATTGGTTCTGCCAAAAAGGGACGGGGGTGTTGGTGGCAGCTTAACGTTTCAAGAACAAATTGCATCAGCTCTTCTGACACTGAGCCTATTGATGTTCCGACTGAGTTCTTTAAAAAGAAAATAGCTTCTGAAATATTAGCACTCTGTATTGTTTGTTCAAGTTTGATCTGAGGTAGCTGGAGCAGTGGGAATGGTCTCTCAAACGTCCTTTTTTATCTATACCAGGACTGTGATCGCCATCCAAAGAGGAGTTTAGTGCAGACATGTTCTATTCAACTTAATGGGGCTGGGTTCCAAACAAATGCATTTAGATTTCTAGTGCACTCTTGAGTTACCTTCTCCTGTAGTATTCGGGTGGGGATAATTGCACATTGGTGCAGGGGATAGTGCAGTTTGTCATTGTTCCAGCAACGTCTTCCTTGTAAATTAGAAGCGAAGATCCTCTCACTTCCTAGACATTTTGGATTACATCTCCCAGAAATCCTTACAAGTGGGTATGTGCCAGCACCTGAAGTCCAAAACAGTTACAGGGTCAAAAGTTCCTTGCTACTGATTTAAACAAGCATCATTTGCTTGTTTGGGAAATTAGTTCCACAAAGTCCTGTTACTTATTCTACTCAAGATTAGGAGTTAGGGCAAGGGACACAGCCTTATTGCTATGGGGAAGGAAGCTGCAGAAGACTTGGCAGGAAGGTTTAATCCCCTCCCACCCTGGAAAAAAAATCTCTTATCTGGACATATTGTTCTCATTGGAGGAGATCATTCATGGGCACCAACAGGAGATGTTCTCCCAATGGAAACCAATAGGCATGGGGTTTTTCTGTTATTTGTCTACAATTTCCTTAGACCTCCATTTTGAGAGTTGCACCTGACAGGCAGCTAAATGCAGCTCACCTGGCACAAAAGTCTAAGCTGGAAAACGTTGTGGCTTAGCTAGGCCTAGCTTTTTTGGGGAAAGGAAGATGCCCCACTGCTAGCCGGGATCTTCCTTTCTAAACAGGAAGCTAGGTAGAACTAGGCCACAGCCCTACCAACTAGACCTTTCATTCAGGTAAGTCACTGCTGTCATAGGTTGAACTCTCAGAACAGAGAATTATGGAAAGTGTAATCCAAATAATTTTTAAAATCCCATTCTCAGTAATTTTACTGAGGAACAAAACAAGGGGGGAAAGGGTTGATTTTCTCATCCATGTCTTCTGGATTATCAGACCCCACCCCACCCCACACTCCTTTCCAAGGTCGCTATTTGCATTCGAAAATTTCCAGCCATTCAATGCAAAGACATACTGGAACTTTATAATCACTGAAAATGTGACTTTACGTCTGCCTGCTGCACATGTGAAGTATTATTCAGTATTCAAATGCTGCATTCCTCCACTACCTGATAAAAAACATTCTACAGCTTTGAATTCCTTCCATACTGTCTCACGCTTCCATCTGACTCATTTATGATACTATTATTTTTCCTGAAATAATTTGTAAACTCGGTCTGATTCATGCCTGGGATTTATTATAGACTGCAAATGTGGGTGGAGTGCACCCTTTTCAGCTCAGTATGACACCATCCAGTGACATTTCCCAACATTCCCCGTGAGCAAATATTAAGCTTGGAAAGTTGGAATCTAAACTTTGTGAGTGCCTTTCACCTTTTATGGTTCTTCCAGTATTCCAAAATGGGTCCTCTTATGTGGCGTGTTTCTTTTCAGAAGTGTGATGGAACTTCTGGGAGGTGGTGGTGGGAAAATAAGATTACATTCACTCTGATCCTAATTCTTCATTCACTGAACCAGCACAACACTGAATGATAGCTTCCATGTCATGAAAAGTACGAGTTCTCCTGCAATTTTTGTGGGTCAGAATGAAAGATGAGCACAAACTACCAGTGTGGTGGTGTGCTGGTTCAGTGCACAGCCAAACAGGAGTTTCATAGTTTGGTGCCCCACCACCTCCAATGGGTGCCCATGCAGCCGCAGCACCCAGTGGAGGTAGGGCTAGGATGCGGCTTCCAAGGGGGTGCCCAGGGCACCAAACTGCAGAGCACCTGTTCAGCAATCTACCAAATAAGCACAAAGGAGCAGTTCGTGCCCTTCTCTAGTTGGAACTCATCTAGTTGGAAGCCCACTGCCTAGTTGTGGATACCACATCTAAATGACAGAATGAGTAAACTGGGAGGAGGGGGGCTCAAATGAAGGCTGCGAGAAGAAGCCTATCAGGAAAAGAAGATTGAAGGTGCCAGGCATGTGTGACCTGGAGAAGGGAAAACCAAGGAGGAGGGCTTGGACATGTTATTCAAATCAGAGAACAGTAGGGATGGACATGAAACGGAAAAGCTGTCTGTTGGTTTCATTCTGTTTCCCCCCCTGCATTTCATTTCGTTTCGTTTCATACGAATTTTTACTTTTAAAAAAATCATACAAATGAAACGCTAAACAAAATGCATCATTACTTTTGGGGGTCCAGTGGTGGTGGGCTTAGGCCAGCCTGCCAGGCCTGCTCCTGCCCTTTCCTCTCTGGGGGCAGCGACAGCAAGGCCTCCTGTTTGGCCCGTTTGCCCTCTTATTGTCAGCGGCAACGGCACAGCAGCAGCAAGGCCTCCTGCCGGGCCTGCTCGCCCTTTCTTCTTTGGCCGTGGCTACAGTTCTTCGGAAGTGGCAAGCGGCAAGTCCTCCTGCTGGGCCCACTCATTCTTTTCTCTTTGGCTGCAGCTGCGACTCTTCAGTGACGGCGCACCACCAAGGCCTCCCACCGGGCCTGCTCGCCCTCTCCAGATGCGGCAGTGGCTCTTCAGTGGTGGTGGCAGAGGTGACAGGGCCTGTGAGCACAGCAGGTAAGGGAGATGCAGCCGTTTTACAGATAAGATGAAACGGTTTGTTTACATGGTAAAAAAAAAATTCATTTCATCTGTAGCGAAATGCTGCTTCCTCGTTTCATTTTGTTACATTTCGTTACATAAAGCGATGAAACAGCATTTTGTTTTACATTTTGTGCCCATCTGTAGAGATCAGAAAATATTGCAGTGAGGCCAGGTCACAACTGTCGTGGCCTCTGGAGGGAGTAATCTAAAAAACAAACATCTTTCATCTCTGATCCGAATTCTTCTGATCCATGACTTTTTCTCTGTTACCTGAAAGGACCAAGACTAGCTCTAGGAGGCTTAAGTTACAGGATGGTAGAGTTGGTCTAAATCAGTGTTGGTGAACGTATGGCACGGGTGCCAAAGGTGGCACCTGACATTGCCCCTTCACAGCCACCTGTATTCAGGTTAAATTGCTGTATTGGCACTGTATGAAACATTAGTGGTCTAAATAGTATGAGGAACTTCTGAAGAGTAAAATGAGTTCAAAGATGGGGTCAGAGGGGACTCTTCCTTGCAGCAGGACTCTTCAAGCAG
This sequence comes from Phrynocephalus forsythii, assembly GCA_029282475.1. NCBI lineage: Eukaryota > Metazoa > Chordata > Lepidosauria > Squamata > Agamidae > Phrynocephalus > Phrynocephalus forsythii. Next base: position 152,763,744 of record JAPFRF010000002.1, read on the forward strand.
AGGTAGGACAGCCGTCTGCGGTGTGTTGCGTTCACCGTGAATCTCCACCGAGCAAGAGATGGGGAGGCAACCTGTTCCTCCAGTTCTGATTCTGCCACTCCCTTGGCAATAACAACAAAAAGTTTGTTATCTTCTAACCCTATTTGATGATACAGGGCAGTACCTACTGAAATTGAATATCAGCAGGCGACTTATTGAATTCTAAAGAGCATTTGTTCTTTAGTGGGGGATGCTTCTTTTGTGCCAATGCTGAGATGTTGTGCTTGTTCTCTGTCCACCCCACCCCTGTCCTTAGAGGATATTGCTTTCTGAATAAAAGACTAGTGTACTACTAAAATAAAGACATAGGGAGCAGGGAAGAAAGAGAAAAGAAGCTCTGATTATCCTCTCAATATACCGGCCTGGAGGTCTAACAATGTTCCTAACGTGAACACGACCCATTGGGAGCATGAGTCATGTACTGCTGCTACTTCCAGATGCTTGTTTTTTCTTGGCGGCTATATTTTTTAAGACTGAACATGCCGCTCCCCTTTCATTTGCCAGATACGCAGCTGCAAAGTGAGGAATGAAAACGTCCCTGTGGAACATGTCTAAAATCTCAGTAATCCACGTTGGGTACTTCCAGGCAAGATGTGAGAAGATCAGTGGGACGCTGAAGATTCCCCCACCCCAGCGTTGCACCATAATAACAGAATGACAGCAACCAGGATGTTAATAGCAAAAGGGGGTTGAAACGCAATTCCCAGCTCTGAACAATGGGCCAGCTCTGCGTGTACCGAGTGTATTCACGATGCAAATCGAAATCAATATAGATGCCAAGCCACAAAGAGGAATTCTGAACAACATTCTGCCTGCTACGGCTTAAAGAAGTGTCACTCATCGCTCAGCAGCAACATTTCTAGAGCTCCCTTCATGCTACAACGCGAAAGAAACAACATGCCTTCTATCCAGGCTTTTATTGGGGGGGATATATTGCCTCACTCATCAGGAAGGGGACATCCATACAATGGCATCTGCTCTTGGTACCCTTCCTGTTTCTTCTCACTGTCTCCTCTTTCCATTTTCTTAATAATTGTAGGCCCTGGTTTTCTAGATAGAGAGTAATCGGAAGTTGTGTACCATTCTCTTCTTCAGAGGCCATCCTGGGACCATGCAGCTTGACCAAGGCCACACAGGCTAGTTCTTCTCAAAGAAGCTAAAGAGAGGAATGAACTCTCAAGTACCTGACTAATAAATCTGGTTGGTGCTCCAATCCTATTGTCCCTAGGATCCATACAATGTTACTCTACTTCATTTCCTTTATATGCCACTTTTCTCAAAGAAAGAGAGAGAGAGAGAGAGAGAGAGGAAGGAAGGAAGGAAGGAAGGAAGGAAGGAAGGAAGGAAGGAAGGAAGGAAGGAAGGGGGATTCAGTGTGGCACAGAGGAATATTATAGAAGAAAGTGCAAAACACATCAAAAAAACCAATCATTAACATTAAATTAAAAATCCAGTTTAAAACAATTGACCACATAAAGTATCCACACACTGCTAAAAAAATGCTGCCCCTACTTGCTAATAAGCTTCCTCTACAGTTGTGAAAAGGCTGCCAGACTGAATTTGTCAGCTAAGGGAAGAGAATAGAGAGGAGGCCAGTCTGACCTCTCTTGTAGAGGAGTTCCACAGCCCCTGAGGGATGCTTTTTAAAGCCTTTGGCTGGTCCATGTGAGCGTACACAGCACTCATCCATTTCAGACTCATCCAGAGCCTTTCCACATAGTTCCTTGCCCTATGGGAACTTGTACTGCTTTTCTGGTCTAACTGGGTATTCTTGCATTTGTACTTTGTATTGGACACACGGTCCCCTATAAACTTCAATGGAATTACAAAGATACCAAGAAGTAACTGCCACCCTCCCATGCCAACAAGAAGACACATGGAGTCTCAGCAATAGCAAATCAGCACTGCAACCAGTAGGTAATATTTAATCTGAACCTCATGAGTTACCTAAATTATCACCTGAATTGCCAGATGAAGGACTTGGGTTTTTTGTGCCGCCGCCCCCACCTCCCTAGCCAAGCAGAAACATTTCCCTTTCAAAGAAATACCATACTGGAAGGCATGTGTGCACATGGCCTGTGCCCCTTTCTTTTAAGAACTGAAGCAAGTTATCCAGTCCACAAGTGCCACAGCTATAACTTTAAAAGAACAGCTTTAAAACAAATCCACACACTGAAACAACAGCCTCTAAGGTAGCCTGCATCTGACAAAGTGGTTCTGATCCACTGTGGTGGCCCATAAATGTATTGCCTACTGTTGCATTTCTATTTTGTAATGACCACAATACAATTTTTGCATAGATTGATTCCCTTTTATTTCTCTTGTAGAAGACAATTCATTGTATTTCCTTAATAAAATCAAGCTCAAGTTTCCAGAGCTTTTTGGTCTGAAATCACTGCAAGGAGAAAACTGACTATCCAGCATTAGAGATGGGCATGAAATGAATTTTTAATTCATTTCATTATTTGTTTTTCATTTTGTTAGCTAATAAAACGAATAATGAACCAACCCATCAAAGAAAAATGAAACAAAATGGAAATTTCTGTTTCGTTCATTTCGTTTTTCATTCTGGACACCTACCTTGAGTCATGTAGAGTCCCGATCTTCTCTTCTGCTGGAACTCTGGTGGCAAATGGGGCACTGGGAAGCAAGCGTCTCTCAGCTGTGGAAAAAATAAAACAGCCCCCATCACTAGGGACTTTTAAAAAAATAAAAAAATAAAAAAATAAAAAATTAAATGCACCCACCCAGCCTGGGAGCTGCATGGTCGGCCTTGCAAAATAAAAATGAAAAATGAAAAAATTAAAAATCTCAGACCTGGCCCCAGGGGCTGCGTGGTCAGCGCTGGACATTTTTTAAAAAAATAAAAACATTAAAAATGGTGCCAGCCCAGGCCAGTACTTTAAAAATATAAATAAATAAATAACCTTGGTCTTGTCCCCATCAAGCACTAGCCAGAAGTAATCTATCTATCTATCTATCTATATCGATATATCAATATATCGATATATGTACATATAGATATTTTAAAATGGGATGCAGGGAAGCAAGTGACTCTCAGCTGTGGGGAGTGAAGCCCCCAGCTTTGGAGGCCTCATGCCAGTTGGCCGGATCCCAGAGCGGCCGGTGACAATGAGAAGCCTCTGCGGAGGGGGCTTCAGAGTCATCCCGCTGCCCAGCACGGCCACTGCCGGGCCTCCGAAGGTGGCGGAGAGGCCTACTGCTGCCCGGTGAGGTCTACTGCCGCCAGCTTGGCCGCTGCCAGAGCCTTCCAGGCATCTGCCAATGACAACTATGATGATGACGATCTGCCATGGAGCGGCCTGGCGAGGCAACAAGGAGGGTTTTGAGTAGCGGTGGCTGCCACCACGATCACTAGCCAGCTGGAGTGGGTGAGCGGCCGGCAGGCCAGCCTAGGCCCCCCACTGCCACCGCTGGGAACATGGCAGCCGCTGCCAGCCAGGTAACCCGAACCAGTTCATTTTAGTTTGTTTGCACAAGTTTTTGTTTTAAAAATTTGTACAAAGTGAAACAAAACAAACTGGGTGTGTGTGTGTAACAGAACGAACCAAGCCATTGATTTTCTATTTCATGCTCACCTCTATCCAGCATATTACACTGGTGTGGGCAAGTGTTTTACATATGACACTGACTGTCTTCCATTTAGCAAATTTCAGTCTCAAAAGAAGCAAACCTCTATTTGGTCTTCAAGCACTATCATTTTACCTGACAGGCAATCATTTTAGATCATATAAAAGAGCCAACCATCTGTTCTGAGTTTTGTTTTGTTTTTACAGATGAATACCTATTGTTTAAATAATTCTCTCTCTCTCTCTCTCTCTCTCTCTCTCTCTCTCTCTCTCTCTCACACACACACACACACACACACACACACACACACACACAGCTCTTCCAGACGGGACACCTGATTTTGTACTGATGAGCCTGGTATTTATCCTACTTGGCCTATCTCAGTAAGGATAATGACAAAAAAATGACAAAATCCAAGGCTTTCCATGGTATTTTTGTCTCTCCTGCAAAATGTGGTTTATTTCTTATCTCACTTAGGGTGTAACTACAGAATGATTTGGCTTTGCTGTGATTTGATTCGCAGCTGGTATTACATCTGAAGTTCTTCATAAACATTTATTTATTTATTTATTTATTTATTTATTTATTTATTTATTTATTTATCCCACTGTGAGGGGCCTTCCCAGGGAGAAGACCTGACCCAGGGTACACCATTTGCCGCATCGTGCAAGGGCGAAGAAGAGGGGTGGCACGTGACTGTACAGAAAGGACACTCTGTTGGGCTGGAGGGACTACCATGCGGGGACCCAAAGAAAGAGGTGGCAGAGGATTCTGAGTGACGGAGGAGTGGGAGGAGCTAGAAGACACCGGCGATATAAAAGAGGATAAGGAAGAGAGGAGGAAAGCCTGTGTGGGAGAGTGGGAGAAGGAGGGTGATGCGGAGGAATGGAGGGTGTACATCTTCTGCAACCCTAAGGCTCCCTGATGAAGATGGGACCCTTCCCTGGGCGTGGATGGGCCAATTCCCTGGAGCGGGCGGTGGAGTGGGCTCGCCACCTGTGCTGTGGGATCCTATGCGCCAGGCGTGGACCTGCCCTTCAGAACCCTTACGACCGGGAGCGGTTCCAGAAACTTCCTTATCCACAGGACTCATGAATTGGGAATGGACAAATTGGGACTACCTATTGGACGTTAAAGTTGTGGAAGGTGCTGGTGACCCCACCAAAGTTGTTATTCATTTGCTGGGAGTTATTGATATAATAAAAGTTTACATTTTGAACCACTGTCTCCATTTCTTCCTGGGACAGAGGAATCAGAATCGCCTGTAACTGAACCAAACCCCACTCACACCCACCCTGTAAATCGACATGTGGGATGATTACAGCAATTAAATCAATCAGTTTAAAAACAATATTAGAATATTAAAACCACTGCACTCTTAATTACATTCCACTCTGTAATTCCTCCCTTTATATTAATGCAGATGCACCTTGATAAAATTTGAACTTATTTTCCTTGTCTTTTCTCAGAGAACTGACATTGGATCTTGTAACAGACTTGAATAGAGTGACAGAGAAAGAAACAGAGGGAGAGCTCTGAAGTAAAGTAAAGTCTCACATACATCATAAGGTCACCTCTTCTCACGATTGGAGAAGGGGCTACAGTGCTCTTTGACAGGCCTGCTTTCATGCAGGTGAACTGATGGAAGTTAGGGTTCAGAGGGTGTGGGTATTTCAGTTAATAGATATGTCAGTGCCAACTTAATGGCTTTTCGGAAAGTATAATATTGGCCATTGGGTCTTAACCTTTTCCCAGTTGCAAGGGAAGAAATATTCTTATAAGTGTATGTTGATTTTTCCCCTTATTGATTAATGATAATTGTTGAGCAAGATAAACCATAATGACTTGCTAAAGTACAATCAATTTGCCTCTTTCAACAAATCTGGTGAATTGTAGCCAAAGCTACTATGTAACTTGTCTACTATTAGGGACCAAAATTTGGTTCAGGGCTGCTATATGCTTACAGCATCCAAGTCAAATTAGTTGGTAACGTAGGAACATGCTAAGCAAGTTTCATTACATACTGAGCAAACATACCAGTGCACATAGTATCAAAAAGGAAGGGTGATGTGCTGCCATGATGAAGCACAAATTTAAGCTAGATCGTAAAAAGTGGCTCCACCCTACCTGGCCATCTCGGCATGAATCTAATGCCCACAAAATCTGTACTGTTATCCCTCAAATATTTAAACAGAGCTTTTGTGGTACACAGTACATAGTAAATCAGATTTTCTCAGATGGGATGTGATTTGCCACAGTGCAGTTTGGAGTTAGTGTTTGCTCATTGCTAAGACAGGGAAGGGTGCTTTACCCTTCAGAAATTTCATGGAACTGTTTGCAAGCCCTCCCTTTTAATTTCATTTTGAGTTATGAGCCCTCTTTTGCTGAATGCCAATTACTGAAATTTACATCCCATGCTTTATGCAATGTATGATCCAAAATTTATAAAGTTAGGTCCCTGGCTTTGGCATTAGCCCTCAGACATTGAATTGCCACTGCTGTGGATGGGCCTTGGCTATGGGACATATCTGAATAGAAGGGATGGAGAAACACATCAGTGGTAGAAATGGCATTTATTAGACCTGCCTAAGATAAGCAATAAAATAATGTATTTACCCAAGGGGTGATATGGTAGGAACTTTATTTTTCATGCTTCAAAAAAGTTCATGCTTTCTCTTTGAAGCAGAGTCAATGCTGTAATCACATCTCAAGTACAGTATATGCAACTTGGGATTCAAAATTACAGATTTGGGACCCTTGTGGTTCACACATTGTGATGTGTCCTCTTTAATCAGACAGTCATTTACATCCCTATTGTGGGCAGCTGAGTATGCATGGTATTCAACTTTAGGCTGGAACCTGGTCCAGACGGCCATGTTAAAGGGACAAAGCATGGAGACAGATGTGGGACAGGTTCATGGAGCCTGCATCCCAGGGTATTCAGAGTAACACCTACACTGTGTTGAGCCACATGGTGGCTTGGCCTATGAGGGCCATGTTGAAATGGATGAGACTGGGATTCAGAGTAAACACCTATCATGATGTGGAGCCACATGGTGGCTGGGCCCATGGGGATCACGCTGAAATGGAGGAGATCAGGAGCGAGTAAGCACCTGTAATGGTGTTGAGTAACATGGTGGCTGGGCTTATGAAGGCCATGTTGAATTGGAGGAAACTGGAAGGCATGCACTGGGATGGGTTCAAGTAAGCCGCATTCCATGGTGCTCCGGATGTGACTTTGTCATTGTGTTGATCCACAGTAGTGGAGATGACTTGACCCAGCTGTTGGGCAAGTGGCAGATACTTCAGGTTAAATTTGCCCTGAGGAATCTTAGAGACAGGTTTGTTCATGTTGAGACTAATGGGTCCAATATTGTGCAACATTTCATTTAGTTATAGGCATGGGACCCCACATTAAAAATAATATATTTTAAAAAAAAAAATTAAGACCCCAAAAGGTGTAATTAGGGAAATGTGCAACTATTAATTGAGGGTTAAGTTAAGATTTAATTTAAAAAAACATTCTGATCTGAAGGGGGCTTTGGTCTGAGATAGGGACTCAGTAGGGAAAAGAGAGCATACTATGTAGCCCCCTTTCTGTGGTGGGTAATGCAAGTGGAAAATTTAAGTCAAGTGAAATGTATTGAACAGTGAGCCAGTAGCCCTCAATATGAACTAGGAAATATATTAGGAAATTAGGAACGTTAGATGTTAGATATGAATAGCTTCAAAGATTAGGAATAAAGGCTGCCCAGACCTCATGTTTTGGGAGGGTGCTGGATTGGTGGGCAGCGCCCTTCTAATAATATTAGGAGTCATTAACTGATCATCTTGCACTACATTCAGCCCCCCTTGTTTAAGGGATGTTTAACAGTTGAATTGAGTGAATTTCATACCACTAAATTGTGAACCAATTTTAATCCCACAAACATGTCTTGCCTCTTTATTTCCGGGCTGGGAGGGCAATGGAAGCTCCGAACAGCCATAGTGCTGGGCGGGACCACTTTGCCACCTGCCTGGCTAGCATCATGTTTGTGCAGCCTAGGGGCTGCCCAGCAGAGACCAAAATCTTCATAAGGCCTCACTGTGTGGTGAGAGGCCTCTTTTGGAATTTAGCCATCTTCCCTCCCTCCCTCCCAATTGAGAGAATGAGAGTAGCTGGTCGCATAAGGGCCAGATGGGATTTTTTTTTGGCTGCTACTCAATTGGACTGGAATGGCAGTGTGTTTTTGCCCATCCCATTCTCTGTAAGGCAAAGGGAGGTTTATAACCAGTCACAATTGGCAGGTAGTGAAAGCAGAAAATTTAAGTCAGGTGAAATCTATTGAATAATATTCCCTAGTTACCCGGTAGTCCTCAGCATGAATTAGGAACATTAAGAACATTAGGTGTTAGGTATGTTGTTGTTGTTCAGTCATTCAGTCGTGTCCGACTCTTCGTGACCCCATGGACCAGAGCTCGCCAGGCCTTCCTATCCTCCACTGCCTCCCGGAGTTTTGTCAAATTCATTTTGGTTGCATCGATGACACTGTCCAACCATCACATTCTCTGTCGTCCTCTTTTCCTTTTGGCTTTGATTTTTCCCAGCATCAGGGACTTTTCCAAGGAGTCCTCTCTTCTCATGAGGTGGCCAAAGTACTGGAGCCTCGGCTTCAAAATCTGTCCTTCCAGGGAACATTCAGGGCTGATTTCTTTCAGAATGGATAGGTTTGATCTCTTTGCAGTCCAGGGGACTCTCAAGACTCTCCTCCAGCACAACAGCTCAAAAGCATCGATTCTGCAGCGATGCACCTTCTTTATAGTCCAGCTCTCACTTCCATACATCACTACTGGAAAAACCATAGCTTTGACTATCCTGACCTTAGTTGGCAAAGTGATGTCTCTGCTCTTTAGGATGCTATCTAGGTTTGCCATTGCTTTCCTCCCAAGAAGCAGGCGTCTTTTTATTTCGTTGCTGCAGTCGGCATCTGCAGTGATCAAGGAGCCCAAGAAAATAAACTCTGTCCTTGCCTCCATTTCTGTTAGGTATAAATAGGTTCAAAGATTAGGAATTAGGGCTGCCCAGACCGCAGGTTTTAGGAGGGTGCTGAACAGGTGGGCAGTGCCTTTCTAATAATATTAGGAATCATTAACTGATCTGCTTGCACTACATTCAGGCCCCCTTGTTTAAGGGATATTTAACAGTTTAATTGAGTGAATTTCATACCAATAAATTGTGGCCCAGTTTTAATCCCACAAATGTGTCTTGCCTCTTTATTTCTGGACTGAAAGTGCAAAGGAAGATTTAATTTCTTTAACATCTGGGGCCGCTAACCTAGCCTTGTTCATAAACACAAATGAAAACATGCAAAACAGCCACCAGCATTTCCATATTACCTCACTTGTGCCTCAAATGCTGAGCTTTCTTTCTATGGAGTTGAGTCCCTGAAGAGCTGGAAGATAAGAAATCAAATGATGTGGATGTCCATGTGTGAAGTCGTCCTTTGTTATTCCCAGTAACTACTTTGCTTATCTTTGAGGCTTCATTTACCTTTTCAATAGGGACATGAGATTGGTTTGTTGAAGCACTGATCGGAGAGATAACTGTTTGGAAATGTGAAGAAGTTAAGTTGATGGCACTGTTGAATGGTTGGTTGGTTAGTTTTGCTTGCTTTATGGATTTACATGCCACTCTGCAGTAAAGGTATTTCCAGATCATAGGAATAAAACTGTAAAACATTTACAAGACTCAGAAGACAGCAGATAAAAGCAGTATAAAAACAGTACATATTGTTTCGTTGTTACATTTATATACCTTATCTTTGGTACAAAGAGGTTTAAAGCCAGATGACAAAACAGATTAGAACAGTAAAATTTCCAGGGCAGCAGCACCTATAGTTTTTTCCAGCAAATGAACTTGTCCTGTGGCACCTCAACAACTAACAAATTTTATTTTGCATTGGTTTCTGCATACTGGAACCCACTCCACCAGAGACAAACATTACAACAGTGAAGAATTTTCTATAAAAGACAAACATCACACACACTCAAAGTGGTCTCACTAATACAACAATTTTTTTAACATGGCTTAAAGTTGATCTATACAATACATCAAACAAGTATCATAAAACAAAGCATCATTTTTCAAGCAAGCATACAGGGGTTGAAGTCTTCATGCTTAAAGTGTACCCCTGGTTTTTCACTTGTTGAACAACACACAACATATGGGCACTAATTTCCCCTCTTTTTTTCCTTTTATTTTAACTAGATTCTATGCTGTGCACACTTTTAGAAGATTTATTTATTTATTATTATTTGTTTGTTTCTCAGATTTGTATACTGCCCCATTAGTGCAAAGCATTGTTCTGGGCAGTTGACAGCCAATTTTAAAACACAGCATGAAACCAATCAAGAGATGAAACCAGATGGCACAAGAAGGGTGATTCCAAATATAGGGCAACACACAAGGTATAAAACTCAGGCCAGATAGTATTGGAAGGCTTCTCTATAAACAATCAGAAGCCTTCTGAATGTTAGGAGGGAGACAGCCCATCGCAGCTCCACTGGGAGATGGTTCCACACTGTTGCTTCAGTGAAGAAGGGTGATTTCGTGACAGTGAACGAATCTGATTGTCCTTATAATTTTTTATTTCCCTTACTTCGATACCATGTTTTAGTGGGCTTTATTTCAGTCCTCTGACCTGACTGGGCCTTTACATTCACCTCCTTGCATTGAGTTTTGAAGGATGTGAAGGATCATAGGATCATAGAATCATAGAATCATAGAATTGGAAGAGACCTCAAGGGCCATCTAGTCCAACCCCCTGCCATGCAGGAACCCCATCACAATATTTCCGACAGATGGCCATCCAGCCTCTGCTTAAAAACCTCCAAAGAAGGAGACTCAACCACCCTCCGCGGCAGGATATTCCACTGCCGAACAGCTCTAACTGTCATGAAGTTTTTACTAATGTTCAAATAGAATATCTTTTCTTGTAGTTTGAAACCATTGCCCCGAGTCCTAGTCTCTGAAGCCATGGAAAACAAACCTGTTCCCTCTTCAATATGACATCCTTTCAAATATTTAAACATGGCTATCATATCCCCCCTCAGCCTTCTTTTAGAGAGGTTAAACATTCCCAGTTCCCTAAGTCATTCCTCATAAGACATTTCCTCCAGACCCTCAACCATCCTGGTCGCCCGCCTCTGCACCCGCTCGAGGTTGTACACAAAGTATTGGTATCTAGATCCACTTTCTCTATGACTGTCAAATCCAATGAAATTGTGTTCCATCTTCACGTACTATCCATGTACAGTGCCATGGAAAGTCTTAGGATCTCTGGATCCTGAGAGTGAGCTTCTAATGCTTTCCCCCTCTACTACTACCAGTGTTCCATTCTTACTGCAACCCAGTTCTACATGGCAGTGGTGCCATGTAAGTTGTAGCATCTACCTCCCTGCAAAAGCTAGCTCTTCAGCCTCTACCACTTGTGTCCAGCATGCAAACTTTGCTTTGAAGTGAACCTCTTTCCAACGTTGACTATCCATATGCATGTACTCTATGTGGGGCTACCAATGGAAAGTCTCAGGAAACTTCAACAGGTCCAAAACGCAACAGCCAGATGGCTGACTGGGGCAGTTACAGAGATCACATTACACCCTTACTAAAGCAGCTCCACTGGCTGCCAATAACCTACCGGGCACAATTCAAGGTGCTGACCTTAACCTACAATGCACAAAATGGCCTGCGTCCAAGCTACCTCAAAGATCGAATCTCACAGTACGAACTGGCTCAGGTGCTTAGGTCATCAGGAGAGGCCTTTCTCTCCATCCCACCACCTTCACAGGTGCGTCTCAGAAGAACACATGAAAGGGCCTTCTCTGTTGCTGCTCCCAGACTTTAGAATTCCCTCCTGCTGGAGGCCAGGACTGCCCCATCTCTGCTATCTTTCCAGAAGCAGGCCAAGACCTTCCTCTTCAGGCAAGCTTTCCCTTAAAGAGGGACTGTGTGACTTTTATATGGATTACCATACATGATTGCATTGATTGATTTCATAAGAACACCAGTGTTTTCCATGTTACTTTTCACCTCTCATAATGGGTTTTATTTTATTTTTGTGTGCTCTTTGTAGCTTTAATGTTATCTAATGTTGTAAGATGCCTCTTCTAATCCCTTGTTCTTAACTTGAATATGTTTTGAATGTTCTGAGCTGTATATTGTCCCTCATTATTATAAGGCTCCTTGAAAGGAGAAAGTTGAGGTAAAAATATTCAAAATAAATAAATAAATCCCAGTTTTTACAGAAATGTTCTGATATGAGCTCTTGCGCGTATCCCCGGTGTTGTGAGCTTACAAGTTTCCACTTACAATGTCATGAAATACAGATGACTACATATATATAAGAATGGCTAGTGTGATGTGGTTGAAAGAGTGATGGAACAGGATTCAGGAGAAATGAATGACAAGCTTAGCAAATATATGCCAAGGACCATAGGCAATGTGCTTGTCCATAATTTGTGACCATGTTCACAAAGTCACCTCCATGAATGCAGGAACCTAACTATACCATTCTCATGATTTACAGCCTCATTTCAAACACATGAAAAAAAAGAAAGCCACCATGTCTTGTCCTCTACATATTTTGAACCCATCGCTGATTTCACCACCACTTAGAAAGGCAGACAGCCCACACAGACTATGTTGGGTGGAGCATTCTGGGAGATGCTCAGTTCTGGAATGTCAACTCCTGAGGCCTAAATATGCAGAAGCCCCTCTTATATCCTGGGTGGGAATATCAGTTGCCTCACTATTTCAGACAGACAGATGTTGCGGCACTATGGGAAGAGAAACCATAACAACCAGGCCCATGGGGAAAAGGCATCAGATTCCACGCCAGCTGCCCATTGGAGATCTCAAACCCAGCTCATTTCCAAAAGAAAACGACACGCATCCATGATGGCAACAGTTGAAACTGTGAATCCGGGGAGGGAGGGGGGAATGTTGACTTGAAAATGCTTCAAAGGTGTGGAAAAAGTTTCCCACCATATTTCCACATCAGTTAATGGGGTTTAATATAACATCTACCCACCCTGGAGGATTAAATATTCACATTTAGGTAACATATTGGCCATGCCAGCAAGCAACATTAAATAATCATGCGTAGGTGACAAATTAACTCGGCCCATCGAGCAGCATTAAATAACCACATAAGGATGACAAATGAATTGTTCAAGGTAATAAATATGAGAACTAACTGAAAAGCCAGGAATATGCCCAGGAATAACTTCATATCTTTATAAAAACATTTTAAGAAGCTCATTGAACTCTAGCCTAGTTATTTTATGTCTGAATATTATTTAAAGAGAAAGTCTATAAAAATGAAAAGGAACAAGCATCAAAGAACTAATTGCTCCTTGCAGTCCTGACCCAAGGGAGCTTTGGATTTGGGTAAGAATAACGCAAGGCATTTTGTTACCTGAGGCAAAAGCATGATGGTGCCTGTCAGCCCTCTTTGACGTGTGAAAGATAAGCAGGTTGGCTACTGGGTCTTCCTTCAACACTACTAACAATGGAGTTGGATGCCCTGCTGCATCTTAGGCAGAAAGTTGGCTTAGGACACACAAGTGCAGGCCAAGCTGCTTTGTCCCCTCATTGCTACTGATTGCCCTATTCTAGCACCCATTGCCCAGGGAGGATCATCTTATTCAGTCCAATGGTGTACTTACAGTAGCTGCCTTAGTTCTTTCGAAGCACAGCAAAGTTTCCAAAGTGCTTTTAGATCCAAAAGGGAGAATCTGCTGTACAAGGGAGATGAAATTTTTAGAAAATCCCATGGGCAGCTTCAACAGTTGGTGGCGCCTTCCACTCCAAAGACATTCAACAGAATACTGACCCTAGACTTCTCTTCCACATGGGAGAAGCCCCGACGGAAGTCTTTGTAACTCTTGGAGCCTCTGTTACACACACCGAAAAACTGAATCCAAGTACAGTGGACCCTTGTATAACAAGCTGTTTGTATAACATAAAATCTGTACAACATAAAAAATTCTGGAGATAGGGGAAATTTTCTTAACAGAATCACCTATGGAGTGAATCTGTACAACTATTTTACTATTTTATATTGTTTTATTGTTGTCTGTTTTTAAGCCTATTGTGTGAACCACCCAGAGTTCCTTTGGGAAATGGGAGCGGTATACAAATGCAAAAATAAATAAAAATAAATAAATAACATAAAAATGGTCACAATTAGGGATTCCACTGTTTTCAATGAATTCCTATGGGAAATTTGTATAAAGTATTTGGAACAAATTAATTCCTTTATACAAGGTACCACTGTAGTGCAATGCTTTCACAAAACCTCTAACATTGACTAATCTGCACCTAGGATAGCCTGTCTGTATTTGAGGACATCCTTCTTCAAATCACACCAGACATTTGCTACTAGCGTTTCCAACAAATTGGGTTGGAAACATTGGTTCCACCATCCATCAGTGTATGCATGGCTTCCATCTCTCCACTTCCTTTCTCTATAGCTTTAGTCATAATGAAGGAAAACATCCGTCTTGTTCAATGTCCATGAAAGCTACAAGGAAACAAAATGCACCAGCCTAGCTCCTTCAGTCATCATGTTTGTCATGTTGACTCGGTGTTTTGACCCCACTGCATAGATCACTGTGCCTCCTAGGGAAAGAGACTATGCACACTATGCAGTTCTAGGAAGCTGCCTGGATCCAGAGTGCCTCCAGAAGGTGGAACTAGCAAACCAATTCTGAGTGTTTTGTTTCAAGAAAATGCTGGGAAGATTTGCTATAAGTTAGAACCATCCAGATGCCCTAAGCACATCCAATCTCACCTAATTTCAGAAGTTAAACAGGGACGGCCCTAGTTAGTACTTGGATGGGAGACCACCAGGGAATACCAGGTGCTGTAGGCACCTAGAGTAGGAACTGGCAAACCACTCCAGTATTCCTGCCAAGAAAACTCCATGGACATCGGGTCATGAAGAGTTGGTCACGAGTGTAACGATGCAAGACACACACACACAGAGAGAGAGAACTGGCTTAACAGTGATGTTGTTTTACTGTCTCCAATGTAGGGTACCATGATCTTGCTGAATGTGTCTCGTGAACTTCAGTAACCTTGTAGACTTTCTTTATCTCACAGTTCTTCTTCACATTTGAGTTCTTTTTAAGGAGTATGCAGATGCTGAGTGTTAATTTATGTTTTCTGAACATCGCTGTTATGTTTTCCTGTGCTACATCTGAAGATGTTGAGGGGGGGTAGGGAGAGTGTTGTTTGCATAACTGTGTTATAAATTCCCACCTCATAGTGCTTTGGAACTATGGAGCAGTATAGAACAACTACATATTTAGCTCATATAATTGGCTTGCTGAAATTATATGATTTTTCACAACAGTCAGCGAAGTAATTTTAAATGAAACTGCACACAACCTGATGTGGACAGAGAGGTACAAGTAGCATTTCAACTGGGGTTACGGCAACCTACGCGCATGTGACTGCGTGCGTGCATTCTGCCTATTTTGTACGTCTCATGCAGAATACTCATTGGGACAAACAAAGCAAACAGCACCAAGTGTATCTGCTTGCATTCCGCCCTTCCAAATATTCTGTATCCTTTGGTGTGACATGCAAATTAGATCTCGACTACAGCGGCTTTGATCTGATAACTTCTGCTTGTCTTTGACAACACAATACATACCTGCTTGTGTTGCTTTTCATCTTCTATTGTTTCTTTCCATCTCGACCTTTTCCTGACTTTGACAAAGCCGAGGCAGTGAAGATGTGACGGCACAGTGGCCTCTATTTATCTCCTCTCTGGAAGCCCCACAGCTTTCTGATCCCGATCCCATCATGATTCAGCTACACAACCTCCAAATACTCTCAGCAGCGACTGAGTTTGTCCTCCGGCTATTTTACTCTTGATTTTCCCAGAAGCCCATCCAAGATAATACAAAGGACTGCAAACAGCACTATTCCCCTCCATTTGTAATTTTAAATTTAGACCCTGAAGGATGGAGCAGAAGGCACAGAGGTTCAAGCCCTCTAACTTCCCTCTGGCCTCCCCTCTTTTAGCAGCGAGGTAACAGCCAGTGAGATTTCAGCCAGCCATGCTGATCCTGCCTGCATGTGCATTGATTTCCTGGGAAAGGGATCATGCGTTTTTAACTATACCAGTCACTCTCTTTAGGTTCAGGCTATGCAACGTACCCTTGAGTCAGAACCAACTTCCAGCTATCCAAATCAGACTTTTCAAGATTTTTTTTTAAAAAAGCAAAACCAATGTGTTCTGCTTATAGCACTCTCTGGGTGGTTTACAGTTCATTTATGCAAGCTGCACATTGCCCCCACCCCCACCCCCCACAAACTGGGTACTCAATCTACCCACCTTAGAAGAATAGAAGGCTGAGCGAGCCTTGAGCCAGCTGCCTGGGATTGAACCCCAGGTGGCGAGCACAGTTTTAACTGCAGTTTAATAGCTAAGCTACCAAGCTCTCTATAACAGTGTTCCCCAACCCCCGGGCCGCGGACCGGTGCCGGTCCGTGGATGAATCGGCACCGGGCCGCCGCCACGCCACCCCCCCGCAATTGCCCCCCCGCCGCCGTGACCCCCGCAAGCGACCCCACCCCGCCGCTGCTGCCGCGACCCCCCGCAATCGTCCCCACCCCCGCCGTCGCCGCCGCAATCACCCCCGTCCTGCCGCCGCCGCACACCCCCACCGCCGCAATTAACCATTTCAAAGAATTCGCCCCATCCGCCGCCCGCCGCCGCGCGCCACCGCCGCCAATCACCCCGTCCTGCCCGCGCGCGACCCCCAGCAATCACCCCGTCCTGCCGCCGCCGCGACCCCCACCGCCGCAATCACCCCGTCCTGCCGCCGCCGCGACTCCCCACCGCCGCAATCACCCCCGTCCTGCCGCCGCCGCAACCCCCACCGCCGCAATCACCCCGTCCTGCCGCCGCGCCCCCCACCGCCCAATTACCCCCGTCCCGTGCCGCCGCCACACTGTCGCCCCGTCCTGCCGCGCGCCGCGCGACTCCCCCCCGCGCCGCCAATCGCCCGTCCCGCTGCCGCGCGCCATCGCCCCGTCCTGCCGCCCGCGCGCGACCCCCGCCGCCGCCATCGCCCCGTCCTGCCGCCGCCGCCGCCCCCTCCCGCCGCCGCCGTCGCCCCGTCACCCCGCCGCCCCGCGTCCCCCGTCCGCAAACCCGCGCGTCATCGCCCCCGCCATCGCCCCGTCCCGCCGCCACCACCGCGACCCCCCGCAATTGCCCCGTCCCGCCGCGCGACCCCCACCATCGCCCCCGCAATCGCCCCGTCTCACCATCGCTGCCGCCGCTGCAACCCCCCGCAATCCCCCCCGCCAGAAAGAAAGAAAGAAAAAGTAGGGAGGGAGGGAGAAAGAAAGAAAGAAAGAAAGAAAGAAGGGAGGGAGGGAGGGAGGGAGGGAGGGGGGGAAGAAAAGGGAAAGAAAGGAGGGAGGGAGAAAGAAAGAAAGAAAGAAGGGAGGGAGAAAGAAAGAAAGAAAGAAAGAAAGAAAGAAAGAAAGAAAGAAAGAAAGAAAGAAAGAAAGAAAGAAAGGGGGAGAAGGAGGAAGGGAGAGAGAGAGAAAGAAAAAGAAAGAAGGGAGAAAGGAAGGAAGGAAGGAAGGGAGGGAGGGAGGAAGGAAGGAGAGGAAGAGGAAGGAACAAAGAAAGAAAGAAAGAAAGAAAGAAAGAAGAAAGAAAGAAAGAAAGAAAGAAAGAAAGAAAGAAAGAAAGAAAGAAAGAAAGAAGGAGGAGGGAGAAGGAGGAAGGGAGGAAGAAAGTACGTAAGTAAAGGAAGGAGGGAGGGAAAGAAAAAGAAAGGGAGAGAAGGAGTGAGGGAGAGAGAGGAAGAACGAAAGAAGGGGGAGGAAGGAAGGAAGAAAGAAAATGAGGAAGAAAGGAAGAAAAAGAAAGGGAGGGAGGGAGGGAAGGAAGGAAATAAAGAAGGGAGAGGAGAGGAGAGAGGAAGAAAGAAAAAAGGGGGGAAAGAAGAAGAAAGGAGAGTGGGAGGGAAGGAAGGAGAGGAGGAGGGAGGGAGAAAGAAAGAAAGAAAGAAAGAAAGAAAGAAAGAAAGAAAGAAAGAAAGAAAATGAGGAAGGTAGGAAAGAAAGAAGGGAAGGAAGGAGGTAGAGTGGGAGGGAAGGAAGGAAGGAAAGAGAGGGAGAGGGAGAGAAATAAAGAAAAAAGAAAGAAGGGAGAGGGAGGGAGAGAAAGAAAGAAAGAAGGGAGAGAAAGGAAGGAAGGAAGGAAGGAGAGTGGGAGGAAAGAAAGAAAGAGGGAGGAAGGGAGAGAGAGAAAGAAAAGAAAGAAGGGAGAGGGGGAGGGAGGGAGAAAGAAAAGAGAAAGAAAGAAAGAAAGAAGGGAGGGAGGGAGGGAGAAAGAAAAGGGAAAGAAAGAAAGGAAGTAAGGAGGGAGGGAGGGAGGCCTCATGTCAAGGAAGGGCAAAGGGTCCTAAGACCTCACAGCGGCTGGGTAGCCCCCGGGGGGGGATGCAAGGAAGTAAAAACAGTGTTTCCTTGCAGCGATGCCAAGGACTCATCGCACAACACTGGCTCTTCGGCTTGAGTACGGAGATGAGCACCGCCCCCTAGAGTGGGAAACGACTAGCACGCATGTGCATCAGCGGCGGGGGGGGCATTTACATTTTTTATCTTATTAAATCAAAACAAGCGGGCCAGGGAAAAATTATCAAGCATTTACCGGTCCACGGTGATAAAAAGGTTGGGGAGCACTGCTCTATAAGATAAGTGAGGGCTTGGTTATACTGGCAATCAGAAATGCAAACAAATCGATTTTAGCATTATTTAAATCGATTTATATATTCCCAGGCACATAAATCAATTTATTTGGGCTGCAATTGAAGTTTGTTTGTTTGTTGAAAAAGGCTGGCAAGTTTTTTTAAAAAATACCTCAGGTCCTAAGTCGATTCAATTCAATACGGTTTTGTGTGTGTGAATACGGCTGTCATTTTAATAGACGCCCTAAGTACATCTGGTCTTGCCTAATTTTGGAAGCTAAGCAGGGTCGGCCCTGGTTAGTACTTGGATAGTAGACCACCAGTGAATACCAGGTGCTGTAGGTGCCTGGAGTAGAAACTGGCAAACCACACCAGTATTCCTGCCAAGAATACTCCATGGACATAGGGTCATGAAGAGTCGGTCATGACCGTAATGACACAACACACACACACATGTAGATTTGGGGTGACAGCTACTGCCATTTTTTCTTTTAATTTTTTAAAATATTATTTCTTAAAAGGTTTAATGGTGCATAACTTACTGCAGTGTGGCCACAGTACAATTTTTTATATTACCGTTATTTCCTCACCTTTATCACTTCACCAATACATTTGGCATTCCAACCACCTAACCCATTATCTTCATTTGACTGATCAAATTATATTTTGCATGATTAATCAGTTGGGGTCACTTCTTGGTTATCCCTCCCCCCCCTTACAGTTTCTCATGACTACTGTGGCCCCAAGTGATGCTTCTTAGGCATTCGATTTATCAAGCATAATAGAAATTGAGTTGATTCCAGTGCAGCTTCCCAAATTGTGATCCCACCAGCAATCCCAGCAGTGGTGGTGGTGATCCTGGCAGTGACCTTGGCAATGGCTCCAATGCCAGCAGTAATGCCAGCAGCCACTGCTGCAACGGGGGCAGCCACCATGACAGCTCCCACATGATGGACATTGGACAAGGTAGAAATGGGGGAGTGGGAATAGGGTGTGGGTGTGTGAGAGGCTTGTTTGTTTTTAAAGCCTCAGTTGCCACTGTTGGGGAACCACAAAGTGGGACAAACCACCATTTTCATGGTTTATCCCCATCTCTAGTTATATACTACATGATTTTACAGTGATTAAAAAAAAACTAAACTGGAATCAATTTAAATCAGCAGTGCGATTGAGCCCTGTGATATTAAGGAATGGCTTTACCTACCAGTTCCACCACCAGCAGCAGTGAGTTTCTATGGCCAAGGAAGATTTGTAACCATCTCTCTGAACTCCAGACTCTTCATACTCAGCCCACCATAATTCAAAATGTCTGGACATAGGTGTGCCTGTACTGTTTTGTGTTTTCCCTTTTCCTACAGTCATGACCTCTATTATTGCATAGAGTACTCTGAAAACTCCATTTTGTTGTTCCCAGCAAATCTATGGGAAAAGTTGAAGGGAAACTGGGCTGTAAATGGGTAAGAAATCCGTGAATACAAATGACCTTGTTGTCACTAAAGATGCCAAATGTTTGTGGTCTGGGACCATAAAAATGGTGTGACCTGTACTTCATATTTAAAATGAAAATGTTTTGCAATGTGGTGGCAGGGAGGTTATTATTTCATAGTGGCTGAAGAAAATAAGAAAATAATTCTGCATATGGTCAGAGGTACTTTTTTAAAAAAAGATTGAGCCCATGCTAAATTGCAAAAGCAGAGCCAGCAAAATGTCTTGTGTCACCTTAAGTACTAATAAAAATAATTTGTGAACAGTAACCCATTTTCCCCGGATGTCTCCAAAGAAGGGAGAGACATTATTCTGGCCTGCAGATGTGAATTCTCATTAATCACAATAACTCTAAGTGTGTGTTTGCAATCCTTGAAATCAACACACAGAAAAGTTTGGCACGTTGTCTTTTAAGTCCCTGCTCTACAGTATGCCCATGTTTTCTTGACTTGTGGCAAAGGCAGAAGTAGGAAGGCATTCAGAAATGGAAGGGCACATCTTATCTTCTGTAAGATATCTCCTGTTTTTCAGCAAATTCTTAGCTGGTGTGCCAGCCCATTCTCTCTCAACTCAAGTGAAAGGCCCCTAGCCACTACCTCTTAATTGAAGCAAATGAACCTACAAGAAGGGAGAGGTAAACACAGCAGTTACTAATTGGTACAGCAACCGAGAGAGAAGATGCTGCCTCCTTGCAAATTCCTTCAGACGACTGTTTGTGGCTGGAGCAGATGAGACCTCTGCATGATTTCTGGCACAGTAATCATTAAGGCCACTATGTTCCGTGGTGGTGCCAATAAATAAGCATTGTGACCATCGTCCTAAAAACTGCTTACACTGGAGCACTGCCACCTGCACACTCCGGAATGAGTGCCTTCAGCAACCTAGTTTATGACGATCATTTATACTGATTTCAAGGAAAGAGGGAGGCATCAGAAGCCAGGCACTTGGGCCAAGGCTGCCAGTGCTGGCAGAGGTGGGCATAAAATAGGGCAAGCTCAAAACTCACTAAATGTAAGATAGATTTAGAGCAATGAAGAAATCAGTCCTCATTCAGGCACATTAGAGGTTGGCACATTGTGATACAAAGGGCAACCTGAAGAAGCAACTTCCCTTTGAGGGCAAGTTGCACTCCATGAAATCCACTTCAGGTGGTGGGCTCAGATGATTGGCAATGGTCATTGTGTATTTTCCTTACATCTTCTTATGATGTTGGAGGTGGTCTAGAGCAGGGGAATGCCCCGAGGCTGGAGACAATGATTAAATGCTCAGATTCGAGACCTATTGAGTTGACTACCCTGACATTGGGCCTACTGGACCGGGAAGATTTTACCTGCTCTGGCTTTTATGTAAAGGTTATGCTATTGTGTTATGCTTGTTCTTGTGTGAATGCTTTTATTGTTTTTATATGCTTTTATTTTGATTTTTGTGGAATTTTGTATTTTGTCTGGTCAGTGAACGAAATAAAGACTACTAGCACCACTACCACCACCACCACCACCACCACCACCACCACCACTACTACTACTACTACTACTACTACTACTACGGTAAGTCACAGCTGAAGTAGTTTCATTGAATCAACAGATGAGAGATGGACATGCATTTAACAACAAATTTCCACGTTCATTTTAAAATTGCTAATTCGTTGATTTGTATTTGTACAAATCTATGCCACCCAATGAATATGAATCAATGCAGTTTTAACAAATTTTTGATTAACTGGTTTGCTTCTCAGGACATCTTGGGACAATGAAGATTTCCTAATTCTCCTCTAGAATTCCTCCATATTTGCTGAAGACTGGATTTCTGATCTCTGAGTTATGCATCCTCAAAGAGGGGCCCTCCAGGAAAGCTTTCCCCAGGCATTTAGAGGCAGTAAAGTTATCAAGTGACCCTTTCATCAATCCCCAGACAAATCAGAAGCACTTCACACCTCCACTAGCAAGACCATAGCTTAATGGGTGCTGGGAAAGGTTGCATAGGTGGGACTTTCACACACCCTAGGCCATTATCTACCTAACAAGCCTATTAAGATCATGGTCCACCTATGAACCTATTCGGGCTTGTGTCCATCTAATGAGCCTATTCAGGCCATTGTCCAATTTATGAGCCTATTCATACCAGAGTGATGTGAAATCAAGGTGAACTATAAAATGGAGGACTCACCACTAACTTTCCCAAGACTGACGAAGCTGCTTGGATGAGCAGCGAAATGTTTCAATATTTCAAGAAAAAGAAGTCCAGTTGCCATGACTCTACTTCTAGATAAACTCACCTGGATGACTGAGAATCTTCACAGACAAAAACTTGCAGAGAAGCTTCCTCTGACTCAATTCTATAATC
This sequence comes from Phrynocephalus forsythii, assembly GCA_029282475.1. NCBI lineage: Eukaryota > Metazoa > Chordata > Lepidosauria > Squamata > Agamidae > Phrynocephalus > Phrynocephalus forsythii. The sequence goes on from JAPFRF010000002.1 coordinate 152,785,965, forward strand.
TCTCCAAGTTTGGTGAATAGTGAGTTTGCCCAAGCCAGTTGCTGAAGGGCATGTTCCGAGGTGCCCTCATTGATCCGTTTGTAATGTCAAGACCATGCTCTCCCATCCTCTTCCTCTCCTACTGTCCCTGCAGATCCACACCAATAGTTATGGAGCCAAAATGGAAGAAAAGGAGCCTATTTTTGAGCAGCTGACCCTGTCCTAATATGGGTTTGTATGCCCCAGAGTTCCACTGCCCTGTTTGAACAACTGTGTTCCAAACTCACCTGGCTGCAGCTTGCAAACTGCAAGGGTTACTTCAAGCCATCAACAAACAGGAATTTAGTGAGTGTCTGCCTGTCAGACTGCATGAACAAGGAGCCAAGTTGCAGTGCACAAACCTGTAGATCAGGCATGTCCAAAGTCAGGTCCAGGGGCCAAATGCAGCCCATTTTCAAATTTCAAGTGGCCTGCAGCCTCCGCCTCCCCCCCGTCAGCTCAGGCTGTCATGCATTCCCACCACCTGGCCCCTCCCCATACCGGATGGGGATGTCAGTTTGCAGTTTTACAGTTTGTCTGCCCTCCCTGCCTCCATCCACCCCTCCAGTCACCTGCCCACCCTACCCGCCCCCGACTCCGTTGGTGTGGCATCCTCCCCACCTCCTTGCACATCCCAGACGCTTGTCCAAACTCCAGCCCGGGAGCCAATTGCAGCTGGATGGTCAGCCCACACAAATTTTCACTTCACCAAATCTGGCCCTTCTTGCAAAAAAAGTTTGGACACCCCTGCTATAGATAGTCTTTTGGAGTTTTTAACCAGGCAAGGGCTCTGCTTCCCTGAAGTATCCAGGATGCTTTGTTTTTCTCTTTCCCCTAGCTTTGATCTTCTAATTGTCAACTGAACTTTTTTTTTCACTTTCATTGTGGTGTCCTTTACCTTGAGGGCATATCCAGACTTATCATGTGCTGAGCCAACTACCACTTATGGATGCAATCGTGAATGTTGCCTTAAAAAGCCATATCTTTGGCAGTGCCTCAAGCAATCTCTTCAATATAGGCAGTGCAATGGGTTTTCTCACATCAGGGGTCACTCAGGTCAGTCTTTGCCATTCTTCTGGCATTTTGCAAGCCACAAAAGATCCACAAGGATCTGAGTAACTCTGCAGCTCACTGGAAAATGTGATGGCCGCCAAGTGTCCTCTGATGGTTCTGTGTACCTGGCCTCCCTCCCTCAAATCGGCCTTATAGCACAGGCCCTATACCAGTCTCCACAATGGACGTGTCAACTTCCACAAAGATTTCCACCACCCTCCTGTATGACTGGAGCATGGGAGGGACAATCGAGTTCAGTATTTACTGAATAATGGATTTGCCCCAAACTCCAACAGTCCAGATGGAAAGGGGTTCATGTTTCCAGGGCCAGGATTTGAAACCTTTCTTTCTGGAATCAAGTAATGGTATCTTCAGTATCATGCTTCAGCACCCATTATGTGTTGTGCAGAAAATGCAATGCTCTCCTCTAAGTATGTAAGTACAAATTGCCACACCAGTTGCATGATCCATTCAATATGAAGTTTGGTGGTTGAATTACCCTGACCACTGTACAGTCACCCCCACCATTTTGCGGTTCATATACTGCAGTCCCGGTATATCGCAGGACTGCAGTATATGAAGGCAAGAGCCCCCGGGGCAAGCTGTGAGGGCCTGTTTGAGACCTCCCCCAGGCCTGATGCTGCCCCCAAGCAGGCCTCCAACGGGCTTCCCAGGCCTGTCGGAGGCCCCAGAAGTAGTTACCGGTGAACTGGAAGTCACTTCCGACAACCGGAAGTGCCTTCAGGATCACCCAAAACCACTTCTGGGGACTCAGACAGGCCCAGGAAGTCTATCAGAGGCCTGTTCAGGCAGAACTAGGTCGAAGGTTAAGTGTTTGAGTCCCCAGACAGGGCCCCCAGTCCCAATCCAACCCAGCATCCGCATATTGTGGATTTTCCTTTATTGTGGGGTGGGGTGGGTCCCTAACTGCTGTGATAAATGGGGGGGTTACTGTACTGTTAAACATAAAAACATATAAACCTGACCTTAGGGTTGCTCAGCAAATCTCTCCATCTGCACATTGCCAGCAAAAAAGGGGGAAATTCTCCAGGAATACAAAGTTCCTGCAATTGCCTCCCCATGCTGCAGTCATGGCTGTACACACCATCACTCTTTGAGGAACACACCAAAACCAATGCTACCTGCTGTATCATATTGGACCTGCAATGTCTCTCCTTACCCAGTCTGAGTCTACCAGATTGCCATTCCATTTCAGTGTTTTAAGAAACTGTAACATCACTAAATTTGCTCAAATTTCATTTGTGATCCTGATATGGTAAAGCTTGCCTTGAATTCTGCCTGGGCTCTAGCTAGCTGAGCACAGGAGGCTTTCCACAGAGAGACTACTCTGCATGCAAAATTGAACTGCCCTGGAACTGATCACTTCCTTCAGGGTATCTTTTTTCCTGGTCATAAGCTGATGAAGGCCCACCTGCTATCCGTCAACAGGCAAAGACCTTTCTCTTCAGGCAAGCTTTCCCTGAATGATGGACTACCTACTGTGCCTTTTTATGCATCTACCATACATGGCTACACAGGTTTTGTGTTTTACATCTCTCCTTGTGTGGTTGCATTGACACTATGTTATCAATTGCTAGTGTTAATGTTGCCTTATAATGCTGTAAGATGCCCCTCAATTCCCTGTTTCTCAAAGTGATTGTGTCTTAATTGTTATGGACTGTATAGCCTCTCCTTACTGTAAGCCACCTTGGGCCCTTTTTGAAGGAAGGAGAAAGGCCTCCAGTCCTAACTGAACTACTAAACCAAACTCAACTCCTGCTTCTCTCCCCCCACACACACACACTTCATCTATCTATAGGATATCTGCAGCCAGGCAGTGTGCCAGCCAATCAGACAACGGTTTCATCAGAAATTCCATGCTAGTCAACGCCCAGTCACTCAACCTGCAACTAATACATACCTGCATACAAGATATCTGCAGTGTGGAATCATCAATTGCCATTTCACTTTAATTAATTAACAGGAGGTACTTAGGACCAATTTCCATCCTTACAATTGACTTGTTTAAAAATTAAAGAGAAACAAATCGCTAATACATTAGCAACAATTAACAGCACAAATTAATGTAACTGTATTCTCTAAAAACTGATTGACAGTGGTTATATAAATTAATTCGACATTTAATAGTAATGTTTCCAAGCTCTGTGCTAGACACCAGTCAATAGGAAACATTAAGCAAGAAGGGCTCCCTTCTTTCCTGCCCTGCTAGAGAGGCTTCCAGGGCCATCTCAGTGCCCCCCCCCATGGGCCGTGGCCCCATGGAAGATTCTGAAGTGTATCACAATAGCCCCCATAATTAGACTCAAAAGAAGAGTCCAAAAAAATGGGGAGAGTTAGCATGATCTATGTCCGTTAGCTAATTCTAGCAGTTTTCCTGTCTGCCAGAAGCAGGTTTTGTTGTTGTTTTTACAACTACAGTGGTAACTTGTATAAAAGAACTAATTCGTTCCAAATGAAATTCTGTTAAGAAAAATTTTCCTTTATATAAATTTCCCATAGTAATGCATTGAAAATGGAATAATCCCTAATCACAACCATTTTTATGTTGTACGGATTCGCCCCATAGGCAATTCTGTTTAGCAAATTTCCCCTATCTCCGGAATGTTTTATGTTGTACAGATTTTATGTTCTGCAATCCATTTGTTATACGAGGGTCCACTGCAATTGGTCTTAATTTCTCATCCAAAACCAAACCAACACATTACAATAAAGCTATTTATTTATTTATTTATTTATTTATTTATTTATGAATGAATGAATGAATGAATGAATGAATGAATGAATGAATTTTATCTGTCGATCTATCTATGAATGAATGAATGGGTTTTGAATGAATGAATGAATGAATGAATGAATGAATGAAACATAAAAACACTATATAGATAAAACAATTAAATATGCATTAAGATAAATTTCAAGTTTCAAGTTTAAAAATTCTTGAGATAACTTACAGTATTGTACATTTTAAAGGCTTTCCTGAAGATGAAGCTATTGGCCGGGTGACAGGAGGAGAATTGGGGAGGAGCCAAGCTGGCTTCTCAGGGCAGTGAAATCCAAAGCCTGGGTGCAGCCACCGGGAAATCCCTCTCGGGTGTCCTCACCAAGGGATCTTGGGAAGGTGGTGAGAATGAGAGAAGGGCTTCCCAGAAGATCTAAAAGCCGGGAAGGCTCACATGAGGTGATACAATGCTTCAAATAACCTGGACCCAAGCTTTATACAGCTTTATAGGTAATAACCAGAAGGTTGAGTTGAAACAGCTAGTGAAGCAAGTTCCTATAACCAGCACCAGTCAACACTCTAGCTGCAGCATTTTAAACCAGCCGAAGCTTCCAAACCCTTTTCACAGACAGCCCCATGTAGACTACATTGCAGTACCCAAATATGAGGTAACTAAGGCATGTTTCACCATGGCCAGATTGGACATCAGTGCACCATTGCCTGGGAAATCCCATTATCCCTTGCACCTAAAGCAAAGCAGAACAAAGTGTGCTGCTTATCTACTGCCCCATAGCCACGCTTAAAGCACTCTCTGCACAGTTTACAAATAATTTTGCAGTCTATATATTTATTCCCTGGGAAGCTAAGTACTCATAAGCTCAAAAGGGGCTGGAAAACTTGGAAGGGGGGCAGTAGTAGATGAAATCAATACATCCCAGCACTTTGACCCTCTGGACGCTTTGACCTTTCATTGCCCCACTACTGTCTCAATGCATAGTTGACACGGGATGCTACAATGAACATGGCCATATGGATTGCCCATGTCATCCCTTTTCCTGTCCTTCCCTAAAAAGCAAGTCAATATTCCACAGCCACTGTCCTCTTTACTCACAGTAAAGAGTTTTTGGTTTTGCGTCCGTTGATACCTCACCGCCATGCACTGAGGGTGCTGCTGTTTTGCTACATCAGCAACGGCACTCACCTCTGAACACTGGAAACAGAGAAAAGGATAAATAGGTTGACCATGTTTGAGATGAAGGTTCCCTTTAGGAATTGCTTATCAGTGGGCAATAAATTATTAACAGATTCTATTAGCATACTGCTGCATGTACTGCAGATTATCTTAGTGCAAGAACTATAGCCGTCATATTGCTAGGACATCCTAGAAAAGGAAGCACCAACTATGATCCCATGGAATTATACCCCAAATGCATGCATAGGTCTAATGTAAAGACATAGAACTGAAGGTTACAGAAATATCACACAAATTCAATAAGCCATTTACCTGTTGATATTTTCTGCTTCTTCCTTGGCCCATCAAAAGGGACAACAGCTGGATAAATTTATAAGTTTGGATGCAAATTCTAAACCTATGCCCATTGTTTGTAATAATTTTAGATGGCCCATAGTGCCTGTCAGTGACTCTGCTCAGAAGGAAACTCCATGCCCCAACTCAAGTCATGTATCCCAGTGTTCCCCAACCCCCGGGCCGCGGACCGGTGCCGGTCCGTGGATGAATCGGCACCGGGCCGCCGCCACAGCCACCCCCGCAATTGCCCCCGCCGCCGTGACCCCATAAGCGACCCCGCCCGCCCGCCGCTGCTGCCGCGACCCAGTGGGGGATCGTCCCCACCCCGCCCGTCCCCGCCCGCAATCACCCCGTCCTGCCGCCGCCGCGACCCCTGAATTACCCCCGTCCTGCCTCGCATGCCTCGCCCCGTCCTGTCCTCCGCGCCATAACTTCGCCCCGTCAAATCCGCGTGCCCCCCCGCCGCCAATCACCCGTCCTGCCGCCGCCGCGACCCCCACCGCCCGCAATCACCCCGTCCTGCCGCGCCGCGCGCCCCCCCACCGCCGCAATCACCCCGTCCTGCCGTGCGTATATCCCCCCACCGCCGCAATCACCCCGTCCTGCCCCATCCGCAACCCCCCACCACCGCAATCACCCCGTCCTGCCGCCGCCGCGAAATCCCCACTGCCGATTACCCCGTCCGCCGCAGCCACCAAATCGCCCCGTCCTGTCCTGCTAGCACTGAGCCGAGATGACCCCCGCCGCTGCAATCGCCCGTCTCGCTGCCGCCGCCGCCGCCATCGCCCCTGTCCTGCCGCGCCGCCTTCGCCCCCGTCACCCCCATCCGACCGCCGCCCATCCCGCCGCGGACAACCCCCCGCCCGTCGAAAATCGCCCCGTCCGCCGCCGCCACCGCGACCCCCGCAATTGCTGTCCCCGTCCGCCGTTGACTCCATCCCCACCATCGCCCCCGCTGGTCGCCCCGTCTCACCATCGCTGCCGCCGCTGCAACCCCCGCAATCCCCCGCCAGAAAGAAAGAAAGAAAAAGTAGGGAGGGAGGGAAAGAAAGAAAGAAAGAAAGAAAGAAAGAAGGGAGGGAGGGAGGGAGGGAGGGGGAGAAAAGGGAAAGAAAGGAGGGAGGGAGAAAGAAAGAAAGAAAGAAGGGAGGGAGAAAGAAAGAAAGAAAGAAAGAAAGAAAGAAAGAAAGAAAGAAAGAAAGAAAGAAAGAAAGAAAGAAAGAAAGAAAAAAGAAAGAAAGAAAGGGGGAGAAGAAGGAAGGGAAGAGAGAGAGAAAGAAAAATAAAGAAGGGAGAAAAAGGAAGGAAGGAAGGAAGGGAGGGAGGGAAGAAGGAAGGAGAGGAAGAGGAAGGAACAAAGAAAGAAAGAAAGAAAGAAAGAAAGAAAGAAAGAAAGAAAGAAAGAAAGAAAGAAAGAAAGAAAGAAAGAAAGAAAGAAGGTTACGTAAGTAAAGGAAGGAGGAGGGAAAGAAAAAGAAAGGGAGAGAGAAGGAGTGAGGGAGAGAGAGGAAGAACGAAAGAAGGGGGAGGAAGGAAGGAAGAAAGAAAATGAGGAAGAAAGGAAGAAAAAGAAAGGGAGGGAGGGAGGGAAGGAAGGAAATAAAGAAGGGAGAGGAGAGGAGAGAGGAAGAAAGAAAAAAGGGGGGAAAGAAGAAGAAAGGAGAGTGGGAGGGAAGGAAGGAGAGGAGGAGGGAGGGAGAAAGAAAGAAAGAAAGAAAGAAAGAAAGAAAAAAAAAGAAAGGAATAAGAAAGAAAAAGGAAGGTAGGAAAGAAAGAAGGGAAGGAAGGAGGTAGAGTGGGAGGGAAGGAAGGAAGGAAAGAGAGAGAGGGAGAGGGAGAGAAATAAAAAAAAAAAAGAAAGAAGGGAGAGGGAGGGAGAGAAAGAAAGAAAGAAGGGAGAGAAAGGAAGGAAGGAAGGAAGGAGAGTGGGAGGAAAGAAAGAAAGAGGGAGGAAGGGAGAGAGAGAAAGAAAAGAAAGAAGGAAGAGGGGGAGGGAGGGAGAAAGAAAAGAGAAAGAAAGAAAGAAAGAAGGGAGGGAGGGAGGGAGAAAGAAAAGGGAAAGAAAGAAAGGAAGTAAGGAGGGAGGGAGGGAGGCCTCATGTCAAGGAAGGGCAAAGGGTCCTAAGACCTCACAGCGGCTGGGTAGCCCCCGGGGGGGGGGATGCAAGGAAGTAAAAACAGTGTTTCCTTGCAGCGATGCCAAGGACTCATCGCACAACACTGGCTCTTCGGCTTGAGTACGGAGATGAGCACCGCCCCCTAGAGTGGGAAACGACTAGCACGCATGTGCGTCAGGTACAAAAGGGGGCATTTACATTTTTTATCTTATTAAATCAAAACAAGCGGGCCAGGGAAAAATTATCAAGCATTTACCGGTCCACGGTGATAAAAAGGTTGGGGAGCACTGATGTATCCTATCGCTTCCGAGACCATATAAAGCACAATCTGTAAATGTATATGTACATTCCAGAAAGAAAATCACATGAGCCAGAAGCCAGCAGAGCACTGGGTTGGTGTCCAAGTAATTAGGATATGGAGGATTGTATGGATCCATATCTGGAGACAATTCAGGGGGGGGGGATGATGCACCCAGGATGATCCCAACATGATTCTCAAATTGGACCCTGGGGCATGGCAAGAAGAAGCCTGAAGCTATGGCAGCCACCATGGCAGGGATAGCACAAAGTCTCAGGTCTCATCTTGGCAAAATGCCCTCCAGTGCCATAACTGCAGACCCTTTCAAGGCATCTCAGAGTACAGAGAGAGTAGCTGGGGTGGACATGGACAGCCAATAGTGCTGTGTGTGTGTGTGTGTGTGTGTGTGTGTGTGTGTGTGTGTGTGTGTGTGTGTGTGTGTGTGTGTGTGTGTGTGTGTGTGTGTGTGTGTGTCATTACAGTCGTGACTGACTCTCCATGACCCCATGTCCATGGAGTTTTCTTGGCAGGAACACTGGAGTGGTTTGCCTGTTCCTAGTGCCTGGTATTCCCTGGTGGTCTCCCATCCAAGTACTAACCAGGGCCGCTCCTGCTTAGCTTCCGAAATCAGGCAAGATAGGATGTGCTTAGGGAATCAAGGCAGCGGTGCTCAGCCTAGCACTGAGAAAAGAAGCATCAGATGAAGAAGCTGCAGCAGGCACCACCTCCAGGCCCTGATGCACTGGTGCTGTAGGTAGGTGGCTGCAGCCATCTGACCCAATGCTTTAGTGTTTGGATTTCTTAAAAGGACTTAAAATGTTAAAGAGGAAGAGCTTCCTAGAGTAAACTGGACCTCTGGAACCCATGAGTCCCACCACTTGCTGTCTCTATGCTCAGGGGTTGACTCCATGCCTGAACCTTAACACTGGTTCTTCTACCATCTCCTCTAAATCCTTCCCCAAAGGAAGATGTATTTGGTTAAAAAAAACAGATTAGCAAACCAAGCAAGGATTTTTAGCCTGAGATTTGTTGGTCTGTTTCAGCAAAGACAGTAGGGTTCCTGAGCACCTTCAAGCCTAACAGGTTTGCTTTGGTGTAAGCTTTGATGAATTACAATCCATATCTTCAAACATATGAAGTGTAGCCCTGATAGACCAGGATTGATGGCAGATTTTTGGATCCAAGTTTCAAGTCCTACTCTGAGTATAAGCCCCAAGTCTGAAAAACAAGCTCTTTTCCCCAGAAAAGAGGGGTTGAGCTCTGAGTACTGAGTCAAATCTGAGTCACTGGGTGTGGGGGGGAAGAACCAAATCAAGTCCAGTGGTACCTCGACTTACAAATGCTTCAACGACTGAAAAATTCAACTGACGAATAGCAATCTGTGAGTATAGGGAAAATTCAAGTTACAAATAAAGCCTGGTTTTTTCGAGTTACAAAAGGGAAAAGGAAAGGAAAGGTTCCTTTTCAAAATGGCTCCTGCTTGTTTACAATAGCAATAATGCCATCTTGTGGCCACCCGATTCCAGTGCTGCAATTAGGAAGAATGAGCCATTTTGAACAGGAAAGCTGAGAACTGGGTCTTCTTTTTTTAATGACTTTTTCAAACTGCCCATTTTGGATATATTTGGCACCCTTTGGGGGACTTTTTGGAACTTTTGAGAGGATTTCCCAAGTGGTTGAAAGGTGAGGAGCTGAGCTTGTGTCTTTTCCATGCCTGCTAATGTTGTTGTTTTTTTCTCATTCTGGTGGCGGTGGTTTCCCAATTGGAACAGATTAATCTATTTCCAGTGTATTTATATGGGGAACTCTGCTTCGACTTTCAAAAATTTTGAGATAAGAAAATGCATTGAGAAAGGAATAATTTCATAAGTTTATGTACCACTGTATATACAAACACAATAGTAGGGAGCATATGAAGTTCTCAACCCATGATTTCAGTGATGGCTCAGGCATCAGTCAAATAACCAATCTGCAACATGTCTGTGAAGATTCTCAGTCATCCAGGTGAGTTTATCTGGAAGTCGAGTCATGGCAACTGGACTTCTTTTCTGGGGAGACTGAAATGTTTCGCTGCTCATCCAAGCAGCTTCGTCAGTCTAGGGAAGGTTAGTGGAAAGTCCTCCCTTTTATAGTTCACCTTGATTTCACATCACCCTGGTCTAAATAAGCTCATAAGTTGGACAATGGGCTGAACAGACTTGTAAGGTGGACAATAGCCTGAATAGGTTCATAGGTTGACCAGAATCTGAATAGGCTCCTTAGGTGGATAATAGCCTAGGGTGCGTGAATGTCCCACCTATGCAACCTTTCCCAACACCCATAAAGTATGGGATGTTAGCTATGGTCTTGCTGATGGAGGTATGAAGTGCTTCTGATCTGCAACGTGTGTGGTACAAAAAGAGAGACTATCTTGCATTGAGCATGGCAAACGAGCTCTGGCAGGGATGAGAAATGTTGCATCCTCTCGGCAGAATCATGGCAACGACAGCACCGCCCTGAGGGCTGCACAAACATCCTTCTGCACCAGGCAACAACAGCTCACCTGTTCCCCTGAGAACGCCTGCTCACTTCTTGATAGTATTTAATTAGTCTTCTCAGGGCAACCCCCCAAAAGGGGGTGCGTGTCTGTGTGGTGGGTGGGAGTGTTAATTAGTATTAGTGATACCTGAGCCTTTTGTATGAAAAAACCCGCCACCTGCCGTCTGTGTGCCAGCTTCATAATGGGAATAGCAGGCATCCCACTTGTTAATTGGCTCTGAGAGTTCGCGCACAGCGAACCCCCATGCCACTCTGACAACCTGAAACCAGTTACAGGTTGACTCAACTAGAGCAATTTGCCCCTAACAGAGATTGCATAGCAGCCCTCATCAAAATAGGAACAGTGGAACTTATAATTGGACTTTATAAAATTATTTTTAAAAAATCTGTTCTTCACTTGTTATATTTTATTTCTCACATAGTTAAAATTGTTACTTGCTTCAGCAGCTTTCCTGCCTAATTTGTGGTGAATTGAAGAGATTGCTGCCTCAGCACTATCTAGGGCCAGCAATAAAGTGTCCTTAACCTTTTTTTTTTTTGGCCTGCAGTCTGGGCAATGAAACTGAAAACTGCGCTCAGGTTTCTGAACAGTCTCATATTGAGATCTGTAGGTATATGGGATAGGTTGCAAAAACTGCATTTCGATAAATAGCTAATGAAAGTGTTCACATTCTTGGTATTAAAACCCCTGAAAAATGAGAAAGGCAGTCAGAGGCATTAAGAGAAGCCTGAATAGGTTCATAGGTGGACCATGATCTGAATAGGCGCCTTAGGTGGATAATGGCCTAGGGTGCGTGAAAGTCCCACCTATGAAACGTTTTCCCAACACCCATTAAAAGAAGCTATGCAGTTAGGCAAAGCAGTAGAGTTTTTATGGACCACAGATCACTCTATATGGAGCTTAGATCCTAAACATGTTGACTCAGACGTAAATAGAATTGGGTCCAATTCTCTACAGGGCAAGGGGTCACCACAGCATGAGGAACTGTATTAAAGGTTTGCGGCATTAGGAAGGTTGGGAACCACTGGCCCAGATTGTGCTTTAAGTGCTATGGGGTGGTATATAAGCAGCACACTGTTTGCTTTCCCCTTTGTACACAGCCAGGGCTCTGCTGGGACTGGGCTGCCTTGTGAGGGGGAGCCCATTTGGGAGGGGTGGACATAGTCCATTCCCTGCTTTTACACTAAGGCATCATTTGAGGGCTGAGGTGACATTCCTTTTTTCTTGTTTGTTTAGAAAGTAAGTGCCATGTTTAATTGGCAATGCATCAGCCTGCCATGATTTCAGAATTTCACCTGTCATGTGGTGGTGGTGGTGGGGTGTATTAAAAATAAAAGATGAAAACAGAGCAGGGGATTTCTTCCCCCTTTTAATGCCACAACCCACCTAGTACACCATAGGTTGTGTCTTCAGTTAATGCCATTCTCGGTGTTATTTTGGTGAGAGTATTCATCCAGGAAGGCTGAACAAAAAGCTATTTTGTTCCTCAATGAATCATGCCAAAGAGATTGCACACCCTAACCCTATGCAAGTTTGGTGTGGGCCAGTACTTAAAGAGGAAGGATGAATCATTCTCAGTAGAAACACATGGACGAGGTATTTTCTTTTGTGCCAAAGAGTGCCATCAGGATTCCATATGCCATAACTATATATGCCAGGCCCACTGAATTAGTGGGGATTTGGTGGGTCAGCTCATCCATAAGGTCCATTGATTCAAATGGGCCTACTTTTGTTGTGATGTACTTTAGTGTAGCATATTACAACTACATAGGCCAGTGTTAGCAAATCTATGGCACGGGTGCCAAAGGTGGTACATGGAGCCCTTTCTGAGGGCACGCAGCATTGTCCCCTCATAGCCACAGCACTTCCCCCTCTGGCATACCTGTCAAGTTTTCCTTGCTGCCATCCAGGATGGGAAGAGGGAGGTATAATGCACGTGCAGACCCACCCACATGCATGTACTCATGCCCCCCCATACACACCGTGCACTTTTCCCCTCCCACCCTGCCGCCGCACCATTTCTGGGAAAGTAAATGACCTGGGAAGAGGACAGGAAGGGGGTGGTGGAGAAATGGGATTTCCTGGCCATTATGGGAAGCTTGACAGGTATGCCCTCCGCCCAGAGCAGCATCCCAAAAGCGGCATGGCTGGAGAGTAAACTGGAGCTATGAAGGAGCCCACAAATTGCTGTCCCCCTTGCCCGGCTCTCTGCACAGAGCCAGTTCGATCCTCGCTTTCCCAAAGGGTAGCACCCGAAGCATTTGTAACCCAGGGTACCACTGTATTCAGGTTAAATTGGGTGCTGTAAGTGGGTTTTGAATCGCATTTTGGGCACTCGGTCTCTAAATGGTTCACCATCACTGACATAGGCCCATTTGAATCAATGAAATTTACAGAGCTGACTCACTAAATCCTCACTGATTCAGTCACCCTTCTCTAGTGCAACTTACTATCCTAAGCAACCGTTTTCAGCCTTTGTTTCATTTCTGCTATACTGTACCAGGCATGGCTTGTCATCATCTGCACTTGCCTTCCTCCTTATTTGAAGATCTTGGGAAAGAAGTGGGAGAATCAGGTAAATCATGGGTTGATTCACATGTACATTCATATCGGTCTCACGATAAAGCCCACGGATGGATGGAAAGCAGAGGGTGGCAGGCTCCTGAACATTGGGGCCACGCTCTATCCTACAGAGGGTACAAAGACCTGTCAAGGGCTGAACTAGCCTATACAACAGGAACAGCAAGGAGGTAGTTATTACATACAACACCTATCAGCCTGAGACAGCATAGCCAACACAAGGATGTGTGGACTTACCTACAAGAGACCTCTGTATAGTGCAACCTTCCTGCTGTATCACCAAATTTCACATCCAAAATATGCATACACAGGATTGCCTTCCGTCTTTCCATTCTCAAGTCTAACCCAATTTAAATTTGCAATTATATATGCATATGAACAACGAGGTGAGTCCTTGCCCACTAGGCGAAGCAGTACCCTTTCATCTTCTCAGTAGGACATATAACACAGGTTTCTGCTTTCGGACTACAGCTATGCCAACCTTGACATTTTAAACAAGACTGAGCTAGTCAAGCGCAAAATAGCTAAACCAATTTTCTGAACAGCTGAAAAACACTTAGCTAAGTAGAAAATAGCTGAACCGATTTTCTTCAAACTTTCCAGAGCAACACACCTCTGGGCAAACAACAGACCAGCTAAAGTTGAGCACCAGACAGAAGATTCTTTTGGAACTATGTATGTATGTATGTATGTATGTATGTATGTATGTATGTATGTATGTATGTATGTATGTATGTATGTATTATTTATTTATTTATTTATTTATTTATTCAAAATCTTCTTTTTCTGTTCCAACTGCACAGAGACCAATAAAATTGCATGGTTTGAAAATGCAGTTCTTTAAAAAGCAACAACCTAAAGGCAATAAAAGATATAAACTGGCAACTCAGTATCAACATCAGATTAAGTTAATTAACCCACTCAAGGGGATTTTAACAGGCCACTTTTCTGACAACTTTTATGGAGAATGCAGGTGCTGGTCGGTGTGAAATAGCCTTTTCCATGTGGGAAGGCTCCAAGGAGGTGTAGCTTCTTCCAAAGCTTTCAAAGACAGAACCTAATGTCTTTGGAAGACTAGGAAGAATACATGGGTAGAGATGGGCACGGAACGAACATTTTTTCGTTTCCGTTACCGTTTGTCGTTTCCATTACGTAATGAAACAACAAACAAAAATGTGATGTAAATGAAACGAAACGAACAGAACCATGAAAATTGTGGTCATTACGTTTCGTTTCTGTTAATGGCGACGTGCAATGAAATGAGCTGTTTTAAATGTTAAAAAACGCCCTGGACATCCGTAAAAATGCAGCAATAATTATTTATATTGTCTGATAATACCTACCAGGGGAGTTGGGGTCCTTAAAACGTTTGTTTTTGTCTTCTCCCATTGTGATGTATTTTTCTTTTCCCTTTAAAATGGATGTCACCACCAGCCACAAAATGGAGGCAAGCCATGTGATGGGATCATGTTCAACCAATAGCATGCACAGGTTGCAGACTGGGTGGGCAGGTCTGGCAGCCACAGTGGGCATAAAAAGCTCTGGCAGCCCCCGTCCTCCTTGCAGTCTCTGGTGGGAGTTAGGGTGGGATTGCTGTCTCTGTGACTCTAGCTTCAGTCCTGCAGCCTCCCTGTGTGCATGCATGCTGCGTACCTCTCGGTGAGTACCCTCCCCTGCCCCGCAGTGCAGTCACTCTGTGGCTGCCTTGCACCCTGGGCAACGCCCGCCGCTGCCTTTGCAGCCTCCCTGCATACCTAGTCTATACTGTGTCTCTGCCAGCATCCTTTTTTTTTCGTGTTTTTCCTCTGGTCTGGGGCGTTGGGGGATGCCTGCGCACGGAAATGCTTTAAAAATCGTGCAAAAAGCGGGTAGAAACGACAAACGAAAAAACGAAAAACGGTAACGAAATTTTTCAAAAAATTCCCCACAAACGGAAACGAACCAAAACAGACCTCTCAACGACAAACGAAAAACCGAAACACCATTTTTCTGTTTCGTGCCCATCTCTATACATGGGAGCCCTTCAGATGCAGATACAGGAAGCAGGTTGTATAAGGCTTTAAAAACCATAACACAGATCCATGAATTCCTAAAAGGCCAGGATTCGATAGATTTTTTTTTTGCATGTAATGCAGGATTGGCTGTTTTGGAGCCCATGGTGTTTTGCATGACTACTGAGGGGGGGATATATATAGGAGAAGCAGATAGTCAAGGTGTGTGTCATTTTCCCACACATGAAGAACACGTAGACTCCATGCACGGAGAATCAACAGGGTTCAGGATCCTGGTCAAAGCATCAAAAAACACCCAACTTTGGGCGTTTATACACAACTCCTAAACTCCGGGGCAAATGGCTCCCAGCTCTGGAGCTTAAAAATGTTTACCCACCAGCTCCGGAGTTAACAGGAAATTAAGTGCGACCCTGCCCACTTAGCGCGTCCCAGCGCAGCTTTCAGGTACCTGCTTTTTGGAGGTGAATATTATTTGATCCAGTGTAAGGATAGTGAGTGCGGGGCTCTCCTTGCCTCTGTTTGTTGTTTTTTGGCTCCCGCCCCTTGAAGAGCTACTTTTACAGAGACGAGAGGCAGAACGAGGTAAGCGGCATGCTTTTCTTTCTCTTTTTCTCCCTCTCCTCAGGCAGCCAGCAACCAGGAAGTGCAGGGGGTGGGAATGCCAGAAGAGCGATGAACCCCTAAGATCTCTGGTCTGAATTTAAGTGGCCAGCGGATCTTAGGGGTCGTGTTAAAAGGCCCTTTCATTGCTCAGCATAATGCCCACATCTCATCTGCAAAATGGATAGAATCATTGTTACATTTAATATACAGTCACCCCCCGCTATTTTATTTCAGGTACTGTGGTCCCACTATATCACGGGATCGCAGTACCTGTGCCTTGGGGCCCTGCAGGGGGCGGGGGGGCGATTGCCCTGTGCTGCCGCCCCACACTCCTCCGACAAGCCTCAGGGCCATGCGGGGGGGCAGTGTGGTGGGCGAACACATCACTCCGTGCCACCCTCACGCTCCTCCAAGAAGCCTTGGGGCCGCACGGAGGCGGCGGAGGGGGGGCGATTGTATCTACATTGAAATGTATTGGATCAATACATTTGTATTGGATCAATACATTTCAGTGGAGAAAATTTTCCTCATTGGAAACTATTGAGCCAATGTTTTCCAATGGGGAAAATTTCTCCATTGAAATGCATTGAACCAATGCATTTCAATGGAGACTGCCCGGACAAGAAGTAGAGGGGAAGGTGGTGGCGGGAGGTCAGATCCTGCAACGCTGCTGGCGCACGCCACCCCTTGGACTGGCGCGCACCAGTGGCGGCAGGAGGATCTGATCTCCCCCGCCCCCCAGGCCCCACCTCACCCGCTTCCGCATATTGCGGATTTTCAAGCATTGTGGGTGGGGTGGGTCCCTAACCCCCTCGATAGGCAGGGGGTTACTGTAGAAAGATATTGCTACTTTGGGGGCAAGTGCAGTGATCCTATTGTACTCCCAAATACACACTTGACCTCTGACTAAAGCCATAATGAGGCCTGTGACAGACTAACCAAGAAGAAACTTTCCTTTTACAGCTCTGTGAATAGGATAATTCAGAGAGGGTCGCACTTTGAACTCTGCAATTGATTTTGTTATTCTCCCTCAATGCCATCACCACATATATGAATCAAAATATCTTTTAAAATTCTGAATAGATCTATTAAGAGTTTGAGACCTCATCAGAGTATAGTAAAAGCAGTCTTTACAGTGTTGTCCTGAAAGCTCTGGCTGGTTTGGGATGTAATTCCATAGAGTCATACTGGCAGTAAGTCCTTTTAAATGGCACTTTCTTCTGAATAGGAGTCCTATTCCTTCTTCTAAAAGGATTATGTTGCTTTTCTACTTGTGAACAACTTGACAGACACATGTTCTCAGCTCCCTTATAAGCCTGTTTTTTGTGTGTGAAAAGCCAAGTATTTTCAATAATATGGCTCAGGTTTTGTTTTTGTTTTGAAACATTAACGTCTCTAATATTTGCTTACTCGATTTTGCACTTTCACCCATTGCCCTCTGTAATATATATATCATGGATTTACTACACGAATTTACCCTGGTTTTCCATCATTCTCCAGAGCAGCACTCGTTCAGAAAATGAGATTTAAGTGCAAAATGAAGCATTCCAGAAGCATGCAATGTTACAGGAAATATTTTTCCACCAGAGCAAGAATGCTCAGATTTGTATAGTTAAACCTCTAACCAGATATCAAAGCCTCATGGATTGGGACCCTTGAAACACAGGATCTTGCTGTCAAGGGTTACGGTTAAAAGGTAAAGGTAAATGTTCCCCCCGCACATGTGTGCTAGTCATGTCCAACTCTAGAGGCAGTGCTCATCTCCGTATTCAAGCCGGAAGAGCCAGTGTTGTGCAAGTCCATGGCCATGTGGCTGGCATGGCTGCAAGGAAACACTGTTTTTACCTTCCCGCCTTTTATGGCGGTACCTATTTATCTACTTGCATTTTACATGCTTTCGAACTGCTAGTTTGGCAGGAGCTGCGGTGAACAGAAAATAGGAAAATGTTGTAATTTTTCATTTACAGTGGTACCATGTTTACGAACGTAATCTGTTCCAGAAGCAAGTTTGTAAACCAAAATGCTCATATATCAAAGCAAATTTGCCCATAGGAAATAATAGAAACTCAAATAATTCATTTTGGGGACACAGTTTCCATTATTTCTTATGGGGAAATTTGCTTTGATATTACAGGAGCCAGCGGCTGCAGCAGCCAAGATCTGGCAGTCTGGACCTACAGTGAGAGCCAAAGGCCACCACCCAGCACCACCGAGGCCACTTCCAGTGCCTGGCCCGCACCAAGCCCCAGAGACCACTTCTGGTCACATCCAAGTGCCATTACAAGATGGTGGCAATGTCAGTTAGGAGGAGGAGGAGGAGGAGGAGGAGGAGAGCCAAGCCATGATTGCTTGGAAAGCAAAGCATTCTTTTATTAAAAAATCTTGCTTATTTTGTGAAACACTCATGAACTGAGGTACCACTGGACACTGAGGTACCACTGGTACCACTTACTCTACCTATGTTGTTCAAGGTACAATATTAAAAAGTAAAAACAGTAGACTATTGAAATATTAAGAAAGAATTAATAACATATTTTAAAAGTTAGGTAGAAACATTACAGTAATCCCTCATTTATCATGGGGATTAGGTTTTCTAACCACCTGCAAGCAAGGAAAATCTGTGATATGTGGATGCCTATGCAACCTGACCTGTGGGTGCTCCTGCTGCTGCACTCCACAGACAGGATGCACATATTTTAACAGTGACCTCCTACGGATGGTTGTGCAAGCGTTGGTTGTCTTGAGGATAGATTACTGTAACATCCTCTACATTGAACTTCTCTTGACCCTTATTCAGTGATTGCAGCGGGTGCAGAATGGTGTGAAAATGTATGACTGCATCACCCCCATTCTGGCTCGTCTTCACTGGTTACCTGTTGCCTCCTGAATGAGGTTCAAGGTATTGGTTTTGATTTACAAAACCCTCCATGGCTTGGGTCCAGAATATCTAACAGAGCATATCATCCCAAGATCAGTTTTGTCCCAGCCCACCAGAACATCCCAGGTCCTATTGCTTAGAATTGCTACTACCAGGGAGGCTTGTAAGGCCTCCACCCGGAACTGTACTTTTTCAGTTGCTGGTCCAATATGGTGGAATCACCTTCCTAGTGAAATTAGGACTGCGGAGCACTTCTCAGCTTTCAGGAAACGGTTAAAAATTTGGCTTTTGGAGACTAAGGAGCTTGAATGTTCACTGGTTTTGTTTTTGCTTACCCATTTGATTCATTTGCCGCCATCTTATAGTCTTATATTTTTATATTTTTATTGTCTTCTTAATGACTTAATGACAGTTTTGCATGTTCTTTAAACATCTTGTAATATGGACTTATTGTATTGGCTTTTTGTGCTCTTTACTGTGAACCGGCCAGAGTTCCTTTGGAAAGTTGGGTGGTCTATAAATATAAATATATTTATAGGGGCTCCACTCATCCCAGAGCCTCTTAGGGGATCATTTCCCCCTTCTGTTCTGCTGCTACCCCCTCCCCCAGAGGTTAAGAGTGAGGGGCTTGGACTCTCCAATTCTCTTAGCTTGTAAATACCTAGGTTTCAGATGCACAGGGTTCTGCACAGTGTCCCCTGCTTTTCCAGGAGAGACAGGATCCATTCCACCCCACTGCCCATAGATATTAATGTAGAGATGTCACATTTGACCCATTGTCTCCTTTTAATTCAGGCACACGTGTGTGAGAACGTTGTAGGCAAACAACCTTGACACTTGCAGGATTATTGAACCCTGAGCATCTGAAAAGCTCAGTGCTTATGAACTAAGAGAATTGGAAAGTCCTATCCCCTCACTCTTAACCTCTCAAGTGGGTGATGGTGGCAATGGCAGACCAGAGAAGGAAAAATGATCCCCAAAGCAGCTTCGGGATGATCACTGGTTCATGAATTCCTTTTCTTTCTTACTGCTTTGCTTTGCTTCTCCAGGGGAGAATGCCTATGCTTCTCCATGGAGGATGAGGTGCCAAGGAGGGGTGTGAAAGCTGTGCATCAAAAGCGCCCTGACTGTGGCAGGTCTCTGAAGTGCCAGCAGGGTGAAGCAACCTACCCAACTCCTGCTGGGCAGATTGCTTCTCTCCAAATAAAAATCTGTGATATACCAGGACCGCAATATATGAACTTCGATGTGGCAGGGGACTACTGTACCAAAAAAAAAAAAAAAAGATTTAGTAGCAACAATCTAGCAGAATGATGCAAGGCACACCTATCTGCTTTAAGAAAAGAAACAGGCCATATGGATTTCCTGGATTTAAGAAGAAACGGAGTTCACACCATTATTTTGCACCTGACACAATGTCACCATATCAGAAACTGACATGGCAAAATGCTGTGCTCAGAGATCTATCAGATGTTAATCCATACTCCTGGTGAAATCCTCTTCAAGATAACATACCCCAGGCCTGCCCAAAGTCCGGCCCGGGGGCCAAATCCAGCCTGCCAGGCGATTCTGAGTGGCCCGCGGCTGGCTGGCCTGCCCCCTCCCCCTCCTTCGCCCCATGTTTTAAAAACAAATCTTCCGCCAACACTGACCGGGAAGCTTGAAGGGCTGGGCGGACCGGCCGGCCGGTGAGCAGAAGCTTGTGGGGTGGGCGGGCCACCACCACCAGCATCACCGGGAACCTTGTGAAGCTAGGTGCGCGCGCGCAGGCCACCATCACTGGCATAGCCGGGAACATTGTGAGGTTGGGTGCATGCGCAGTCAGTGGGTGGGGCTTGTGGGTCAGTGGGTGGGGCTTCCAGTGGGGTGGCAGAGTCAGGGAGCAACCGGCCCCTGACATATTCTCAGCCAGCAAATCTGGCCCTCCTTACAAAAATTTTGGGCACCCCTGACATAACCTCTCAAATGCACCTGGATGGTTGATTCTTTGGGGCCACTCAACTACAGCAAAGCCAATCTCTGCAAAGCTCTCCAAAGCTAACAGAATAGAGTCCTTCTCCTAATACATTTTACAGTTTCTCATATCCACTCTGGTGCAGCCTAATGAGGCTTTGCTATTGTGTTGGTGCTTGAACCAGACCTTCTTATTACTATTTAGGTGGCATGGCATCATTTCTAACTGAAGAGCCAGGGCATAACAAAAGAACTATGCAGGGATGAATGACTTTAAGGTTTCTTTAACGTATCTTGAAAATTATTTACTGTGATTTCAAGCATCCCTAGAAGATGAGCTGAGTCAGGATAAGTGATGATGAAAAATATTCTCAGCCTAAATTCAGCATGGGGAAATCTTGCATAGTCTAATTCCAATATGGAGAAGGAGTTGCATGCCCGGAATGGGTGGAAACACAGCAAGAGCCTGAAAACAGATTGTCCACAGCGATAAATCAGGCAATGCTAAATTCATTATGGGTGTAGAAATGATCTGACATAGCCAGTGCTTCTGGGGAAAGTGGAAAAAAACTACAAAATAATAATGTAAAAGGAAATGAATGATTCAGTGTATTATCTCCTCGGGATCTAATAAACGGAGCTGCCAGCTTCATCTTTACAAGCACTTTAATTTCAAGAGACAAAGGTCTCATTTCTAATATTAGTATTCTATTCATTGAAAATTACCTTTTAACCTAGTGAGCCCCGCATACCAACTGGTGTCAGCAGCAACCAATTTACACCTGGAAAAGAAATATTAGGGGCGTACAATTGCTCTCTGCTCTATAACCAGGAGTCCATCGGAAATCAGCATGGTGTCCTAGTGTTGCTTAATAATTAATACACAATGTGCATGCGGAACCAATTAGACACACAACACAACAGCTTCTAATTTCAACAAAGCATATTGCAATCTACTTATGTTCCACTATCCACATATTAATTTGAAACTGAGACCGATGATCCACATGTTTTCATGGCTTTCAATGCTGGGTGCAGAAAGTATCTGTTCTGACACCAAGGCTTCACGGGTAGCTGAAATCCTCAAAGATGTGAATTCTTTGCAAAACACTCCGTATTCCTTTGGAAAAAAATCCAGTCACACTTTCTTTCCTTTTCTTTAAACTTATTTTTCTGCCCTCTCTTTATTTCACTGTAATCCAAAAAGCCTGACCGGGTGATAGGAGTGAACTCTCTAAAAGTCTTGCATTAAAAAGAAGTAATGCAGCATAAAACCCTCACTGGGTTTCTTATCCTAACTGAATTATAAAACACCTTGTTTACATTTGATGCATTTGTGATAACGTGACTGAGCATAGCACAAGCAAAATGAGCTGACGGAGGGCAGCAAATTCATATTCAAGATGTCTGAATTATTTATAACAAATAGCTTGGTGATATACACTAGCAATATGCATTCAAATCTCTTTGGGACTGTGGTTTCTTCATGTTAGAGGTTGATTTGAAAATTTCTTCCCACAGGCTGGCAAAATATAACTCAGTGTATATTATACAGCAAGAACCCCAAGACCTTGTACGGGTTTCTACATGTATAGCAAGAGTTTTCAGGCCTCCCTTTCCACAGAGTTTCCCTCCCAAATGGCGCAGAATGTTTTGGAAGAGATTTTTGAAGCCGACTCCAAGTCCTGGATTGTCCAGAGAAATGGAGCAGCAGCCATCTTAATTTTACAGACATTCACCAACATAACCAGGAAATATCTGGCCTCCTTGCCAGGATGATTAAAACACTTCAGTGTCTCAGCCATGCATGTGAGGCCAAAATAACCAAGGAACTGCATCCCAAAATCAATATGGCTGGTAGGAATTTAGACCTGGGTTCCTTTGCTCAGGGATATTGCTAGGCAGGGCCTCACAGAGCCCTGACTTCAAATCTGTTTTTCCAAGACTTCAGAACATTTCTCCTGAGCTTTCACTGAAGCCAACTAAAGTTTTGCTTTTCCTCAGTTTAAATACAATGCTGGAGGAGTATGTGAGGATGATTCCTTTTGAGAGGGTGATTTTTACATTTTATTTTATTTTTCATTTTATTTTATTTGGTCCAAATATATGTGGTCTTCCGACCTCCATACTTTCTCATAGTCTGGGGACTTTTACTTGCTTAGACAAGTTCAATGTGTTATGGAATGTTGTATTTATTGGTATCTCCCCCCCACACACACACACAGAGTAGAGCTGCATGGATTTCTCCTTATTTTCCCACAGCCTGCAGATAGACGGCTATTTGCACATCTGCCTAGGCAGCAGCTGCCACCCATACTGCCAAGTGTGTGTCAAAAATGGCTGTCCAGTGTCCACTATCTGCAATGCGATTCAGCAGGAGCAGCTAGAACGACAAAGGACAGTTTCCTAAATTGCCCAAAAATAAACTTTATGCCATGGTGTGGCTGGCCATAATGACTCAAACAGGTGGAAATAAATTAGTATCACTAAAGCAGTTGTTCCCAACCTGGAAGTCGGGACCCCTTTGGGGGTCGAATGGCCGTTTCACAGGGGTCCCCATGAGCCAATGAAGAAAAAGGCACAAATGGCTTAAGTCTGGAGGGGGGGGAGGAAGGGGGAAAAGAGTGAATTACAGCTTGATAGGTTGGAGGGGTTGTCAATCAATGGCACTGGAGGCTGCAATTGCCCGAGGGTACCTGTAGAGGGAAGTTCTCTATGGCACCTGCAGCAGTGGCTTGCCAAAGGGGGCTTGTGGCCTCTTCCAAGCAGGGAATCTATATGCTATTTCAAAGAATGCAATTTCAAACACAAACTCTATTGCTGCTAAAATATGCTAAACATTTGACATTTAGATATTTTGATAGATGTTTGTTTCATTTTGATTTTTAAGTCTTCACGTGTCTATTTACACACACTTTTCTTCTGTTTTTTAACTAAGTGGCTAAACAATTGTCTTATCCTTTATTTTATGTCTACAACCATATAAACACAATGCCGCAATCAACATACATCAGTAGCAAGGAACAAAGCAATTTACAACTTATCAAAACAACATTTCAAGTCAAGTTAAAAACACATAGAATAAGATTAGAATCTGTCATTTACAATCTCAAAGAGAAATAATCCTTTCATCACTGTAACACCTATTTCCAAAATGAGCTGGTGTTTATGTAGTGGGCTCCACTATCTCTTGTTATCTGATCCAGAAATGACACACCCAAAACTGATGCATGAAGGTATGTATGTGGTTTTCTTACAATGAAACATTGTACATGTCAAGGTTTGTTCTCAAAGTGAATTAGCATATTGAATTCTGGGCGAATGACTTTACAAAAATTGTTGCACACCTGTAGAATATTTGCCTAATAGGTATAGACATCAGGTGACACTTTGCACATGCTCAGTTCTCCATATGCTGAATCATTGTTGCATCAGCCAAGAGTATGAAAGGAGGCTTGATGTATAGCACATGTGGTTGGGGTATGTTGGAGAGAGCAGCTCGCCATTTTGTCAATCGGATTGGTGAGTTCCTGGATTGTTGGATCACTGGACTGGACTGTATTTTGGCTACGTTTATGTCTGCCGATTCTGTTATGTTTGCTGGACTTGTATATTTTGTAAATACAGATAAGTTTGGTGAAGGGAATCACCGCTGCATCGGTGGTTTTATTTTTTAGCACTGCTCTCTGGCTGTTAAAGCCCACACTTTACACAGCCCTTCCGCTGAGCATTCACAACTCTGCGACAGTACATTTAACGAAGAATCCCTATCAATACGTGAGGTATGAAAATCTTCTTTCTGTCCAAAACAATGAAACAAGTTAAACCTTTCAATCCCTTCATGATGTCCTTGTGCAGATGTACAACCAGCGGTACCCATCTCATCCATTGGGACACAGAAATAGTCCAAGTAATACTCAGAGTTTTCATATCAGTTACTGAGAAATTGCTCTCTCACACACTTCATGTCTTTTTACTAACCCTGTCTCAAGAGTATCCCACTCCCTGAGATTTCAGGGGCAAATCCTGAAAACCTTTTCACCAGGGCATGCCCTCGGAAGTCTAGAGTTGAGCCCCGATTGTAGGAAGCTGATTGTAGAAATGGATACCCCAAACCTGAAGAAAGCCTGGTTGAAAAGATGACAGGCTGACACAGAAGGAAGACAAAAAACACCCATTTGGGGACAGTGGGTCAAAATGTACCATGACGCCAACTGAAAGGGTGAATAGAGAGGCGTCCTAGTTTTAAAACCAGCTCCAAACAAAAACAGTCTTTCTTCTCCTCCAGCACTGCTTGTTCTGAAATGTGTCTCTCCACCTTGAGAAGCAAAGGAGAACAACTCCCTGAGGCTTCAGTCAACTGACTCAAAACGTAACAGAGATTACCCATCTATGGTATTCTGGTATCCTGATGTGGAATATTTTCCTAATCCCCCATTCCACCTGCCAACCTGCAAATGCCACTGAAGTGCATTTCAGGCATGTCTTTCTCTCTCCTAGCAGAGATTACCCACTGGGATTCCACCCCTTGCACACACACCAGTAAAAGATATATAGTCATCCCCTGCTATATTGCGGTTCATATACTGCGGTCCTGGTATATCACAGGACTGCAGTATATGAAGGCAAGGGCTCCTGGGAAAAGCTGTGTGGGCCTGTTTGGGGCCTCCTGAATTTACCCCAGACCTGGTGCTGCCCTGAGCGGGCCTCCGATGGGCTTCCTGGGCCTGTCAGAGGCCCCAGAAGCGGTTTCCAGCAAAACAAAAGTGGCTTCTGAAAAACCAGGTGGCTTCCAAAAAACCAGAAGTGGCTTCCAAAAAAAACCAGAAGTGACCAAAACCCAAACAGGCCCACCAGTCCTGACCCAATTCAGCATCCACATAATGCAGATTACCCTTTATCACGGGTCAGGTCAGGTCCCTAACCCCAGCGATAAAGGAGGGAATTACTGTACTAAATTGTAGTTTTGAATGAGTGGGTGGGTGGGTGATTTTATACTGCCCTTTTAGTGAACACGCTACTCTGAGATGTTCACAAATAAAACTCAGAACCGTACTCACCTCATAAAACAATATAGTCAGTATGGGAGTTCGCTGGTCCATATCTAAAATCAATACAAGAAAAAAAGAAAGTGGAAAGCAGCATCCAGGAATAAGTTACAAAAGGCAGCTTTATATAATTCTGACTTGACTAATTTACTGATTATCAGAAGGGAAAGAACCTGGCATACCTCAACTGGAAGCTTGTTCCAAAGATTAGGGGGCCACCACCAAGAAAACCCTGTTCATTGATGTTACCAAAGTGATCTGTGGTCTTTTTTGGTCCAAGTCCTCAAACCGGAAAGTAAACTTCTCTTGCAGTTGTGTAAGTTGTTTCACGTATCCAGCTATATCTGTTTTAACACCGGTCTTCTGCAGGGTGCTGTGCAAAGAAGGAAAATGGGATAGACTGCTGTTTTGAATGTGTGCTTTAAAAAGCTTCAACTTGTTTACAAAGGAGAATACACTTTGTGTCAGCTCAGGAAGAGTTTTTAATTTCCCCTGCAGGTCCACGTTTAGTTTATCCAAGTGTGAAAGCATGTCCACTAAAAATGCCAAATCCATAAGCCACTCTGGGTCTGAAAGCAGAGGATACGTTTTGTTCTTCTCTGCCATAAACAATTTTACTGTTTCAAAAGCTCTTTGAAAAAAAGCATGACGTTTCAAACTACTTTGCCTCTTGATGGAGCCATCTCACTGCGCTGTGCAGTGGCAGGTCACCGGGCAAGTCTGTGCCGTCAAGTAAAGACATTTTGAAATTAGAGATCGCAAATGAGGTTCTTGAATTGCCAGGTGATTAAGGGTGTGCAGTAAGTCAACTAAAAGGTGAAACTAAGACGGATGTAGTTCACAATCTCCATCACAGGCTTCATAACGTGGTCTAAATTCAGTGTTTTGGACACAAGTTGCTCACGATGGATGATGCAGTGGAAGTTCCAAAATTTAGAAAAGGTGTCGTCACCTTTACAAAGACCCACAAGTCCATTTACTGAGCCAATCATGTATATTTAACAGAGTGCTCCATCCGTGACTATTGCGGTGAGTTTTTCAAAAGACATATTGTGATTGGTTAAAATTTTTAAAAATGGCAGTCATTGCCTCTTTTATGTCAGTATGATATTGCGATTTCAGTCTTATAATGCGACAATGTCTAAGAAGCTCTTCTTTAATCACGCAGTCCTCAGAAACCATTGCTGCAAATATTGCCAACCGTGGCTTGTCTTGTATGTCTGTGGACCCATGACACGTCTCTAATGCAACACTAAAATAAGCACATGCGTTCAAGTCTGCATGTAGATCTGACTCAATCACATTATTTATGTCTGCTATTCTGGTTTCAACCGTGTGCCGTGACAGCTGGATATCATTGATGAAATCTTTGAGTTTTTTATTGTCTGGAGCCAAGGTTTCAATTACATCCGCAAAACACTGTTTTAGAAACTCCCCCTCATTGTATGGTTTTTTAGCATGGGCAATGTTCCACGCCACTTTATAGGATGCAAGGGTCACAGTTTCTCCATGCTTGGTTAATTGCTGAAACATTTGAGACTGTCTTTTTACCTGGCTTTTCAAGGTGCTCAATTTTTGCTTGCGTAGTTCAGTACCTTTGGGTAATTCCTTGTCAATATTAGCATGGAGAGTTCTAAAATACTTTGGGACTTCCGAATACAGACTGAAGATTTGAAGCCTTGAAATGTGATTTCATAGTATTGCATATTAAACACAGCGCTTTCCCATTCCGTTCAATAAAGAAGAAAGCATCTTCCCATTCTTCCAAAAATGTCCTGTGTTCATCTTCATATTTTCGTTTAGCTTTGCATTTTGCCATTTTGAGTGAGGGTGAAAATCCTGCAGTGATGGTGAGGGTGTGCTGCGTCCTCCACACTAAGAACTAACGGCAAGATGTGACACAACATGTGACACAAAACAGGGTCCCCCTGCATGGTCTCTGGCCCGTGCAGTTGTTTCACTGAAGGGGATGGGAGATGTAATGATGCAGCCTGGGGGCGGGACTACGCGCTCGGAGATCTCTCCTCAGAGGTCCCTCCTCAGAAGCAGCATAACAAAATCCAAACTTGGCAAAGAGCCACAGTATAAAAATAATGATAAGAGGCAAAGAGCCGCATTCATTTTGGCCGGGAGCCGCATGCAGCTCGAGAGCCTCGTGTTCGCCACCCCTGAACTATACCAATAATAATAGGCGCCTTGGGTACAATCCCAAAATACCTGGATCAACATCTGAAATCCCTCTGCATTGACAAGATCAACATCAACAGTGACATTATTATGAATAGCATATATTCTACAAAGATATATCTGGTCATCCTAGGCCAGGGATGGTGAACCTTTTTGGCACTGAGTGCCCAAACTCGGTGATGGGGACGGCAGCGGTGGCAGGGGGGCGTCGGGATCGGTGGCAGTGGGAGGGCAGGGGGGTGAAGGCAGCAAGAATGACGGGGCGGCAGGGTCAGGGTAATCAGCGGTGGTGGTGGGAGGGGCAGGGATGGTGGTGGTGATGGCTGCAGAGGCGGTGGCGGCGACAGCAGGGGCAGCAAGGGTGATGGCGATGGGACGGCGGTGGTGGGGGGTCGGGATCAGCAACAGCGGGGGGCAGGGGTGGGGGCAAGGGTGAGGGCAGCAGGGGCAGTGGGGGCAGGGTCATCAGCAGTGGCAGTGGTGGCGAGGGCAGCAGGGGCGGCGGAGGTGGGGGCAGTGGCAGGGGGTGGGAGCGATGGCGGCGATGGCAATGGTGATGGGGACGGTGATGGCAGGGTTGGCCTGGCACCCGACATGCTCCCTGCCCCCACTTCCCCCTCTGCAAATTCCTCATGGCTGGTCCAACGGAGGGGGAAGTGGGGGGCAGGGAGCATGTCACGTGCCAGGCAAAAGCTCTTTGCATGCCACCTTTGGCACGTATGCCATAGGTTCACCATCCCTGTCCTAGGCTCTTGGAAAGAGCTCGATCATTGGAGAAGGTCAACTCCAGCTTAACACCTGGCAGCTGTGTTCACCTAATAAATAAATAAATAAATAAATAAATAAATAAATAAATAAATAAATAAATAAACAAAATGGCTATCCTCTTGCCTTTGATCCCCATCCATCTTATCCTAATAGGGTACAAGGCTCTTATCAATTTGTTAATAGTCCCGAATTCTTGACTAATATTTCATCCAAGTGAGCAAGACTGATGGGAACTGCCCTCCGCATTTGAACACTCACTTGATGCTCTTCAATGTAATGTAATGGATAGAAATACAAGCAGGACACAAGAGACTTCGCCAGGAAAGTTCACTCAAGGGATTGGTAAATCCACTCCTTAAATATCTCACACCATGAAAGACCTATTACAGTCACTAACTATAAATCTGTTCTGATTTATTCTGACAGCACATAAAATATGTTATTAGTTACCCACCCCATACCCCAGCTGTTTTGCTCACCCTCTGAGACACCATTGAAACAAGACAGTCTATTCCAAACAGGCAGAAAAGAAAAGAAAAGAAAATATTTTTTATATTCAAAGCAGCTGAAGCAGAGACTAGGTCCCCAAGTGAATATCATACTGGATCTTTCTTTCACCTCTCTGTGCCACCCATAAAACTGAATAACCTGGTCAGATATGCATTAAACAATTTACACACAATGCAAAATAACTTAATTAATAAAAATAGCGAGTTGATGTAAAACAGAAAAGTCATCAAGCAATTTCCAGTAAGCAGGCCCTTCTTCATGATGCACCAACTAAAACAGGAACACAAGAATTCCAGTATGATGATGAGCAATACATTACCAACCACTTAAAAGGATAGTCTTGAAATTTTTGCAAAAGTGTACAAATCAAATCATTCCTTTTTATTTTCATAGAACTTACAATATAAAAGGACACAAGACAAAAATTTCGGAGCCACAGCCATGCAAGGAATTCCCAAATATCTACTCTAGAGTAATGATGCTGAGGGTGGAACATTAAAACTAGCAAGCATGAATGCTCTGCAAGCTTGAGGTGTTTTTAAGAATTGTTAAATAATCTGCAGATGGCCCATATATTGGTGACTAGACATGGGCACGGAGCGACGAAATTCTCGTTTCCGTTTTCGGTTCTCGTTATCGTTACGTAATTACTCCGCTCCAGCTCGAACCCAAACCGAAAAAGAAAAATTGGGTCTGATTTTTCGTTGTCGTTCATGGCATCACAGCGATCACGCGATGCCAAGCAGCACAGAAAAAAAGTTTTTAAAAAAAACCCGATTCCCGGCCAAAAAAGCAGGCGAAAATATGCCTGCCTCAGTGAGGGCACCTACCAGAGAGGGGTGGTTTCTGGGGGGGTCCCTGGCCTTCCCCCCTCTCCTGTCCTGGGCTGCTGGGGGGGCATCCTCGTCGTCTCCATTTGCCATGCGGTGGAGGGGGGATCCAAAATGGCGACCACAATATTTATTTTTAAATCATGGTCCAAAAACCCACAAAGCACCACAGAAACATTTGAAAATTAGGTATTTTAAATGCCTGATTTTTATAGTAGCAGCAGTGGGTTTTTCTTGTAATAAAACGTCTTCATTGATTTTATTTTATTTTATTTTTTTATTTTTTTACACCTGCGCAATGATGGGCTGGCCATGGGATGGGACCATGCAAATTTTTGGACCCATTCCACCAATCGCATGGCCAGGTTTTGACTGAGACTTCTGGATGTGCCAGAGGGCATAAAAAACCCACTAACCCGAACCGAACCCGAACCCTAATCCTAACCCTAACCCATACGCCAGTACCCTGTCCTTCTTAGTGGGTCAGAGGCACCCAGAGGTGCAGCCCACTAACCCACCCTAACCTTAACCGTAACCCTAAGCCTAGCCCTTACCCTAACCCCAACCCTAACCCAGATCCGTATGCAAGTACACTTTCCTTCTTCGTGGGTCACAGGCACCCAGAGAGGTGCCTCCCACAGCCCACTATCCCCTACCCCTATCCCATTCCCTAACCTGTACTTCAGTACGCTAGTACGCTCCCCTTCTTAGTGAGTCAGAGGCACCCAGAGAGAGAGGTGTCTCTGCCACTTACCCCCCCACCCCACCCTAACGTAATGTATGGTATGTGGCGGCTTCGCGTTACGCTTCCCTTCCCTTCCCTTCTTAGTGGGTCAGACATCAGAGGCACCCAGAGAGGTGCCTCCCAGAGCCCACTTACCCCAACCCTAACCCTAACCCCAACCTAAATGACAAACGACAAACGGAAATGGCAAATTTTTGAAAATTATCACGACAAACGGAAACGAGCCGAAACGGACCCATCCCGACAATTGAAAACTCGACACGTCATTTTTTCTGGTCGTGCCCATCTCTATTGGTGACACATTGTTTGCAATAGAGCAGCTGTTTGCTAGACAAAACAGCTCTTGTCTCTCAATATCATATAGTATTTGGGAGTACACACAAGGGTATATGAGCTGTCTAGATGCCCTAAACACATCCAATCTCCTGATTGAAGAAGCTAAGCAGGTCGGCCCTGGCTAGTACTTGGATGGGTGACCACCAGGGAATACCAGGTGCTGTAGGCGCCTGGAGTAGGAACTGGCAAACCACTCCAGTATTCCTGCCAAGAGAACTCCATGGACATGGAGTCACGAAGAGTCGGTCACGACTGTAACACAACACACACACACACACACACACACACACACACACACACAAGGGTATATACAAGAGTACATGCACTGGATATAAGTGTCATGAAATGCCATAGCAGGGACATTTTCTCTGCTGTATTGCACAGAATGTATTATTCCCTTTCAAACATAAATGGGTCTATAACAATGTTGGCCATACCACAGAATTAAATGAACCCCCTTACTTGGTATTAAGATAATATCACTATAACTTCAAAACATACTCTCTGGTTCATGAATAGCAGGGCAGTCTCCACCAGTTTAGTTTTGAAGATAGGACTTTTTGTTTCAAACTGCACCACTGTCAGACTGGATAGAAGTGACCTCATCACACTGCGGGGAAAGCAGTCTTAGGGTGGATGAGCCTTTGGTCGGATCTAGTGGGATTCTTCATACGTTATTAAGGACATCAAATGAGGGGAAAATAGGAAATGTGGGAGAATGAATGCCTCAATCACTGCCTTGTTTTGCTGACATTAATAAACAATGGTGTGTTATACACTACTATCAGAGATCCATGGCCTCAAATTCATTCTTCCAGGAATTTTTGTAAAGAAGATCTGAATACAGAAGCTCGCAATGCTGTGTTAAAATCCACTTGGTATTTCACTTGGTTTTTCATTATTTTGTTCCAGATATCAAGCCTACATGGCTGTCTCTCCAAGAATAGAATCCTCAGGAGAATTTAGGTGCACAGTGGGTACTGTGTGGAGAATTTTCAACATGAGATTTGCAATGCTGTGCCATGTTCACAAAGGGAAGTCACACAGGAGGGAGTGTGTTCAGAAACAAAGGGAAATTCTTTGTGTTTTCCTTCAGGTTCTTCCATGGGAACTGAACTATTGGCCTTCCAGATCCAGCAACATAGCATTATAAAAGGGGTACCGGGATGACTGAGGCACATAGTCTAACGCTCAACATATAACAAGATAGACAAACAAGCCATACTAAGAATACAGAATTGTCTTAACTCCTTCTTATTTGAATTCATCTTTATGGATGAGCAAAGCATTGCTTTTTAACATTTATACAAATTACAAAATGATCAACCAACATCCACACAAGCCATTGTTCATCTTATGAGCTTATTTCAGACCAGGGTGACATGAGATCAAAGTGAACTATAAAATGGAGGACTCCTAACTAGCTTTCTTCAGACTGACCAAGGTGTTTGGATGAGTAGTGAAACATTTCAGTCTCTCAAGAAAAAGAAGACCAGTTGCCATGACTCAACTTCCAGATAAACTCACCTGGATGACTGAGAATCTTCACAGACAAGAGTTTCATCAAAGTTGATGATATTGCCTTGACAGTCCAGGGGCAAACCTTTGAGGCCACTGAGCACCAGCTTACATCTACATGAGAAGATATAAAAATGACTAGCCAAAGCCAAACCCTGTAAAAAGACAGGTCTGTGCCTTCTACTTAAATGATAGTTAAACAAAGAGCAAGCTCTGAACTGGGGAAGGAAGATTTTGGAATGTTTCCCTACCCCCAAAGTATTTGGGCATCACTCTGGATTGAACCCTGACCTACAAAAATATTATACCACAAACACCAAACAGAAAGTTGACACCAGCAATAAAGTACTTAGGAAAGTGCCTGGATTTGGTTCGGATGCACACTCAGAACCAGTAAGAATAACAGGTTTCTCCTTTGCTATTCCAAAGCAAAGTATGCTAGTGCCATGTAGTACGGATCAGCACAGGCCAATTGAGTGAATGTAGCTGCTAATGAATCATGCAGAATGTGGTGGGCACTGCCACTCCAGGAGTACATCAAGAAGTGCTAGCAAATAATGAACAAAATAAGGTAGACTGAAGGAAAGTTTTCTGCAGACATGTCAAACTCTAAATATTAAGCCAGAAGAAGCTCAGCTAAACCTATGGAGAATGAAAATGGCACAACTCATCAAATGCATGAATGCTGAAGAGTGTCTCCCACCAGGACAAGACTCTGGTTGGACCTTCTGAATGTCACTTAATAGACTTCGAAGCAAGGCAGGAAGATCAAAGAGTAATCAAGTAAAATGGGACAACTTCGATACAGGACCAATTTTCTGTGACAGCGAAGCAATTCAATCAATGTTGCACCTGTGTGCGTGCAATTTATGCCACACCACATGTACAAAAGTTTCAGCAAATTATAATGCTATTGAAGTAGCCCACTTCTGGTTAAAAATACTGCTGTTATCTTAGCACTTAAATTTGTTTTTCATTATACCTCAACCTCATATACATCCATAATTTTAAATTGTGCAACACCCTGATATGAGAATCAAAATAAAGATCCAAGGAGCGTTTTTTTTTAAATAGCAATGTGTTTTGGTCTCCTGATTTGATTTCAATTTTCTCTACACTCATCACCGAATTGTTGCATAATTTTGTGCCTCCATGGAAGTCAATAATTCTACTGTAATAGAGGCAGGAAGATAAATCAGTGTGCTCGTGTCACCTATGGGACATGCTGAAAAAAAATCCCCTGCTGCTTCTAAGGTTTAATTAGACTGCTGAAGACCTTTCTGCCCTTTGGATTTGATAAGGTGCCAGCTTTGCCCCATTGCCGTTCCTCACCGAAAAGCCTGCCATTCCTAATGTACAATTAACAATTGCTCTCTGAAATGTACCTGCTGCCACCACCTACTCCTTGAGTAGCACACGGGATGAATGCAAAACACTTCCCTGGGTTGATGATGCATTCCTGGTTTACTGTTTGTTAAGGATTTCTGTTTCCTGGACTATCAAGGTTTCCTCAGGAGCCCAAATAATAAAGCTTCTCCCTCAATGCCACCCCAAATCATTCCATATTTAGTGATAATCCCTATTAAGCGTGTTCAAGGGGCATGTTTCCATCCATCAAGCATAATTTGACTAGTGTCCAGCAATGAATATTGAACAGGGTTGTTTTTAATTAAAAATTGTTTTTATTGAAAGCAAAGACGAAAGTGGGCTGTCATCTGTGCAGCAAGATTAATCAAGTAATAGGTCGGGGTGGGTGGAGGGGGAGAGAAGAAATGACAAAGGTGCACAGAAGGTCATTGAGTTCCTGACTCGTTTCAAATATTAAAATGTTCCCCTCAGAGGTGACTCTGATTTGGTTCTTCAAAGAGAAACAAAAAAGTCTGCCATGTCATATCCAAATGCTTCACTTTCTGTTTGAAAGAACAGTGCCATTGTGTCACTTGGAGAACTATGATATCCAAAGTCATCCTTGTCTCTTCTCTTAGCAGCCTTGCCTCTCATGACTTCCTCCTCTTCTTGGGGAAATTAAAAAAGCAAAACACAACTCAGCTAGGACAATATAGAAGAAAAGTCCCCACCAGACTATAGGGGCAACTCCCTTGGCCATTTATCCAGAAATCCCCTCTGGACTGGTCACAAGCAAATTCAAATTAAAACCTGGTGATGAGATGATGCGATGCTCAAGGTGTGGAAGCCCAAAGCCAAATCCTCTCTTCCGAGTGGGGAATCATCAGTTTTGGTTCAATTGGCAAGGATGGTTTCTATGTGTTCCAATCAGGTTGACATTACTTTTGTCCACTTTTGGCCCCCTGTGATTGCCCAAACCTGATGCAAAGGGTTGTTCCCGGGGGTGTAAGGTTCCCTCCCCTGAGGGCCCCCTTGTTTTCAAATCAGTTCTCTCTTTTTTAAAGAGGACATTTCAACTTGGTTCTGAAACAAATTATTGCTAGAGCTCTTAGGAAAAATCATTTAAAACGGAGAGGCAATTAGCACCTTGTTAGCACTTTAAGAAAACATCTGTCTCTGCTCCTACAGACTTCTGCAAATTGTTCAGGACGGCTTCAGTGATTTCACCCAGGGAAGCCCAATTTCTATCCCAGTGGATCAAACCATTTAAAAAAATCTCTATGGTCATATTCTATGTCACCCGTACATCCCTGGCAGAAAAGCTGAGGGTTCTAACCCTGAGAGAGGCCCAGAAGGTATTGATGAGGAGCTGCGCTTTCTCGGTGGTCACCCCTGTTGAGATCAGTCAGATCTCAATCAGTCAGATTGTTCCTGTCATTTAAACACCAACCAAAATCCTAACTGCTCAGGATGGATTATCTGGACCCTATCTGTAAATGACAAATATTCATACAACTGGTCCATTTTTGTTGATTTTCTCTATACTTTTCCAATTTCCATGTCTTTGCTAGTTGTTATTGTTGTTGTTCTTGTTGTTGTTGTTGTTGTTCATGTTTGCCTACATATTAGTGTATAGGTTAATGTTAATTTGGCTCTGTTTTTTTTCTCTTCATTATTTTATTTTTAATATTATATTTTATGTTCATGTATTTTAATAATATTGTACACTGCCCAGAGTGGCATTCAGGCCAGATGGTTTTGCAGTCTAGAAATCAAATAAATAAATAAATATGTCAACATAATGTGAGACTAGGCTGTGTTTATACTACCAAAGTGCAGTTGGCTAGTGTTCTGCTTGCAGTGCCAATAAACACCAGTAATCCCCACACACACACACACACACACACACACACAAACCTTTGATGAAACCAGTGACAAGGCATTGTACTTTGAAAGCAAAGATGGCATTGGATCAGGTTTTACTGGGCAACTTTCAAGGTTCAACAGGGTTGCTTTTTCCCAATGGAAATGCAGATGGAGGATCACTCCATAAGCCTCAAAAACAGGCACCTTTGCTGAACAGCCCAAGCCAGAAGGAAAGACAGAGATTAAATAATAGAAGATTGACTTTTTAGCCAAGAAAATAATACTTGAGAGTCTGTCTGTTGGTTGTCTAAAGATTGCTGAAATTCAGAGTTGCTGGATGCATTAATTTCTGGATTCATTTCTTTTAAATCACAAGCAGTCTAGAGGAGGAAACTAAAGTTTGATTGACTGACAAAGCTGCTTGAATGAGTTGCAAAACATTTCGATCTCACAAGAAAAGAAATCCAGTTGCCATGAATCACCTTCCAGATTGGTGCTACAACTGTGGTAGGGGGGATCAGAGTTTGTCTCTCCTTTGGAGACTGTTTAATCGATGATAACTACAGTATATAACTTTTGAAGCTAGAAAAAAGGGAGTATGTAGCAACTGATATAAAGCATGGACAATTAGGAGTAAAAGTCAATGAGTCTCAAAAACATAAATGTTGCATGGTTAAGGACTGTAAACAGAAGTCAAATGATGGCTTTTTTGATAGTACAGTAGGACCCCCATATCCACTGATTCATTATCCACTGATTCAGTTATCCACGGATGGCAGAGGAAAAAAATCAAATATATAATTCAGCAGCCACAAAGCAAGCTATTGTCACAAACAGCAGCATTAAAGCAAGCTACTGTCGTAAAATAGCAGCTGTAAAGCAAGCTACTGTCACAAACAGCAGCCATAAAGAAAACTACTGTCATAAAACAGCAGTTTTGGGGATTTTTGGTGTTCTCTCTTATCCACGGTTTTCATTATCCATGGGAAGGTCTGGAACCAATCCCCAGCAGATACCGGGGTCCTACTGTAGGTGAGTCCCTGTTTGTACTATTGGGGAATTTTTGTTAAGAAGGGTATTTCTAGCAGAGTGTAAGGTAGAAAAATGACAACATAGAAATGAAGAGAGATCAGCCCAGTCTCATCAAGCAACATCCTCCCTAGTTTGCACACAAACTCACATTTGTATGGGTTTTTTTTAAAGCACTCTAGAAGCATTAGAAAAAGGCATCTTTTCTTAAGGTTTGCATCTGTAGTTATAATCAAAATAAAAAGAGAGAGGAAATGAAGTCTCCAGTATGTAGAAAACCTTGCATACCATTGTGAGGCTAGCCAGAGGAAAAAAAGAGGGGGATATGCCCAAAACCAAACAAAACAAAACCAAAAAAACAGGAAGAGAAGGCAGAGGTTTGCTTCAAATGTCAGAGGCAGGAAAATCACTTTTCCAATTACGTTAGTAGTAAAGGACAATCACATTTGGCTGCAAAGCACACCTTCCCAGTGCTAGTGCACGTAAGGCTGCCATTTTCGCCAACATCAATATGAACAGGACATGGTATTTTGTCACATAAATTGCCCCATGACACTAGTGCCACCACAATAAACGCCGTTCTCTATATACAAGATTTGAACTGCAATATACTGTGGTAAGTCTATCAGCTTTAGACAAGATGGGTGTTGCAATAACTTTCAGTATGGACAGTGCACAATAAACAATGGCAGTGAATTATATTTCCAATTATGCAGTGGCATTGTAGTCAGTTTTATCAGGAAAATGCAGCATTGAGTGCAGAAAGAGAAACGTATCCTCTGAATATGGCACAGATGTTTCAGAAACCTTGATCCATAGTTGGTACTTGAGCTACAGAACCAAAACCTTGCCACAATAAACCCATGTAATACTAATAGATGTATAGGCTGCACCAAAGAGAAAGAAGTTAGACCTTCATTCCCACTCGAAATTGAGAAGACAATCACCAGGATGTTAGATCTAATGCAGTGAGCTATGTGGACTCTTTAATGGGACACTATTGGGGTGAAAGAGAGAGATTCTAATCTTTGTGGATGATTTCTCAAGGAATTGTGTTATTTATCTATTGAAGGAGAAGAGCAAAGCAAGGTTGGGGGAGCTAAAAAAGCTGTTAAGAGTGAAAACAGTGATGGATACATCTCACACAACACACAGGCCTTCCTGAGGAAAATGGAATGCTTATGTACCAAAGAAGAAAAGGGATAAACGGGGTTCCAGAACAGAACAGATTGGTCTGATTGGCTATGCTCCTGGAAGCAAGAGGAATATAAAGTAATGAGCTAGAGAACTAGAGAGCAGGAAAAGAAAGCATGAACCATGCGGTCCATTTTGATGAACCAAAGCAAAGGTGAGAAAGAAGAGATTGTCTTCAATAGTACAGAGGAAGAACACTATGTTGAGGCCCTACTGAGCCAAGAAGCACAACGTAAAGAGAGGCCTATATGAACCAAAAGAAGCGGCAAGGGAATGGAATGAAAAATTGGACAAGAAGCTGTAATAGCATGACTTCAGGCAAGGTGAGGCGGGAGTGAATGCATAACATTTATTCTGGCCTATGTTGTTAATGTAATTGCTGTGTGCCAGAGTACAAGGAGACTATATATCATCTTAGCAAAGGAGTGTAAATTTGTAAGCACACACACACACACACACACACACACACACACACACACACACACACACACACACACACACACACACACACACACACACACACACAAACAAGAACCAGTGATATTATTTAATGCTTATTTGTTTGCTTCTTTGGGCCTTTTCACATGACCCCTAAAATCCGTGGCAAATGGCTCCCAGATCCGGAGCTTAAAATTGTTTCCCCACCAGCTCCGGAGTTTACAAAAAATTAAGTGCGACCACGCCCACCTAAGCGCGTCCCAGCGCACTTTTCAAGTATCTGCTCTCCAGGGGTGAAAAATTCCTGATGCGGATGTAACGTAGTGAGTGCCGGGCTCTCCTCGCTTCTGTTTGTTGTTGTTTTGGCCCCCCCGCCCCTTTAAGAGCTGCCGGGAGCAGAGCGAGACGGCAGAACGGAGATGAGCCGGCATTTTTTCTTCCTTTTTTTTCTCCCTCCCCTGACGCAGACAAGCAGCCAGGAGTGCCGAGAGGGTGGGAACACAAAAACAGCGACAAACCCCCAAGATCTCTGGTCCGAATTTAAGTGGCCAGCAGATCTTAGGGGTCGTGTGAAAAGGCTGTTTATGTATAAATTAAGGTCAAGGAGCACCAACCCCATCAATGTGCAAACAAATTAATACCCTTACTTCCATACCAATCTACTTTGTATTTATTTCTTTTTCTTTTTCTTTTCTTTTCTTTTTTGAACCCTATCAGAAATCACCCAAATACAATTCCAAAAACCCACCTTTCCTTCTGCTTATTTTATTTTATTATGTACTTATTTATTATTATTATTAACAGTATCCTGTGTCTAGAGTATTTATTATTATACATGGGCATGGAGTGGCAAAATTTTCATTTCCGGTTTCGGTTCTCGTTATCGTTATGTAACGGGTAACGGTAACGAGAATTACTCTGCTCCAGCTCGAACCCAAACCGATAAAGATAAATTGGGTCTGATTTTTCGTTGTCGTTCATGGCATCATGGTGATCGTGCAATGCCAAGCAGCACAGAAAAAAAGTTTTAAAAATAAAAAAACCCGATTCCCGGCCATAAAAGCAGGCGAAAATATGCCTGCCTCAGTGAGGGCACCTACCAGAGAGGGGTGGTTTCTGGGGGGTTCCCCGGCCTTCCCCCCCTCTCCTGTCCTGGGCTGCTGGTACCAGGCTGGGGGGGCCCATCCTCGTCGTCTCCATTTGCCATGCGGTGTGGGGGGATCCAAAATGGCGACCGCAATATTTATTTTTAAATAGTGGTCCAAAAACCCACAAAGCACCACAGAAACATTTGAAAATTAGGTATTTTAAATGCCTGATTTTTATAGTAGCAGCAGTGGGTTTTTCTTGCAATAAAATGTCTCCATTGATTTTATTTTATTTTATTTTTATTTTTATTTTTTTACACCTGCGCAATGATGGGCTGGCCATGGGATGGGACCATGCAAATTTTTGGACCCATTCCACCAATCACATGGCCAGGTTTTGACTGAGATTTCTGGATGTGCCAGAGGGCATAAAAAGCCCACTAACCCGAACCCGAACCCTAACCCTAACCCATACTCCAGTACACTGTCCTTCTTAGTGGGTCAGAGGCACCCAGAGGTGCAGCCCACTAACCCACCCTAACCTTAACCATAACCCTAAGCCTAGCCCTTACCCTAACCCCAACCCTAACCCAGATCCGTACGCAAGTACGCTTCCCTTCTTAGTGGGTCAGAGACTCAAAGTAGAGGCACCCAGAGAGGTGCCTCCCAGCCAAAGCCCACTACCCCTAACCTGTACGCCAGTACGCCAGTATGCTTTCCTTCTTAGTGAGGAAAGCATACTGGCGTACTGCCACTTACCCCCCAACCCTAACATAATGTAATGTATGGTACGCGGCGGCTACGCGAACGCTTCCCTTCTTTTCCCTTCCCTTCTTAGTGGGTCAGACGTCAGAGGCACCCAGAGAGGTGCTTCCCAGAGCCCACTTACCCCAACCCCAACCCCAACCCCAACACAAACGACAAACGGAAACGACAAATTTTTGAAAATTTCCGTGACAAACGGAAATGACCCGAAACGGACCCGTCCCGACAAACGACAACTCAAAACGTCATTTTTCTTGGTCGTGCCCATCTCTATTTATTATTATTATTAACCACACAGCTAACTACGCTGGGTTTTGTATTACCAATCACTAGTCAAACACTTCCCAAGCATTTAGGACTATGTGATGTGTCAGCGAATTATGCAAGCAGATCCCAGTAAGGTGGCTTTCTGCAGCTGACTGATGGTGACTTTGTCAACTCCAATTTCTTCTAAATACTTGCTTAGCAATTTAGGCACCACACCCAGCATGCCGATTACCATTGGAACCACCTGTACCGGTATATGCCAGAGTCTCTGAAGTTCAGTTTTCAGATCCTTATATTGGGTAATTTTTTCAAGTTGTTTCTTGGTGACTCTACTATCACCTGGTATAGCAACATCAATGATCCACACTTTTTTCTTCTCCCCAATCACAATATCCGGGGTATTATGATCCAAAACCCTGTCTGTATTCGGAAGTCCCAAAGTAATTTTGCATGCTCATTTTCATTCACTTTTTCAGGCTTATGATCCCACCAGTTCTTTGCTATGGGCAGATGGTAGTTCTGACACAAATTCCAGTGGACCATTTGAGCCACTAGATTATGATGCTGTTTGTAATCAGTCTGAACAATTTTCTTTCAACAGCTTTACAGAGTCTACATGTGGGGGACACAGCTGATTTTTCTATTCTAGCCTTAACTGCAATTGTTCTGATAGCTTGTTCTTGAGCTGCAAAAATCAGGGCTTCTGTCTCTTTTTTCAGTGTTCCATTGGTGAGTCATAACCAGGTCTTTTCCTCATCTACTTTTCCTTTGATTTTTTTCGAGGAACTGCCCATGCAGTTCTTTATTATGCCAGCTATCAGCTTGTATTTGCATCGTTGTTTTCCTGTATTAACCCTTTGTTTGCTTTACTTTAAACACCTCCCTGTTCTTAACTCCAATAATGCTGGCTCTGTACTATTTTTACATAATCTGCCAATGCATGTTTCTCTTCTTCAACTGTCTGCTTCACTTGCAAAAGACCTCTACCACTTAATTATTTTAGGTAAATACAGCCTGTCAACATCACTGCATGGATGTAATGCATAGTGAATGGTCATAAGTTTTCTTGTTTTCCTACCTAGATTATCTAGCTCCATATTATTATTATTATTATTATTATTATTATTATTATTATTATTATTATTATTATTATTATTATTATTATTTATTATTATTATTATTATTTATTTATTTATTTATTTATTTATTTATTTATTTATTTATTTTTATTAACCACACAGCTATCTACAGTGGATTTTATACTACCAATCACTAGTCGAACGCTTCCCAAGCATTTAGGACTCAGTGATGTATCGGCGAATTATGTGAGCAGATCCCAGTAAGGTGGCTTTCTGCATCTGACTGAGGGTGACTTTGTCAACTCCAATTTCTTCTAAATACTTGCTTAGTGCTTTGGCACCGCACCCAGCGTGCCAATTACCTCTGGGACCACCTGTACCAGTTTATGCCAGATTCTCTATTATTATTATTATTATCAGACATGGGCACGACTCGGCGAAATTGTCGTTTCCGTTTTTGGTTATCGTTTCTGTTACATAACGGAAACAGTAACGATAATTAAGCCGTCAGAACTCGAACTCAAACCAAAAAAAGAAAAAATTGGTCGGTTTTTTCGTTTCCGTTTGTGGAATCTTGGCGATCGCGCGATGCAAAGCACAGAAAAAGTTTTTAAAAGTTTTTTTAAAAAAACCCGACTCCCGGTCAAAAAAGCAGGCGGAAATATGCCTGCCTGAGGCTTTGCCACCTACCAGAGGGGTGGTTTCTGGGGGGTCCCCAGCCTTCCCCCCCCTCTTCTCCTGTTCTGGGCTGCCTGCACCAGGCTGCGGGGGTCATCCTCATCGTCTCGCCATGCCATGCGGTGGGGGGGAGATCCAAAATGGCGACCGCAATTTTTCTTTTGAAATTGTGGTCAAAAAACACACCAAATCACCACAGAAACATGTGAAATTTATTTATTTTAAATGCCTGAATTTTTATAGTAGCAGCAGTGGGTTTTTTATAGCAATAAAACATCGTATTTATTTTATTTTATTTTATTTTATTTTTTATTTT
This sequence comes from Phrynocephalus forsythii, assembly GCA_029282475.1. Classification (NCBI taxonomy): domain Eukaryota; kingdom Metazoa; phylum Chordata; class Lepidosauria; order Squamata; family Agamidae; genus Phrynocephalus; species Phrynocephalus forsythii. The sequence goes on from JAPFRF010000002.1 coordinate 152,828,293, forward strand.
TTTAGACCTGCCCATTTGGGCTGGGCATGGGATGGGACCATGCAATTTTTTGAACCATTCCACCAATGGCATCGCCAGGTTTTTGACTGACACTTCTGGATGTCTCGGAGGGCATAAAAAGCCGAGGCACCTTCCAGAAATCGCAGTCGGGTGTATGGATGTGGTTGAGGGAGGAGGGCTGGCTGCTGGTGCTGGTGTGATCCAATTGAGATTGAGGAGGGAGGCTGGAGGCTTTAGGATTTAAGTTAGGCAGGCAGGGAGGGAACTGAATTTAGTAAATAATTTCTTTGATTCCCTGCAGCTTTGTCTCCTGAAGGGAATAGCAGTTTATTCTTTATTTCTTCTCTGGCAGTTTGTGAGGATTTTTTTCTGATATTGGATAAAGGGGGAGGTTCGACTGGGAGTGGGAGGTGTGGATTTATTTTAAAAATATATTATATACTACCATTTATTTTCTATTTTCCCAACTTCAATTTGCTTGCACACACACACATTTGGGGTGCAAGCCAAGAACAGAACCTCTATCCTAAGTGATATCCTAACTGCCCACTCGCCCGTCCGCCCGTGCTGGCACTCGCCTGCCCGCGGCTGCCGCCCGCCCATGGCCCCCCGCCACTGCCGCCCGCCCGCACCTCCCCCCCGCCCCTGCCGGCCACGCCCCGCCTGCTGCCTAGGGCGCAAAAACACCTAGAGCTGGCCCTGATTGTGGGACGCCCCTATGTTCTGGGAAGTCAAATCGCGCTAAATCGCGGTGGAAATGACAAATGACAAATGACAAACAGAAATGACAAATTTTTGAAAAATTTCACGGCAAACGGAAACGACCTGGAACAGACCCGTTCCGACAAACGAAAACTCGAAACGTCATTTTTTCTGGTCGTGCCCATGTCTAATTATTATTATTATTATTATTATTATTATTATTATTATTATTATTATTATTATTATTATTATTATTATTATTGCCAATTTAACCAAGCCCAAATGAAAAACAGGAGAGGGGGTACCTGGAGCCTTGCCCCTTCGCCAGACCCCCATTGCACTGGCTCCTCGATGCTGCCTTAACAGCGCTGCTTTCAAGAACAAACTGGGGAATGGGCAAGCTCCCATTTATAGATAAGCCTTGCCTGACCCATCTTGGCCATCTTCTCTGGGCTCCCTTCATTCTTTCCCCCGCACCCCGGGTGGGCAGGCAAAACACTCCCGCGCCCAATTTTTGGTGCAAAATAAGCATTTTGTTTGCAGAAGGTGCCAAAGGATTTTGGATGAGATGACAAATACCAGAGCTGTATCAATCTGTCACAAAGTGAGAAGATAGGTGCATGCACCGAACACGTTGCTGTGAGATACCACTTGTGATGTGACTCACAAAAGGATCGACCAGATGATCTACTGCCTTACTGAAGAGATGCCAACAGAGATGCTGACCCAAGTATCTAAAAAGGACAATTTGAGAACCTGCAAGTCGCTTGTGGGTTCTTGCACGAAAACATGACAAGTTGGAAAACTATCATCTTGCCTGCTTGTTCTTGAATACTGGGTGTCGGTGAGGAGTATGTTCTGTATCTGCCCTTACACTTAGAAGGTTTTCCCCCTGCCTCAGACTTTTTGATGCTGCACTTTTCTCTGTACTAAAAAGAAAAAACCAAATTCCAACAGAAACAAAAGAGGATAAAAATATGGGTGATCTATCTGCCTATTCCCCCTCTCCCCACTTTAAAAAAATGACCTGTATTAATTCACCTTTCCAATGCATATGTCATGCAGTGACATCAGAAGCTGGCTTCGATGATGGCTGCCTTCTGTGAACACTGGAATTCTAGCAAAATAACTCCGTGGGCTGTCTCTGCCTAGGGAGCCAGAGGTTGGGAGTTCAATACCCCACTGTGCCTCCTTGAGAGAAGCTGGACTCCATGATCCACAGGGTCCCTGCCAATTCTGCCATTCAAAGGTTGTTGTTGTTGTTGTTGTTGTTGCTGCTGCTGCTGCTGCTGCTGCTGCTTGCAAACATTTGTAGTCTGTAAATAATGCCAAGCGTTTTGCAATCACTCATTGAGCACACCGAGAGTCTGCTGAGACGAAATAACCTGACCATGTAGTATTCCAGGGTCACAGCACATATGGGAGCAATGCCACTGCCCATGCAGCAATCCCCACCCTTTGTTGTCACAATGACAACATGCACACAAGCAGCATAATCGCACATTGCCATGCTTTCTGGAATAGATGGCAGAGTTATGCAAAGGAGTGCGCTTCAGTTTTTTCATGCTCTTCAGACTCTTTTATACTCGGCAAAATTCTGTTTGCAACAAGAAAAGTGATTTAGTTGACAAAGGATGGATGCTGACCAACAGAAGACCTCTGCCCAGGGTGGGAACGCTTGTGCCTTACACATTTGACAGACAACCCTGTTCATTTAATGCCATGTGTTGCAAATCATACAAATTTCATCATTTGACACCGAATTTGACTAGCAATCTGCTTCCTGCATCTACTGAGATCTAAGAACATGAGCCCTGAAGCTCGACTTTTGTACTCTTTTAAATATTTCTGTGCAAGCATACAAAAGGCTTGCTTTGAGTTGCCTTACGTCTCCTCCTTCTAGCATTTTCTTTGTAGCTCTTTGGGACGATTCATCTGGAGGAGGAAGAGTTTTGACCTGAGAGTTCCCTTGCCAGCTACAGGTGAGAAAACTGGACTAGGTAGACAACTGGTCTGAATCAGGGGCGGGGGGAAGGTGTCTGTGTGTATGCCTATAAACACATACATTTCCAGTCAATGCAATCTAAGAAAAACGATGATAATTCTACTCGGCATCCTTGTCCATGGTTTCTGAGAGCTGAGAAGGATCGATATCCTCAAATACCATCTTTTCATCAAGCTCTTGAAAACAGAGAGCTAGTTGTTAGAAGCCAGCAATCTAGATGGGTTAAAAACTCGGGAGACTGTTTCACTGGATCACTTATAATGAACATATGGGATGTTCATCTTCTCCTGCTCTGCCCCACTGAAGGCTCGGTGGCGAAGCCGTCTGCTGTGACATCACATGTTTTCTCACTGTTGGCGATGATGTGTGGAGGAAGTGGGGAGGATTTCTCTGCCTCGGAATTAGTAATGTGGCAGATTACGAAGGCGTTATGTTTTAGTCTATGCCTGGGCAGTGTGCCTAGCAATCCATTAGACACGCAGACCTTTGGCAGGAGCTCATCATGTAGGAAAAATGGCCTCCACCCAGACTGCACTCTGGCAACAATGACAGCAGACTGTTTTTATTTATTCCCCCCCCCCCGTATTCTAATAATTGGTTCCATTAATCCTTTTTTGCCCTGTGTCTATGTAAATAAGTGTTTTGTTGCCACATTCCTATGTCTTCCCCTACAATTTTGGATGCAGATTCTTCTCAAGGGTGGCTCAGATTTTCCCATCACAGTCCAGTGTAATTCAGCCATTTAGAACTTTTTCTAAGTATTGGATGCCAATGGCCAAAGGCTCACTTAGTCAACAAACAGGGCAAGGAGAGAGGGGGAAACAAGCAGCACAGAAGCCAGCAACACTTTGTTGAAATGCAGCCGCTGGAAGAGAATCATCAGCTAACTCAAGCACACACTGATAAAAAATAGAGGAGCAAAAACAAGAGTAGCACCAGAAAGGTCTACATGGTCTGCCTTAGAGAAAGGAACACACAGGGAAGTGGGATCCTGCCTCCTTTCTACATGCATTCACCCAAACCTGTGAGCTGAACTTTCTTCTTCAGAGATTGGGGACCCTGCAAGTTTTGCTGTAGCTCAGTGGCAGAAAGGAACCTGGTTCAAGTCCTCATGTCTCCAGGCATGCCTGGTTGGGGGGATGGGGTGGAATCCGGCCTGAAACCTTGATGAACTACTGCCAGTTGACATCAACAATGTGCAATGAAATACATGGTGTGGTGTAATGGGCAAATTGACAGACTAGAATTTTAGAGAACCGGATTTGAATCCCCATAAAATCAAGGAAGGTCAGTGGAGGTGAACCCTGGAGAAATTACTTATTAAATATCTCACTTACTTTGAAAGTCCTATTAGGGCTGCTATAAGATGGAACTAGACGCAGGTGCTTCCTGTGGCACCACAGATGCTTCCAAGGCCCATCCCCACCACCACCTTAGGATGGCTGGGTCACTTACTGACATCTGTGTGCCACTGGGGTCCTTTTGTAGAAATGGTGTTCCAACCTGGGCAGGAGCCCTGCCAGTCCTGCCTGACCTCCCAGGAAGTCAGCCACTCATCAGCTGTATGGAGACCCGTCCTATTGCCTGAGTGGTCAGCTGCCGGGAGAGGATGAGCAAGGCCAGCTGTTTCCTGGGATTAGAGCATTGTTGTCACAGAGGGACCCCAGAAGAGTGCAGGTACCAGAAAGTGCCTTGGCCAGCCTGGCAGGGTGGGAGGTAGGGATGGGTCTCAGCAGCATCACATGTGGTGTGCTGTTTCATGATCCCTACAAAACATGAAGCACCCACTTCTAGTAGGAAGAGACAATGATGTTGTGTCCTTGAAGGAAACAGTAGAGGGTGGGAGTTAGTGCCAATGCACAGAGTGCAGCCTGCCTTGTTCCGCGCATTGATTTCAATGCAGATGAAAATATGTAATGAAATCCATGCCTTTGGTCAAGCATACCCACTTCTCTTTTAAACTCAAGGGATACTGGAGGTTCAGAACTAAGGAGGTAGTCCACAACTCCACTTCATGATCAGTTCATTTGCTGCTGATGTTTAACTTCTAAATAGTAAGACACTCTGTGGTGGATTTATTTGCAACCTCACATGCTGTCTGCAATGTAAGTGATGGAAGAGACTCTTCTGGTCTATCCAGCACTAACCAGTTATTCCTTCCAGCCTTAATTCTCTGCTGCATGTTCTATCACTCTCTTTTCTTAGTCTATTTGTTCTGTTACTCTGCTTGGCTGGCTCATAGTATGAATGCAGTAAATAAAGCAGTGTGGATCAATCTGTACTTTGTAAGTAAGCAAAACATTTTTATTTTTTTCTTACAAATGTCACAGAGTGAGTTACTGAGACTGTGAAAATTAATGAGAAAAGCATAGATTCTGGGGAACTTGTAGCTATTCTCCCCTCTTGATCTCTGTATTTCTACTCTTAGTAAAACAAGAAATTTAAAACTGCAACACACTCTGCCCCAAAAGTTGTATGGGCTGGATCCAGTGTTGTGTACTGTGACATCCAGCACAGACTGGAAGACATCAAGGAAAGTCAATATTTCCATTGCTTCCTTCCCCTTGCAGCTCCCCATACTTCCTGAAGAAACTCCTCCAGAAGGCTCCAAGGACCTCAAGGAAGAATGCAGGGAGAGGATGGTATCAGGAAATGGTGATTCCCTTCCCTTTCCCTCCAGGAAGGAACCTCTGCAGCAGGTTGCCCCCTTGGTGAAGAGAAAGAGCACTTCCATGCATTGGTTGGTCAGTCGGGATCCAGAACTGTAATGCTTGCTGAAGAAGAAGAAGAAGAAGAAGAAGAAGAAGAAGAAGAAGAAGAAGAAGAAGAAGAAGAAGAAGAAGAAGAAGAAGAAGAAGAACTCACCAAGAAAAGGGGCAAAGCAAGTGGTTGAATCTACCTAGCACCTGCCATGAGAACAAATTGAAGTTTCTGAGCAATCAGGAAGGTGGTGGGTACAAACCTATTCTTAGGCTGCTATCGGGGCTGTAGCCACTGGGTCAGCCTCACTCTGAGTGCTCCAGACAGCTATAGTATATACTTACAGGTATATACCTGTCTGGAATCAAACTTTAGCCTGTTCTTTCTAGGAGGTAACATGTTTGCTTTACTTTAAAAGTAACCTGTTGCTTTCCTTGTAAAAGCATTTTTCTCTAGCCCATGACTAAGAAGAAGGTGGCCCAAAGGAGTAAAAAAAAGTTCTGCCAAAACAATCACACAAGAAAGGAAGAAAAGTAAAAAATAGATGTTTTGAAGTAATGAGAAACTAGTAAAGCATGCTGTGGATATACGGACCCGTAGTGCTTCAAGCACTCTCTGGGTGGTTTACAAGTTAATTATGCAGGCTACAGATTGCCACCACACCTCAGCAAGCTGGGTACTCACTTGACTGATCTCAAAAAGAGGGAAAACTGGCTGAACCTTAAGCTGGCTAACTGGGATTGAACCCTGGGTTGTCAGCAGAGTTTTGGTCACAGTACAGCAGTTTTAACCATGGTGCCATGAAGTTCCATCTTGACACAAAACTCTTTTCTCAAGATTTGGCTCTGAAAAAGGGTTGCTTTCCAGAAGTGAAAAGTAGTCAAGTCTAAAGTGGAGTACAGTTACATAACAGATAATATGGCTGACATTTAACCATTGCTCTACATGGCTATTAGTATTTATTACACATACACACACAAAGAGAGGGGGGAGAGGGAGGGAGGACCGGCATCACCAGCTACTGAGTTATTTTGTGAAAGACACACTGCTATGCTCTCATTCCCAAAGAGTAATGCATTACGAGAAAATTGAGGGCCATGATCCACTTAAGACTTCAAGGTCAAAAAATGTAGCCTAGTACTTGCAGACAAGGAGGCGGGGTGATGCATATCCTTGCACAGTTCCTGACTGGTCAGTGCCAAGGAGAAGGAAAGATGACGCATCCAGGGGCTGCTTCCTGATTGGAGTTTCGCCCCGCGCGACCCAAAGGAAGGTAAGTCAGTGGTTGATTTTCATTCCAGAGGTTGGGTCCTGATTCTGAAAGGCAGCTGTGCTGCTGTGTTTCATTTCAGAACTGGACCCCTTCCAAAATGAAACGCCCATTTCTAACTGGGAGCATCTTGGTAAATGAAGACTATTAAGAAAACAGAGAACCATTTGTAGAGGGCTGTAGAGGGAGGTACTGGTTCCCTAGTTACCCATGCTTCGAGATGGGGAACCTGCACATGTAACCACACTTGTATTGCATGAGGGCAAATCAGTTGCTGTTACTTTTAATGCATTGCTTTCCAGCTCCATTGGCAATGTGTTGCAGCCAAAATGTTTAGGCGGGCAAGCCTGCCCTGTCTTTGATCCTACAATCCCAAGGAGACCTTACGCGAAAAGGGAAGGCTCTGCTTGTCAGCCTCTCTAGGTAGATGGCAACAAGAATGGCAGTGGAGAAGATGGGATGTGCTTACAGGCAATGCTGACACAAGAAAAATTCCAAATAGACCTTAAAAAGTGGCCTTGCTACTAGAGATGGGCACGAAATGAATTAAAAATTTGTTTTGTTATTCGTTATTTGTTGCATTATCTAACAAATTTGTTGGAATATGTGATTCATTTTTCAAATCGTCCCCATCTCTAGTACAGATATTCAGCACTTACCTGGAATTTGGGATTACACAGTGTTTACTGGTGGCATCAAAAATCAAAAGTAGGCATCTTCCAAGGAAAAAGCTGCACATCATCACATTTCAGGCAGCTGAAGATGTTAGACTTAGACACTTGCAGCATTCCCAAGGCACACTCAGAATGGGTTTTGAAGCAATGGAATAATAACAATGGCAACATTGTATTTATATTTGATTGTATTTGTGAGAGTTCAGATTACTCCTTTTAGAACAGGAAAAGGGTTTTAAGATCAGAAACTTGCAGGCCACCCAATGCACACACAGAGAGAAGGTTCAGGCAGCTGAGAAGGAGCCATTGCGAACCCTGTGCTTCGCAACAGGGCACATTTCCAGACCCAGAGAGCTGTGACAGGCCCTGCTGCCCAACCGTGAGCAGATCCACAAAGAAGGCAGAGCAAAAATTGCCTGGACCCCAGAATCTAACATAATCTAAGCATATTTTATCTTCACTGGCAAGCCCACATCCCATCAGCTAAATGGGAACACTCAAACCTGCCTGACTGCTACAACTAATGTAAGAAAAGTGTGTTGCATGCTAAGCAGTATCATGGGTAATGATAGTGCAGATATTAATTCAAATCATAATCTTTTGTTAACAACAGTGAACCTTAAGTTGTAGAACTGTCAGTCAAAGGGGACAAATAGTTGAACTGCAATTTCTAAGCTTCAGGACCCAGCATTAAGAACTGAGGTTCAATCGATCCTGAGTACAAAATTCAAAACCATCAAGAAGACAGCAGATGTAAATGAAGTTGCAAACACCTGGAGCCAAATTAAAGCTGCTGTGAATGAGGTGTGCCAAGATAAATTAAAGATGATTGACAGAAAGAAGATCAAACCTTGGATGGCAGATGAAATTCTGGACCTCATAGATCGTAGAAGGGAGATGAAAGATAGAGATCCTCTAATATATGAACAACTGCAGAAAAAATATGGTGGAAAATACGAATTGCAAAGGAAGAAAACTTTCAAAGGAATGTGGCGAAATTGAAGAATTGTGTGCTAAACATGATTCATTTAACATGTACAAGAAAATAAGACAAGCAGCAGGTATTTATAACAGTAGAGAAAGTGAATCTCTCATTGGCAAGAACAGTAATACCTTGACAAGCACTGAGGAGAAACTACAGGAGTGGAAGGAATATATAGAACATATCTTTAAGAATAGCAAAGGTATTGACCATGGTGTTAAGTTAGATGATGGTGTAGATATCTTGAGGGAAGAGGTAGAACATGCCATTAAACCATCAAAGTGTGGCAAAGCCCCAGGCCCTGATGAAATATATATGGAAGTTTTAAAATAGCTTAAGGAAGAATAATCCCTTTCCCTTCTGGTCGATTTATACAACAGCATCTATAGAAGTGGAACCATCCTACAGGACTGGCTCAAATCCACTTTTATACCACTTCCAAAGAAACCTAGTGCAAAAACTTGTAATGAATATTGGACAATCAGTTTGATGAATCACATCCTGAACTTGCTTTTAAAAGTCCTACATTGAAGAATATATTAGAAGTGTGAAGAGAGCATTGGAGATACCCAATTTGGATTCAGGAATGGGTTTGTAACTCAGGAGGCATTATTTAGCCTTCAAATACTAGTTCAGCAATGTCTCGATGTCAATGTTCATGCTTTTGTTTGCTTCATTGATTATGAAAAAGCATTTGACTCAGTTAAAATGATGAACTTAATATTCTTAAAGAACTGGGCTTGGGCAGTCGTGATATCAGATTGATTGGGAATTTGTATTGGAATCAATGTGCTGGTGTCTGGATAGATGGTCAGGTATCAAAAGAGGTGTCAGTTTTGAAAGGTGTTCATCAAGTTTGTATTATCTCATCTTTACTTTTTAATATCTATTCAGAAAGAATTTTCTGGCATGCTCTTGTAGGAAAGAACCAAAGTGTAAAAGTGAATGGAATGCTTGTTAATAACACAGGACACACTAATCGCACTGTCCTGCTTGCAACAAATCTTGCAAATTTGCAAGGATTATTGGGTTCTGTTGCTGCAGAAAGCAGTGCCATAGGATTGTGACTTAATGTGAAGAAGACAGAATTGATGGTTATCAGTAAAAAACAAAATGGTCCATAGAACCTTCTCAAGATCAGCAGTGATGTAATTGAGAGAGTATTATCCTATAAATACTGTACCTGGGATGCTATGTCAAAAATAACTGGGATTTTTCCTGTGAAATCCATTATAGAATTGAACAAGGTAGAAATTCATTCCAGAAAACAAGGAAAGTCTTGACAAACAGACTGATCGATCAGATTTTGTACACGAATACTTTGATCTTATGTATTTAGTATACTTCTCTATTATAAAGAAAGCTCTTAGCATTTGAAATGTGGATGTACAGACAAATTCTGAAGATACCTTGGACACCAGAGTCACTAATGTGGCCGTATTACAGCATATGAATAATAAGCTAGAAATCCTCAATACCCTAAAGAGAAGAAAAATAAAGTATTTCGGTCACATAATGCACAATAAGAAATACCATCTGCTGCAGGTTATCCTTCAAGGAAAAATAGATGGGAAGCATGGCCCAGGGCATAGAAGAACATTCTGGTTTAAGAATTTAAGCCAATGGTTCACAGTGGGCATAGCATCTCTATTTAGAATAGCTTTAGATTAAAAAAAAAAAGATTGTGCTACTGATCGCCAATGTTCTACGAGGACATGGCACTTAAAGAAGATTCTTCCTTTCAAGGATCCTGACAGTTTTCACTGATTTAGTCAATGTGGTCTTGCAAGTTAGACACCAATTTAAAATCACGAATGTTTGTAAGGCTAATTACAAAACAAGACAATGCTAAGATGCACTTGCTCAGGCTCTCCTTGGCCTTTGAAGCTGCAGTGGCATCCAATCTGCTTTTGAGTTGTGACCCCATTTTATAATAGCCAAGTAAGCCTGAGAGGTCCTGCCACATTTGCATATGTAAGCTGTGGACAATGATATTGCTCACCTTCTGATCACTCCTGCTGCCTCTTCTGCCATCAGCACTTCAAAGACCACTACCGCACTTCTGATTTAAAACACCTTTTCCTTTAGAATAAGGTGCCTTAAAAATCACTGTCCGGTTTTCAAAATGATTTATCTCAAGAACCCCCTAGGCCACACCCATTTTTGGCCACTGTGGCGCTTTTTCTTGTGACAGCCACTGGGGGTAGTGTTTTTTTTTACATCACTTCCTGCGCCTCCCTTTGAAGTGATTTGGTGTTATTTGCAGACATAGTAAGTCGCTTTTTCCCTCATTGTCCCCAATTAACCGCTTTCCTTTCATAAAACAGCAGTTCAATCAAGTGGGAACTGGAAAGCCAATTGCTAGGTACCTGCTTGAGTGTGAACTGCAGAATTGCTATTACAACTACATGACCCCTGGAGGAGAAAAGGCGACACAAAATAAAAAGTGGCTGCTCACGGATGTGTGGTGGTGGTCAAAGTTGAGGAAGGAACAGGCTGTGGAAGAAGAGAAGGCAAAGGACTTTGAAGATGGGTCAAGGGGCAGAAGGGCATTCAAGGTATCCAGGGAGGGGACAAAACCTTCATGTAGAGAGGCTCCTCCTTAGAAATTGGCACAAAGCTTTCCTCACACCTGCTGGAGAAGAGATGGGCCATTTATTTTTGTGTCTTCCTCTCTTGGGGGTTTGTTGTGTGTGCGTGTTTCTGGGCTCCCTGGAACTGAGGTGTCACAGTCAAAATCCCTTTCTTGTGGAAGCAACAGCAATTATATATTTAAGCTGGCATTTCTTTGTTATGTAAAAACTAGACTCCTTCATCCTTTTTCAGAAGTAGCGGTTTCTTTCTGCCTCATAGGGTCTGTTTCTTGCACACACAAACCCTAACTTTAATACTGTATCCTGCTCTGAACGGTCAAGGCATAAATTATTTAACATGGGTTACTCTGGATTTGGAAAGGACTGAACTAAACTGTCAGGGAAAAACTTTTAATAATATATATAAGGTGCCCTGTAACCTCTCTCTCCAGATAACACTATGTGACCCCTTAGGACAGTGTTGGCGAACCTATGGCACGGGTGCCAAAGGTGGCACTCGGAGTCCTTTCTGTGGGCACCCAACATCGCCCCTTTCACAGCCACCTCTATTCAGGTTAAATTGCTGTATTGACACTTTGCAAAAAATTAGTGGGTTTTGAATCACAGTTTGGACACTCGGTTCACCATCACTGCCTTAGGGGGTTACAACCCTCAGCTCAGGAAACCGCTAGTCTATAGCAAGTTTGAGATGTACAGCATTCGTGGCATTGAACCTGGAGCAGAAATATAAATACAAACACTATGACTCTATGTAGCTCTGAGATAGAGAATGGTTGGGTCAGGGAGACAATTTGCAGCCCCAGGCTGTAAAGACTGCCAAAGACTGTGCAAAAACCCTGAGGGAAAATGCAACCGGAAAGTTTTATTTCAAAAGCTGGAAGTTTTCAAAAAGTTAGAAGTCTTTCTTTCTTTCTTTCTTTCTTTCTTTCTTTCAACCCTGCAGTGAGACCATCTTGCCTGCTGGAAAGGCAAACCACTGTTCCCGGAGGCTTTTTTTTTCTGTTTTGTTCTGTTTTGCTTGGGCTTGGGAATATTTTACTTTCTGGTGGAGACCTGTGGAGTCTGATGGGGTTGGGCATAAAATCAGACATGGGGTTCCATGAAGCTTCAGGCTTACACTTTGTTCACCCTCTTATCAATGAGCCAAGGAATCCCTTTATGAATCTAAAATGAATCACCATGTAGGTTTTTCTTCAAAGCAGGCTACATATGCAAGAATTTGTTCTTTGGCTGCTATAACTTGTGTATACAGGTGGTTTCTATCAAGCAAATCAAAGGGCAGTTTTGTAATTGGTGTGGTTCAATATCTAAACCCTAAGGTTCCAATGGTTGCTGAGACTGTGGCTGGTTTGAACCTTCTTCTTCTTCTTCTTCTTCTTCTTCTTCAACATGGAATTATATTTTGACAGAAAGAACACAAGAAAGAGCCCTGCATGACAATACAATTCTTGAATGAAGAAAACATCATGTTTGATTGATTGATTGATTGCCCATTTGGTAGCAAGTAGAGATGGTTGTTTCATTTTTCATATTTTTAAAAATTATTTTGCTTCGTTTAAAATGAAATGAATTTTTTTAAAAAATAATTTGTTTCATTTTCCATTTGTTTCATTATTCATTTTTATTTTATTTATTTATTTTTAACTCATGCTGACCAGCTGGCCTGGGGGCCAGGTCAGCGTGTTTTTATTTTTTATTTTCTTTTCTTGTGCCGGCCAGCTGGCCTACAGGCCAGGTCGGTGCTTTTTAGAATTTAATTTAATTTAATTTAATTTAATTTAATTTAATTTTTCAAGTGCCGGCCAGCTGGCTTGCGGGCCGGGTCAGCACTTTTTAATTTTTATTTGTTTTATTTTATTGTTCAAGCACCGGCCATCTGGCCCGTTGGCCTGGTCAGTGCTTTTTTTTTTAAGTGCTGGCTTGCACAATACTGGCTGTTGAGTCTAAAAATGGAGTTGAGCACAGCCCCTAGAGTCGGACATAACTAGTACACATGGGAGGGGGGAACCTTTACCTTTTGTAAAGGCTAGCAGCCTTCTAATTAAATTCTTGCTATAGTTCCATTGAAAGCTCCAGTTAAACATAGAGAAGGCAATCCACTTGCAAGCGTCAAGAAGTATTTTACATCGCCTGACACGGATGGTAAAATGGTCAAACATTACACTAATTATGCAAATGAGACAAGTCAAGATATACATTTAAAGGACATGGAATGGTACTTCAGCTGAATAAAAATGATCTCCCTGTTGTCTGATTAAGGTATTTTCCCCCAAAATTTCTGGAAGTTTTTGAGATATGTTTGTATGGGGTATGCAATTAGTGCAAGTATAAGACGGCCTGACCAACTGCTGTTTTTCTAGCATGTCTTAAAGGCACATCATGAATATTCTTTTGAAGTGTGTTGAGTGATTCAAAAATGGATTTTTAAAACAGTATATGTTAACTTGTAAATAAGGAATTTGGTATGAAATAACCATCAACTCCAATAATTCATTGTCAGTATTGAATCACAGAATTATTGAGTCAATCACTCTCTGGTCCATCCTTGTACTAAGTGCTGGATCTGCAATGTCCTATGCACCTACAAAATTCCCTGTAGGTAGCCATTCAGTCTCTCTTTAAATATTTCAGGCAGCTCTTACTACTAGGAACCTCCTCCATTTCTGAAGGTAGGAAAATCTACAAAACTCACGGTATAACAATAGAGGTATATGGGTCTCATTTTCTACCTCTCACTGCACTTTCCGGGGTGAGCTTCTTACAGGGATTACTCAAAATAGAGGGAACAAGATTACAGCCTTCCCCACAATCCATGCCTAAATTGGATTTTTTAAAATCCATCAATAGGGCTACTACTACTTTTGGGTGGGGTGGGGTGGAGCAATTATCTGATAGACAGAAGAGTTGGATTAAGGAAGACAGCTCCCAGGAAAACAACTCATTTCAGTATGCTTAGACCTGGCCCTTTTAAACTGTCAGATCACATCCTCAAGTGATGCTACATATCATGAACTCATAGTAAATCCCTCAGCTCTGGTGAGATTAGGGTTTCATTTCACCTTTACAAACTGAAAAGCTGTTCATATACATAGTTCGCCAGTTGCCATGCATTAACAGGGAATGGATTGATCCTCGTTTTCCTCCCCCATATGGAATATCTAACCAGCATGCTAAGGCTGCTCTTTGAATCAATAGATTGGTTAGATTAGTCAGTTTTAAAAGGTCCAATCATCAACAAATTGAATACCTCCAATTAATGGGGCACCAGTTTAAGTAACAACAAATATTCTTTCATATTTCATTCTGAAGATGAATGCCATCTTAAACAAAGCATTCTCTTTAATAAAATCAAAGTGTTCTGCTTATATACCACCCCATACCACTTCAAGTAGTCTCTGGTCCATTTACAGTTTTTAATTACAGTATGTAGGCTACACATCCCCCCGCAGGCTGGGTACTCATTTTACCAACCTCGGAAGGATGGAAGGCTGAGTCAACCATAAACCTGCTACCTGGGATTGAAACCCAGGTAGTGAACACAGTTTTAGCTGCAGTACAGGCATTTAACCACTGTGCCATGGGGCTCCCCTGATACTCACACATATGTAATTGGTCTTCTACGATGAACTCTGCCACAACACTTAATGCATCATTGAAAAACAGAACTTTGCTTTTTATTGTATCCACCCCTTTGGAAATGGATAAACCAACCAGCATTCACTTTATTATTAATAGATTCTTTGCATTAAAGGCTGTAGGTCTAGAACTGACAAGGATTGCAATTCTTCGGACACTAAATCAGAAAGCTGTTTGAATTTGAACTGAGATTAAGGAACAGGAAAAGAACCTGCAAAGTCACATTTTGGTACCTGATGCAAGCAGATTAGCCACCGCTCCGGGTATTATACATATATTCAATATGTGAAGGTGCCTGATATTGATCTTCAATATATGCAAGTGCTAATTTTGATCTCAAAGGGTGGGGGTTAATCACTAATTATAATTAACTTGGATAGAGTAAAAACATTACAGCCCAGAAGCAGTTCTTTTCAAAATAAATTCTTTTCCAAAAGTATTATTTATTTATTATTTATTTTATTATTTGAGCTTATATACCGCCCGTCTTCCGGATGGAACTCCGGGCGGTTCACAACAAAAGGAAACAAACAATATACAAAGTTAAAAACAACATTAAACAGTATTTTAAAATGTACATGAAATGGAAAAAATGGAGAATGCACCAAAGATGAATATAAGCAAATAGCCAGTATATGCACGGGGAAGGTAAAAAAAAAATCAGCTAAAGCACAGAATGAACTTAGACTTGCCAGAGAGAGTAAAAAGAGTAAAAAGAGGGTTGTTTTTTTACTTATGTTTGGAAAAGGAAGAATAAGAAAATGATTGGGTTTCCGCGAGTGGGAGTGATAGCCAGTTACTAACAGGAGACAGGAGAAAGGCAGAACCACTCAACCTTCTTTGCCTCCCTTTTCTCCAAAAAGGGGGGGAAAGAGTTCAGTTGGGATAAAGACTATAAGAGGTAGGGTGGAAATTGCAACATAAAATAGGTAGGAGTAGTACAGAAACACCTGGAAACATTAAATGAATTTATGTCTCCTGGGCCAGATGAATTACACCCAATGATATTAAAACAACTGGCAGAAGTAATTTCAGAATCATTGGCAATAATCTATGAGAATTCCTGGAGAAATGGAGAATTCCCTATAGATTGGAAGAGGGCAAAGGTTGTCCCCATCTTCAAAAAAAAGGGGGGGGAGACCCAAATAATTACCACCCTATCAGCTTGACATCTATTCCTGGAAAGATTCTAGAACAGATTATTAAGCAGACAGCCTGTAATTATTTAACAAGCAATGCTATCATTACTAGAAGTCAACACAGGTTTCTCAAGTCATGCCAGACTAATCTGATCTCTTTCTTTGATAGAGTTACAGGCTGGTGGATGAGGGGAATGCTGTGGAAGTTGCTTATCTTGACTTCAGTAAGGCCTTTGATAAGGTTCACCATGATATACAGTGTTACCCAAGATTCAAGTGAAGAGGAGAGGGGGCTGGATCCTTTTGAATTTTCACTTGCCTAGCTGAGAAGGTGGAGCACTGGAGCCTTTTGAATTTCCCGCTGCACCAACGAGGGTGCTGGTGTGGTGAGGAATGCAAAAGTCTCTAGCTCTCCACCACTCTCCTTCTGAGCCAGGCAAATATCCTGTTCCTTCAAAAAGCCCCAGCTGGGTGGTGGGCAAAAGTCAGAAGGGAGCAGGCAGTGGTTTTAAAAAAACCTGCTCCCTTCTGCCTTTCACCCCTCTTCCCAACTCCCAGCTGGGGCTTTTGACAGATCGGGGCACGCAAGCATTGGATGACCACCCGACGCATGCCACCCTTGTTGGCGCAGCAGGAATTTCAAATAACTGGAAATGGATTTCCGCTTGTAACTCAAGTTTTTTCAGAAGTCAAAATGCTCGTAAGTAGAGCTGCTTGTACATAGTGGTACCACTGCACTTGTAAAGAAGTTAGTAGAATATGGGATAGATAGTGCTACAGTTAGGTGGATTTGTAATTGTTTGAGTGATCCTACCCAAAAGGTGATAATTAAAGATGGGCACGAAATGGAAATATAGTGTTTCATTTTGTTTCATTTCCATCTTCATTTTGTTTCATTTCATTAATAATGGGTTTTTAAAAGAATTTTTGTCATGAAACGAAACGCTTTGTAAGACTATAAATAATGGGGAGCTTTCATTTTTTATTTAACAGGGAGCCCACTGCCCTAAATCAAAGACCGTCAAACCGTCCAATCAATTTGCTTTCAATCAAAAAACCCTCTGTAAACAAGCTAGAAGATTCAGTGACTGAACTCCTACACATGTTCTCTAGTGTGATATACTACACTAAGTAACAGGATTTAGTTCTAAGGAACAGGATATTAAAATTAAGTAAGCGAATAGCATTACGCATATACATCAAGGGAAACATAGACAGTGGTTACATGATGGAAATGAATCAGTAGCTGGATGGAGGGGGTTGAAATCAGGTTAAAATCACATGGTAGTCACATGGAACTTGTTCAGTATGTGCATCCTATTGGGAAAACTCTTAATCCATTTTAAGCTGTGCTGTATATCAATTAGGCCCTGTGTGGGCTTTTTAAAGCATTGCAATTGAAGCTTTGTTCTACACCAGCCTGCCCACTCTGGACAAAGCCCAGCACCTTGCAATCACTATGGCCAACAGAGACTCCCTCCCACTGGCTGTTGATAGAAATAAAGAGGCAGAGATGAGAGGGTGGTGAAGGTTGAAACACACTATAAATGAAATGAATTGAATACTGTATTTCCTTCTGTCCACTCAGAACTCAGCTGCTTTACACAAAGAAAGTATTTGGGGGGGGGAGTGAAGACCTGCCCTCTAGATTCCTCCTGAGGGCTGGTCAATGAGAGGGTAATCCGGCGAAAATTAACTCTCACTTCAACTTTCACACAACCTTGAAGAGGTTTCTATACATTAGTCTTTGTTTCCTCTTTGTAAGCTTCGGACTTGATTAGAAAGATGGCACTGCAATGTCAATGCCTTTTCCTTTCCCGGCACTTTTTAAAATGGCACCTGTAGGGCTTTCTCTGAGCGACTGTTTTCAGTGGTGAGGAAAACCATGCCAGGCATGCAACAAGGGGAGGGGCAGCCCTGCCCTTTCCCAAGAACTGCTGCTTCGGCTTCGGATGCATAAAATATCCAAGGGGAACCTCTTTCTCTGCCCTTAAAATATTGGCGTTAATGAGGCTTTGGTGCTCACACTGCAAAGGTTTGGCTTTCCAGGAAAAAGACAGAAGGAGCAGCAGTTTCCAATCTGAAGTGCAAGCAGGAAGGGAATAACCCTGCTCTAGTCCCAGCTGTTTCCATCCCATTGGTTGGAGAATGAAAGGAGTCGGTGGCAGAGGTGTAGCAAAGGTTTACAGCACCCAGGGACAAAGTCAGTTTCCGTGCCCCTCCGAGGGACAGGGAGGCGCTAAGATGCCATGTAGAAATTGGCGGTGGTGGCCAGGGAGCTCTCCATGCTGTCCCTGGTATGTCCCCTATGACGTGCCTTCCTGCAGCTCCTGAGTAGGGAGCCTTTTGATACCCAATTTGGCACCCCTGGATGCTATGCCTGGGAACAAATATCCCTCCTTGGCCCCCCATAGCTGTGCCACTGGGAGGCTTCTTACTTGTGGTGTAGCCAGGCTGCTCTGAGGTCCCCTGGCTTCCTTGTTTGAATAAGCAGCAAGAGGAGCTGCCAAGGAATGGGGACTGTCTCTTACACTTCTGTCTCCATTAGAGATGGGCACGAAACAAGCGATTTTTGTTTTCGTTTTCATTTTTTCGTTTCATTATGCAACGAAAATGAAACAAATTTTTAAAACAAAACGAAAATGAAAACGAAACGACCAAATTTGCCGTGTTTTTTGTTTTTGTTGCAGCAGATGCATTTAACTAAAAAGAATGCTAACGAAACAGCAATTTTTCATTTTCATTTTCATTTTTTCGTTTTGTTACCTAACGAAACGAAAATGAATTTTTTTGCAAAAAAGTCATGAAAACAAAAACCAAATGACAAACGAAACACCATTTTTTTGAGTCGTGCCCATCTCTAGTCTCCATCACAGCAGCAAGGGTGGCAGCAGCCTCCTCTTTTCTCTCCTCTTCTCCATCTTCTTCCTTGTACTTCATGCCATCGTTTCCTTTCCCCCCATCCTTGTCTTCCTTTAAGGGGAGTGCTAAAGCAAGGGAGAATCTCAATTCCCCCTAATGTTGGCTGTAAAGGAAGGAAATGCACACAAACACATGTCTGTGAAGATTCTCAGTCATCCAGGTGAGATTATCTGGAAGTTGAGTCGTGGCAACTGGACTTCTTTTCTTGTGAAATTGAAACATTTTGCTACTTATCCAAGCAGCAATATCAATCTGAGATATGTTAGTGGTGAGGCCTCCAAGGTGAACTATAAATTGGAGAACTCACCACTAACTTTCCTCAGACTGACAAAGCTGCTTGGAAGAGTAGCGAAACATTTCATTCTCACAAGAAAAGAAGTCCACTTGCCATGACTCAACTTACACACACAGAGAGAGGGGGGAGTAGAGAGAGGGAGTAGCGAAGGATAGAATGTAAACCGCATTTGTCAAATTAATTCAAAAATAAATTGATTTGACATGCAAGTTAAAACAAACAACTCTCTGGCATAAAGGTATTTACCTTACTTCCAATCAAAATTACACAATTCCTTGTGAAAACAATCCAAGCTTCCATGTGTGTCACATAGTCATTTTAAAAACACATTTCAAAATATGCTAGAGCTGGCTCAAGTACAGTTCTTTTTCCTAGAGTAACTGGGCTTTTATTTAACAGCAAATTTCTTCTTATCTATCAAGCCATCAGTCTAGCATTGTTTCATTTATAGTTTTCATATGCTTACTATCTGAGTTCTCTTCTATAAATCATCACCCTTCCATGTCCAGATCTAACGAATTCAGGCCAATAAAGTGTTCTGCTTATATACCGCCCCATACCACTACAAGTGGTCTCTGGGCGGTTTACAATTTTTAATTACAGTGTGCAGGCTACACATTGCCCCCCCCCAGCAAGCTGGGTACTCATTTTACCGACCTCGGAAGGATGGAAGGCTGAGTGAACCTTGAGCCTGCTACCGGGGATTGAACCCAGGTCATTGGCAAAAGAGGCAAAGTAGCGTTTACACAAATTACATCAAAAAAATCTACTGTAATTCTTACATTAGTATAAAGTGATTTCACCAAAGGAATTATTTCAATAATTTCAGATGTGATCCCTTTTTGAAACTGTAGGTCCATCCCAGTTAAAAATCTGCTCAAATTTTGAACCAGAATTTATTTATCGCCCTAGTACTGCCAAGCAGATTGTTTTAAATTTTGTTATTTTACAGACACGAACATTCATACTTGTATGGATTTATGTCTGTTAGCGATATAGATGTCTTACATAAGAAGTGATGACTAACTATCTTGCTGTTTTACTGTATCTAGCAAAACTCTTTCCACTTCATTATGTTTCCTGTCATACAGCTGTCAAAAGTAGCACAAAGAATATTTGTAAGTCTTTACTTAATCATGTGTAAATGCTGTATTGAAACATTGGCATGGAAGAAAGACTCCAAGATAGGTGACAATTCAAATATAATAAGCTGTTGTTGATTCTCTCAAATATAAGCTGCACAAATTCTGTTCATCGCATAAAGCAAATCAATTTCTTGATACCCAAGAGAGAAAAAGAACCTGTCTTCTTTCCACTCCAATGGTTAATACACTATTAGCCAATTTCAAGAAAAGCAAATGAGTTCTCTTGGACAGCCAAAGCCTGGTAATTATTCTAAGTAGAAAAGGCAAGCAAGAGTCCGTCTAAAACAAAGAAATGGAAACTCCATGAACAAGACACGTAGAGATTTAAGGGTTCATAAAGGGTGGGTGGGTGGGACAGTAATTTAGAAAATGATTTCCATAAAGGTTTGCATTTAAGCAACTGAAAGTGTGGTGTTTTTGAAGATCAAAAGATTTGGGGGGGGGATCTGTCAAATGGGAATAACATGGTTGGATTTAGTGCTCCACTGGCAGCAACTTATTTTAAAGACAAGCTTTTATTTGGTTTCAGAAGTGGTAAGAAATGTAAATGTAAATTACAGTTGATAGAAGAGTAGCGAAATAAGACAGCTGAAGACTTTTAATATGGATTTTCTCCCTGGTCCTTTCCTTTGGGTAATTTGCTTCATAGGCTGATGTTCACTGCTTGGTGACTCTAATATCTAGTATATGACTAACCACTGATACAACCTGAATATGCGTTTCCATGCCCTAATATCATATATTCTATAGAATCAGTTCACACACTCAGCCTGGGTCAATCCACACATACTTGTACATGGTTGCTATTATATATTGTCAAGAAGTTGTTTAATCTGTTTTTGTATTTCGTATATGTTTGTAAAACCGCCCAGAATAGCTTTTTTGCTAGGTGGTTGCGGTATATTAATTAATTAAATAAATAAATAAATAAATAAATAAATAAATAAATAAATAAATAAATAAATAAAAGAAGTCCCTTTGTAACCTCTAGGAAGTGAAGGGGTCAATTTTGCATGTTTGGGGAGCGGGGCAAGAGCCACTTCTTAATTCCAAAAGAGGGCTAAAGGGAGGAGTTTGGTTTTTTAAAATGTTGAGGACATTGGCTGTGAGGGTGGCTCATGCAGCCCTCCAAGATCAAGGGATGGGCACGGGCAGCCCCAGACCTTTGGAGATTTTTCACCCTTAGTTAGTAAGCAATGCTTATGCAATGTCTCCCATTCATACCCTTCCACAAATACATCTCACTTCCTGTAAAAGCAAGGATGAATCCAAATGCAAAGAAACATGGGGCGTTGGAGGAAAGGGGATCAGAAATCCAGATAAACTCACCTGGATGTCTGAGAATCTTCACAAACATATCAGAAAAGAGGATGCCAACAAGGGAAGAGACAGCAAGAGTTGGTGGGAAGAGGGAGGGAGGTGGTAAAAAGGGGGAGAGAGAAGGTTGAGGATTGCGTAACTTCTGAAAGGAGACTGGAAGGTGGAAGTGTGGAGGAAGAGGCTGGGCTGACAAATGAGAGGGTATGAAAGGCCTCACAAAAAGAAGGCTGAGGGGGGATAGGATATCCATGTTTAACTATTTGAAAGGATGTCATATTGGAGAAGGGACTGGTTTGTTTTCCATGGCTTCAGAGACTAGGACTCAGGGCAATGGTCTCAAACTACAAGAAAAGAGATTCCATTTGAATATTAGGAAGAATTTCATGACAGTTAGAGCTGTTTGGCAGGGGAATATGCTGCCACGGAGGCTGGTGGAGTCTCCTTCTTTGGAGGATTTTAAGCAGAGTCTGGATGGCCATCTGTCGGAAATACTGTGATGGGGTTCCTGCATGGCAGGGGTTTGGATTCTTCCAACTCTATGATTCTATGAAACCAGCCCACAGGCTGAAGCCAGGTCATTTGCAGCTAGGCCATACAAAGATTTGACAAGATATACTGAATTAAGAACTGTTCTACTACTAGAGATTTAATAATTGTTAGTACTAATAATCCAAATATATGTGACTTCTTTGCATATAAAGAGCACAAGTTGTGGAGAAGAGACAGACTTGTACTCCGAATCCTGGCAAGCTCCTGCAAAACTAGGGGACTTGATGTACTAGTGAAATGACGGTTTCCTTACTTAGGGAGTCACCAGATGGGCACTGTTGTTTCTGCCATGTTTTTCACCATCTTTTTGGTATTTATTCCATCGACTAAATGACATTGGCACTAATAGCGAGCGGAATTGTTATTTCGTATGAGTATGCCTTCCATTTTGTTCAGTTAACAGGGCTTCTCTCTTTCTTTCTAGCATTCAACTTGTGTTATTCTGCCTTGCTTTTGCCTTTTTAATTGCCTATCAGTCCTTGGGAGCTTTTTCTGGGTGTGTCCAGACAATATCACTTAATGGTATCCAGACAACATCACTGATAGTGATGATGGATAGAGTGAGCATAGTATAGGACTGAATCCTTCTCCTTTTGTCTGCCTTTCTCCTTGCACTGACAAGAAGGACAACTGCAAAGGAATACGTAAATGTTATTTTTTAAAAAATATTTATTTTACTTTTGTGCTACCCTAGTAAAAGGGGAGATAAGAAAGTGAGGATGATGGTGGCAGAGAAGGGTGAGGAAGAAGGGGGGTTGAGTGACATGTGGACATCTAAACACATCTACTCATGTGTACACAAGTGTAAGGTCAGCGAACACTTCCTCATGTTTCCCCATATCTGTTTATTTGATTCAACAACCACATTTGTTAAACTACAGTGAATGAGACACAGCAATATCTGGGCTGGAATTTCACTCATTTCTCAAGAGCGAGAATTTTCAAGAATTGAGTTAGCTGCATTAGTCCACAGCAAAGCTGAGATACATCCAGTCCCCAAATTAACTCCACTGGGGCCTGAGAGTCCTTCATCATGGTCAGTGGTGGCTTCCAAAGTGAGCCCAACATGGCCACTTTCAGCAGAGGGCTTTTTGCTGAAACAGCTTTTTGCCCATTACAGTCTGTCCCTCCCTTGAGATGGCTGCTACAGCTGCAGGAGAAGACAACACTGATATGATGCTATCTTTGACATGGTCAATGTCACCTCTCATGTATATTACCTGACTGGCCCTCCATAGGTCATGAACACCAGTGGGTGTCTCAGCATAACAGGGAGGGTTGAACATCTGCTCCTCCTCTGCCTTGTCTCTTGGGAAAGTGGATCTTCACCAGAACTGCTGTCCAGGGGGTTCCTCCAGGAACATAAAGTCCATTATGTCATCAAAACTGAGTGCTTCCTCCATTTTCTCACATGCACCTCTGGATGCCCATTCCACTTCTTTCCCAGAGGGATCTATCACCTCTTCCCTTGCCAGGTGTTTGTCTTCCTCATCCAGAGTTCTCCTGGCTTCCTTGAGCATCTCCTTCATGGAACCCACCTGATATAACATCTCCCCTTTGCCCTGCCCCCAAGCCCCGGAAATAAAGAGGCAAGGCAACTTTGGTTTTGTGATAAATTGGGCCACAATTTTATTGATAACATTCCTATAACCTGTTCAGGGGACCTGAAGCATAGTGAAAGCAGGTAATGTCTGGGGAATAATCCCTTACCAGCCAATAAGTATTCAGGGAGATTCACCCCTGGGAAGATGCTGTCCACCTGTTCAGCATCTTGCCAACTGCTAGCCCATCACAGCCCTTGGGTCAGCCTAATATTAACTTACTGACTTTGTTTAATCCCTATAATTACCAGTGATGTTTAACTTTACTTGAGGGCTGTCTAGCACCTTAAGGGTGACTTATTCAGGCTTACCTGAATACCATTACCTCTTACCTTAACATTACAGTGTTTTTCAACCTTTTTGACTTGTTTCATGAAAAAAATAGCACACCACCATTAGAAAATGTTAAAAAATTTAACTCTGTGCCATCCCATTTCCCACGGCACACCAGGCAACAAAGAGAATGGGAACATGGTTGAAAAACACTGCCATAGAGATATAAAATGATACCCATCCCATGTGAAAAGAGAATGGGATGGGCAAAACCCATAGCTACTCATGGCCAATCAGAGTAGCCACCAAAAATTTCCACCAACCAGTTAAACTCATTCTCCTTTGTTAGGTTGGGCAGGTGGGGCTGTCAGAATCACTGCAAAGAGGCTGGGGCAGGGAGGGAGCCGCCTTATATTGCCTCCCTTCCCCGGGCAAGAGAGATCCGGATCAGTGTGAAGCTTTTGTGCCAAAAGTCCGTGGCTGACGGGCAAATGCGCCCCACCCCTGGACTTCCCTGGGCTCTGAGCTGCCCTTCTCCTTTTCTAGGGACTCTCATCCAGCATGGCTTCCTGGGAGTGATGACCCACCTCAGTCCAACGAGACTGTCAGCAAATATAGGGCAGAGACCAACAGCCTGCCAGGGACTCTAGCAGCAACTCCCTCGCACAAGAATAATTAAACATCTTCATATTTCAGAAATTTTAACAAAGGGATACAGAATGGAGAGGTTCAGGTCAACCCAGGGCAAATGTCTGTGTGATCGCGACCTATTACATCTTTGTTGTTGTTTTGTTGTTACAGTCGTGACCGACTCTTCATGACTCCATGTCCATGAAGTTTTTTTGGCAGGAATACTGGAGTGGTTTGCCAGCTCCTACTTCAGGCGCCTGCAGCACCTGGTATTCCTTGGTGGTCGCCCATTGAAGTCCTAACAATTCTTAAATTGATTTCTTCCAAATGCAGGAACCTTGATTACGTCTACAGAGCTATGTCAGATTAATCAGAAACTTTGATTTTCAAGGTGACACAATCTCCAGAAGAACACATCAGAAAGAAGTACAATATCAGGGTGGGGAGTGAGTTTCATCTCTATGTGCTGATTATGTATCTGGCTGCCATGTAAAATCCTACTTCACTGCCTCTCTGTGAGACCATTTGGAAGAAGAGCCTGTCTCTGCCAGTAAGCAAGCCCAGAGAGTGCAAATAAAACATATAGTTCCACAGCAGCAGCCTCATGGAAACCAGGAAATGTTACATGTGCTTTATTGTTCAAGAGCTATTGTTTTAAACCACATTATTGGGAAAAGGAGTTCAAATCTGGGGAAGAAATTCCACACATTAAGCTATTTAGTGCACTAGTCACAAACTAAACATGCAGTGCCCCAAGACAGTAACAAAAATGATTTGTCTGAAGACATTCAGATTCTAAAGAGTTTCAAAAAGTCATTATCTTGGAGTTGTAAAAAGTTCTAAACTCACCACCTTCCCATCACACATAATGACCAGAGAGGGTGTAAAAAAGAAAGAAAGAAAACTTACATTTCTAAGTAACTTTACAAGCAACATTCTCTAAGCAACGTACAACATCAAATGTAAAACAAAATTAAAACAATAAAATACAACTGTTAACAACACAACCTATACCAGACATAAAAGAATAAAACAAACACCAGCAAGAATCAATCACATAAATGAACTTTTTAAAAAACCCAATAGCCAATAAGCATCAACAGCAGACCCTGTTAATAAAATACTGTTCACATAATGCTAAAAGAGCCTGGAAGAAAACAGATACCTTCACCTAGTGCCAAAGAGCCATTAAAGAGATAGCTAGGTAAACCTCTCTAAGAGTGAGCCTTCCACAAGAGGTGGGTACCATAACTACCTTTTGCAGATTAAGGAAACATTCAAGGAAAAGAAAAGAAAAGAAAAGAAAAGAAAAGAAAAGAAAAGTGTTCTGCTTATATACTGCCCCATAGCACTTGAAGCACTCTCTGAGCAGTTTACAATTTAATTATGCAGGCTACATATCTCCCCCCACCCCCAGCAAGCTGGGTACTCATTTTACTGACTTCAGAAGGATGGAAGGCTGAGTGAACCTTGAGTCTGCTAGCTGGGACTGAACCCCAGGTCATGAGCACAATTTTAGCTGCAGTACAGGCATTTAACCACTGTGCCATGAGGCTCTTGTAAGCACTACTAAAGATTTTAAGGCTCAGGCAGTTCAATACAGAAGGGCTTGTTTTGGGTGCTGAGGCCAAAGCCTCCCAGGATTTTCAAATGGACCAGAATATGAACTTGCAGAAGGAAGAGGACCAACAGAATAGATTCACGACCCTTATTTTATAGTCCTGCTTGACCCTATTTGGGCATATCAGTAAATGTTGGCATTCACACAGTATGCTGAGGGTCCTTCTCTCCGTGAACAAGCAATGCATGTTACAGTTATAGCCATAAGGTCAGCCAAAAGAGAGCAATCCTGACTAGAGATGGGGGTGAACTAAAAATGAGTCATGTTTTCTAATGAATATGCCCAGTTCATAAAAAAATTCACCAATTCATGTTCATCCTAAATCAAGTCTCTAGACGAATACAAATTGATGAATTTTATCTATTTTGATTCATTAATTTGTGGGCTCTAAAATGTCCCCAGGGCACCTAAAGACACCACATTTGGAGGAAAGCATCCTCTGACTCACCTCTACAATTCCCCCAAGTTTGGTAAAGATTGGAGTTTTGATGTCTAAGTTATGTACCCCCAAAAAATAGCACTCCAGGAAGGATCTCCCCAGATACGTAGAGACTCCAAACTGACAGAGCAGCTTCCTTTGATCCTCCACTACAATACCGTCAAGTTTGGTGAAGATTGGGTTTCCCCAACCCTATTGCTAAAGGGCACGTTCCTGGGGAGTGTTGCAACAACCTGGGCTGAGATGTTGCAATAACCCAGGGCAGATGGGTGCTGGAGTAATGGGAAAGCACTTTGAAGAAACACACACACATAAATCCGAACCAGTGGAGGAGCTCCCCCCTTGTCTGGGGAGGCCTCCTTTTATTAACCTTCCACCTTGGGTGATTAGCATAGCTGATTACATCATTTCCTTGTGGCGCAGCAAGAAATTCTCCAAATATAGTTAAAGAAGGCATTGCATGGGAGGTCTAAATTATTATGCATTTCTACATGTATTGTATACCTATGTGCATTGTCCTAATTGGTAAGCTTTAGCTTTGTGATAAGAGACAGTTCTCTAATTGGCAAACTTAACTGCTAACAGTAGAAGACAATGAGATCACTTTTTGGCAAGCTTATCTAAGGAATAATGAGGTAAGATAGAGGGAGGGCTAGTGGGCTGGCACAATCTTGTCTGCTGTTGCAAAGAACTCAGGTCTTTGCCACCAGAAGCTGTTGCTTCTGAAATTGCAAAATGGCTCCAGTTATGCCAACCCAGAAGATTATCCCCACAGGGGAGGAGCACTTTCTGGGTGTTTAACTCAGATGTCTGAAAGCCGATCTTCATCAAACATGGAGGGATTGTAGGGTTGGAACAAGTTTGATGTCTCTGGGGTCTTGCAACTATGTGGTTGTTGTGAATCCAAGATTGCCCCAGTAGGTAAAGTTGGTGCTGTGCAGAGGTAGAACAGGCTAGTCGTCACACTCCTAAACAGAGGAGCCACGTACTCACAGTGGCTGTAATCATGCCCCCCCCTCTTTTTCTTGCATTTTCTGTTTCCTCTATAGTTGTGCTTTGTGGTCACATGGCACATATCCAGGCATATCAGTTCATTTAAAAAAAATCTCTTCTGCCTTTTTCAGGTCTATAAGAAGAGGCACATTCATCTACACCCTCAAGTGCCAAATATCCCCTTCTCTTTTGATTTGCACTACCCACTTTCTTTAAAAAAAATGTAGGCACACCACCGTGCCAGCAAAACCTCCTTGCTAGGCACCTATTGACCATTTCCATTTCTTCCTATGTCTGTGCTCGGGAGTAACTCGGGAGTAACATTTTGCTGATATGACCACAGCCAGTGTTCACATCTTGGTGCGATGAAATGCAGGTTATTTTTGCCTTCATCATGGCCAGTACTGCAGCTACCCACTGATCTTCTGTGTACACTTAGTGCTTCATCTGTTAAACGGAGGGGAAGTGGGAGAGAGAGAGGAATATGCAGGTGATTTTGTTTCCTTGTCGTTTAAGACTCACAGGAGCCAGATTTTGCAGAATGCCACTTTGTAATTACCGAGTACCCCTTTGCAGCTGCTAAATCCCCCTTTCCAATCCCGATTCTTTAATTTCCCCTTTTATATGCCAGTTATGCATCTCCCTGCCATGTGTGATGCCACTTCCCTGTGCCACTGTAAGCCCATTTGGCTGAATATGCTGTTTTGGAGAGCAAAGGCAACACTGGAGGCTACCAATAATAACTTAACACCACAGGACATGAGCAGAATAACTCAAGCCCTCTAAATCCCTCCCGGGTTCCTTAAGAGGAATCCTTAGGGACACATTCAAAAGCACAATATATGCCTAACAAGCACGATATATAGTGACAAACACTGACATAAAAGTTGTGGTTTTCACCGACATCACTGACTTGATATGGATGGGCTGGGAAGGTCTGTGTACTGTAGATACCACATTACTCAGCCTTTTCCAATCAGCATTCAATTAATCAGGACAGTTTAATGAGCAACCACATTGCAACCCAGCCACTTTTTTCTATCTTCACATTGTTACGTCCAGTCACCAAGCCTGGTTATCAATAATGTTTAAACTGTATATTAACGCTATGATTCCACTCCCAAAAAACCAGCAAAGATTATACTTTCTAATCTAATATTGGTCTATTAATTATTTCCCTCTCAGTACATTTTCACCCTATTCCATGCCCATAATTTCTTCTAGCCTGTAAGACCTAGCTGGTGCACTGTGATTCCCATCTGAACCTTACCGCATCTCCTGCTTTCATTTGAGATATGCCTGGAGGGGTGGTGCTGTCATAGGGCTTTCTTGGCTGTAGTATTAAGCCTGGGAAAAGTGTCTTAAGATTCAGGAGAGGTAAGAAGGGGGAAACCCTGATTTAAAATTATATTAATAATTAAAACAGCAAGTATTTTCTGTTGCAGGAGGTGTCTGTTTCCCATTTTCAAGATGAGGTGACTGTGAGCTTTTCTTTCCATGGTTTTCCACAGCATTCCAGCCAAGTTCACTAGGCAGAATGGGTCTACCTAAGAACATAAGAACAGCTACTGGACTTCTTTTTAAGAGAGATAGAAACGTTTCGCTGTTCATCCAAACAGCTTCATCGGTCTGAATACAGCTAGTGCAAGAGACCTTCTTATAGTCAGCTTGACCTCTTGTCCCCTGGTCTGATTGGCTCATAAGATGAACAAAGCCTGAATAGGCTCATTAGGGAGACATTAGTGTCCATGGTTAAACAATGGAGGTGCTGAAACCCATCAAGAATGGGTCGTTAGCTGTGACCTGGTGGTGAAGGCTCCTTGATTTGCCATGTACTTTGGAAAGTACAGCCTGATAAGTAGCAGAAGACTATGCCGGAGCCCACCACCTCTGTTGAGGGAGGGATTTTCAATGCTAACATGAATGGCTTCCCTTACTCCTCTCTCAAACCACCTCTCTTCTTTGTCTAATATGTGTACATCCTCATCTTTGAAAGAGTGCCCTTTTTCCTTCAAATGGAGGTGTACTGCTGATTCTGGTCCTGAGCTGTTACCTCTCCTATGTTGGGCCCATTCTTCTGTTTAATGGCTGTTTAGTTTCTCCAATGTAGAGGTCTGAACACTCTTCACTGCATTGGACTACATATACTATATTTCTTTTATGGTTTGGTTCGGATCCTTTGGGTGGACAAGTCTCTGCCTTAGTGTGTTCATGGGTTTGAAATAAACAGGGATGTGGTGTTTGCCAAAAATCCTTTTAGCTTCTCCTTACACTCCCGCCATGGAATGACCAGGTTCTTCCGTCGGGTCTGGGTCTCAGACTGATCCCTTGTTCTTCTGGGATGGCCCACTGCTTTGTTGAAGGCCCATCTTGGATATCCACAGGCCTTAAGTGCTGTCTTCAGGTGCCTGTCTTCCTTCTTCTTGGCTTCTGAGGAGGTGGGGATGCTCTCTGCTCTGTGGCTTAGGTCCTGATGACTAGTTTGTGTTGTAATGGATGGTGGGAGTCAAACAATAAGTATTGATCTGTGTGGGTGGGTTTCCTGTAAACTTCTACTCCTAGGCCACGGTCAGGTCTGATGATGACTGCACAATCCAGGAAAGCCAGCCTGTTGTCTTGGGTGTCTTCCCTAGTGAACTTAATATTAGGATCCACTGCGTTGATGTGGTCTGTAAAGGCCTGTACTTCCTGCGTCTTTATTTTAACCCAGGTATCATCTACATACCTGAACCAGTGGGAGGGTGTTGTCCCTGGGAAGGTGTTGAGTGCCTTCTTCTCCACTTCTTCCATGTATAGGTTTTCTACAATTGGTGACACTGGGGAACCCATGGCACAGCCATGCTTCTGTCTGTAGAAGTCCCCTCTGTACATGAAATATGTGGTGTTCAGACACAGGTCCAGGAGCAGGCCTATCTGGTCTGGGTTGAGGCGGCTTCCGGAGGTGAGGGTGCTGTCTTCTCTTAATCTTCTCTTTACCATTATTAGCGCACCAGTGGTGGGTATGCTGGTAAAGAGTGATGTAACATCAAAGGATACCATGGTTTCCTCTGGGAAATGCCTCTGGGACGAGACTAGATATCTGTCTCCTGATGCCGCTCCCCTGCATCTGGCCCTTGAAGTACCCCTGTTTTAAGCCTGGAGATTATACATCTCCATCATGGGTTTTAACCTGTGATGGATTTTTCCTCCAGGAATCTGTCCAATCCCCTTTTGAAGGCATCCAGGCCAGATGCCATCACCACATCCTGTGGCAGGAAGTTCCACAGACTAACAACACACTGGGTAAAAAAAAAATATTTTTTCTGTTCTCACTCACCCAGCCCTCAATTTGAGTGTATGTCCAACTCACTCTTCCCTGGCTTGTGGCATTTTCCGATATAGGCAGCAGGAAGTGTGTGGAGATCAAACATTGGTTACAGTCATCCTTCAAAGGACAGTTCAATGTAGGATTCCCAAGTCAAAAGCATTATATCCTCTGAGATTTCAGGGCCGAAGCCTAGGACCGGAGGTGTTTTTCCCTTGTGATTTCATAGGAAGAGTGCTTTCATGGGAATAGAGTTTTCAACAACACTTGCAAAAGAGTGTCTATGTCAAGGTTAGACAGACAATGTAGAGAGATGCAACAGGGAATTCAGAAGGTAGAGCTATCAGGCTCTGCCTCCTAAAGTCTGTTGGCTGAGGTCTGCACACAGAGGGCTGGAATACACAGTGGGAAGCACATTTTTTTCTCTAGAAGAAAGAGCCACAATGTTTCTCAATCCAAAGAGGGAGAAGAGCGCATATTGTGTGTATTGGCAAACCTCTGGCTGACCGGCAGTGTATCAGGAAAGATGAACCTCATAATCAAATCAGACTGGCTAAATTTGTCCAGGGAACAAGTATCCTGTTCCCTGAAATGTCAAGGGGGAAAGCCTAGTTCTTGAAAAATTAACTCAACAAGCTGAGTTTCAAGACCAGGATTGGGCTGTATCATCACTAGGTTACTTGACTTTGATGAGCCTTCACTGCTTGGGCAGTTTGTCTGGGCAAAGGATGGACCTGTCAAATCTATTCTGATTGGCCATGAAGAAGCAATCCTATCTAATTCACTATCCTCCTTCCCTGCCTTCTATGGAAGACAAGTCCAGGAGTTGACTCATGGCAACTGAACTGAAGAAGCTACTGTATTTTTCCATGTATAAGACTACTTTTTGCCTAAAATTGCTAGACTAAAAATTGAGGGTTGTTTTGTACATGGAAGTAAGCTGAGGGGAGAACTGTGCAGTTGTGAAACTGCCCATAACTTATCTCTGCAAACAATTGTCTTATACATGGCAGCATCGTATAGATGGACAAATATGGATGAGTAATGAAACATTTTGATCCCACAAGAAAGAAGTCCCATTGCCATGATTCAACTCCTGGATAACCTCATATGGATGACTGAGAATCTCCACAGACATATGAAGGACAAGGTTTTAATCCAGTGCTTCCTAACCTTGGATAGCTCAGGTGTTCCTGGACAGTTCCCAGATGCCTTCACCATCCACTGTGCTGGCCAGGGTTTCTGGGAACTGCAGTCCAACACCACCTGTGTTAACCAAGGTTGAGAATCACTGTTTTAAGACTGAAGAAGCTATTTGGATGAGTAGTGAAACATTTCAGTCCCACAAGAAAAGAAGTCCAGTTGCCATGATTCAACTCCTGGATAATCATGGGATGAGTTTTAGGAGAGGTAGCCATATTAGTCTGAGCTAAAAGGGCAAAAAACAACACAAGTAAAAAATAAAGAAGACAAAAATGTTGTAGCACCTTATAGACTAGCTGCTATATTGTAAAGGAAACTTCTTTGGACAGGTCAACTTCCTTGGGCATAAGAGTAGAACTACATGGCAAATATGTATACCTTTATACATGGCCCCAAATCACATATTGTATCTGTGCACCAGTTGCTGACCTGGCAATGACTTTTAAAATCCTTGTAGATCAGGGGTGTCCAAACTTTTTTGCAAGGAGGGCCAGATTTGTTGAGGTGAAAATGTGTGGGGCCGACCATTCAGCCACTTTTGGCCCCTGGGCCGGACATTGGACAAGTCTCTATAACATGGAAGGATTTGGGGAAGAAACTGCAGCAACGGAGCTGGGGGTGGGTAGGCTGGGAAAGTGGCTGGGAGGATGGAGGGCAGGCAAGGAGGGCAGGCAAACCATAAAACTGCAAGCTGACACCTCCATCCAGTATGGGAATTGGCCAGCTGGCGGGGATGCATGCCAGGCTGAGCAGGTGGGGAGAACAGGCTGCGGGCCACTCAAAATTTGAAAATGGGCCGCATTTGGCCCCCAGGCCTGTCTTTGGGCATGCCTGTTGTAGATAGTTCCCTCCGAGGAAGCACCATTCAGTCAATGACCATGGTAGCTACAGTAAATCAATCTCAGGCTATAGATAATGAGAAATCTGTACCTAATACAATTTCTGATTTGAGGCCAAACTGTTTAAAATAAAACAATTTGAGACACTGTAGCCATACAAAATTCCAGCTGCAGAAACAATGGATCTGTAGAGTTAGATCATAAGAACATAAGAGCAGCCTTGCTGGAACAGGCCACGGGCCATCTAGTCCAGCATTCTGTCTCACACAGTGGCTCACCATTTGCTTCAGGGTATTCCCAAGCAAATGTCTTCACCTGCTTACAATTCCCCACAGATGGCATTGAGAGATATCCTGCCTATCTCTCCAACCCATTTGTTTCCATAAACATTTCTGCCTGTGCGAAATTCTGAACTACACAGTTCCCATCTCTTTCTTTGACAGTGTCATTATGATGCAGAAACATACAATTACTTTTCCTGGTTCATTTTTCCCTTTCCTTCTTCTCATAGGTATCTATGCATGAGCCACACTTCTGCCCATGGAAGGTCCTAGAACAGTGGTGGCGAACTTTCAGCACTCCAGATGTTTTAGACTACAACTCCCACAGTCCTTTGTCATTGGCAGCACAGGCTTGGAATTCTGGGAGTCGTGGTCCAAAACAGCTGGAGTGCCGAAGGTTTGCCACCACTGATCTAGAATTACCTTTTAAAACTTTCTATGGCTGAGGTTTGCTTATTAATTCTAAACAGGCCAATTCCCACCCATTTACACCCCCATCACAAAACGCAGGCTATCCATGTATGACTGTACAGTATGTCCAACACAATTCAGAGTGAAGTAAATTTGTGGTTTGATGTTTTGTTGGTTTTTTGCGACCAGAGATGCTCTGTTATTTTTATGTCATTAGCATTTGTATTTCCAATGTACTTGCCTTTCTCCTGTCTTTTATTTACAAAAGATCCCTCAGAGTTTTTTTAAAAAAATAAGATAAATTAAATTATCACTGCCAGATGCTTAGCATGTTATTATTTTGTCTCTTTGTTCCAGAATAATATGAAAAGGGGGAAATCAAGAAATTGGAGTACATTGTGCTAAAATAAACATTTATTATTTTGACAAATCATGCAAGAAAACCTACTTAGAACAAGTGACATTTTAATAGCGCCTTTCATCCTGTTATCCCAGGACAGTTGACAAACTTTACATACCGATGCTATTTGTCCCCAAGCTTTTGTGGAGAATTTAACTTGCCTGCCGTGGGAGTTCCACATCTGGTATAAAGGAATCCAAATTAAAATGTACACAGCTGATTTAAGTCACAGATGGGAAGACACCACACATACTCCAGCTGTGCATCATTATCAAAGTGGAGCCCAATTTTGTACTGTCTCTGGCGGAAAGGAATAGTCCCCATTTTTTTACCTCTAAAGAATGATGTGCGATGGAGCTGCTATTAGTGAGAGCAATCCTGACCAGAGAGGGAGACAAACTGAAAAATGAGTCACATTTTCTAACGAATATGGCCAGTTCATCAAAAATTCACCAATTCATATTCATCCTAAATCAAGACCCCAGACGAATGCAAATTGATGAATTTTGCTATTTTGATTCATTAATTTGTGGGCTCTAAAATGTCCCCAGGACACCTAAAGACATCACATTTGGAGGGAAGTGTCCTCTGACTCTCCTCTACAATTCCCCCAAGTTTGGTAAAGATTGGAGTTTTGATGTCTAAGTTATATACCCCTCCAAATAGCACCTCCCAGAAAAGATCTCCCCAGATATGTAGGGACTCCAGACTTACAGAGCAGCTTCCTTTGACCCTCCACTACAATACCGTCAAGTTTGGTGAAGATTGGGTTTCCACAACCTTATTGTTAAATGGCACATTCCTGGAAAGGGGCACTTTGTGGGTGTTTAACTCAGATATCAGAAAGCCAATCTTCACCAAACATGGAGGGATTGAGCCTTTCTCCGAGAGTTTCCTAATGTTCAAACTCTACCATGTACAAATATGATGTTATTATGTTAGTAGAACACAGCAGGCTAGGAAGGTGCTATGGGGATGTAATTGTTCATGACACTCATAGCAAGGTGAAAGGGAAAAGGTGCATGGGCTCTTCCGAGAAACTCAATCAAGGATAAAAAAAATACTTAGACTCAAGTACACAAGCTGGTTGAGCTGACTTGTAGGGGGGCAAGTGTGCTGACAGCCAACCAGGAGGCACCGTTGAAGCAACGTGGAAGCAAACCAGTAACCAGTGTAGAGTGGCCAGTGTAGAGGGAGATATGATAGTGTCTCACCCCATTTGGAAATCTGGCCGCTGTGTTCTGGACTTGTTGAAGCTTCCGCATTAGCTTCATGGGGAGCCCCATGTCGAGAGCAGTGCAGTAGTCTAGTCTAGAATGTCTACCACCTTTTTAAAACCGAAGGAGCTGGGAATTTTGAATTTAAATTTGTACAAATAGGGATAATAATAGGATGGATGTGTACATAAATTCCCCTGGGCAATAATGTTTTTCACCCGTAGGGTCATTATCCACTAAAATAAAATAGTTGTGGATTCCCCATCTCTCAATGCTGGGTCACAATTTGCAGACTCTGAATACTCTGGTGGAAGAATACATTGGGCGCAATTCACACTCCCACAGGAGCACTTTGTGAAACTTGTGTCGATTTTAATGGTTCTCTGTGACGCCATTCCTACCATGAAGCAATCACCTCAGCTGGCAGTTTCCAGAGCTGAGGGAGACAGCTTTTTCCTACTTCCAACCTCCATCTCTAGAGATCATTTTCAAAAACACGTAGCAAAGGCATCGTTTTTGACTTTTTGCTTCAAGCACAAAAATATCCAAGGCCAGCCCTGTCTCGAGGTTATGCTGATTATTGGACTGCATTATTAGAATATAAGAATAGCTGGGAAAGGGAGGGGGGATCCTCCTGGTGTTTTGAAAAAGGCATGCTGACGGGAAACGCAACCCATATAAATTCATGCAATTTGGCAAATTCAAATGAATGCTCATCTACAACAGATGGCATACACTTAGGAGCGTTAAGTGGCATTAAAATGCAGCTCCTCAAAGGAACTCCTGAAGCCTACCCAGCACAACAAACCAGAGACATCAAAACCAATATTTAAGATATAAGATGCCTGTTTGGTTTTGTTTGGTTCCACTTCTTTTCTGTATTCAAAGCCATACGGGGTAATCCGGACAAGGTAAAAGAAATATGATGGGTGTGAGGAAAGATATTTAGTGCAAATTTATTCATTTATTTATTTTTATTTAGAGTATTTTTACCCCGCTTTTCTCCTTGGAAAAGGAGCCAAGGCGGCTGACAGTAATGAGGGACAATATACAGTCCAGTACAATTAAGACATATTCAAGAATTCAGAACAGGGAATTGAGGGATATCTTACAGCATTAAAAGACATTAAAGCTACAAGAGAATGTGAGCAGTTAAAGAGAGAGTAAAAATTCCATGTAAACGTTATGAGGGATTGAAAACATAGTGTCAATGCAGCCACACTACGTTATAAGTAGTCATAAACACAAAGTCCTATGTGATCATGTATGGTAGATTCATATAAAAGACACATAATAGGTGCATAATTGCCATGCACAGCCCGGCAATGAAAGGTGGGGTGAATGAACCCCTGGCCAAATTGGGGGGGGGGGGGTGGAGGGAGATAAGGCTCAGTCTGGGACTTAAGAAGAGGCCCAGGAACAGTACTAAGTTCTACAGTCAGACCCTCCCTCACACCACTAATCTGCCATCTCCTCCACTGACATGCAGCTACTGGAGACGGGCACAAACTACTAATTTAGCCATCCAATGGCCAAATAGTTGTTCCACAGTTTGGTCCCCTGCCCCCTCCAGCAGGCACCAACTCAGAAACAGGGCCTAGAGGAGGTTGGGCATGGAAGCCAGGATGTTGTTTCCAAGTGTGCACCTGTTAGAAGAGGTAGGGGTGCTGAAACATGGAAGACCTGTTGAGCCAATCATCCGAACTGCTGAACTGGGGGTTCCTCCCCATTTCTAGTAATTACTAGCACCCAAAGATTCACAAGCTTATAATATGAAACAGATCCATTGCCAACAGAAAAATGCAGTCTCTCCCCCTCCCCCTCCCCCTCCTTAGCAAACGTCTTCATTCATTGACAGAAGTTGGGGTTCATTGTCTTCCTGCAGTCAAGCCATGAAATGGATAATATACAAATAATTAAGTCTGAGCAGCAAACTGTACATGCTGTCCTTCTTGAACCTGAGTATACATTTCCCTTGGAGTAAATTGTGCTGAATTTTACGGGACTTCTGAGAAGACACGGCTAGGATTGTGCTGATAGCCACTGCAGTAAGGCCCCAAACAGTATAACCCCCACACACACACACACACATACACACTGGAAAGCTATACCAACTTTGCTATGGTCAACAAGTTGTTTCTGTTCTTGTAATACTGTATCATTTCTATAGAACAGAACTACAGATGGGCACAAAATGGAAAATTTGTGTTTTGTTTTGTTTTGTTTTGTTTTGTTCCCCCTGCATTTTGTTTAATTTTGTTTTTAAATGAATTTTTACACACACCAAAGGAGAGCTGTTTTACAGAGTAACAAAATTGTTCATTTTAAAATGGAAAAAATGCACCTCATTTCATTTAACAACAAAATACTGCCTATCGTTTCATTTTGTTACAAAACTATTTGTAAGCTTATGAAATGATGAAACAGTGTTTCATTTTTCATAAGGTGCCCATCCATAAACAGAACACGTTAAACCAGTTGTGTTTCTTTGTTTAAGTTTATAAATATCCAGTCTGCCCACAAATATAATGGCCTGTCTTCATGCTGCGTAATTTTCATCTCTTGCATATATCTGCCCCCTTCATGACAGGAAGTCCCTAATAACTCTGGTTCACATGTTGGTAATCTCAAGAATTGACTACTGCAATGTCGTCTGTGTGGGGCTACCCTTGAAGGCAGCTCAGAAGCTGCAGCAAGTACAATATGTGGCAGACAAGTTGGTCACTAATACATCTAAATTTGCCTATATTTCCCCTATCCTGGCCCGCATGCATTGGCTGGTTCTGGGCCAAATTCAAGGTACTGGTGTTAACTTATAAAGCCCTTTATGGTTTAGGACTTTACTACCTAACAGAGTGCCTCTCCCTCGGGTCATCCTCCTGTCCCACCTGCACCTCCCAATCCATCAGGCTGCAGGTGGACACTTGGAGCCTTTTCACACGACCCCTAAGATCTGCTGGCCACTTAAATTTGGACCAGAGATCTTAGGGGGTTGTCGCTGTTCCTGTGTTCCCACCCCTTCCGCACTCCTGGCTGCTGTCTGCATGAGGGGAGGGAGAAAAAAAGAAAGAAAAGAATGCCGGCTCACCTCCATTCTGCCATCTGGCTCTTCTCCCGGCAGCATTCCAGTCTTAAAGGGGCGGGGGGCAAAAAAACCAACAAACAGAAGCAAGGAGAGCCCGGCACTCACTACGTTACATCCGCATCAGGAATTTTTCACCCCTGGAAAGCAGGTAAAAAGGTGCGCTGGGATGCGCTTAGGTGGGCGTGGTCACACTTAATTTTTTGTAAACTCCAGAGCTGGTGGGGAAACAATTTTAAGCTCCGGATCTGGGAGCCATTTGCCGCAGATTTTAGGGGTCGTGTGAAAAGGCCCTTGGAGAGAAATCATCTACTACAATCTGGGACTTCTGGGTAGTGGCTTCCTTCCTGTGGAGGAACAATTGGCTTCTAACCTCATGAGCATCCAAAAGCAAGTGAAAACCTGGTGTTTTGCCCAGGCCATTTACAAACCTCACCCCTTGTAAAATTTGTAATATTAATTTGTAGTTTTTTAATTGATATAATATAGAAGTTTTTAAATTGATACAATATAGACTATGGGTCATCTGATGGCAATTTTAGTGTAATGATTTTAGTGTAAGGTTTTATTATTGTTTTAATTTTTTATTGATATCTGATGTTTTAACTGTTTTAATTTTTTGATTGTAAGCCGCCCAGAGACCTTTGGGTAGTGGGCGGCATAAAAGTTGTAAAAATAAATAAATAAATAAATAAATAAAGTTATGGTTTATGTCACCCATGGTCTGCCAAAGTGGCTTGTGTTTTTATATGAGTATTTTTAAAATGTGTATTTTTATATATTTTCTGGAAGCTGCCCAAAGTAGTGGCTTGTCCACTAAATGGGTAGGGGAAATAGGTTTAAACAAATAAATCTATTAACAGACTACTTTTCTGTATTACCCATGTATATGTCCTATCATAAGCAGGCACACAAAGCTTTTGGGAGTTGGGAGGGAAAATACAAGATAGAGATATAAGAGGTATGTCATCACTAAGTCCCAATGCCAGGTGGCAAATTGCACCTGAATGGAACAGGATAGACTTCAGTGTCCTCCCCCCCATAACCCTCCCCTCGTTACCTGCATCTTCCCTTCTTCATTTCAACATTTCAGGAAGGTGATGTTCCACTTGCTAAACAACACAGAGTCAGAAACTGGTGCTGAACTATTACAAATCAGCTACAGATCTTTCATTTGTTCCAAAATCTACATTGTACCCATCCACTCTTATAGTGTATGTTGAGAAATTTTTAAAAAATACTACAGTAATTTCCACTAGACATGGGCACGACTTGGCGAAATTCTCGTTTCCGTTTCCGTTCCTTGTTTCCGTTACGCAACGGAAACGGTAACGACAATTAAGCCGTCAGAACTCGAACTCGAACCGATAAAAGAAAAATTGGGTCTGATTTGTTGTTGTCGTTCATGGCATCGCGGCGATCGCGTGATGCCAAGCGGCACAGAAAAAAAGTTTTTTAAAAAAACCCGATTCCCGGCCAAAAAAGCAGGCAAAAATATGCCTGCCTGAGTGAGGGCACCTACCAGAGGGGTGGTTTCTGGGGTGGGTCCCTGGCCTCCCCCCCTCTCCTGTCCTGGGCTGCTCTGGTGGGGGGCATCCTCGTCATCTCGCCATGCCATGCAGTGCAGGGGGATCCAAAATGGCGACCACAATATTTTTTTTGAAATCGTGGTCCAAAAACCCACCAAAGCACCACACAGAAACATGCAAAAATTAGGTATTTTAACTGCCTGCATTTTTACAGTAGCAGCAGTGGGTTTTTCTTGCAATAAACGTCTGTCTCCAATCCCATTGATTTTATTTTATTTTATTTTTATTTTTATTTTTTTACACCTGCGCAATGATGGGCTGGCCATGGGATGGGACCATGCAAATTTTTGGAGCCATTCCACCAATCGCATGGCCACTTGGCCAGGTTTTGACTGAGACTTCTGGGATGTGCCAGTCGGGCATAAAAAGCCCACTATAACCCTAGCCCTAACGCTAACCCTAACCCTAACCCTAACCCTAACCCATACGCCAGTACACTGTCCTTCTTAGTGGGTCAGAGGCACCCAGAGGTGCAGCCCACTAACTCACCCTAACCTTACCCATAATAACCCTAAGCCTAGCCCTTGCCCTAACCCCAACCCTAAGCCAGATCTGTACTCACATTGCACTACACGTAAGTACATTTCCCTTCTTAGTGAGCCAGAGGGCGCCCAGCAGAGGCATTCTTTCACCTCGCTCACCAGTCCAAAGTTCCAAAAAACTCTGTACGCCAGTATGCTGTCCTTCTTAGTGAGCTAGAGGCACCCAAAAGAGAGGTGCCTCTGCCAGTGCCACTTGGCACGCAATGGCTACACGGTCATGTACCCTTCCTTTTCCCTTTGTAGTGGGCCAGAGGAGGCATCCACCCCAGAGAGGTGCCTCCAAGAGCCTGCTTAATGCCTTCTCTTCGTAGCAGGCCAGAGGAGGCACCCACCCCAGAGAGGTGCCTCCAGGAGCCCGCTACCCTACCCCCCCTAAACCAGTACTAACGACAGACGACAAACGAAACAACAATTTTTTGAAAAATTTCGCGACAAACGGAAGCGAGCCGAAACGGGCCGGCTCCGACACACGACAACTCGAAACGTCATTTTTCCTGGTCGTGCCCATCTCTAATTTCCACCTCAAAGCAAATCAGACTCTCTCTCTCTCTCTCTCTCTCTCTCTCTCTCTCTCTCTCTCTCTCTCTCTCTCTCTCTCTCTCTCTCTCTCTCTCTCTCTCTGTGTGTGTGTGTGTGTTCCTTCACCTTGAATTTTGTTGGCCATCATCCACCAGAGCATTAAGTGCATTGAGGCCCATTGATTTCAGTGAGTCTGGGTGTGCTTTGTTTTCTACTGTGTTGTGACCATGACCAAACACCACCATTTATAAATGCATGCTAATCTTCTCTCAGGCTTAGACAAAACCCACACTAGGCAGATTGCCACATTTATCTATCTGTTAATCCAGCGACGCAGGCCACAGTTACTTAACGGGCCTTTTGTTCAACACCCCCAAATATAGTCCGCTCATTCTGGATGGTCTGCAGTCAATTTTGGCTGGACAAATATAAGGATACATGGGAACACCCCCTTGCTCTCGTTCTATTATAATACTCCCATATTCCCTCCATTCTTCCCTGTTTTTAATTGATACTGGTTCGGGCATGTACACTTTCCCAATTGTGTATTTTATTCTCTATTGTCCATTGTCTATTTTACTTATTTATTTATTTATTTATGCCAATAAAGGTGTCTGACTGACTGACTGACTGACTATAAATGCATGCGCCCCCACCCCACCCCAACCTTTTTAATACTAAGATCTAGTTCAGCTTTGGAACAGGGTAATCAGATACAGAATAGCTGGAAGTGGGAGAGAGAGGTAGCCATATAGTGTGTTGCTAACAATATTTTATTTGGCTTAAGTTTCATAGACTGCTGCTGTCTATTTCACCAGTTTCTCTTTTTTAAAGGTTTGCCGCAGGCCCCAGAAGTTTGTTACCGAACACACTCAGAGAGACAGGAATATATGGAGTGCAACCAAATGTTGCAGTGGGGACTGCTGCTGTTCAGGACTCCATTCCACGTCCCTTCCATTTGAGCTTTCTATTCTTCCACCCACTTTCTGTGCCCACTGG
This sequence comes from Phrynocephalus forsythii, assembly GCA_029282475.1. Lineage (NCBI taxonomy): Eukaryota > Metazoa > Chordata > Lepidosauria > Squamata > Agamidae > Phrynocephalus > Phrynocephalus forsythii. The sequence continues at coordinate 152,870,169 of JAPFRF010000002.1, forward strand.
GCACAATAGACTCAGCAGGGCTAGTTGCTGAGATACAAGGAAACAAAGAGGACATTGTACAGATGTCCTCTTTGTGCACGTCCTATGAACATTTAGTTGGTCACTGTAAGGAAAGAATACTAGACCTGACAGACCTTTGATCTGATCCTCCATAGCTTTTCTTTTGTTCTAAATGGCTGCTTTGGGGGAGGATTTGCCCCCTTATTGTTCCCCAAAGGATATTTTGTACTATAAACATCTGCTTTTCTCCAAGCCTGCCAATGCCTCCTTCAGAAGCCTGCTGAGTTAAGTTAGCAAAACGCTTTGTTGAGAAAACAGCTCATAAGACTCCATGTTGAAGTTAAAGTCTGGAGAGGTAACTGCAGCACTTACTTACTTACTTACTTACTTACTTACTTACTTACTTACTTACTTACTTACTTACTTACTTACTTCTGATTTTTATACTAACCATGCAGTAGTCAGGCCACTACTCTAGTTGGCTTACAATCAAAACAATGGCATCAACAGAAACTCAAATTCAGTAATGGTAGCAGTTAAAATATTAGACAACCCCTCCATCTCAACCTAAAAAAAACCAGTATATTATTTACAACAGTAAAATATGTTAGGTGTTAATTTTGATCTCTTGCTTTGTGTCACTTTTGTTGTTTTAGATTGTTATCTATTATATTTGTTGTGAACTGCCAAGAGTGGCCTTGGTAGCCAGATGGGTGGTATAAAAACCAACCAACCAACCAACCAACCAACCAATCAATCAATAAGTGGACACTCATTAGCTTTGCCACAATGCACCACACCACATTGCATGAGAAGACGCCTACATGTTGAGACTTCAAAACAGGTCTAGTTTAGGCTGAGCAGGAAGGAAATGGGTGCAATAAAGCAAAGTGTGTTGCTCATATACCATCCCATACTGCTTAAAGCACTCTCTGGATGATTTACAGTTGAACTATGCAGGCCACACATTGCCTTTTCCCGGCAAGCGTGGGCAGTAAGTTTCCTGATCTCAGAAGGATAGAAGGCTGAGTGAACCTTGAGCTGGCTACCTGGGATTGAACCCCAGGTCATGAGCAGAGTTTTGGCTGCAGTACAGGCATTTAACCACTGTGCCACGAGGCTCCTATAAGGACCTGGAAAAGCCAGTCCCTTTCACGTTCAATGGAAGGAACATTAATGAAAGAGCCAAGAAAAAAAGACTCTGGAATGACTCTAACATGAAAAAGTTCACCATGCACAACGTTAGATCCAGTTCCATTTGTTGAATGCTCTGAGGAAGGGGATCTGAGGGTGAAGCTGTGATTTAGCGTCATGGCTCGTAGCCTCATCCATGACCCCATTCCTCTTCTCTGCAAAAGGCTAGCTGGGTTGTGCTGCCTGCCGGGTTTTGCTGCAAGCTCAATTGAAGGTGTTGTTTTTCATCTATAAAACCCTGGGGGCAGGAGGTCTGAAGGACTCATAGGTGTCTGCCTGGAATTTGAGATCCTTAACTGAGGTCCTGTTGCATTGTCCCATGAACTCATGACGCTAGTTTTGGGTGGCTACGTGTGGGCTCCCTGCAGCAGCTCCTCTACTGCAGAATGCTTTTCCAAGGGACATCAGGCTCACTCCATACATAATGCACTTGTAGCAGGAAACCAAGGCTGCATTGTCTTGTACAGCTTTTAGAATGTAAAAATAGTTTTGTGGGTGGTTTTTAGAATGGCTGCTCTATTTGCAAGAACCCTGATGTTCAACGTTGCCTTTTAATTCTCTTAAAACTTGTTTTAAAGATGGATTTGTGTCTTTTTGCATTTGTGCAGTAACTTTAAAAAATGATAAACATTTCCAACTTCATTTTGCTTTTGCTTTTGGCCACGTTCATCAGATCAGCATCCATTTTCTCTTAATTACTGGTGTTTTATATCATCATGCTGTGTTCATCCCCCAGATTCCAATCCCATCTCTTCATTTTCTCCTCTTTTAGTTTCTGCACCTCCCTTTTCCCCCCAACAAGGACTCTGCAGAGCTAATTCCTGCTCACTACTGTTAAGCCAGTAGTCAGGTGAAATTATGACTAACGTTTGCCTTAATAAGTAACATATGTAAATCAGTTGGCTCTATCACTTTCAATATGGAGCTAGTCCTAATTGAAACTGCAGCTTTCATCAGATTCTTTCTTTTTTGGGGGGTAAGAGGTAATTTTTCTTTACAGCCTCCCTCATTTCCATTTCTTTTGGCAGCTTTTCTACAGCAGTTTACATCAGTGAACATCTGTCCAGTGAGCAAGTGATTATTGGCTCTAGCAAGCATTAACTTAAAAGATTTGTAGGAGAGAACTCCCTCATCTTCTTTCCTCCCTAAAGAAGGTCCCTAATGCATAATCTAGGGGCTGAAAGGGGAAATCTGAAAGTCTGCTTTGGTCTATACTCTGGGAATCAACATTATAGCAGCCTAGACATGCAAATTCTCTTCCTTCGCACCTCCCAACCTCAAGTAGTCTGTTAATTGTTAAGCCATGGATCCCAACTTTGGGTAAATCAGTTGTGTTCGTGGACTGCAGCTCCCAGAAAGCTGGTGGTGAAGCCCTCTGGGGATTGTGGTCCAAGAACATCTGGGGCCCTTCAGGTCGGGAATCCATTAGATTGTAAACGATTTGTTAAACATTGTGCTGCAAATATTTAAGACAGCAGGCTAAAGAACAAAAAGAAAGCAAGGCATCAACCCTGAAACTCAGGTCGGAAAATGTGTGCCTCTCCAAGTGTCACTGGCTTGCAGCTCCCATCATTCCTAGCCAGCACAGCTGGTGGCACAGGATGATGGGATTTGGAAAGTTATAATGTATATATGGAAAGCTCAACATGGGCCCTTCCCTTCTCTAGCCAGTATCTATGGACCTTCCAGACATTCCCATCATGTCTCAGCAGCATGCAATTCCATTAGTCTACTCCCCTACCTTGTGTTATTGTGTTTATTACCAGGATCGTAAACTGTGAACCATCCACCTATCCACCACTCCGAAGAAACTTGTAATAATACCAAGACTTACCATGGTCTGCTTTTGGCCAAGTTACGTTATATGGCATATGTCTAAAATCAACATTATCTCTGGTCACACAATGGTATGAGTATAATAAATGAGAAGAAACACATCCAGAGACCCCTAGTTCCAACTTCCATGTCCTCACTAGAGTAGAAACATAAATTCTGTCTTTGCTCATCTCCCTAGGGGAAACGCACCTTTGCGTTTTGTACTCCCACAAGGTGAGGGTTAATTGGTCATGGTACAAGGGAGGGCCTTTTCTTCTGTGACACGCATTAGGTGGAATGAGTTCCTCATAGACGTTAGGTGGGCTTTGAATCTTGTTTGTTTTTTTCTGCCAACTAAAAAACTGTCTCCTTAACCAAATAATCATTTTCCTGATTTATATGTCTAACTCTTAACACCGTTGGCTGGTTGGTTTGTTGACTGGCTGGCTGGCAGGCTGGAGAATATGGTCATGTGGAAGATTGTTTGCCATGCATTCATGTAAAGGTGCAGTATTAAAAATGCATCACCGCTTCACTTACTACATGAACTTGATTGCCATAGCTTTGATGGACTATTATGTCTTGGAAACCCATCAGCTTTACAAGAAGGGGGATTAGTTTTACACACAAACATCTTGCACAGCTTCAGAAAATTATGTGAAAGAATGACATGTCTTCTCATACTCACAATATCTTGGCAACAGAGGGATTGTGTTTCACCTTTCCAATGTTTGCCTGTAAGACTGGAGGCAGAATCAGAAGCCCACATCGGGTCGATATTGAGGGTGGGCTGTGTGTTGGAGGAATCCAGAGCTCAACTTTTTAATTCATGGTGCTTACTTTCAGGAGACTTGCTGTGGTGCCAGGACTTCCACATAACTCCAGGGCACCAAGAAAAGGACAGAGACTGGAGACACATCTTGGAAGGCAGGAAAGACCAGGACTCTATAAGTGCAACTACCTCAATAAATAAATAAATAAATAAATAATCCAGCTATGCTGTCATGTGTTCGAGGAATGGGACCCTCAACTTTCTTCCCCCTGGTCTCTATGTACAACCCATGAACAGCCCTGGGATATTCACATTATCTATCCAAGGATAAGCCATGTTCTCAAAAGCTGTCTGATGATAATACCTTTCACCAGGAAGATTCTTTTGTCTGCTATCTAATAGTATGTGAACATGATAATTATTGTAGTTAACGCTGTCATCGGCCAAACTAGCAGGCTAAATGTAAGGCAAACGCCACCTGGTATGCAGTAAGTATGATTTCATACCTTTAAAATCCCCTGCTTCTGTCTTTTGATCTTGATGGCAACAGACAACCTGCAAACTATAATTTCCAAGTCTTCCAGAAATGCCAACAAGAACAGCCAATCGCCCACCAAAATATGTGAAACTATTTCCTAAAGTGGACTGGGATCTTTGGGAGCCTAGATACCCAAGGAATTTAAGTGAGTACACTGCGCTCCATGCCTGCACACTTTAGAATGCCACTAGAAATGTGGCACACAGATACACATACGTGTTATGCTCTGAACAACATCTCTGTCGACTAAGGAGAATGTGCCCAGCCCCTGGAACCAATTTGTGTAAGTGGGAAAGGCTATGTTCTTCAAGTTACAAATAGTTTCTCACCTACCACCTATTTCTAAGACTTTATACAGGGCTTAATTGTAAGGATTTGCCAGCCCTTTCCAGGTTTTGTTTACAATAGCTTCATTAGGTGCTCCACCATACATGCATACAGACAGACAGATGCACACACCACAATACCTATGTGAGAGTGTCCAGGAAGAAGACAAAAAAGCCAGCGGTGTGCCATCTGAAAGAGAAAATCTAAGAGGGAAAGATAAGGAGGATGAATGTAAAGTAAAGGAAGGGTTAAAAATAGAGGAACAGAACATTGAAGAGTTGTATTGGGTTACAGATAGTGGGGATGAGGAGGAGGAGGTGAGCGCGTGGGAGAAGCGGCAGTTGAGAGAAGGTGAAAAGCTGTTGAAAAGGGATGTTGGAACTCAGACCTTGGTAGGACGCGAACAAGTAAGAGGGGAGAGACGGGAGTGGCGGCCAATGGAGCCCATTTCATGGTCGGTCCAGGTCAAACCTTTAATATGCCCAGGGAATACCGAATGAATGAGGGAGAGATGGAGGCAACCACCCTGGGAGAATCCTGTAGCCCAATGGACACAGCACCTTTGTTGTGGGAGCCAATATGCATTGAGTTCCCCGGAGGAAAACCCTACCACCGTGGTATCAGAGCATTTGGTTATGAACCCATTTATATTTGAAGAAAATGTTAAAAAAATTATAGAGTGCACGGAACCTGTTGCACCTGTTGTGTGGAAGAAAGATGCTTATGAGTTGGAGAATAAATCTTTATTAGAAAAATGTACAATTGGAATGGACAACCATCACTTACACTCGGAACCGGGATATCCTCACATCGAACCCTTACAACCTATACCTATACCAGCATCCCATATTTATTGTCGCTTCTAATAGCACGTGGGTGGTTAATAGGACTGATGCTCAAGTGGAGCCACCAACAGTCAACGAAGACATGGACATTGTTGAATGGTTTCATATTTGAATGTTTGGTTTAAGTAAATGGTGCCTGTGAGCAAATTCCTCCCATAGTCAATATGGTAGAAGATTCATTCCCAATCCCATGGACCCATTCCATCTCCACCCACCACTGCCAGCCTAGCTATTTGTGAGGGAAATGTACACAAAGGCATACCAGATGGCAACTGTTACAGGTAGTTTGACCCAAAAAAGAACAACAGAGTTAGCAGCTTGCTCAGGTAAACTCCAAGATATCAAAAATGAAAATGAAGGTTTCCAAAAGGTACTTCCCCCACCCTGCAATTAACCCGGGGGGGGGAGGGCGCCAGATGCAATCCTATTACATTTTTGTGTGGCATAACAAAATTGGCATACATCTCAGCAGTCAGTTGTGACACATTATGAAGCCAGTGCAGGCATTTTTTTGTTGCGGTTGCACCCATCAAGCCATGTAAACCCAATTAAAATTGCTTAAGGGGACTTAAGTCAACACGGAGATTTGCCCCAATGTTGAGTTTTACAGTTTAGTACAGTTTATAGGATTCTGGCCAGTGTTGCACAAACCAGAGACAGGGATGCTGTACAGGTGGCCCAAAAAGGAAGGGAGCAGGGAGGAAAGAGAGAACATGAATAATGAACCATCTTTGAGTGAAATGAAAGGCAGGCGGACAACATGCCTTTCAGTCCTTCACTGCCTAGAACTGCATGAAAAACCTGCCGGGAGACTGAGGAATAAGCAGAAGGGATGGGTGAGCAGTGTTGCTCAGTCCAAAGGGTGAAGAGAAGAGCCATGCAAATCAAATAAAAAGAAAAATCATGCTGCTGACATACCTCATAACATAATAACAAGGCACACAGGCACACATAGACCTTGTTGAGGCTGAGAGGCTTGGATGCTTCAGTGAATAATAATAATAATAATAATAATAATAATAATAATAATAATAATAATAATAATAATAATAATAATAATAATAATAATAATAATAATAATAATAATAATAATAATCAATACATCACGTAGTCCTAAATGCTTGGGAAGCATTCGAATAGTGATTTGTAATACAAAGTCCAGCGCAGTTATCTTGTCTGCAGTGTGATCATTTTGTTGTTGTTGCTGCTGCTGTTGCTGTTGCTGTTGTTCTTGTTAATGAACAATAATGATAATGATAATAATGATAGCAACAGCTGAAATCACCTTTGCCTTGTAGACTAGGAAGGGACCTTATGGATAATCACATCCAGCCCTTCTTAAGATGTCACCAGTGGGGAACTGAACTCCCAACCTCTGTTTCTATAGTCAGAGACCTAAGCCGCTGAGCTATCCATGGATTCTACACTTTTCACAGGTAGCCGCTTTATAGCTACGTGGTGCTCACATAGTTTTTGAATGGATGTTTGTAATTGTAATCCTTGGTAGTAATTTTTGATGCATTCCTTTTTAAAGTTGTGTCCCAATGCTGGCTAAAGTTGCAACTTATTACTGTGCCTGTGGACTGCCATGCCTTCAGAATGAAGTAGGATGCCTGGGCCCTGCCTTTCTCGCTCTCTGCTCCCCTCCACTATTTATCTTGTTTTGCTTTCCAGGTGTGAGATGTTTATATGCCACCAGTGCACATGGTGGCTCCGAAGGTGGGTCAGCGGCTGGGGGCTGATGGCTCCTTGCTTCTTTCCAGGAAGACGCATCAAGACTCAACACACAGAGTGTAATAAAATAGCAAGGAGGATAATTACATTACTCCGGCATTTGCCATAAAGTATCACGTAACCCGCATTAAAGGTCAGGAGTTTCTAAATTTGTCAGTTTTGAGGGAACAATTTCCTCTGCCACAAGCAGAAGCTAACCTGCGAGCAGTTCCTCTGAACTTTTTTAAAGCCTTCTGCACCCTCCTGGCTCATACATTTTCAGTCACTTTCCCTTCTCAGAACAATACAGAGTGTGGCTGTTATCCACGCTAAAATTAAAAATTAACAACCCTCTGTACAGTAATATGCCATAATTCTAATCCAAAAAACCCCACAATTTCTGGGCAAACAAATTTGTGCTTCCCTTTACATCACACACACCCCTTAATTTAAACCTCTCTCTCTCTCTCTCTCTCTCTCTCTCTCTCTCTGTGTGTGTGTGTGTGTGTGTGTGTGTGTGTGTTAAAGCAAAATCTGATTCAGCAATGGTTCTTATTGCCAGTGGAACTGGACCTAAAGTCATTGTATCTTCATTCTGTTAGAATGTTACTTCCAGGACCCTACACTGCATATATTGAGGGCAGGACTCAGAGGAACCGGGGGTAATGTAAGTGGTCATAATTTGATTGTTATAACTGTTTCAGAGAACAATCTTTTAGGTTTTAAAAAAACAGATTAAGTGATGGATCTCATGGTGGATCTGGATGCCTCCTTTGATCTTGCCAGTTGTTTACCCCAGCCTGCGTAGTGGGTAAGGGTTGACAATAAAATGCAACATTCCTTCCCCTACTTCAAAAAAAATTCCCCACTTCTTTTATTCTATTAATAACTAACCCCGTTCCAAGAGCTCGTGGCAGGTAATGATATACTGCTCATAAAACTCCCAGTTCTAGTGCTTAATCCCCTGTGATACCATGTTCCGTCCCATGTCTCTATTTAATTTCTTTAGCCAAATTCAATTATTTTTATACTCCTCCCTGGAATTGCATTTGACAGTAAAGGAGTGGTGCAGAAAAATTAAAATTAGAAAAGCACTCTATTCTCCCAAGGCAAAGTGAATTAAGGTAAAAGCAATTACCACTGTGCCGAGTCCCACTGGCCATTTCTCTCCCCAGATGTTTCTCTCTGAGGAAGAATCAACTTAGATCCATACACACTGGGATCTGACCAGATGCTGAGTAAGTCTGCTTACCCAATCTCTTGCTTCCAGGGTTTCTCCAGTGCAAGGAATTAGATAAACAGCTCCCCTGGGGACTTATTGCAGGGAAAGGGTGGTGCCAACAGGCCTAAGTGGTCCATGGCTTGAGCAGGAGATTACCTCACTTGAGTTTGCACTACCAGCCTTCCCTGACAGGAAGAGCTTTTGACCCTCCAACTGTAGTGCCTTTACTGAGAAAAGCAAGCTACAGTATATGTTAGGCATCTGAACTCCAGATTGGCCACATGGATAGAGGAGGAGAATATCCTGAGGAATGAACAGGCAGGATTTAGGAAGAATTGATCTACCCTTGACCACTATCTAGTTTTAAGTCATCTTGAGGAAAAATATATGGGCTGCCATGGAAATGGGCTGTTTGCTACCTTCATAGACCTGAAATCTGCTTTTGATTCAGTCCCTAGGAACATGTTATGGGCAAAATTATACCACCCCTCAATTGATAAAAGACCGCTCCATCTCATTAGAAGCCTGCACCACCAGATGACAACTCAAGTAAGATGTGGGTTGGATGGCAATTTGACAAACTCCATCTGTTTGAACAGAGGGGTCCATCAGGGTTGTATACTGGCTCCAACATTATTTAACCTGTATCTTAATGATGTTTACAAACATTGTTTAAAGACTGTATTCCATGTACCTAAATTGGCCAAGACCAAGGTATCCCTTTTACTTTATGCAGATGACGCGGTTATTATGTCACTCACTTGGATTGGTCTTAAGCGATTATTACATGCTATTGCAGAAACAACTCACTAACAATTAATTTTAGAAAAACCAAAATAATAGTGTTCTCCAGACACACAAAAATATATAAATGGACCATTGATGGTCACTGTATAGAGCAGGTCAAGATGTTCAACTATTTAGGCATTCCCTTCGCCTGTACTCTTTCATGGACCAGAGACAGACAGTCAGCAGTACAAGTGGCAAAGAACACAAGTAAAATTCTTCTGCGTTTTTACTATTCCCAAGGGGGACAGTTTATTTCAGCTGCTCTGCAGCTGGTTAAGTGTAAAATCCTCACACAGATTTTATATGGTATCGGTATCTGGATTCAAGGATTCAACTTAGCAGCTGAAAAGGTTCTTTCAAGCTTGTTGCATTCTCTTTTTGGGATGCCGAGATTTGCTTCTACCTCTGGACTACGTTTGGAAGTTAGTTTAACATTTTTAGAGTGTAGTGCCTGGTCATTTGCATTTCGTTTCTGCCTAAAAGTGTTCTACACCAATCCAAGCAGAGGATATCTACATTGCATCCAAGAAGACATGTTTACCAGCTCCTGGCACAAGGGTTTTGTAGATAAGCTACATCTACTAGGTTTTTCTATAGATTTCCTCATTAGGCAGAACTATACACATATTAGACCAATTATAGAACAACGAATCAAAGACATAGATCTACAGTACTCCCTATCAAATGCACAGAGATTCTGCTCACCCCATTGGACTAAATTTTGAGTTCCGAAAGCCTGCAGGATATTGATACAAAGTCATCATCCCAAAATACAGGCATGCTTTCTCTAGGACAGTGGTGACCAAACTTCAGCCCTCCAGCTGTTTTGGACCACAACTCCCAGAATTCCAAGCCTGTATTGCCAATGACAAAGGACTGTGGGAGTTGTGGTCCAGAACATCTGGAGGGCCAAAGTTTGGCCACCACTGCTCTAGGACTAGATTCAACTGCTGCCCTTCAGCAGTATTGGAAGGGTGCTTTCATAACATCCCCTATAAGGCTTGTTTATGCCTTTGTGGTGTGGACACAGTGGAGACCCTGATACATATCATGCTAGAATGCAGCCTTTATAGGGACAAATGTATTAAACTTATTCATCCAGTTATGAATAAACGTCCCAGTATGTGTCCTAATGAACATTTAAAGACTTTGTTGGCAGGTACAAATCAGATAGTCATGGAGACAGTGGCAAAGTTTCTAGTCTGCATTGTAAGATCTTATAAAATGCTCCATTATGATAATGAACTGGTTTTAATTTCTGAAGTGTGTAAATTATTTAACTCTGTTTTAGCTGTACTTGTTTTAACTTTGGGTCCATGACCGTATAACTATAAAGTATCTTGACAAAGATTTGCTCAGCATGGGAGGGGTGGAACTATTTAGGAGGCCTGTGCACTGGTACCAAACTCCAGATTCAGAATTGTAGCCCTTTGGATTCTGAATTCAGAATTATAAAAAAATCAAAATTTCCAGATATCTTGAAATCCACTAGAGTCAATATGAATAAGCAGTGGTGGCGAACCTTCGACACTCCCAATGCTTTGGACCACAACTCCCAGAATTCCAAGCCTAGATTGCCTTTGACAAAGGACTGTGGAAGTTGTGGTCCAAAACATCTGGAGTACCAAAGGTTCACTACCACTGCTATAATCTTTATATTCCCTTTTCAAACACACACAAAAACACACAAACACACAGACACACTAACAAGCTTCCTGGAGGAAAAGTCCATCCCAGGTTACAAACCATGATGGAGATGTGTAATCTCCAGTCTTAAAACCGGGGTACTTCAAGGGCCAGATGCAGGGGAGTGGTATCAGGAAACAGATATCTAGTGTTGTGCGCTCCCAGACGCATTTGAGATACAGGAAGGAAGCTGGACTAGATGGGCCTTTGGCCTGATCCAGCATGGCTCTACTTATGTTCTTATGTAAGCAAAAGATTTTCAAAGGGATTTCCTTGTGTCCTCCAACACCTTCCCAGTTATTGTGCCAAACAAAAATGAGTGCCCGCCCACAGCTGGCAGTGCCTAAGGATTAGGAAATGCCTCTAATGGGCGGACTGATTGAACCCTGAACAGTGGGGGAATGCCAACAGGAAATGCCAACATCATCAGGGAAGCAGAGGAAAGGTTACACTGGGGAGTATGCAAATACCCTGGTCACCACTGGCAGGCAGACTGGAGCACCAGAGAACCTGGATGGGTAGGAACTATGCCAACAGCACAGGCAACATCATGATCAACTGAGCGAGAAATAAGTTTCACTTCTGCTTCTTCCTCCAGCCAGCAGAAACCTTGCCTTTTGCCTTATAATCTCCAGGAGTAAATGGGACTCTGAATAAACAGGAAGTGTTATTACAGATCTTTGGAACTATTCAAATTTTGATTCGGATACCGTACATTCAGAGCTATCTCAATACGGCACTTATGGGGTGGTTTCTGAATCCAAATGCACAGCCCGACGGTTTAGCCGGGCTTTTGTTCTTCTGAACCAGCTGGACCCGAGGTAGGGGATTCAGCTTCCCTGAATAAGAGGACTGGCCTCCTCCCAGAGTAAACGGATGGGTGTCCTGACTTGTCAACCATGCAGATTAATGTAATGTGCAGTTGGAGTTCTAGTCATTTGTGGGATATGGAGGATGCTGCTCCCAGATGATAAGGCAGGGGCCTGGCAGAAAGAAAATTATACTCCATTTTCATATTCTCTCTCTCTCTCTCTCTCTCTCTCTCTCTCTCTCTCTCTCTCTCTCTCTCTCTCTAAGGCTTCAGGCTACAGGCAGCACAGACACATTTCCTTGCACGCCCTTTGAATATGTATTATGGAGTTTATTGGGTTTTGTCTTTTGCTAATCTAGAGCAAAGTCCTTTGGCTTTGAGCGTTAAATAAGAGCCATCGATTTTGTTCCCAGTTGGAGCCTGACAAAGTAAAATCTTGGAACAGAAGACAAGGGTTGCTCACCATTAACTACAAGCGAAAGGCTAGTTGACCTCAGCCAAGTTGTTAATGAGGACAAAGCTAGTGGGAGAAAAATTGATCTTCTCATAATTTATCAAGTGAAATGGGGATGTTGCAAATATGAAATCTCATTTATTGGAGAAACAGATTGATTCTGTATGGTTAATGTTTTGAATTTTTTTTTTGTATATTAAAATTTTCTAATAAAAATGCTTTGGAAAAAAAAATATCTGGAGAAATCAACATTATTAATTTCTTCCCGGGCAGAAATTTTATACTCTGCTGGAAGTGGGCAAAAAGACCCACATTCTGGCCAGTTTTAAAACAGTTCTGCATGCTGACTGCTACTTTGTTCTTCATTTCATAAAAACACCTGAGGCTTTAATGAAGTTGCAGTCACTAGCAGATCCGCCAAGTCTCCCAGAAAGCCATAGCACTGCTCAGTGACAAACAGAAAATGGGACCGGCAAATCTGATGGACATAATCTTGTTTGTGGTGCAAATTCACCTCATCCAGAACCCTGATTGGGAAAGAACACTGTAGTAGAGATGGGCACGAAACGAACAATTTTTCGTTTCTGTTACCGTTTGTCGTTTCCGTTATGTAACGAAACTACAAACGAAAAATGTGATAAAAATGAAACAAAACGAACAGAACCAGGAAAATTGTGTTCGTTATGTTTCGTTTCCATTACTGGCGGCGTGCAATGAAATGAGCTGTTTTAAATGTTAAAAAACGCCCTAGACATCCATAAAAACACAGTGATAATTATTTATACTGTCTGATAATACCTACCGGAGGGGGTTGGGGTCCTTAAAACATGCATTTATGTCTTTTCTCAGATTGTGATGTATTTTTTTCCTTTAATTACTCCAGCCCCTTAAGAGCTTCATAACTAAGTCCCCTTACCCCCAAATCTTTCCAGATTTCAGGGGGGTTCCCTAAAATTACTTCAGGAAGGTACCCCTGTTACTTTGGAGCCCCAATGTAAGTAATTTCTGAGTGCATGCTTTTTTAAAAATATGGACTCAAAAATTACTTACCTTGGGGCACCAAAGTAGCAGAAGTACCTTCAGAAAGCAATTTTAGAGAACTCCCTGAAATTTGAAAACATTTGGGGGTAAGGGCCTGAGTTATGAAGCTCCAAAGGAGGTCCCCTGGGGTAAAAACCTTCAAATTGGAATCATATGGGAAGTGGCAGCAACACTATCACTGGCCCGATCAGCTTTCAATTCCAATTGGAAGGTTTTTCCCTAGGGGCACCGCCTTTGGAGCTTCATAACTCAGCTCCCTGACCCCCAAAACTTTCCAAATTTCATGGGCTTTCAAGGAAAAGCTTGAGCAAGCTCCCCTGCATTTTCCCCTAGTACAAATTGTTTCATTCTAGAGGGGCAACTGTTGTTTTGTTTAATTTGTAACAAAACACTGCTTCCCCATTTTGCTTTGTTCCATTTCATTTCGTTTTGTTGGCTAACAAAATGATGAAACAGTGTGTCATTTTTCGTATGGTGCCCATCCCTATTCTGTACTCTGAGGACATGAAATGGATTGGGTTTGCTGAAAGAGACAACAGGGAGCAGTAACGATAGCTAGAGTGAGCAAGAGGAAGAGATGAACACACTCATGGGAGGAAGCCATTTTAAATCCAATTGCCGACAGACCCAGGCAAGAGGATTTCAAAATCTAGAATGTGTCCCCTGGAATTGTTATAGCCTCTGCCTCTCTGCCCCAAACCTCCAGGCTACAAGTGCCTCTTGAAATATTTCCTGAAAGGGAAGGATCATACCCCAGGTTTATTTAAAATCACAACATCAGAAGTAGTTTGATTTGTTTTGTTTTGAGGGTGGGATTAGGCCATGTGTAGATTGTGCAGCCAATCTTTCTCCGGAATCCCTAGGATAAGAACCACAGTAACAATGGGGGAAGAGTGGGTGTCCCTTAACAAACTCTGCCATTTGAACTGGGGCATTACAGATATTCCTACAGCCATACTGCATTCTTAAACTAGCTCAAGATCGTTTTCAAGAGCATTTTATGCCTTAAAAGTCACACATTCTTCCCCCTTCTAATTAAGCTGATGTATCGGACGAGGGGTTTCCTCATCCTACATTTTCCTCAGGTTAACTGCAAAACTATTCAGCCAAGTAGCGAGACAATGAGAGCTAATTAAAACCACCAGCGTGGCAGCAGTAAAGTTGCACAGTGTGTGTAGAGAAGTCCCAAGGCTTCTAAGTGTTGAAATGTGAACATGAATTATGGAGCTTGCTTATTTTTAAGGGTTTTTTAAAAAGGTTTATTAGATTCTGTTTAAAATATGGATCAATAAATATGACAGGTATGATAGGTAATTAAGTAGACAGATATAGATCAGAAAAATGGGTAGGTGGGTGGGTGGATGCGTGAATGATAGGAGAATGCAGTAGGATGGATGATAAGATTCCATGTGAATGCAAATATATATATCTATTCAGAGAGAGAGGTGTGAATAGGTATGAGTATCTATCTACATGTACCCACCCTCACATTGCACTTTATTCACCAAATTTTTGCTTTTATTGATTTTGATTGCCTTAGTGTTGTTACTATGTTTACTGTATTGTATTGTAATTTATTTATAAATTATTATGTTTAATTGATGTACCTGTAAACTGCCCAGAGTGGCCTTTGTTGCCAAATGATGTGATATACAAGTCAAATAAATAAATAAATAAATAAATAAATAAATAGTACTACACCTTTTCTTTTTCTCTGTTTTGATCTAAAAGCAAGATTGGCTGCTTTGATTTATTTAATCTCTGGTGGCCACTACATAGCTAAAACTTTTTTTTTCAAGATAACTATTAAATGACTAAATTGGTAGATACAGATTACAGTTCTGTATTGATATAGATTTAGGGATACAGTGGTGCCTCTACTTATGAGCAGCTCTACTTACGAGCAATTCGACTTAAGAGTGGAAATCTGTTGGCGTTTTAATTACAAATTTTAGATGTGGTCTGTTCTAATTACAATTTTTTTGTTTTTTCCATTTTTTTGTTTTTATTTTTTATTTTTTAGATACAGCTACTCTACTTATGAGTTGTTTGACTTATGAGCATACATTCGGAACAGATTAAGCTCGTAAGTAGAGGTACCACTGTATATGAGATATAAACAACATGGTTCTAAAATATAACAATCAATTTTATAGTTTTCTTTTCAACATTTGTAAGTAAAATTGAAAACTCCAGGTTTTGTTTAACCTCGCATGACTGGTGCATGGATAAAAGCATATACCAGGGTGAGATAATGGGTGAGATAATTAATCAGCTTCAAGCAAAGGCTGCATCAGGCTGCCTTTATTCATTAGCAAGCTGGAAGAACCAATAAAGCATAAATTGATTACTTCGACTACATTACATTTTCTCCCAGGTTTGGCTCCTTTTCCTTTCATTTGGTACATTAAATAGGATCATGATTTCTTTAGGATGGAACATGATAGGGGAATAAGATATGTTTTAAACTGATGCAATAATCAATAGTAATCCGGAAAAATGGTTAGAATTTCTGTTCAAAAACACGACCATGACATTCAATAAACACACACTCACATTAAAGGTTAAGGACTATATCCAATAGTTAGTACCAAGTAGAGTAGGCCTATTGATTCAATGTAGGTTACATGTTCGTTGACATAATAGGTCTCATGCAATTTAATATTTGGGTCTAATAGGTGCATTCAGCCTATCCATTTTATTGCGCCATTAGTTCTTGAACATCAGAAGCCCACTTTGCCCTGTATTGAATGATGTCTTTATATTAGAAGACAATTTTTGATTCAGCTGTAACAATAAGGCTGCATCCCTAAGATGAAATTTGGCACAGGATTATCTTGCCGAAAGGGCACTTATGATAGATTCACATGAGTAGCACCCAAGGGGTGCAGTCATTGGGGGCAGCTAGGTGGCCTAAATGTTATTAATGCCACTGAAGCCACAGCCATTTGCATCTGCAAAGCTGATGCCTACCCATTTATGCATTGGCACCTCTAAGGAACAGATGCATAAAACATTTTGTGCCGGGCAGTATCTTTGGCATTTAGTACCAGCCCTGCCCGTAGGCAGCCCGAGGGATATGTTTCAGGAAGCAGATGTTGGGTCCGTGTGTCCTGAAAGGACAGCTAAGCATATTAAATACCCTATCATTCTGTTTTAACTGCCTGATGGGGATTATAAGAGTTACTGTCTTGTCCTGCCTACGTTGTGACTTGTGAGTCTACAGAGTGAACCAAATGGATGGGTTTTCTTCCTGGCAGCAAAATGAGAGCCTCAGCCCATTCCCCATCAAGACCTCCTCTGCTCCCAATGCTTTATTTTATAGCTAGTCCATAAATAATTACCAATGTGTAGGAAGTAGTTAGCTACGGTACGAAAGAAGCGAGTCCCTCTATGTCATTATGCCTCAGCAGTGGGATAAATGTCTGAATGGGACCTGGATAAGACTGAAGCTGCTGAGGCTGTAAGCATGCTGCACACACAATGAAATGTGTGGGAATGGGAACATTAAGGAAGGGTCATGAATTAAAAACTGGAAGAGGCATATACTATATTTCCAATGGCCTTATGGCAGTGGTTCCCAACCTGGGGGTCGGGATCCCTTTGGGGGTCAAACAACAATTTCACAGGGGTCGCCATGGGCCAGTGAAGAAAAAGATACAAATGGCTTGGGTCTGGAGGAAGAGGGGGAGGAAACGGGGAAGAGTGTGTTATAGCTAGATAGGTTGGAAGGGATGTCAATCAGTGGCAGTGGAGGCTGCGATTGGCTGAGGGTCCTCTATGGCAGTGGTTCTCAACCTGTGGGTCCCCAGATGTTCTTGGACTACAACTCCCAGAGGCCTTCATCACTAGCTGTGCTGGCCAGGATTTCTGGGAGTTGCAGTCCAAGAACATCTGGGGACCCACAGGTTGAGAACCACTGCTCTATGGCACCTGCGGCAGTGGTCTGCCAAAGGAGGCTTGTGGCCTCTTCCAAGCAGGGCAAGGGGTCACCACAACATGAGGAACTGGATTAAAGGGTCGTGGCATTAGGGAGGTTGGGAATCACTGGTCTTATGGCATAAAGAATTGTGTGCAGATTAGATTTCATTCAGGGTGATGCTGACGATTTATTTATTTTCTTCCCACAGATAGATGGGTAACTAACAGGGATGGGTGACATGCTGGGGTTCTACAGTTAAATATATATTTATTATATTTCTATATCACCCATCTGACAGCGGGGCCACTGTGGGCATTACAACACATACAGAACAACAGAAATAATAAGCAAGACAAGAGCAAGGACAACTAAATACAAAAACTTATATTAAATAACATCTCAAGTACAATTTTTAAAACTTAGTAATCATAATTAAAATTCCATTTTGGGTCAGAAGAGTGGAGTGATTCATCTGATCCAACTGATTTTTATCTCTAAATGTAGGAATCCTGAAGGTGTTGTTAAGGCTTGTTAAGAATGCTGTTACTATTCTCCCCCCCTCTTCTTTTCCTCCCCCATTTATCAGGTTTTTGGCTTTCTATGTTAGGACCAATCTTCCAACATGACTTTGCCATTCTCATCAGCCACAGATACTCAGGTGGTGGAACCGTCAAGCAGCACATCCCAAAGAGGGAAGCATGTGCCCATTCTTCACTATTATTGGCTTACTATTGTTTAATTTTGAGAGAAAATAGCCAAGAGTGCCTTTCATCCTATATACATTTCTGTGAAAAGGAACTGGTGGCACAAATGTCTTATAAAGGGGGAAGACGTTGGTGAAATACTGCTTGTGTGGTCATTTGTCTTTCCAAATACAGTGGTTGGTGAAGCCAGTGAAAACCAATGGGGGTTGGACTGGATGGCCCTTGAGGTCTCTTCCAACTCTATGATTCTATGATTCTATGATTCTATGAGAGCAAGAAATATCTAAAGGGGTGAGAGAGAAGGGGAAAATATGTGGCACCTTGAAGACAATTATATTTTTAATGTGCACTTTTGTGGATCAAGTCCTCTTCTTCAGACAACGGGAAGAGAATATCCATTACTTAAACACTGTGAAATACTAAAGAAAATTGTGGGCAATTGTTATTTCTCAGGAGGAGTTGTTCATACATATCAGCAATCGGCACTTTTACTCTTTTAAACTGCTGTGTGGGAATTTAACATGTGAATGAGCTAGAGGGTAGGAGAAAGATAACTCCACTTTTACTTTCTTCCAGAACAAAAGCAGTAGCCTTGAATAAGAACTCTTCCTGGACCAAGCATCATCTGAAGCACACTGTCATCATATTCTTTCACACTAGTTAGATACTACTTATATTCCTGATATTTACAGATTTATACACCTTGAAAGCAGTCACTCCACCATCAGAGATGTCACAATGCTTTTGTCCAATAAATCTGATTCTCAGTCATGCAGATAAGTGCACCTGTGTTCCCACATCCTTCTTCTCCTTATGTAGTGCCTAGAAACTCAGCTTTAAGTTCTTTCTGTTAGCTTCTAGGCTGTACTAACTGAGCTTGTAACACCATTTCCCCCAGAAAGTGGAGGGCGAAATGCTTTCAGGAATCCCGATGAACTCCAGCCAGACCTTATTTATTGTTCTTTTGATGTATCACCTATTGAGAAATCTGTTTGGAGTGTAGAAAAGCAGCATCAGATACCCAATGAGAGCACTAGAGTCACTCTGCAGAATCCCAGGGAGACGCATGCTAAAAATAGAAACCAAGTCCCATCTCTCAATGTCCAGCATTGTGCAGGTATGGGAGGACTACTGCAGCTTACTTGGCCCCTTAGACCTCTCCCCCTATGGGTCAGGTGTGCAAATTGCAACTAAAACGCACTGGACATTTTTCCCCAATGGACAGTGGCTGTGTGTGTGTTGTGTCGTTACAGTCGTTACTGACTCTTCGTGACTCCATATCCATGGAGTTTTCTTGGCAGGAATATTGGAGTGGTTTGCCAGTTCCTACTCCAGGCGCCTACAGCACCTGGTATTCCTTGGAGGTCTCCCATCCAAGTACTAACCAGGGCCGACCCTGCTTAGCTTCCGAAATCAGGCGAGATCGGATGTTTGGCTACATCCTTTTAAAACCCATTTCCCTTGCTCTCCCAAGGGGAAAACTTGACAGACCAGCAAAGGGCAAAGCACTAAAGAACAAGGCCAGGCAGCAGCACTTCATTTGCTTGTAAGAACATGTCTTCCTGAGAATGTTATCACTCATCAGCAACTGTCTTCTGAATTCTAGGTGCCATTTGCTGATTCCACCCTGGTATGAAAATACTCAGGAGGTTTCAAAAGCTGAGCCAATAGGTGTGCTCTTTACTGGAGAATTAGAGGACTCTAGTAAAGTAAAGTTTCCCCCTGCACATGTGTGCTAGTCATGTCTGACTCTAGGGGCAGTGCTCATCTCCATTTTCAAGTCAAAGAGCCAGTGTTGTGCAAGTCCGTGGCCATGTGTTTATCATCCCGCTTTTTATGGTGGTACCTATTTATCTACTTGCATTTACATGCTTTCAAACTGCTAGGTTGTCAGGAGCTAGGGTTAGCAGTGGGAGCTTGCTCCACTGTGTGGCACCTGGGATTTGAACCACCAAGCTGCTGACTTTGCAGCAGACAGTTTCAGTGCTCTAGCCCACTGAGCCACCACGCTAGGGATGGAGTAAACAGCCTCATACCAATTCAGGTCACAGGTCATGTAGCACACTGGTATTATTCACTGGCTGGCAGAGTTTCTCTAGAATTTCAGGCTGAAATGTTGAGCAGCACTACCTGGTGAACACTGGTCCTGGGACCTCTGGGTACAAAGTTATATGCTGTAAGATTGAGTTTTGTCTGAGTTTCTAACCCCTCTCTCTCTCTCTGGGGGAGGGGCATGCATTTGTGTGACTTTCGTTAGAAGAGATTGTGCTCTACTATAGCAGAATTAGAACCTGTTCTGCTTGGAGAAGAGTCTTCAGGCAGTATGAAACATGAGTGGGATAGAATAAGTAGGCATTTAGGGAAGGCAGAAGTAATGTTGCCTGCTCTACTAAGAGTTGTGCAAGGAGAGAAAAAGACTTCCCACAACCACTATTATGAGCCTCCAGTAAAAATCCATGAGTCACCCACTTGCCTTGACCAGCACTGGCACTGTGAAAGGCAGTTCAGGAGAGGTGGATAGATTGAATCCAACAGACCTGAGTCCACGTCCCCTGTTTGGCAATGGAAGTGTT
Organism: Phrynocephalus forsythii; assembly: GCA_029282475.1. Classification (NCBI taxonomy): domain Eukaryota; kingdom Metazoa; phylum Chordata; class Lepidosauria; order Squamata; family Agamidae; genus Phrynocephalus; species Phrynocephalus forsythii. Next base: position 152,890,575 of record JAPFRF010000002.1, read on the forward strand.
GTATGAGCCAGTGCCAGTTAGTTATTCCAGGGGTTCATCCTGTGGAACGCATGCATTACTGAACAAGCAACAGGAGCCCGCTCCGTGCCAACATTGCTAAAACTGAAGGAACCTTGGTCCAAAATGACTCTTTCATCTGTCGGGGAAAGCATGCCATAAATCTGAAGAGAACCCTATGCATCTCTCAAAGTGAGAGCACCCCAAGATTAATGATAAATGGATTCCAGCTGAACTCTCCAAGTGGCCACTCTGTGAGAAATAAGAATGAGATATGCAGGAGGATAATGGGTGAAATAATTCTCTAGGACATGGGAGGTTGCCCTCGTGTTCTTGTGTCAAGAAAAAGACAGGATCATGCCTGACCATGCTAACCAACTTGTCTCTTTGGCGCCTTATATTTAGAAAGAAAGTACGTTCTCTCTATGAGCCTCTGCCTCTTCTAATTTTGTACCAAAGGCTCATGCTTTTAAAATGCAGCGGTTGCTTTCAAAATTCACTTAAGGCTTCTCCATTACTACTAATAATGGATACTAAAAATAAAACATGCCAGATGTTGATTCATTAATAAACCTTGTAAGGCAGATAAAGGTGTGCTTAACAACTGTCAGCACCTTTGGCTTAAAAATCGCTTCCTTTCCCCTGGTTTTGTTTTTCTCCCTCTACACACACACACAGAATTGGAAATTGCTTCAGTGACTAAAAAAATAGTTTTAAAACCCCGCATCCCCCCCGTGTACCTGATTTTTGGGGGGGAGCAAAGGGTTTTTAAAATGTCTTTGAGCCACTGAGGCAGCCTCGTTGCCTCAAAGGCATTTTAAACAACCTGCACCTCCCCCCCCCCCCGCAAATGTTCCTGGTTGCAGGGGGGGAGATCAACACTTCTGTGGCTTAAAAAAAGTTTTAAAACCCCACGCCCTCCCCCATGTACCTGATTGGGGGGAAAGGTGCAGGTTTTTAAAAATGTCTGGTTTCAAAGACATTTTAAAGGAATGCGTCTTCTTTCAATGTATTGCTTTTCTATGGGATACCTTGCCATTAATGAAAAACAAAATGGAATGAACGGAAAATTTCCAGTTCGTTTTGTTTTGTTTTTCTTTAAAAATCAGTTCATTTTTCATTTCGTTCTGAAATGTAACAAAAACAAAAAATGAAATGGAAAAATTCATTTTGTGCCCATCACTAGTCTCAGCCCAGTAGACCGAATACCCAAACGCCCCAAACAAAAGGAAAGAAACATGGAGCAGCACCCTTTTACGTGTACCTGTAGCTGCCTCTGTCCTTTGCAAGTACGCTTAATCAATATGTTAGCAGTAGGAATCATCCTCCTTAAAGGGGGGGGATTAATTCTGCCTTGTTTAAAATAATGTGAACAAAAAGAAGCTTCTCTTCCTCCACTTGACATTAAAAGACAACTACATTTTATTTCTCATTACCAGAGAATTTCATTATGGCGTCTCTCTCCCAAGTGCCTCAGAAATTATCAAGAACAGGGTATCTCTGAATGTGTACATCTAATGGCAACTCCATTTGGATGTTTGGGGATGCCAGGGTCAAGGTTCCGGGGGATCAGCAGGCAATAGGAGACAGAACAAGTCACATGCTTTCCCTTTGTCATGGATGGTGAGGCAGGAACAAAGGAGATTCACACACAGATTCACACAGAGAGAGTTCTGGGATACCTTAAAAGCTAGCAAGTTGACCAGACACAAGCCTTTGTGAACTGCCACCACCTTCATTTAACTGCCATTAACCTTGGTAGTCTCTAAGGTGCCTTAAGGTGTTTGGTTGGTTTTCCTGCACAGAATGAATGCAACTCTTCTTCTTCATGAAATCTTCAAGAAGGGCTTTGCAAAGAGACAGCCGTGTGCTGAGCCGATGTGGTTGCTTCCTGCCCTTCTCAATGGGAAGGAGCAAAGTCAACTGAGGAAGCCTCCTGACTCTTCTTCTTTCTAAGGGGCTGGACTTCGGGGATAGGAAAGGAGTGGACTCACCCAAGGTCTCAGAGATTTTAAAAAAATCTTGTTTGTAGTTGCCTCATGGCACAGTGGTTGAATGCCTGTCCTGCAGCTAAAACTGTGCTCACAGCCTGGTGTTCAATCCCAGGTAGCTGGCTCATGGTTGACTCAGCCTTCCATCCATTCGAGCTCAGTAAAATGAGTACCCAGCTGGCTGGAAGGGGGAGCAATGTGTAATCTGCATACTACTTGAAGTGGTATGGGGCAGTATATAAGCACTTTGCTTTTTATTTGGGGGGTGATACCAGTTTTATGACAGACTGCAGTCAGGGGGTATATGCCGAATATGATCATCAAGAACACAGCCATGTATTCCGTTTGCTACTTCTCCTCTTTGCCAAAACTTTCACCCCTTCTAATGCCCGTTACCGCTCCAAAACTACTGCATTTCTTGCTTCAAGTGCACATCCTTGAGTAGAGATGGGCACGAACTGAAAAAAATGGCAATTTGTTTTGGTTCAGTTCCTTTTAAGGTTCAGTTCGCTTTGTTTTGTTTTTAACGCTTTTTAAAAAATATTCATTTTGTTGGTTTGTTTTGATTCATTATTAATTTTTTTCTTCTCAAGCACTGACCGCCCGGCCCCTGGGGCCGGGTTGGTGCTTCTTCATTTTTCTTTTTTCCTTATTTTAGAGCACCGACCCAGCCACCCCTGGCGCTGGGTCAGTGCTCATTTTTTATTTGTTTTATTTGAGGGGGTTAAAAGTCCTCAGCTGAGAGGCGCTTGCTTTGGGGGCCAGCGCCTCAGGTTTTTTTCCCCAAAGCACCGACCTCGCAGCCCCTGGGGCTGGGTCGGCACTGGTTTTATTATTTTATTTTATTGTATTGTATTTTATTTTACTGCCGACCACATGGAAGCTGTAGTGTGGGCCGGTTGGCTTTTTAAAAAAATTGCCAGTCCGTTGGCTGGTTCCACTGCCTGTGGGGCCGGATCAGTGACCCACAGGCTGGGTCCAGTGCTCACAGCCCGGTACTAACCCCATGCGCCAGATTGGGGTGGGGTGGGGGTGGGAGGCCAGCCCGCAGGCTGGTTCTCTGGCCCATGGGTTGGTTCAGCAACCCGTGGGCCAGGACCGGTGCTCGGGGGCCGGTACCAAGGCCCACATGCCGGATATTTTATTTTATTTTATTTTTATTTTTATTTTTTTTACTGCTGACCACGTTCACCCACCAGCTGTAGCACAGCTGGTCCACTTTATTTTTTCCCTGGATGCCCCCTCCCTGCAGCCAGGAGGACCCACTGGACCAGGAAGGAGCATCCAGGACCAGCAGCAGAACCAGGTAGGAGACACCGGCAAATGAAACGAAACAAAATGAAACAGAAATTTCCGTTTTGTTTCATTTCATTTGTCTTAGAGGGGGGCAGTTCGTTATTCATTTTGTTATGTAATGAAACGAATAACATATAACGAAATGAACCAAATTTTCATTTTGTGCCCATCTCTATCCTTGAGTGGTCTGTCTGGCAAGCCAGGATTCTTTCTTTCTTTCTTTCTTTCTTTCTTCTTCTTCTTCTTCTTCTTCTTCTTCTTCTTCTTCTTCTTCTTCTTCTTCTTCTTCTTCTTCTTCTTCTTCTTCTTCTTCTTCTTCTTCTTCTTCTTCTTGGCTATGTCCTCCCTCACTAAAGGATGATTTCTTTGCTACAAATGCAGTTTAAACTCTGCTGGCTGGCTACCGCTCTGCAGAGCTTGGCCCTAAACTTTGTTCAGCAAGGGACGCTTGCCTTCTGCAAATCAAAAGAGAATTTAACAGGTAGCCTCTTTTAACTCTCTTGGTAGGGAAAAGCAAGGGACAAATGTGAAATGAAATGGAAATAATAGCACCTGAGCATCAATGGACACTGATGCTGGAATCACGGGCATTCCAAATTTTTTCCAGATGGCGTAGAATAATTAGGCAGTGTTCTGGAGATGACTAAATGCACATAGAGTTGTACAGATTGAGCCTCCCTGGAGAAGCAGCACATAATTTGCATAGCTTCATGTCTGGCATAATTGAGGTTTCCATGCCTATAATTCTAGAGCTAAATAAAAGTTTATTTCAGAAGAAAAGAGTAAAAAGAAAAACCGTAAGCTTGGTCAACCAAGAGAACGACACAAAAAGTTCGACACACCTACATCCAATTGTGCATATCTATCAAGCGGCCAGAAGGTTTGTCTTGATTCTTTTTAAAAAATATATTCATGGAACCACTTCAGGAAGCAACCAGGCAAATGTGTAAATATGACCATCTGCTTGTGGGCTTATTAATACAAACAACAGCAACACATGCCACCAACATCATATGCCAATGGCCACCTTGATCATCTTGTGTTGGTTCATGTCTCCATCCTTTCCCTGAACTGTTCCATATTTATGAATGTTAAAAATGAAAATAATAAAAGATAGGATCCCTATCTTTACAGGAACCTTTGGTGCTTCCCTAGCATTCCAAATAACTAATCACAATATTCAAACATTTCCAAAGAAGAAGCATCATAGTCACCATATAATGTATTTATTGCAAATCTAATTCCAGTTAGGACACAAGGATTACCAGTGGCTCACACGTCTCAACTAGAGATGGGCACGAAATGCTAAAATGGTGTTTCGTTTGGTTTTTCATTTTTTTCCTTCTGTTTCATTTCGCTTTGTTTGAAATGAAGTTTTTATTTAAAAACTAGTTTTGCTTTTTGTTTGTTTTGTTTTTGTTTTTTATTCGGTGTTTTAAAAAACCCACTCTATTCCCCACTCCCAACGTGCCTGATTTGGGGGAGGGGAAGTGCTGGGTTTTTAAACATTTTTTTAGCCACCAAAGCAAGTGGCAGCCATGGAGATCAACACTTCTGTGGCTTAAAAAAAGTTTTAAAACCCCACGCCCTCCCCCATGTACCTGATTGGGGGGAAAGGTGCAGGTTTTTAAAAATGTCTCGGTGGCTCAAAGACATTTTAAACGACCCGTGTCTTCTTCCCAAAAAAACATGCCCAATGGGGGCGGGGAGGAAAGCGCAGGTTGTTTAAAGGTATTTCCTATAGAAATGCATTGCTTTTCAATGCATTCCTATGGGATACCTTGCCATTAATGAAAAACAAAATGGACCGATTGGAAAATTTCCAGTTTGTTTTGTTTCGTTTTTGTTTAAAATCAGTTCATTTTTCATTTCGTTCTGAAATGTAACAAAAATGAAAAATGAAATGGAAAAATTCATTTCGTGCCCATCTCTAGTCTCAACCCAGAACACCAAATAGCCCAAACATGCCAAACAAAAGGAAAGAAACATTGAACAGCACCCTTTTACGTGTACCTGTAGCTGCCTCTGTCCTTTGCAAGCACACTTAATCAATATGTTAACAGTAGGAATCATTCTCCTTCGGGGGGGGACGACTAATTCTGCCTTGTTTAAAATAATGTGAACAAAAAGAAGCTTCTCTTCCTCCACTTGACATTAAAAGACAACTACATTTTATTTCTCATTACCAGAGAATTTCATTATGGCATCCCTCACACAAGTGCCTCAGGTATCATCAAGAACAGGGGATCTCTGAATGTGTACATCTTATGGCAACTCCATTTGAGTTTTGGGGGTGCCAGGGTCAAGGTTCCGGGGGATCAGCAGGCAATAGGATACAGTTCTGGTGGTATGTCTCTTAAATAGAGACCATTTTAGTTCAACGAATTACTAGATCTTAATAAAACCTGGCCTTGCTCCTCAAGGATGGTGCATGAAAGTCTTCCAGATGCTACTGGAGTGTAATCCCTAACCACCGGCTATGCTGGCCAGAGTATCTGAAAGCCCACATACACATAATCCCACTCTGCATTAAACAATACCCAGTGAGTGCACAGGATTTCACCTGGACTTCCCATTTACCATGTTCATGGAGATGAACCATTTCCTGGAACCAGTGGCTCCCGTAGCAGCTCATCTTCCGACCGCTTCAGTTATAACAACATCAGCAACCATACGTGTTACCCTAATGTGCCAGCTGTCACAAATACCATTCCTGCGTGACTACTCTTAAGTCACAGGCACAGGGGCACTGTCTACATGTCCCAGAACAGTTTCACATGGAAGAAATAATGTGAATCAGTCTGTTCACAACACAGCATCCAAGGATCCAAGAAATCTGGTAGGACACAGATTCATTATCGAACTTTACTTTCACTTACCACCTGCACACAGCAAAACTTATCTTAAATAAACATATGCATTGTTTATACACACACATCCAGATGGATCGATGGATTCATGGATGGCCATGGTATTTCAAATTTCTTTCAGTTAGGGGGACATTTCAGTGAAAAATTAAACTTGCTTTGGGCCAGGAATTAAAAGTGCAAGATTTTAAAGGTGTATTTCCATACAGGACAGTTGTGCAGGCCCTCGTGATCTCAAGGATCGATTACTGCAATGCCCTCTACGTGGGGTTGCCCTTGACCCTTATCCGGAGACTTCAACAAGTGCAGAATGCGGTGGCCAGACTGGTGGTGGGTGCTCGTAGATTAGATCACATCACCCCAGTTCTGGCACACCTGCATTGGCTGCCTGTGGCTCTCAGGATAAGGTTCAAGGTCCTGATTTTGGTTTATAAAACCCTCCACAGCTTGAGTCCTGAATACTGTTGGAGCATATCTCCCAAAGGTCAACTGAGGCCAGGCCCACTAGAATGTTGCAGGCGCACTGACTTCTAGTGGCCACACCCAGGGAGGTGCAGAAGTCACTCACGCACAACCATGCCTTCTCTGTGGTGGGCCCCTCACTGTGAAACCATCTCCCGAGTGAGCTGCGCCTTGCACAGTCCCTGCCCACCTTCAAAAAAGCACTTAAAACCATGCTTTTTAGAGAGGCATTTGGCGACCTCTTAACTTAATTTAATTTATCTTTCGGTTTTTTGTTTTGTTTTGTTTTGGGGTTTTTGTCCTCTTGACACGTCTTGCTGAGGGTTTTCCCTCTTACTGCCCTGGCCTCTTCTTTTTGTTTGCATTGTATTGTTGATTTTAACATTGTTGTAAACTGCCCAGACTTCCGTTGGAAGATGGGCGGTATAGAAATAAAATAAAATAAAATAAAATAAAATAAAATAAAATAAAATAAAATAAATAGGAGAAAGCATTCTAAACAAAATACATACTGGTCTCTCTCTCTCTCTCTCTCTCTCTCTCTCTCTCTCTCTGTGTGTGTGTGTGTGTGTGTGTGTGTGTGTGTGTGTGTGTGTGTGTGTGCGTGCGTGCGTGCGTGCACGTGTGCCCAGGTCATGACTAAAAGGCCACTGAGTCCAGCCCTCTGCTTTTGATATAAATCAAAAAGATATCTTCCAGGTTGGTGTCTTGAATGCTTATGGTGTTGAAACACTCATACCACCTCTTGAGAGAATTGGTTCCATTGCCATACTGCTATAATAGGAAGTTTTTCCTGATACTCAACTGAAAACTAGCTTCCTGTAATTTAAGCCTGTTGCTGCGTACCCTACATTCTGGGGTGATTGAGCACAGATCCTGCCCCACCTCTGATACTTCCCCTCAGTCTTCTTTTCCCATGGCTATTCATGGCCAGTTCTTTCAATCTTTCCTCCTATGATTTGGTTTCCTGCCCCCTTATCATCCTTGTCCTCCTCTGATCTTGTTCCAATTTAATAACATCCTTCTTGAAGTGCAGTGTACAGAACTGGAACTGGACACAGTACAGTGCCAAAAAGAGAGTGACTAGTACCTGACAGGATTTGGAGACTATAAATGTATAAATGCAGGCTAAAATAGCTTTTGCCCTTTTTTGTAGCCCCATCACACTGTTGGCTCTTATGCAGTTTGTGGTCTACAATGATTTCTGGACCCTTCTCACTCATAGTATTGCTGAGCTAGGTGTTCCCCATCTTGAAACGGTGTATTTGGTTTCTTTTTCCTAGGTGCAGTACTTATCCCTGTTGAATTTTATTCTGTTGCTTTGGGCCCAGTGCCAAAGCCTATCAAGATATTTTTGAATGTTGTTTCCGTCTTCCAGGGTATTAGCTATCCCACTCAATTGTGTGTCATTGCAAATCTGATTAGCATTCCCTACATCCCCTGATCCAGGTCACTAATAAAATATGTTGAATATTTGTTTTTAATCTCATCCACCCACCCATTCCCTGCAGTAAAGAAATGTATCCAAAATCCTACTGAAGTCTGTTGGGAGAAGTCAGAGGCATATTACAAATCCATTACTGAAACCAACAAGCAAACAAATAATGCAACGTCTGAACTGGATTTGTGGTTTTCCCCCCCTTCTGTTTGAACAAATTTGATTTTCATTGTTTGATGTTTGTATGCTGTAAATGAAGTTTTAAAAATGGTGAAAAGCACTGGGCCCAGAACCCAACTTGCTACCTCCTCCCAATTCGAGTAGGAGATATTAATCATCGGCCTCTGGGTACAAATCTGTAGCTAACTGTGTATCCACCTGACAGTTTTTCTGTTGAGCTCACACCTAGTTAGCCTGCTAATCAGAATATCATGGGGCACTTTGTCAAAACCTTTGCTGAAGTCAAGATGCACTGGTACCTTGGTTTAATTTTCTGGGGAATTTTGCCTTGACCAATGAGCAATATCGTGCAAAACGAACACAGCAGGCGTACGTTTTGCTATCACCCTTCTGCCATCACCGCTTGCCCTCTCGCCGCCACCGCGATCGCACACCTCTTGCCATCACACACCTGCTCGCCTCCTGTATGTACCTTGCCACAGCCACAGACCCCATTGCCATGCCACCGCTGCTGCTGCACTTCCAGCCACATACTTCCATTGCCACCAGCCTCTTGTTTCCCCATACAGTTGAAGGTGAGCCCTCCTGGTAGTGCCAGCAGCTCCTCCTCTATGAGCCCAGCCACTGGATCTCCGGTAACCATGCAGATGAGCAGAAACGGAGGGAGAGAAGGAAGGTTGGGATAACGGAAAAACAAAAACAAAAAACATCCACACACACGCACACACTTTTTCATCTTGCCGAGCCAGCTAGTTCTGGTAATTCTCATCTCTTCCAAGAGCAGGTCTTTTGTTGAGCGAATGTGTCTCAGCCCCAGTTTGAGATAAAACCGTGCCCAATTATTCCTGTTTGATATACGTTATCAAGTCTCAACTCTAACAGGGGCCTCCAAAAGATGAGAAATATTTAAGAGACATGGATGTCAATCCAGGCCTTTTGAATGCTAGCCTGTCACTGAATCCACTTCCTCAAACTGGCTCTCAGCAAGGAGAGCTCACAAAAGCCCATGGTTGCCAAGAACTGCCTCTCTCATCCTCAGCTCTAGCAATGATCACAGCAAAGCCCAGAGGTAAACCTCAGTAGGGGTGGCAGACAGTGTCATAGTCCTGCTAATCAAAATGTTCCAGAACTTTCACCCTGGGAGTCGTGGGCACACTAGTAAAAGGCGAAAGATTTATACGATTTAACCAGAATATATGTGGGCACACTAGATCACACTACTCTGGGTTCTTTGAAAATAGTTCAGAGTATTCAAACTGGCACCAAGCAGGACCCCTTTAAAACAACACTTGAAAACTTGAGCTGGGATGGAGTGCATTTATATATTATTATTATTCAAGTCCCTGATTTCTGGTACTCTACAAGGCTGGCACTGCTGAAACAATGAAAATACTACTGACTTTGGAATGGAAATGCCAGCCTTGTGACTGACTGCAGCAACATTTTAAGGTTCGCTTTTACTCTGCCAAGTGCTTTTATGTATGTTAAAATATTTGCTCGCAGGGGGAAAAATACCCCTGCCTTTTGGAAGCCTTACATCATTGTTACTTCAAAGCCAAACATTTTGAAGTATGTTCCCGACACACTAGGAGAAATCATTCACGGAACTAACAGGCAAGGTGCTCTTGCACTAACCCAAGAAGACCATGCTGGGCATGTTATGAAAGCAAAAAGAAATCATGTGACAGTTGTGGCATATGATACGCAGTGCCTTTTTTAGTTTATGTCTAGAAATTGTATTTTTCTCCTCTTTCTCCTAAAGGGTAACAGAGATATGGTAAACACAGATCTGGCCCAATCACAGAGAGTGCAGCTGAATGATATTAATGGTTAATAATTAATTGTTCAATTGAAGAGGAAACAGCACTTTGCCTACCTATGTCTTACTTTCCCCCAAAATACCATACTTTCCCATCTATAAGACACTCCCATGTATAAGATGACCCCCACTTTTCCACTACAAAGGTTCTCTCCTCAGCTTACTTCCATGTATAAGACGACAATCAAATTTTAATCTAACAATTTTAAACAAAAATATAGTCTTATACATGGAAAAATACTGTAGTTCTTCTCCTGGATTGGCTATCTATTTGTCCAGCTATACAGAAAATAATTCTTTATTTGAAGGAATATCACAGGTTAGTACTCTATTTAAGGGTATCTTTTCTTTGAAACACTTTCAGTCTGTTCCCAGTTTATAGGTAAAGAACCATCAGAAGGAAGAGAACCAATAGGAACCCTGAAGTTGCCCATCAACAGCTAGCTCCAGGCAACAGAACGAGCAAACGCACAACTCTCCCGATCACAATCTTCTCTGCTATCTTTGGAAGACGTCTATTTCTGTTTAAATTACATTGGCCAATATCCTGTGTGTGTAAGTTATGCCTGCAAAAGGGTGATGATGTCATTGGCAGGGGAAGATGACCAATAATTAAAGACATTGTTGTTCTCTCCTGCAGTTTGTCTGACTCATGTGTAATCCATTTAATAATGTGGAAATGGTGGGAGCCACAATATGGAAGGAAGACGACTTCAATTACTGATGATCTCCAGTGCTGGAATGGTGTTACTGACTAGAAATATTTTTGATAATGAAAGGCCTCTTTATTTGTACGTCCTCCACCCCTCCTGCAATGAAATGAATTATTTGTGAATCGGGAATGCTACAGGACAGACGAAGGAAATCTTTAGATATATTTTCTGTCCCTTCTTTTGGTGATGCATATCTTTGCTTTTGTGTGTGTGTCCATGTCCATGGAGTTTTCTTGGCAGGAATCCTGGAGTGGTTTTCCAGTTCCTATTCCAGGCGCCTACAGCACCTGGTATTCCCTGGTGGTCTCCCATCCAAGAACTAACCAGGGCCGACCCTGCTTAGCTTCAAAATCAGACAAGATCGGATGTTGCTTAGGCACAAATAAATGCTTTTGATGAAACAAACTCTGGTGACCAAGCAAAAGAAATAATGCTGTCCTCTAATCTGCATGCCTCCCGTCATCAGCTTTATGAGAATCTACCACTCTCTCAGAAATCTCCACCCTGTAATATTTCTGGGATATGAGAAACATGATATGAAACACTATGATTTTGTTCAAATCCCACATGTATTACAGCCCCATTCTTTGTTATTATCAGTTTATGAAAAAAATGGAATTTTTTCCCCATAGAAATTTGTACTCATTTTCCATCTGCATTTTCAGCAATACAGTGGGCCTCGTATAACAAATGCTTTGTATAACCTAAAATCTGTACAACATAAAAAATTTCAGAGATAGGGGGCAAATCCGTACAATATAAAAATGGTCGTGATTAGGGATTACTCTGTTTTCAGTGCATTCCTATGGGAAATTTGTATAAAGGAACATTTGCTTAAAAGATTTTCATTTGGAATGAATTAATTAATTTATACAAGGTACCACTGTATATGCATTTATTTACACATTTTTCCTAATACACCCCCTTTTCGTGTCCCCATGGATTAAAGTAAATTTATACTTTTGTATTTTAAAAAAAAATCATTTCATTCATTAAAACCATGGCTAAGCTGTACACATTTGCACATTTTTGAACTACAATATTGTTGTCTCACAAATTTCTAGAGCGATAATTTTTGTTACTTTCCCAAATATCCTGAATCCATCAAAATTCCATTCAAGTCCTATCTGTCCCATACTCCATCTAGTATATTTGTGTTACGGTAACATATTTCCAAACGCTTCCCAAAACCTACTTTTTCCATGAAACCTTTGGCTCAACATACATATTTTCTTGCTTTGCTAAAATTAAATCTGTACCACACTGAAACCTGTTAACCTGCTTATCTTTAATCCCTTTCTTCTGTTATTTCTCCATATTATTTTTCAAACAATAATACAGGCATACCTCAATTGACAAACGCCTCCTTTAACGAAATTTTCAGTTCACAAAAGGAAATCCATTGGAAATAATGCCTACGTTTACAGGTTGGGGTTGCAATTCTGTATGGGCATGAAACGAAAATATTATGTTTTGTTTTGTTTCCATTCCTCCCCCACACACATTTTTTATTTTGTTTCATACGATTAAAAAAAAATCATATGAAATGAACCACTAACAGTAAGTATACAAACAAATGCCATTCTGAGAAATGATAAACAAAAGCAATACTGAAAACACATCCAAAGCAGTAATGTATAACCTTCTGTTTACAATTTCTACCCGGTCAGCTAGTGGAGCTGCTCTAACCAATGCAATCTCTATAACTGCCCCAGTCAGCAATCTTGCTGCTGTGCTTTGGACCCATGCAAGTTTCCAGACACTTCCCATAGGCAACCCCACGTAGAATGCATTACACTAATCCATCCAGGGTATAACTAAGGCACATATCATAATGGCCTGATAGCAGACAAGAGGCCCAATTCAGACTGAAGAAAGTAGCACAGCATTGCCTGTCTATCATCATCTGATTCCTAGGGCCGGGAGAATTTTAGGGTTTGATGTCTATATCCTTTAAACTCAATATCCTTTAAATTCCATATTAAATTGAATTTCATCTGCAGCTTTTATTCTTTCTATTTTTGCACGCTTTCTTATATCTTAAAAGACCGAAACTGGCTATGTCTTTGTAAGCCACTCTGAGAATATTTGCTAGTAGGGTGGTACATCAACTGAACAACCATACGAGTGGCATGCTGTCTTGACCAGGGACAGTGAGTTAGAGAATTACCCACAAAGTCTCTCCGCTCCATCCTCTCCACATACGCCTGGAAGTCCGGACACAGCCTTAGCTGACCGTATGTTACCACTCTTATTGTCAGATTCTGTAAGCTATATCTTCAATAGTTGTAAACCTCAACACTGTTCCACTGTTCTTTCAAACTACAAGAGCTGAGGATTCAAAAACATACCTGGATTATTCTTCAAATGGGGGCCTTTCTTTCCTCAACGCTCCTCCCTCCAACCCTTCAATGTGGTGGGGTGGTCGTCTGGAGAATCCCGCTCTGATTGTTGGATCCCAGGCACATGGTCTTCTGTGTGGTGGAGCAGTTTGTTTGTTTTAATGGGGGATCTTTTTTCAAACCCCAATAAAAATGTGTTCTCCCTCCCCCATACTGATACCTGACATCTGTGGCTTCTGCTCTTACAGATGCATACCCACAGATCTGCCTGTAAATATGCAACAATGGCTACATTCATCTGTATTCCCGGTTACACCATATTTATTTCAGAAGACAACAGAGCACAGAAAATAAGAGCAGGCTTTAAAGAATGGATTGGGTTTGGCAGCAGGAAGAAGCCAGTCCAAATAGCATTACATTTTTCTAGGAAAGAGGCCGGCATTCATTTCAGAAGTATGCGGAGATATTTTCTGTCAATGCAGGTCAGAAAGATGGACTTTGGATTATGGGAAAGGAGATTTGAATACACCATTCAATACAAATCAGATAACTTAAAAATCAATTTTGTTCCCGAGAAAAAGTTCTCTGAAACCAAAAGAGACTCAACTAATTATATCAAGCAAGCGGACATAATGCAGTATATATGCACTTCAATAGATTTTTTTCTATGTGCAGAACAGACAACTGAAAAACTATGGCCAAGCATGCTCAGAATTTTTAATCTGTTCTCTTTTGCAAAGAAATAGAGACCTATGAATGCTACTGGGATGGCATTTGGAATGTCTCCAATGGCATTCCTTAAGTGTAGCACCCCATGGATCGTGGCCATTCTGTTGGAGGTCTTCTCTCAGTAAGAATCCAGCATCACACTTATGGTGCAGTGTCATCCTAACTCCATGTTGTGAACATTTATTTACCTATCAAAGACAGCTCATAACAATGAAAACTGCACTATGATTACAGGTTTAAAAAACTGTACAAAACTCTAGTAAAATGCTATTAAGCATTCATCAAGATTGAGCTGCCTTGGTCCCTCTATGGAAAGAAAGGCATCACATAAATAAATATATAAACAAATACATACAGTACATACATACATATGCACTCTCTAGCCTTTGGGATCAATCTTGTTTGCCATCTCTTTATCAAGATTTAAAACAATTTTTTAAAAAAATTAAATATTTTTTAAAATCTACGTTTAATTAGCAGCCTTCCCATGACCTATCCACTTATTACTGAAAAGCCTTCCTGGCGAGGAAGGTATTTGCCTGATGCCAGAAGTAGAAGAGGAAGGGAGCCAACCTGGCTTCTTGGGACAGCTCATTCCAAAGCCTGGGAGCAGTCCCTGAGACGCTGCACACATACCAGCTGAATCTACATGTGTGGCAGCACTTTCTGTCTCTACTGACTTGACCTCACCACCACCTGGGTTCAAGGCTTGACTCTGTTATGGAAGACTCGGCAGAACTAGAACCCTTGGCAAAGATCGGAAATACCAACAGTGCTCCAGGTCAGGATTTGGTTCTTCCAGTTTAGCAGCTCTCCATTCCCAGTCTTCTATATGCTGACAAGCTCTTCGTGCTACCTGTTGTCTAGAAGATTAATTGTTGCATGTTAAATCACCTTGTAATTAAAAAAAATTCTCATCATGCTCATAAGCCTTGCTGTGTTTTATGTTGGCTAGCTCAATGGCTTAGGTCTCTAGCTGAGGAGGAGCCAGAGGCTGGGAGTTCAATTTCCCACTGTGCTTCCTTGACAGTCGCTGGACTTGGTGTTCCATAGGATCTGTCCAGCTCTGCACTTTTTTGAGCCCTACCGCACTTACGTTTTGAATTGCCTTTTGCTTAAAGTCAAATCACCTTAAAAATTGCCTACTGCATTTCCAATCACTTTTTCTGTGGAGCCCCCTTGGCCATGCCCCTTTTTGGCCGCTGTGTTGGTTTTTCTTGCAACGGCCACCAGGGGTGGAGTTTTTTTAAACCGATTTCTAGACTGCTTTTTGAAGCAATTTGGCTGAAACTGTGGACACCATGCACTGTTTTTTCTGGGTTTCCCCCTCTGTATGCCTTATCCTGCCATCGGAAAAGTGGAAAATTAGCTACATTACTTAGAATGGAAGAACAACGGCATGACGTTACCTAAAAAAAAAAAAATCCGGAATAGAAGCAGACGATGTGGAAATGACGGACAAAATCAGAACAAAAAGCGGTTTAGCAAAGTGCGAATGGGGAAACCGGTTCATGAGAAAACGCGAAGTGCGGAATGCTGAATCGCTTCAGTGACTGTGTGACCGGGGGAGGGCAGAAGGCGATTCAAAACAAAAAGTGGTTGCTGTTTGAAGTGCGGTAGCAGCCTATGGAGTATTAGTAGAAGTAGCATTAGCGGCAACTTGTTTGTTTGTATTCATTCATTCATTTGCTGCCTCTTCTCCCCCCCGCATGGCGAGTGCGCTCTCTGTCCCTTGCAGCCCGGACACCAGCACCAGCAGGGGGGTCCCTGCCACTGCTGCTGCCCTGGCTGGAGACACCTGACCCTTACACAGCCCAGAAGGGCACATCCCTGGACAGACAGGCCCAGCCTGCCACCACCTCCTAGCTGCTGCTGCCTCTGGGAAAGGTCAAAGAAGAAGAGTGCTGCAGCAGCAGTACTGTGGCATGCTAAGTGTGTGTTACAGACTGAGGTAGGACTCTTGCCATACATCTGAATCCTGCTCAGCTTTCTGTTGCCACCAAGATACCGTGGACCCTGGCATAACAAACAGCTTGTATAACATAAAATTTGTACAACATAAAATATTCTGGAGATAGGGAAAATTTGCTTAACATAATTGCCTATTGGCCAAATCCATACAACATAAAAATGGGATTACTCCATTTTCAATGCATTCCTATGGGAAATTTGTATAAAGGAAAATTTGCTTAACATAATTTCATTTGTAATGAATTAATTCCTTTATACAAGTTACCACTGTACGCGTATGTGACTCCCTTGTGCCCTTCCCCCTCCACCTTTGAAAAGACGAATGCACTGGTATATATTAAAGGGACATTTTTCATTCTCCGTGGATGGGGAGGATTTGACTAAGAAGCAGACTGAAGGAGAAAGAAAATGTTTTGGACTGGTTCCAGACCGACTTAGGGTTTGGAGGTGGAAAGGTAATTTCAAACAGCTCACTGTGTCTGAGCTTCCTGGAATCCAAAGAAATGAGTCTACTCGTACGTTGTCATCTCTACAGGCAAAAGTAATCCCTGCGCCTTCATTTCCTCAAAACTAATCTGCGATACAATCTTCTCCTAGAATATAACTATGTCCTGGCTAAGCAAAAACTGCAAATTCGCAGAGCTGGAACTGCATCGGCTGAAATAATGAAATCATTTACTTAGAGCCAACCACAGCATTTCAACCAGACTCTGTGAAACTTCCCCTTTTAATGTCATAGGCCTGACAGAGCTGGGCCTGTTTTGGCATCTTTTGCAGAAGGTGAGGGAGAAAACACCAACCCCGCATGCGGCCTAACACTGGTTTTCATTGCAAAGGGGGCTTCATAGCCTAACATAATTGTGCTTTGCCACTAACTTATCAGCCAAATACTTTCCCCAAGTCTTGAGGCAAGCCCCCATCCTCTATTCCTGTTTGTTTGTTTCTATTTATCCCCCTCACTTCTTTCTTCTTCACTTACTTTCAACCAGAGTAGGCATGTGCATTCTCTCCTCCTGACCAGAGATGGGCACACAAAAATCCTGTTTCGTCTCATTTCATTTCCCTCCTTGTTTCTTTTTGTTTTGAAATGAATTTTTTTAAAAAAAATAATCATTTTTTTTTCATTTTTTAAGGCACCCGATTGGGGGGAGGGAGTGCAGGCTTTTAAAACTTTTTTTTGTTACATGGGGGCTTGTACTCACCCCCTCTCCTGGGCTCCAGTGTCTTCTGGGTTCTGGCGGGGCTCTAACGGCAGGGGCAGGGCCTCATGCCGGCATCGCTCATCCTTCCCGATTTCCTTAGCGGTGGTAGTGGGCACTGGAAGACCTCCCCAATGCCTTGGAAGCCATCTCCATGAGGGCTCGGCAGCAGCAGCAGCTGCACCAGTTGCTGGAAGGCCTCCCCACCACCTCAGAAGCCCTCCTTGTGGTGGATCAGTAGCAGCAGTGGCTGCCCCAGGCACTGGGAGCCCTCCCTGCCACCTTGGAAGCCCTCCCCACAGGGTTCGGTGGCGGCAGCGGCCGTTCAGGTAGGGACCCCTTAAAGACACACTCGATTGGGGGGGGACGAAAAATGAAAGGAAATGAAACAAAAACTTTCATTTTGTTTCATTTTGTTTTTCTTTTTAAAATATTCATTTTTTGTTGCAAAGGGGGCTTCATAGCCTAACATAATTGTGCTTTGCCACTAACTTATCAGCCAAATACTGAATCAAAAATGAAACAAAAAATATTCGTTTCATGGCCATCTCTACTCCTGACCCCTAATAATGTGTCCTGGATAGAGAATATCTTTCATATGATAGAGACTCCATTTCCCCTTTCTTTTATTCCTTTGATTGCAACAGATGTTCCACAACTGTAAATGTTTTTCTTTTTTTTTCTATTTAAGCCACTGGTAGAGGGATTTTTATATGCAAAGGGCGAGTCAGTGTGAGAGCAAAAGGAGCTGGATGGGAGCTGGAACTTTAAGCTATTGCCCTTCATATTTCCCCTGTGCTGCAGCTGCCTTTTGTACCTGATGATCTGCTAACTGAAAAGAATTGACCAAAAATTTCTCCAATACAAGGTCTGCTTTAAAGGCCTTCTCTCACAGGAAACTAGGGATGGGCACCTTATGATTAACGAAATGCTGCTTCATCATTTTGTAAGCTTACTAAGTGCCAGGCAGCGTTTTGTAATGAAACAAAACAGCAGGGTTTTGTTTTGTTTTGTTTTGTTTTGTTTTAAATGAACTGTTTTGTTACTATGCAAAATGGCTCCCTTGGGTCAAAATTTGATTCCTCTAGGACCCAGGGGAGCCATTTTAGAGTTATAAAATGGTCTGTAAGTGTTTAAGAAAACAATCATTTGAAACACAATGAATTGAAACAGGGGCTAAAACGAAATGAAACAAAATGCAAATTTTTCAGTTTGTGCCAATCCCTACAGGAAATGCATTGTGCAACACATAACAACAGAGGAGAGGCCTTTATTTCCAAGTGGCAGTGATCTGGTAATGCTATGTCTTTTCCTAGTAGATTGACCTACTGCTTGCATTCAGAGCAGAAAGAAAGCCATGTGTAATTCTTCTAAGTGTTGCCTTTACTCTTTGCAACAGTCAAGCAAAGAGATGGGTGGATTCTGCAAAGGACATTCAAGGTCAGACTAACTTTCTTCTTCTCCTTCCCAGGCAAAACGTAATTTTTTCTTCAGAATTCATTTCCCAGACAAAAGATCTGTGTAGCTTAAAAGAAAACCAGAAATTTCATGCTGATCTTTGGAGCAGTGTCACCTTTTTCTCTTTCAGTTTTAGTTGCTTCTTAGCACTGTAATTAAGTCTGAATAATGCTGCCAAAGTAAATCTTGAATTTTGTGCAATTACTGTATGGCATGTACAGGAGAAAAAATATGATGTGAGCTTTGTTAAACTTATAATGCACTTGGCAATCATTTAACTTAATCAACTCCTTTCTCATCCCACCCCCTCAGAGGGCAGAATACTCAAAGTAAGTCAACTTACTTGGCTACATAGGGTAGAAAAACCCTCTTCTCTTTTCTAGCAATGGAAATGCAGCCATCATGGAAAATTGTAACATGCAAAGTGCCTTGCTTTCACAGAAGAAATCTTCTTCCCTCAGCCTATTGCTATGACCAGCCCTGGATCAACACATTCTAAATAAAAAATCTGCATATATTATAGAATGCTTTTTTAAAATGTGACAAAGGCTATGACTACACTGACAAATATTTTGCAATTTACTTCACAATGAATTTGGAGTAATTTTCAAAGATCATGTGACACAAATTCATCCCTTTTTTCCCCCTTCTGAATTGGAGTCCCTCCTCCCACTTTTCTAGAGCTGGAACGATTTGAACAGTGTTGTCCCTGTGTGTTTGTTTTGTTCTGCAGAAGGATAGGGGCCATGAACATAGGTATGGTGATGTATTAATGTGTGGCATGTCATTTGGGACAGCAGGAACATCCATCCCTAAGAACTTTCTCCCTAGTCATTCTGAAGTTTTTTTAAAAAAATAAACTACCAGATTTAGTGCTAGATCACATTAGCACTATATGATACATCATTTAGCACTAGATGACCCTTGAAATTAAAAAAAGGTATAAGGATGGAGAACTGAGGACTTCTATATCAATAGCATCAAGGGAAGGGAGGTCATGGGCTGTGGGTGCATATCAAATCACATCAGATTGAGGGACAGTGGAGTCACTGGTACTGAAACAATCCAGAGTCTCCATGTGGTCACCATTAAAGAAATCACAAATCAGCCAAAGCAAAGGTCCAATTTAAGTACAGATTAGGGTCAGGTCAGAGTACAATCCCCTGTGTGTTGTTTGATTGCTTGAAAACAGTTCAAATCAGCCTGCTTCACAGGAAGTCCAAAATGTGATCTATTTCTCAGTGTGATCACACCCTAAGTTGGAAATGAGAAGACTGAGAAGCTCCATTGTCCAGACCTAGGTGAGATAAAACATGCTGTATGGTTAGTAGTTTGATTACAGAGGGAAACCATCTGGATGAGATTTAGATGGATGCATGTTTTTAATGAGTTTTCTCAGCCATAATTACTCATACACGTAACTGCTGGAATGATTTTCAAATGTTTGCCCCTAGAAATACCATTACAGGAGCAGCCTAACTGATACCCAGTGTGGTGTATAGAGGGACAGACCAGTTTCAGTAGATTCGGGTTCATATCTCTGCTCAGCCATGGAAACTTCTGTGAGGAGGGATAAAACCACTCATTTTGTTTTGCCCTTTTAAAATCATGATTAGGGATGGGCACCTTACAAAAAATGACACGCTGTTTCAGCATTTTGTAAACTTATGAAACCTTATGAAATGAAATGAAACAGCAAACAGCGTGTCATCAAGAAATGAAATGAAACACCATTTTTGTTTCAGAAATGATTTGTCCTAGCCTCTTGATCTGGCCATCTTGAGATCAGGAGGTTTATTTTTAAACTGATTGATTTGTTTTCCTTTCTTCCTGCACCTCAGCTGTTGAGATAGCTTATCTCCAGTCTTGATCTGCCTGAAGCTTGCCAGCCCAAGTAGCTGAGCTGTTCCCTTTGCTGACTGTGTTGGCAAGTTGATTTAAACCAGGGGTGCCCAAACTTTTTGCAAGGAGGGCCAGATTTGGTGAGGTGAAAATGTGTGGAGGTCGACCATTCAGCCACATTTGGCCCCCAGGCTGGACTTTGGACAAGTCTCTATAGCATGAAAGGAGGCGGGGAGGATGCTGCAGCAACAGAGCTGGGATGGGTAGGCTGGGCAGGTGGCTGGGGGGACAGGGGGCTGGGAGGGCAGGCAAACCATAAAACTGCAAGCTAATGCCTCCATCTGGTATGGGGAGGGGCCAGCTGGCGGTGATGTTTGACAGGCTGAGCCGGTGGGGAGAAGAAGCCGCAGGCCACTCAGATTTTGAAAATGGGCCGTATTTGGCCCCCGGGCCTGATTTTGGACATGCCTGATTTAAACTGTTTGGTTTTCTTTCCTTTTTAAGTAGGACTGTGAAATATATTTTAAAAAAGATTTTCCTTCCTTCCCTTGCCACACCACTGATCAGCTGTTGAGTTTATCTCCTCGATGTCTCTGTGCAGCAGCTAGCTATTAGGTTTCTAGCTTGTTTACAGAGGGTTCTTTGCTTGAAAGCAAATTGATTGGAAGTTTTGAGGGTCTTTGATTTAGGGCAGCAGGCTCTCTGTTAAATAAAAAATGGAAAGCTCCACATTATTTATAACCTTATGAAGCATTTCATTTCATGATAAAAATTCTTTTAAAAATATTTTATTAACAAAATGAAATGAAATGAAGACTGAAATGAAATGAAACACTATTTCCGTTTCGTGCCCCTCTTTAAGCGTGATATTCAGATGACTTCCATTGAACCTTGTTTAAAGTTATTTCCTGGATGTTCAGAGGCATATTACAATTATTTATTGTTTCCAGAACAGAAAGAAAGTATGCTGTTTAGCATGGTGAAATTCTGCCCAGCTCCATTCAAAATTTGAGAAGGAAAAGGTTTTAGTAAGTTTTATTGAGCTTTCGTCAACACCAGCAACTTTTCTAAGAAGCAAACACATTCAACTATGCTGCTAGGAGATTTTTAGTTATTTTAATTGTATATTTTTAGGGTAATAGTAATGCATGTCCTTGGAATAATATATTATATGTATGCATGATTTATTTGTATTTCATATATTGGTCATTAACCATGATAAAGTTTATTTCTTTATCCATCCTTTTTCAGCCATGGAAACTCATGTGAAATGGGGGTGTGGGGTGTGGAGAGAATGGAAAAACCACTCCTTAAATATTTTACTTTCCCCTGAAAGTCCTATGAGGGTTGCTAAAAATCAGTTCCAATTTGATGGCCTGTAACACACTATTCTAATTATAGTTTTTCTAATTATTGAGTAAGATTAAATTCCTTGTAGTTTAACAGGAAGTGTGATGGTCGATTTTTACCCCACAGGTAAAATTCTTTCCATTCTTCCCATAAGGCTGGATGGCTAGGAAAGTTCCTTAGCAATTTACAAGGCTATTTTAGGCTGCTACCACACTTTCTTGAGCAGCCGCTTTTTATTTTGCATCGCTTTATCTCCTCCCACAGTCACGTGATCGCTCTAGAGGTTAAGCAGTCCGCACTTGGTTGTTTAGCAATTGGCTTCCCAGTTCACACTTGGCTGAACCACTTTAAACTACGGCAGGGAAATGGCAGAAACAGGGGGGAAACCGGAAAAAAGGCAGCGTAGTATGTCCGCAAATACAACCAAATCGCTTTAAAAGGGGATGCAGGAACTGATTTAAAAAAACACCACCCCCAGTGGTCATCGCAATAAAAACCAACACAGTGGTCAAAAATGGGCATGGCCAAGGGGGCTCTTTAGAAAAAGTGATTTGAAAAGTGGACAGTGATTTTTAAGGCAATTTGTCTTTAAGGAAAAGTTTTTTTCAAATCTAAAGTGCAGTAGCAGTCTTAATGGATACAGATAGGGTGGGGGAAATCAAAACATCTATCTGATGTCTGCAGTTAGAAAACAGGAAAGAAGAGGGTTGCTTAGTTCTTCACATTCCTTCCCTGCTGTGGTACAGGCTACAGACCAAGCCATCACAGGCTCTGCTGGTATAATCCTGTTACGTACACTCATTAGTGTAAGTCCCTTAGACTAAATCTCAGGAGGAGTGAATTGCCGCCACTTAAAAAAATGGGGCTGCACAGCACTTGGATGCTTGGCCAGATAGCAGGGGGTGCAAATGCATCGATCAACTTATACCAGCAGAATTATTTAATTGGATTCCGGCCTATGTAATGTGTAACATTACCTTATCTCCATTTACAGTGCCAAGTATGGAATGTATGGGAAACACACTAGAAGTGGCTACAGAGATTCATCATTGGCCTGAGAATCGCTCCAGGATGACAAGGATTTACATCCAAAGGCAGATATGAATATACGGAACAATGTGGCTCAAACCCTCCTTGCCCAACCCAGACACATAACAGTCAACTGTTAGCAAATGGGAAAAGTGGGGAGCAAATGAGATGAGCAAAGAGAAAACAGACAAGAGAGGGGTGGGGAGAGAAGGGGAAGAAAGGAAGTAAAAGAAGAGCACATGGGATGGATGGTTGTGAACACCATGACTAAGCAGGAAGTGTTTTGAAAAGGAGTATTTGGGGTTGCCTGTGGCCGTGCCTGCATTTGTCATGGAGCCCCTAAGAAGGCCGTTCACATGTGGAAATGCAACCTTTGTGATGGAGGATTTCCTCACCTGTGTTCCAAATGCATAGCACAGAGCAAGCTCATGGGGAGAAACCTCTTCCTGTCTCATACTGAAACATATGCTCCACACAACGAGTTAGTACTAGAAGGGAACACAACGTAGGGAGATGGAAGAGGGGGAGGAGAAGCAGCCAACTGAGTTCAGATTAATGTACATGGTGTTTTTTTCTCACCCAAAAGTAAATCAATAGCTACTTGTCTTTATCAATTTTCTGTCATATCTATGCAACACTCGGAGGAAATGCAACAAAGGAATAATTTGCAGCTGCAGCAAAGAGGTATAAAACCGGCATTCAGATTATCACTTGAGTTACTGCTGCAGAATTTTGAATGACTAGTTCTGTTTTTCCCCTTTAAGAGGCAATGGAGTTTCATCAATAAACTCAAACAACGCACATACAGCCACACTTTATAATATGCCATGCAGCATTGGTTGTTTTATGTTCTCTATCAATGAAAAAAAAATGTTGTGTCATTGGAATGTGAAGGTATCCCATAAACTTACAGCAGACTGTTTATGGGAGATGCAATACGTGCAGAAGTTGTTTACTAAGGTCACTGATACAAATGTGTGATGGAGGCAAAGACAAGTTCATCATTACAACAGCAAACATAAAATACCCACCTAATCAACTTGCCAAAAGCATTTGGCCTTTGAATCTTAAAAGCAGCTTCTGAAGTCAAGGAAAAATAGAACTTCCAGCATGAAGGTTTTTCGTTAGAAACAAATAGACCTAAAGCAGGTTGGATTGTGTGCTCCTCCAGCCCAGGACCAGCTATCAAAAATTGCTGCTGGATCTTGATGATTGGTCGGGCCAAGGAAGATATGGAACACCTCCCCTCACAAAGGCTCCTCTCTCCCATTTCTTTACATTTTATAAGGAGAAGTGGTGTGATTTCATGTCCAATCAAGGATGGGCTCTTCCGTTTCTACCAGCACAACTGACATCAACATCTGGCATCTTTGGGAGGATGGCAAAGTTGCATTTTCCTATCACCTCTCTTTAAATGTTTTTTTCCCCTGGCCTGTCCAGGGGCATATCTATGGGGGCAGAAGAATACATCTGCCCCAGGTGCAACAAACTGGGGGCACCTGGTGGGGGAGCAGGAGGAGCAAGCCATGCACCCTCCTGTCACCCCAAAGTCCTCCTTTCCCCTAAGCTTGGCGATGGCACTCTCACGCCGCTTCCACCATCACGCACCAGGCAGGAGGTGAAGCAGGCAGGCAGGCAGGAGTGCTGTGGCCGCAGCACCCTCCTCCTTCTCTTCCTTGCCTTGGTGGGAGAGGTGTAAGACACACATGTGCACAGTAGCATGCATGTGTACGCACGCACGCACACACACACACACACACACACACACACACACACACACACACACACACACACACACACACACACACACACACATGAGCTGAGTGGGTGTGATATGGGGGGGCGCAAAAATGAACTTTGCCCCAGGTGCTCCAAATCCTGGCTATGCCTCTGGGCCTGCCCCTCCAAAGAGATCTAGCCATCCTTCCAATCTCCTAAAATCCTCACAACTTAATATTAGACATGGGCATGACTCAGCGAAATTGTCATTTCTGTTTTCGGTTATCGTTTCCGTTACGTAACGGAAACGGTAACGATAATTAAGCCGTCAGAACTCGAACTCGAACCGAAAAAAGAAAAATTGGGTCGGGTTTTTCCTTTCCGTTTGTGGCATTGCGGTGATCGCGCGATGTGAAGCACAGAAAAAGTTTTTAAAAGTTTTTTTAAAAAAAACCTGACTCCCGGCCAAAAAAGCAGGTGAAAATATGCCTGCCTGAGGCTTGGCCACCTACCAGAGGGGTGGTTTCTGGGGGGTCCCCGGCCTTTCCCACCTCTTCTCATGTCCTGGGCTGCTTGCACCAGGCTGGGGGGGGGGTCATCCTCGTCGTCTCTCTCGCTGCATGCCATGCGGTGGGGGGGATCCAAAATGGCGACCGCAATTTTTCTTTTGAAATCGTGGTCAAAAAACACACCAAATCACCACAGAAACATGTGAAATTTATTTATTTTAAATGCCTGAATTTTTATAGTAGCAGCAGTGGGTTTTTATAGCAATAAAACGTCGCATTGATTTTTTATTTTATTTTATTTTTTTAGACCTGCCCATTTGGGCTGGGCATGGGATGGGACCATGCAAATTTTTTGAACCATTCCACCAATGGCATCGCCAGGTTTTTGACTGACACTTCTGGATGTCTCGGAGGGCATAAAAAGCCGAGGCACCTTCCAGAAATCGCAGTTGGGTGTATGGATGTGGTTGAGGGAGGAGGGCTGGCTGCTGGTGCTGGTGTGATCCAATCGAGATTGAGGAGGGAGGCTGGAGGCTTTAGGATTTAAGTTAGGCAGGGAGGGAGGGAATTGAATTTAGAAAATAATTTCTTTGCTTCCCTGCAGCGTTGTCTGCTGAAGGGAATAGCAGTTTATTCTTTATTTCTTCTCTGGCAGTTTGAGAATTTTTTTCTGATATTGGATAAAGGGGGAGGTTCGACTGGGAGTGGGAGGTGTGGATTTATTTTAAAAATATATTATATACTACCATTTATTTTCTATTTTCCCAACTTCAATTTGCTTGCACACACACACACATTTGGGGTGCAAGCCAAGAACTGAACCTCTATCCTAAGTGATATTCTAACTGCCCACTCATCCGTCTGCCCGCGCCGCCACCCGCCTGCGGCCCGCGCCGCCGCCTGCCCATGGCCCACCACCACCGCTGCCCGCCCGCACCTCCCCCCACTGCCCACCCCCTGCCCCGCCCGCCACCTAGGGCGCAAAAACACCTAGCGCCGGCCCTGATTGCGGGACGCCTCTATGCTCTGGGAAGTCAAATCGCGCTAAATCGCGGTGGAAACAACAAACAACAAACGACAAACGGAAACGACAAATTTTTGAAAAATTTCAAAAAACGAAAACGACCCGAAACGGACCCATTCCAACAAATGAAAACTCGAAACATCATTTTTTCTGGTCGTGCCCATGTCTACTTAATATTGCTCTTGTATATTGTGGAAAATTACAAGACTAGCTCAATCCGCCCATCAGCCGCAGCTTGTAATATGGCTTTGCAGCCAAAATAAACTGGCCATCACATCAATTACACAGATGCCTAAAATGAATCCAACAAAGTAGACATCAGTTCACATAATACCTGTTGGTCTTTAAAGGTACCCCTAGACTTGTGGTGGTGATTGTTTTTGTATCAGAATGACACAGCTAATGCCTTTGAAATTAAAGTGAATGAAAACCCATGTTTCAGAGAGCCCTGAAATACTCTGATGTGTCATATCTGGGAGAGCGGACATTGTAGTACACCTGAGGAAGCCACTCAACAGTTATGAGAATAATACAAAAAGTAGTATACAGAAGCTATTCTGGGAACCTTTTGAAGTATATATTTAATGCATATAAGCATACTGTATGTCTTACTCTGAGGTGAGAGCCTCCATCAGTCTGATTTGAGTGGTAGTTGACAATAATACAAGCCAGTCATGGGGCAGGCATTGCAACTTTATTAAATACTAGTGAATGGATGCAGAACATAAAGCAAATTACAGTGGTACCCTGACTTACGACACACCCAACATACAGAAATCCCGACATATGAGCGTGATTCCATTGATTCTTATATCCCACTGCCTTACGAGCAAAAGATAGGGTTTCCTGACTTAATATATTTTTAAAAAAACTGTTTCTCCCAGGGTGCTTTGCATTTAGAAGGTTTTAAAATACCCGCACCATTTTCCTGCACTTCTCTACTGCGAGAAAGGTAGGTTAGTTTTTCCTCTGTTATTTTTATATACTGTGCTGTAATTTTGTGTGTGTTTGCCAGTGTGTGTGGGGGTCTTTTTGCAATTTTTAAACAACCTGCACTTTCCCCCTCAATCAGGCGTGTTGCAGGGGAAAGTGCAGCTTGTTTAAAATGTCTTTGAGCCACCCAGCCAAGTGGTTGCCTCGGTGGCTTAAAGACATTTTAAAACACCCACCGCTCCCCACACACACCGGGCGCATTGGGAGGAGATGCAGCGGGTGGTTTAAAATGTCTTTAGCCACCGAGGCAACTGCTTGGCTTGGTGGCTTAAAGACATTTTAAACCACCTGTCGCTTCCCCCACACACACCAGGCGCATTTGGAGGGAGAAGTGGCAGGTGGTTTAAAATGTCTTTAGCAATGGAGACAGTGTGGGGGAGCTGCAGGTGGTTTAAAGCAGTTTCCCATATGAATGCATTGAAATTTGTTCACCTGGAATGGATTAATTTACTTTCAATGCATTCCTATGGGAAATCGCTCCCCAACTTACAAGCTTATCAACTTACAAGCGTACACTCGGAATGGATTAATTTCATAAGTTGGGGTACCACTGTATGTTTCTCTCTAACACCAGTGTTGTCACAGGGGGCTCCCTGACACCCAAGTGTTATTCCTCTGGTGTTAGTTTCTCCAGACGTTCATGCACATCAACTGCTGGAGCAAGAGCCCAAAAGCACTCTCACAAACCTAGGGATTTCAAATGATTTCTCTCTGCTACTTCCAGAAAGCTGCTAGGATAGTTCATCACAGTTGGCCTGTCAGCGGCTTCTTACTACGTTCAGCTGTCTAGCTGCAATTGAGGTGAAGAGCAAGAGTATGTCTCTTTCATATCCACAAAGATCTGTGACAAGGCATTCCATGAACAACTCGCATAGGCCAATTTCTGAATCACCACAGTATGGCAGGGTGTGTGAGGTTTGCCCACTGGTAAGCCATGAAGACGATTAGAAGCATCATCTATCTCCCTTCCCAGGTACTTTACTGAGGAAAATGGGGCAGGGGAGCTGTCGGGTGATTCACCTTACTGATGTTGCTCGTCCCAGTTGAAAAAGACACCTTAGTTTGACCCACTGGTTACCTTCTTATTGCAGGTCAGATTATACCCACCACTTCTAAGCAAAGTTTATATGTATGTGTTTCTGTTTGTGCAGATTTGCCTGCTTAAAGCACTCCCCCCCACCTTCCTCCTGTGTTCCACTCCCTCCTGCCCTCTCTTAGCACCCAATATCTACTTAAATTAAACAGGGTGAGGAAAATAAACAAGCAAACAAACTAGAGACGCCATTCAGGTTTGTACAAAAACCATCTGATGCCCCTTCTAATATGTTTGCCTCTCAGCTTCTTAATATGTGGATGCAAAAAAACCAAATATTTGCCTTGCTGCATAAGCCAAGCTGCAAGATCACTTTGTTTGTATGTTTTGTTAAGCAAATGCTTTGAACTCTGCAGTGCAGTTATTATCGGTTTGGATTTATTAATGAGGAATATTGATGAAAGAAAGGGAAGATATTGCCCTTTTCTGTTTTTCAAAGACAATCATTAAAGTTGCTGTGGTAGTTTTTTTTTCTAGCGAATCACAGCTATCAGGTACCAGTGCATGACATTTCCCCATTTTGCTTACCTACGCAATGTTTTATATGTATCTCATTCACTGAAAATGGAACCAGAATGGAAGCAGCCAAAAGCCACAAATAGATTAATGGAAAAAGGTCCTGGAAACCGGAGGCTTCCAAGTCACCTCTCTACAAATGCCTCCTGTTCAGGTTTGATATATGGAAATGTTTAGGCTCCTGTCTCATCTTGACATAAAGGCACGCTTACACACATTATTTATACGAAGCAAACAGGCTGTGACCCAAAACATGTTCAATTATAATTAGTTCCAGAGAAACAAATGTGTAGAATGTTGGATGGATCAGGGATCCCATACATCTCAAGAAGCTAAGCAATACGTCCAAAGAGGCACAGGCCCTGGTTGCAGTGCTTGCTTAGCAAGTTCATAAGATGTATTTATTATGATCATAAAGTTTGGCTTGGCAGAAAAAAATGCATTAATAACAAAGGACCTCTGCACGCAAAGGTCAGTGGTTGTGGGAAGAGGCTCCTGGAGCTGCTATTTGTATTAATTATTACTGTAGTGGAAAATAAACTGTTTAGCAATCTCTCTACCACAATTACTATCTATAGGTAAAGGCAGGATACTGATGCACATTAATTTGGAAGTAAGTTGTACTATAAGCAATGGGGCCGGTTGACATGTCTTTGTATCTAGCATCAGGGTGTTGTCTTATCAATGGCAATTAATGTCTGCTCTCTCTCTCTCTCTCTCTCTCTCTCTCTCTCTCTCTCTCTCTCTCTCTCTCTCTCTCTCGTGCTCCCATACTCTCTGCACAGTCCATGTGGATTTTCCAGCAAGATGTATTTCGACCCTTTTGATAGAGAAAGCCACTGAGAAGCTAGGTAAGCCACAGTCATTGTTCTCATTTTAAAACATATGAAGTTCTTTTCTTTAACTATTGAGAGGAGGAGGAGGAGGAGTCAGATCATCTTACTATTAAAATCTGCAACAGTTAGAAACAAACCCAATAAAAATATTGGCTAAAATCCTTTTTGCCTTCTTAGACATGCAGAAGGCAAGGAGGTTCCGGGGAGTAACTTCAAGGGAAGTTGCTTCCCATGACGACTGCCCATGAAGATACCTGCTCAACAACATGAGATGCTTGGAGGAATCCATATGCCCTGTATTGTATCATGCCTTCATTCTCAGCTCATCAAGACCACCCTTAGGAGTGCCAAAGCACTGGCATCTCAACAGCCAAGTGGAAACCCATGGTACAGTGCTGGCCTAGCAGCATGAGGTTCACAGGACTTACGTATACAGGTCAGGTGGAAGCCTGATGGAATTTTTTTTACTATATTTTATTCATTTTGTATGGGAAAATATGTGGTATTTGTTAAACGTCGTGTTACATGGGTTTCAGCCTTTATTATGTTACAACCAGCTTACTCTTATTTTTGTTTCTTTCTTTCTAGCCATTGATAAATCAGATTCCATACTTGGTAACATTGTGAGTCCTCTTTCTCCTTGATTCTCATTCTCAGTCTATCCATCTCTCACATTCCAACATTTTCTTAACAATCATTTCATCTGCTGGTGTTTCTTCATTTTTCTGGTGTTGTGCCCAAACTATCCCCGTCACCATCAGAATGTGCAGTACTAAATAAATATTTTGTTTGTCTCAATTTTCTGGTAATATGCCTGATGGAATCTTCATATGTTGTGGATCAAGATCCTGACAACAGTCCGGGTGATGGTGCCAACCCGTAAGGCTGCTCATTTGGGAAATTAACCAGAATTGAAGCAAATGGCAGTTCTTGCTGTGCGCCTTTGTTTCACAGCATCCTGACTATCATTAGGTACCATCCTTTAGCTCATCTGATAGCTCCAGAATGGAGAATTCCGGGATTTGTAGTCCAAAAAAATGAATTGCCTGTCCACATTTATAGCTTATACTGTTTATACATAAAGCCGATTTTGGAGGAACAAATACACTGAACAGCTGGATAAATAGTAACAGCAACAGATGTGTTGTGAAATGCCATCAATGCATGATGGCCAAAGGGCTCATCATGGCCAAAGTTTGAATACATGAAGCGAGGATGATTTAGGCAGCAATAGAGCACAGCATCTAGTATAGTGGTAACTCAAATACCCCACTTCAAATCTCAGTTGTAAAACTCTGCAGCTTCACATTCTAGGTGGCTTGTCCACCTTCCCAATATTTGACTTTGTTGGCCGCTGTATTAGCATTGTGTAAGAAGCACACCAAGCAGAGACCCCAGAATTGTTCTCAGCACAAAAGACACCAGCACTAATGAGCATTTTCTGATGTAATGATCTAAAAGTTGCAGATGGGAAAGCCAGAAGCTTTTACCTCTATCAGGGATTTGTATCTGATAGCTGCATAAGTCATCATTTAAAATTTTACCTGGAACCTTAGAAAGAAGATGCCAGAGCCATTTGTTCATTCTCTTTTTGGCAGTACCCAGTTCTTCCCTGTCCTGATTTCTCTGTTCTGCTTTGCAACTTAGAGTTAATGCCCAATTTTCCTGCTGAGTGCGCTAAAACAAGTTGATTTCTGGGAAGAAACTTCAGGTTTCATCAGTTAGAGGTGAGAATCTGGGGAATAGTTAGCCACAGGAGAGGGATAAAAGAAAAGGATCAGAACCAGAAGTACAGGGATACATGGAGGAGAGAGAGACATTACTTACAAGTAGACTGTGAGAAGCTGTCTTACCCCATTTCAGACCACTGGTCCTTCTAACTCACAGCTTGTCCATACAGGCTAACTTCTTCTGTTGCTTTATACTGCTTTGCCATGTTCCATGGTTTGCTCTGGTTTGGTCAGTGCATCTACGCATCAAAGGTCCTTTATCACAAGGCATCTCTGTCCATACACTAGGTGAAGGCAGCTACTCTTTCTCCTAATACTTCACCCTCCTCTTTCCCTGTCCAATTCTTCTTCCACCAAACGCTCACCGCCTTTTTACTCTTCCTACCATGTCTGCCACCCTTCTCTGACCACACCTCTCCAAAGGCTCTCCAAAGTTGAGTTATGAGAACAAATATTTTTCTCCATTTTGTTTGCATCAACACTTCAGCATCATCACTTTCACTCCATACGACCACTAAGTAATTTTTAAAAAGAATGCTCTGTTACAATGCTCTACAATAGCATGCATTGCATTAGATCAGCAAGAGTAACATGTTCAGCCCTCATCTACTCTGTGATCTCACTGCAGTGTTTTAACCCAATTATTAAGAAGTATGTTGTTTTCAGAAAAAAAAATGTACCTAGGAGGCAAGAGAGGTTATATACACCTGCCAATTCAGTTGGTTCAACTATGTGAGACAAAAGTACCACAACAAAATAATTACTTCATGCCTTTTTACAAAAATCACTGGACATAAAGTACCAGGACAAAATAATTAGTTTGTGCCCTTTTTCAAAAATCACTGAAAAACGACCCCAAAAATGATAGGCTGTAATTAGTTTGCTGTTTTTGGTGGGGTGGGCCTTTCTGGGCTTCAGGGGCAGTCAATCAATACAGCAGCAACCAAATGTTCCATCTCTATCTCTGATATTGAAGACAACCATACCTTTCATCTTCAGAGTTCTTTTCCCACTCTTTCTCAGTCAGACAGGGTCATTATGTAGTCAAATAAAGTCAGTCACGTTGTTGTTGTTGTTGTTGTTGTTGTTGTTGTTGTTGTTGTTGTTGTTGTTGTTGTTGTTGTTGTTGTACCTTGCCCATCTGGCCATCTAACTATGAAGCTAGTTAATCAGTTAAGTTCTGTTCATGTAACCAGTTCATGTTTTCTACAATGTGCAGTTTCTGATACATTCAGATGTGTGAGTAAATGAAACTTTTTATTCTTTCTCTTACCAGTGTCTCTGAGCAGTGCATCACCTTGAAGAAGAGAGGGGAAAAGAATTAAAAACTACAAACAAAACAGAAAATATATACATTTATGTGGTATGTGGCATTTCTGTACAAATTAAGAACTTCAGAAAGTTGCCAGCTTCTCTGCAACATTGAGCAACCCTTTCAAAACCAAGTGGCTTGGCAACTAACAGTAAAAGGATCAGCAGAGGTGGGACTAGAGGGAGGGAGGGAGGGAGGGAGGGAGGAACCAATGAACCAATGAATGAACCAATGTGGAAGGGAAGGGAGGGATGGACGGAGGAAGGTGGCTGTAGGCTGAAATGCAAATCACATTTCATCAGGTGTGAACACTGAACTCCCAAAACAATCCACAGCCCCTGTGTAAGCCGTGACAGTAAATTCAACCATAATAGAGGCTACGAATCAAATTGCAACAAAATCGTAACAGCTTGCTAGTGTAGTTAAAGCCCCAGAGAATGGGTTTCCTGTCAATATACAAGGTATCAGTTGTTGGAATGATCAAGCTAAGTGGAAGTGAGACTCTTAAAGAGTGAGCACGTCTGGCTGTACAGATATGTGGTCAATCCCTCTGGTTATATAGCAAGATGCTACATATTATTATCAGCATTCCCTGTGGCTGTGTATCTGCCAGGCTAGGTTGCCGGTAGGCAAATGATTATCTGATTATATGTATTCACCCGCTCGATATCATGTCTTAAAAGTTCCCATCTTTCAGTAAGGTTAGAAGCAAATAATGGTAGGTTCACCTTTCTCAGACCTTGTGTTCCTATGTATCAATTTCATTTAGTTTCTGCATGGTCTAATATATTCCAAATCTCAGTTAAATTTTGGAGCAAGAGAAACAGGAAAATAATGTGGAGATATTGAAAGTTACTACAGTTGTCCCCTGCCCTTTCGCAGTTCATGTACTGCGGTTCCAATATATCGCGGGTCTGCAGTATATGAAAAAGGCCCCTGGAGTAAGGAGGAAAGGCCTTCCCAGGCCCGTTGGAGGCCCCAAAAGTGCTTCCCGGCAAACCAGAAGTGACTTCCGGTAAAGCAGAAGTGACCTCCAGATCACTAGAAAGCATTTTTGGGGGACTAGAAAGCCCCTTGCAAGCCCATTTGGGGCAGCGCCAGGCCTGGGGTAAGTGCAAGAGCCCCCAGAGAGCTCGCCCAGTTCCAACCTGACCCAGCATCTGCATATTGCGGATTTTCAATTATTGCAGGTCGGGTCAGGTCCCTAACCCCTGCGATAGGTGGGGGTTTACCGTATGAGGTATTTTACCAGTTCCAGAATAAAGCAGGCAAGACCTTGGAGCCTTCATTTATACTAAGCTTGGCACCCACATGCACAACTGTCCAGTCTCTCTCTCTCTCTTTTTTTCTGCACAGCTTCCTTAAGGACAGGAAAAATTCTATTGCCTGAAACTGAAAGGCTGAATTTGCAAAAACAGAGAGCTGCAATTAACCCAGTGTTGTGGCAGTGACACAAACAAAGTTAAATCAATGTGAAAACCAATGGCCTTTCTCTGTCTTTCTCTGCCGGGGCCTTCTTCCCCACTGTGGAATGATGAGGTAAAGAGACTGGCATGCATTCTTCTCAGGCCTAAATAATACAAAGCAGCCTGAAATAGTTTTCCTTGAAGACAATTAACTAAGGAATGCATCTCAGCCTGATGTCTGAATATCCTTGCTCCTGGCTGGGTTGAGTCCATCAACTGAGTTCTCTTTTCCTTCCTTGAGGTGAGAACTCACCAGGGGGTGCTGGGGGGGGAATCATGTTTGACACCTCCGGTTGCTGGCTTCAGGATTCTGTATTATCTCCCATGTTATTTACTGCTAATATCTACATGAAATCACTGGGAGAAACTATCCAGAGTTTTGGGTCTGGGTGTCACCAGTATGTGGATGGCACACAACTCTAAGGAAACCTAAATCTAAGGAAGCTACTTTGGCTTTCAATCAGTGTTTGGAATACAGAATGGACTGGATCAGGTTGAAGAAATATGTGTACCCATATAAAGTAAGCTGACTTCAAAGTCCAGAATTTCCGTTTAAGGCCAATATTGCTCTAAAAAAGAAGTTATTTTGAGACCGTTTGTTCTTGCCCTCAGTACTCTGTATCTCCATTCCGATGGCAGCAACTTGAAGAGGTGATGACCAGGATATGATGGATCTCTTAATATATCTAATGCTTTACAGTGGCACCTGGTAGTATAAATTTGTTCTAGGGTGGGAAGTGAACAGCCCACAATGCTCTCTGCAATTCTTATGATTCTGTGCAACACTGTCCTATCCCAATGGGTAAAACTTCCATACCACACACATAACCTGTAAGTAAGCACACTCTAAATTGCAGCATTGAAAGCCATTTGGCCACACAATATGCTTCAAGAAGACTTGATTTACATTTGAAAATACGATCTGAGCAGTTAAATAAGACCAGGTTTCATTCACTTCGGTCAAAGAATTAAGCAAACCCTCGATTCTTTTCCATTCATTCTGCTGGAATTTTTAAAAATGCCTTAAAACGGGATCCTGGGGCATTAACTAATAGGTGTGTTCCGTATATGTTTTTCTGAAGCTGCCCGGCATCAGTTTGTCAGAATCAGGAAGGTTCTGAAGTGTGGTGCATATTAATTGTTTGCTTTGAGATTTTGCTTTATAAGAATCCCATCTTTGAAAGAATGCTTAGCAGCCAGTGCAATCTGAAAGAGGGAGAGCTAAAGTAATTAGACTACGGTGTAGATAAAGAGTTTCCCTGCCTGTCCAGCATGCAAATATGAAAAAGTGCTTTATTGCACTTGCCAGATTTAGTGAAGAAAAGTGTGAACCCATCTTGGTGAGATGCTGATAAAACTCAGAGTGCTGTTATGGTTCAAGCACGTTCTGTTGTTGTTTTTTAAGATGAGCTGATACTGATCTGTATTATGTCGAAGTAATGTACTCAAAGGACATGCAGGCCTAATAAATACACTGAACTAAGACTGGCAGGAGCAACATGAGCAAGTAATAGTCCAGAGTGCTCTTCTGAGGTTTGCCATGCACTATGCTAAATCAAGCAACTTGTGGAAAGTGCTGATAGACAGCATTTCAAAAGCCATTTCAACACATCTCAAAACTCCACAAAGGGTTGGAATTAGACATGGGTGTTTTGGTTCGGAAGGGGTTCAGTTCTGAAATGAAACACGGCAACACAGCTGCTGTTCAGAACCAGGACCCACCCTCCAGAACGAAATCAACCACTGACTTATCTTCCTTTGGGTCGTGCGGGGTGAAACTCCAATGAGGAAGCAGCCTCTAACATATCATCTTTCCTTCTCCCTGGTGTTGGCCAATCAGAAACTGTGCAAGGACATGCATCATCCCACCTCCCTGTCTGATTGGCCAGTGCCAAGGAGAAGGAAAGATGACACATTGGAGGCTGCTTCCTCGTTGTCGTTTCACCCCACGCAACCCAAAGGAAGGTTTCATTCCAAAATGAAACACCCATCTCTAGTTGGAACATCTATAAAGTTTCTGTCCCCATGAACTGGCCTGATGGTGGAGAACCATGAATTTGCTGAGGCAAACCACTGTGCTTCAAGTTCTGCTATGGTTGAAGTGGCTTTTGATGGCTTCTATAATAAGCATGCCAGAAAGTAACAAGTTGTCCTTTAGACCTTGTAAGCTCCAAAGGGAAATAACACCGCAGAACAGTTAGCATGAAGGAAAACGCTTCTTATTTGATGGAATGTCGTTTTGATAACTGCCATAAAAGAAAAAGAAATTGCAACAGGTTGTCTAAATGAGAGTGTTTCCAATCCACTCATTTCTAATGAGGATGCAATTCCCCAACTGGCAATTCATTTGTTGCTGGGGATCCAGGTGTCCTTTGTGAAGTTAACACTTCTGCTCCAAGTCACTGGCATTTCCTCTGCATTCAACAAAAGCACAACTACCAGCATTTCCTGGCCGGGCTGTTGTTGTGTGATCATCCCACCTTCATACGAGGTGTCACCATCTTCCTTTTCTAACCTTCTCCTGTTTTCCCATTTCTCCTTTCAATTTTCCCCTTTACTAAGAGATATCTGTTAAGGAGGACAAAACAGCCCCACAATCTCTTTTGACTGGGTAGAGCTAGGAACGGCTTGTTTGGAAGCAGCCTATTATGTTCCCGGGGGAAGGGGGGCAGGATGAAGTGATTTCCTCAGCTAGCAGAGCAAATATCTTTATAAGTGACATATGGGATGGGATGATACAGGAAGAAATCTCTAGTGACAAGCCACATCCAATTGTTCCATCTTAAATACTTTAGTGTATTTTTCCCATTCTCTAGCCAGGGAGCATGGCCTTTTGAGCTACTGTGCCACTCATGTGCCTTTTGAAACAGAAAAAACAAAATTAGTTAAACACCATTTAGAAGGTGTTTCTATACTGCAAGGACATAGGTTGTATGAATTTTTGTATCTTATATTTGGAGAATAATTTCTCTTCTTCTCCAGTGCTAACTGTAAGGTCTCCCTTTATTGGGATATCTAAATAACAACAGCAACTGTTTCTTTATATCAACACCTGGGTAAACCCAGTATAAACATCGGCTTTTGGAACAGTGAACTAAAAGTACAATGATCTTCATGATTTGAATTTTAAAAAACCCGAAGTACTTTTGTCAAAATTCCAATGTCACAATGGCTCCATACAAAAGTACGTACAGAGCATCTTTATTTGCCATGGAACATGGCCAGGTGCAAAGCTATTGACCTCTAGAACAGGCATGTCCAAAGTCAGGCCCGGGGGTGAAATGCGACCCATTTTCAAATTTCGACCAGCCTGCAGCCTCTTCTCCAGTCTGTCACACATCCCAGCCAGCTGGCCCCTCCCCATACCAGATGGAGATATCAGCTTACAGCTCTATGGTTTGCCTATCCTCCCTGCCTCCCCCTGTCCCACCAGCCACCTGCCCTGCCCAGACTACTCATCCCGGCTCCGTTGCTGCAGTGTCCTCCCTGCCTCCGTGCAAGTCCTAGAGGCTTGTCCAAAGTCCAGCTCGGGGGCCAAATGTGGCTGAATGGTCGGCCCCCACATATTTTCACCTCACCAAATCTGGCCCTTCTTGTAAAAGGTTTGAACACCCCTGCTCTAGAATCTCTCTATGGGTCAAACTTAGAAGTACTTCCATGGGAACATGGATCCAGTTCATTGGATGATAATAGAAAATGATAAAGGATTAAAAGCACAATACTTGTAAGTAGAACTAATCTACATTAATCAAAGTTCCATACCACAGGGAGGCAAACCAGCCCATCCCCAAAGCAGACAAAACAATGAGACAAATGCCTCTGTAGTCACTCCCTCAGTTACCCCCCTGGATGGTGTGGGTAAACAATTTGAACCTTTACACCAGACAGTCTTTAGGCTGAAGTTGAAGGATTGACATGCACATGTTATTCGTACTAGATACTATTAGAAATTAATTATGAAGCAAGGTGTAAGGGATATTTCTATAGCTTGCTGTGACTTTTAAGAAACAATTCACCATGTCAAATATGGATGCTTTTAGTTGGCATCAGCAGATTATATGTGCCGGCAAAAGAAAGTTGCAAATATCATTGTTCAACAGTTGATTAACGCTTAGGCGTTACTTCCATCTTTTCCTCCATATTATTAATTCCCACCGCCTCCAGTTTTAGAAAATGAAACTGCTACAATGTCCTGGGAGAAGCAAATTAGCACAGATAGAACACTTGATGGTATTAAGCCAAATATTATACTTCTGGACATTGCATCCTAGGACAACTACCCTGTTTCCCCAAAAATAAGACATCCCCTGAAAACAAGACCAACTTACATTTTTACCTCTTGCTGAAATATAAGGCATTCCCCAAAAATAAGACCTCCCCAATAATAAGGCCTCCCCCGAACATAAGGCCTCTCCGATAATAAGGCCCCCCGAAGCTACTGTAACTCTGGACTCTGAACCGCAGTGGTGGGCGCTGCTGCGCAGCTCACTGTTGGCCACAGCCCAACCAGAGCAGACAGGAAGTGCGAGGTCTCCTTTAATCAGAGAGCCCGTGCCACCGCCAGGACAAGCTGCCGCCTGCTGCTTGCTCTGCCCTGACAGTCTGGCTGACTCACGATTACCGTTTTTCCCCGGAAAAAAAGACAGTGTCTTATATTAATTTTTGCTCCCAAAGATGTGCTAGGTCTTATTTTCAGGGGATGTCTTATTTTTCCATGAAGAAGAATACAGTACACATTTATTGTTATCTTATTATCAGGGAGGCCTTATTTTCAGGGGGATGCCTTATATTTCAGCAAGAAGCAAAACTGTAAGTAGGTCTTATTTTCAGGGGATGTCTTATTTTCAGGAAACAGGGTAGACGGTGAGTCGCATGGGGCAGGAGTTGGGCACATTGTGTGGACACACAGGGGTGACTGGGGTAGGGGGAAATGTCTGATAAAGGGGTGGGGGATGTCTGGTGAAGGTGTCCACTGACACAGGGGTGGGGGGAGTGGGTCACTTAAAATGATCATGGAAATATAAGACATCCCCTGAAAATAAGACCTAGCACATCTTTGGGAACAAAAATTAATATAAGACACTGTCCTATTTTCGGGAAAACAGGGATAGATATAAAGATAGCTTCTTTCCAAATGCTATCAAACTGCTGAATAATTAATTTTTTATTTTCTTCTTTTTAAATAATAGATTATATTGTGTTGTTGTACTGTGTTTTTATTGTTGAATATATGATTTTTATATTTCCTTCTTGTATATGGAGAACATTTTTTACCAAAACAAATTCCGGGTGTGTCCAACCACATAAAAGGATTCTGATTCTGATTCTGATTCTGGATAAGCAACAAAACAAGGCATACATTATAGAAGTTGGAGTTGCCTCAACAAGAAACCTCCAAAGTACAGAAAGTACCCAAATGCCCAAAGAATCAAACATTAGAGCAAGAAATTAAAAAAAATAAGGAAGCCAAGTCCCAGGTCGTCCTCTGCCCAAACAAATTTCAGCAACCAAAGTGTTTCAAAAATCTTTGCCTGCTAATTTAAAACAATAGCCAGTAGCTGCTAATTTGATTTCTGAAATTTAAAAACTATGATTTTGCTAATCTTCAAAAATAAACATTTTTAGGACTTCACTCCTAATGTTTAGGCTTGACCAC
The DNA here is from genome assembly GCA_029282475.1 of Phrynocephalus forsythii. NCBI lineage: Eukaryota > Metazoa > Chordata > Lepidosauria > Squamata > Agamidae > Phrynocephalus > Phrynocephalus forsythii. Next base: position 152,930,112 of record JAPFRF010000002.1, read on the forward strand.
TTCCATATACAGTACCTGCAATGCTAAGAAATAAGAAATGTGATTGTTGTTCTGAATGTGCCATCAAGTCGCTTTCCAACTCATGGCAAACTTTGACAGCGTCTAGACTCAATCAATGAATGATAGAGTCCTTTCCAGTTCTGCATTTTTAAAGATGATTGATGATGATGATGATGATGATGATGATGATGATGATGATGATGATGATGATGATGATGATGATGATGATGAGCTCTATCTAAAAATGCATCACGTGGAATGTAAATGGATGTAACTCACCACAGAAGAGACGCCACATTTTCCATTATCTAAGAAAACAACACTGGGACAGTTTGCAGGAGATCCACATTACGAATAAGGATAGGAAATTTTTATCCCAAAAGGGATTGGGTCCAGAGTTTATTTCGGCAAGTGATAAAAAAAGAAGTGGTGTTGTGTTGTACATTAAAGACCAATTGAATCCAAAATTCAGATGAACAAGGGAGATTTGTGGGGGTAGAGGTAGAATTTAATGGAGTTAAAACACTTGTACTGGGGTTATACGTACCAAATGAAGGGAAAGCGTGTTTATTTAAGTACTTGTTGGATAAATTGTTGGATTTCTCTTATTCTAGTTTGCTTTTAGTTGGCGATTGGAATGGCATAGTGAACCCCACACTAGACAGGCAGTCTGATAAAGGGATTAAAGACACACAAGGGAAGTTACCAAATGTATGTTTTGATTTAATTGAGGAATTAGGACTGGTTGATATTTGGAAACAAAAAAATGGGAATTCCAGAGAATACACATTCTTCTCAGAAAGACATAAATCCTTTTCCAGATTAGATATGTTTTGGGTAACAGGAGATCTGGCTACTAAAGTTATAAAGGCAGAGATATTGCCAAGAACCTTTTCTGACCATAACCCAATATCAGTTAGTGTAAAAGGGAAAACACATATGTTCAGATGGAGACTAAACGAGTGGCTTTTACAAGATGAAAGTACTCTCAAGGAATGTAAAAAGAAAATAAGAGAGTTTTTCAATCTAAACATGGGTAAAGATATAGATACAAGAGCTGTTTGGGATGCAGGAAAGGCATTTATAAGGGGAGAATTCATCAGGGCGGGGTCAATACTGAAAAAAAAGAGACTAGAAAAAACTTACCAGTTAAAGTGCAAAAGTAAAGAGGAGGAACTAAAGAATTCAGGTGCTGATAAAAAAATACATGAATTAAAAATACTACAACAACAGCTCTGACTGTCTCAGAAATGGTAAAGAAGCTTAAATATGCGAAACAGAGGTATTTTCAACAGGCAAATAAACCGGGCAGATGGCTGGCTCATAAACTGAGAAAAGAGAGGGAAAAGAGATGGATCCCCCAATTACAGATACAAGAACGAATGATTACTGATAAAAGAGGAATTCAAAATGTAATACATAGCTACTACTCTCATCTTTATAAGAAGTCAGATACCCCCTAGGGGTAATAGATGAGTATATTAGAAGACAAGAGTTACCCAGGCTTACTGAAGAGCAAAGGCCCACATTGAATGGACCAATCACAGTAAAAGAAGTTGTAGAAGCAATTAAGATGACCAAAACAGGTAAAGCCCCTGGCCCAGATGGTCTGCCTATTATTTTTTATAAGCTGTTTGAAAGAGAATTGCTGATACCACTGCAAACAACAATGAATTCGATTTTAAAAGAAGGAAAATTACCAGCATCCTGGAAGGAGGCAAATATAACATTAATTCCAAAAGAGGATAAGAATCTTAATTTAATTTAAAATTATAGGCCAATCTCACTGTTAAATAATGATTATAAAATATTTGCAAATATTTTGGCACAAAGATTGAAATTGGTTCTTAAAGATCTTATCCACGAAGATCAATGTGGCTTCCTACCTAAAAGGCAGTTAAAAGATAATGTCAGAAATGTGTTGAACTGTCAAGATATGTAAAAGTTGATAAAATATATGTTATGTATATTTAACAGATAGTGGAAAGAGAGTTGTAAAATGGAGGCAGTTAGATTCTGCAGTCTCATGATGTTAATCCACAAGTGTAAGAGATAAGTAATCACAGGCATGTTACGTGATGAAGCACAGGTGGAAGAATTTATAACATCATGGTTGCATCAGATTGCATCAGATTGTAATTAGTGATGACTCATATCTGATGGGTGCTGAACTGTATAAAAGCACTAGCTTGCCATATGTTAGCTGGGTCTGTCTATGGTGAGAGACAGAACCCCACACTCTGTTGCTTGTATATATTGCTTGGATGCTATGCTGTGTATATATTTTTTGATGTATATATGAATATATGAGTTTTTACTCTACCCATTGTCATTGTCTTCCGTTAACCTAACTCTGCAATACTTTATATCAATACTGACATTTTATCTGCACGCTACTGCTGCACTGCTCTGTGCCAAACACATTTAAATATTATATTTTTTGCTTAATTCCTGATATGAACATCATTGAGTACTTTGAGAAACATAATGAAAAACAGCTAGCCATGATTTTCTTAGATGCTGAGAAGGCTTTCGATAATTTGAACTGGTCCTTTATGATAAAGACACTACAAGAAATGAGGTTTGGAGATAATTTTATAAATTGGGTGAGTTCAATATATAATTCTCAAAAGGCTTATATTATAGTCAATGATCATTTGACCAAACCCTGTAATATCCAAAAGGGGATAAGGCAACGCTGCCCACTGTCACCTCTGTTATTCATTTTAATATTGGAAGTACTAAATAGAGATATAAGAAAAGATGAACAAATAGGAGGAGTAAGAATTAAGAAAGAAAAATATAAATTAAGAGCATTCGCAGATGATCTAGTCTTGACTTTGGAAGACCCTTTAAAAGGTATAGAGGTGTTAATGTCTAAAATAAAAGAATTCGGGTCCTTAGCAGGTTTCAAAATAAACAGGGGAAAAACTAAAATGGTAGTAAAGAATATACCTGCAGAAAATCAATTACAGCTTATTGAGAAAATGGGATTTAAAATAGAAAAAAAAAAGTGAAGTATTTAGGGATTACTCTAACCAATAAAAACTCTATGCTTTTTGAAAATAATTATTTAAAGGCTTGGAATGAAATTAAAAAAGACTTAGAAAAGTGGGAAAACCTTCAACTTTCCTTACTAGGAAGAATTTCTGCAATAAAGATGAATATCCTTCCAAGAATGCTCTTTTTATTTCAGACAATCCCAGTATTGAAGTCAGAAACTCCTTTTAAACACTGGCAAAAAGACATAGCAAATTTCATATGGCAAAGGAAGAGACCTCAGATAAAATATAAATGTTTGACAGATGTTAAAGAGAGAGGAGGATTGGGACTTCCAAATTTAAAAATGTATTACACTGCTAGTTGTTTAATGTGGCTTAAAGATTGGATATTGTTGGGGAATAAAAGATTGTTAAACCTAGAAAGACACGATTTGAGATTTGGATGGCACAGGTGCCTTTGGTATAACAAAGCCAAAGCAAATGCAGAATTTAATAATCATTATATTCGGCTATCCATTTTAAGAATCTGGAATACTTACAAACCAAGATTGGCACCCAAAATGCTGCACTGGGTATCATCCCAGGAGGCTCTGTTTAAGTCAGAAACATCGCAGAGAGATAGTTGGTTAACATATAAAGATATCTTAAAATGGAGTCAAGGGGAATATAAGATGAAATCCAGAGAGAAATTGAACCAGGAAGGTTTTGTCTGTCAATGGTTCTTGCAACTATCAGAAAGATTCAAAATAGATAAACAAGTATTTGAATTTGAACAGGGAAAATCTATTTTTGAGATGGAACTCTGTGCCAATAAGGACCATTTGATCTCAAGAATATATAAAATGCTATTGAAATTTGATACCGAAGATGAACAGGTCAAAGAGTGTATGATCAAATGGGCTAAAAATTTCGGGTATAATATTCAATTAGAACAGTGGGAGGGAATGTGGAAGTATGGACTGAAAGTCACAAGGAGTTATAATTTGAAAGAGAATTTTTACAAAATGATGTACAGGTGGTATCTAACACCAGACAAACTGTCTAAGATGTACAAGGGAATCTCCAATAGGTGTTGGAAATGCCAAGAGAATGAAGGTACCTTTTACCACATGTGGTGGACATGTGGACTGGCAGTTAAATTTTGGAAACAAATCTATTCTTTAATGCATGAGATACTGAATTTCAATCTCCACTTTAAATCTGAGCTGTTTTTATTAGGTTTGATGGACAATCTGATAGAAAAGAACAAAGTTACTCTTATCAGATATCTTACGACAGCTGCCAGGCTTCTCTATGCACAATACTGGATGACAGATAAATTACCCTTAGTAGAAGACTGGTTAATTAAGGTGTTGGAACTGGCAGAAATGGCAAAACTGACAGCTTTAATTGAGGACAGATCAATGAACAAGTATAAGAGTGTCTGGAAACCTCTATTAGATTTTGTGTTAAAAAAAAAAGGAAATAATAATAATAATTTGTTGGTTTGTGGCTTTGATTTCTAGGATATATTTAAAAGACCTGAAAGGTGATCTGCTATTAATTTCTATGGACTACTGACAATCTGATGAATTACTGTAATGGTGGGTTAGATAAAGAGATGATGGTAAGCTTCAATTTATGTATTAACTTGTACTTAACCCAATTGCTTCCACTCAAACACCCCTTATGTCCCCTTTGTATATAAGAAAATAAAAATAAATAAATAAATAAATAAATAAAAATGCATCATGCACCCACCAACAGTAAAGTTAAATAGCAGTAGATCCCCACGTCCAAAATTAAAGAAGGCAACACTGTAAGTTCAATGCCATCTATCAAGCACAGCAAAGACTCTCTGAGCCTAGGCATGGACTGGGCGCCTCTCATAGAGCAAAGCAACAAGCAAAAACAAAGCACAGTTCTAAAACTTGCGAAAATATTATCCTTTAACAAAATGCTGTTGTTGAATTGGAGTAATAATACCATGGCTTTGTCTGGATGGATGGATGGATGGATGGATGGATGTACAACTATCATTGTGTCTCTTTGGCAGGGGCTGGATTTGATAAGCCGTAGAATACCTTCCAGCTATAAAGTTGTAAGACGATAAGGTTGAATTGTAGTAGTATATTGGCTTTACTGTTTCCTTCCTTCCTTCCTTCCTTCCTTCCTTCCTTCCTTCCTTCCTTCCTTCCTTACTTACTTACTTACTTACTTACTTACTTACTTACTTACTTACTTACTTACTTACTTACTTATATCCTGCCTTTATAGAAGGATCACAAGGCGGGGCACAAGCAAAGACACAGTATGAAACAGTTTAAAACAATACAAAACATTAAAAACAATTTTAACACTTTTGAACAATTTAAAACATTGAACATATATACACAAAGAGAGTTCAACCAAATAAGCATCTGTGCATCATTTCTGTTTCTTAACCCTCGGTATAATGTGCAAAGCCAGAACAATATTCTCCAAAGGCAGGGAAAGCTCCAGATTTCCTTGGCTATTCTTGGGAACAAACTAGATTTTCCCATGGCAGATGTCAGTCACAGACGCAGTCAGGCTTACTACACAAGCTGCTAGCAACAACCTTGGAAAACAGGATTCTCAACTATTTTTGCCATGTGACTCAATAGCACTTCCCAGAACTGAAAACACCACCTTGGGGGCGAGGGGAATCACATTTTGAAGGCTAGTATTTTTTTATTTTAAGATGCAAAATGCATTCAAAAGGATGCACATTTTTTGAATATTTCTTTTTGTCTACTGAAGACTGCATACTAAAGGATGTTCATATATAAAGACTAAAGTAGACTCTAAGTCTACCTAATTTCTTAGGATTTTTTACAGGAATAAATGGGTTTAATAATCTACATCTCTGAAAACATTTATTTCCAGTTAGGTCCCTTTTCCATTTCACTCCAAGATGCAATGGAGGAAAAGAATGCAAAGAGCAATGTTCGACAAGTCAAGATCTTTAAAAGATACTCAGATCTACTCTGTCCTTTCAAAACCTCAGTATATCACCTATCCATCTAATCTGGGGATGGGATGCTTGGAGTTTTCCTCTTAGTGAGACACAGCATTCTCTGGAGTAAAATCACTTAATACAAGAAATTATAAAAACAGAAGACGGGAATGATCTTCAGAAGAAAAGCTATTTCTTTTAGGCAATGACAATTAGACCTTTGCAGAACAAAGAAAGGAATACTGACTCCCACACCTATATAGCCCTCGGTTTTGAAGTTCTGAACATCAGAAAACAAATGTGAATTTGGAAAAATGAGGTACAGTTAAAGTTCAAGATTTGTTATGGCTTTCTTCTTGAAAGCTGGAGAGTTGACATTTTCCTCAAATGAAATTACTGTCAATGCAGCCTACTCAGGTTCACAAAGGGGCTTGTTTAAAGTTTAGTCAATTAAAGATTCTAGTGAAAAGCCCTTCAGACATCGCTGGCCCAGATTTTTCTGAGGCATTTATATTCATAAAAGAACAGAAATGTGGACATGACTGTGTTTGAGGGAAATCCCCAGTACAAATGGTTAGCTTGCCATTTTGCACTTCATTAGTTAAAAATGCCAAAAAGGTGACAGAGTTTGATGTAGAAGGCTATTCCCTGAAACCAATGTAGGGTATTTGAACATCAAGAAATTGCTGAAGAGGTTTCTCTCACAGGTAACCTAACAAGATTCTACTCTCATAAAGATAATATGCCAGGAAGAAGTGAAATCAGAGACAGCCCTGGTCCCTCATGCATTTCTGAGCAGCTTACGGTTACCAAATTTACCTTCCTACAGCTACTGGTTGTGTTGAATCCTCACTTTTATTGATTGGGTGGATTTTACTCATCTGGGCTGACATTTGCATCCTGCAAGAAGGCGACTCCTTCCCGAGTGAAAGAAAATGGGTTTCCCAATGGTCGTTATGCATTGGGTTGGCCACTGAGATTCCTTCTCATGATTCAGATCACTGGTGTTTGTGGCTGGGTGGGAATCATTGAACTTTGATCTTTTGCAGGCTATAGCTATCAGCAGGCTTTGTTGATTTTTAGACTTTCTTCTTTTTTGTTGAGACTATGCTTGTGTTTGTGGATTTCAATAGCTTCCCTGTGTAGTCTGACATTGTGTTTGTTAGTGTTGTCCAGTACCTTGGTGTTCTGGAAGAGAATACACAGTTAACAAAGTTGCAATAGATGTCCAGCAGTGTTTTGCTAAGAACTGGTGGTCAGAAGGTGAGATAGGTTTATTGATGTATTTTCTGCAGGCTGTTCTAGCAAGTAAGATTAAAATCATCTAAAGAACATGTAATGTAAAAGGTAAGGGTACTTGTGTATTTAGCCAGCTGTTATTTTACTTCCAGGCTCTGAAAGTGGCTCTAAAACTTAAGTTGAGCAAAGTAAGTTTGGGAGGTTTTTTGTTGTTGTTTTTTACAGTTAAGTGTTGGATGTAACATCCAGCATCCTTGGGTTTGCAAGTACTGTATACACTTGTTAGCTCTTGTTGGTAAAAGCAAAATGGGAAAAAATTAAAAGACAAGAATGTGGCACCTTCAAGACTTGTGTGTGTATGTGTGTTAGAGAGAGGGGGGTTTCATGGATATGTCCTCTTCATCAGACATAAGAGAAAGCTTGTTCTTGTTCTTATGTGTGATGAAGTAGACATGTCCACAAAAGCTCACATTAAGATATGTGTGTGTGTGTGTGTGTGTGTGTGTGTTGTTTCTATATCGCTTTTAATGACAACGTTTGCACAAACTAACATGGCTACCCCTTCTACAACTACATCTTTTCAATACTTGTATTTCTTCTTGCTACCCCTCAGTCCTTTTAACAGTCAGCAGCCAGGGATATTTTTTCTTATACAGCCTCTGGGCAAAAGATGACCCCACTTATACATCCTATTTGTTCATTGACCCCAGGACAGTTGTGTGTACTGTACAATAAACACAGTTATGGTAAAGATTGTTTTGGTCCTTCTGTCTGCATGCCGGCACACCAGAGAACTTTTGGTCTCGGTTTCCTATGATTTCATGCATCATGAGCGCTCCATCCAGTTGTATACATTTAATGTGTTCACAAATAACAATTTGTGAACATTTTTCTATACATTTGTTAGTGGGGAGTTCATTTACAGATTTTGAGTGCATTAAAGCTGAAAACAGCATTGAAAATATTGAAGAATTGTGGAATTGGGAGAAAGAATTTGTGTTTGATCACTTATCTTACCAGGCACTTAACCTATGAGTCAGTTCTTGAGATTTATTGATCAAATATACAAACTGAGATAGACAAATAGTCTCATGCTTCTGAAATCCAAAACAGATTCTGAGAGTGACCCCTTTTCTTTGATTAAAGTCCATTTCCTCAATGTTTTTTTTTCTAGAGACAAACAGAGAGCAACACCCACATCAGCTCTTATAGCATTATAACTAATGTATCAGCCGGTAGGGACCAGCCATCAGAAGTATGTGAAGCAATTAATCAGATGCTTACAATTGTACCACCCCGCCATGTTTGTTCTAATGCAGCCATTCTCAAGGGGGGTAATTTGGCCTCCTGGGATCCCTGGCACATTTGAAGGGGGCCACAGACTGGAAAAAATATTCGCATACCACCACATACCACTTTATGGAGCTTGTTATGTGACTTACATAGTCCTGATTTAGCCTATATTTCTTTAGTATGGTGGATATGGTCGTGGTCAATAAAAGATTGAAAATGGTTGTCCTAATGGATCAGAGGAACAAGGAGAGACTATTTTAACTGGATATGATGCTGTTTAAAGTTATTTTTAAAATAAAGTATTATTATTGTTCTAACTACTTTAAAGTGGTTCAATTTTAATTGTGCTTCGACACTCTAAGAGGTTTAATTCCAGTAAGACACTATTCTTTTTACTACTTATCTTCTCTCGCTCCTCCCCCATTTTATCATTCTCCTATTTTTATCTTTGTTTTAGCCTAATTTTAGTTTATTGCTGTTGATTTATATATATATTGTTTTATGGTATCTTGCATAAAGGAATTAATTCGTTCCAAATGAAATTCTGTTAAGCAAATGTTCCTTTATACAAATTTTCCATAGGAATGCATTGAAAATGGAGTAATCCCTAATTGCAACCATTTTTATGTTGTACGGATTCACCCCATAGGCAATTCTGTTAAGCAAATTTCTCCTATCTCCAAAAATTTTTATGTTGTATAGATTTTATGTTATACAAACCGTTTGTTATACAAGGGTCCATTGTATTTTGGGTTTTTTATATGTATTCCTTTGTTAGCTTATGTGATCCCATATTGTAAACCACCCAGAGTAGCCCTAGGGCTAGAAGGGAGTTATGAATGTCAAATAAATAAATAAACAATAGTATGCACTAGAGAAGACTCACGGAATCAACAGAGACTTGGTGAGTCATAGGTTCCACTAATTCAAATGGGCCTACTCTATGCTCAAGTAAGTTGCAGTTCCCATTTGAATCAAGGAAATCTATGATTCACCAAATCCCCGTTGATTCAGTGGGAATACTTTAGTGCTATTTACTACACTGAGCAACAGGATTTTGGCAACTTTGACTGAATGATACTGTTTCCAGCTATCTTGTTCTCAGGGGAATGGTGACATATTGAGTGTGAGTGAGTGAGTGAGTGAGTGAGTGAGTGAGTGAGTGAGTGAGTGAGTGAGTGAGTGAATGAATGAATGCCACCTTCATGTTAACTGACTCAGACCTGTTTGCCAAGATTTTTTGGGCACAAAAACCATGGGCTCTCAGCAGCTATAGTGGCAGTACAGGGTTCAGTTACCTCATATGCTGCTCTACCCACACAGTTATAGAGATTGTCATTCACATTAACAGTCCTTGTAAAGACTTGGAGGGAAATTAAAAGCTCCAGTCACCTCGCAAAAGAACTCCAGATATCAAAGGGGTGGCCATGTGCAGCTTTCTACAGTTTTCCAGTTATATGAAGTCTTTAAGTTACAATGAAAGCAGCTCTGTAAATGAGAAGTGCCATCCTCAAAGCAGATCAGTTCTTTTGTAGTTCATAAGGTGGCAGGAGGGGTGATGAATGAGAGGGACCAGAAATAAATACAGATGCACCTGAGAAATTAAAAAGGCATGCGGAGGGGAGGAGGAAGCTTTGCAAAACAGCTATCATCAAAGCAACTCTTCTAGATTCTGACCAGCAAGACTTTGAGAGGTGGACATCAGTTCAAGAGTTCAATTATACAATTTCAGATTCAAAGGAAACTTCAACACTGCAATCGCCGGGCAATTTCGTTACTGAAACCTTGAAAGAATGAAATTGAGTTTGGATGGTAGATATGAGCAGTCATTTACCGGAAGGAGGAGTCAGGAGACATTAACCCCAGAAGTGCCAATGGCTCAGGGGCATGGTGCTTTAGCAGCAGCAATATCTTGCTCCTAGGTTGTTTATTGCTGAGTTCCAGAGCATTGACCCTCCAAAAACATCTGTAAAGATTCTCGGTCATCTAGGTGAGGTTATCTGGAAGTTGAGTCATGGCAACTGGACTTCTTTTCGCTACTCATCAAAGCAGCTTCTTCATTCTGAGGAAAGTTGGTGGTGAGGCCTCCAGTTTATAGTTCACTTTGAAACTATACAGCCAATAAACAGAAGGATGGCCCAGCACAAGAGGGGCAACAGCTCAGGGCCAGAATCAGCAGTGTACCCCATTTGAAAGACAAAGGGCACTCATTCAAAGATGAGGATGCACATATATTAGATGGAGAAGATTGGTGGTTTGCGAGAGCGGTGAGGGAGGCCATTCATGTCAGCATTGAAAACCCCTCTTTCAACAGAGGTGGGGGACTCTGTCTGCTACTTATCAAGATGCCCTTTCATCAATCCCCTAACAAAGCAGAAGCACTTCACAACTCCACCAGTAAGGCCACAGCTAACAACCCATACTTAATGGGTGTTGGGAACGGTTGCATAGCTGGAACTTTCATGCAACGCAGGCCATTGTACATCTAACGAGCCTATTCAGGCCATTGTCTGAAGGAATTTGATTCAGACAGCTGGGATAGGGCCTAGCCAGAGTCTTCACTTGGGTCCAGAGTCCTCATTCCATGAGAGGGAACGCACTCCTGATGAGGCTCTGCTGAATCCACATGTTTGCAGACCTTGCTTTGCCAGTCCAGGCCGAAATAAAGAGGTGACACACGTTTGAATTGGGTAAACAAGGGCCACAATTTATTATTAACAGGAATAAACACTGGAACTTAATTATAACTGAACTGCTACTTTTTAAGAGGGCCTGTGACATAGCGCAAGATTTTATGATGACATCTATGCATTTCTAGGTCCCTTCCGTCAGGAAATTTCCTGCGGCCTGTTACACTGCCACAGGTAGGATGCCTTAGAGGTATTTTGGGCATCTTCCAATTTAATTAAACACTGGCAGCCCTCTCGAGTGGGATTGGGTTGTGATTAGTTAGATCTCTATCTAATTCCTACTCTAGGTGATTAATTGAGGGCTGCCAAGGACTTTGATGATGTAAATTAAAGAAGGGACCTAGATGATTAATATTTTATATGCGCTACCCGCCTTATTATGACTGGGATGGTTATAATGAGAGCCCAGCGCCACCATGTGAATAATGGGATGGGCGAAAATGCACCGTCACTCACAGCCAATTCAAGTGACGGTCAAGAATTCCCATACGGCCCTGAAGCGACCAGCAAAGCATCACCATTCACACTAAATTAAGTGGCAGGAGGGTGGGGGATCCGGCGACTGCACAGGCAGGCAGTGGGGAGCGCGCCAGAGCCTTAAATATGCACGCTCCCCTTGCGTATGCTATGCAAGTAGCATAGTCAACTGGCGCCTCCTTCGGCCAGCTGGCAAAGGCGCCCCAGCTCCGCAAGTTGCGGTGCGGAGCTGCCAATCTCCCCAAACCAGCTTGGATAAATTTCATTCACCCCTTATTAGCTCCAAGATCTCAAAGTGGCTTACAGAGCTGCATAAACACAGTTAGAAGACACACAATACACACATCAACTAATACAATTAAAACCAGCTCCTGGATAAAATTATCATTCAAAACATGGCAATGGCGGGGTGAGTTAGCCTTACTAGGTTTTTAGCTAAAGCTTACTATTTAGCTAAAGCATTAGTTACTTTTCATTGACTCAGCTTGTGTACCCTGCCCTGCTCATCTCACAGTTATATACTGTTGGTTACTAGGATAATTCTTGTTTGCTTTTCATTTCCCTTTATCTGTTTTTGTTTTCCCTTCATCTATTGTCTCCTTCTCATTAACTCATCTTTCTCATTATCTCACCTTCCATCTGCAAACAGCAAGGACGTAGGTTATGGTCATCATTAACTGGGCAAGGCATGCTCTGTTCACGAGGCAATTCTCTATACAGCAGCCAGCCAACCAGCATATGCAACGTGTAACCAATCACTGATTCTGTGCATACTGTGGAATGTAAATGATATGTAATAAAACGTGTGAATAGCAAGGGGCGAGGGATCGCTCCGCTGGTCAGAGAACTGGACTCAAGTCTTCATTCTTTCATCTGGATCCCCCACAATTGTCCACCTAATGAGCCTATTCAGGCCATTGTCCACCTATTGAGCTTATTCAGACCAGTGGGGGGTGAAACCAAGTTGAACCATAAAGTGGAGGCCTCAATACTAACTTTCCTCATACTGACAAAACTGCTTGGATGAGTAGCAAAACATTTCAGTCTCTCAAGAAAAGAAGTCCAGTTGCCATGGCTCAACTTCCAGAGAACCCCAACAAACTATTGGCTCCCACCATACATGGTGCAAGGCAAAGAACATAAGGTGTCTTCAGAGACATATGAATAATGTCTTGGCTTTGCACAAGCTGATGATGTTTTGAATTATCTCTTCTACTCTCTCCACCATGTTCCAGCAACCATGCTTCAGAAAGATTTCTTGTGGTGATTTTCACCTTGTGCTGCTCACCGTGCTGGTTCTGAGCTGGAAAATCAGCCCTCAATACACTCTTTCTAATAAGCTAATGTTCATCATAAACTTGTTCATCTATTCTGTCTATATTTTGGCACAGTCTTGCAACAGCAATCCCACAAAATATTTTATTTTATTTTATTTTATTTTATTTTTATAATGGTGCTAGGGAAAAAGAGGACAATTTTTGTATGTTTTTAGGGACTCCAAAGCATCCCTGGCCTTCTATCACCCAAATTATTTCTTCCATCCATCCATCCATCCATCCATCCATCCATCCATCCATCCATTGCCAGTAAATGGCACAACTGGGTTTTTTCAGATTAAAAAAAAACCTTCCAAAAGAAAGAAAAAGTGTGGGTATCACAGGATTACATGCAGGTTTAGAATTCCAAGTTCCGGGGATGGGCGTGGGCACTTCGCAAACCTCTGGAGAGTGCCAGTCCCTTCCTTACTATATTAAAAAGCATTAAGACCATTTACACTTCATTGGCATAGGCTTGAAGAGTGCAGCAGCATCTCCGTGTCATGACAAAGAATCAAAACAAAGGACTTTGTAAAGAACAAAAACAATATTGGTTGAGAGAGAGTGGTTGGCCCAAGGTCACAACAGGTGCTTCATGACTGGGAATTTGAACTTGGCTTCTCCGTGTTTCAACATAATTTCTGACCACAAAACCCTACTGGTCCTCTTTGGAATGGCTGAGATGAGATGTAGCTAAACTGAACCACCTCAACAGCTTTCCACTGGGATCTCGAGCCACACTATTGATTTCAAAGTGTTAACTCAACCGGCTTACAGCATGTGCAAAACTAGGCCTGAACATGCCATGTTCTAAGAGCTCGTATTCTTGAAGATTAAAGTGAGTGTTAAAATATGAAGACACAAAAGGCCACCTTGTATGGTTAAGTCTTATTCGGAGGGCAGCCAGTGTGTGCATGGCCTTCAATACTCAATCAAAACATGGCGACATACCATAATCTGTGTCAAGTATTCTTCTACCATGACCTTCATTCAAGTCAATGGATATTTGCCTGAAAGCCGAGCTCAGTGCCTCGTGACTTTAAGTGGCAGCCCTCAAAAAAGTAATTGTTTCAGCACTGGGGGCTATTCCAGAGTAAGTGGCTTGGTTGCTATTGCTACTTTATGGAAAACCTATGATGGCTGCTTCGTGAAGAGCCTCTTCGGATCTGTCGAGGGAGCGTGGCAGAAGTAAAGCTCTTAATCTTGCTAGACAGCTGGGCTAAACATTTATATAGGAGACATTTTCAAAAGACTAGGCAGATTATAAAGGCAACAGGAGTCACGGAAATCTTGTTAAACATTGTTCACTGCATCACTTTAGATTTTTGTTGGAACTTGGCACTGTCAGATAAATTCTATTTATCTCCTGAATGCTTTTCTCACTGTGAGTGTTTGTTGATCTGAATTCTCACCTTCAGCAAAGATTTACATTTCTGTCCTTGATCAAGTCAAAGATAATTCTCAATTTCAACCTTTCTTAGGCATTTAAGAAAACACAAGGGAAAAATGGAAAAGATACAATTTTCTGATACCTTAAAGCCTCATCCACAGTTTCTCATTTTAATATGGTCAGTAGAACTCATTGGACCATATGCATTCAACATTTTGATAATCCTTATCTTCTGACAGGTTGATTTCCCACTCCCCCAATATTTATGCCTTTAACTGTGACTGAAATAATTTAATATATCAAATTCTTACGCACTATAGATTAAACTGAGAAAGAATGTGTCCATCTTATTAAGGATGCAATCCTAGCTATGATGGGGATGCACCACCCTCTGGAACAGCATGCTTCCAGAGTTGAGACAAGGTCTGTCAATTCTGGCCTCCCAGAAAAGTCTGAAGACTTGGCTCTAGAGATGGGCACAAAATGAATTGTTATTCATTATTCATTTCATTAGGAAATGAATTGAATAACGAAGGGACCCATCAACGAAAAATGAAAGGAAACGAAATGGAAATTTCCATTTTGTTCACTTCGTTTTTCGTTTTTCCATAGGAATGCATTGAAGCAATGCATTCCTATGGGAAAAAGCTGGTGGATCCTCCCCCAATGCGCTCCATCGGCACCGGAAAGAGCGAGCTTCTCCCCCCCCAAGTCACTGCCAATCAGCTGCAGTGCAGGCTTCCGCAGGAGCAGGAATTTTAAAAGCCTGCCCTTTCCGGCATCCACCTGTCATCAGCTGGACCCCTTTAAAAATGGCACAGTCAGGACTGGGGGGACCCCCCCCCCGGTGGTGACTGGGCCATTTTTAAACGGGTCTAACCCATGACAGATTGGCAGGACCTCTCTGAAAATGGCCCGGTTGCCAATGCAGGAGCTCTACATTGGCAACTGGGCCATTTTCAGAGAGGTCCTGCTGCCCTATCATGGGCTGGACCCCTTTAAAAATGGCCCAGTCACCACCAGGGGATCCCCCACAGTGCTGACTGGGCCGTTTTTAAAGGGGTCCTGCTGATGACAGGTCGGCAGCATTCGTCTGAAAATGGTCAGGATGCCAGTTCCCAGCTCTCCTGCTGGTGTCCCGACCATTTTCAAATGTCTCCTGCCACCCTGTCTAGACAGAGCCCTTTTCCCACCTCCGCGTGTGGAGGCGAGAACGGGGCTTTCTCTAAAGAGAGCTTCCCCATGGTTGATGGCAGCGTGCGGGTGCGCACTGTCATCGCCCATGGAGAAGACTGTCTAGAGCAGTGATGGTGAACCTTTTAAAGACCGAGTGCCCAAACTGCGATTCAAAACTCACTAATTATTCACAAAGTGCCAATACAGCCATTTAACTCCATTTAACCTGAATACAGGTGGCTGTGAAGGGGCCAATCTCGGGTGCCCACAGAAAGGGCTCTGAGTGCCACCTTTGACACCCATGCCATAGGTTCACCAACACTGGTCTAGAGAGAGCCCCATTCCCGCTGATAAGCGCTGGGGGGAACCTTTTTCCCACCACAGCACCCATCAGCTGGCACGTGGGCTTGGGTTAGGGAAAAAATACACACACACAAATGTTGCACAAGCACCACATATGCACCCCCCAAAACAGTAAAAAAACAGTAAAAACAATAAAACACACACACACACACAACACAGAAAAATGAAACAAACCAAAACGAAAAATGAAATGAATTTTTTTTAAAAAAAATCATTTCAAATGAAACGAAATGAAATGAAATGGGAGATGAAACAAAATGCAATGAAACGCCATTTTTGCATTTCGTGCCCATTTCTACTTGGCTCTGCCAGCTTGCCTGGGGTGGAACAAGCATCCATCACTCCTGGAGATGGCTAACATCATAGATTCTCTCTCTTCTAAAGCTTTACCTGTTACTCTTAATAATACATACTGTATATTGTTAGTTTTAAATGGTTTTTAGATGTTTAATACCCATTGTTTTATTTTGCTTTTTTATTGTAAATCACCCAGAGTCCCCTCAGGAGAGATGGGCAGTGACAAATATAAATAAATAAATAAATAAATAAATAAATAAATAAATAAATAAATAAATAAATAAATAAATAAATAAATAGAACAGCAGACAAGGAGCCGAGAAGTCAAGGTACTAGCAGCTGGAATGTTAATGACTAATGACTTTTGATTGTCTTGTTTTTAACTATTTCTATTAAAAAGCCTTGAGGTGAAGTTTCTGAGGCACTGTCTGCAGGCCACATGCCTGAGCACTACTAGTTTTGAACTCTGTTTGTGAAGATCATATTATTTTGAAAGAATTAATCTGAGATCATCTATAATTCACTAAAATAAATAAGTACATAAATAAAAATGACTGGAAATGCTAATTGTTCCTTCACCTCAGCTTCACATGGGGGAAACAGTGGTGACTAGACTAGGCCTGTCAAGGTCCGCATCATTCAGAGTCAATTGTTAAGCACATAAGGCTGTCAAGCTAGCCTTTAAGTTTCTTATTTCAGTCACTAAGATTTATTTTTCAGTTAGATTAATTTTAGGTATCTTCAGCATATGTCTCAGAGGTTGCCACTGCATAATCCCTGTTTGGTTCACAGTCATCCCTTGCTACCCTTTTCTCTCCATTTGGTACCCTTTTCTGATTGTACAGTCCAACTCCTTGTCAGCATTTCATCTGTAAGCTTATTGAGGCAAAAGGATCTTCTTTTTAAGAAAAACAGCTGGACCAAAACCAAGATAAAAAATAAAACAAAGAAGACAAAAAAAGTCGGGGCACTTTTGTGGACAAGTCCACTGCCTCAGATTAAGACTTTTTTAAAAATTTGCTTTCTCGTTGTATTTGCTACCTGGCTGCAGAGTGAGAAGTTGAGAGTTTGATTCTCCAGAACTGCTGCCCAGAAGTGGAGCTAGACTATTTAGACTTTGACTGGCTACTAGAGATGGGCACAAATCGAAAAAGTGGCAATTTGTTTTGGTTTGTTTCATTTTAGGGTTTGGTTTGGTTCATTTTATTTTTAATGAATTTTTTAGAAAAAATCATTTTGTTGGTTTGTTGATTCGTTATTTGTTTTTCCCCGCTTTGTGCAATTTAATCAATTTGACAGTGCGGGGGCAGGAAAAAACATTCAAAAAAACCCACAGACGTTGCAACTGCACAAACTGGACTGGCAGCATCCTCATCCTCATCCTCCACATCATCCACATCATCATCATCATCATCATTTTACCCGGTGGTGACAGCGGCAGCGGGAACGATCCTTTTATTTTATTTTATTTTATTTTATTTTTTACTTCCAGGTTCCTGGCCTGCACTACAGCTGTAGAGTGGGCCAGTCGGCTTTTTTTTTCCCAAGCACCGACAGCATGGCCCCTGTGGCCAGACCAGCACTGGTTTTATTAGATAAATAGATAGATAGATAGATAGATAGATAGATAGATAGATAGATAGATAGATAGATAGATAGATAGATAGATAGATATCTATCTATCTATCTAATTTTAGGGTGCTGACCTGGCCACCCCTGGGGCTGGGTGGACACTCCTTTTTATTATTATTATTATTATTATTTTATATAATTTTTTCAAGCACCGACCACGTAGTTTTGTTTTTTATATATTTTTTCATTTTAGTGTGACGACCTGGCCACCCCTGGGGCCAGGTCGGTGCTCCTTTTGGGGGGGGGGGTTAAATTTATTTTTTCAAGTGCTGACTGTATGGCCCCTGGGGCCGAGTTGGCACTTTTATTTTTTA
Organism: Phrynocephalus forsythii; assembly: GCA_029282475.1. Taxonomy (NCBI): domain Eukaryota; kingdom Metazoa; phylum Chordata; class Lepidosauria; order Squamata; family Agamidae; genus Phrynocephalus; species Phrynocephalus forsythii. Next base: position 152,948,257 of record JAPFRF010000002.1, read on the forward strand.
ATTTTTTTCTTTATTTTAGGGTGCCAACTCAGACACCCCTGGGGCTGGGTCGGCACTCCTTTATTTTATGTTTTTTTAATTTATTATTTTTACTTCTGACCACGTGGCCCATGCTACAGCTGTAGCGCAGGCCTGTCAGCTTTTCTCTGCAGCCAGGCAGACCAAAGAGCAGCACCAGGTAGGAGACATCACCGCCATTAGCGAAATGAACTGAACCAAACCAATTTTGTTCGTTCGGTTCATTTCGTTCTAAATTCACTCTGGGGTTCATTGCTCATTTTGTTAGGTAACAAAACGAATAATGAATAACAAAATGAACTAAAACTTTGTTTTGTACCCATCTCTACTGGCTGCACAGCACCCCAGCGGAGAATGGGACATCACTTCTGAGTACTCCATCCCTAGAAAACCCAGGAAAAGGTCACCAGAATTGACTGGATAGCATGTGGTTATTCTTTTAAAGCACAGAAGTACAGTAATTCTTTTGTAGACTACCATTGTGGTGCAGTAGTTAAACAGCTGGACTGAAGCCAAAACTGTGCTCATGACCTGGGGTTCAATCCCAGGTAGCCGACTCAAAATTCACTCAGCATTCCATCCTTCCGAGGTCAGCAAAATGAGTACCCAGCTCACTTGTGGAGCAATGTGTAGCTCAGCTTGAAAGAGACAGAACACTTACCGTATTTTTTGTTCCATAAGATGCACCGGACCATAAGACGCACCTAATTTTTAGAGGTATGTATGTGCAAAATTGATCTAATCACATTGGTCTAATATGTGTACATCCTCATCTTTGAATGTGTGCCCTTTGTCCTTCAAATGGAGGTGTATTGTTGATTCTGGTCCCGAGGGGCCTCCTATGTTGGGCCATCCTTCTGTTTAATGGCTGTTTAGTTTCTCCAATGTAGACAGAGAAGATAAGTGGTTTGAGAAAGAGTCTGGGAAGCCATTCATGTAGGCATTGAAACCCCCTCTCTCAGCAGAGGTGGGGGCCTCAAGCATAGTCTATCTGCTACTTATCAGGGTGTGCTTTCAACAATACCCAGACAAATCAAAAAGCCTTCACCACCAGACCAGGGTGACAAGAGGTCAAAGCTGACTATAAGATGGAGGACTCACACTAGCTGTATTCAGACTGATGAAGCTGTTTGGATGAGCAGCGAAACGTTTCTATCTCTCAAGAAAAAGAGGTCCAGTTGCCATGACTCAACTTCCAGACATATGTAGTTTACCTTTGTCACATTTTGCCTCTCTAGTTGAAGTGCAGACAACCCAAGTATTCAAACAAGACTAAGTTGTTCAGTTATATAGTTGCTATACATGTCCCATAATGGAAGTGTGCCAGTTCTTTTGTGGATTCAGCCAATGGTACTAGCAAAAAAAATGAATTAGGTGGGGGCAACTTGAGAGATGGAATATCTTTCTAAAAATTATTTATTTCACAAGAATCTAAACACATTGGACACTTAGAATAAAAGCATGAAAATACAAAATGCTGACTATAATCCTGTATATGTGGAAATTTCTCCAGGAAATGTCAGATTCACGTTTCCTGAACCTGAACACAAACTGCAACATAGGCACTGAAACCCATACATTTCCAAACTTGCAGTGAAGTTTTTAAAATAAAACCAAAAACTTCCATACAAAACAAGGTGGACAACTTAAAAAGTGCACACAAAAAGCATATGTTTGGGAAACATCATGTAAAATATTTTGTTTAATTAATTAATAACTACAAAAATGCATACACTTTGAAAGGGGCTTAGAGCAAATCTTTAAAATTCATAGCAATATGCATTTTTAGCTTTTGGGAGGATTAAAATATTTCCTATTCGACACACAACCAGGAGAGAAGAAACTTAACAACTAGAGATGGGGATGAAATGAAGTTTTTTGTTTTCTTTTTTGTTTTTCATTTTATTCCCTAACAAAACAAAACAAAAACAAATGACCTATCAAAGAAAAACGAAATGAAACAATAATTTCATTCCATTTTGTATTTTGTTTTCTCATAGGAATGCATTGAAGCAATGCATTCCTATGGGGGAAAGCCCACGGTCCCCCTCCCACATGCCTGGTTGGTTGGGAGGAACCGCAGGCTTTTTAAACTGTTTTTGCTGCCCGAACCCTCTGCGCCAGCCAAAAAAAAGGGCTGACTGGCAGAGCCCCATGTTCCAGCTGGTCCATGCTAGTTTTTTCAAAAAGCACCCACCAGCAGGGCCCTGCACTCCAGCTGGTCATCGGTAGTAAAAAAAAAAAAAAAAAGAAAGAAAGAAAGAAAGAAAGCGCCAACCCGCAGGGCTCTGCACTCCAGCTAGTTGACACTACTAAAAAAACAAAGCAACGGACAGCCAGAAGGGTCCCAACTGTTGTAAAAAAAGAAAAATAAATGAAAAACAAAAAATGAAACAAAATGAAAATGAAACTTTTTAAAAAAAGAGTTTCATATGAAATGAAATGAAATGAAATGAAAAAACTGAAACAAAAAAAATGAAGTGCCATTTTGGAGTTTCGTGCCCATCTCTATTAGCAACTGTAAACTGAGAATTAGCAAATTAAATGTGAGGCACTCAACCATCCTCGGGGGGGGGGGGGAGGACAGGAACACCTGCAAATAGATTTCAAAAAGAATCTTGCATTCTTGAAAAGCATGTTTTTGAGTAATAACAAGTATCTCTTTCAAACGATTTGTCCCACAGAAGGAAGAGACATCAAGATAAGGGCAGATGTTCTCATCTTGATATTTCTGAGCATGCCAGACATATCTTATTTACATACTAAATTCTCATGATCTTACAAATAACAATCACCTCAGGACATCGTAGGCTTAGCAGCAGACCATTTAAACTAACGGTTATACCTTATTCAGCCAGCATTTCTAAACAAAAAGGTCCTAAAATCAAGACAAATGAACACAGGTCATATCTGAGACTCTGCCCTTGATCCTCGGTTTCTCTGAGCTAGTTTCATTATTAACAGCGCAGATCTCTGTTTGCTCTCCCAAATATTCCTTCCCACTTATTTAGGCATCAGAAATCCTAACAGCCTTCTTCTTAATCCATTTCTATCAAAGCTATCATTCTTCACACACACACACACACACACACACACACACACACACACACACACACACACACACACACACACACACACACACACACACACACACACACACACACACACACACACCAAGGGAGGGGAGATGCTGCAGGTGTGGAGTCTAATCTTGATTCTTACTAACTCATAAAGGCTATTGGCAAAAACAGCCAACTACTAAAGGACAGAGATAAGGGGACGTAAGATCCAATGGAGCTTAAAATGTGAGTAAAGCTAACTCATATTTGATTTTAATAATAATCTTTGAGAGATAGGCAACAATCTACTTTCAGTCATTGCTTTTGCTGTAGGGATTTTCTCTCCTAGTTTCAAACCTTATATCAACAGGTCAGCATTCAAATATGCTAACGTCTTCATTCCCTTTGAGCCCATTTACACGTCTGTACAATTTGTGGTTTTTAAAATTATTTTTGTTCTTCCAATCTTATAGTGTCCTGACAGAATTTCATATTTCAGCAATAAAGTTTAACCCCTTCCTCCCTTGCTGCAGCCATAATAGTTCCTCTACATTTGCTGTTTGCATTCTTCCCAATGCAAATACAATAAACCCCCTTCCTTTTGCCGTTCATATACTGCGGTCCCGGTATATTATGGGATCACACATAGTATATGAAAAAAAAACCCTTAGGGTAACCTGGAAAGGCTTGTTTCAGGCCTCTTGTACTTACCCCAGGCCTCGCGCTGCACCGAACAGGCCTCCAACGGCCTTCCCAGTCCATCAGAGGCCCTAAAAGGGCTTCTCGCCAAACCGGAAGTGACCTCCGGAAAATTGGAAGTGAAATCCGGATCGCAAGAAAGCACTTTGGGGGCCTCTGGGGGCCTTTCTGGGCATGTGGGAGGACTCAGAAATGCTTTTCTGCAAACCGGAAGTGAACCAGAACAGCCCCCCCCCCAGGCCCGGCCCAACCCTGCATATCACAGGTCGGGTTGGGTCCCTAACCCTTGTGATAGGTGGGGGGTTACTGTGCCAACTTCAAGGCAGTGAATGACATCAAGAATGCAGCAAAAGAACTGCTGTTTGCATTTTTTTTGAAAAATGTGCATATTATATTTAAAGATCTATCTAATATGGTGTCAACATTAGAACTTAACTGCACTTGTGTGGAATATGTGGAGGAAACAGCAGCCTTACCTCACCTAGCAGGCTGGATACATCATCTCCTAGTCAAGGATGTAAAGGTGGAATTTTTAAGGCCAAGAAGTTACAGAGGAATACCATCAGTAAAATTCTGACAAGCAATTAGTGTACTGTATTTAAAATCATATCTGAAGGGTTCTTCATGTTTAATTCCTCTGAATGTAGAAATCACTGAACTTGTCTGGAGGAAGCACCTGAAACTGGGCACAATTCTGCAATAAGGCCTGAAATGCAATAGTAAGTCATAACTAAAAGTAGACCCTTTGCATCAAAGGAACTTACATAAGTGTTGACTAGACATGGGGACAAACTGCCAACAGAGTGTTTCTTCCTGATTTGTGGTTCATCAAAGATGATGATAAACCACAAACCATTAATTTTGGCCCCAGCAACCAATGAACCACAAATTGGTTTTGGGGGGGCTTTTTTTTTTCTTTTTTAAAAACAGGCCATTGTGAAAGCAGGCTACTAGTTTTACAAAGATGGCAGCAGCAACAAGGGAGGCCACAGTGGTGGCAGAGTCAGAAAACAGAGGGATGGGGCAGGGAAGAGAGCAATGGAGTGTCTGTTGTGTTGTGTCGTTACAGATGTGACCAAGCCTTCATGACTCCATGTCCATGGAGTTTTCTTGGCAGGAATACTGGAGTGGTTTGCCAGTTCCTACTCCAGGCGCCTACAGACCTGGTATTCCCTGGTGGTCTCCCATCCAAGTACTAACCAGGGCTGACCCTGCTTAGCTTCCAAAATCAGACAAGATCAGATGTGCTTAGGGCATCTAGGCAGCTCATGGAGTGTCTAAAAGTGGGTAGATAAAAACATGGAAATATTTGTCGGGACCAATGCATAGGAAAGAATGAATATTTAATAAATCAGCAATATTCATTAAATATCACAATTATTATTTTTTTATTTTTCCCCATCTACAGTGTTGACTCACCATAATCTTCATCTTACATTTTATTCTTCTCTCTCTGGCTCATCAGAGCTGAAATCACTGTTAAAACAAGAAACCCCTTTGAGTCAGTCCAGGAACCCCTGGGAACCCACAAGTTGAGTATGTCATTCTTACAAATATAATGTTTCTCTTCAGTCAAAATCCTGCAACTTAGTGTTACTGTACTGAGAGAAATTGAAGAACTTATTTCTTTGGGAGAAGAAAAGGTGAATGAAGAAAGGTGCCCACATTGTGACTGAAATTAGTAAGACACCACTGAGTCCCCTATTGCTCTCAAGAGACTGGAGATTTCTCCCCTTATCAATTAGAAGAATCTTCATCTTCACTCTCAGAGCTGAAATCACTGTTAAAACAAGGAGTCTTTATGGTTCATTGATTCTAATAGATTATTTTAACTCCTCTTCATGGTTCATTGATTCTATGCTAAAGGATGTATGCTAAAGGAATTTGCAACCAGAGTGGGGCTTCTTATATCAACAGATTTTACAGAAGGACTGACTCACCAAATCCACTCTGACGGTATAGGTCTACCCTAGAGGAAGTTGTGGAAGTTTACTGCAATCTTGCATGCTGCCAGCTAGCTTGTTTGACTGGGAGAGAAACTTTTTAGGATGGAACAACTGTCAATCTGTCCAGAATTAACCAACAGTTCTCTCCATGTATCAGAAAGCAAAGTGTTCTGCTTATATACCGCCCCATACCACTTCAAGTAGTCTCTGGGCGGTTTACAGTTTAAATTACAGTATGCAGGCTACACATTCTCCCCCCCCCCCAGCAAGCTTGGTACTCATTTTACCGACCTCGGAAGGATGGAAGGCTGAGTCAACCATGAGTCTGCTAAGCCAAAAAGAACCCCGCCTCTCTTCTGAGAGATGTCTGTTGGTGCTGGTTGACAGAAATACTGATAAAGCATATTGAGGCAGAGTAGAAAAAAGCATTAGATTGCTGATATTTCCACAAATGTACATAAATGGACCATTTTATTCTTTATATTATTAATGTCTCAGAGTGAGTCATTGAGACTGCAAGTGCCAGTTGATGAGAGAATGGCAGGTTATCTGGGAACTAGTAGCTATTATATTCAGTGAATCCCTACAGTTTTTGCTGCACAGCTGAGGAAAGTTAGCCACAAAAATGTCAAAACTAAGCAACAGAATTTCACTGCAGTAAACCACAGAACTTTGGCCTTTGTTTCCCAAATCAATATGAAGATAACTTTAGCCTACACATGATATGAAAGCATAATATGTAGCACCTATCAATCCTGCACGCAAGGGAGGGGGGGAATCTCCAGCTCTACTCACCTCTGAGAGCACAGAGATGTAGGATCACAACTCATAAATACCAAATATGAAAACCGTTACTAAGCCCTGTGAGTTCACCGCCGCAGTTTCCCTTGTGAGTCTGAGAGAGAGAATTGTCTAATGAGATAAACTTCACCCAGACAAGGAGAAAAGAGTTGAAAGTACTTAATGGTTGCCGCTGAAAGCCCCGTAAGCACCTCAAGTTGCACCATGATCTTGAGAGGCTAGAACAATTTAAAACTATTGGACTAACAGGAGATAGACAGCACTTGGTGACATGTAGAGAATGATAAAATAGTTTTCTTTATCCCGGCGATCTATAGGGGATTAGCGAGGACCTCATATAGCTGAAGGGAAGAAGATGTTCGCCTTTGATTGGGACACCAGAGAAAGCCAGCACAGTTGGAGCAGTAACGAACAGCATTCACAGGCAGAATAAATCAACCGCATACTGGCACACTGTGGGGGAGAAAGAGAGCTCCGTGGGAAAACAATGAATGCAGAGAAGAGGGAAGTTTATACAAGTCTCCTGCACCAAACAGATTCACAGGAGACACGCAGCCAACAGGTCTTTGGAAAGCCTGGTACGACTGATGCATGGGAGCTCATCAGGCAGGACATCTGTGCCTCACCGCCCATGCCTCTTGCTCCATCAAGCCACTGGGAGCTTCTTAGGATGGAGAAGTGGGACAGAAGGGTGATAAATAAATAAGGGATGTTGGAGGTTCTTTAACACCGCCAATGAGGAATGTTGCCCGTTCATGATAGGAGCTGAGGACCAACAAATCGGGGGGGGGGCAGCAGACTGAGGGGAAATTAGCCCTTGGGACTTGACAGCTGAAAAGTGAGGTTCTGTTGAAGAAGAGTTCCATCCGGAGACCCAACTAGAGATGGTGAAAGTTCCTAACTAAACCCCGACTGCAGCCATCTACCCATTTCTGAACATTTGAGAAGACAACTGGTGAAGGCATCCAGTCAGTGCAACGTAAACAGGAATTGTTTCTAATAAGCAAGTTACTTCATGGACTCCCATGAAGATCAAGTACAGTTATTTTGTCCCTTGCAAGGATCAACCCTATTCCTTGCCCTCAAAAGAAGTTCAACTCCTTACTTCCAGCAATCTTCTCTCGTGCTTCACACTGGCACCATCAAGGGTACAAGCCAGCTTCTGCATACCCATTCAGACGTTTTCGACATTCTCCCTTGCGTGCTCTTATCCCTCCTAGGGGGTTCCACTATTGTGGTGTTGTAATCTATCAGCCCTTGCTCTGAGCCTCTGCAACCTTTAGAGGCCTGGGCGGGGTCTTTTTCTGTCAGGTCATTAACCTGCAATCGGACTGCAAGTGGAAGAATCTGGCTTTCAGCATGGACTCCAGTGCAACCATAAGATAGTCAAGGCCCTCCCTTTGATAAAGAAAAGCACATTTCAAAGAAACTGGTCAGGAAAGTCTTTTTTTTTTAAAAAGAAAGAAAGCTAAGTGTGGCTTCTGATTGCCATAAAGAGGAACCTCTTTAACTTTGCCCATTAATATCTCAGAAATCCCCATTTCTTTGTTGTGCTCTTTAGATATGAAGATGAAGCTCCTAAATTTAGCCTAGTTGGGGTTTTCCAGACAAGAAATGCCATCACTCCAGATGGGGAAAAGACATCGAGGAGAGAATCACCAACGCCGACACACATGATTCACCCAGCCCAGTGGTTGCCACCTTTGGTCCCCAGATGTTCTTGGGCTCAAACTTCTGGAAGCCTTCACCACAAGCTGTGGCCGGTCAGTATTTCTAGGAACTGTAGTCCAAGAACATCTGGAGACCCACGTTTGGGAGCCACTGTGCTAGCATGTCAAACAATGCAAATGGTGGTCTCCTTCAAGCCCAACCCACTCTCTAAGGAGCTCCACCAGTCCTGTTTCTGAATGCATTCCATAAACAAGATGGAAAGATGGCCCTTTAGAAGACAATGTTCTGCTGATCATACAGTATTGTGAAGGTTCACTTTTAGTTGACCTGTCGTTTTGATGCTTTCTAAGACCAAAAGAACAGAGTAAGAGCAGTGTGATGGTGTTTTATCTATCCTGCATCACCTTCGGTTGATAACCCTGTGCTTGAGCTTTATAAGGCCTGAAGAAAAATGTATCCCTTTCCATTATTCCTACCATATACATCATTTTATACACGTCTGTCATGTCCTTCTCTTAGTTACTATTTTTATAAAGGAAAATTTCCTGAAGATTCTCCTTCTTCATGTGGCTGCTGTTCCTTGATCTTTTTGGAAATGCAATGTAGCAATGTCAGACGCAAGAAAAAATCCAAAAATGTGACCGTAACACTACAGTCCAGCTAAAAAGCCATCTAAAAAGTCACCAAAGCATTAAATGGTTCAGTAAAAAGTATTGCAGTAACATGCAGTTGAGATTCCACCCGCCCCTTTCATGGCAGCCTCCTTCAAACAGAACTTGCTCTCTCAGTTACCTTTTCTTTGCTTTTAAAATTCTAAATTTAGTTTTTGACATTTCTCTTGTACAGTGGAAGAAGAGAATTTTCTAGTCACTCAACTTCAGTTTTACCACAGAATTCTAACTCCTTCCAGTTACTACACATAGGTGTCTAATTTGGCATTGATTTAAAAACAAACAAAAGACACAGCATCTAAAACAATATCCTCTATTATTAATGCAAAGCAAAGCCAAGTGTTCTGCTTGTATACCGCCCCATACCACTTCAAGTAGTCTCGGGGCAGTTTACAGTTTTTAATTATAGTATGCAGGCTACACATTGCCCCCCAGCAAGCTGGGTACTCATTTTACAATCAGCCTAGATTCTCTGTTTTTACTGATAAAAATGCCTTTGTACTTCATCTTGGTTAATGGCATTTCTCAGAAACACCTGGATTTCAGAGGTTCAATGGGGTGGTGGCGAGACACTCTCTCCTTGTTCCCAGCATCCCCTAAAACCAGCACATCACCTGCTCCGGCCTTACCCAAATCTCTGTACAACCCCCATCTCCAGTTTAATCTTAAAACTCTGAATATACACATACCGCAACTGAACAACAAGGGGGCCTCCCAACCACTATCACCAACCTGCTTTTTTGTAGCATTATCCCTGATGAAGAGACCTGAAATACTGAGGAGTTGCCATTTTTAGGTGATTAAATTTTTCAGTCTACCTAATCAGAAAGAATGCTCTCATAATGATTGGATTCGTTTTGGCTTAACATACACTGCACCGGTACAATAATGCCATCATCCTGCCACAGGAATATTTAATTTAAATGGATTGAAAGCTTCCACCCTCTTTCAGATTTTCGAGGCTTCCGGGGACTCCCTTCTGCCCTGGGGAGAACTTTAGGAACCTTAAGATGGGGGTGAACTACTGCCAGGATCAAGATAGCTAGCAGTGATTCGATTTGGGAGAGATTCAAGATTCCTTCTTATCCTGAGGCTCTCAAAGGCTGCGTTGGGGCAAAAGAAAGCCCTATGAATCCTGAGCACCTCAAAGGAAGGGAGGGAGAAGAAGTACTTAATAGACATGGGCACGACTTGGCGAAATTCTCGTTTCCGTTTCCGTTACTCGTTTCCGTTACGCAACGGAAACGGTAACAACAATTACTCCCCCAGAACTCGAACTCGAACCGACAAAAGAAAAATTGGGTCTGATTTGTCGTTGTCGTTCCTGGCATCGCAGCGATCGCGCGATGCCAAGTAAGAAAAAGGTTTTAGAAATTAAAAAAAACCCGATTCCCGGCCAAAAAAGGAGGTAAAAATATGCCTGCCTGAGGGCACCTACCAGAGGGGTGGTTTCTGGGGGGGGGTCCCCAGCCTTCCCCCCCTCCTGTCCTGGGCTGCTGGTACCGGGCTGGGAGGGGGCATCCTCGGCGTCTCCATTTGCCATGAGGTGCGGGGGGATCCAAAATGGCGACCACAATATTTTTTTTGAAATCGTGGTCCAAAAACCAACCAAAGCACCACAGAAACATGCGAAAATTAGCTATTTTAAATGCTTGAATTTTTACAGTAGCAGCAGTGGGTTTTTCTTGCAACAAAACGTATCCATTGATTTTATTTTATTTTATTTTATTTTTATTTTTTTACACCTGCGCACGCAATGATGGGCTGGCCATGGGATGGGACCATGCAAATTTTTGGAGCCATTCCACCAATCACATGGCCAGGTTTTGCTGAGACTTGCTGGTACCAGGCTGGGAGGGGGCATCCTCGGCGTCTCCATTTGCCATGCGGTGTGGGGGGATCCAAAATGGCGACCACAATATTTTTTTTGAAATCGTGGTCCAAAAACCCACCAAAGCACCACAGAAACATGCGAAAATTAGCTATTTAAAATGCTTGAATTTTTACAGTAGCAACAGTGGGTTTTTCTTGCAACAAAACGTCTCCATTGATTTTATTTTATTTTATTTTATTTTTATTTTTTTACACCTGCGCACGCAATGATGGGCTGGCCATGGGATGGGACCATGCAAATTTTTGGAGCCATTCCACCAATCACATGGCCAGGTTCTGCTGAGACTTGCTGGTACCAGGCTGGGAGGGGGCATCCTCGGCGTCTCCATTTGCCATGCGGTGTGGGGGGATCCAAAATGGCGACCACAATATTTTTTTTGAAATCGTGGTCCAAAAACCCACCAAAGCACCACAGAAACATGCGAAAATTAGCTATTTAAAATGCTTGAATTTTTACAGTAGCAACAGTGGGTTTTTCTTGCAACAAAACGTCTCCATTGATTTTATTTTATTTTATTTTATTTTTATTTTTTTACACCTGCGCACGCGCAATGATGGGCTGGCCATGGGATGGGACCATGCAAATTTTTGGAGCCATTCCACCCATCGCATGGCCAGGTTTTGCTGAGACTTCTGGATGTGCCAGAGAGGGCATAAAAAGCCCACCAACCCTAAGCCTAATCCTAACCCTAACCCTAACCCATATGCCAGTACACTGTGTTCTTAGTGGGCCAGAGGCACCCAGAGGTACAGCCCACTAACCCACCCTAACCTTAACCGTTACCCTAAGCCTAGCCCTTACCCCCTAACCCCATGCTCTGGGAAGTCAAGTCGTGCTAAATCGCGGCGGTAATGACAAACAACACGACGAAACAACAAATTTTTGAAAAATTTCACGAAAAACGGAACCGACCCGAAATGGACCCGTCCCGAAAAATGACAACTCGAAAAAAAATTTCTGGTCGTGCCCATCTCTAGTACTTAATGTAAAGGAAGCATTCCCAATGATGATGTCATCCTACTTGCATGCAGTAAGATGCCAAGAGGATTTCCACCCTTGTGCATTTTGGTATTTGTCCCTCACTAAATGAAATCCTTTCAGAGGGGCAGTGACCAAAACTCTACATGTGCAGAAACTTAGCTAAGCTACTTCTTTCCATTTTCCTTTACCTGCCAAAGTCAAGTCACCTCTATAACAAATATTGTGTAATATGTCCAGAATAGGCAACTAGATAGAAGATACATAACCACCCAAATCCTCTTGCATAGCTACACAAAAGACATAATGCTAACTTTAGAAATCTCCATTGTCAGGGGTGTTGTCCCAATCAACAATTGCTCCCCGAGTAGGATCCCATACCACCTATTCCGCTTTTAACAACAAAACAAATACAGTTCAAACATAGACGTTATCTGCTGCCTCCTGAGTTGTGCAACTCAGTGCGCAACAGACAGTGTGTATAAAGATCTCTTAAGCTGAGGCCATCTGCTTGGCAAAGTCACATTGCTTGCATTACAGCAGCATAGCTAAGCAAGAGGACTTGGGTCATTTAATGAAAACTGCATGCTGCCAGGGTTCATTCTGACTTATGGAGACTCTTTCCAAGGTTCGATAGATATACTGTAGGTACAGTGGTTTAGCATTCTCTTCTGCTTTTCACATTATGGAGCTGTGCAGCATGCCCATTCCATAGAGAATGGATGGGCACCTTACTGACCTGCAATTGTAGGTTTTTGCAGGGTCATCTATGGAATCATGTTTGCTTCTGCACCTGTGCAAAACTCCTCAGAAGATTCTGGAACTTAATCAGGCCCTGTTTGATCAGCCCCTCCCACTGTGCAAGTCCACACACCGAAACACCACCCTCCATTCCTCCACTACATATAAGGCAGATCAGTGGCATGGCAGACAGAGGGAAAGATGGGCGGGTTGCATGAATTCATAGACCACCAATCAAAGAACTACAGCTGCAGTTAAATCACCTGTCTTTCTTCTTCATGGTCTTTTGAATCACACCTGCAGGTTAACAACAAACTTGCTTACCAGCTGCTGGAGTGTCATGTCCATATTAATTGGAAATCACCCTGAGTTCCTTTATGGAAAAAGGAGTGGTATAGAAATGCACCAAATAATAAATAAATAAATAAATAAATATGGAAGAGATCACTACTCTACCAAAGGAGGCATCAAGCTCAGTATGGCTGTCCAATCTGTAATGTTTAATGAGACCAGGTTGCAGCCTGGTAACTATCTGTGATCTGGATTCCTCTAAGAAAGGTTGATGAAGAAGCAACAGCTGTGGTCAACTGACCTTTTGGGGACACAGGAATTGGTTTTTTGCAAACATAACAGAGTTTGATTGTATTGATGAGCCACTTCAATAACTGCTGGGGGAGGGGGTTATTTGACTCCGCATTTGTGACGGGTAACTCGCAAATAGTCTGTTTATTTTCCACAAGTGCTGTGTCCTTGATGTATAGAAAGCCATGCCTCCATAAACATCCAAAGTATGGAAAGATCTCTCTAGATCTGAGGATGGGAATGAGCAAAGTAGGGAACACAATGGAACTCAGAAAATATTTTCAATAAGAAGGAAATATTGGGAAACGCAATGACTTTATCTTTGTAGAATTGTGATAAGAGTGGGTCATGCCTAAGGACACGAAGCTTACTCACTCCCTATGCAGAAATGACAGCCAGGAGAAAGTGGTCATGTCCACGAAAGCTCACAAAGAAGTGGTCATAGCCATGAAAGCTCACAATGATATATAGCAGTTAGTCTTCAAGGTGCCACAACAAATTTATCTCCTACTTTTTAAATTTTTGTTTTGTTTTTCACTGACAAGCCAGGAGAAAGGCAGTCTTCTTCTAAGTAGCCTCAAATCTTCTGCAGCCAATGGTTCAAATGGAGGCCTCACTAAGGGGGTGACCACTGAGGGCACGGTGCTTTAACATCAGGCAACACATTCTGCAAAATTCAAAAGAATGCTATTTGGGGCTGAATTCTTAAAGTATTTGGGGGCTTTGGTGTCTGGAGGTTCTTTGACCACTAGGACAGACAAGTAGACTTTAATGGAAGAATAAGATAATCATGTTGCTTTTGTTATAAGAGGAATCTCAGTACTACAGGTAGTGAAGACTGGAGGTCAGATTCACCTATCAAAGGAGGAAAGGTAGAAATATTGCTAATAGTATTGTTTGTTTTCTGATTGAAAAGGCCCTCACTGTCAAATAGGAGGTTGTTCTGGTGTCATATCTCCTTAACACAACTATGGCAGACAAGTTCTTAGTGGCACAATCTGCAAGAAACATGACCTCCTAACGAAGTGTATTAGCTAGAGTTTTCTTCTTTTCAGGCAGACTCTCTAGGAAAGGTTCAATTTTTCCCCAGCAGAACCACTGGTAAGCTACCATGGCACCCTGCTCATTAACAGCCTAGAAGCCTGGAGATGCAGTAGAATAAATTCTTTACCCAATGAGTCCATCTGACACCCCTGATACCTTGAAATCCTCTTTTTCTAGTTTTGTGTAAGTTCAACTGTAATAGCTGGACAAGTTCCATATGTGATGCCAAAGAAGAAATTTGGAACAGTGGACCAACTACTTGAAGGGATTTCTCTCCAAAACTGGACTAAGTGAGATTGGCAATGTTTAAGTCAGTGGTTCTCAACCTGTGGGTCCCCAGATGTTCCTGGACTGCAAATCCCAGAAACCCCTTCCAGCACATCGAGTGGTGCAAGCTTCTGGGAGTTGCGGTCTTGGAACATCTAGGGACCCACAGGTTGAGAACCACTGGTTTAAGTGTTAAGGCAGGAAATCTCCACAGACAAAAAAAAAAAAGAGAAAGCTTTACAACAAGTAAGCAAGAGGGTGAAAAACAGTCCTGGGGGGTGGGGGGGAAGAAGAGAGAAAACCTCAAGGCTGAAGTGTAATTAAGAACTAATTCTAAATATTTTTAGGAAGATTTGTGAAGAGAAGTGATGGACAAAAGATGATAATATGTTGAAACAATGAAACAAATAGGAGATTTTTTTTTTTACACAAGCCCGTAAAACAGCCACCAGGAATAGGGCTTTCTCGGTGGTGGCACCTTGCCTATGGAATCAGAGATCTGCCTGGCTCTCACACTGCAGGAACAACTGAAGACCTGGCTATTCAGAATGGCTTTCCGTGGCTGTTGAGCACCACTGTTGCTGATCTGTTTTTCAAAACTTAATCCCCCTCTGTTTTCTCTTTTAGGGCATCATGTATTTTATTATTTTCTATAATTTTGATTTTAATTACAGTATATTATGTTTGCTTTTGTTATTATCTCAAAATTTTGTAAACCGTCCAGAGTGGCACTTCTGCCAGATGGTGCAGTATATAATTCAAATAAATAAATAAAACTCTAGTTACATTACCAGAAGCTTCCTCATTGGTGGTAAAATGAGGAACCATTTTACCACCAATGAGGACCTAGATACCTGAAGGACCTCCTCCTGCCATATGAACTTACCCACAATTAAGATTGAGCCAGGGGGCCCTCTTGAAAGATCCATTCCTCAAGGAGGTGAAGGGGGATGGCTTGTAGATATAGGGCCTTCTCGCCATCTGCCCCCAGGCTATGGAACACTCTCCCGAGTGAGATCTGCCTGGCGCCAACATTGATGACATTTTGATGCCTCCTGTTCCAGAAGTTTTTTAATTGATACAATATAGATTGTGGGTCCTCTGATGGCAATTTTAGTGTAATGTTTTTATTAGCGTTTTAATTATTTATTGATATTTTTTTTAATTCTTTCAATTGTATGCTGCCCAGAGACCTTTGCATAGTGGGTGGCATATAAGTTGTAATAAATAAATAAATAAATAAATAAATAAATAAATAAATAAATAAATAAATAAAATGAGAACTAGGGGATTGTCATTGGGCATGCAATGGGAGGAGGTGACTTAACATGATCTGTCTAAGCTCTAGAATGTTCTGAGGCGTTTCATACAGGCATTTAAACAACCCATATGTGTGACTCACAAAGACCCTGAAGAACATCTTACAACACAGAGAGCTGTTTCACTGAGATTTGAAACATACCTTAAAAATACTGCCAGTTTTTCATCTATTTATTATAAATGCAAGCTTTTCTTGGGGGAAAAAATAAAAAAGGATTTAAGAGCCTTTCTCCAAAAATGTAACTAAATATAAATGGTGCCTGACAGTAGAAAACAGTGAAGGTTTACTCAGAAAGCAGCTTCACTGTATTAAACACAGCTTCTTTCCAGAAAATTGTGAAAGCAGAGAAGTCTGAAATGCCTTGATGGAAGTCCCATAGCTGCCTTGAAATTTACAGCAGTTTATAGAAGCTCAGTAGTGTCCATGTGGTCAATGACCACTGTCTCTTCCATGTGAATTGTGTATGCCCAACACTTCCATGTTGCTTGCAATTACAACCAGCTTTCACCATAGGCAAAACAGGTTTTTGGCCCAGGGCGACACACTGCAGAGTCAGATCTTACTGCTGAAGTCAAGAGTAGTATTCTGCTATCGAAGTCATGGTGAGTGACATTTGTGAGATGATCGATCATATCTTCACAACCGTACATTTATCGCAATAGTAACTGGCTTCATTTGCTACATTCAAGTCTTTCTTTGCTACTTGCCACAGCTATTTCTCCTCCTTTATGCTTTTCTGTGTCACTAATTTTTCTTGATCAGTACTAAACTCTGTAGTTTAGTACTGTTATTTCCCCCAAGAAAGAGTCTCTTTCTAAACTCCTTTTGGCTTGCCTCAGTTTCCAAACAGTTTTTATGATTTTTTTCCATATAAATATTTTAAAGGGCCTGTCACTCATTCAGGCTTTTCTCCCCCTCCTCCTTTCTCTGCCCAACATGGTATCTTTGATTAGGAATGTAATGGAATGTAATTTGTATTTTAATGTAGTTGGGGGTTGTTGTTTTGCTTCTTTTAATTGCTTTGCTGTTTGTAAGCTGCCCAGAGTGGCCTTGCTGCCAGACAGGCAGTATAAAAGTATAATAAATAAATAAATAAATAAATAAATAAATAAATAAATAAATAAATAAATAAATAAATAAATAAAATTCCCTCGAGAAATCTTTGCCTTCTCAGTTCCTTCATCATCCTGAGTCTAAAATACCCCCAGCATCATGCCTACAGAATCAATATTAGTTATCTCTAATAAATAAATATATACAGTATATTCTTTAAAAAATACACAATGGATATAATTGGGAAGTACTTGTTAATGAGGGAAATAGGTGGCAAATGTCCATCTTTTTATGCTTTCCCTGTATTAGGCTGCAGTCCACAGATTCATATTGATTTCAATGCAACCGTCCACAGTAATGCAACTCTTAGTCATTCAGAGTTACAAAATATGTATTATTTAAGAAAATGTTTGCATAGAAGAGGCTCTTTCTTTCATTTTTCTGTTCTTTCATTAATTCCCGAAACAGACCATCCAAAATACAAATGATTCATATGAATGAAAGTGAGGTACACAAACATTTATGTTATTTTGGGCTTTCCTGTTTCATTTGAACATTCTTTCACCCATAGTCTGGCAAATTACTCAAATGAAAGTTTCATCTAACTGCTTCGCAATGGCTGTTGTCAGCAGCAACACAGAACATCCATAAATGTGAATCAAGAATTTTGAACCTGTTAAAGGCCTGAATTTGTTGGAACTCAATGAAAAAAGTGATGTTTGCTTCACAGTCATTTCTTGTGGGTACAATTCCTCTATCTGTAGCAGAGATCCACCCTGGATTGTTTCTCTGATGCTACCAGTGGGTCTCAAACGAGAGGAGAAGGAGTGGGGGGGAGACGTTTCCCATTACTCTAGTAGTTTTGATTGGGAGCCTTTTCTATTTGATCATTTTTTTGTGTTCATTTGCTTGCCTATTTTCCATTGTTTTAAGGAGAGGTTGCTGTATATGTTTTGCTATCTTTTCCCCTGGACCCAAGAAGAAGGAAGAGAGAAGCCAAGAAGAAGGAAGAGAGGCACATGAAGACAGTGCATAAGGGCTGTGGATTAGAGATGGGCACAAATAAAAAAATTGTGTTTTGTTTCATTTCGTTAAGGAGATCGATTCATTTCGTTTCATTTTTCATGAATTTTTCTGCAAAAATTCATTTCATTGTTTTGTTAATTTGTTATTCATTTTACCCCTTTTTTCCCAGCACCCACTGCGCGGGCCCTGGGGCCCAGTTGCCACTGGGTTTTTTAAAAAAAAAATCTTTATTTTAGGGTGCCGAGTTGACCAGGCCACCCTTGGGGCCTGGTCAGCACTCCTTTTAAAAATATTTATTTTATTTTAATTTATTTTTTCACTTCCGGGTTTGCTCCATGCTACAGCTGTAGCGCGGGACTGTTTTTGTTTTCTTTCAGTGCCAACCGCCCCTGGGGCCTGGTCGGTGCTGGGGTTTTTTAATTTTATGTAATTTAATTTTTTATTTTAGGGTGCCGACCAGGCCACCCATGGGGTCTGGTCGGCCCTCCCTTTTTTATTTATTTATTTCTATTTTTATTTTATTCCCCCACTTCCGGGTTCAGGCCCCGCACTACAGCTGTAGTGCAGGGCTTTTTTTCCTTTTTTCTTCAACACCGACCGCGCAGCCCCTTTTATTTTAGGGTGCCGACCAGGCCACCCTTGGGGTCCAGTTGGCACTCCCTTTTATTTATTTATTTTTATTTTTATTTTTATTTCTCCACACACACACACACACACACACTTCCTGGTGCAGGCCCCATCAGCATCGACCGCGTGGCCCCTGGGGCCTGGTTGGTGCTGGGGTTTTTAAATTATTATTTTAGGGTGCCAACCAGGCCATTCTTGGGGCCTGGTCAGTGCTCCTTTTTATTATTTTTATTTCTTTTTATTTTATTTTATTTTATTTTATTTTATTACTGTCGGCCATCAGCTTTTTTTTCCTGGTCGCCGTCCCAGAAGCCAGGAAGACCGGACCTCTGGACCAGCACCAGGTAGGAGACATCTCCACCCCCCTCCATTAACAAAATGAACCTAACCTAACCAATTTTTCTCAGTTCGTTTCATTTCGTGTTAGATTTGCCCCTAGGCTCATTATTCATTTTGTTACGTAACGAACCAAACAATGAATAACAAAATGGGGAAAAAATGTTTCGTGCCCATCTCTACTGTGGATATCCAAAGTGGGCCTTCAACAAAGCAGTGTCCCAACCCAGAAGAACAATGGATCAGCCTGAGACTCTGAGCTGACAGAAGAACCAGGCTATCCCTTACATGGCTGGAGTGGCTGAAAAGCTTAAAAGGATTTTTGGCAAACACCACGTCCTGGCTTACTAGAAATCCACAAACACACTAAGGCAGAGATTCGTCCACCTAAAGGACCTGACACCAAAACACAAAAGGAACTATATATTATATGCAGTCCAATGCAGTGAGGAGTGTTCAGACCACTACAATGGAGAAACTAAACAGCCATTAAGCTGGAGGATGGCCCAACATAGGAGGGGTAACAGCTCAGGACAAGAATCAGCAGTACACCTCCACTTGAAGAACAAAGGACATTCATTCAAAGATGAGGATGTACACATATTAGTCAGATAAAATAGGTGTTTTGAGAGAGGGGTCAGGAAAGCCATTCATATGAGCATTGAAAACACCTCCCTCAACAGAGGTGGGGGGTCTCAGGCACAGTCTATCTGCTACTTTCAGGCAGAGATTTAAACAATGCCCAGACAAATTAATACTTCAGGACTTCACCACCAAGGCCATAGCTAACGACCCATACTTTATGGTGTTCCATTCACCTAATGGCCTATTGAGCTTATTGTTCACCTAACGAGCCTATTTCAGACCATGGTAACAAGAGGTCAAAGTGAACTATTAAAATGGAGGACTCACAACTAGCTTTCCTCAGACTGACAAAGCTGTTTGTGATGAGCAGTGAAACGTTTCGATCTATCAAGAAAAGAAGTCTAGTTGTCATGACTCAACTTCCAGATAAACTCACCTGGATGACTGAGAATCTTCGCAGACATATCCCTCTGTACTTATTTTGTTAAAGGAATATATTTTATATGGAGTTTTAGAACTCTATTTTTTTTTTGTCCATTGCTTTGCTCTGTGAAAGGCGCTCAATCTGCACATTCTCCATTTTGCCATGTAAGTGGCACAGCTTCACTCTGTGTGTGTGTGTGCAGCTTCACTGCTTTTTGAGTTGGTGGGTGAGTAAAGCATTTTTTTGTACAGGTCTGATAACGATCATCATCATCTCTCAGCCCAGTGAGGTGGGAAACCAATCGAACTCCCAAATTCCATCTCCACAGCCAGAGATCTAATCTAGCACCAGAGACCTAGTTTGTGTTGGAATATGGTAAGAGCTATATTCAGACATTATAGGATTAAAGACAGCTGAATCTCATTTGGAACTATAAGGCTGCAAGTTATATCTCTTTAACTAGTATGGCTCCTACAAAAGGAATAGCTTCACCTTGCTCAGAAGCATGCATTGTGCATGCAGCTTTAGCTTTTAGCTCTTGCTAGCTGCTGCAGCCTGTTGCTGACTCCATCCTTCTTTCCATGCCAATTGTCTGAGCGAGGCAGACTATGCGTGTTTGCCTAATGATCCTGGGTGTTGCCTGAGCTGCCGTCACCTTATCTTATGTTACTTCATTTGGTATGTTTTTGTATGTACTGCTAGTATTTTGTTATTTTATTAGGAACATCCCGTTTACCCTTTTCCCTGAGAGAAATAGATAAAGTTTATTTTTATCTACTTCACTTTTGTCTCAGAGTCTTCAGTCAACAGTTTTTAACCCCAACAGTTTGATGATGATTTGGTGTTTTGTTTGTTTGTTGTTGTTGTTGTTTAAATCTCATGTACTCTTGCCTGTTTTCCAGTAGTGATGTATGGAAGTGAGTGCTGGACTATAAAGAAGGCTGTTCGCCACAGAAGCGATGCTTTTGAGCTGTGGTGCTGGAGGAGAGTCTTGAGAGTCCTCCGGACTGCAAGGAGATTGAACCTATCCATTCTGAAAGAAATCAACCCCGAATGTTCACTGGAAGGACAGATTTTGAAGCTGAGGCTCCAGTACTTTGGCCACCTCATGAGGAGAGAGGACTCCTTGGAAAAGTCCCTGATGTTGGGAAAGATTGAATGGAAACAAGGAAAAGAGGACATCAGAGAATGAGATGGTTGGACGGTGTCATCGATGCAACCAATATGGATCTGACCAAACTCCGGGAGGCAGTGGAAGATAGGAAGGCCTGGTGAGCTCTGATCCATGGGGTCATGAAGAGTCCGACACGACTGAACGACTGAACAACAACTCTTACCTGTTTTGGGAACGGATTGATTCTCTTTTTGGCTTGCCTCTCTGCTTTTCCCTGGAGTAGCTTCTAACCACTCTGCAGTAGGGCTTAATTTGGACTAGAGCCAGAAAATGCAAATGAAAGTTTATTAAAAACAATAAACTTCCTAAAGCATCCTTTCCCCATTGCTACTGTCTGTGGATGCTCCAGTCCTTTCACCTTAATTTGGACTAGAGCCAGAAAATGCAAATGGGAAACCCTTAAAGAGGCTTTCCACTTCCAGTTAAACTGGTGAGCTAAAACACAGAATTGAAAGAAAATGAAAAAGTTACCTTTGGGGAAAAAAATAAAGGGAAAGAAAAACAAAAAATTTCTTCATGTACACCCTTAGCAACCAACTGAAGCAGAAAGCTTCTTCCTCCATGACAGCCAGTAATAGATGCAACACATGAAAATTAGATCCCTCCAGACTTAGGAGAGTGAGGAGGTGCAAAAATGGATACAACTCCTATGTAAGAAGGTATTTTCTATCAAAAATTGCAGGAGCCCTCTCATCTCTCACATCTGGCCATGCTTGTCAGGTCCAAGTTCATTTAAGATGTCTTTTTGTTCCACTGCTAATAAAATTGAATAAACAACACTTTCCTACTCATGATTAATATGAAGATTGTTTTGAATGGAAACGAGGCCAAACCTCATAAATTCTGCACTGCTTTGAGCAGTTTGAGACCTTGCTACAGAAGTTAATTCGAAGTAGTTATAAATAAAGGAGATAAGACAAAGTATAACCGCCTTAGATTAATGGCCTGAACACAGTTGCTATTGTCTAGAGTAGACCCATTGAATAAAGTAAACTTGTTATGTCACTGCTTAGGTAAGACCCATTCATTTAATGCTCTAGTTGAGTTTGGCACTCAAGCTGGGACTAGCAATTAGATACAGCTCAGTGGATTCCTCTGAGGACAGACTTAAGGAGTCGTGTTTAGCTTGCAGACAAAATGATTAGGAGGCAATATTCATCTTCAAATGTTTTAACTGGTGCCATAAATATAATGCAGCAAATTTGTTTTCTGATTTTTTTTCTATAGGGTAAATCATAAGTAAATATTCAAGATAAATAAGTAAACGGGATTTTACCCACACCAAAAATGATAGTACCAGTTATTCAACAATAGAACAGACTGTCACTTTACATGGTTGACTCACAGTTGTCTGCAGTTCTAAGACAAAGGCTAGATACCCACCTAACCAAGGATGACAGAGCTATAGAATTCCTGCAGAGGCAAGAAGCTGGACTAAGACCACTATCACATGACCGAAAAATGGGGTTGATATTAAAGTGCATTTCTTCTCCGCTACAGGCCATGTGGTATAAGATGCACACTTCCCATCCCCATGATAGCAATTTAATGAGCCACACTTTATGTGCCCCCACTACCCAAAAGCTCATCAAACGGACAGCAGTTTAATGAGCTGAATTTTATGTGCCCCCATTGCCGAAAAGCACATCAAAGCGCACTTTTTTAGCAGCCAGTACAGGAGCCGAAAGGGATGTCCTGTGTGGCTGCAGTGAGGAGGGTGTGCGGGCAGGGAGAGGGAAGGAGGTGGGGGAAGTGTGTGTGTGTCAATATGCCTCTCTCCTCCTCCCCCTTGCCTTGGTGCCTGGCGGTGGCATCCGCTGCAGGAGGTGGCTTGCTGTTCCTCAGAGTGCCAATGCGCTTCAGGACATCTAATGGAGGAAGGGTGGTGGTGGTGGTGGTGGTAGATCAAACAATGGTGGGTGTCCCCGCGTCCCCTGCCTGGCTCTCTGCCCACATGATGTTCGGCTCAGGCGAGCTGGCGTTTCTTTTTGGCGAGGTGGGAGGTGGCAAGTATGTTGGCAGAGAGCCAGGTGGGGGATGCAGGGTCACCTGCCAAAAAGAAATGCAAACTCACCTCAGGGTTGCCCGACCTGAGCCAACTCTTTGGCCAGCGGTCACCAATCACCCAGACAAGGCTTGCTACAAACTCCTCCCATCTCCCTCGACTGCACGCACACACTCACATACGCCTCAGGTTTTATTTTATTTTATTTTATTTTGTAGTGAAGGCTTCAGGAGGTGGGTGGGTCAGTTTGCCTGCCAGGCAAGAAAGGCTGAGACTTGGCGATCCTTGCTGGGGGGGAGATGGAAGCTTAGGACAGCAAGGGATAAGAAGTGGCTCTAATAATTACTACCCCCGGAGCCAGGAACAGAAAACACAGTGGGTCACGCTTCAGGGGACATGGTTGAGGCTTTTATTTTTTGAAACAAAGCAAAGGAACTGGTACATCCACAGAAGTCAAAATATGAATGGGAGACAGAGTCTCGGGATATATAAAAGTAGAAAAGACCTTTATTGTCATCCAGAGCTTTTTAAGGATGAATTAAGAGAGAATAAAAGTCTTTTCTACTTTTATACATCCTGAGACTCCATCTCCCATTCATATGTTGATTTTGATTTTTTTTTGAACCAGCTCTTGGTGGGGACAAGATTTTTGGATGCATTTTTAAAGAAACAAAAGCTATTTTTAAGGGTCATATGATAAGAGGTATAAATTACCTTTGAGCTACCTTCCAAATGTAAATGACACGTAAAAATATCAGGACACTCTATAAATGGGGAATAGGCCCATTCTCTTAAGCTGTCGTTACAGCCACTTTCTTTCATCTCTTCAGATATGGATCATAAGCCAGTATAAGCAAATCTGTCGGGAGTCCTGCGATGGGGGTTCCTGCATGGCAGGGGGTTGGACTGGGTAGCCCTTGAGGTCTCTTCCAACTCTATGATTCTATGATTCTATGATTCTATGATACCTGAAGACAAAGGTCTTTTCCTGTTTCTGGAAAGACAGCAGAGATGGGTCAGTCCTGATCTTTAGTGGGAGGGAGTTCCAGAGTCAGGGTGCAGCAGACTGTGCTGGAGCTTTCCCTTTATCTCTTACAAGCACAAATGCAATAAAACTACCCCATATATCATAAAATATATCTTTTTAAACTCTCCTTTCTTGACCTTTAAATTACATATCAATTTATCATTTATAGCAATATTTCATACATGGTTATATCATTCGTCCATATATAATTCATGTTTGGATTTCCAATGCCTAGCTTGTATTAATCTAGCCTCTGTAAATAAATTAACGATCAACTCTCTAGTTTTGAGATCATAGTCCATCTTAACAAATATTGTTAACAAAGCAATTTCTGAATTGGACTCTATATTCCTTTCAAATATATCACTTGGTTCTTTAAAAACAGATTTCTAAATTGGCATTTATTTTATTTTATTTCACTGGTGTCAAATTCATTTTTTGTTTTATTTTCACCAACAAAGATCTAAGTATTCTCATTCTCCATATCTTAGCCCAGTGTTGGCGAACCTATGGTATGGGTGCCAAAGGTGGCACTCGGAGCCCTTTCTGTGGGCACCCGACATCGCCCCTTCACAGCCACCTGTATTCAGGGTAAATAACTGTATTGGCACTTGTTGCCTACCGCTGAGATCCCCTTAATGGCATGATTGTACAATGAAGAGACATGACCATCACAGTTTTTGGGCGTAACAAGACCACAACTTTATTTAATACAGCAAGCAGTACTCTGGCTAGGCAATTCGGTCGGATCCATCATGTCAATGGAGCACCCAATTCCTTGGGTGCTCCCAGCCACTACGGGACACCTCAGGGTACCCACACCATCGGTGTCCTGAGCCTCCACTCCACTTACAGGTTCCAGGGGGTGTCCACCCCCATCGGAGGCAAAGTCATAACTCAATGTCACTGGTCATCATAAATCATTTTGACAGGTCATAAATCACTGTCACCAGGTAATAAATCATTGTCAACAGGTCATAAATCATTTTAAGACGATCTTAGTATTCTCATTCTCCATATCTTAGCCCAGTGTTGGCGAACCTATGGTATGGGTGCCAAAGGTGGCTCTCGGAGCCCTTTCTGTGGGCACCCGACATCGCCCCTTCACAGCCACCTGTATTCAGGGTAAATGACTGTATTGGCACTTTATGAAAAATTAGTGGGTTTTGAATCACAGTTTGGGCACTCTGTCTCTAAATGGCTCACCATCACTGTCTTAGCCCAATCTTCCTCTTTTATTTCCTTTTTAATATGTTGTTTCCAGACTAAATTCAATCATTTCCCCTCACTTTTTACTTTCTCTCAATCCAAAAATATTTTATATATTTTGTTCACAAAACCTTTCACTGAATCTCCCTTCTGAGTATCTTCATACAATAGTTAAAGTTTTTCATATTCTGTATATTTTCTACATTTGTTATAATTCTTTATCCATTCATTGGTCCATTTTTCATGTTGTACTGTAAATAATTAATCCATGATATGTCCCTACATTGGAAAAGTTCTTTCATTTTTCCCCTCCAATCTCATTTTATCCATCCAATCCTTCAAGCTAGCCACTTCATTCCTATGGGGAAGTGAAAAATGAAGCAAACGAAACAGAAATTTCCATTTTGTTTTGTTTCATTTTTCTTTGATGGGTCCATTCATTATTCGTTTTGTTCCATAATGAAACAAATAACGAATAACTAAATAACAAAATCATTTTGTGCCCATCTCTATACCTGATTAATCAGTTAAACATTAGGGGTTGGATCCAGGCTAATCCTCAGATAATCCACTCAGACTAGAAGAAGAAAGTGAGATAGTGCTTTTTATATTTCCTCATTTCTACTCATTATCTGAAAAAATTGTCCAGAGAATCAGAGGAACACAGGAACAGCATGAACAATAGTACGAATACAAATACAAAATCTTTAATATGGCCGTAGATCAACATCCAAATACTATATACAAAAGCAAAGTGTTCTGGTTATATACTGCCCCATACCACTACAAGTAGTCTCTGGGCGGTTTACAATTTTAATTACAGTTTGCAGGCTACACATTGCCCCCCCAGCGAGCTGGGTACTCATTTTACCGACCTTGGAAGGATGGAAGGCGGAGTGAACCTTGAGCCTGCTACCGGGGATTGAACCCAGGTCGTGAGCACAGTTTTACCTGCAGTACAGGCATTTAACCACTGCGCCACGAGGCTAAGCAAATTACAACATACTACACTTCTCAATGGTTGCGGCCGTTAGTCAGGCAGATTTCCATCACCCAAAGCTAGCAAACAGAAACCTCTTGGTGCTGCTGTATGCTGACGATGCGGTGATACTGTCACAGACACCTATTGGTCTGAAGAGGGCGTTGCGTGTCCTGATACACTACACTCAAGAGAATAATCTTCAAATTAACTACAGGAAAACCAAGATTATGGTATTTGCAAAAAGACCAAAGCTCTACAAATGGGCAGTAAATAGCCACAAGATCGAACAAACCAAAGTCTTCAGATAGCTAGGCACTGTTTTCCAAGCAAATGGCTCTCGTAGGGTGCACGCTAACTATGTTGCCCAAGCAGGACAGAGATCAGCCTCTGCAATCATAAGTTTTTTCTACACCAAGGGTGGGCAGTATATCCCCGCAGCCTTGAAGGTATTCCAAGCCAAATCCATCAGCCAACTCCTTTACGGTGCACAGTTAGGTCCCTATCCTTCTTTTACTCCTATTGAAAGGGTCCAGACAAGATTTCTGACTGAGAGCAATCCTCCAGATACCACATTGTGTCACCAATGCATGAACGAGAGTGCCAATCCCCTCCTTCCTTCAGGAGAATCCAGGTCTAGAGATGGGCAGAGGGTAGACTTTGGGTTTGGTTTCATTCATGTGTTTTCAGGGCCTCCTTTTTCAGTTTCAGAGTCTTTATGCTAGCAGGCCTCTTGGTAAACCTGGGGACACTCATCTTTTTTCCTGCACATTTTCATTCAGTTCTGGACCAGGTTAACTGAAACCCAAACTACTTCATTCAAGCAGGAGTGCAGGACAACAGATGATCTACACCGAAAGCAAGCAGCACTGCAAGGCCTGAGAAAGATAAATAAATCATTGTCAGACCTATGGAAAAGGCATTTTTCATACTATTCACACCAGATCCTCAGCAGCATAAATTAAAACCACCACCACCACCACCATCAATGGTCATCAATTAGCAGAAACCAACCAGTTCAGATGGAAAGAATCATCTTGCCGAGTCATCAC
Source organism: Phrynocephalus forsythii (assembly GCA_029282475.1). Classification (NCBI taxonomy): domain Eukaryota; kingdom Metazoa; phylum Chordata; class Lepidosauria; order Squamata; family Agamidae; genus Phrynocephalus; species Phrynocephalus forsythii. The sequence continues at coordinate 152,975,446 of JAPFRF010000002.1, forward strand.
ATCAGATCATATATACATCAGCACTATCCTAATTTTGTCACATCTTAATAAATGGCAACCATCATCCTCACCAGTATCGCAATCCTCAAAGCATCCTTTTGAGCACAAGAGAGGATGCAGCAGGGTGGCCTCAGAAATAGGTGAGATGGCCATCTGCCTCTCAAGGCATAAGACATCTTCTCACAACCACATGTCAAAAAGAGAGTCACACTTCTTAAATCTCTCTCTCTCTCTCTCTCTCTCTCTCTCTCTCTGTGTGTGTGTGTGTGTGTGTGTGTGTGTGTGTGTGTGTGTGTGTGTGTGTGTGTGTGTGTGTGTGTGTGTGTGTGTGTGTGTGTGCATGTGTGAGGCACAGGGAACAATGAGACAAAGAAGGAGCAGTGGAACTAGCAGTGGGACCTTTTTCTGTGTAGTAGCTGTGAGTTTTAAAACAAGAGGAAAACCAAAAGCCTAAAGTGTTCTATCTTCAGAGAAGAAAATAAGAATGTTTGAGGCCTACTTTATCTCAACAGGGAATGGGAGGGACAGTGATTGGGGTGGTTTGTGGAACCTAAGTTTCCTGCAGTCGGATCTTCTTAGCTTTGCATTGTGGGGCAGGGTGTGGGTACTTTAGTGTGCCCAGTATAGAGTACTGAATAGAGCAGTGGTTCTCTTCTCAGCCTTGGGTCCCCAGATGTTCTTGGACGACAACTCTGAGAAGTCCTGGCCAAAAAAGCTAGTGGTGAAGGCTTCTGGGGATTTTACTCCAAGTACATTCTGGGGACCAAAGGTTGGGAATCACCAGGAAAAGGATGCAGGACATCTGGGTTCAGCCATGGGAACCCATGCTGGTGGCAGCGGGGAAACCTTAAATACCTAATTTACCTTGAAAGCCCTATTAGAGTTGGTATAAGTCAATTTCGACTTGATAGCACATAAATAAAAAGAGTGTACCTTTTTAAGGCAAATATTTTGGCTTTGGCTTTTTCTCCAAATATGCCTCAGGAGGGTCGGAAAAATTCTTAAGGATGACTCACACCCCGGTCAGCACTTTTTTACCTTGTTACCATCAGGCAGAATAGCCCCATCTAGTTTTTATCCATGGGCTTCAGACTGCTGAATGGGAAATAATCCCAGGACAAGATGATGATGATTGAGGGTGAAGATGATGATGATGAGATGGGGGCGGGATGGTGGTGGGGGTGGGATGATGATGATGTTGTACATTGACAATGATGATGATATTATTATTAAAAATGTGTTTTCCACCTCTGCAGAATACCCATCTAATCTCTTGGGATTGATGATGATGATTGATGATGATGATGATGATGATGATGTAAAAAAATACCACATCAACAGTATAGTACTGTAACTTTTCCCCATCCGTACTCCCATAGGAAAAAAAATGTTTAAAAATCCAACCCCAAACCTATACATAGAATAAGGGTTGGTGAGACTAATTCCCTCACGACTTTGAAGACTTCTAAAAGTAATCCACAATGGAGATACAGCAGTGAGCAAATCCAAAACGAAGATCAGAGAAGCTGTCACGGTGGTGGAGGCACACAAACAAGACAAACACCAGAAGGTAGGAAGAACACCCACTGCTGTTTTCCAGAGCTTTTTAAAGACCCAAACACCCCCCCTTCCAGGATGTTATATGAATCCTAATTGACAGCTGTCAGCTCTGCTCATGAGAGCTGTTACACTATTTGTTGGAGTATCAGTGAGGGGCTTTTCCTTACAAGGGTCAGACAAAGGAACTCAGAAAGAGGAGATCTGTAAGAAATCTGTGAGTTACAGACCCTTTTCTTTCAGAATACCAGATCTTACAAATTTTAGGTGCTCTCCCTTGTACAGCTATGAAAGGTTCCAAAACCAAAATATGAGTATGTGTCTCTCTGTCTGTCTGTCTGTCCATCCATCTGTCTGTCTGTGTCTGTGCATCCATTTGAAATGCTCCTCATACCCCCCAGCTCTCTCCAGTCTCTCTGGGTGCTGATACTGTGCAGACTCAGTTCATGGTGCGTGCGTGTCTGTGTGTGTGTTAAAACGCACGTGCACCTTTTTCCCCCTTTTATATTTCCCATCTTCAGTTGCCAGAAGTGGCACGTTAACAGTTGCAAGTGTTAAAATGTACCAGGCACTGTCAGTAAAATGCAGCAGTGAAAGCTCAAAGCCAACCGGATCGCAAGGATGTCAGTTTGTGCATGACAACAGCCGCAATGGTTCACCACTTCCTCCAGTCCCAGAATGTCTGTTGTTGTTATGCTCTGCCAAGTGACTGACTTATGGTGACCCTATAAATTGCCACTTTCCAAGGGGCCCTGTCCTCAACTGCTCTGCACAACTCTTATAAACCTAGGCCTGTGGTTTTCTTTAGGGAGTCAGTCCATTCTTTAATTTGGTCTTCCTCTTTTCTTCCTGCCTTCCACTTTTCCCAGCATGATCATCTTTTCCAGAGAGTCCTGTCTTCTCATGAGATGTCTCAAGGCAGGGGAGGTGAGGGCTGGGAGGGGTGGAGGAGGCGGTGCTGGTGGTGTGTGGCTTTCCCCGGCCCTCACCTCCCCTGCCTTGCCATTGCTGGTCACCCCAGCAACAGGCGAACCAGCACGCCATCACTGTTTCCTCCCCCCATCCTCCCTGGCTCCCACCTCTGCCGTCTCCACCGCCACTGGGAACCAGGAACCGCTGAGAGTCAGGAAAATGGGCAAGGAGCACGGGCTGGGGAAAGCCCTACTGGAAGGCTGGGCTGAGGTGGTGGCTCCAGCCAGTCGGGGAAAGTGCCCCTGTCTGGGGCTGGCGGGGGGCTGGAAATATCTGTTTGTTACCCAAAAAGTTTGTTATCAGGGCCATTCGTTATCTGAGGTATTACTATATCTTAAATCACTGACGTTTTCTTTCACCTGTTTCCCCTCCTCCTTCATCTGAATCTGATGCAGCTTTCAGAATAATATGTTCTGCATACAGACTGAACAGATAAGGAGATAAAATGCAACCTTGTATGATGCATTCCACTATAGGAAACCATTCTTTCTCTCCATATTCTGCCCTAATGGTAGCTTCTTGTCCACCATACAAATTACACATTAGGACATTCAAGCGCTGAGGCACACTCATTTGCTTCAGAACAACCCATCGTTACTCATTTACACAGCCAAATGCTTTAGTGAATAAATACTGTAGTCTACAAATCACAGAATGAGCTTCTGAAGTTCTTTGGTGCTCTCCAGTAGCCAGCATATATGTGCAATATGATGTTCAGTGCCACCTCCTTTTCAGAATCCAGCATCAGGCATCTATTGCTCCATATAAGGTAAAAGCCTCTGTTGAAACACCTTGAGTATCACATTATATATATAGCCAAATTCACTACAATACTGGGTTAAAACCAAAATACAACAAGGTTAAAATTCAAGCATAATTTCAATATTTAAAGGGCGTTAGGGTTTGGAGTAAAACCCACATTGTAACTAACAATTGTATAGTAAGTGATGTAAGGGCTAAAGAGCAGATGAGCTCTGTGGGCTAATGAGAGCTCAGCTGATAGTGGTTATGTAATCAACTCTGTATAAAATAAACCAAAAATGTAGTGGTTCTTTGGCAGCAACCTGTGACGATAACAACATGCTGTCTGGCTGCCAGGTTGTATATATTTATTACGGAGGCTGTTACTCTGGTGGATTGTTTATTATACTTCTTTTTACTTACTCCAAACAGTTGTGTGCTTTTGTACACTGCTCTGCAACAAACAATAACAAAGGGCATTTCAATTAATCATGTGAGCCATCAGCTACTCCTTCCATTACTTCTAGCAGCTGATAAGAATCTTCTCGCTCTAGTGCTGCACTTCTTTATTAGTCAGGCACCTTTAAAACATGCACATATGGATACACATGAAAATAATCGATAAAATGGTATGACAGTTGACAAGGATTACATCTAATAGGTATTAAAGGTCTTACTATTGTTTGGTCCACTTATCCCCCACAGAGCAAATAATGAGACACATTAAATTCAAAAAAGTTTTATTAAACTTTAAATAGAAAACAAATATTCCACATTAAGCAGTCTGTACTGAAGAATGTCCCTATACTTGTTACACCATCCCTAAAGCTGGATGGTATGCATGAAGGTAAGACACTTCATTTCAACAGCCATGAGAGATTAAAACTGTCATTTCTTATCTGTTTAACCAACAGACCTTTCAGAAAGGAGGGGCATAAAAGAATGTTAGTATAGACCAGGGCTGTTCAACTTTGAACAGGTCAAGTTCTACTTTTTCCGGCCCAAAGTGCCTGAGGGCTACTACACTAAAACCTCTACTTACGAATTTTATCTGTTCTGAGCACATGCTCATAACTAAAAACTTTTGTAAGTAGAGCAGCGGTTTCCCATAGGAATGCATTGAAAATCAATTAATCCATTCTGGAGGGAACAGATTTCAATGTGCCATGGCCCTTGAACTGCCCTGCTTGGCTGAGACAGTGGGCAGGTAGACCCAGAACTTTGCTGGGGCAGTGGTGGTCCTTCAGATGGGGGAGGGAGGGGTGGAGATCTTATCCCCTCACTTTTTTTATTGATGGCTGGTGGACTACCTTTGAACCCTTCATGGGCTACCAGTAGCCCGCGGTCTACCCTTTGGGCAGGCCTGGTATAGACAGACCAATAGTAAGTCAGATTAGGGTGACTGACATACCACTTTCTGATACTATTGCTCTGCATATCCTAACACCACTTCTCAAATCAATGTGTGTTTCAGAATCAATTAGATTCAATTTTCTCCTCAAATACTGAAATCTACCTTTAGCCAGAGGTTTCATCAAAATATCAGCAATCATGTCCTTAGTAGGACAATACCTCCATTGCATCAATCCTTCAGTTTGCATCTCTCTTATAATATGATGTTTGACATCAATATGCTTTATATGTCCACTTGTCATTTCTGATAATGATAGTCTGATGCAATTTTGAGCATCCTCATACAGTATAATTGGAGTAGGCTCATCTCCTTTGAGCTCTGCAAGCAAAAGCTTGAGCCATACAATTTCATCACAAACTGCTGAGATGTACTCTGCTTCTGCAGATGAGCAAGCTATACTATCTTGCTTGTGGCTAATCCCCTTTATAGGACCACCCCCATAGAAAAATACATATCCACTAGTATATTTATGATCAGATATGTCTTCTGCCCAATCTGCATCAGTAAAACCCACTAATATAGGAGTTACTGTTGATGGTAATTTAAGTTTAATTTGTGCAGTACACCTTAAATACTTCAACACCCTCTTAATCCGATTCCAGTTTCTTTGAGTAGGTGAACTGGTTCTTCGGCAAAGAATGCCCACTGCCATCGCAATATCTGGTCTTGTTGTTGTAGCCAGATATAACAGTTTCCCGATAACTTCTCTCTATCCATGGTTGTTGGGCAAGAGTTCACTCAGTTTTTTTCTGTTTATGAAAACCAGTTTCCATAGAATTATGTACAGGATTAGCATCCTGCATTCTGAGATTTTCAACCAAGTCTAGAATCTTTTGTTTTTGACTCAAGAAAACTTCCATCTTCTTCTCTGTCTATTTGTATTCCCAAATAATAGCTGACTTGTCCAAGTTGCTTTATTTCCACTTCTTTGTTGAGATTAGAAACAATCTCTTTGATGCTTCTCTGATCTTCACAACAAAGCATCAGATCATCCACATACATTAGGATGCACACAAATCTGTCATTTTTGTTTCTTATGTAGAGACAGGGATCTGCTTTGCTTTTGATAAATCCTTGATTTAATAATATTTTGTTAAGTTTTTCATTCCAAGCTCTTGCAGCTTGTTTCAAACCATAGATCCCCTTCTGAAGTTTACACACTAGATCCTTCTTCTTGGGATCTGTGAATCCAGGAGGTTTTTGCATGTTTAATTTCTCCTCAATTTCTCCATGCAAAAATGCAGTTTTCACTTCTAAATGTTCAACACGCATTTTCTTGGAAGCAGCTAAACTTAGAAGTACCCTAATTGTTGTGTGCTTGACAAATGGAGCAAAAGTTTCATCATAGTCTTCTCCATACTTATGTGAATAACCTTTTGCTACAAGCCTAGTGTTTTATATTTATACATGTCCATTTTCATCTTGCTTGGCTTTAAAGACCCATTTACAGTCTATGGCCTTCTTACCTACTGGTAATTTTGCAAGAGTCCATGTTTTTTTTTTTTTAGTGCACTAATTTCCTCCTGTGTTGCTGCTTTCCATCTGTTTGCTTCTGCTGTGGGTAGCTGCTGGACTACATCCCATGATGCAGGCTACTTTGTTTGTGACACCCCTGTGAGGTGGGACATTTGGTTTGCTGCATCTACCTTATTTGGTCTTGATTAACATCTTGGGACTGGATCTGGATTTGGCCTTGACTCTGGAATTTCTCCTGTTATTTCACCCTCATCTTGTGCACCAGTCATTCCATAATCTGACTCTGGTGGAGTTACAATTTGAGCTGGTGTGGTTGCTTCCAGCCCTTCCCAATGGGAAGGAGCAAAGTCAATTGAGGCAGCCTCCTAACCTTTCTTCTTTCTAAGGGGCTGGACATCAGGGACAGATTACAAGGAGTGGACTCACCCATGGTCTCAAAGATGAAAAAGACCCATCTTGTTTGTAGGAGCCCTGTGGCACAGTGATTAAATGCCTGTACTGCAGGTAAAACTGTGCTCACGGCCTGGGGTTCAATCCCAGGTAGCAGGTTCAAGGTTCACTCAGCCTTCCATCCTTCTGAGATTGGTAAAATGAGTACCCAGCTTGCTGGGGGGGGGCAATGTGTAGCCTGCAAACTGTAATTAAAACTGTAAACTGCCCAGAGACTACTTGAAGTGGTATGTGGCAGTATATAAGCAGAACACTTTGCTTTGCTTTGCTTTGCTTTAAGAATTATGATAACCTGCATCCTTTTACTTAAGGCTTCACCTGCTCCAGCCAATTTTTCAAACATGGCTTGCATTCTCAGAATATATTGGTCTAATGTTTCTGATTTTATATGCCATTTTGATTGTGTAACTTGCTTTAATAAATCAGCAATACTTTGTCCTTGATCACTTTGGTATAGTGATTTTAATTTAGTAAGCATTCCCTTGGCTGTTGTCTCATGACTGATTTGCACCAATCTTTCTTCTGTTACAGACTGAATTATGAGACTGTTTGCCTTTGCATTCTTCAATTTCGAATCTGTGCATTGTTCATGTGCTCTTTCAGATTCATCTTCTGTTAAAACCTCTAACTCACCCTGAATTTTACACAGATTTTCCAGACAAAACAACCAGTTTTCAAAATTAATTGGCTGGAACTTTGGCATGGAATATTTTATGTCAGCCATTTTCACTTCAGTTTAAAATTGATCAAGATAAACCTTAACTTCTTTCTTTTTACCTCAGTAGTACGTTAGTTGAACTGCTTGGCACTTAATATTAGAGACTCTGTCAGGTCAGCAGTGTAAGAGTAATCAGATCTTAAGCAAAGAACCATCTAACTCTGCTGCCATGTTAGAGGTCTTACTATTGCTTGGTCCAATTACACATACAACCCGAGCAAAAAAATGAGACACATTAAAGTCAAAAAAGGTTTATTAAATTTAAAATAGAAAACAAATATTCCACATTAAACAGTCTGTATTGAAGAATGTCCCTATACTTGTTACACCATACCTTAAAGCTGGATGGTATGCATGAAGGTAAGACTCTCCACAGCAACAGCCATGAGGAGAGATTAAAACTGTCATTTCTTGTCTGTTTAACCAACAGACCTTTCAGAAAGGAGGGGCATAAAATACTGTTAGTACAGACAGACCAACAGTAAGTCAGATCAGGGTGATTGACATACCACATTCTGAGACTATTGATCTGCATACTCTAACAATAGGTAAGCATGTACTTATCCACTCCTTAGCCTACCCAGTAACTCCAGTACTTCCTATTCTATCTTTGTTTTTAGTTTGAAGAGTGGATCACAAATGATACCCTCTCTTGTCTTCCCACTCTTTCCTCTTGGTGGAACTGCTGCCTTCTTATGCCCCTTGTTGGCTCTACCCTTTTTGGCATTTTATGTTGAGTAGTATCACTTGGATCTAGAAGTTTTAAAGGTTCTTAAAATGGCTGGGGATTTGAAAAGCTATCAGCTACCACCTGAAGAATGTGAAAAGAGCTGCCGGTGGTGCCAAAGTAGGCCAGTCCTTTCAGCCATCCTCAGACTATGGCCCTTCAAAAGTATTGGGCTACAATTCTCATCATTCACAGACAGCTGAAAATAATAAAGTGATCATCCAACATATCTGGAAGGCCTGGTCATAGTTTAGCAGGTCTGGTCATAGTTAGTGAGGACAAGGCTGCTGACAAGCAGGGCACAGCCTCCTTTTACTCAGTATCTTTTTCAACCTCGTTTTTCTTTCCAAAAGACATTTGGAAATCTTTTTAAGTCTTTTCCAGACACTGTACAGACACCTGCTTCCTCTCTCCCTCAGATACTGTGCCTGCTGTGAGCTGGGTCATAAATATGCATTTACATGACGGCAGTGCTGATAACAGATATGAAGCAAATAGAAAATCTCACATTCAACAAGAGACGACTTTTCATCAGCCTATATGTCTTGCTCTCAAATTCATTTCTTTCCACTGGATACAATCTAATACAGTGCAAGAGCAGACCAGCTGCTTCTGTGGTAGAACCTGCTGAAATATACATGGCCACCACCTGGGGTGAGGATAAAACCTCAAAATGGAGAATAAATAACTTATTGTAAAGAACCAGCCCTCCAATTGTTATTCACAGTAATAGAAAAAGAACTCCTGCTTTATAATTTAGGGACTCCATCGGGTTCACATCTTTACAATGCACTGAAGTCATATATCAGATACAAGGAAGAATCAGCATTTACTTTTCCATTAGAAAAGAGGACAAGGAGAAAAGGCGATTTGCAATATAAATACAAGCTATATCAGGGTAAATACCAGGCAAGTCCCTTAAGATCAAAAGAGCCACACACAGTATTGCACAAATGAATACACAGATTTAATTTCATAGGAAAATTCACAGGAAAAAAGTTTATGGAAATCAGCTGACTGGAAGGGAACAGAGTTCTTAAACAAGAGAGGGGGAAAATGAGCTAGTAAAATAATCTACTAAAAGCCTGAGGGTCAAACAGGCACAAAACATCAACATGAGAACAGATTTCTGCTTCTGGCCCCAAGCCAGCCAGCGAACGAATTCCTAATGGAGATGATGTCTTCTTCCTCTTATTCTAAGCAAGGCAAGACCCTCAACATTAATCATCAGCAGGGTCTTAACAACAACTCCATGGGCCGGTAAGGGAGCTAACAGCAAGCTGAGCACTTTGTCCTCTTGGCAAGGAGGCAGGGTAGTGAGGAATCAAACACCACAATATCACAGCAAGTGGAAATAGGGTAGCAAGGAAATACGTATGTTGGGAACAGCCCCGCCAAAAGAGAGAGAGAGAGAGAAGACATTTTTAAAAAGGCAGAAGAGATATTTGAAGATGCCTGCAGTAAGCTGACATTTAGACACTGTGTTTCATTTTTCAGAACAGATGGCTATTAGGTGAAAGGCATGGAATCAGACAGTTTTCACTAGCTAGCAGTGGGGTTCTTGTTATATTCTATTACTTGTTCCTCATGTGCGAGCATTGGAGAGGGAGAGAGAGAGAGAGAGAGAGAGAATTTGTCCCCTGAACCTTTATAGTGCCAGAAGCAATATCACTGCCTGAGACCTACCCTACTCTTGAAATACTCTTCCACACCTATTGGGACAGAGCTAACATTTTCAAAGTTGCAAAAGGATCTGCCTGTAGCATCTTCCACACCTTTAATTGCAACACAGCAAGAAAGTGGAAGGATGGTTCCCCAAGGCACCCTGTTCTTTGACAATCAAAGGATAAGAAAGCATGGTGAGGACTGCTGACTTAACATTCCTTTTAGATACCATGCAGGGGTCAGCACAGCTATGACAGAGTGGATCCCACAGTTCAGTTATATTATCAGACATAACCAGCGTTATTTTGCAATTACAGCTTAAGATTCCACATCATGTTCCCATTTATTTTAATCACAACCATGGGCAGGTCATGAATTGTGAACAAGTAGTGGGTAGGGGAGAACATTCACGGTATATTCATGAAGTTCCCAAAAATATTTGGCTGGAAATAACACATTGGACTAAATTAACTATGAGATACCCAGTAATGGATAGCATTGGTGGCAAACCTTTGGCACTCCAGATGTTTTGGACCACAACTCCCAGAATTCTAAGCCTGTATTGCCAATGACAAAGGACTGTAGGATTTGTGGTCCAAAACATCTGGAGTGCCAAACATTTGCCACTACTGCAACAGAGTGATGGAATAGGACAGTGGTGGCGGACCTTTGACACTCCAGATGTTTTGGACCACAACTCCCAGAGTCCTTTGTCATTGGCAATACAGGCTTAGAATTCTGGAAGTTGTGTTCAAAAACATCTGGAGTGCTGAAGGTTCGCCACCACTCAACTAGGAGGAAGCCTGTGTTCTAATTTCCAGTCTGCCATGGAAACTTACAGGAGGTGTGAGATGGGTTCAGACACTCCATAAATATCTGACCTTGAAAGCACTATAAGCCAACTTAACAACAGATTGACCATACAGTGCTATGCATCAATCAGGAGGAGGAACCCATGGTGTGCAGATATTATATTAGAGCACAACTCCCATCATCCCTGGCCATTAGCCACAGTCACAAGGGGTGAGGGGAGTAGGAGAAGCCCAAGTATGTTGAAATGTCATTCATATCACTGTGAGCAGTAAGCGAAAGTGAAGGTGCTTTTAATCCAATTACTTCTGGAAAGTAACGGGATAGGAGGTGTTTGAGTACATTGTGAGGTTTGCTTACTGTGCATTCTTGTCACTTTATGCTCAAAATTATGTATCTTCCTGTTCAATAGGACTGAACTAATGGATTGCACTCTTAATTGAGTGAATTTATCAATCAATAGATATTTTAACCAGCTTTTATGTAAGACCATCTGTGGTAGAGGGGCTTAGTTATGACATTTTGCTGTTTCAGAAGCTAAATTGTGGTCACCTTAATTAATGACAGCATACTCATGACTTCATTGTATCACTAAAAATATCTCCAAATTATACATATTACAGTATTTAGCTTGAAATATCTCTCACGCAGATAAAATAATGCTAAGATGTGTCCTAACCTTAAAAATTAATTAAGCATAGGCAGCATATTCTATCCATGCAGGCAACATTTCATGTATCTGATGAAACAGATAATGTCTACAGAATGTTGAAGCCCAAATAAAACATTTCAGTATTTACAGTGTAGAAAGTTCTTTTTTTTCTGCAACAAATCTATATGGTTATCTTGCTCTCCCCTTCCCTGGGGTCATGCTGGCTATAATTTTAAAAAATTAACTTCTCCAGGATCTGTACATCCTGGAATTAGTTAAAATATTATGAGTGCTATGAAAGTATCTGTGTTGAATAAAAATGATGGGTTCCTTTCACACCTAAGCGTAAGGAAATGTTTGCTTGTTTGCTTGTTTTCTACCCCACCTGACTAACGACAAGTCACTACTCTAATTAAGAGCAAAAGAGAACTTAAAAACAGAAAAAGAAAGCCCCATACCATCTACATCTAAAGGACACCAAGCTAGTTCCCAAGATGGTGGAAACAGTAGCGTCACTTAAACACTAAACAAAACAGAGTCACATGATTAAATAATTAATCAAATTGAATTAAATAAGAAGAAGGGTTTCAAAGTCCCTAGTTTAAAAAAACATGTTTTTAATTGTTTTCTAGACCTGGTGAGGGCCCGACACACCTCCACAGTAAAGAATTCTACATCAAGGTGGCCCACCACTGAGAAGGTCTGGTCCCTAGTTATAGTCTTCCAGACCCCCTTTGAAGTGGCCACCCACAACATTAAAGATTGGGAAGTACAAGTAGGATAGGAGGGGATGCACTCTGTCAGGTAGGAAGGTTCCAACCATTCAGAGCTTTGTATGTCAACATTAGCATCAACATTAGGTTGGCCCAGAAGCATACCAGCAGCAGGTGCAAACAGACAAGCATAAGGGAGAAGTGATTGTATTTTGATGTTCCAGAGACAAGTCTGACTGTTGTACTTTGCATTTGCTGTAGCTTCCAAACTGGCAGCCCTACATGGAGAGCATTCCAATAATAAATCTTTGAGGTTACCAACATGGGAACCAGAGTTGTTCGCGAAGTCCTGTTGAAATAAGAGTGTATGTATGCACAAGTCGAAAAAAAGCAGACCTGGACATGGCTGAGATCTGATTCCCCATCAAGAAGGCCAGAAGCAGACATCAATTACAAATACTGTGAAATGACTTAAGTTACCTGATCAGAAATTCCCCCACATGGCCGTGCAGCCTACAGACTTACTTTGGGCTGGTATTCTCTCTCAGCCTTCCCTACTTGGCAGGGCTGTTAAAATAACAAAGATACTGTAACAGAAGTAGGGAGAACCATTTATGCAACCACAGGATCCTTTCAGGAAAGATGGGATAAACATGTAGTGAATCATGAACCACTTTGAAGTTCTTCCCAGGATCCTACTTCCCATTTACTGGATTATCTGAAAAGTCACAGTGTGAACTGCACTGTGTGCAAAATACTACTTATACTGTCCTGCACCTATTTCTGCTATCCTAACAGCACTCGTCTGACTTCCAGGATCAAGGATATACTGTCTGGATGCCAACTATGTCTATATACAACTCATTTCATCCCAAGGTTACCGGGAAGAAACAAAGCAACCTGTGAATGGATAGTGCCCACAGGTTCTGTCCTAACCTGCAATTTGGGTCTTTAGGTGTCAGATCTCATTCAGCAGAGAGAGAAAAATTACAAACCTCATGTGACATTTGATAATCTTAGCTGCCCATTCCTTCATAGCTGGGTAAAGGCATGTCAGTTGGCTTAATTAACCATTTTTATTTGCCCGTGGAACAACTGCAGAGGGTCTGCTGCACTTTTGTTTTTAACAAGGCAATGTGTGTCAATAGATTCCCAAAGTGTACTTTGACTTTATCAGAACTTAATATATGCAGGATCGCACAAATAATACGATGCTTCTCTGAGGCATAAACCATAGACTTCTATGCATGTATTAAATGTGGTTTTTTTTTTCCCCCCGTGTGTAACTAATGGAGTAAAGTATCAGTTTCAGAAATGGTGGGGTGGAGTATTAGGTCATATAGGCTGTTGTGAAAAGCATTATTTTTTCAGACTCTGTACAGCTTGCCATCTTTTAGCTCCTATGTCAAGGAACCGGATAGTATCCCTGAAATTTTTTCTTTGTGTCAAATCAGTGTCTTCTTTGGGAAGTAGTGTAATGTTTGCCTCTAACCAAGTTCTAGGTATTTTATTGCAGTACTTTATTACAGATTTCCTTCTTCGGTGTGCTTATTATATCTTGAAAAATCTTGTGAAATTCTGTAGGCAATCCACCCATCATTTTTTGTTGTTGTTTTTTTTAATTGCTTCTGTTATTTCCATCATTGTAATTCTCTCATTTAGTATAACTTTAAATTTGTCTGGAACTTTGGTTGGCTTTGCTTTTTCAATATACTCTGTTATTTTTCTTAGGGGGATTTCTTGTGTATCGTACAGCTTTTTTTATAGTATTCTCTAACATTTTTTTGGATTTTCTTATTTTCGTATTCTCTGTCTCCTTTCTCATCTTTCAATTTTTTTAATCTGCCTCTTTTCTTTCTCTTTTTACAGTTCATATGACAACCATCTTCAATTGAGAAGGAACGTTTTCAGCCAGGTTCCACTTTTCTCATCCTAAGTAGTATAAGAGGCTTTCCACATACTTCCAACAAGAAAATTTAAGTTTTATATGATACCCATTGAGATACCATCCTGAAATTTGGAGTGGTTGGCTACAAGATATGTATCTTTAAGTGTGATTTTTTGAACATTTTAAAAATTAAGTTTTTCCAAAAATTCAAATTTTATATTTCTTTAAATCTGTACATTTTTTTGAAAATGTACAATTGCAGCATGTTGTATATAAAATGAAAGCCCTATTCACAAGCTTTAAAATGACACCTGTCCCAGGTCTATAGCTATCACAGGTATCTCTTCAATGACATTTGAAACTCCGTTGGGTAGTGAATTTTGGCATTTATTTATTTATTTATTTATTTATTTATTTATTTATTTATTTATTTATTTATTTATTTGCAATTTTGAAAATGCAATATCTCAGAAATGGGTGGACCAAAAAATCTGACAAAAATAATTTTAAACATCTCATGGTAAGGTACAAATGTACCAAAATGAACCAAACCCATGACATCAAGGTTCCATGCATTGGTTGGTTTGACATGGAATGGCCACTAGAGATGTACAGCTCTCTGGTTTGGAACCACAACTCCAAAAATGTAAAGCAATATAGCAATCTGGAGAATTCCAGAAAAATCAGCATCACTTTTGTTTACCCCACTGAAATGACTCTGGCAGGGCAATGAAATAAATGGCAGCAATCTCAATTTGAAAATATAAATAAAAAGGTGAATGCATAAAACACAAACATTCAGTTGGTTTAGAACTATGGCTTAAATGTTTCTAACCAAAGCCACTAAAGAAAAACTTTAAAATATATTTTGACAGCAGGCCAGAAATAGGACATGAGCCAAATTGGCTAGCTGTATTATACTAACTAGGCCGTCAAAAACTGAAAGAGGATGGGGAAGGGTATTTTCCTAAGAATCTGTGGAAACCAGGCTGCACACCAAAAAATGAAAATATTGGAATGGATCCAGATTTCGTCATGCTTAGAAACAGCACTGAAATCATTTGATTTAATTTAATTAATTTAATTTAATTTAATTTAATTTAATCAATACCAACTCCACCACCAATGATTTCAGTGGGTGTCTTCTAACCATGACTAAGTCTAGATCCAACCTTTTTGAGTTCTTTGTATTGGGAGTATTTACAGTGCAGTGGATCTGCCACTGTTGGATACTGGATCTGTCTGCAAATTCAAGATCAAACATTCATCTCCCCCAGGTGTCCTCTAGCTTACCTGGTGCTTGTGAAAGATCTCTTCAAGAGTTGAAGCTCAATTCAAGGGATTTTTCCTTCCCAGCATTACTTCCGATGGGTAGTGCTTCCGACACAGATCTTTCTTCCCACAGTACAGTATCTAATGAAAGCAGAAGCATCCATATTATTGAATAGTTCATAAAGCGGATCTTTATTTTTTACCATTCTTTCTTCCCTTTTGACAGAAAGCATAGCTCTACTTTCTTTCATTTATGAACATTTTTCTCAAATGAGGCATGAATAATTAAAATCTAACTCCACTTGGCCTTTTATTTTCCTTAATTGAAGAAATTAAAGATGCATGTACTAAGGATGTATGCACTCACACTTCAAGGACAGCATATGAAAATATATACATTATTTTATTCAAATAGCATGCTTTAACAGTAAGGTGCATTTTTTACAAAACCAATTCCCTATCGAGTGTGGCAAATTAAAGCAGTTTTATCAGACTAGATATAGCAGAACAGAACTGTTCGAGGCAGGGCACACCAACTGCCTACATAAACAGAGTTAAGCAAAATATAATAATCTGGACAATCTCTACCTTTTTGAATAGCTTGGAGTTAAGTGTCATCAGCAACCCCCGTTTGGAGTGATCCCCAAATGTCCTATCATTAAGAGACCTTCTCAGCTTTATGTCTTCCTTTATAGAGTTAATCAGCTTCACATTTGGTTTTCCTCTTTCCCTCAGCATTCAACTTTTCCTAACATTATGAACATTTTCAGCAAGCCTTATCTTCTTCTGAAGGAGACTGGTGGCACAATGGTACACTGCAGTACTGCAATCAAGATTCCACTCACAACATAGCTTCAATCCTGGGCGACTCAGATAGCCACCTCAAGGCTGACTCAGCCTTCCATCCTTTAAGGTTGGTAAACTGAGCACCCAGCTCAGTGATGGAAAGGGTATGCACAGACTGCATAACTAAAGTGTAAACCTCCCAGAGAGGTCTTTAAGTACTATAGGGTGGTATACAAGCAGTTCACTTTGTGTTTTGATATACCCAAACTATGGCAGCCTCAGTATCATGGTGTTTGCCTCTGGAGAGAGTTGGGCTTCACTTCATCTATTTATTTATTTTGAATATTTTAACCCCACCTTTCTTCTTAGAAAAGACTCCAAGGTCTCTTACTATAATATACAGCCCAGAACATTTAAGACATATTCAAGACATATTCAAGGTAAGAACAGGGAATTAGAAGAGGCATCTTAGAACATTAAAAGGTAACATTAAAGCTACCAATAGCATGCCAAAAGGGAAAAAAATCCATTATGAGGGGTGGAAACTAACATGAAAAACACTTGTGTTCTTTTGAAATCAGTCAAAGCAATTGTGCATGGTAGTAACATAGTAGGTAGTCGCTCATTCAGGGAAAGCTTGCCTGAAAAGGAAGGTCTTTGCCTGCTTCTGGAAAGACAGCAAAGATGGGGCAGTCCTGGCCTTCAGCGGGAGGGCCCTTTCATGTGTTCCTATGAGATGAACCTGTGAAGGTGTCAGGATGGAGAGAAAGGCCTCTCCTGATGACCTTAGCACCCGAGCCAGTTCATACTGTGAGATTCGGTCTTTGAGGTAGCTTGGGCCCAGGCCGTTTCGTGCCTTGTATGTTAAGGTCAGCATACCCTTGCCCATCTTGGCTAATAAAAACTGCCAGCGGGAGTATGGCCGAATGGGCTGCCCTTATTGCCACCGCCTCCTTCAGTGAGGGGGTTTTTCCCTCTTGTCTGAAAGAGACGGTGGTAAAGCCCATTCTTAAGAAACCTGGCCTTGCGTCGGACGATTTGGCGAATTATCGTCCGATTGCTAATGTCCCATTTATGGGCAAGGTAATCGAGAGGGTGGCTGCGGTCCAGCTGCAGACATACCTGGAGGATCGGCAGTGCCTCGATCCATGCCAGTCGGGGTTCAGGCCCCGTCGGGGGACCGAAACAGCTTTGGTCGCGCTGCAAGATGACCTACTTCGGGCGGCCGACAGGGGTTGCTCTACCCTGTTGGTTCTCCTGGACCTGTCAGCGACCTTTGATACCGTCGACCACGGTATCCTGCTGGACCGGCTCTCTGAGGTTGGGATCGGGGGGCACTGTTTACAGTTGGCTTTGATCCTTCCTCGGGGGCCGTCCCCAGCAGGTTCAGCATGGGGGGGGAGTTGTCTGCCCCGTGGATACTCCCTTGTGGGGTCCCACAGGGGTCGTCCCTCTCCCCCATGCTGTTCAACATCTATATTAGGCCGCTGGCTGAGGTCATTAGGAGACATGGAGTCTGCTGTCATCAGTACGCTGATGACACGCAGCTCTATGTCTCCTTTTCCACCGCTGCAGATGAGGCTGTCCGGACCCTCGATCAGTGCCTGGGCGCGGTCATGGAATGGACCAGGGCTAACAGGCTCAGACTCAACCCCGACAAGACCGAGGTTATGTTCTTTGGGACTTCCCCATCTGGCTATGCAGGCCCTTATCCCACCTTGGAGGGTGTTTCCCTCCGGCCTTCGGACTCTGTCCGGAATCTGGGCATAGTCCTGGACCCGGCACTCACCATGGAGGCCCAGGTGTCCGCTGTGTCTAGGGCTGCCTTTTTTCAGCTCCATCGAATTTCCCAGATTCGGCCAAACCTAGATGGGGACTCCCTCAGAACTGTGGTGCAAGCGCTGGTGATCTCGAGACTGGACTATTGTAACGCGCTCTACATGGGGTTGCCCATGACTCTCCTTCGGCGACTGCAGCGGGTCCAGAATGCGGCGGCCAGACTGGTGGTGGGTGCGTGTCGGTTCGAGCACATCACCCCAGTTCTGGCCCGCCTGCACTGGCTGCCCGTTGCGGCCCGAATCAGATTCAAGGTCCTGGTTTTGGTTTACAAAACCCTCCATGGCCTAGGACCTGACTACCTGACAGAGCGGATCGACCAGCGGTCAACATCGGACCGTCTGACTAGGTTGTTGCGGGCGCACATGCTCCGTGTGGCCACGCCCAGGGAGGCTCGGAGAACATCTACCCATACCCGAGCCTTCTCTGTGGCTGGCCCCACTATATGGAACCATCTCCCAGCAGAAGTGCACCTAGCAGAGTCCCTGCCAGCCTTCCGGAAGGCACTAAAAACCCTTCTCTTCTGGGAGGCGTTTGGTGGCTGAAGGGTTGTTGTTGTTTTTCCCTTCCCACCATCTGCAAAGCCATTCTTTACTGCCTAGTCTGGCTACTTGTGTTTAACTGTTTTTAAACTGTTTAATTGTCTATGTAAAAGTTGTTATTAGTATTTCTTATGCTGTGAACTGCCCGGAGTTCCTTCGGGAAGACGGGCGGTATATAAGCTCAATAAATAAATAATAAATAAATAATTTTGAATTCTGCCTGATAGCTGATTGGTAGCCAGCAGAGCTGCTTTATTAGGGGTGTAATGTGATCTCTGTAACCTGCCCCAGTCAGCAATCTGGCTGCTGCATTTTGGACCCGTTAAAGTTTCCTGAGACTTTCCATCAATAGCCTCACATAGAACACATTACAGTAGTCCAGCCCGGATGTCACTAGGACATGTGTCACAGTGGTCAGAGCAGGTTTATCAAAAAATGAGAATAACTGGCATACTAGTTTTAACTGTGCAAATTTTAAATGCTGTGACCTGGGCATCTAGGCTCAAGGATGAGTCCAGGATTACCCCCAAGCTACATACCTCTTTTTTCAATTGGGGGTAATCCCATCCAGTACAGGTTGCATCCCTATCCCTTGATTTGCTTTTTGACGGACCAGAAGCTCCTCTGTCTTGTCTGGGTTTAGTTTTAGTTTGTTCCTCTAAGACCAACTTTGGTTTTTGGGAAGTCCTAGATATCCATAAAGCTCTCCCCCAACACTCTATTAAATAAGAATCCATTTTCTTCCTGTCAGCTTTCTTCACTTCCTAGCTTTCATATCCATACACAGCAATTGAAAGTAAAGTCATATTGATGATCTTCTTGACTTTGGTCTCAAGTCACATATTCCGTAAACCTGATTATCTTCTCTAGTTCCTTCAATAGCTGCCCTCCCATCTCTCAATCTCCTTCAGATTTCTTCGCTGCTCTTTGCATTTGATGCGACAATTAAACCAAGGCGTAGGAAACTTTTAGCAATTTCTTCATTGTCAGCATTAAAGTTACACGGCTTTTCTGTTGCCATGATTCCTGTCTTCTTAATGTTCAATGGCAGTCTTCCTTTGGCACTTTCTTCCTTCAGTAAAAGTCATTTCAAGTTGTTGCTGCCCACTGCCAGTAATAGGGTGTTAAGTGTTTATTTCAAATAAACAATGTTTCTTCTACTAATTTCACTGCACCACCTTCTGAATCTAGTTCAGCTTTCTATACAGTATGTTTTGCACAAATATTCAACAGATAATGAGATATAATATACCCTTCTCTGATACCTTTGACTATGGAAAATCATTCTGTTTTCCCTCTACTTTTTCTTTCATCCCAATGGAGGAGGCACCTCTCAGTATACAGAGACTTGTGAGAAGGCAGATACTGCACCCACCCAAATAAATGTGCAATTTTTCCTTCTTTCAAAGCTTCATGAGAACTTCAGAGTGTGCATGGGGCACAAGACATGGGTAAATGCAATTTCAGTTATCTAGGAACAAAGTTCTCCTTATAGAAGCTTGAATCTTAAGCATGGTTATGACTCTCCCATATGTCTCAACCTAGCTTTGGCTTCCCCTTTTTTAGATACTGTGAAGGGTGCCACACTACAACAGAAAGGATCCATTGACTACTGAGCCACCCTTCTCTCTCAGTTAACTTGGCATGGCATGGTCAATGTGCTAGCAATTGAGAAAGCTTCCCAGGTTCCGCCTCTCCCAACACCTTACAACCACTTGCTTCTTTAATGCTCCCAGGAGAACAAGATGTGCAGGTTGTTGGCTCCTGGTTGCAAACCAACCTTGCAAAGGACAAAAACACAAAACCCACAAAAAATGTTCAACCAGCTGTCCAAGCGGTAGACATTGTCTTGAGTACCAGCAACCCATTAAGAGATATGAAAATGTTGTTGCTTTTATTGAAGAAATTTCAGAAGATTCAGTATAGAATCGGCAGCCAAGTTAATGATTCTGTAAGAACAGCAAAGGTGTGATAGTAAAACATGGCGATAGTAAAACAAAACATACTCAGAGATTCAGGCAGTCAAGAGTTATTCCTACAGGAAAACAATACAAGCTATCTAACTGAAAGCTCTAGTTGCAAAGTAAACTAGTTCCAGGGCACAAGAAGGGTTCGGCATAATAGTAGACTTGAGTTACATGCTGAAGCGAGTAAGAGAGAAGCCGCTGGGAAGCTGATGGTATGAGCTACTTAAGAGAACCCTTGTTCTGGCTAGCCATCCATGACGGGCACGCATCAACTTGTCATGCTTCATATGTGCAACCCACAACCACACCACCAACTGGCTGGCTCACTCACCATGCCCTGCTGGGGATCTTCCTTCTCCAGCCAGGAGTTCAGCCTGCCCTTCCCCACCCCCTCTGCCAGCCAGCCACTCCACAGCTGCACAGGAGGAGTCTAGATTTTACTCTCAACTCTTTCGCAGATATTGAACTTAACAGATCTCATCTGATCATAAAGACAAGATTACTGGAAGCAGAAACTCAGTCACTTACCTCTATTCTTAATTCACTCTGCTCTCCATGTTATTTTAATTTAACCCCCCCCCTTTTGGACAAGACTCATGTTATTTTCACAAGTTAGTAAACCCAAATAAGAGGTGTGCCTTTATGTTAGCTAGACTTAACATCTTTCTTTCTTCAGTTTTGTCTGGAAGATACCACAATATCCATCTTGCTCAGAGGTTTTGTAACTTTTACCACTTAGAACCCGACATAGTCTCCCACATCTTGTGTCATTGTCCAGCACACAATAAGCTATGCAAACTCTTCTTGGAGTAAATCCTCCTTGATTTCCCAGGCCCTCCTGAAGGATATACGGCAGGCATGTCCAGACTTCGGCCCTGCAGATGTTTTGGAACACAACTCCCACAGTCCTTTGTCATTGTCAGTCTAAGCTTAGAATTCTGGGAGTTGTGGTCCAAAACATCAGGAGGGCCGAAGTTTGGGCATGCCTCATATATGGGCTTTCTCCTTCAGGACAATTCTGAAATAGTCACTGCTCAGGGGGCTGAATTTCTAACAGCCATGTTTTTAAAAACAGAGCAACCTTCTGTGAACTTTAGTTAGACCACTGATGAGATTTATTTTATAATGTTCTGTGTAACTGTTTAGTCTTTATTTGCATACTTCCTTTGTTCTAATGCCATTAAAGGTTTATGGAATGGAATGGAAATGGAAACCCCATCCCACATCCTCCTCAGAGTGGTTGGTTGCTGGGGGGCTGGCTGTGCTGTTTGGATGGACTGGAACGGCACCAGATAAGGAGGGCCGTGAGGATGTACAACACATTGTGTGAATGGGCTATCTAGGCAGGGCAGTGTGTGTGTGTGTGTGTGTGTGTGTGTGTGTGTGTGTGTGTGTGTGTGTGTGTGTGTGTGTGTGTGTGTGTGTGTGTGTGTGTGTGTGCGTGTGTGTGTGTGTGTGTGTGTGTGTGTGTGTGTGTGTGTGTGTGTGTGTGTGTGTGTGTGTGTGTGTGTAACAAGTCCACGCAGTCCCTGGGGTGCTGCAGAAGATGCTTCTATGAAGCACAATCAATTGAGTCGTGCCCGTCATTGCTAGCCACCATCCCCCTCATGGGTTGATTCATTCATTTCAACCAATCGGACAGAGCATTGTCTTGTTGTACTTTCTGTGAAATAAATGCTGCTTTCTACACTACAAACATCCATCGGATGGGGCACTTCCCAATCCAAATGAACATAAAGCTTGCATGCTGGAAAGCAACAGCCAAAGTCCTGGTGAGTTTATTGCTGCATCCTAGGATTCTGCTTTTTTCTCTCTCTTGTGTCCCACCCCACCCCCAGATCTGTCTCCCACCCCTCCTGTGCAGATTTAGAGGTCCATTCTTTTAGCAGTCTGAAACAGTGCTGGCAAATGGAGACAGCTGGATAGAACCCATCAGCTGCAACACATCATGGCCTTAAAGTGGAAGATTTTGCTATCCGACAGGAAACGAGAATGCTGAAACCATGGAATCGAGCAGCAGTCTCTCCCTAATATATGACAGAGTAGCATCTTGCAAACACCATGGGGCTTGCATTCAAAAATCACTATCAGGTCGACATTGCATATGATATCAGGCAGCCCTGCGCGAAGGTGTGGAGCAATATATTTTACCCAATCCGATTAGGTTCTCATTGATCACCGTTGTTCCAAATAGATGGAGATGATGCATTGCTTGTAGCCGCCGCTTTTACTTTGATAGCCTTCCCAATGTCAGTTGTAAAGCTGCTAGGTAAATATGAATTAGATCCCCATTGTTCATCACCACCAAGGTATATAGCATATATGGAAAGATTTATATCTAGAACTGTATTGTTTTTAAAAATGCACTCAAGTTACTAAGTGACAGTGACACACTTGCCTGTTATGTGTCATTTCACAAAGTCAACTGTTTTAAAGGAAGGATACCAATGACCGAAAACACCATACATAATCCTGTCCTTATATGGCATATAAAGGGGCATGATTTTTATATAAAAAAAAGTGAACCATACGTGTCTCATCCAGGAATCTTGCCATCTTTCTAAAAGTCCACCTTCAAAATCTCACCCTTTGTTTATTTGTGCTTTAAGAATTAAGGGATAAATCATATCAACAGTTATAATCATGTGCTTTTATTTACTCTGAAATAAACATTGTCTCGTTCTTTGTCTTATGCCAGCTGCACATAGAAAAGGATGCTGGAGTTATATCTTCCTTTTTTAAAAAAATACGCCTATGAAATTAGTACCAAGCACGCTTCCCTAATCTACCTAATTGTTGTTTCCTCTGATCTTGGCAGCACTTCGGAAGTTACTTTTGAGAAGAATCATATAATCACATAACAGAGACATTCATAACTGAAGAGTGAGAGGGTAATGCATGGTGAACCAGAGCATCATCCCACTATTGCTTAGTTTATGGACAGCTTCAGTATGTTCATTCTTCTTAACAGTAATTTTCCAAGCTCTGGATCATTTTTTTCCTCTCCTTTATTGTCTATAATGTAGAATTAATTTTCTCATAAACAATGTGCTGCTTGATGTGTTTGGAAAATTATCGTTGCATCCTATTTTTTCCAGGTGTGGTTCTGTTTTACTATTTGTATTTTATTTTACTTTATTGGAAAGGAGATTTGTAGCTGTTATTGTTGTTTGTAATGCTTCCCTAGAATGTTTCTCTAACAGCTTGTGGGCAGCCAAAAACAGATGTTGGGCTCCAGAAGTGTAGTCCTTATGAAGCTAGCTTTGGTTTCCTTTCCATCGAAATCAAGTAAATGAAGGCTTCCTTGCATTTCAAAATATTTGTGTTTAGATTGTGTTTATTTACAAATGTACAGGCTGTGGATAGTTGAAGGTATGTTTTTATTACTTTAGCACAGTGGTTCCCAACCTTCCTAATGCTGTGGCCCTTTAATACAGTGCTTCATGTTGTGGTGACCCCTTGCCCTGCTTGGAAGAGGCCACAAGCCCCCTTTGGCAGGCAACTATGCCACAGGTGCCATAGAGAACTTCCCTCTGCAGGCACACTCAGCCAATCACAACTCCGGTGCCATTGACTGACATCCCCTCCAACCTATCAAGCTGTAACTCACTCTCCCCCCCTTCTTCCCCCTCCTCCTACAGACCCCCATTTGTGCCTTTTTCTTCACTGGCTCATGGTGTCCCCTGGGTGGAGATGGGCACGAAACGAACAATTTTTCATTTCTGTTTTCATTTTTTCGTTTCGTTACATAACAAAACGACAAACAAATTTTGTCTCTAAAATGGAGAGGCGGGGGCCCGAACAGAAACACTGGAAATGGGGGAGGCCGGGGACCTCCAGAAACGCCCCTCTGGTGTGTTTGATTTCGTTACTGCAATATGAGTGAATTGTTTAAAATCCTTTAAAAAATCACAAAAAAATTGAAATAAATGGTAACGAAATGGTAACGCTGGGAGAAACAAACAGCACCAAAACGAAAATGATTTTTTTCAAAAATTCACAAAAACTGTAACTCACTCTCCCCCGAAATGAAATGGACCCTCCAAACAACAAACGACAAACAAAATGCCATTTTTTTATTCGTGCCCATCTCTACCCCTGGGAAATGGTCGTTCGGCCCCCAAAGGGGTCCCGACCCCCAGGAAGGGAACCACTGGTTTAGCAGAAACCCCAAAATTTACACTTCACATATTATACTAGATCTCCAGCTGCAAAGCTAGAGGTTTCCTACCCCAGCAATGGTATATTCTATAGCTGAAACTCATCGTCCACTTTGCCTGAAACTTAACATCTAATGGTTGGGTTCCCGAAGGGGGCAACACCTGTCTGGCCTACAAAGAGAGGAAGGGAACCTGTTGATATGGGAATGCACCTGCTGAAATACAGGCAGAATGCTCGCTTTAATTCTTCTATGCTAATGAAAAATGTGTCTCTTTGAGTGGTTTTCTGTCATGCATTCGCCTGTTAGAAACCCCATCCCTCTGGCTCTTGCAATAAATAAATAAATAAATAAATAAATAAATAAATCAGCAGACTCTTCCTTTCTGAGGTTAAAAAGAAACAAAAGGAAAAAGGCCACTCCCAAGTAGAAGCACTCATGCTCCTGCTGCCGAAAAACGAGGCCTACAAAGCACTGTGTTTTACCTACAACTGAGAGAACAAGTTACCGAATCCATATTGTGTGAGCATGTTTACTGGGTAATGATTGCTCTTATTTTAAAGGGTTTTTTTCTTAAAGTCTGATTCCAGTAACTTGAACAGATGTCCCTTGCAGACACTGTCCATTGTCACTCTTTTCTGCAAATGGAGGAGACAAATACAGAGGGCAATCTGGGGAGGAGAGTTGAAAACTGCCTCAACTATAACCAGTGTCGTCCCGACTCCTTTCATCTCCAAGTAACCATCATTTCTCAAGCAGGAATTTGTCTACAGTTTCCTGGGTGCCCCCCCCCAACAGAACCTTTCCACGTCGCTGTGATAGATCAGTGTGAAATGAATTAATGTCAAATGCAGCCAGTCCTATGTAGACACAGGCAAGGGCGCTGCTGATTTTATAATCGCTTCAAGCAACAACACAATATTTTTTTGCCAGGGAAACTCAAGGCTTTGAACAGGCCCATTGAACAAAATGTAGCACACAGACGACTTCAAAATAACAGCAACTACAACAATAGCCTCAACTAATAGTTGCTTAATACAGTAATACTATTAAAAGTCCTTGCCACTGATGCTGGATCTATCCTACCTGCAGACTGTATTCACATGCTTTTGTTTTGCACTGGACGATGTGTGAAGTAGCTGTGAACATCTATCTGATGTTGTTGTAAAATTAATCTGTGCTGACTGAACAGGAATAAAATAAGCCAGGTGCTAAATCTATTTGTTAATCTTTTGAATGAAGGCGGTTGATGGGATGAGACAACATCGCTGCGGATGGATCTTTCATTACTTCTTCCATGTGGTTATGTCTTTGTGAAGCTGCTTCTTGTTCATTCATTGCTGTTATAAAGAATTTTCAGGCAAAGTAAATTGAACCTAGTATAGCTGTTGTGAGTTCTTTGGGCTGTTTGGCTGTATTCTGGAAGTTTTTCTTCCTGACCTTTTGCCAGACTCTGTGGCCGGCATCTTCAGAGGGCGAGGAGCTCAGGAAACTAGGAGTTCTCTCTGTGTTCTCCTAGTTCCCTGAGCTCCTTGCGCTCTTAAGACGCCGGCCATGGAGTTTGGTGAAACGTTAGGAAGAAAAACTTCCAGAACACAGTCAAACAGCCCAAAAAACTCACAACAGCTATCAGATCCCCAACGTGAAAATCTTTGATAATACATTGAACCTAGTGTACACTTGAAATACACTACAGATACTCAACAAATTAAATCTTTCTGAATTTTGATAAGAAAGGACTGGAAGCGACTATTTCCTTATTAGTGTGCCGATGGGAACTTAGTTATGCATCAGCATTGATACTTTCTACTGCTATTATTGATTATCATTTATTTCATGCTTGTCCCATCCTTCTTCCAATGCTTACAACATGATTCAAAAAGAAAACTAAAGCCCAACATTTATAATATTGAAGTAGCACTACACAGACTGACATAGTAACACAATAACTAAGTTTTACAAATTCATCAGGGAGAATACATACACCGGTCATTCCACTTTAACAGCCTCTGATGCAGTACTTACATCAAGAAACACATCAAGGTATGTTTTAAAATACAGTGGTACCTCTACATACGAGTGGCTCTACTTATGAGAAACTCGACTTAAGAGCAGGAAACCGTTGGTGTTTTAACTGCTGCCTTATAAATTTTAGATGCGGTCTGCTCTACTTACATTTTATTTTATTTTATTTTATTTTTATTTTTATTTTTATTTTTATGTTTTATTTGTTTTTAGATACAGCTGCTCTACTTACAAGTTGTTTGACTTATAAGCATGCATTCAGAATGGATTTTAAAATCATAAGTAGAGGCACCACTGTACATATATGAAGGATTTTGTTTTTTTTTTAAATCGACTTTTATAGAAAATGTATTACAAAATGAATTTAGAAACAATTTTGAAATATTCAGTGTGACTTCTTTTATTCATTTTTTAAATTTACATTATTTATATCCCAGCTTTCTTCCAATAAAGGATGACAAGGTAGGTTACAACTAGAGATGGGCACGACTTGAAAAAAATTTTTTTTCAAGTTGTCGTTAGTCGGGCCGGTTCCGTTTTGGGTCGTTTCCGTTTTTCGCGAAAATTCGCAAAACTTAGTCGGTTCGTTTTTTTGTTTTTTTGTTGTCATTAGTACTGGTTTTTTTGGGGGGGGAGTGGGCTCCTGGAGGCACCTCTGTGGGGTGGGTGCCTCCTCTGGCCCACTATAAAGGGAAAGCGGGCTCCTGGAGGCACCCGTGGGTGCCTCCTATCCTCACCCACTAGGAAGGGGAAGCAGGCTCCAAGAGACCCCTCAACATGGGGGTCTCCCCTCCTCGCCTGCTGCTGCAAAATGCATGCATAGCCATATGGATATGCATACCAGTTGCAGACAGTGAGACTAGTGATGGCAGTGAACCCAGAGCCATAGGTTGATGCCTAAGGCTCTCGCACCACCATGTCTCACAAAGAAGGGAATTGTACTTGCGTGTAGTGCAATGCAAGTAGATCTGGCTTAGGGTTAAGGTGGGTTAATGCAAGGACTAGGGTTAGGCTAGTGACGGGTAAGGTTACGGTGGGCTAGTGGGTTGCACCTCTGGGTGCCTCTCTGACCCACTAAGAAGACAGTCTGTGACGTATGGGTAAGTAAGGAGTCAAGGATTAGGGTTAGGGTTAAGGGGCTAGGGCAGGTTTTAGGGGGATTTTTGGCACATCCCAGAAGTCTCCATGGCCAAGTGGCCATGCAATTGGTGGGATGGCTCCAAAAATTTTCATGGTTGTCCACTGCCACATGGCTGGCCACTCGGCCAGCCCATCATTGCGCAGGTGTAAAAAAAATAAAAAAATAAAATCAATGGAGGACAAGGAGGAGAGGAGAGACATTTTGTTGCAAGAAAAAACCCACTGCTACTGTGAAAAATCTGGCAGTTTATAAATTTTCGCGTGTTTCTGTTGTGCTTGTGTGTTTTTGGACCACGATTTCAAAAACAATATTGCCTTCGCCGCCCCATTTTGGATCCCCCGCCCGCACCGCATGGCATGGCGAGTCCGGCTGCCCAGGACGGCGGGGAGGCGGGACCCCCCCTCCAGAAACCATCCCTCCGGTAGGTGCCCTGCGCCCTTAGTCAAGCAGGCATTTTTCTGCCTGCTTTTTTGGCCCGGGAATGGGTGGGGGGAGAGTTTAAAAGTTTTTTCCTGTGCCGTCTGTGCCACTTTACTTGCGCTTGATGCAGTACTTACATCAAGAAAGACTGGGTATTTTGCTGGCTGCGAGCCTGCGGCGAGTCCCACCAGAGCAGCCCAGGACGGGGGATGGGGGGGAGGACGGGGACCTCCAGAAACAACCCCTCTGGTAGGTGCTCTGAGGCACGGCAGGCATTTTTCCGCCTGCTTTTGGCCAGGAACTTTTATTTTTTTTTGTTTTTAAAAACTTTTTTCTGTTTGACCACGTGGCATCAGAATGGATCGCACAATGCAAGTAGAGGCACCACTGTACACGACAAATCAGACCAAAATTGTTGACTTTTATCGGTTTGATTCAAAAAGTCTAGATACGGATTTTGTAATTCCCGTTACGTTTCTTTTATTTATTCATTTGGGTTTTTAAACGGAAACGGGAATACCGCAAAAAGGATGACCATCTCTAGTTATAACCATTAAAAATACAATTAAGATGAATTTGAAGATTATTTTAAAATGCAGATTAAAATGATAGCATGACAGAGAGGATTTACCAGTACACATCACCCAAAACTCTATTGACTGGAATTAAACATATTACCATATACACTCGAACATAAGCTGAGTTTTTCAGCCAGAAAAAAATGCCCTCGGCTTATATTCGAGTGAAGGCAGCTGAGGGCTAGTACTGCCTGTTCTTCCCCCTCCCACAAGATGGAATACATACTGTCTATATTCAAATATAAGCTCTTGGCTTATACTCGAGTTAATGAATTTTACCATTTTTGTGGTAAAAAAACTGCCCTTGGTTTATATTTGTGTCAGCTTATATTTGAGTATATACGGTAGTTAAAGTGTTGCATAGTAAAGTATTTTACAGTATAGGATGAGTGATATAGGACTAAAAAAGCATTCTAATGTTGTGTCATCTCATACTCTCTAAATCTTAAATAACATTTTAACTATATGCCATCAGGTTTATTCCAGACTTTCCAAGGGTTTCTAGATAGAAAAGTGGTTTCCCATTCCTTTCTTCTGGGGGCTTCAGCTATGTTGTGCAATAAGGCATGGGGGGATAAAGAGATATAAAGAAAGAAATTGCCAATTAACTCTTGTCTGTAGCTTGTTTAATTGGTTCTCTTCTGGACATGCCTCTTGCATATTTGGACAGATGCACCAAAAGCTGCCTTAACAAGCTGCAAAAAAGGAATAGCTGGCAATTCCTCCTCCTTTTCTGCTGACTCCTATATCTGCAAATTCACCAGGGGAGTCCAGCTTTCCATGTGTGAATTCAGAGTGGATCCTTATCAGTTTTTTCTCCTCCTGAAAACATGTGTTCTGCCACATAGCTGCAGTCCCTTCCTATATTGCACAAATATCTCTTCCAGAGTCACACAACCTAACCCCATGCTGAAATTCAGATATGTTGAATGGACATGGGCAGGGGGGGAAATTCAGCCAAGCCAGGTGGTTTCATATTCACTATGTGACCAATTAATTGTTTTTATTCATTTATTAAAATTATTTATTTCTTCACTAACAAAATTCTAAGGCGGCATAGAGCGATAAACTTAAAATATAAATTCAAACGCCTAGCATGATTGACAACCATAAAAAAATCTCATTAAACTAAATACTGAAACTGGCAACTATTTGCTGAAAAGGCTAGGTTTTGATCAGATGCTGAAATACCATTAAGGTTTCTCTTTATCTCATTGCAATGGAAATAAATTCCAATTTATCTTTACAACAATAGCAAAAGTCTTCTGCTTGTGCTTGTGTGGTTGCAGGAGTAACTAGGAAGACTTGATCTATAGGCCAAAATGAACAGTCAAGTTCGTTATCGCTTAGCTACCACTCCAGATTTGTTAAAGGCCTAGTACAGTGGACCCTTGTATAACAAACAGTTTGTATAACATAAAATTTATACAACATAAAAAATTCCGGAGATAGGGGAAATTTGCTTAACATAATCGCCTATGCAGCGAATTTGTACAACATAAAAATGGGATCACTCTGTTTTTAATGCATTCCTATGGGAAATTTGTATAAAGAAAAATTTGCTTAAAATATTTTCATTTGGAACAAATTAATTCCTTTATACAAGGTACCACTGTACTTTATATCACTTTGAGCCTGGCCCAGTCACACTGGCAGCCAATGTGGCTCCGTTAGTAAAGCTGGAACACTAGACTCAAATGATACTATCCAAGGTATACCTAGCGTGCTCAATGAAAATCACTGCTTTTCACCCAGTACCTGGGCTTCTGGTGCCAAATATTGGGTGAGGGTATCCCCAATTTTCTCACTCCTAGACCAGGCATGTTCAAAATAAGGCCCAGGGGCCAAATGTCACCCATTTTCAAATTTTGAGTGGCCTGCGGCCTCTTTCCCCCACCGGCTTAGCCTGTCACGCATCCCTGCCAGCTGGCCCCTCCCCATACCGGATGGAGGCATCAGCTTGCAGTTTTACAGTTTGCCTGCCCTCCCTGCCTCTGTCCACCACCACCCCCAGCTACCTGCCCAGGCTTCATTGCTGCAGCATCCTCCCCACCTCCTTGCATGTTATAGAGACTTGTCCAAAGTCTGGCCCGGAGAACAAATGCAGCTGAATGGTTGGCCCACACACATTTTCACCTCACCAAAATCTAGCCCTCCTTGCAAAAAGTTTGGACACCCTAGACCTTTAACCAATAACCCAAGAGCCACTACCTGTGGAGCGTCTGTCTATTCAGAATTTGGATGTAGTACATTGCCACTCATAGAGTAAGTTGTTCCCATGCTTGCACAAAGGTAAACAAATTTAGCAGTTTGAAAACACATACAAATGTGAGTAAATAAATAGTTACATCTTGGGTGGTAAGTTAATGATGTACCTTTTTTTACTTTTATATTCCAAATAGAGATGGGCATGGAACGAACATTTTTTCATTTCCGTTACCGTTTTTGTTTCCGTTATGTAACGAAACGACAAACAAAAATTGTGATGAAAATGAAATGAAACAAACAGAACTGCAAAAATTGTGGTTGTTACATTTCGTTTCCGTTAGTGGCGATGCACAATGCAATGAGCTGTTTTAAATGTTAAAAAACTCCCTGGACATCCGTAAAAACACAGCGATAATTATTTATATTGTCTGATAATACCTACCAGGGGGGTTGGGGTCCTTAAAACGTTTGTTTTTGTCTTCTCCCATTGCGATGTATTTTTCTTTTCCCTTTAAAATGGATATGGCACCAGCCACAAAATGGAGGCAAGCCATGTGATGGGATCATGTTCAACCAATAGCATGCCCAGGTTGCAGACTGGGCGGGCAGGTCTGGCAGCCACAGAGGGCATAAAAAGGTCTGGCAGCCCCCGTCCTCCTTGCAGTCTCTGGTGGGAGTTAGGGTGGGATTGCTGTCTCTGCGACTCTTGCTTCAGTCCTGCAGCCTCCCTGTGTGTGTGTGTGCTGCATACTTCTCGGTGAGTACCCTCCCCTGCCCCGCAGTGCAGTCACTCTGCGGCTGCCTTGCACCCTGGGCAACGCCCGCCGCTGCCTTTGCAGCCTCCCTGCATACCTAATCTATACTGTGTCTCTGCCAGCATCCATTTTTGTGTGTTTTTCCTCTGGTCTGGGGCGTTGGGGGATGCCTGCACACAGAAATGCTTTAAAAATCGCGCAAAAAGCAGGTAGAAACGACAAACGAAAAACCGAAAAACGGTAACAAAATTTTTCAAAAAATTCCCGACAAACGGAAATGAACCGAAACAGACCTCTCAACGACAAACGAAAAACCGAAACACCATTTTTCTGTTTCGTGCCCATCTCTAATTCCAAACACCATTTGAATGAGATGTACACACACTTCAGTCCACCACACGGTGTATACATTCTACAACTTGAAGACCCTGTGCAAGTATTTTATTCTATATGTGAATGCGAGGAGTACTGAGAACACAGGGCCTCAGCCTCTTAACTGTGCTCAGAGTTCTTAAAACATCTATATATCTGTTTAAACTTTCCTATCCTGACGAAATCTAGTTAAGAATCTAAAAGCACACTCATGTAAATCAGAACAAAGAGGGTGGTATTGTTTGGATAGTGGGGACTGTGACAAGATAAGTCATGTGATGCATAATTGGCTCTGTAATATAATGTATACACTTTTATTAAGGTACAAGGAGAAAATTATTTTGTCAATCATTGCTGGAGAAAAAAGACCCTGGAGGGGGCATTAATTCATCTACTGTCACTCGGTGCCAAGGCAGACTTTCTTTATGCACAACTGCACTTTTAAAAAATATTCCTACTACACTTTGTGTTTTCAACCTCTCTGCGTACATTTTAACCTCAGACATAAGGCATGAGCACAATTCAGCACAAGTAGAAAACTGTGGCCCTGTGCTACCCAGTTGTATTTTTATTTGTCCCTACCCAACTGAGGTTGATTAGTATCCATCTTGAAGAGAACTAAAGACCTCTCCACAGCCAACTCACTGTTGTGTAGTATTTTAATTGGTCTTTAAAAAGCTTTCCCTCCAATGTGCACTTGGGAATTATTCTGAAGAAGGAATAGCCCTAGTAAGACCTTGCCCTGATTCTGTTTTGATTTCTGAAGTGATAAGCCTGAAGGGAAGTATTTTCCCCCTTCTTGCCATCTTTCCTTTCCTACATTTATCGTTATTATTTCAAAAAGCAACATGTTACTCTGTGTTAAAAAAAAATTATGGGTAAGTCATTACTTGCAGATAACAACATAACAGACGCTTAACGAGTTCTTTGTCCATATTGTTTTCCATAATAACAATAGTCATTATGGAAAAAAAAAAACCATGAATGCTTGCCTTTTTGTTCAAACCTTTAAAAATAATGACATTGCTTCCCATTGGAATTGACAAGCAACAAGTGACATTACTTTTAACACGTTATTTCCATCCTGTCTTCCTTTTTTTCCTTCTTGTATCTCTAATGAGGCAACTGTGACCAAACTATACGTTACTCTGTATATCTGTCTGATGTTCTTCCACCTGTTCAGAATTAAGCAGGCATGAAAAGACTGAGCAAATTAAATAAAAATGCATTTCCTTATCTTTGTTCTTACTTGAGCATTATCTGGGTTAATTGGGTTCACATACCTTTCTAACAAATAGTCCATCTCTGAATTTGGGGGAGTGGAAAGGGTCTTTTTTCCCTTAAGGATTTGTTCAATAATGGAGAACAGCCGACAAAACGAATCTTCTTTTAAAGAAGACATATCCCAAATGCCTCCAGTCCATCTTCTATTTTAAAAAGAAAGCGCTTTCTGTTTGTTTCCTTCATTTTTCTTACCTCACCCACACCAGCACATCGCAGGGGATGTGCAAACATATATAGCTCTTACATTGGGATTTAATTCAGGGCAATAGGTAGACATTTAGATGGCTTATAGTTTGCTTATATTTTTGTTTGAACGAATGAACGAATGAATGATACAACTGCCCCCTTAATGCAATAACTACTCTTGCAGTTTACAAGTTAAAAGCCCCACAAAACAAATAATAATAAAAATAAATGTAATACGATCGACAGATCAAAAACAACAAAACAAATTACATTCAACAAGACATGTACAGAACTGCAGATGAGTGCCACTGACCAGCTGTGCCCAATCATCCTCCCTCCCTCCCCACCAGCTGCCTGAACCTCTCACTAGGCCAGAGGTGTCCAAACTTTGGCCCTCCAGATGTTTTGGACCACAACTCCCAGTGTGGTAGAGACTGCCATTCCCTCATTGGTCTATTTCAGGTATGTCCAAACTTTGGCCCTTCAGATGTCTTGGGCCACAACTCCCACAGTCCTTTGCCATTGGAAATACAGGTTTGGAATTCTGGGAGTTGTGGTCCAAAACATCTGGAGGGCCGAAGTTTGGACATGCCTGGTCTATTTAGTCACACTACGTGTTGTTTTTAGGATCTCTACTCCAGGCATGATACCATAGTCTTTCGAGACTGAGGGATGCTAATGATGATGATTGCCAATAACAAAGGAGTGTGGGAGTTGTGGTCCAAAACATCTGGAGGGCCAAAGTTTGGACACCACTGCACTAGGCTCTACACTCCCACCAAGGGTCCCTGCAGTGGCACACCACTCGTCGCTGGTGCCCTGGCCAGCTCTTCTCACCGCCATACACAGCCAACCACTCAGGGAAGCTGACAAAGTGACCAGCTGCACATGGAGGAAGAGCATGTGAAGCATGATGAGTGGTCTGGATGGATGAGAGGAGGGAGGAGGGTGATCAGCCACAGCTGGCCAGTGGTGCTTTGTTCTTCCTACGACCTATGAAGCATCCATATCTATATATGCCATTTCCAATGTTCCCCAGGGATATCCTATGGGACTGAGGCAAGCTAAGGCAGGGAAACAATCACACATAGACATCAGGACGGTGTTCATTGGCACTGTATTTTGATAGACTAATTGCACAGCTATGTGCATTTCTACAGATATAAATTTCACAAAAATTCAGATTCCAGAACAAAGGACAATTGGAATAGATGCTGTTGAAACAGACGTGGGATTTGCTGAGACATTCCAATAATAGCATTCCTTTGGGGTGTACCCTGGCAAGCTAGTAAGCAATCATATTTTTAAAAATCTTAATAACTGCGATCCAGCATTTCTGTAAGTGTGGGATGTCCTCACCAGAAAAAAAAGCAGAAAGGAAACTTCCTTTGATTTCTGTTTTCCCTCTGTCCTGAAAAATCCACTGAGCAGGAAGTGCTGTATGAAGCAGAAAAGAAAATGGATGAAAATCACCTACTCTGTTCTTCCATTATGAGCCACCACTGGGGTTAGAAACATACATTACTGTAGATCTCACATGCTACTGCAAGAGGGGAATTCTTACCTGATGTGAGGATCTAAGCAACAGATCACAGACTTCTCTTGCGGCCAGGATTAAGAAAATTGATTCCTTGGTTTACTCAGGCATGGGATTCTTTTCAAATCTGATTTCACAAACACAAAAGGATTACCTCAGAGGTGGGGAAAAGAAGTGGGGGAGGGGGAGACCACAAGTCATCTTCTCTCTCCAGGACAACAGACAGACAGACAGAGGTTTCAACCTGCCAGCCCAGACTGTGTGTGTGCTGCTCTGTGCTAGTTGTTATTTCAAGTCAGCTCAGCACTATATATTACAAGTTAAAAAGTCAAAGGAATAGACAGAGGAGGGATGAAGAAAAGGGTGAAATGATGAGTTGGAGAAGATTCCGGTGTTAATAAGGTGCGAAGCTGTGCTCTAGTTGGGAATTGCAGCAATTTCTGGTGTTATGTGGCCTCTTACTAATACATTTCTCTCTCAATTACACATTTCTATGTCCATTGCAACAAGGATTTCAGCAGCAGAAACTGCCAGAGGTGTGGCATAGAACACCCAGGACATCCTCCTCATGTTACAAGCCCTCAGTTGCAAACCCTGCCAGAAAGAGAAGACGTTTCATTTCCCAAAGAGCAACTTTGGACGTGAGCTCCAAGTTCCAAGAATTCATTCAGAATGTGAGAAGAGAGAATGGACATTTCTGGATTTTTGAATTGGGGGGGGGCATATCCTTGAAGGCGGGAAGGGGAGACTGAGCCCTAATGGGGAGTTTGCAGAATCTAGAAGCTATTGCCTACAGTCATTCTGTGCTTTATTCCCATATGGTGGGAATCCTCCGCAAGGGAGATATAAATAGCAGGAAGAGACATTATACCCAAAAGAAATTGTTACTACACTAAGATGTATTAAATACTACGCAATGTTTATAGAAACACTTCATTCTGTGCTCAGATTATAATAATCTTTCCTGATTTGTGTGCCATATCCAGGAATAAGTCACTGGATGCTCTACACACATATTTTAATTTAATCATTTACCATAGCATTCCTTTGCCATCCTTCATTCCCCAGCAGCATCTTTTTCAGTCTCAGACATTGCACAGAATTAGGTCATTCTGAAAATGATCCGAGACTGTCATGTAAGCAATAAAACAAAAACTCTGTGGTGGTGAAAGTCTTTTTCTTTTCTTTTTTCTGTGAAACATTCATTATAATGTATGGGTGGAAAAAGACCCTGACATTAGTAAAAATAAACAAGATTAACATGAAATATCAATTTTCCAACAGTGCAATATCCAATTTGGATACCATAACAATTACTAGATATTCAATATTGTTGTCCACATTCCAGCCATCTGAAAAACTAAATCACACTAACATTCACAGAGACTGTAAAATCCAGATGACAGATCTCTAGAACAAAAATAAAATAAAAATAAAATAAAATAAAATAAAAAATAAAATGCCAGTTCTCCCCAAACTCAGACCTCATCCCTGCCCTTGGAAAATGGTTCCATATATTCATAATGAACCATTTACCAAGCCCATGCATCTTCTTTATTGTTCTTCATAAACAGGCTGTTGGATCGTACCAGCTTCCAGTTTGAAAAATGAAAGAATTTCCTCTCATTCACGCCTCTCTTATCTCATAATTGTTTTGTTCGGAGCAGTAGGGGAGACCAATATAAATGTCTCAGCTGTTTTATTTGTCCTTTCTGAGCTCATTCATAGTTTTCTCTGGGCCATTCCTCCCTCCTTTTTCATACAGTTTTTTCCCCTTTAATCTGCTCCTTGCTAATGTGCCTGTAGCAAGCAAACTTCTTGTGGGATGGAGAGAGGGTTCACCGAAATGTCTTGTTTCATGAAGATGGAGATATGAAGAAGAGAGCTATGATCCGTTTAATTCACAGAGGCAGGCAGTACTGGTAGAAGGCAAGCACTTGGATTCAAGATACTGTCCTTGCACTCCACATTCATTAAGGCAAAGTATTGATCCTCACCGGGAAGGTCATAAGCTGTACTGGATAAGGCTAAGGAGGGTTTTCTGATAGAGAAATGCATGATACAGTCTTTACTGATTTGAGTTCACAAGTATAGAAGAACTGACCTGTGGGCTGGCGCATTCTGTGTCAAGTACACAGGGTGCAATAAGACTGAGTGATTGCCAGTGAGATGGGGGCGGGATGGAGGTGGGGGTGGGCATGGGAGACTCAGCTAATTTCATTGTGCACATGTTGTACATTGACAATAAAGGTATTATTATTATTATTATTATTATTATTATTATTATTATTATTATTATTATTATTATTATTATTATTATTATTATTACAGATGTTTGTGAATCAGGCAGTCCTCTCTCATCCGTTGCTTTACTGTCTTCTGTAGCAAACTGGCAAAAAAATTCTTCCCAGTCTGCAGTTGCCATTTTAATGTATATTGGGAGGAAAATGAAATATACAGAGGACCCTCGTATAACAAGCAGTTTGTTTAACAGAAAATCTCAGCTGGAGATAGGGGGTAATCGCTTAACAGAATTGCCTATGGGGCAAATCCGTACAACAGAAAAATGGTTGTGATTAGGGATTACTCCATTTTCAATGCATTCCTATGGGAAATTTGTACAAAGGAAAATTTGCTTCACAGAATTTCATTTGGAATGAATTAATTCCTTTATACAAGGTACCACTGTATTAGGGCTTTTTACTTTTACTCAACTTATTGAATACAGTGGTACCTTGTATAACGTAATTAATTCGTTCCAAATGAAATTACGTTAGACAAATTTTCCGTTGTACAAAGTGTAATTTCCCATAGGAATGCATTGAAAGTGGATCTAATCCATTCCAATGTATAGTCAAGAGTAATGAGGTTACCGGAGAGGATGAGCTGCAGCAGGAGCCCGTGCGGATCATCCTCTTCGTTGTCGCCAGGGCCGGCACTAGGTTTTTTTGGGCAAGGGGGTGTGGGCGGGTGGTGGGCCCCCGTGCAGGTGCCAGGTAAGGGTGCCCCTCCCCGGCTCACCCCCTCTGTGTCTGCTGCCCCTCCTCTCCCCTCCCTCCTTCCCTCTTTCCCCGGGCAGGCACAGGTGGTCGGGTGGAGGTGGTCGTTGGGGTGGGGGGAGGGAGTGGGGTGCGCTGCTTGGCCTGGGCAGGACTGTGCCTGGAATCCCCCCGCTCGCCTCCTGCCGGAGCCCTGGAGGCAGCCAGCTGGCAGGAGGGCGCAGCGGCGGCCGGCTTTGTTCCGAGGGACTTGGGGCGGAGGGGATGGCCGGGCCCTGCCAGCCAGCCTCCCCGGTGCCGCTCCTACCCGGGCAGCCGTGGCAGGTCCCATCACTGGAGCCATATCAATCGCAGTGGAAACCCAAGCCCGGCAGCCACCCGAGCTCTTCCTGGCACTGACCTTCCTCCCCCCAGGAAAGGGCAAGCGGGAGGCACCGGGAGGGAACGGAGAGGAGCCCCCCTGGCCCGGGCGGGGCTCGTGGCCAATGGTTGTGGCGTGGGTGGCCCCTTTCTCCCAGAACGGCTGCCGGCTCAGAGATGGGAGGCCAGGCTGTGATGGGGATGCCAAAGGCACTCTGCGTGTGCTCAGAGGCACGCTCCACATCCCACGAGAGGGGCACTGGAGAAGGGGAAGCTTCGGAAGCCTTTGCTCAGATGGGGGGGCTTCTTGAGCCAGGAAGGGCGGAGAGAAGGGCAGGTGAGAATGTGGGGCTGAACCCAAGGGAGCTCCTCTT
Organism: Phrynocephalus forsythii; assembly: GCA_029282475.1. Taxonomy (NCBI): domain Eukaryota; kingdom Metazoa; phylum Chordata; class Lepidosauria; order Squamata; family Agamidae; genus Phrynocephalus; species Phrynocephalus forsythii. The sequence continues at coordinate 153,014,030 of JAPFRF010000002.1, forward strand.
CACCCTACGAAATACCTGGGGTGTGTGCTTGGGTTGGGGTGGGGGAGATTTGTGTGTGACTGGCCACAAAGCTGCTTGGCCGTTGGCAGCAGCCACAGTGACGGAGGGGGACACAAGTGTGGCAGGCGGCGGGGAAGGGAGGTGAAGAAGCTGAGCACCCTCGGCATGCGTAGGGAGCCGCTCGGTCCCGGCTGTGATGCTTGGGAGGGAGGAGGAGTCAAGCAGTCATGGCGGCTTGGCCACTAAGGCATCCACTTCTTTGGAGCCGCTGCTGGTGGCCCCGATGATGGGCCCACTCGGCAGGGACATGGCGGTGCACTCCAGCAGCAAGTACTGCAGCCAGCGCTGGGGGAGGGTGGGGGTTCCTGGACGGCAACCACCCGCCCACTGGCTCGCTTCCTCACCTGGCTTAGGCGTCGTCGGCAGATACCAAGCAGGCATCCTCCTCCCCTTCCTCCTCTCCCCTCCCTCCCTCCATCTCTCTTTGCCCGCTCTCTCAGCCTGCCTGCATTCCCCTGCTAGTGAACAGTGAAGGGGGGAGGCGACAAAGTTTACGGCTGGATTTTTTTACGTTGTACGGATTTTACATTATACAAACCCTACGTTATACAAGGTATCACTGTATATTAAATCGAGAAAGAGAAAGAAGAGAGAGAGAGAGAAATATTAAATAAGTTGATTAAAATTGTAACATCTAAGCTTTAGTAATGTGAAAGATTAGTCAGTTTCTTATTCATCAGCTTATCATGCCTTGATCAAGGATAGTGTCATGAACAGTGGACAAGAAGTACCACGCTGTCCCTGTGGTTTCCATTCCTGACACATGAGGAAGCAGTCTTTGTTAATAAGGAAGGGCCACGGGAAAGAAAATATAGCCTCCATCTTGAATATCCCAGTAGAAATGAATGGTGATCTACTTCTAAGTACAGAACTTTAGGCTAGAAACATCCTGAGAAGGGTCAGTACAAGCTGGAATCAACTTGACAACATGCAACTATTAAAAAATACATTGCGTACCATATATAATAAAAATCAATTTGTTGAAGCATCTGCATCTGCATGTGTACCAATCACAAAAGAGGCTCTTCTGAGAACCACTGACCATGCATACACATGAAGCTTCTAGCCACATAGTGCCTCAAGAAACAAGGTGTGTATGTGCATGATACTTCCATCATCCTATGACAGAACATCACCTGCAGTGTTGTAATAGACAAATGCTGACACTGTGACAATTCAGTGGGCACATCAAAACAAAACAACTGGGAAAATGCAAATTAATCCACCGTGTCATCGCAGGCAGGAAGTTAGGCATCCCTTTGTAAATTCCTTCAGTGGGTCACAGCAGATCAAGCAGAGGAAATTGCCAATCCAAACTTGCTAGCACCTTGTTAAGGTGTCTCAATAACCTTATGGCTACCTTAACAAAATCCAAAGGTTGGCTGCTAATTTCCTCCTCTCTGCCAATTTCTTCCCGTCTTTGCTTTCAGCCCCCTCACCACCCTTTTGAACTCCGGTTCATGAAGCACAACAGTGCTTGCACCAAGCCTTTTTAAAAAAAAATGAATGGTTTTGGGACAAAGTGATGCTTGGTTGACGAAAGCTGTCCCTTCACTTTTTTTCTCCACATGTTACACTAGGAAGCTGAGACAGCCAGTTTCCAGTTGTCCATTGTATTGGAACAAGTAGTCACACCTCTTGAAATGTACAGCCATTATATTCTTAAGCAAAGTGGAAGCCCCAGTGGCAGAGGGGAAAACTGCAAATGTAGCATGGCTGATTCACATTCACTAGTATGCCATGTAGTCAAAGGAAAATAAAGTGAATCACATAGTTTCCGTCCTGTAGAATTTCTTGCATTAGTTGTTAACGTAGCAGCACTGATTATTTAGCTTCTGAAAACACTTCTTTCTTTCTTGGCAGCTCATTCCTGACCTCCAACTGGTGATTGATGGACTGGTACTAGTTTAGGGACTGCCAAATTGAGATGTAATGTTCTGGATGGCTCTGGAGAAAAACCAGGCCAAATGCTTGGCACATGCCCATTTGAGCAGGACGGGGAGTCTCCACACTCAGCCAATGAGTGGCCAGCTATGCAGCAAGGCCAGGAAAAGCTGGCCAGTGTCCTTTCATAATTCCTATCGCAATGATCATGATGGAGCCTCACACCATGTGGAGCCTGGTAAGTAGCCCAGGACTGGGCCACCATGGCACCACAGGTGCCATCATTTGCACTCGTTTCCCTGGGGAAAGGAATATGAAGTGCCCATCTCTAGCTAGGATGAGTATACAAATTACCCTGAGATAATTCCTGATCAGAATTTGAGACATTGCAGAGGAGGGTTAGGAACTGGAATATTACACTGATGCTTTCCTTGGGAGCATATGGTTTGACCATAAATATAGGAAAAGCAGGCCTCCCCCATCCGTGAACTTGTCATGGATGATGTTGTCAAGGTATTTTAGTAGTTGAGACCATGCTTTGCATGCAGAGGATTTCCAGTTCAGTTCTCTGCCCTTCCTGGTGAAGCAGGGAAAGATTGGGGGCCTTGAAACTGTGGAACAACCAGTCACAGTGAATGTTGGCAGAAGTAGGCTAGATGGATCAGTGACCTACCAAGGGAGCTTGCTCTGTGCCTAGGTGCTGTGAAGGAAACCAAATGGGCAGACTGCATTTTTCAAGCGGAACTGAAAAGTGGAAGTGTGAGAGCCGTGTCTGGGGCTTGTGGTGAGAAAAATTACATTTTTTTGTCTCCCTCCCTCACACCCTCCCTTTCTCTGATGTGGAAACAACAGACTTTGGCTGCCCGTTGGAGTGTTTAAGCTGTACCTCCTTCTACAGCCAGTCTGCATATCTTTATGTAAATACTCCAAAATTACATAAGCCTCCTATGACCTCTTTCCAGAGGAAAGTAAAACTGGGTCAGTGTTGAGCCACTGAAACTTCTCAGTGCTTGGGTATGTGGAGAAAGCTTGCTTTATTTATTTATTTATTTATTTATAGCCCACCTTTTTCTTTAAAAGGGCTTACATCATTAAAAGACAATATTTAAAGCTAAAAACAAAAAGTATATAGATATTTGAAAGGATCAAACAAATGCCACTCTGAACAAAAGCAAATGGTAAAAACTCTTTCAAAGCAGGAAGGCATAACAATGTACGTTAAAATCCCACTCAGGCAGCCAGTCACTGAGGGAAATGTTGCCAGAAGATAAAGGTCTTATCCTGCTCATGGAAGGAAAGCAAAAATTAGGGTAGTTGTGGCCTCTAGGTCCTTGGTCAGCCTTTCGATTGGCCGGGGGCACCTCTCTGTCTGGTCTGTAATAAGTTTCACTCTATTCACCTTCATTCAGTCCATTACAGATGCCAGACACTGAAAACAAAAATTACAAGACTACCTCAGATTACTAATGCCTCTGTTAACATAATTTTTGGTTCACGAAAGGAAATCCACTGAAAATAATTTCTTGGTTCACGATTTTTTCCACAATACCTCAGTTTAAGTTTTTTTTCCGTAATGCATTATGAAAAAAGGACCCAGGATGCATTGCACCCCCAGCGAGTTTCCAGTTTATGATTTTTTTGCAATACAAAATCTCCGGGGAAAAGCATTAAAATTTTAGACCAAAGTATGCCTGTATTAAGCGTTGGGACTCGAGTAGCAGGACTTACTGCCAAGCTGAAGTTAACTTGCACTGATGACTTAACTTGGAGTGGACTCAGATTTTTTTTCAATGATTCAGACTCAACTTGTAACTCGGAATCCATCCACCCCTGTTTTTTAGAGGCGTGAGTGTTTGTTTACAATAGGAAACACCTGGGGTTTGGAGCTTGGGACTCAGTACTTGGTACCAAAGTCTTGGATGAGACCTGGACAGAAAAAAGCACCATCATATCTGCCAATTATATCCTCTTGCACAAATGTTCCAATGTAGCAAGATGCATCCCATCCCCCAAATAATATGAAGTGTGACCTGTCCCAACCTAGGCTTGTCACCTTTTAAAATATCTTTCCATTAACATGTTTGACACCAGCCATTAACCACACCAGTCCCAGTGGTTCAAGAATGAAAGCAATGTCTTTTTATTACATAGCAACATTAATGTGAGTCCAGATAAAAGCTACAGTAATTCTACAGTCAAAACAAACCAACAGCAGCCATCTTTCTTGAGCTGTCCATCTTATTTCCTCCCTCCACCCCCCTCCTCCTTCAGGCTCCAGGATAGGCTGACTACATTCACCACCCAGCCAATCACCCTGCTTCACTGTTAAGAAGCAGATTGGTCAGGTTTCCCGTCACACACCTGAAACAACAACTTGGAAGGCTGGAGGAGACCTATTATATGAGGCTACAAAGAAAAGTAAATGGATCTTGATTCAAGAATACAGTAATAACTCAGATAAAGAATGCCCCTGATAATAATTTTTTAATAACGAATCTCAATTTCTAGGTATAGCGCTGCCTCGGATAACAAATTTTCTCTATGGGCTGCCTCGGATAACAAATTTTCCCTATGGGCTGCCTTGGATAAAGAATTTCCAGCATGCATTGGTAAAAAAGAGTTATCCTGGGTTGCATCGCATCTGTACCTTTAAAGTGCACTTTATAAAGAGTTTTTAGCAAAAAAAACAGGTGTCTGTGTCTTTTTCCTAGGCTACAGAACAGATTAATTGGTTTCCATTCATTCCTATGGGAAACCACGTTCCGGATATCATTTTTTTTGGATAACAAATTGCCTCGGAGAATGAATTAAATTTGTTATCCAAGGTACCACTGTAATTTCAAAATGTGCATTCTAGGTTGGAATTTAAAGGGACACTGACATTGAACTGGGGGTGCTTCAGAAGTTTCGTCATTGTGGATTGTGATGTGATCTAATTCGATCTGGGGCTCCTAAAGGAATGCACAGATCACAACAGAATTATCATATGTTGGTACTTCTGCAAACTTTATGATGAACCTGGGCTCAGTAGAACATGATCACTTTTATATCTCCACATCCCTTCCAGGCTGAAATCCACCTGCGTCTCTCTTCTGGGCTGATGGCAGAAGTACAGAAGGGAGAATCAGCAGAGTCAAGGGGGGAGGGGCCATTTGAGAGCACATTTACCTGTGAGGCCTCCTGAACTGGCTGGAACTCCAGCATTAACATCTTTCCTCTTCGGACCATCTGAGAGAGCCAGCCTAACCCTTGCTGGGCCCCCTTAAGACTGCTGAGTGCCTGCAAGTGTGCTCCACAGCCCTTCCAGGCTGACATCCACCTACCTCTCTCTCCTGGGCTGGTGGCAGAAGCTGGGGGGCGGGGAGAGTCTGCAGCGTCAAGAGGGGAGGGGCCGTGCAAGAGGACACTTATCTGTGAGGCCTCCTGAACTGGCTGGAACTCCAGCATTAACATCCTGCCTCCTCGACCATCTGAGCCAGTTGGCCCAACCCTTGCTGGGCCTCCTCAAGTCATGTCAGTGTGCTTCACTGCCTTTTTTAAATTTTAAGATGCAGTGCAGATTTGAGGTGGGGAGAGGTGGGCTGATGGGGTCAAATTGGTGGATGCTTTTGTTTTTGTTTTTTTGTTTGTTAGTGTTTGTTTTTTCTTGCCATCAGGTGTAGGCGGTAGGGACCCACAATGGAACTGAGGAAACAGGAAGCAGAGAGGGCAATGGAGGGGGCAGCCATTGGAATTGTGCTGGGTAGGGGAAGGTATGGTGGTAGGAGTGGAACATGCCCGCATAGGAGAAGAGAGGTTAGATATCTTACATCTATCCCTTCTGGTCCCACTCCTAGCCAGAAGGAATCGGATGACCATGTCAGCGAGACCACGAGCCACACGGTACTGTTGTTGAATGCCAGGTCAGTACAAAATAAGGCTCCCCTCATCCATGATGTTATTCTGGATGAGGGTGCTGACCTGGCATGCATTACTGAGACCTGGGTGGGAGGGGAAGGTGGAGTTCCCCTTTCCCAGCTATGCCCACCTGGGTACTCAGTCCAGCACCAGTGTCACCGGTGGGCCGGGTAGGTGGAATTGCTATAGTCTACAGGAGTTTTATCTCCTTGACCAGGCTTCCTGTCTCTTTGGGAAAAGGTCTGGAGGGCCTGTATTGTGTGTTGGGCTCACGAGACAGATTAGGGATTGTGTTGGTGTACTGCCCACCCTGCTGCGTACCAACAGTCTCCCTGCCTGAACTGACAGAGGTGGTCTCGGACCTTATGTTGAAGACCCCCAGATTGTTGGTACTGGGGGATCTCAACATCCATGCCGAGGCTACCTTAACTGGAGCAGCTCAGGACTTCATGGCCGCCATGACAACCATGGCACTGTCTCAACATGTCATTGGCCCAACACACCAGAAGGGCCATACTCTGGACCTAGTCTTCTCAACAGGACTGGGGGATGGTGGGTTGGATGTGGAGGGGTTGGCTTTGACCCCATTGTCATGGTCAGACCATTTCCTGGTCAAGCTTAGGCTATTAGCTACTCCAACCCTCTGCAAGGGTGGGGGATCCATTAAGATGATCCGCCCTCAGAGACTAATGGATCCGGATGGTTTCCTGAAAGCTCTGGGGGATTCTCCGGCTGACATGGTCAGCGCTCCTGTCAAAGCTCAGTTCACCTTATGGAATAGGGAGATGACCCGGGCAGTTGACATGATTGCACCTAAGCGCCCTCTCCCCATACGCAGAGCCCAGACGGCTCCTTGGTATACCTCTGAGTTACGGGCAATGAAGCGGGAGGGGAGATAGCTGAAGCGCAAGTGGAGAAAATATTGCAGTGAGTCTGATCAAACACGGCTTAGAGCCCACTATCGGGCCTATTCCGTGGCTATATGGTTGGTGAAAAGGCAGTATTTCGCCAACCGTATTGCTTCCTCAGAGTGCCGCCCAGCGGATCTGTTTCGGGTGGTCCGGGAACTTCTTCAGCCAGGAGATAGGGTGGAGGCCCGGGACCATTCGGCGGCATGCTCTGATGAGTTTGCTGTCTACTTTGAGGGGGAAATTGCTCAGATTCACAGTGAACTGGACTCCACTATTGATACAGAATCAAGGGATGTGTCCAGTGCACTGTGCTTAGGTCCAGTGTTATTGGATGAGTATCAATTATTGAGACCGAGGATGTGGACAGGGTGCTTGGATCTGTCAGTTCCACCACCACGCTGCTCGACCCTTGCCCTTCTTGGCTAATTGAAAGATCTGCCAGGGGGGTTGCACCTGGGTCCAGGAAGCTGTAAACACCTCTTTAAGAGAGGGAGTGGTCCCTGCTGCCTTAAAAGAGGCAGTAATTAGACCACTCCTAAAAAAACCTAACCTGGACCCAGGGCTGGTGGTTAACTACCGACCAGTAGCGAACCTCCCTTATTTGGGCAAGATGTTGGAGTGGGTGGTGGCAGGACAGCTCCAGGTGCTGCTGGATGAAACGGATTTTCTAGATCCATTTCACTCTGGTTTCAGGCCGGGTTTTGGAACAGAGACTGCCTTGGTCGCCCTGTACGATGACCTTTGCCGGGAGAGAGATGTGGGAGTGCAACCCTATTGATACTCCTGGACCTCTCAGCAGCTTTCGACACCATCGACCATGGTGTCCTTCTGGATAGGCTGGCCAGGTTGGGAGTTGGAGGCACTGTCTTGCAGTGGTTCCACTCCTTCCTGGCTGACCGTGTCCAGAAGGTTGTGCTGGGGGATAGTAGCTCTGCCCCATGGCCTTTACCTCATGGGGTTCCACAGGGCTCAATACTATCCCCCATGCTGTTTAACATCTACATGGAACCACTGGGAGAGGTCATCAGGAGGTTTGGGCTGAGGAGTCAGCAATATGCTGATGATACTCAGCTCTACCTCTCGTTCTCCACCAATCCAGGTGAGGCGGTTTCTGTTCTAAACTCGTGTCTGGACCAGATAATGCAGTGAGTCCCCACCTAGGGTCCCCAGGTGTTCTTGGACTACAGTTCCCAGAAACCTTGGCCAGCACTGCTAGAGGTGAAGGCTTCTGGGAGTTGCAGTCCAACAGTACCTGGGGATTCAAGGTTGGGAAACACTGAGATAATGGACTTGATGAGGGTTAATAAGTTGAAACTCAATCCAGACAAGACGGAAGTGCTGTTAGTGGGTGCTTTGCCGGATAGGTTAGCAGGCCACTTCCCTGTTCTGGACGGGGTTGCACTCCCCCAAGGGACAGGGTCCGTAGCTTGGGGGTGCTGCTAGCCCCCGGTCTAACTCTGGAAGCCCAGGTGGACTCGGTGGCCAGGGGTGCCTTTCTCCAGCTGTGGAATATATATCAGCTGCACCCCTACCTAGATGAACAGAGCCTCATGACAGTTACGCATGCACTGGCAACATCCCATATTGATTACTGCAATGCGCTTTACATGGGGCTGCCTTTGAAGACAGTCCGGCAATTGCAACTGGTTCAGAATCGTGCTACGCAGCTGGTGAGTGGTAGGGTCGCCAACGAACACATCACGCTGATTCTGTATAACCTTCATTGGTTACCAGTTGCTGCCCGAGCCCAATTCAAAGTGCTTGTTTTGACATATAAAGCCCTAAACGGCTTAAGACCTAGATACCTGAAGGGCCGCCTCCTTCCATATGAACCTACCCGGCAATTAAGATCTAGTCAGGCAGCCCTCATGAAAGAGCCATCCCTTAAGGAGGTGAAAGGGATGGCTTGCAGGAATAGGGCTTTTTCAGCAACTGCCCCCAGACTATGGAATGCCCTCCCAAGTGAGACTCGCCTGGCGCCGACGTTGATAACATTTCGGCGCCAGGTAAAAACCTTCCTGTTCCAGAAGTTTTTAAACTAATGATTGTGGGTCCTGATGGCAATTTTAGTGTTGTGTTTTTAATGTATCATATTTATTGTATTTACATGTTTTTATTGTTCTAATTTTATTGTAATTTTGATGTTTTAATTGTCTATTTTGATTGTGAGCCGCCCAGAGACCTTTGGGTAGTGGGCAGCATACAAGCTATATAAATAAATAAATAAATAAATATCCTCACTTTAAATAATTTAGAAATCCATGCTTCAAGATGAAATACATTTTATAATTGCACGTTGTGAGGAAATACACTGAATAATATATATTTTCAATATACATTTTGGTGCAGGTTAATTTCAAAATTAAATATTAAGGCAGAAACAGAGGTTGTTTTTGGTACACATGTGCAGGTCATTTCTGAATGGAAAGGTTGAAGATTATCCAACACAAGAGATAGGTTTACAAATTTGGAATCTGGTCACATTAATATAGGCAAATGTATATTTCTCTGCCTTGTCAACATTGTCCCTTAGGCATGGCAAATATTTCAATGCTCCCTTGTGACAACAGGATAGGCAACAATGAGCTCAAATTACAGGAACTCAGCTTTTGGCTGAATATCAGGAAAAACTTCCTAACTGTTAGAGCAGTACAGCAATGGAACCAATTACCTCAGGAGATGGTGAGTGCTCCAACACTAGAGTCTTTCAAGAGAAATCTGGACAACCACATGGCAGATACCCTTTGATTTGTATTCATGCCTTGAGCAGTGGAGTGGATTCGGTTGTTTTGTAAGCCCCTTCCAACTTCATGATTCTATTCTATTTTGTCGCATGCTGTTCTATCAAAATATGCAAAAAAGCTGTGCTGCCTCGCAAGCAATTGATTACAAAATGAAATCCACTGAGGCAAACTCACTTTAGAATCTTTTGCGTGCACTGTTTCAAGATATGGAATCAACATAATCTCCTTCGGTAAGGCCCCCAGCTGCCTGAGGAACCAGGAAATTTTTGGTCAAGCAGAAAGAACCTTGTCGTTTGTACCTCACCACGACTACAAGGTAACAGAGTTGCTGAGCGAGTTGAACGTGATTCGAAAAAAAGACATGTGTTCACATGAAGTAAGTACATTTTTTCCCAATTTAGAATGGCTGCCTCTCCTTCCAAAGAGTTCCGAAACAATGCCTAAAACTGATAGACACCTAGAGGACAGGAGAAAGGGAGATGAAGGTATGCAGCATGAGCAGAGAAGCCATCTCTCTTTGAGGAGCCTTTGTGTATTTCTCGCTCTTTACACACCCACACCCACACCCACCCCCACCCACCCACCCACCCACCCACCCACCCACACACACACACACACACACACACACACACACACACACACACACACACACACACACACACACCCTTTTCTTCCATCCCCAGCCTCTTATGCAGCTCTGGGGTTTTAAGTTGGAGTTACTTTCAAGTCAATACATTCACGATCAAAGTGCAGGGGCCATAGGTGATCCTGTCTCCCTATTGATAATTCTCCATGGGCATCAGATATGTTGCAGAGGTAGAAGCAGGAGAAAGGGCTTCATTTTCAGGAATCTAAAGTCTGCATTTTCATCCCCGGGTAATGACAGAGAGAGAAGCAGGCTTCAAAGCAGAAACCAAGGAGGCCTCCACCACCACAACCCTGAAGGCCTCCTTTTTTGTTCAAATTCCCCACTGACACATGGTACTCATTTTTAATCCTGAAAACGGTGAGAATCAAGGACCTTGTGAACATTTCAACTCGTATCATGCTGAGCAGAGTCCCTGAAGCAGAAATGGAGGAACCCTGTGTTTTGCTAGCATGCCCTCCAATTTAAAGAACAAGGCAAAGGTGACATATTAGATGTGTGACTCTTGTAGGAAACTGGGCTTTTTGTAGATAGTCCTATTGAAATGCAGAAGGCAAGATGTGTCTTAACAGGTTCTGGGCAACTGAGCACCTTAGCTACAAAAATGTGGAGGGAACGAATGGGGGGCTCCCTCCCAATGCAATTTTTTTACTTGTCTCTCCTTGAAATTTCAAAGATTCCTCAAATAAAAATTGTTTTCCACCATAAAGAAAAGCATGAATGTTTCATTGTCCTAACCCACTGACATTGCAAGGAAACCTTTGTTTTTAGAGTTTAAAATGTTTTAATCTATATTATTATTAAATTATCACACAGCCAACTAAGGGCGTTTATACACGACCCCTAAGCTGCGCTGCAAATGGCTCCCAGCTCAAATGTTTCCCCACCAGCTCCGGAGTTTGCAGACAATTAAGTGCGACCCCACCCACTTTAGCGCGACCCAGCGCACTTTTCTTGTACCTTCTCTCTGGAGGTGAAAAATATTTGATGCGGATAAGAGTGCCGGGCTCTCCTCGCTTGTCTGTTTTATTTTGCCTCCTGCCCCTTTAAGAGCCCCTTGAGAAGGAACCAGGAAGTAACGGGGCTCGTGGCAACTTCGACTGGCACCGGCAGGTTAGTAAAGGCTTCTTTTGTCCTTTTTTTCCCTCCCTCCCCTCACGCCAACAGGAGCAGGAAGTGCTGAGGGGTGGGGACGCAGGAACAGAAACGAACCCCCAAGATCTCTGGTCCGAATTTAAGGGACCAGCGGATCTTAGGGGTCGTGTGAAAAGGCCCTATGCTGGATTTTGTATTAGAAATCATTAGTTGAACGCTTCCCAAACAGTTAGGACTATGTGATGTATCAGCGAATTATGCGAGCAGATTCCACTAAGGTGGCTTTCTGCAGCTGACTGATGGTGACTTTGTCAACTCCAATTTCTTCTAAATACTTGCTTAGCTCTTTAGGCACTGCACCCAGCATGCCGATTACCACTGGGACCACTTGTATCGGTTTATGCCAGAGTTTCTGAAGTTTCAATTTTCAGATCCTGATATCGGGTAATTTTTTCAAGTTGTTTCTTGGTGACTCTACTATCACCTGGTATAGCAAAATATCAATGTTGTTGTTGTTGAATTGCTTTTTTAATTGTTTATTGTGCTTTTACTTGTTTTAACATTTTGAGCCACCCAGAGTCCCCACAAGAATTTGGAGGGAAGGAGAATTTGAGGATGGTAATACTCTGTATGTTCAGTGTGGTGAAGTGGATAGTGGTGGACTAGGATTCTGGAGAGCAGGGTTCGAATTCCCACTTGGCTCTGGAAACTCATTGGTGAAGTAGAACTGGTAAAGGCACTCCTTAAATATCTCACTTCCCTTGAAAGCCCTGTTAGGGATGCTACAAGTCATTTCTGACTTGACAGCACAGAAGACGCACACAAATAGCCTGCAGGCAATCTGACAGGAAACAGAACAGCTCAAATCCAAGCATTTCCTGTATGTAAGGATTCGTCACCTCCCTGTATCTGAGTCGTATGATTGCTGCAATTCTCTTTGCTTGCACAACATGAAACCATGTGCCCTTTCCCTCCATTTCCTAGAATGGAGTGTGAGGGGGTCAGGTAAGAGACTGCCTCCACAAGGGTTTTCCCTTCCCACAAGATCATGCTGCAGATGGTGATGTACACCAAGCATTTATATCAAACTAACCTATTGGTCCATTGACCTTAAGAAAGGCCAGAAAGCAACACTTGCTTTTTAGGTGGTGTATTTAAAAAACAACTATTTCTCAACAAACAGGCAGGAGTGTGAATATCAGGGGAAACTGCTGAAGTGCAGAGTGGAAATAAGATCTGATAAATCTAACTCAATATTGTCTGTTCCTTGAACCACAGGCAACACCATTTCCTAGAATTGCAACCTGAACTTGTTTATCTGGAGAAGGCAGAAGAGATGGAGTTCTGGTCCTTTTAATAATAACATTTATGTAAAGTTGATGGTGACCCTTTCCATTGTTTTCTACTTCTGAATACAGAGAAGTGGATTAGCATTCTGTTCTTCTGGAGGCACCCAGGGATGGCCCAACTTTGCCAAGGCTATATAGGCTGGCTTTTCTCCTGGGAGGCAGAGTGGAGAATCCCAGACTTGGTCTCCACAGCCAAATGCCCGAGCTATCCGGCTGCTAAAATGGACTCTGGCTGTGACATTCAGGAATGCTGGATCACATGCAACTACTCATCTAAGAAACAGAACTGGGTCACCACAATTGTCCATTACATTCCTCACTGTGGCATCCTCACCTATACATGTGACTCTCTCTATATTTCCTCAGAAATATGCCCTGTAGAGTTCCTTCAGGTTCACTCCCAGGTCAATGTGCCTAGGATGGTGGCCTTGATTTCTTTTTGTTTTCTCTGGGAACAAGAAGGCACCCAATATTTTCAGTAAAGGTCAACATGTGTAATATTTTTCAGAAATCTGGTAGTTTCAAAATTGTTCAGGTCCTCCTCACAATAGACATAATAATGTCAATACATGGAACGTAAATGGCACTTTGCATCTTCAAAACTACACACACGCACACACACAAACATTAGCTTATTGAACCCCAGCTCTCTTCTGTGAGGCCATTGAGTAAGTCTAGTCTCCAGTTCTCCGATGTGCTTTCAGACTTTCTTTTTCCCTTGTTATGTGTGCAGCTGAAATTACAAACAAGGTGAATAATGCATCTCTGTGGTAACCATGGTAATCAGATGTATTAACAATTTTAAATAACGGTGTGTCTGCCAGGACTTCACAGAAGCAGACTAACCCTCAAATACAGCTGGAGGAGTTTTGCCTTTCAGCCTGATCACAGACACATTTCTTGGGAGTAGGCTCCATTGAGTTAACGGTAGTTGATGCCATATAAGTAAAATTTTTTTGGTTGATACACTTGGGGGATGGAGGTGGGCTTGAAGAGTTTTGCTTGGGAATTAAGGGAGCTCGCCATCAAGGAGAGCTTTAAAATCCTGGGCTATAATAACTTTGTTTTCCCCCTTTCATCTTGGCCTAATTTTCCCCCCTTCCCAGTCTTCATGCTATCATTATTATTTTTTCAGCTGACTTTTTTTTTTAATGTTGATGCTCCAGGGGGTTGGGAAAATGACAAAGCTCTACACGTGATGCTAGATGACAGTAGAAATGGAACAAAAGTGTGGTGTATGGACAACATTTGTAAGAAAAAAGTTTCAGGAACTGGTTGGGATCCAATAAACCATGTGAAGAGATGAAGGTAAAGTTAGACCTGAACGACACACCCTAAAATATTCATGAGGTACAGATGGAGGAAATCACATCTGTGACTGACGTTACACAAGTACAAAAGAGCTCTGTGCAAACACAAATTAACAAGCCCACCTAACAAGAAGACACCTTTTTAACACAGAAGACAGCCTTCTATACATGAGGTGGTTGGTATATAGTATATAGTGTGTCACTGCATTAAGATGGCAAAGGGACTCGAAGGAGCTTGCCATTGGGCTCATCAAACCAAACCCACCATAAATACCTCAGAAAAGAGAACCAACACGTCTGACACAAGCAGCAAAAACAAAATAACTTACATGCCACTGCTCTTAATTCCCCTCAGCTTCCTTGGCCACCCCACCACCCTCATGGTTTGAGGTGCTGGGAGGATGTGGAATTTATTTTCTTCTTGATGCAGAGAAAAGCACAGTGACATCTGCTCTGAGGATGGAAAAAATGTTCAGTCAGGACGTTTCTTGGTTAAAGAAGACAAGAACCTTTACCTCCGCACCTGTTTGTGTTGTTTTCTTTTAAGCAGTGTGGAGCTAGATCTCCACAAGTCCATCTTCTGAGAGCAGAAAATGGAGGAATGAGGAAAGGCAGCTGATGAAGGAACCATAGGAAGGACAGGGCACTTTCAAGAACTTGGAGAGGGTGTGTGTGGAGATAACCGTGTTTAACCTAGTGGACAGTACAAGGCATGAGCCCCACTGACATTTGGTGGAAAAAGCAGAAGTATGTGAGAATATGTTTTTCCAATAGGAGGTGGGGCCTTCTTGGGCCTTCATGGAGATATATAGGGAGAAGGAAGAGGAGGGCAAATCCACTAGTGAGAGGGGACAATTCATTTATGTGAAAAGTGTGTTGTACATATAGGAAAGGAAACGTTGAAACACCTATTATCCTGCATAGGACAAGTTTCCTCTTTCCCACAACCTTAAAACCACACAGTCTCATTCACTGTATACAGAGAGAACTCCTAGTTCCCTGAGCAACTTGCCCTCTGAAGATGCCGGCCATGGAGTCTGGCGAAACATCAGGAAAAAAACTTCCAGAACATGGCCAAACAGCCCAAAAAACTCACAACAGCTATAAACGTTGAATCTCCTTATTCCCTTCCTTCCCTCAGCAACATCCACATTCATTTCTTCCCACCCTTTGCTTGCAGGTCCTCATTTGTGTTCTTGGTGGATGAAAGGGAGGGATACTTCATAGACACAAACAAAGCTACATGGAGCTAAATTATAAAGTGAGATGTAATAGCAGGGATTACAAAAGCCACGCCTTGAAGCCTCCAAAAGTCTTCCCTGCAAGCCAAACCACAAGGAGGCCCAGAGAGCAGGTTTAAGACAGAAGGTCCGGGCTGCGCATCTCCTCAGGTGTTCTTTGGGGCCTCTACAGATACCCTCTCTGCATCCATTGCTGCTGATTTAACCCCCTACCGCCACTGCTGGTATCCCTGCCTATCACCCACTTCAGTCGAGATGTTCATTTGAAACTGCTGCCTTTCACTCACCAAATGGGCACAGTGCTTGATTTTTTAAAAAATTCAGGGGGAGTCTCACTGCCCCAACTTCCAAGTGGACCCTCAGCTCCCTTCTCAAAGGACCTGCCCTTTTGGGTGCAACAGCCAAAGCATCTTTTAGAACAGGCCTGCACAACAGGCAGACTGTGGGTTACCAGTAGCCCACGAAAGGTTTAAAAGTAGGCAACTGGCCACCAATTAAAAAAGTGAGGGGATAAATTCTCCACCCCTCCCTCCCCCATCCCAAGGACCACCACTGCCCTAGCAAAGTTCTGGGTCTGCCAGCCCACTGTCTCAGCCAAGAAGGGAAGTTCAAGGGCCATAGTGCGGTCCCCTCCTCTCCCCACCAGCCAGATGATCGGTGCGCCACTGTCTCGTGACCAGCTGAGTTGCTGGCATGGAGCGGAGAGAGGGGAGGGGACAGTGAGAGGCCCTCTCCAGCCTGGCTGAGTAGCCTGGCAGCTGCGGCAGCATCCACAGCAATGGATGAGGGCGGGAGGGGAGGAGGGCCAGGCTGGGAGCTGTGCACGCTCAGCCCTTTTTGGCCTGGCCAGGCAGCCACATGCATACTCCTGTAAGTAGACCATGGGGACCCTTGGGGAGATCAAAGTAGACCGCAGGACCATTTGGGAGAAAAAAGTAGACTGCAGGCTGCTCAAAGTTGGACAGCCCTGTTTTAGAAGACACCATAACGGCCACTTCCAGGGAGCCCTGAGTCGACATGGTATATTTCATATATTTGCTGTGTGTTTGTTACTCATCTCTCCTTATCAGGTGCCATGTGTGTGTGTGTGTGTGTGTGTGTGTGTGTGTGTGTGTGTGTGTGTGTGTGTGTGTGTGTGTGTGTGTGTGTGTGTGTGTGTGTACTTTCATTCGTACATGTTGTTCTGAACAAATACTGCCAATAGTCCTCTCCTCCATAGCTAGTGGATTTGGGACTTTATTATTCCCACATTTGAGGGATGTGCCTCCAATGGAGTGGCTACAGCCCATGAAAGCTTCTGCCAAACAAAGCTGGCTATTCTTTGAGCACCCCTTGTGCTATGCACCCACGTGGCTCCTTGATTCTCCAAGCCAGTAACACGTTTACATGGCCTTTGGGGCCAGAAAAAGTCTTTATGTAACTCTGCATTAATGGCCATACTCATTCAGGGTGCTTTTACACGACCCCTAAGATCTGCTGGCAACTTAAATTTGGACCAGAAGGTTTGCTCCTCTTGCTGTGTTCCCACCCCTCCGCACTCCCTTGCTCCTGTCTGCGTGAGGGGAAGAAGAAAAAAGGGAGAAAAGAATGCAGGCTCACTTCCACTCTGCCATAGGAGCTGCCCCGGGAAGCATTCCAGTCTCTTAAAGGGGCAGGGGGCAAAAAACAAAAAACAAACAGAAGGCAGGAGAGCCCGGCACTCACTGCTTTGCAATCCGCATCAGAAATTTTTCACCTTCGGAGACCAGGTACTTGGAAAATACGCTGGGACGCGCTTAGGTAGGCGTGGTCGTACTTAATTTCTTCTAAAGTCCGGAGCTGGTGGGAAAACAATTTTAAGCTCCGCATCTGGGAGCCCTTTGCCTCGGATTTTAGGGGTCATGTAAAAGCGCCCTCAGTTTTTCCCATATGACTAAGTGGATCATAACTAGAGATGGGCATGAAATGAAAAATAAAACACTGTTTCATCATTTTGTTACAGAACGAATTACCGTACTTTGTTACATAATGAAATGGTATGACACGTTTCATCATGAAACAATATGAAATGCCATTTTCCTTCTTAAAACAAAATGATTCATCCTAGAGTAATGAATGGCAGTGGAGCTCACGTTCTTCCCTATAAGCCCCCCAAATTTGGAAAGCTTTGGGAGTCAGGGGACTGAGTTATTAAGTTCCAAACAAATCTTTCTAAGCCGATAATAGCCACCCCATGGGTGCCGATAATAGCCACCCCACATGTGAGCAACTACAATTGCTGCTGCACCACAGCTTGGCTTCCGAATCTAATTAGAATGATTGTTTTCCTAGGAGCACCCTCCTCCTTTGGAGTTTAATAACTCAGCCCCTGAGCCCCAAATATCTCCAAATTTCGGGAGTTTACAGAGGAGAGTCCAAACTTGCTCCCCAGTGATTTTGGTGCCGAAACATGTCTGTGATACCTATTTGGTTGTACATAAACATGTACTCGAAAATGGGTATCACAGCAGCCAATGAGGGACTTCCTACTATGTAACTTTACATGGATTACCATACATGATTGCATTGACTGATTTCATAAGAACACCAGAGTTTCCCATGGTACTTTTCACCCCTTATAATGGATATTTCTTTTCTTTTTGTATGCTCTTTGTAGCTGTAACTGTAACCTTTTAATGTCCTAAAATGCCTTTTCTAATTCCCTGTTCCTAACCTGAATATGTTTTAAATGTTCTGAGCTGTTTATTGTCCCTTATTATTGTATGCCACTTTGGGTCCTTTTCCAATGAGAAAGATGGGGAAAATATATTCAAAATAAATAGTAAATAAAATAAATAAATAATAACACAGTCCCCTGACCTCCCAAACCTTTCCAAATTCCAGGGGCTTACACGGAAGAGCTTGAGGAAGTTCTCCTGCCATTTTGGTGCCTCTAGGACCCAGGGAGAGCAGTGTTTTTGTCTCATTTCATTTCATTTTGTTATGAAACTACTAAAAATTGTTAGTAACAAAATGAAACAAAACTACTAAAGAAATAAAATGAAACAAAACACTCTTTTTCTGTTTTGTGCCCATCTCTAATCGCAACTTGAGCTTGTCTAGAAGTAGCAGTCTGCATACCTAGGACACCAATATTTCTCCCACTATCCATAAGATGCTAGGCTTAAGTTATTATCAGCTGTGATGAAGTGTTACAATAAACCTGTTTTTCTATGCTTCTTAAAACCTCATCCTGAATGTACATCTTTTTTTTTAAAAAAAAAAGTTTGGTTCTCTTTATCCTGATGGCAGATAATACAGGCTGCAAGAGACTGCGGTTGGAAGCTTACAATTTATTGCTGTTCCACAATTAAACAAACAAACAAATCTTGTTTCTGCAAGATTTTTATGGAGTTGATTGTGAAGAGAGCTGATTTCCAAAGGCGATTAGCAACAGATGTCAGTGCTGTGTCAGAAGCTTTCAATTTAGCACTACTCTACTTAAATCCAGCACAGAATATCATTTCTAGAATTTTTAAGAGGGCTCTGGGAGGCAGATAGATGGTTTCTGAGGAGGATTAGCAGCGGATGTCCACTGCGTTGGAAGTTTTTAATTTAGTGCTCATCCATGAAAGCAAAGTGGGAGGGAGATCCAGCAGACAAGATCATTTTAACAGGATTTAAGGGATTTCTTGGAGTATCTCCATGGCTTTTCCCCCCTCAAGGTCTTTCAAAGATGTTTGACCCATTTCTTACAGAGTTGCTGATTTCTTAAAAGAGAAGAGAAGCAGAGTTTCAAGAATGATCGGCACTCCAGTGTCACCAAGCAGCATCAAGTGGGGAGGAGCAAAGGCGAATTCTGGAGGAGCTTTGAGTTATTAGGCACTCATGTTTGCACTTCTGACACACCTCTTAGCTAAGAAAAAATTATTAAAATACATATGTAAATCTACATTCTAGTAAAAAATTACAACACATGTTTTAAAAGACTTTGCGTGCAGCCTTTCTCAAATTTAATTAAATTGCAATTTGATGTGGAAACAGGACAGGAAATACATTCACAAACAAATTAAAAAGGACTGGAATTACAGGTGAGCACTTACCATGGATTGGCAAATCGGTGCCATTCAGAGGATTGGGCCCACAGGTTTGTGTGGGCGCCCCAGATTCCCTGCCCCACTTCCTTCTGAAGGCACCCCATCAGAAGCAACACTCCAGGCACTCTTGCCCCACTTCTTCCTCTGTGGGAGGAGGTGGGGTGCAGAATCCGGCATACCCACACAATACCTGTGGGCCAGATCCTCTGAACTCTACTGTACATTTGAACTATTCTAGGTGCCCATTTCTAACCAGGATTAAATTGATTCTTTCATTGCTGTGACATACACAGTATGAGCAGCTGTTGCCTGTACTGCACCTATAAGTGTTAACTTATGCAAGAATGCTCCCGTCATCCTTCAAATATTGCAATGGCAATTAACCAATTATATTGGCAATAAAGAGCTTATAGCCTCTCTGTCTTTTTCAGAAAAGGTTGGAAACTGGACATTTGTGAAGTCTGTCCTACTAGCTTCCTCTTGTTATCATGACCTTGTTTTTATCAGTTAATTGGAGTCTTTCCACTGTAACCTACTCTTCTTAGACAACATCTCATTATTTCAGACAATTAGTTGCAACACCTGGTAAGGGCTGCCTGATCTTTGAGGAAAACATGTTTTCTTTCATTAAATGCTTTTTATGGTTTATTTTATTTCTGCTTTTTGCTCCATTGGTTAAAAATAGTGGAAGCCTGAGTTCAGGCTGACCCTTGAGATTTCATAATAGCAAATTAGGGATGGGCATTTCGTTTCGGAACCAGTAGGTTACAAAATGAACCACGAGAGCCCAGGTGGTGCTCGGAACAGACTGATACACAGGGGTCCAATTGCTTTACCTTTCTCTCTGCCGGCATGGAGCTGAGCTGCAATGAGGAAGCACGCTGTGATGTCATCTTTCCTGCTTTGTGCTGATGGCCAATAAGAGAGGTAGGTGGGATGATGCTTGTCCCTGCACAGCTCCTGATTAGCCAGCATCACAGATCAAGCACAGATGACATCACAGCATGCTTCCTCATTGGATTTTAACCCTGCGAGAGACAGAGAAAGGTAAAGCAATTGGATCTCTGTGTATCAGCCAGTTCTGAGGACCACCTGGCCTTGCATGGTTCATTTTGTAACCTACCAGTTCTGAAACAAAATGCCCATCCCTATAGCAAATTGATCCTGTACTGGTAAAGGAAAATAGGGTTTTGCATGAAGGTAAGAGAGCGATTAAAGATGACCTTCAGGTATTGGCATCTCTGTGTCTTCTAGAAAAGAGGAACTGATATAACCTTTGAGGAAGTATTATAGAGTAGGAACCCTATATACACTGATTCATTTATCCACAGGTGGCAGAGGAAAAATTAAATAAATAATTCAGCAGCTGTAAAGCAAGCTACTGTCACAAACAGCAGCTGTAAAGCAAGCTACTGTTGTAAAACAGCAGCTGTAAAGCAAGCTACTATCACAAAAACAGCAGTTTTGGGGGGGTGTTCTGACTTATCCACTCTTTTCATTATCCACTGGAAGACCCGGAACCAATCCCCAGCAGATACCAGGGTCCTACTGTATCTAGAGTGGCACCTTAAGAGCACCATCTTAGACAACCAGTTCAATTATACTCAGAAGCATAACGAACAAGCATCATCATCATCAGTGCTGGAGTTGAGCAGCATTAGAACACCAGCCCTTCTTAATTAGCAGTGCTGTAGACTTCAAATGCCACCACCACCCATGCAGGTTTTCCCATACCTTCTAGAGCTTAGCTGCAATTCCCATAGCTTCTAGAGGTTAGCTCACAGTAGGCTGGGGATGGAGTGAGCTTCCCAAGCAACAGTGGATTCCTGTAACCGCACCTTTCTGAAATGCAAGACTTGGGCTGGTTGGTCTTGAATGAGCAACTAAGCTCCATTAGCTATACAACCCAGGGTTCAATCCCAAGTAGCCAAGGTTCACTCAACCTTCCATCCTTCTAAGATCAGTAACATGAGTACCCAGCTCACTGGGGATGTTGGCAGGTGTTAATGTGTACCATGCACAATTACCTTGTAAACCACCCAGAGAGTCCTTTAAGTACCAGAGCAAAGCATGCTTTGCTTTTGCCTTACTCAAGACTTTTTACTTGTGGAGATAAAAGCAACTGGAACCAGTCTGTTCCTATGGAACAATATAGCTGCTTTCACATTTCAACTGACCTTGGGGTTGTAGTTATATGGACAGTTCGGAGTAATACTTGTAATGCCAAACTTGTCACTGTTTTTCTTATGTGCTGTCAAGTCACCTCCTGTTTACCATGACACTATGAATGAGCCCTTGCCAAAATTTTCTGTCCTAAGTCCTGCTGAGTTATTATCAGCTGTGGTTTCCTTTATGGAGTGAGTCCATCTTATATTTGGTCTTCCTCTTTTCCTGTTTCTTTCCACTTTTCTCAGCATTTTTGCCTTTTCCAGAGAATCCAGCCTTCTTGCAATGTGTCCAAAGTAGTAGAGATAGTACAGGCTTGATTGGCTTGTTCATCTTTCTGGCAGTGCAGGGTATACACAGAGCTCCTCTCCAGCACCACATTTCCAATGAATTGCTTGTTTTTCCTGGCAACTTTCTTCAATGTCCAGCTTTCACACCCATATATGGGGATCAGAAATACAAGACTTGAATTGCTGGTTGAACCAAGTAGAGTATACAAAATCTCTAACCATTTCCATTTCTTCATTGTCAACACTGAAGTTGGGTAGTGCTTCTTTAATCGTGGTTTTGGTCTTCTTAACAATCATTTTAAGTCATATTCACTTCATCGCTGCACTGCTGATTATGATATGAAAGAGATGGGGGAAACCCATTACTGAATCTACATTTGGTAAAATGCACATAATTGTCTTAACGGTTCAAACCAAATATTATCCCAAGAAATGACTTAGGAGACCCAGAAAACAGCTTTGCTGCTACAGCTACACAGGTTTTGGTCTAGTGCAGGGATGGCAAACCTATGGCACGCGTGCCAAAGTTGGCACGTGGAGAGCTTTTGCCTGGCACGCGACAGGCTCCCTCCCCCCCACTTCCCCCTTTGCTGGACCAGCCATGGGGAATTTGCAGAGGGGGAAGTAGGGAGGGCATGGAGCATGTTGTGTGCCAGGCCGACCCTACGGCAGCCGTCCCCATCGCCTCCCTCACCCCGCCCCCTTCCAACCCCACCTTCGCCTCCGCCGCCATCCCCATCGCTGCCCTCACCCCCGACGCTTGCCAACCCCACCGACGCTTGCCTCCGCTGCCATCCCCATTGCCGCCCTTGCCCTTGCCCCTGCCCCCTGTTGACTCCACCCCTGCCTGCCTCCGCCTCCACCGCCCCCTGCCAACCCTGCCTCCGCCAACCCCGCCTCCACCGCCCTCGACCCTGCCCCCTGCCGATCCCACCTCCGCCGATCCCGCCTCCGCCGCCATCCCCATCCCCATCCCTGCCCCCTGCCGCTGCTGCCCTTGCCCTTGCCCTTGCCCCTGCCCCCTGTCGACTCCACCCCCGCCTGCCTCCACCTCCACCACCCCCTGCCAACCCCGCCTCCGCCAACCCCACCTCCACCACCCTCGCCCCACCCCCTGCTGATCCCACCTCTGCCGATCCCGCCTCCGCCGCCATCACCATCACCATCCCTGCCCCCTGCCACTGCTGCTGATGACGCTGAGCCCACAGCCCCCGTCACCCTGCTGCCTTCGCCCCCCGCCCCTGCCCCCGCTGCTGCCGATCCGGACCCCCCCAGCACCACCGGCACCGATCCGGACCCCCCCGGCACCACTGCCGCCAATCCGGACCCCCCGGCACCACCGTCGTCTCCATCACTGAGTTTGGGCACTCAGTGTCAAAAAGGTTCGCCATCCCTGGTCTAGTGTTTACATAGGATACTAGATAAGAACTTCATCATAATACCTTGGGTACTACAGTGGAAATGTGGGGACTGTTGTTTGTTGTTGTTGTTGTTGTATCATTACAGTTGTGACTGACTCTTTGTGACCCCGTGTCCATGGGAGATACAAATGCACAAAACAATGGTTATAATTTTGGGTGGCTGCATTCCTCTTTCAAATTCACAAAGAGGTATTGCATAGAAGTAAGAGGGATACCCCAAGGTGGTGGTCATGGACAGAGTGATGGACTAGGACTTTGTAGAAGAGGGTTTGAACCCTCGCTTGGCCATGGGAACTCCCTAGAGCTGTGAAACTGGTAAAACCACGCCTTAAAATATCTCACTTACCTTGAAAGCCCAATTAGGGTCACTATACATTGGTCCTGACTTGATGGCACAGAACACACACACACACACACACACACACACACACACACACACACACACACACACACACACGGAAAACAACACATATATGAGGTGCAATTGCATTTTATTTAAATATATGGGATCTAATTCAAATAACATCAAACAGCTAGAGATGGGCATGAAACAAACTAAAAGTTCATTTCATGATTCATTATTTGTTTCATTACATGACGAAACGAATAACGACCCTAGGGGTAAATTTAAAACTAACCGAACCAAACCAAGAAAAATTGGTTCGGTTAGGTTCATTTTGTAGGGGGTGGAGATGTCTTCCACCTGATGCTGGTCCGGAGGTCCGGTCTTCTTGGCTTCAGAGATGGCAACCAGGGAGAAAAAAGCTGACGGCCGCGCTACAGCTGTAGCCTAAGTGCGGTCTCACTCTTATCAGACCTCCCGATCGGCCCTGTAGATAATGGCCTCGGGAGGAATGCAGGTGGTCGCAGGGCTTAGTCCTGGGAAGGGCTCACCCTAAGCCCGTGGGGGGGAGTGCATGAAAGCTGCACCACGCCAGCCGCTCAAGCACGGTGGGTGCTTGGGGGAAAAGAGGAGCTGGCCCCATGCCACTGCCTCAAAAAGCCCCTGCCAAGGGGCCAGGATCTGCCACAGCTGCCACCAAGCCGCTGCTGCCACCACCACCACTACCACTGCTGCCGGTGGTAAGAAGAACCCGAACCGGTTCGGGTTTGAATGAATTTTTTTAAAATTCATTTGAACCCAAACTCAAACCGAACCAAGGGTGGGCCCGAACCATGGGTTTTCTGGTTTGTGCCCATCTCTACAAACAGCTTCTCAATTTACTGAAGTAGTGTCGGTTTAGTGGCTGTTCTTGTACGCCTGTCTTGAAAAAGAGGGTGCTAAAATGCATCTCCCTCTGGTGGCCAACATCACAAAGCCAGACTTAACCTTCTGACCTAATGATGAATTTCAATGTACTTAAAAATTGGCAAACTGCAAATAACACCCCACCCTCCGTCCCACGCCCTCGCATATAATTATGTGGCACTGATTTGTCTCAGTTGGCAAATAACCTCCCTCTTTATTATTGTTATTATTATCATTATTCTGAATGATGTTTGTGCTGTTGGGGATGCTGTGTGATATTTTTAGCTTGCTGCGGAAGAGATGATTTGGCTTTGTTCTTTGCTGTTAAGTCATCTTAACTGATTGACCTTGAGTGAGCAAAACCTAATAACTTGATTGCTACTTTGGCTTGTGATTGACATTACAAGGTTTTATCTTCTGTCTCCATTTTTATATAGTGTTGTAGGAACTGCTGCTTGTGAAAAAGAGACTTAATACTTTGAACAAATAATAACTAAATCAAGTCCTTTATTTATTTTATTTATTTATTCATTTTCGCTTATCACTACAAAATGTTCAGCAGATGAATGTAAAATCGACAACAATAAATGCATGTCGTAAAACAATAAAACATAATATACATGTAAAATCCTCCTACATCCCAGCATGCGGAGGAAAATATTCCAGGGAAGCTCCTAAACTTAACAATCTAGTATTCCTTTTTCTAAGTACAGAAATGTTTTTTTTTTAAGAGTGCTGTGGTGCAGCGGGTAAATTGCTCTACTGCAGCTAAAACTGTGCTCACAACCTGGGGTTCAATTGCAGGTAGCCGGCTCAAGGTTCACTCAGCCTTCCATCCTTCTGAGGTCAGTTAAAAGAGTACCCAGCTTGCTTGGGTAGGGGGCAACATGCATAATTAAATGTTCAGAGATAAAACCACCTATAGGAAAACAGGGAAGTGTTTTAATTCCTTTTTCTAAGTACAGAAATGTTTTTTTAAGAGTGGGTGCATATAACTGCAGCTAAAACACTCACAACCTTTTTTTTGCAAGGTTCTCAGCCTTCCATCCTTCCAGTTTTCCTGCTGTGATTTATGGATATCTAAACCACCTGTAGAGACCCTAAGCAGAACACTTTTTTTTTGCTTCTGTTACCATTTCCTGTTGTGATTTATGGATATGGATATTTATGGACCCTCAGACTGCAACCCTATGTTCCTGGGACTGCAGGAGTTGAAATTCCTCTTCAAAGTCATGGATGAAGAGCCAACCTCAGATGGGAAGGCACCCTGTTGGCTCCTCCCAACCACCACAGAGGTTTTCTCAGTGGACAAAATTCTGATCTCTGATAAGGAGGAAGAACAAGTGTTATAAATATGCCCTAGTGGAGGAGGAAGGTGCAGCACTGATCCTTTGAATCAATACACATCTGAAACTCCAGTTGCAACTTCATTACAGAGGAATTAGATTGGCTAAAATTTTGTTTCAGAAAATAAAACTGAATACAGTACACTAGAACACAATAGAACATAATAGAATAGAATACTCCACAAGGAAATATTGGATTGGAATGGATATTGGTCAATGACCAATATCCAAAGCATATATACATAAAATATACAATATCCCCAAAATCATATACTTGTATAAAGAAATTAATTTGTTCCAAATGAAATTATGTTAAGCAAATTTTCCTTTATACAAATTTCCCATAGGAATGCATTGAAAACAGAGTAATCCCTAACTGCGACCATTTTTATGTTGTACGGATTTGCTGCATAGACTATTCTGTTAAGCAAATTTCCCCTCTCTCTGGAATTTTTATGTTGTACACATTTTTTGTTATACAAACCATTTGTTTTACGAGGGTCCACTGTACATATACCTAAAATCTTGCTATTACTATAACTAAAAGCGGTCTAAAAATTTACTACACAGACCTTTCCTTCATGGACTGTAATTGCAGCTCCACAAAATTTTGTTACATTGAACAACATATATGCATTTTGTCCTGACAGCATGCCTGTGTTTTGCCGAGATAACAGTAAAAGGGTATAATATGCTTCCAAGCATCCCAGAAGTAACTTTATATAAGGTTCAATTAAAATTTCCCAAAATTCCAAGATAAAAGGGGCAGTGCAGAAGAGCACAAGTTATTGTTTCTGTTCTGCTGGAATTACAAGGGCATTTGAGTTGGGTAGGTGCAATCTTTTTAAACTTTCCCTCTTGCACTACGGAAGGTAAAATGTTTCCCTGGTCCCTGTTTTGAAAGGGAGATATAAGACCCAGCAAATGGACACCAGCACCCTTTTTTATAGAAACCTCAGAGATTGAGGCTGGAGAATTCTTATGTTATGACTCTCCCCCTTAAGACTACAGCATGGGTGTCCAAACTTTTTGCAAGGAGGGCCAGATTTGGTGAGGTGAAAATGTGTGGGGGCCGACCATTCAGCCACATTTGGTCCCCCAGGCCGGACTTTGGACAGGCAAGGAGACGGGGAGGATTCTGCAGCAATGAAGCCAGGGGTGGGTAGGGTGGACGGAGGCAGGGAGGGCAGGCAAACCATAAAACTGCAAGCTGATGTCTTCATCCAGCATGGGGAGGGGCCAGCTGGTGGGGATGTGTGACAGGCTGAGCTGGCAGGGAGAAGAGGCTGCGGGCCGCTCAAAATGTGAAAATGGGCCACATTTGGCCCCCGGGCCTGACTTTGGACATGCCTGGACTACAGCCTAAGGATCCAAAGCTGAGATACAGGGGGTAGCAGCAACTGGAGCATCAAAACCAAGGAAGAATCAAGGGCCATCTACTGCATAAGCCACACAAAACAAGCACCCAAGGTAGGATCCAGTAAGGAAAGATGCCTTGATTCAGCTGCCTTTTACATTCTGAAATGCAAATATATCACATGTAATTGCCCCCAAAAAAGGAAAATAAGAATAATGTTTATACCTGGAATAACACATAAAACAAACCAGAAAAGACTGGAGATCACATGGCTGCAAATCAAATATATAAGTATATAAATAGTTTCAAAGAAAATGAAAGAGTAGATGGGTTTTCACCTCCCCCCCCCTCCGTTTTCCTTCTCTTTTTGTTTTAACCGGCACGGTATCAACGTTGGCATACACCATTACTAAGCAATCCCATGGATAAGACCACATTAGTTTTCACTTTCAGAACTCGGCACAAGCTCCTGAATGCCTGTGTTTGGAAACGTTGCCTTCTATTAAATTTAATCATTTCCCCCTGTGGCTTTAAATTGAGGGCATCTCCTGTTTAAATTCAATTACTTTCCCATTTAGATTGAATGCCGATAATGGTAATAATAATATTTTAACTTTGCATAAAAGTACCTTGATAAAAGTGAGCGGGGAAAAGCATGGCGGTGGAACAAAGTGGCTACTAAACAATGATATATGAATTTATTAATAAAAAAAGAGAAGCCTTTATTGCCGCTTTTGTGAAGATTTAAGTCCTTTCTATTAATAAGGGGAGGGAACACTGGTCACCCAGGCCAGGGACACTGGACATGAAAACAATCACATTTGCTTAGGGCATGGCAAAGACTAGATGAGGGTCATTCTTATGAGATTATTTTTCCCATGGCACGTTTTCCACTAAGGGTCTGGGTGTTTGGAAGCCTAGGGACGGAGATCCATTTCAGAGGTTCAGAACGAATACTAGTGAGAAGGCGGCTCTCCCATCCTCTCTGCTTTTTTGTTCATGTCTTCCAAGAAGCAGCCTCACGGTACAGCAATTCAACAGCAGTACTGCAGCCCAAACTCTGCTCACCACCCAGGCTCAATGCCAGGCAACTGGCTTGAGGTTTACTCAACCTTCCTATCTTGCGAAGTCTGTAAATTGCTTGCTGGAAGTGTAGGCCATGTTTAGCTGGCAGAATTAAATTGTAAACCACCCAGAGAGTGCTTTAAAGTGATTGGGGAGGTATAGAAGCAGCGTGCTTTTTGTTATTGGTTTTTTTTTTTTACTTTTTGCTTGCTTGTTTACTTGCTTCCACCAATTAATTGACCACTTGCCTCCAGGACACACAGAAATCCCAATAAATATCTCAGCGTTAAGGTTAAGGCTCAACAGGTTCCATTACCAGCACTAGAACCGTAACTAGACTTTGTCGCATTTGCATGCAAGAAACAGGAAATTGATCTGATTGGAGCAGAATCATGTGGCACCCAGAACTGAGGCAGTTCATTTGACAATTGAAGAAAAACACCTCATAAGCAACTCTCCTCCACCCCATAGCAGATATATAATTTCTGTAGATGTAGAAGAATATAGAATACAGGTACAGTAATAACCAGAAATAGGCACAAAGTGTGACAAGGCACTTTATGATGAATCTCACATGCAGCTACACAGGTACCATGCATAACCTCCTCCAACCCTAGGGCACTCACTACTGTTGGTTTGCCACCAGGGTCCTCATTCCCCTGTGGCTCACCAGTCCAAGGAAGAGCTCAGATTGCCCTTCCTTCCTCCTCCTCCTCAGGCTGCTGGCCAATTCAACAAAGGGTGTTTATACACAACCCCTAAACTCCGGAGCAAATGGCTCCCAGCTCCGGAGCTTACAAATGTTTCCCCACCAGCTCTGGAGTTTACAGGAAATTAAGTGCGGCCACGCCCACTTTAGCGTATCCCAGCGCACCTTTCAAGTACCTGCTCTTCCCTCGTGAAAATTCCTTGATGCGGTGTAAACGAGGGGCTCTCCTCGCTTCTGGTTGTTGTTGTTTTGGCTCCCGCCCCTTTAAGAGCTACTTTACAGCTGCCAGCAAGAGCGAGAGCCAGAACAGAGGTGAGCGGCATGCTTTTCTTTCTCTTTCTCTCCCTCCCCTCACGCAGCCAGCAGCCAGGAAGTGCGGAGTGGTGGAGAAGCAGGAAAAGCGACAAGCCCCTAAGATCTCTGGTCCGAATTTAAGTGGCCAGCGGATCTTAGGGGTCGTGTAAAAGCGCCCAAGGAGGCATGACAGGGTGGTGCATCAGCAACAGTGAGTGGGCCAGCCAGCCATGGGGAAAGAGGGAGCTTGCGCTTGTGGTACCACGCGTAAGATTCGGCATGAAGCACTTTGTCACTCTTTTCTGTCCATCTCTAGTAATGACAGTGTAAATAACACACCATTATTATTATTATTATTATTATTATTATTATTATTATTATTATTATTATTATTATTATTATTATTATTATTATTATTATTATTATTCATAGAATCATAGAATCATAGAGTTGGAAGAGACCTCAAGGGCCATCCAGTCCAACCACCTGCCAGGCAGGAACCCCCATCACAATATTTTCGACAGATGGCCATCCAGCCTCTGCTTAAAAACCTCCAAAGAAGGAGACTCCACCTTCTTTGGAGATTTTTAAGCAGAGGCTGGATGGCCATCTGTCAAAAATATTGTGATGGGGTTCCTGCATATTATTATTATTATTATTATTATTATTATTATATTATTATTATTATTATTATTATTATTATTATTATTATTATTATTATTATTATTATTATTATTATTATTATTATTATTATTATTAGCCTTTTCATAATGCTAAAATCTGTCTCATTCTGCCTTGGGGTAGGGCTGTCCCTGCTCAGAGGAGGACGTACATGTTCTTGACCCGTGTCTTGTAAGGGAACAATGGAAAGAGATGTCTTAGAGAAGATTGGCAGTAGGGAGCCAGGCATTTCTGTGTCTTCTACATAAATCAGCATAGGACAGCTGACGGATCAAGCCACTCAAAATTCTTCTGCCAGATCCTTTCAAACGAGATCTGAGGTGGGGAACTAGATTGATGTACCTTGCGGCGGATTCAAAAGAGGACCCAAATTTGCAAGGCACAGGTCTGTCCATAGATTTATGACAAGATAATTTTTTAAAGTGGAAGTCTCAGAGCCAGAGGAAAATACAGTAACTAGGGACTAGCAAATACCCATGCCCTGACACTGAATATCTCCTGGCATGCTGAAGACAGAGGGCTGGCTTAGATGGTCCTGGACTCAGATCTGAGAAGTTTATTTGAAAGCCCTTCCTTCAATTCTCCTGCCAGTGGCCTTGCAATTGTCTTTTGCCAACCACCATACTGACAAAGTGGATACGACTGTGCCGAAAATTAAGAAAGGTTGTTCTCTTTTTAAAGGTAAAGATAATGGGTATTTCCATAGCTGAATCTGTACAAATCTTGGGATAGGTCAGTTTCATTTGGCCCTCTTCAACAGTAATGTTTACAAAGTCTTTTAAAGAACTTGAAATAATTCTTACTTGCAGATCACATTTGTAATAAGAACCAGAACCCAACTTGCCAGGATGTGTTCTTAGGGCAGTTGCAATAATTCTTGGGTGGTCACTTTGCATTTGATTTCAAGCCTTATAAAACATAAGAACTGCCTTGCTGGAACAGGCCACAGCCCATCCAGTCTAGCATGCTGTCTCACACAGTGGCTCACCATTCCCTGCAAATGGCATTGAGAGATATCCTGCCTATCTCTCCAACCCAGAGGTTGTTCTTAGGCATCCATAATGATAGCCATTGATACCCTTGTTCTCCCTGAACGTGCCCAATCCTTTCTTAAAGCTGTCAAAGCTGACAACTGTCACCACTTCATCTGGCAGGGAGTTCCACAGACTATTGATCCTCGGGGTGAAAAAGCACTTTCTCTTATTTGTGTGAGATCTAGCATCCAAAAGTTTCATGGAGTGTCCCCTAGTTCTAGTGTTGTGCGATAGGGAAAACAGTTTTTCCTTATCTGCTTTGTCCATACCATATATGATTTTTTAAACTTCAATCGGGTCACCTCTTAGGCGCTGTCATTCAAGAGTGAAATGGCCCAGCCATTGCAGCTTCAGATGGTAAGGAAGGTGTTCCAGACCCCTAATCATTCCGGTTGCACTCCTCTGCACGTTTTCCATTTCCATAATGTCCTTCTGGAGGTGTGGTGACCAGAACTGTACACAATACTCCAGATGGGGCCTCACCATAGATTTTAAAGGGAGCAAAATGACACTTGCAGACTTATTTTCTATACCCAAACCTTCCTAATGATCCCTAACATTGAGTTTGCTTTTTTCACTGCTGTGGCAGAGCAGTGTCCTCCAACACTTCATTGAGCTGTCCCCCAAGACATTAAGGTCCCTTCCCTGGTTTGTGGCAGAGTTTTCAGACCCCATCAGTTTATAAATGTAATTAGGGTTTGTTCCCCAACCTGCATCACTTGGCACTTGCTAATGTTGAAGCTCATTTGCCACTGGTTTGCCCACTCCCCCAGTGTCAAGAGATCCCTCTGGAGCTCCTCACAATCTCTCTCTGTTTTTATTACCCTGTATAGTTTAGCGTCATTGGCAAATTTGGCTACCTTGCTATTTAGTCCTATTTCTAGATCATTTATGAAGAGGTTGAAAAGCAGGGGTCCCAGTACTGAACTTTGGGGGACCCCACTCTTTACCTCCCTCCACAGCTCCACAATGCGAGATGTGCTATAATCCCTCTGAATATACAGCCTTTCATTTCCTATTGCCTAATTAGGGAGCGTATTTCACAGGGCAGATTCAATTACCAGAATGGATTTGTTATTATTGTTGTTTTTCTGAACAGCAAAAGGGACACCTCACATCCACAGTAATAACAGCCAAGATTCTACAAATGGATGCTGATTACGAGCAGAACAGAAACATATTAAGCAGTATGAGGACATTATAACAACAGATTGTACTGCTCACTTTTTCACAAAAACTTAGAATTCCAATGACTTTTCATGTGAAAGATTGTGGATGTTTGATCACAACTAGATTTTTTATCTGACAATCGTTCATATACCCTAGATTTAATATCAATCATCAAACCCTCCTGTTGATTCAAACTTTCAAAGAATATTCTTTCATGTTAATTCTGACCTCCTCAAACCAGTACCGTTTGTCTGCTTTGGACTACATCTCCCATTGTCCCCAGCCAGCAGGGGTGGTGGGAATTGTTGTCCAGCATGTCTAAAGGACACTGGATAGAAGAAGCTGCATGAGTCTTTTCTGGGTTGTTCTGATTCCCTTTTATCTATCTCTTTTTTCCTTTTACCTGGTATTTCCCCCTCCAAATTGCAATGAGCAGATGCAGGGGGGAAATGTTATTTTTTTTGTAATATAACAAAACCAAAAACAGCAGCAGAAATATGGAGAGCCCCTTGAGAGCAGGGATGTATTTCAAAGAGTACATTGGTGAGCACACTGCTTCTGATGCATGTTTTTTTAAAAAAATGTAAACAAGCCTGTGCTTACGTCTTCAGCTGAAATCAGGAGGAATCACTTAAATGTAACAAGCAACAAAAGCAAACCATTTTATGGATCCCCCTCATCCGTTGGGGCACTTGAAAAAATGTGCAATTGACGGGGGGACCCATCAATGACTGAAAATCCACCCAAGGGTCAAATTCAGACTTTGCTTCCATTTGTAGACTAGGGGAGGGGGAAGCAAACTGCATGGCTGCATTACCATTTGACTAGGTAGCTCAGTGAGCCAGGTATCCAGCTGCAGAGCCAGAGGTTGGGAGTTCAGTTTCCCCACGGAGCCTCCCGGGAGAAGAGCCAGCCTGAATGGCCTTGGGCCAGCTGCACCATCCCAGGGCTGTGAGGAGAAAGGAACGGTAAACCACTTCTGAAGATGTTCTACCTAGAAAACCCTAAAAAGGGTAATCATAAGTCAGAATTGACTGATGATGATGATGATGATGATGATGATGATGATGACGACGACGATGACGACGACAACAACAACAACAACAACAACAATGACAACAACAACAACAACAACAATGACAACGACAACGACAACGATGATGACCACCACCACCACCACCACTTTCACACTCCCAGCATCTGTTTCAGAAGTTGTTGGGTGGGGAGGATTGGGAGGGGAGCCCCACTAAAATAGGATACATGATGCTGCAAGGGGAGAAGGCCTGGGTCTTGACTGGGGGAGGGTGGACAACTTGCCCCAGGCCCTCACAAGCAAGCTTTGCCTTCTTTAATTCCAATCTGCATCATTAATCACCTGCCCCAAGGAGTCAAGGAAAGGGTCCTGAACATCAAATCTGCCTGGAATCAAGTCAGCAGAAGTTCTCCTCTAGATAGTTTTTATTATTATTATTATTATTATTATTATTATTATTATTATTATTATTATTACTACTACTACTACTACTACTACTACTACTACTACTACTACTACTACTACTACACTGTACAATAGAGCACATTCCAGTGATCAAAGACATACAATATACAAACAACATTAAACTATAAATATAACCTTAATATACTATTAAAATATACATCAATAAAAATCATCTGTCTGTGTCCACCACTAACAATCCATTAAGAACCCTCTCAATGGACAGAAATATATTATTGTTCTCAGATACTTCAGTGTTAGTACAAGTGGGGGGTATTTTAATCCTGATGGTGTGTGATTGTCACATCAGGAGTGCTTCTCCCCTTCCAGAATTGGTGAATTGGCTTTATTTGTTTTTTGACTGGTGTTCAAATTATAAGCACATTCTTCCTTTGTGGGATCTGATTTCTCGGGCACAAAATACAACTATCTCTGATCAAGATATCAGCTCTCATTATAGATTCACTGCAATGCATATTTTGCTGTAGCTCCAACTGGAGCTACAGCAACTTTTTACAAGGTTTGGGGCATGGAGCTCTGAGCCACTGTGGCTAAACCACAGGTGGTCCATCGGTATTGAGACGTCACGTGTGATAGTTCTCCAGCTCATCTGATTGTATCACCACTTGAACACTACAGTTGATATTGCTCAGAGCAACTTTACGAAAGGCTGCAATTTGTTACATTTCTCCCTCTGAGCAGTCTTGCATCTCATCCTGAAGGCTTTCTTGCTAGCTTAAGAAATGAAAGGATTCTGTTTCTGTTTTGCTACTTATTATTTGCATTAAAATTCTCAGCTTCAAATTGTTCCTCCTCCACCAAAGTGTGCATTAGAGCCAATCCTACCACTAGGCAAACAGAGGCAGCCACATCAGGCAGCAGGAATACTGGGGTAAACAGAGGTGTGTGTAAGATACCTGATCTGTCCCCCTAGACCAGTGGTGGCAAACCTCGGCAATCCTGATGTTTTGGACCACAATTCCCAGAATTCCAAGCCTGTGTTGCCAATGACAAAGGACTGTGGGAGTTGTGGTCCAAAACATCTGGAGTGCCGAAGGTTCGCAGCACTGCCCTAGACGTACAAAATAATGCAGGGCATGAGTAAAGTGGATAGAGGGACACTTTTCTCCCTCTCACAAAATACCAGAACTAGGGGACATACACTCAAATTAAAGGATAGGAGAGTGAGACCAGACAAAAAGAAAATATATTTTTACCCAGTGTGTTGTTAGTCTGTGGAACTCCCTGCCACAAGATGTGGTGATGGCATCTAGCCTGGATGCCTTCAAGAGGGGATTGGACAGATTCCTGGAAGAAAAGTCCATCACAGGTTACAAACCATGATGGAGATGTGTAATCTCCAGGCTTAAAACCGGGGTACTTCAAGGGCCAGATGCAGGGGAGTGGTCTCAGGAGACAGAGATCTAGTCTCATGCACTCCCAGATGCATCTGGTGGGGCCACTGTGAGATACAGGAAGCTAGACTAGACGGGCCTTTGGCCCGATCCAGCATGGCTCTTCTTATGTTCTTAGGTTGGAACAGAGGCACCCAATCTTGACTAATCCAGGTGCTATTCGACGGCACCTCCAAGAAACCACAAGCAGCATAGCTGGTAGTGAAGGCTTCTGGGAACTGGAACCCATAGGTTAGTTCAAGAACTGTGTATAATTGTTAACGTTGAAGTAAAATTCATCTGCTAACCTAGGGAGCTGCCATATCTTGAATGAATGTTGTTCTTTACCTCAAACAGAAAACTGACTTGAACCAAATCTTGTATTTGCAAGTGTGGGGCATATAGAAGATATAAGAGAAAATTGGGCAACTATCTCTCAGATATACTATGATTTGGATTCCTGCACTGGCCAGGGTTTGGAATTGATGGCCTTCCAGCTACCTTCCAGCTCCATTGTTCTATGTTGTGTGATTCTGTGACTATAGGATTGTGTCCAAGTTTATCTTAATGGTAATAGAAGACAATGACACTACAAGGGTCAATGTCTGTATGAAGTACCAGTTGTTGATACGTGCCATCATCTCTGATTTATATTAATCTTACAAATGAGTGATCTCCAGAATATCCTGTCCTGAATTGCTCTGCATGATAGTTTGTTTCTTTTTTTACCTCAGAATAAACTGAAATTAGGGGAGTTGGTAGTGAGGAAATTATTCAATATAACCATGCCATATAATCTGTCTATTCTAGCTACATATACATAACACCTTTATGCAGAGAGGAAAACACTGAGTTGTTTTTCCTCTTCTGATGGCAGCCAGGGTTGTGTGAGCTAAAAATACTCTGTGCAATATCGTTGAATTATCCAATTATACAGTAATAACAGAAGTGAGACTTGCAGCTCCCACTGTTCTAATTACTCCTCCATATGTGGAATTCACACTGACCTTATTGGTTCCTCAGTCTAGTTAGTTCTGTCTCTAAAATACCTCGACCACAGTTTCTGAAATTCTCATAAATGTACTAACTCTGAAATAGGACTTCTCAGCTACAATGCAGGATCCTGAAATGATCTCTACACATTTACAGTAGATGGTCTTCTTTCTAATGGACTCCTGTTGATAGGAAATAGTTCCGTACATACTGTAAAAATGAAGGTCTATCAAATGAGTCGAGCAAAAGGGAGATTTTTCTTCTGTACGATTGGTGTATCCTTCAGTAAATTGCCAGACCGATGACAGTTTACTTGCAGTAAAAACAGCACCATTACCTGATTCCTAAAGAGCTGGGTAACTGTCTCTCGGAGTATATAGTGATGTAGTTATTGATCTGCAATCAACTCCAGTGGGACTGGGCATTTTGAAGAGTTAGTCATTTGGAACACAGGCCAGAGAAATGCTCTATCTTTATTCCGTGAAATTTAACTGGCAATATAACATAGGGCTGGTCCAACAGTATTCCCAGAATAAGGGGCTGGTAAACCACCCCTGAGAACTTGATACCGACAAGACCTTCAGAAGGGTCATCATAAGTCTGAATGTACTTGACAACACAACTCTGGACATGTTGACTCAAAAGTATAAAAGCTCCCCAGGACCTCCTTGTGCAACTACACATCTGTCTTTCTCCATAGAGAAGACAAAATGTGCACAAGAGCAATTTATTTATTTATTTATTTTTATACCACCCGTCTTCCAAAGGAACTCCGGGCGGTTTACCACAACGGGTCAAGCGGTAATCAGACTATCCAACAATATAATAATAAAAACAAGGAATACATAAGAAGAATTAACAATACTAGAAAAAATAACAAATAACATAAGATAAAATAAAATATTTTGGCAAGATGGCAGGATAGAAAGAGGAAAGAAAATCTAATTAGAGGTCACCAAAGTCCTCATGGAGAAGCCAGGTCTTAAAGGTTTCCTTGAAGGCAGGCGGGGACTGTGCAAGGCGCAGCTCACTTGGGAGATGGTTCCAAAGCAAGGGGCCAATCACAGAGAAGGCTCAGTTGCAGGTTACTGCTTTCCTAGCCTCCCTGGGTGTGGCCACCCGGAGTGAGCATGCCTGTGACATTCTAGTGGCTCGGGCCTCAGTTGATCTTTGGAAGATCAGCTCTGCCAGGCATTCAGGTCCCAAGCCATGAAGGGTTTTGTAAATCAAAACTGAGAACTTGAATCTTATTCAGGACACAATGGGTAGCCAATGCAAGTGGGCCAGTACTGGGATGATGTGGTCATATCAACGCACACCCGCCACAAATCTAGCCGCAGCATTTTGAACCCGCTGAAGTCTCCGAATAAGAGTCAAGGGCAACCCCACGTAGAGAGTGTTGCAATAGTCTATCCTCGAGATCACAAGCACCTGCACAACTGTTCTCAGGGACTCCCCATCCAGATATGGACGAATCTGGCCAATCTGTCAAAGGTGGAAAAAGGCAGTCCTGGAAACGGTAGCCACCTGGGCTTCCATAGTGAGAGCCAGATCCAGGGCCACACCCAGATTCCTCACTCTATCTGCCAGCAGGATGGTAGTACCCCCCCCCAAACTGGGGAGAGGGCCCTCGTATCCGGGCAAGGACACCCAGAAAAACATAACCTCGGTCTTCTCTGGGTTGAGCTTAAGTCTGTTAGTCCTGGTCCATTTCATGACCTCATCCAGGCACAAGTCAAGGGTCTGTACCGCCTTCACTGCAGAGGTGGAAAAGGAGAGAGAGAGCTGCGTATCATCAGCATACTGGTGAAAGCAGACTGGTGACAGCAGACAGGAGAGAGAGAGCTGTGTATCATCAGCATACTGGTGACAGCAGACTCTAAATCCCCTAATGACCTCAGCCAGTGGCCTCATATAGATGTTGAACAGCATGGGGGGAGAGTGCCGACCCCTGGGGAACCCCACATGGGAACATCCAAGGGGCCAACAGCTCCCCCACAAGCTGCACACATTGGGGGTGGCCTCCTAGGAAGGACCGGAGCCAGTTAAATGATGTACCTCCGATCCCCACCTCAGAGAGCCAGCCTAGCAAGGTACCATGGTCAATGGTATCAAAGGCCACTGACAAGTCTAGGAGGACCAACAAGGTGGAACAACTCCTGTCAGCCCCCCTGAGGAGGTAATCTTGCAGCGTGACCAAGGTGGTGTGAGTCCCTCAACATGGCCTGAATCTGGACTGGAATGTATCAAGGACATGTTCTTCCTCCAGGAACGACTGGAGTCAAACAGCGGCCACCCTCTCAATCACCTTGTCCAAAAAGTGAACATTGGTAATTGGATGGTAATTGGTCAAATCTTCCAACACCAAGCCAGGTTTCTTTAGAGTGGGCTTCACCACTGTCACCTTCAGGTGAGAGGGAAAATCCCTTCCCTGAATGAGGCAGTGGAAATAACAGAAGCCCACTCTGGTATGCTCCCTCCGGCAGACTTAATAACCCATGATGGGCAAGGGTCAAAGGGGGAGGCCACCAGCCTAAAATGAGCCAATGCTCTGGAGGCCTCAAATGAGGAAACAGGCCCAAACTCAACCAGATGAGGAGAACAAGGGGGTGCAGCACTTGGGGTACTTGAGGAAGGGCGAGAGCAACTGGAGTCTACACCAGTTCGGATGGCCTCAATCTTAGTTCAAAAAAAGGCTGCAAATGATTCACTAGTGAAATCACTAGGAGGAGGCCTAGACTGACCAGGATTGATGAGGTCTTGAACCACCCAGAACAACTCCGCCTGGCAGTTTGAGGCCGCACCGATTTTCAGGGAGGCACAGGATATTTTAGCCTCCCTGACTGCCTGAACATAGCGCCTTTTCAGTATATGAACAACAGACCGATTAGTTGCCGACTGGTCCTTTCTCCATCTGCTCTCAAGTCTTCTTTGTTCTTGCTTCATCACTCTCAACTCAGCTATGAACCACAGTGAAGAGTGAGCTCCACAATGAAGAAGATGCTTGGAGGCAATCCAGTCAACAGCCTGGGTGGCATCTTCATACCACCTCTCCAACAGGAGTTCTACTGGCTCATCAGCCAGACCATCAGGAAGCTTCCCAAGGGCCTCCTGGAACCACTCAGGGTCCAGAAGCCTTCAAGGGCAGGCCCAAAGAAGGGCTGAGGCTCCCCATGGGATGGGGTAGTGATCGACAGGGTAAAAGGTAGAAGATAATGGTCTGACCATGACATGGGTTGAGGAACAATGTCCCCACTCTCAGATTGAAGTCTGCCGATGTGAAGAAAAAACCCAGGTCCAAGGTGTGCCCAGCTCTAAGGGTGGGACAAACAACATGCTGGGACAGATTCATAGAGGCCATGGACTCCGTGAAGTCCAGAGCCAATCCTGAGAGCCCACCCTCAGCATGCACATTGAAGTCCCCAACCACCAGAAGGCGGGGGGACCTCAACAGAACTCGGGCATGTTATTATGGACCAACCTGGCATTGACCAGGAGGTAAAACAGGTTGGAGGTGCTGATGGAATTGCTCCCTGACACGTGGCAGCAAGCTAAGGGATCAGAACAGGGGATAGGCCGTAGTTGCCTGGCCCTAGTTCTTCTTACCCAATTAATCTCCCAACTACTAGCATATCTCCCACAGCCTGACACAACAGAAATGGCAGCCCCTGCAAACATGGCAACCAGAGGGATGATGGAGGGGAGAAAAATAAAAGAAATTAATTAATTAATTAATAATCATAGTAATCAAACTAAATAAGCAACTAAAACAATCAATAATAACTGTACTAACAATAATGATGAAGAAAAAACTGAAACAATACAATAAAGAAACCAAACATAGTGTGCGGCCCAACACCTATAAAGCTCTAATAAAAGGTGTTAAGATAAGAAGGGGGAACCTCATCTCCAAGCTTATTTGGCTTAAGGACCAGCACTCCAACTTGGAGACCAGCACAGGCTGAAGATGGAAAGTGTCCCAACTGAGCGGAGTGAGCCAGCTGCGATATCACAGCCACTCCAGGCCCCCAACGGTGCCCCCTGCTGCATGCAGATATGGCGAGAAATCAAAAGGTGCCAGTTCTCCAAGGGCGAAATACAAAAGACAATGAGTCCCGCCCGGACCAGAGCATCTAAACATCCATGCAATTCAACTGTGGCGTGCCATGCAATCTTCCCAGCAAGGGATTTGGCTACAGCCACGGCAAGGGTGGTGCCACCGCCCACACTGACCATGCCTTCGTCCTTAACAAGGCAAGATAAAACCATGAGGTCCCAGATCTCCAGACGGGCAAAATGAAGAAGGCAAGGAGTCCCATCCGGCTCCGCATAACTCAATAGCCTCCATGACCCCACCATGGTGCACCACGTGATCTTTCCAGCCGAGAGCAGGGCTACAGCCCTGGCATAGGAGCTGCCACCACCCACGTTGTCCATGCCTATGTCCTTGCTCTCAGCCTCGCCACCACATCTTCTATCTTGCCAGAGCCACCACCATGGTTCCATTGCAGCCCAAGATGCCCAAGATGCCCGATCCTCCAGAGCTGAGCCCCAGGAAAGCTCCGCCACTGAGGCCTCCACCCCCAGGGCACACTGCCACATTATTCCATCACCACCATCACAGCACCACCACAGCTCGCCATAGTTCTGACAGAGTGATCCCCTCCGAGGAGTCCGATGGTCCCCTCCACTGTTGCAGATGCAACTGCCAAGCTCCATCCGGGAGGGGTAGCAGGGGGCCAGCAAGCCAGCTCAGCCATGCAAATCTCCTACAGCGGCCAAACATCAGCCCTGCTTCAAACAGAGCTCGGCTGCAAACAGAGGGCGAGGCCATTTGTAGGGCGGAGGTAGAATCCAAATAAATAGATGGGAAATAAGCAAGAGGGGGAGAGGGGGAGGTAACCCCCATACCCAGAGGCACTGATGAGGGCCTGCCTAAGTGAGATTAAAAATAAAAAGGGAGCGGAGACAAAAACAATGGAAAAATAAAAGAAAAGATACAAGCCCGCGGCAGAGAGCTGCCGCTGCCACCCACCATCTTGGTTCTGACAAGATGGCTGTCAGGGAAAGATCAAAAACACTGGAAGCTGAAGACAATTCTGAGTGACTCCTATTTGTTTTGTGCTTGATGAGTGGCAACCTGGAAGGCAGTCTCTTTGTGTCTTTCTGTATGCAATATACCCAGAAAACTAAAACAGGTATGTTTTATTTTATTGGTCTGGGCTGTTTCATAAAGGGCGCTTTACACAACCCCTAATATCCGCTGGCAACTTAAATTCAGACCAGAGATCTTGGGGGTTTGTCGCTTTTCCTGTGTTTCCACCCCTCCGCACTTCCTTGTTCCTGTCTGCATGAGGGTAGGGAGGAAAAAGGGAGAAAAGAATGCAGGCTCACCTCCGCTCTGCCATCGAGCTGCTCTGGGAACCATTCCAGTCTCTTTCAGTCTCTTAAAGGGGTGGGGGCAAAAAAAAAAAAAAAAAACAAGGCAAGGAGAGCCCAGCACTCACTGCTTTACATCCACATCAGAAATTTTTCACCTTCGGAGACCAGGTACTTGGAAAATGCGCTGGTACATGCTTAGGTGGGCGTGGTCGTACTTTATTTTGTTTAAAGTCCGTAGCTGGTGGGAAAACATTTTTAAGCTCCGGATCTGGGAGCCCTTTGCCCCGGATTTTAGGGGTCGTGTAAAAGCACCCTTAGAAAGCCATTCTCTCTGCTTTTAAGTGATGACAGGAATGGTGCAGTCATCTGCCCCATTACTCTGGATGTTCTCTTGCCCTGCAGTGGATCAATGGTTCCCAGCCTTGTGTCCCCAGATGTTCCTGGTCGAAAACTCCCAGAAGCCTTCACCACTAGCTGTACTGGCCAGGATTTCT
This sequence comes from Phrynocephalus forsythii, assembly GCA_029282475.1. Taxonomy (NCBI): domain Eukaryota; kingdom Metazoa; phylum Chordata; class Lepidosauria; order Squamata; family Agamidae; genus Phrynocephalus; species Phrynocephalus forsythii. The sequence continues at coordinate 153,055,762 of JAPFRF010000002.1, forward strand.
GGGAGTTATAGGCCAAGAAGATCTAGGGACTCCAGGTTGGGAACCACTACTCTAGATGTTGGAAAGCAAAGTGTTAGAAAGCTGTTGTAGGACTTGAAAACAAACAGATTTGTATTGTGATGGCCGAGATCCTTCCTTGTTTGACTTCCCTTGAGCCCAGAGGACATGAGCAGAGAACAGCAAGGAAGTTTCGCCCTTCAGCTAGGTCATGCACTCACTTCAGCAGAAAGTTGCATTCTCGCTGATTATTTCATCTGTACAGGTCCTGTGGAGTCACAAAACCACAGCCTGGGGGGCAGAGGAAGGCTGGGCCAAACAGAGAATCTGTTATTAGAGATGAGGGGGTGGGATTTATTTCTTGCCTTTAGTACGAATTTTTCCAATTTAATAAGAATTCAATAAGAATTATTTAACAAGGATATTTAATTTCTTTATATCAAGAATATAAGGAAAGTGATAATGTTTTTAATGGGATGTCAGAGCCAGACATCCCATGATTTGTTGTTCAAGGACTAAAGCATTTATGTCCTAATATTTAAAACTGAATTGGAATCCATGTGTATTCAACTATGTTATTGAGAATTAGCGATGCTACATCTTTTTTTCTGGGATGCTTCTCATCTTGAATTCCTTGGCAACAGGCAGGTACCACACAGGCCTGTTCATGATGGGAATAGACTTATTCTGCCGAATTAGCCACTAGCAATGGATAAAAGTATTGTTTTTACTTATTTTCTAAGAAATTAGGAGAATTTGCAAACCACAAACTCAAGAAACAACGAACTTCAGTTTTCTTTTTTGTGAGGAATTTAGGCCATTGTTCACCTTATGCTATTGAGACTGTTGTCTACCTAACAAGCCTATTCAGGCCATTGTTCATCTTATGAGCCTGATTCAGACCAGGGTGACAAGAGGTCAAAGTGAGCTATAAAATGGAGGACTCACAACTAGCTTTTTTCAGACTGATGAAGCTGTTTGGATGAGCAGCAAAGTGTTTCAATCTCTCAAGAAAAAGAAGTCCAGTTGCCATGACTCAACTTCCAGATAAACTCACCTGGGTGGCTGAGAATCTTCACAGACATACTGAGAGAAAGGAGACAAATTTTCCTATCCTTATGCAATAATGTGACCAGGCAAAAGGGATATCTGAGCTTTTAAAATAGATAAGAATCATGGTCGTGCAAAGATCTGAAGCATGCAAATTTCATGAGTTGGCCAAATCATATATCAAGAATAAGAGTCAGGTGAACCTATATCTATTATTCGCATATTACCTTTGGCTACTGGCTTTAATCACATCTATTTTTATGGCCATTCACTTCCATTTGCTTAAATTCAAAACCAGTAGCCTTGTTTCAGCTGTGCAAGCCAGCCTAACTCTCCAAAGGCAGTCCAATGCCGGTCATCCTATTAGAGGACATTCTTTTTAAAAATGTCCACCAGGTTGGAAAGGATGTTGATAATGTTTTCACCTTCTCAGGGCCATCAGCTTCACCATGTCCATTTGTGCCACTTTGTAGATGCATGCAATCATACTCACTTTGATAGGCAGGAAGGAAAATGGACAGGAAAGGAAGGTTAATTGGCAATCCAAAGCACCATAAAGAGTTATCCAACCATTTTGTTACTGCCTTCAAAGGAAGAGCCATGACAGGTCTATGAATGCTACATTATGTTGCCACCGCAAGAGGAATTTTTGTGTAAGCCGAAGAGGAAGGGAGCAAAACATGGTCCAGCCATTTCACCGCAGTCTTATTTATTTATTCATTTACTGGATTTTTATACCGCGCCTCTGGCAGCAAGGCCATTCTGGGTAGTTAACAACAATCAAGATTAACAGCCTTCAGAATATTCTGCCCCTTATAATCTGTGTTTACATGTATTAAAAAGCAGTAGCCAAACCACAAAGCAAAGACAGACACCCCATTCCTCCTTTGTGAGAATAGGGAAGAGTGTGTACATACGTACTGCAGTGCAGATACAGTAACTTGGACATAGGCCGTAGCCGGCATCTATCTGCACAAATAGCAAATATGAAAAGCATTGTTTGATTTGCCCACAGACGGGAAGGGAAGCCAGAAAAGAAAGTGTGGGAAGCTTCTCAGGTGGGAGTTCCCCTTCTTCCCAGACGATGATCTGCCATCCATTGGATCCCAAACAGGACGTACTCTGCAAGGGAACATTTTATTCGTGATTCCACCTGTTACCAGTTTTTACAGATTATTTTGAGTCCGTGCTTGGCTCGGAACCAGTGTCCAATAATTAAATTCAAATAAAGTAAGGAAGGGCAAACACTGAACTGTTTAAGTAAGATTTATTGTAGCCAAGCCAAATAACAGTCAGTGGTCTCACCCTGGATGGTGTGAGTGAGCCCTGAACATTTGTTTTACATCAGTTTTATACACATAAACCAGTTCAAGGTTTCCCTCAATCTGCATTGGTGGGTGATTGTTCACAGTTGCCCTTATGATCCAGTTTCCTGTGCCATCAAGCTCTTGATGGTCCAAATCCTTGAGTCAATGTTCCATAGATTGGTGTCCTATTGTTCAACTGGGCCCAGTCTAGCTGAGACAGGGAATGTGGAACTCCAGACAATGGGACCATCTCCTGTCCCTCAGGCACAGTTTACCTTGGGGATAATCCTCTCACCCAGGTGTTCTGCCACTTCCTGGAGTCATATGCTTCCTGTTAATTTACATTTCTTAATCTATTCAAGTTCCTATAATTTACCTAGCTAGAATAAATGTTTTGGAGCCTGATTTTTCATGGTATCACACCCATGATGGACAGACTAGTAGCGGCTGGGGCCTATGAGCATTGTAGTTCAATCTAGCCCATTGGCGGAGGGGTTGGGTGGGAAAGACATGCATAGTAGCCATAAGCTACTTGTTTCCATGGTGAATTGTTACGAAATTCAGGTTGGGTTCATATGTGTAAAGTGTGTGAGAGAAGGAAGGAGATGACGATGAAAAAGAAGGGGACAAACTAGTCCCAGGCAGGTAGGAAAGAAAAAGAAAGCCACAAGGAATTAAAAACCTGTTTAAAGCCAATGTCAAACTAGGTAGTTTTTGCTATTGGTTTTGTTTTAATTAACTGTCCTTCGGCTTCCTCTTTAAGTTGGTAGTAGTGTGTCTCTGCTGCAATCAACCTACATTTGTAAGAGCGGTTATTGCAGGCAGACTCTGAATTTAAATGGTAATTTATGCGTACGATAGTGGATTTCTCTTTACAGAGAGCAGAAAACCAGTTGGAGAAGGCTTCTTGGTAAATTCGAAATATAGATCTTAAAATAAGTGACAAGAGGCATCTGTCATCCTATGTCCAGTCAACAGCACGGTGATGCTTTAAGACAGGGAACATTGCTGATGCCGCAGTGAATGTGGAACAGACATGCTCATCTGTAAATGGAAAGGGGATGGACGTTTTTATATCAGATCCTGTCCTGAGAAGATGGTGCCCCCACCTCTCCTTTTTATTTGATAGGAATAATGCTCGGGCACCACTCTTGTTGTCGTTGTTCACCATCACAAATCAGGCAGTCTAATTTAATGCAGCCCCCTTGTGTGTGTGTGTGTGTGTGTGTGTGTGTGTGTGTGTGTGTGTGTGTGTGTGTGTGTGTGTGTGTGTGTGTGTGTGTGTGTGTGGTTACAGTTGTGACCAACTCTTTGTGACCCCCATGTCCATGGAGTTTTCTTGGCAGGAATACTGGAGTAGTTTGCTAGTTCCTACTCCAGGTGCCTACAGCGCCTAGTATTTCCTGGTGGTTGCCCATCCAAGTACTAGCCAAGCCTGACCCTGCTTAGCTTCTGAAATCAGGCAAGATCGGATGTGCTTAGGGCGTGTAGCCCTAATAAGCATTTCAAAAACTTGAGAAAAGATTGTGTACTCCAGTTAGTAATATAGATAACCATGCTATGTTCCCATGTACTGGAAGACAGTGGTTCATAACTGTTCGCACTATGCAACCATGTTACTACCATGAATATGTGGCATGGCCTTGAATAAACCAATAGCTCTCAGCCTTAGCTCCGGCTATCCAAGATGGCAGTACAGCAACAATCATGCCAATCTACCTTCTAGATCTAGAACAATGGAGGCGACCCTTTAGCACTCCAAATGTTTTGGACCACAACTCCTAGAATTCCAAGCATGGATTGCCAGTGACAAAGGATTGTGGCCGTTGTTGTCCAAAACACCTGGGGTGCCAATGGTTCTCCACCACTGTTCTAGAATGCTTGATTTTTTCCAGAATTGCAAATATATATACAGTACATTAGTATTGGAAAAGTCATTGGTGCCAAAACTACCTAGGTTTTCAAGTGGGCTTTTAACACAATATGTGAAGGTCTGGAGAATGGTCTATTTATGAAATTTAGCTTGTTGGGTTTTTTTAATTAAAAAATAATATATTAAATTTGATTTTAATCTTGGCTTTCATCTTGATTTGATGTTCAATTCTGTATTTTAGACCTGTTGTTATTGTACAGTTTTACATTGTTTCAAACCACACCGGGTCCCCTATGAGGAGAAAGGTAGCACAGAAATGAAATGAAATAAGCCTCATCAAATTAGGGTTCGATCCTATTTAGTAGGATTGAAGGATTTAGTATGTTGCATAGGGAGTATATTTGTGTGTTGGGTTGTATTTCTCAAAGTATTGCTTGGTTCCAGACATTTTGTCTGCCTTTCTTGAACTTCACCACAACTCAGAAATCAATTCAGGTTTTCCCCCTCACAGTCTGATGTGTGCAATACTTGTATGGTATACCCTGTCCAGTATAGTGGACAGAGTGATGGATGAGGAATTAAGAAACCTGTGTTCAATTCTTCAGCTAAGTGGGGAGGTGAAACTTATAAAACCACTCCTTAAATATCTCACTTACCTTGAAAACCCTATCAGGGTCAGTATAAGTCAGCTATGACTTGACAGCACATAGCAATCACAACAGTATTTCTATAACAGTGACAGATTGGAGTGTGGGTGCCTAGGAGTAAATATAAATAACATTGGCATGAGACTCATCAGAGCTCTGCCAGTCTAACTACAGTTGGACCTCCATATCCACAGAGTATCAGCTCCAAGACACATACACCCCACTGCCAGATGCTGAAAAATGTGGATTATAGCAAATGCCATTTTCATAAGGAATGCTATACCTAGCATGGTCTCTGGCTCCCTCTAGTGTCCAGTTTTGGTAACTTCATCATTAGAAGTATACATGGGGGGGAGGTTCATTTAATATTTTTAATATTTTCGAAATATGGATAATGAATCAGCAGATATCAATCCCCAATAAGAGGCCCTACTGTGTGTGTGTGTGTGTGTGTGTGTGTGTGTGTGTGTGTGCCCTATGCATGACAGAAAAATGGAATCTTCATTAAAAAGTGTCATTTTATTGAACAAGCACAAGCAAGCAGATACATATGCGTTATACATTTGTCTATCGAGTGAATATCTAAAAAAACCATGGCTCTACAAATGCAGTATACTGTAATGTTATAGGAATATGACTATTAAAACTTAATGAACTTAATGAAAAAATATAAATAGCCACTCTAACAAAACTTTAAAATCCTCTAACAAATAATAATATGGTGCTTAGGAAAAATAAGACTGTACAAAGGTATATTCTCTAAGATATGAGAATTTTCTGACATGTGAATATATATTTTAGTTATAGCTATGAAAATATCTTAATAGACTAGTTAGTTAACAGAGTTAACTATAGCATAAGCAATTATAGTAAGACCCTCTAACCAAAGTATCAATATTTGCTGATTCATTTATTTGCTCCCTGAAAATATTAAATAAAAAACCTCAGAAATACATATTAATATATATTTCCGTATGTTCTTGCAGAGCCTAGAGGAATTTGTCTCTGTAGAATAAAGCCTTTGTAAGACCAGGATCTTGTAATACCAAGACTCTAGAATGCTAAAATAATATAAAACCAGGATATTGTAATCCCTGAGAGGCTAAGTTATAGGACTTAATACCAGTTCCATATTTGCTAGTTGTAACATAAACATCAAGACTGTTATTTTATAGTGACTTTGCTCAGCTAGATAGCTGGCTAATGACTGTAGTAAACTACTGTTCAAGCCTCAATTTTAAAAGCACTTTCATATTCAGGGTTGCTTTTTTACACTTAATTATTTTAACACTCCATACACAAAAAACTATATGTCTTGAAAAACTGATCTGCCTCTATGCTCAGAAAAGGCAAGGGAGACAGAGCACAGTAAGAAAGAGTACCAGAGCCAAGAAGCCCTGAGGGGATTACTTGTAATTAGACATTACTTGTAATTAGACATGTAAACATAGCTTGTGCCTTCCAACAAGTAAGTTATAGTTACATTACATTGCCATTAATAACTAGATTTCGTTGTTCCTGCAAGGGGGCAATGACAATAAAGATTCCTATTCCTATTAGAGGTGACTTCATTTCTTTTGGGGGAGTAACAATAACATTTGTTTCTTTTATGGAGATGATTCCTAAATAAAATTTGGAAGAGGAATATTATATGGCTAGAAAGCTGGCTTCATTAGGGATTCATGCTACTAAATCAAAAGCATTCAAGTGTTTTTTTACCAACTCAGAGGTGGGAAAAGTTACATTTTTGTGTTTTAAGTCCCAGAAATGCACAATGATACACTGTTTTCCTTAGATATCTACAGTATTTGGGGTCCTTGTGAACATAACTGTCAATAATTAGATGTTTAAAAGAGCAAACCTTCACAGTTCTGTCCAGCAATGGTCCCATATAGGGTGGGGCCTTGGCATAGGTGGCCAATCATGTAATTCTCGGGTGTGGAGATTTAAATATTTGAAAAACTAAACAGCTATCAACTCTTTGCTTGTTCTAATAAAGCGGCAGACCCTCTGAAAGGCTTATGGTACCTCCCATAGATCATCTTAGAATGGCAATGATGGAAAAGACCATATAGATCATTGAGTCCGGTCCCTGACAAAAAGGCCCAGTGGGGACCTGAACTCCTAACCTTTGGCTCTGCAGCCAGATACGGTGGTACCCCAACTTAAGAACAGCTCAATTTAAGAGTGATTCGACTTAAGAGCAGAACAATATTGGCGTTTTAACTGCTGCCTTACAAATTTTGGATATGGTCTGCTTGACTTACAAAGTTTTTTTTTTCATTTTTTAAAAAAATTAATTTATTTTTTCAATTTTTTTAGATAGGTACCCCGACTTAAGAGTAGTTCGACTTAAGAGCATGTATTGGGAACGGATCAAATTCGTAAATTTGAGGTACCACTGTACTTAAACCACAGAGCTATCCAGTGCTTCAATCATAAGTAGACATGGACACAACCAGAAAAAATGATGTTTCGTGTTTTCATTTGTCAGAACAGGTCCTTTTTGGGTCGTTTCCGTTTGTCGTGAAATTTTTCAAACATTTGTCGTTTCTGTTTGTCATTTGTCGTTTCCACCGCGATTTAGCGCGATTTGACTTCCCCCAGAGCATAGGGGCGTCCTGCAATCAGGGCCGGCGCTAGGTGTTTTTCCACCCTAGGCGGCGGGGGGGCGGGGGGGCGGGCGGCGGTGGCAGGGGGCCATGGGCGGGCAGCGGCAGTGGCAGGGGGAGGCGTGGGCAGGCCAGCGGCCGGGTGGCGGCCGCGGGTGGGCAAGTGGGTGGGTGGTGGCATGGGCCACAGGTGGGTGGCGGTGCGGGTGGACGGGCGAGTGGGCAGTTAGGATATCACTTAGGACAGAGGTTCTGTTCTTGACTTGCACCCCAAATGTGTGTGTGTGCAAGCAAATTGAAGTTGGGAAAATAGAAAATAAATGGTAGTATATAATATATTTTTAAAATAAATCCTCCCACTCCCAGTCGAACCTCCCCCTTTATCCAATATCAGAAAAAAAAAAACCTCACAAACTGCCAGAGAAGAAATAGAGAATAAACTGCTATTCCCTTCAGCAGACAAAGCTGCAGGGAATCAAAGAAATTATTTTCTAAATTCAATTCCCTCCCTGCCTGCCTAAGTTAAATCCTAAAGCCTCCAGCCTCCCTCCTCAATCTCAATTGGATCACACCAGCACCAGCAGCCAGCCCTCCTCCCTCAACCACATCCATACACCCGACTGCGATTTCTGGAAGATGCCACAGCTTTTTATGCCCTCCGAGACATCCAGAAGTGTCAGTCAAAAACCTGGTGATGCCATTGGTGGAATGGTTCAAAAAAATTTGCATAGTCCCATCCCATGCCCAGCCCAAATGGGCAGGTCTTAAAAGATAAAAAATAAAATAAAATAAAATAAAATCAATACGACGTTTTATTGCTATAAAAAACCCACTGCTGCTACTATTAAAATTCAGGCATTTAAAATAAATAAATTTCACATGTTTCTGTGGTGATTTGGTGTGTTTTTTGACCACGATTTCAAAAGAAAAATTGTGGTTGCCATTTTGGATCCCCCCCCACCGCATGGCATAGTGAGACAATGAGGATGACCCCCCCCAGCCTGGTGAAAGCAGCCCAGGACAGGAGAAGAGGGGGGGAAATGCCGGGGACCCCCCAGAAACCACCCCTCTGGTAGGTGGCAAAGCCTCAGGCAGGCATATTTTCGCCTGATTTTTGGCCGGGAGTTGGGTTTTTTTAAAAAAATTAAAACTTTTTCTGTGCTTTACAATTGCATTGCGCGATCGCCACGATGCCACAAACGAAAATGAAAAACCCGACCAAATTTTTCTTTTTTCGGTTCGAGTTCGAGTTCTGATGGCTTAATTATTGTTACCGTTTCCGTTACGTAACGGAAACGAAAAACGGAAACAAAAAAACAATTTCGCCGAGTCGTGCCCATGTCTATTCATAAGTCTTAGCATCTGAAGCGAAAATGAATGTTTACAAGTGAGCAATTTAGGTGGGGCAGATAATGTAAGCAACGGGATTTTTAAAAAGAGAAAGAACAAGAAAGAAGAATGTTCTTGTAGAAAATGACATATTATTAGTTAAGTGAAAAGATAGCATTGCACTAGACCATCTCTGGAGCAGTTAAATTGGCAGAAAACCACTTTTTAGAGGAAATTGGTCTAGACATAAAAATACTGCTGTGCCTCTAAAAATACCCAGCAGCAGCAAAGTAAAGAAATATTCTCCTGCAAAATAATTGAACCTCATTTTGGAACACGGTGGTACAAATAAAGATTTTTCCTCTCCAGAATGTTCTATATCCATTAGGCAAACGTCTGCTACCACCACTCAACAGCTCATTTCTGCTTGCATTTCAGACTTTCCTTAAATCCATAACGATTGTTAGGATAGACTGTCTTTCTGCCACGCTGACAACCACAAGAGCTAGCTCAGGGGGGGGGGGACCAGGAGCCTTCCTAGGAAGTGGCACATAAATGAATTTTCCACTACTGCGTTTTTTGTTCTTGGTTCAGCATCAATCACAGCCACCTCCTGAGTAAAATATACAGGTACCAGAGAGTCCAGATCATTGTATTGCTTTAGGCATCCAAGCTGACAGCTTAAATTTAAGTTTTTTTTTTTTTTAAAAAAGCAATATAGTGCATCGAAGAAACTGCAAGAAAACTTACTTGCTTAGGCTCCCTTCTCTGCTGCTTTTCTCACACCAGTAGTGTATCTTTTGTTGGCCAAATAGTCAGGGCCAAGGAGAGATCTTCATTCTTGGTCAATTTATTCTATTAAATTGTAAATAAATATAACCATTGTTCTGAAACACTCTCCCAACACCTTAGAAAAAGTAAAAACAAAACAAAAAAAATGAGTTAATGAAAATGTCATCATAAAATGTCCTTTGCCTCTGTGGCAGGGAAATGCAAAGCCCTGTCTCTCCAATGCTAAGGACTACAACCTCCATAAGCCCTAGTCAATACAGAAAATTGTCGAGGGTTGTTTAACACACACACACACACCCCAAAGAGCACTTTGTTGTCTAGTCTTCCCAACAGATAATATGAAAATGGGTAACTTCTTTTTTGTGTATTGACCCCACAAAACACTACCATAAGTGTTCATGTGACCAATAAATAATCTCAAAGTCTAAAGGCGGGTTTAACACAAATAGAAAGCCTTTGCAACAAAACAGCCAAATGGCGGCCAAATTAGAGGTAAAACTAAACCCTTCATTTACCAGTTAAAAAGAAAACATCAGGTCTGGATGATGTTTGCATGTGTCTCGTTTGCAGAGGGCATTTCCTTATTTTCTAGGGGAAAAGACGCCCCCCCCATCTTTGGAGGATCCTTTCTTTCAAGAAAGGTCCAGCCTACATCCAGTTTGGACTAGTATTCACCATTCACTTATTCACAGCCTGAAAATATTACAAATATTAAAAGAAAAATCCTGGAAATATTGAATTTTTTAAGATGAAGGTACCAGAACTGGTCACTAGAGGGAGCCAGAGACCATGCTATGTATAGAATCCTCGGTATTAAATACTGTATATTGTCACTGTGTCATTAATAGAACTAGCCACTAGAGGCAGCCAGAGATCATTCTATGTATAGGATTCACTATTAAAATAATTATCACTATACTGTAATTTTTTTAAGCACCCGGTGGGTGGGGCTTGGAACCAATCCCCTATGGATTATGGGGGACATAATTAATCCCTGGTCAGACACAGAAATTTACTGGTGTGTGTGTGTTTGGTAAAAAGAAATAATTTGTACCCTGCTCTTCTGTTCTGTGTCTGAACTGGGGTGTGGTGGCTCAGTGGGCTAGAGTGCTGAAACTGTTGGCTGCAAAGTCAGCAGTTTAGCAATTTGAATCCTGGATGCCACGCAGCAGAACGAGCTCCCACTGTTAACCTCAGCTCCTGCCAGCCTAGCAGTTTGAAAGCATGTAAATCAAAGTAGATAAATAGGTGCCACCATAAAAAGTGGGAAGATAAACAGTGTTCTGTGCATAGAAATGCATTCAGTCATGCTGGCCTCATGGCCATGAACATGCACAACACTGGCTCTTTGGTTTCAAAAGGAGGTGAGTACTGCCCCTAGAGTTGGATACGACTAGCATGCATGTGCGGGGGGAACCTTTTACTTTTACCTTCTGAGTCTGAGTTCTAGTTCCACAATCTATCCACTACACTGCATTGGTTCTCATATTGCAACGGCTCTCATACTGGCTTATTAGATACAGTAACCCACCGCCTATCGTGGGGTTTAGGGACCCACCTGACCAAGATGACTGAAAATCTGCGATATGCGGATGCAGGTTGGGAGGGGGTGCGCCACCGCTGCTTCCCAGGCTGCTGGAAGACTTTTGTAAAAGCCTTCCAGCAGCCCTTGGATGATCTGATCCACCGTGCTTGCTGCAGGGCTATTCCACCCCCAGCCAGCGCTCTCCAGCAATCTGCATTGAAATGCATTGGCTCAATGTATTTCAATGGAGAAATTTTTCCCCATTGAATGCATTGGCTCAATGCATTCCAATGGGGAAAAATTCTTCATTGAAATGCATTGAGCCAATGCATTTCAATGGAGATCACCAAGGAATGGAAGGGATTTTAAAATGGATGGCCGTTTCTCCGGAGCCCCCGAAGGGGGGAGGGGGAAGTGGCACACCCATTTTAAAATCCTTTCCAGTCACGGAAGGGACCACCCAAGCACACCGCCAGGAGACTTCTTGCAGCGGTGCACCCGGGCAGCCTTGGTGGATCGGATCTGCCGCCACCGCCCGAGCACGCTGCAGGGAGACTTCTCACAGCGGCGCACCCGGGCGGCCTTGGGGGATCCACGGGCTTGTCTTCACTGCCAAGAGCCTTTTAAAGATCAGTCCCCGTGCGCCCACTACCCCAGGGGAGGGCGAGCACGCAGGGAGTGATCTTTGGAAAGGGCTCCCAGCTGCGGGGACAAGGGCTTATCCCCTGGCTGAGAGCCCTTTAAAGATTGCTCCCCGCGCACCTGCAACTCCCAGGGGAGGGCACCTGCAACGATCCCTGGGGGGACAAAGGCTTGTCCCCATGGCCGGGAGCCCTTTAAACATCACTCCCCATGCGCCTGCAACTCCCAGGGGAGGGCGGGTGCACGGGGAGTGATCTTTGGAAAGGGCTCCCAGGTGCGGGGACAATAGCTTGTCTCTGCTGCCGCGAGCCCTTTAAAGCATCACGCACTGCTCGCCCGCACCCCAGGGGAGGGCAGGCGAGCTGCATGTGATAGCTCCCCTTTCCCTCAAGTTCTTTCAGGGTACTGCGGTCCCATAGCAGGACCATGGTATGAGAACCGCAAAAGGGCGGGGGACCACTGTAATTAATAAATACTGCAGAGAGGTCAGTATGTATAATGATTCAAATGAAATAATATTACACTAAAATGTATTGTTTGTTTTGGTTTTTAGAACAACACTAAAACAGCATGGAAGCAATAATGAAAATTGCAAACTATTCTGTTTGTTTGTTTGTTTGTTTGTTCGTTTAAAAGTATTTGAAGAAAATGATGAATTATTAGCTAAGTCAAAGACAGCACAATACTATGCACCATCCCTGAAGCCATTAAACTGACAAGAAGCCACTTTTTAGAGGAAATTGGTTTAGTCATAAAAATACCAATGTGTCTCCAAAAATGCCTATTTTTTATTTTATTGTGTTATTTCATTTCATTGTTACGATGCTTTTCCCCCCAGTGAGGGGACCCAAGGTGACTCACAAAGATTTTTAAAAGCGAGATCAAAAACACAGAGAATGGTAAAGTTAAGAAAAAACAGTTATATACTGTATATAATTTTAAATGTTATCTTAGCACAGGTATCTAGTCTCGTGAGCTCTCAGAGGCATTTGGTGGAGCCACTGTGAGATACAGGAAACTGAACTAGATGGACCCTTGGCCTGATCCAGCATGGCTCTTCTTATGTTCTTATTTACATTTTTTAAAGTGCACTTAAAGAGAGCATACCCTTTCAGATATACCCCCTCAAATCCAAAGGACTGTAAGACAGGACAACCGGTAAGGGGGATAGAACCATGACAGTCTACTGAAGCGCCACCTCCCTGCCTCCCAGGTCTTGCCTGGTGCTGGGCAGAGAACCCAGGCAGGCAGAGCTGGGAAAGAATAGTTCCCCCAGCTTTGCCCAATCAGGTCTCCATAATAAAGACCACAGCAGCCTATTCTTCCCAGATCAAGTTCTAAATGGCTCACATTTCTCTCTGCCATGCATTCCCTATCAGAAATATTTGGATTTCACCAGATAATGACATATTCTGATAGTTTTGAATGTACAGTACAGTATCTGAATCTGAATTCAATTGTTCCCAATATCTAGAATAATAATTCCTAATTTTCAAAGTCCCATTTACTCCTATAGATTATATAGTAAAAGGTTAGGTTTCTACTTGCTAGAGGAAGCAATGAAACCTATTTCTCAGGCATCATGGAGTGATTTTATGAGAAATTATACTTAGAGACTCTTTGACACCGAGGATGGGGGAGAGAGAGACAGAGAACCCAGCTGTCTCCTGATTGGGGTTGCCATGGGTTGCCTAGGGGTGGGGCTGGATTGAAATCAAAAACGTGTAAATGATTTTGTCTGCACCAATTAAATCTAGAAGCAGGCATAGACACCAGAAGGTGTTGGGTTTTTTTACATTTGTTCTTTTCAATGCAAAGATGGGCATAACTGGTTAAACTACAAATGCTTTGACCATTTGCTGTTAGGTTATGCTCTGGTGCAAGCCTACATTACAGCAGTTTTCTCTGCATCTTTTTTGGATACCTCAACTTACCTTTGACATTCTGTGCCACTCAATATACATTGTTGACTTAATATAGTTAGGAATATGATTTAGGATTAGTAGAATCACTGATTAATAGGTTAAAATGAAGTAATAGCCATCTGGGGTCCTTTTAAGGAGAAAGTAGGATAAAAATATTTTAAATAAATAAAATAAATAAATCAATGGGGAAAATTTTCTGAATTTCTCCCTTCAGTAAGACTGCTGTTAGACAGATTGCCACATAGTGGGAAAAAATCCATGTATAACTCTTATGCTCCCCAAAATGTAACTAGAGTGAAACTAGGATGAACAAGAGCAGCAGGCAACCACACCAAGAGGGGGAAGATGTCTGTCAAGGTTGTGGCAGAGAAACCTCTGGCTCAAAGTAGAACAGATATGAGAGATGCTCAGACATGTTCCGGTGATCCCTTGTGTAATCCAGCCAGGACAGCCAAGAAAAGGGGCCAACAATGCTGGTAAAGAAGGTACTTATCTCCCAAAGAGTGACTAAGGGCCTTTTTACACGACCCCTAAGATCCGCTGGCCACTTAAATTCGGACCAGAGATCTTAGGGGTTTGTCGCTCTTCCTGTGTCCCCACCCCTCCACACTTCCTGGCTGCTGGCTGTGTGAGGGGAGGGAGAAAAAGAGAAAGAAAAGCATGCCGCTCACCTCCGTTCTGCCTCTCACTCCTGCCGGCAACATTTCAGTCTCTGTAAAAGTAGCTCTTAAAGGGGCGGGAGCCAAAAAACAACAAACAGAAGCAAGGAGAGCCCCGCACTCACTATCGTTACACTGGATCAAATAATTTTCATCTCCAAAGAGCAGGTACTTGAAAGGTGCGCTGGGACGTGCTAAAATGGGCGTGGTCGCACTTAATTTCCTGTAAACTCCGGAGCTGGTGGGGAAACATTTTTAAGCTCCGGAGCTGGGAGCCATTTGCCCCGGAGTTTAGGGGTCGTGTATAAACGCCCTAAGAGGAGCCGGGATGGCATCAGCTCTCAGAATGACATATAGCTCAGAAACAGAAGAAGATGCTCCTTCAAAAAGGGTTCAGACAAGCTGATGCAAACCAGAGCCTGCATACTAGAAACAGAAATGGACATTTAACTTTTATCTGAGCTTATCTTGGTGGCTTATTGTAGCCACAGGCAGAAAACAGGAAGACAAAGAGATTGTGCACAAACTTAGCAAAGGAGTATAGATCAAGAAGTTGGGAAATGCAACATATTATTTGGGCATTCGAAATGAGAAAGAGTCAAATGGCTCCTAAGTTGAATCAGAAACAAAAGATAGTTGAACTCTTCTCCAACACTTGGGGTCTCACACCGACATCAGACCCATGCAAACAGACTCTCTTGAAGGTAGAGGGGAAAGTGAACTTCTACCAATAATATCCAACGTAGAACAGCTATGGGAAAGTCTGTGAAGATTCTCAGTCATCCAGGTGAGGTTATCCAGAAGCTGAGTCATGGTAACTGGACTTCTATTTCTTGAGAGATTGAAATGTTTCGCTGCTCCTCCAAGCAGCTTCGTCAGTCTGAGGAAAGTTAGTGGTGACTCCTCCGTTTTATAGTTCACTTTGATTTCACATTATGGATGAGTAGTGAAACGTTTTGATCTCTCAAGAAAAAGAAGTCCAGTTGCCATGACTCAACCTCCAGCTATAGGAAAGCTTTTGCAGGGACCTGTTATCAGAATATTGAGCAGAAAAGTTAGTTCACTGACACAGAGTGATTGGACAACTGTCAAAAAGAGTAGCTAGATACTTTGAAGGAACCATGCACTTATAGAAAGTCAGCTAGCAAGGCATACAGGTTACACAGCTACAGACTGGGCAGAGAATGGCAGTTTTCTGTTTTCATATAGCAACAGTCCTATTATACAGGCCAGTCATAAAAAACCTGTTCTAGCTTTGTCTTCCACAGAGCCTGACTTGGCAGCAACAGCAGAAGCATACAGAGAACTGCTATGATTGGGAAAAAACACTAGAAAACATTGGGATATATGAATACCATTCTGGACAATCAAAGCTTTCGGAGAAGAAAAAGATAAATGAGTGAACTATGAACATTGGCATGACATGCCCATTGATGTGTGACTAATTAAGAAAGGTACCATCCAGATGGCCTTACTAATTTTCTACTTACAAGGATAGCAGCAGACATCCTGACCAAAACTCTACCAGGGATAAGTTAAAGAGCCTGTGAAACATAACAGGAATTGTTGAAAGACAATGAGAAGGGGTATTGATGAATCAGCAAACTCACATACAAATCTGACAAATGGAATTGTAGGAAGAAGTGGACCTTTTTAGCAAACTAACTTGCTTATTGGCCACTTATTGATTTGAACCTTCTTTTGTTCTTTGCATGACTTCTGCACCTCTATTGAGCTTGCTAATAGTGAGTAAAATATGTTTCCCCCCTTCTTTATATCTAAAGATAGTCTCAAGGTGTTATTTCTTTAAAGGGGTGGAACAATAAAGTGGAACTCTTGGTTAATTCTGACCTTAATTAGCTGGGCTTCTGTTATTACATTTAAAGAGAATTTTAGCAGATCCTCACTCTCCAAACACAGGATTCAATCAGTATGCCCACTGCAGTCAATTCCTAACACCAGCCCTAAGGACATCCGATCTCGCCTGATTTTGGAAGCTAAGCAGGGTTGGGCCTGGTTAGTACTTGGATGGGAGACCACCAGGGAATACCAGGTGCTGTAGGCGCCTGGAGTAGGAACTGGCAAACCACTCCAGTATTCCTGCCAAGAAAACTCCATGGACATGGGGTCACAAAGAGTCGGTCACGACTGTAATGACACAACACACAGGCACTGCCAGCTGTTAGTGTGTACTCTTTTTCTTTGGCATAGTCAGTTGGAAGATATCAGAGGATACCAGGAATTCCTTTTAAAAGTCTTCCCTCTGTTTCCTTTACAGGGAATAACATGAGTATATAGTCCTCATATCAATGGTAATGGAGTTCCAGCTATCCAGAAATTCCAAATATTTAAGTTTCTAAGTTCCAAATCCAATGAGATGTAATCCAAATTCAAAATCTGAATTTTGGTGCTGGTGCTCATCCCTTTGTTTAATCCAAGGGGACCTTTCCAAGCAAATCCTGGCTGTCTGAGTTGTGAAATAGGTTTTTTTGGGGGGAGGCGGTTAACAAGATCCTGATTCTTCCTCCTCTCCTATGATATAGTTGTCTCCCCTCACTTTTATAGTTTTTCCCTTTGCTTTTTATAGTTTAAATGACTGTTCCATGTTCCCTTCACCAACTTCCCTGTTTATGACACACACTCCTGCAGTGACAATGTGCCCTTGCCTATGCAACAGATCAAGTGATTTATTTTACAAATGAAATAAAAAATAGTCCCTTTTCCTTAACTTCTTTTAAGCAAGAAATCTGGACCTTGCTCTAATGCCTCCCTCAAAGGGCTCTCCCCCACTTCCCCCAAAGCTCTGGTGTCAAAGCTTTCTTCTCCTCCAGCCAGGTGGCATACATCAGTGGGAAGTGAAAGAGAAGAGAGCAGACTAGAGATGGATACGAAATGGAAATATATTGTTTTGTTTTGTTTCTTTAGTAGCTTTGTTTTGTTTCATTTATAATGAATTTTTAAAGTAGTTTTATTATGAAATCAAACAAAATGCTATGCTCCATTGGGTCCTAGAGATACCAAAATGGCAGGGGAGCTTCCTCAAACTATTCCCTGTAAACCCTCAAAATTTGAAGAGCCTGACTTATATGCTCCAAAGAGGGTCCCAGTAGTTAATTGAACTGGGTTAATTAATTACCCCTAAATTTGTGACACGCACTCTACACACTATTTCAATGAACTGCTACTGGGACCCCCTTTGGATCTTAATAACTCAGCACCCTCAAGCACAAGTAAACTTTAAACCAGAAATGGTGTTATTAAATGTAATGCCAGATATTATTTATGAGAAAATAAAATACAGTATATTCTACTGTATATATAAATGGCAGACAGGCTGTTCTGGGCCCAGAAATGGAAGAAGGGAGAAATACCAACTTTGGATGAACTGTTGAATAAGCTACTAGGCATTGCAGAACTAGATATGCTCTCAGAGGTGCTGTGGGATCAACCGAGACATTTTGTAAATGAGTGCTGGAAGATGCTATATAACTGGGCCCAGAAGCAGACAAATGAGTAAGGGAAGAAATAGACATAAGGATGCATGTACAGTACTTTCTAGAACCCGTGGAAGACATACAGATGGCCGGACAATGATGAAATCCTTAGTCCCTTTGTATAGCATGTGGATAGCTGGACAATGCATAACTATAGGAGGTTTGGGGTTTTGCCTTCACTTCTAAGTCTGGTTATTTTTTGTCTTTTTTATGAGTATGTTTCATTTTGTTGCCTTTGTTGTATGTAAATAAATACTATTATTTTAAAAACAACCTCATCACCATGACCCCAAAACCTCTCCAAATTTCAGAGGTTTGAAATGCTTGAGGAAGCTACCCTGCCATTTCCATGCCAAAACATGACTGCAATCCGTATTTTTGAGTACATAATATTTTGTTATGTTTATGTACTCAAAAACATGGATCACAGTGATGTATTGGCACCAAAATCAGTAGGAGCTTCCTCAAGCTCTTCCATGCAATCATCCAAAATTTGGGAAGGTTTAGGGGTCAGGGGGTTGAGTTGTTAAACTTCAAATGGGTCCCCCTAGGAAAAATCATTCTAATTTATTGAATCAGGATTCGGAAGCCAAGCCAGAGAGGCACTAATTGTTCACCCATGGGGGGGGGCTATTGCAGTTTCTGGAGTCAATTAGAAAGATTTTTTTCCTAGGGGCAACCCCTTTAGAGCTTAAATAACTCAGCCCCCTGACCCCCAAACCTTTCCAAATTCCACGGGCTTACAGGGAAGAGCTTGAATTCCCCTGCCATTGATTCCTCTAGGATGAATCGTTTCATTTCTAGACGAAAAAATGGCATTTCATTTCATTTTGTTATATAATGAAGTAAATTGTTGCGTAACAAAACGACAAAAAAGCATTTCATTTTTCATTTCATGCCCATCTCTAGAGCAAACTTACAATGAGGTCTAGTATCTGGAAATGGAGGTGTCCAGGCTTGATTGTTGCATGGAGTCAGCTGACCAGCAGTCATCAGCCATCACTATCTTTCACACTGTGCTCTTCTGAGTTATCAGTTTAGCGACTCACCTCCAGAAGTGCTGGTGTTGTTAGGACCCCTGGGGAAGCTCCAGTTTTTTTCTTCCCCCAGGCCAGGTGGGGAATTTTCTTCCACTTGTGGATTTATTGGCACTTGACTGGAGGCAAATTTTTTTGAGTTATGGGTGTATGATTGTACGGTAAAACTGTGTCTCACCATTTAGAAAACTAAGTGAAAGAGATGTGTCTTACCTCCTTTCAGGCATCTGAGGGCTAGGGAGTGTAATTCACCTTGGGATGGAGGCAAGCCAGTCAGGCTTGACCACTCTCAATATATCTGATTTCTCAGGCAGTCCAGCAACTTGCAAGGTCTGCCTGTGGGATGAAGTAAGGAGACAGCTTGCTTGTACAATGGAATCCTAACATTTCAACATAGTCTAGAGTTTAAGCACTGGCTTGAAATATGTCTTCATGGACTAGGAAGGGATGGTCTGGTAAGGAATAAAGGGATGCCTTCCAAAGCTGAGGAAATGATTTGTTTACTTGAGGGAATGAAGGCCAGCATTGGCTGAAAGACTCTGGGAATTATAATTAGAGATGGGCACAAAACGAAAAATGAAATGCTCTTTCGTCGTGTCGTTAGGTAACGAAATGAAACGAAACCAAACAACATGAGGAAGCAGCATTTCGTTGCAGATGGAACGAAATGGTGTGGGGTTTTTTGTTGTTGTTGAAATGAACAATTTCATTCCACCTGTAAGCCGCTTGGGAGAGGTAAAAAATAAAAAAAAAAAGCTCTGGGTTTTTTAAAAAACCTTTTTCCCTTCCCCAAGCCGTGCCAGTTGATTGGCACTAGGATGCCCATCATGCCCATCAGCTGGCAAGTGGGACTTGGGGGGAAGGAAAAAAGTTTTTTAAAAAAGTCAGGGGCTTTTTTAAAAACCATGTTTAACAAATCATTTTGTTTCGTATGGTTTTTTTTTTTTGAAAAAATTGTATGAAACGAAACACAAACAATGTGGGGGGAGAAGGAAACAAAAAACAACAACATTTTTTTTTCATTTCGTGGCCCATCCCTAATTATAATCCCTAAGGTGCTTTTTCCAGTTAATGGTAAACAGTACCCCCCGCTCTCCCCTGAGTCTTCATGAATCTGGATTTAGAAGATAGGACTCCTTTTGTTAGCTGTCATCTTTACCATTCCCCTTTTTATAAATCAAATGCTGTATTTATTTCCTATTAATATTTCTGACATCTTCATATATGAGAGAACTTTAGCCAGTGAGATTTATAAAGGTTAAGGAAAAGGCGAACAACAGCATAAACTCAGCAAACCGCTGCTTCTGTCTCCTCAAAAGTGTTTGTGTTCAAATATTAGAATATCAAGTCTACAAGCCACCTGTCTTCTTAGTTCACCTCACAGACAAGACTTGCAAGTTGCTGACAAACTTGAAGAAAAGGTGCCCTTTCCTGTTTGCTGTCAAACTATGGTGATTCTGTCACTTTCTCCCTCCTTCTAGCAGCTCTGTCATGTCCGAGGCAAGCTTCCAGACTCTTGAACATGACTTGGCTGTTCAAGAAACACAAAACCAACATCAACAATCAGTATCAACTTCAGTCAAGGAGCCTAGGGCTACGGATATGAAAACTGTAATTTTTCCCCTTCTCTGAAGAGGAGGTTGGGGCGGGAAGAACTTATATTCAGCCATTACCTAAGGGTTTCCATAGCCTTGGGCACAAATGTAATCCAAATTTAGAGACTGCAGTCTAAATATTTCTCCCTTTGCTGTTTTCATCATTGGTTTCAGCTTCAGCCTTCCCTTGTGTAAATCAACAGATCCATTTTTAGACTGAACATGAACCAGTCTGCTCTACCTTTGGGGTGTGAGGGATTTTGTGTACCCAAAATTAGAGTCAAAATTATAATTTCTTTGTGTAGCAATATATTTAAAAAGTACTGGTGGAGCTCAACAGTGACCTGGATTTCTTGATGTTCCATTGTCCAGGTTAATATAATCTTTTAAATTGCTATGTGTGACCCCTTTTGATTAAGGAGAGCCTCAGATTTGCTTGGCAAGTCAAGCATGAGTGCTACATGTACACTTTATATATGTTCACGTACAGTGTAAACATCTTATACCTGTATTTCTATGTCCAAAACATATGGACCCCTATATCCAGTCATATCAGGTTTTTTTTAAAGATAGAGAAACATTACATGGTTGCTGCATACGTCTGCAGCAGGAAATATAAAGAAATGTGGTGTCCCCCTATGTGTCATTCTACATACCAACAGTATACTCAGGAGGTGATAGCTAGATAGCAGAAACAGCGCTCCTGAGAAAAAAGAAGGAGAAATCAGTACACTGAAGGGGTAAGAACATAAGAAGAGCCATGCTGGATCAGGCCAAAGGCCCATCTAGTCCAGCTTCCTGTATCTCACAGTGGCCCCAACCAATGCCTCTGGGAGCGCACGAGACAAGATATCTGTCTCTTCATACCACTCCCCTGCATCTGGCCCTTGAAGTACCCTTGTTTTAAGCCTGGAGTTTACACATCTCCATCATGGTTTGTAACCTGTGATGGACTTTTCCTCCAGGAATCTGTCCAATCCCCTTTTGAAGGCATCCAGACCAGATGCCATCACCACATCCTGTGGCAGGGAGTTCCACAGACTAAACATGCTGGGTAAAAAAAATATTTTCTTGTATCCGTTCTCACTCTTTCAGCCCTCAGTTTGAGTGGGTATCCCCCTAGTTGTGGTATTTTGTGAGAGGGAGAAGAGTGTCCCTCTATCCACTTTACTCATGCCCTGCATTATTTTGCACGTCTCAATCATATCCCCCTCAGGCACCTTTTTTCCAGACTGAAGGGATACTGGGGTTTCCCTACAAAACCACCCAACAAAGATTAAGCAAGGTCTGTGGCCACAGAACTATAAGGAGTGCTGAGGGGTAAATAGAGAAGAAATTAGAAATGGACTTTTCATTTCAGAAGTGGTCAGCTTCCGAAATGAACCTTGGAGCCCAGCTGGCATTCGGAACTGGAGGAACGCAATCAACCAATGCCTTACCTTGTGCTGGGCTTGTACAGGGTTAAACTCCAGTGAGGAAGAAACCTCCAAAGCCATTCCTTCTCCCTGGCACTGCTCAATTGGACAGGGAGGCAGAATGATGCATTTCCCTGCACAGCTCCAGACTGGCCCGTGTGAGCCCAGTGCAAGGTAAGGGATTGGTTGTGTTCCTCCAGTTCCGAATGCCACCTGGGCTCCTGTGGTTCATTTTGGATGCAAACATGGGGAAATGGAAAGCAGCAAGATCACCCCAGCCAGTAACCACTCAAAGTGCAATGGAGGTGGAACGCAAACATACACAAACACAAGCAAAAAGACTACCCCCGGCCTGTTCCCACCAAAAATGCAAAGAAAAGCAGTGCAAAGATTAATAAAAGCTAGCTCCCTACCTTTCCAAGTTTGAAAAGTCCAAATGACTCAGCAAAAAAATTTCCAGAATGGCTCCAAAACACCAGGGGAAAAAATCTCCTCCCACCCCTCTGCAAACTACATCTCTCTCTCTCTCTCTCCCTCCCTCCCTCTCTCTCTCTCTCTCTCTCTCTCTCTCTCTCTCTCTCTCTCTGTGTGTGTGTGTGTGTGTGTGTGTGTGTGTGTGTGTGTGTGTGTAATGCTTCCTGGGTACACTTTTCATTGCAAGGCATTATGAAAAATTCGTTATCCGAGGCAGCCCTATACCCGGAAATTTCCATTTCTATCCAAAACATTTGTTATCAGAGGCATTTGTTATCCAAGGTATTACTGTACAAGGAAGGAAGGAAGGAAGGAAGGAAGGAAGGAAGGAAGGAAGGAAGGAAGGAAGGAAGGAAGGAAGGATAGAGAAATAAAAATTTCCAAGGTCCACCTCATTGATTGCATTTCTTGGTTTAAAATTAGAAGCTATTTTACATGTCCCCAGATGGATAACTGTCCCTGATACAACATGAGCTGTGTAACGGCCATTAGAAGAAGCTTCTTTGAGTCACTGCCTATAAAGGACCAATGAAGGGCCACCATCTTTTCCCTGGTGAAGAGCCACATGGGTCTTCACACCATCCAAATGCTTTCAGTAAATTGGCAGCCACAAAAATCAAAGTACTGTGGGATCTTTAAAACTAATTAACTTATGTCCTTGTGAGTTCCAATAGGTCACAGTCAACTTTTTCAGCCACTCACTTGCTGAGGAATTCTGGGAGCTGCAGCCCAAAAATACAATCCTGTCTATGTCTACCTCATAGCATTTAAGAGACAGGCTTAAAGGCCATAGTGGGTTGATATGCTGTCCCTAGAGGACCAATTAAAAGTTTGGCTTTATGCAATAAATCTCTGTTTATATATGAGGTGGCTTTTGAGAAAATTATTTTTAAAACTATCATTTTAAATATATGATTGAAGCCATACATTCTTTTTTAAATTATTAAAGAAAACAAAGCAAACATTAGTTAATAGAAGACAATATTAAAATCATTTGTATTCAAAATGAATAATAAAAACATTTAAAAGATTAATAAGACAAAAATATACAAACTAAATAGAAAACAAATGGTACAAAAATGTAGATAACTTTGTGCACCCTCAAGACTATCTTGTGTTCAAACTCCACTTATTAGATTATTGCTTTGTGGTTAACATCCTTCCAAATGCTGCCCCCATTCTTTACAGAAATAAATTGAATCTTTTAGAATTTATCAAAACCAGATATCTTTAAAATCAGTAATATGGGATACCACTTTATGCATTTTCAAATCAATCGTTAATTCGTCATTGATAGCCATATTCCAACTTTATAAGGCTGTCTTAAATTGCAGACAGTTTTGTCCTGATTGCTACCTAAATACTAAATCCATTTCTACCTTATTTATTCTTTATTTCCAAGGAAATCTTCAATTCCATTCATTTTCCCTCTATTCTTTATTTCCAGAAAGACTCAAATCCATTCATTTTTCCTCTTTTCACAGAGCCACCACATGTTGAAATAGGCCACAGCAAGAAGATGGAATGGATCCCTTTATTAAATTCTAATAAGTGGAGTTTACTTTATAACAATTCTCTTTGACCCTTATTGACATGTTTTTCATAATCATTTTATTCCACATAGAATTCCATTCTTCCTCTTTAAGCTCTATTAC
This sequence comes from Phrynocephalus forsythii, assembly GCA_029282475.1. Taxonomy (NCBI): domain Eukaryota; kingdom Metazoa; phylum Chordata; class Lepidosauria; order Squamata; family Agamidae; genus Phrynocephalus; species Phrynocephalus forsythii. The sequence continues at coordinate 153,079,790 of JAPFRF010000002.1, forward strand.
GAACTCCTCCTGTCATATTTTCTTTAGAGATGTTTTAGTACCTGTCTGGGTTAACATATTGTATGTGTATCATACTCACGTACCCTTTTGATTCTCATTGACAACATTATCTCCTTTTTTCAATTCTTCAAATTTAGTTAATGGTCTTACTAGTCTTTTCCTTGGCCTTTTTTCCTTGTCCCGTTATCTAGGTGTATTATATTTAGTCAAGATAGGTTCTCCTATCATACCTCTTATCCATTCTCTGTTGTACACTCTTTATCCAATATTTTATTTATATAATTGGCTAATCCATCAAACTATTCTTTATCCAGTAGGTCCACTGTATCCATGGGGGACTGGTTCCGGGTTCCCCGTGGATTGTGAAATCTGAAGATAAGAGCAAAAACTTTATTCCCTCCTCACCGCCACCCTCCAAATAAAAATCCATGATATACTGTGACTGCAATGAACTGCAGTGTGGTGGATTACTGTATACCAATATTTTTTATTTATTCTTGATTTCGTGTTACCATTGCAAAACTCATTAATCAGAGTAAATCCTTTTCAGCAATATTAAAGGGTAGCATCCAAAATAAAAAGTTTATCTTGGATAGAATTTTCATTTTGCATAAAGCTATTTTGCCAAGCCGCAAGAGTTTTTAATTTTTGATATTCTTTTATTGGTTCATCATCTTTTCCTTCAGCAGGTTAAAATTCAATTTAACAGGTTAAATTGGAGGTAAAATTTATACCTAAATGCTTAATAAAATTTCATATTTTCTCCCAAGTTTGATTTTCTCTTTCCTTTGTCTTGTCCTTTAGCAACATATATTCTGATTCATCCTAATTAATTCTCAGTCCTGTTGCATCCTCAAATTGCTTTAAATGAACTTTGATCCTTTTTATAGATTTTAAGGGATCCTTAATAATTAGTAAAGTATTGACTACAAACAGGTTCATTTTATTTTGTTTTTTATCTTCTATACCACCAGTCCCCTCATCCTCTCTTACTGTGTTTACTAAAATCTCAATTATAAGTGTAAATAAAGCTGGAGAGAAGGGGCAACCCTGTCACATTCCTTGGCCTAGTAATTTTTTCTCAGTTACACCATCATTAATTAACATTTACATACTATTCTCTGAATGTAGTTTATGTATTGCATGATTAAAGTATGTACCAAACCCTGTCTATACAAAATCGTTAACGTGTTCCATTCGACTGAATCAGATGCCTTGAATATGACTAGTGACAGCAAATCTGCTTTCATTTTTGTTCTTTTGCTAAATGCATTACATTCAAAACTCTCCTCACCGGGTCTGCCATCTGTCTTCCTCATAGGAATCCATTTTGATATTTAACAATACAGTAGTACCTTTTACTTAAGACAAATGCCCCATAAGATGAGAAACTCACAAGACGAATGAAATTTCAGGGAATATGGTTGCTTCACAAGACAAAAATTCCCTATGGGTTCAACGTGTGCAGTAAAGAAAGCTATACAGTGGACCCTGTATAACAAACAGTTTGTATAACATAAAATCTGTACAACATAAAAAATTCCAGAGGTAGGGAAAATTTGCTTAACAGAATCGTCTATGGGGCAAATCTGTACAACATAAAAATGGTCGCGATTAGGGATTACTCTGTTTTCAATGCATTCCTATGGGAAATTTGTATAAAGGAAAATTTGCTTAACAGAATTTCATTTGGAACAAATTAATTCCTTTATACAAGACAATTATATTCCTTTACAAAAGATCAATTTAAAATAAGACAAATTTAAATTGTTCTACAAATCATTTCATTTTATGAAAAATTTGCCTTGCAAAAATGGTTTCCCATAGGAATGAATGGGAAACCCATTAATCCATTCTGGAGGTCTGATTAAAGGCAAAAAAAGATGTTTTTGTTCAGACCTTTTTATAAAGTTCACTTTAAAGGCATGCAGAGCTGAAACTCCCCTCTTCCAGTGCAATGGAAAGCAATGTAAAATGGACAAAAGAAAGCAACAAGACAAACCACAGCCTATACCTGCCAAAAGTGCAATGAAAAGCAATGCAAAGATGGACAAAAGAAAGCAACAAGACAAACCCCAGCCTGTTCCTGCCCACAGAGCAATGGAAAAGAATGCAAAAGCAAAAAAGACAACACCAAAGAAGAAATCCCAGGCGGTTCCCGCCTGCAGAGCAATGGAAAAGAATGCAAAGATGGAGAAAAGAAAGCACCACAACAAACCAAAGCCCATATCTGCCAAAGTCCAATGGAAAGCAGTGCAAAGATGGACAAAGGAAAGCATCAAGACAAATCTCAGCCCGTTCCCACCAAAAGTGCAATGAAAAGCAATGCAAAGATGGACAAAAGCAAGCACCAAGACAAACCCCAGCCCATTCCTGCATGCAGACCAATGGAAAAGAATGCAAAAGCAAAAATGACAACACCAAACAAGAAATCCCAGCCTGTTCCCACTTGCAGAGCAATGAAAAAGAATGCAAAGATGGACAAAAGAAAGCACCAAGACAAACCCCAGGTTGTTCCTGCCAAAAGTGCAATTGAAACCAATGCAATAAGACAAAAGAAAGCAAGGAAACCTCAGCTCCTTACCTTTCCAAGTTCTAAAAGTCCAAAAGTTGCTGCACAAATTTGTAGAATGGCTCCAAAACTTGATGAAAAACGCCTTCCACCCCTCCACAAACTACAGGGACACAATGCTTCCTGGGTACACTTGTTTCCAAATGTCGGATGAATTTTCGACTTGTGCAGCACCCCATAGGAAATTTTCATTATGCAAAGCAACCCTATTCCTGGGGGGGGGGAATTGTCTCATGAATTTTTCATCTTACAGGGAATTTGTCTTAAGAGGTATTACTGTAGGCACATTTATAATTTCAAGCAATTGTAATCAAGTAAACATTATTATTTATTCTACAAATTTCTCAGTGTGTGTTACTGAGACTTGAACTGCCAATTAATAAGAAGGGCATAGACTCTGGGGAACATGTAGCTATTCTCGCCTGTGGATCTCTGTATTTGTACTCTTAGCAGAAAGAGAACTTTCCCAGAAATTGAAAACTCCTCAACAAGGCCACATCAGGGTTATTCTAATACAGTGCCAACGTTCACTCCTAACATAGCAGGATTCAACCATTGCACTTCTGTCCAATTTCATACAGAAGATTTTAAACTTCTAACCTCCCACAAAAATAAGACTTTAAATATCACTTTCTGCTTCTTTTTAAAATAAAAATGTGAAAGATAAAAATATAACATTATTTATTTATTTTATTTATTTTATTATTATATTTATATCCCGCTTATCTCCTAAAATAGGACTCTAAGCGGCGAACAAAAGCGTAGAAACGCTAACAGACAAGATAGAAATACAAAAATTAAAACCACATCAAACACAATATAAACAATATAAATAAAGATCCTAATGCCTCCTAATGCATCCCAGCACTCCAAACGTGGATCCTAACAGTTAAAAATGGAGGCATCGATAACCAGCAAATGTAAAAACGATGGCGGAAAAAAAAAAACTAAGAATCGCCAAAGGCCTCGCGAAAAAAAAGGTTTTTAACATTTTTCGAAAGGCCTGCAGGGACTCTGCAGAGCGCACTTCGCTAGGGATGGAGTTCCATATGGAGGGGGCTGCCACAGAGAAGGCCCGGTTCCGAGTAATCGTCTTCCGGGCCTCTCGTGGGGTGGCAAAAGTGCGCTCGCGCCTGCCGAACAGGACGAGGTGGATCGCTGGACGATGCGCTCTGTCAGGTAGTCCGGTCCCAAGCCATGGAGGGTTTTATAAACTAAAACCAAGACCTTGAATCTAATCCGGGCCGCAACGGGCAACCAGTGCAGGCGGACCAGGATTGGGGTGATGCGGTCATATCGGCGCGCACCCACCACCAGCCTGGCCGCCGCATTCTGTACCCGCTGCAGGCGCCGGAGAAGAGTCAAGGGCAATCCCATGTAGAGGGCGTTGCAGTAGTCCAGCCCCGAGATCACCAGTGCTTGGACCACTGTTCTCAGAGAGTCAACATCCAGGTACGGGCGGATCTGGGCGACCTGACAAAGATGGTAATAAGCGGCCCTGGTAACCGACGCCACCTGGGCCTCCATGGTCAGCGCCGGGTCCAGGACCATGCCCAGATTCCGCACCCTCTCCACCGGCCAGAGGGAACCCCCCCCCTAGACAGGGAAGAGGGCCACCGTACCCAGATGGTGAACTCCCAAAGAACATGACCTCAGTCTTCTCGGGGTTGAGCCTAAGCCTGTTCGCCCCGGTCCAAGCCAGCACGGCCTCCAGGCACTCATCAAGGATCCTCACAGCTTCCACTGCAGACATTGTGAGAGAGGAAGGGAAGAAAGGACTACATTGCATGACACATACCAAACAATACACTTTTCCTATTGTACTTTAAGACTCTAATCCTCTAAAGAAATTTCTTTGAAGTCAGCTCCATTAGAGTTAGTGAGACAACCCATGTAAATGATTATAGGCTAACAACCCAGATTATAGGCTGTGCTGAGTTGCACTACTTTTGCTACTTTCCTTCTGTCCCTACTTCGAATGGAAACAGGAGAAAAAGATGGGGAATCTGCGAACCCCAAAAGATCAACGCTCAAGGCACTGCTATCACACAAAGATCTTTCTGCCTTTCATCAGGGCTTATATTCCCAACAACTAATTTCTAACAAATTGCCTATTGTTACCAAGTGTGTGTGAGAGAGGAAGAATGGAAGGAATAGCTTTTCTGTATTGCATAAAGACAAGGAATTGGGGGGGAGAGGTTGATGCCCCCCTCCAGCATCCCTCACCTTGGCCATGCTAATTAGTACTTAGAAGAGTTGTGAAAGTCTCACACACCCCTTCACTTCCTGCTTACAGAAGAAAGCAAACAGGTGCCCTCAAAGCCACTTTGGGAGTATAAACTTGCCTTCTTCCCAGCAACTGAGAATCAAAAGCGGATCCATCTGCATCGGTAAGAGGGTGATGACCTCACCTCTCTGCCCCACCCCAGCTAAGTCCATCCGCATGTAGAGACCACACTGGATGTCTATTCCCAATCTTCCTAGGCACAGCCTTCTTCTGCAGTAATTAATGTTGTACAGCCAACTTCCTTATTATTAATAGTAATGATCTGCTTCCTGGTGACCATTTCCAAGAGTTTCTAGGTAGGTAGAGAGTACTCAGAAGTGGTTTACCATCCCTTCGCTCTGGGGTGGGGTGGGTGGGGCATCCTAGGAATGGGCAGCTCGCCCGAGGCCGTACAGGCAGCCATTTCTTCTGAGAGACACACTGGAGAAACAGATCCTCTGAATTTGGCTCCAGATGCTGGGACTCTTAGAGAAAATTGTACCCTTCAGCGTAAAGGTCCAGCTACACCACGGGGGGTGTTAATGGAGATGCAGAAAAGACCACCGTTCTTTCATTTGGATGGAGGGTGGCAGGAGAATGCAGAGCATTGAACTGAGCTAGAACTGCGTCAGAAAATCACCCCCCTTTTTGTTGATGGACTTTGTTTAAAACACACACACTCACCTACACAGATCTGTTATGGGTGATTTCTGAAATTCAGCATCACAGGTTTGATACTGCTGGGGTTGGAGCATAAGCTGGCAGAACTGCAACATCCTTTACATGGTTTTAAATTCATTTCTTCACTCGTTTATACTCTCTGATGAAGGTGGCCAAATCTAGAGGGACTTAACATCAGAAAATCCCTGCCGTGTAACGGTAAAGCCAGCATTTTAATCCTTTATGCATGAAGAATGGTGGCAATGGGATATTGCTAAAAATATATAGGGGTTTTTTTATCACATCCTTTGATATTCCTTCTCCCAGGCCTACTAACCACTAATATAAAAATATATAAAAGCAGACAGCCAATCGACGACAGCCAAATTAAAGCATATTAAAATAAGAGTAGAACAAATGCAGGCAGTCATAAGCCTTTGGAGGAATGACCCAACATGAAGGGAACAAGAGGAAGAGGCTTGTAAACTTTTCCTGAGGAGAACAGTTTTTGTGTGGATGCAAATCTATGGACATCAGCCATGACGCTGGTCTTCACTGAATGCTGGTGACTATCAGATGTCTCTGATTAGGCCATGAGAGCAGAAGAACAGGGATTTCCATCAGGACATTTTGTGGCTTTGTAATGTCGTCCATCTACCCACCCCACCCCACCCACCCCCAGCAAAGGTTACAGTATTTCTATCCATCATGTTTCACCTTTCAGGTGACACTGAATTCCAGACTGAACCAGCTTCTCTACAGCTTCATCTTAAAACTGGCTGCAAATGCAGCAAATGCAGTTTACATTTTTGCCAGTTTACCCCACCCCACCCTCATCCCACCCTTGGTAGCGTAACAAAGCTGAATGGAAATAGGAAAAGCTATTTAGGGCTGGGCTGTCAGATATATGGTATGTGAACTTTACAAAAGGTCGTATAGCTCCCAAGTAGCACACAACCAGAATTGTTAAGTAGCGACACAAAATTTAAAAACTGCAATTTTTGCACTTGATACCGAAATAAGAAGGCATATACTGTAATCTACAAGTTTAAGCAAAGATAGGTGTATGACAGAAACAGCTAAAGCAAAAAGTGTTCTGCTTATATGCCAGCCCTAAATGCTTAAAACACCCTCTGAGGAGTTTACAATTTATTTATGCAGACTACACGTTGCCCTCCCCACTCTGGCAACCTGGGTACTCATTTTACTGACCTCAGAAGGACGGAAGGCTGAGTGAACCTTGAGTGGGCTACCTGGAATTGAACCCCAGGTTTTGAGCAGTTACAGCTGCAGTACATCATTTTAACCACTGTGCCATATGGCTCATCAGAGGTAATTGCCGCAGTCCTCTCTAGAAGCTCAGTTTTCCACAGTGGATGACCCAGAAACATATCAAAACATGTTGTCTATATAGCTTGAGATTAATTTATTTCAATATTCCATTTGTACTGTTGTATTCCAATTTATGGGGATGGATTCATCTTCAGGCATTCTGGAAAATTTTATTTCTCATCAGTCCATTAAAAGAAACCTAGTCATACTTTTATAAACAATACTTGGTACCATATTCTCTTCTTGTTGGGTAAGCTTCTTTCTAAGTTAGAAGTGCACAAACCATCCATACCACCCCCACTCACCACAACTGTGTTGACTCCAGCAAATGTGGCCTCTAATGATTACAGTCCAACCTTGTGTACATATAGCCCCTTCCGATTTCAGCAGGGCTTTCTCCCAGGTGTATGCAGTAAGATAGGATTAGGGGATCCCTGTATTCAGGGTATGGGGTGAAACACCGGGTTGTGTAGCTAGAGACCAGAAACTTGAATCCCTACTAGGATGGGGCCATCTGAGATTATGTGACTGTGAAGGTTCACCCTTGTGGGTACCAACCTCTTTTTTTCCAGCCCAATACAGTGGCACCTCTACTTACGAATTTAATCTGTTCTGAATGCATGCTCTTAAGTCGAACTACTCTTAAGTCAGTGTACCTATCTAAAAAATTGAAAAAAATAAGTTTAAAACATGGAAAAATGGAAAAAAAATATAAGTCGAGCAGACCATATCTAAAATTTGTAAGTTAAAATGCCAACAGTTTTCCACTCTTAAGTCGAAATGCTCTTAAATCGAGCTGCTCTTAAGTCAGGGTACCACTGTACAATACAAGGTCAGGATTCAAACGCAAAGCTTCACACATTTATTTCAAGAAACTCCAAAAAACTGTCAACACTGACTTTCACTGCCAACTTATCTTCCTCTCTCAGTGGTGTGAAGAACGGGTTCTCTTTCTTATGTTCCCCAAAGGATGTGCCCCCATCAGAATCCCAAGGTCTGTTCCAGTCTAAGGGTAGGGTGTCATATCTCGCTTGTCCCAATGCAGCTGACAACACAGGCGAAAGTCTCCGTGGTTGTGATGGAGCCGCTCTGGCAGGGGTTTGGTCTTGGGGTTCTGCAGTGATAATCTCCCCTAGATGCGACCTTCCAAGTCCCTTTATTTTGCCTCTTCTTTGCTAACCTGGCTCTCTCTTCTCTTAACCTTCATCTCCACTCTTTCAACTCTTTCCCATCCCAGTAGAAAGGTTTTTTGGGAACTCTCTCTCTCATCTCCTCCTATCAGCCTCTTCTCTGGGAAACTTCAGCTTTTCCTAGTTGTTCATCCAAGGGCCCTCCAGCCAAATTCATTCCCCATGAGGTTTCCTTCCTTGCTAACTGCTGTGCCAGGTGACGGTCTCTCTCATCTTTTCCAGCCTTCTCTAACAGTTCTCTCCCTTCTCCCTTTTCTGGTGTATCTTCCTCCTCCTCTTCCTCTTGTATAACCAGATCAGGAGACTGAGGTTGTCCCATCAGTGGTGATTCGAACAGACACCCTCCTCCCGGCTCCTTCAAGACAAAAGATCCCTTTTCTCATCTTTGTTTCCCTTTCCTTACAGTGGCATACAGGTGGCTGAATGGGTCCTACGTCCTGCCTCATGTGTGGTTTTGGGCAAGCTCCACAGCCCCTGAATACAATAAGATGGGCCCAGAAAGTCACTTCTGAGTGCTTTTTGCCAGGTGCCTGATTACTTTACACTTGGGAAGAGCACCATCAGGTTGGAATCAACCTCATGACACATAATCTACTTGGCACAATCTGTTGAGTTTTAATGCCAGTTTGGAGGAGCTGACATTAACATCATTGGCCAATCGGTGCAAGTAAAGGAAAGGTTAGCAACTTCTTCTGCAACAGCAAATGCTTACACTAACATCTTAATTTACTGCAATTCAATAACATTTATATTAGTTGCATTGCACCAGCAAATATACTGTAATTAATAGGATTTTGGCTATTTTATCAGCATTGTTACGTATTTATGAGTGCAACCCGACAACTGTAAATGACCTACTGAAATTAAGGACTAACTAAAGACTCATTGACTTCCACTGATCTACTTTAAGCATAGCTAAGCTTGGATTCAAGTGTGCATGGCCAACCATTCTCTTTCAAGGTAAGCAAGACTGGTCTTGTCAATTTATTTGATCTGGTTTAAATCTGGGGATATTTAAGGGCACTTACTTCTGCACAGGAAGAGGAAAGCACTTGAAATAAAAACAACTTGAAAATCATTTGCCAAAACATCCCCAGATTTCAGATGGAGAAAGACTAGTGTGGCTGCTATATCTCTGCCAAATTTTGTATTGATCCAAAGTCAAGTGTCAAAGTTATAATTTTTTTTGTTTGGGCTGCCCCCATTTTTATAGTTGCCTTATAGAACGTTGATTTGCTCTACTGCACAACAACCTAACTAAGCTCTCATGCAATTTCCATGAACCACAGTGATCAATACTGATTGGTCCTGCATAGTGAGACCTAAGGAAGGAGCTTATAGTTGCACAGCATATGGGAGCATATGGGAAACTGTTAGAGATAGTCCTGCTAAAATACCACACTTTAGCACTCTACAAAAATCTGATTTATGTTGCCAATAGTTCTGACACCAGGTGTTCTGAAGGCACAGACAGCACTCATTACAAAGAAGCCTGTGCTAGATATCATCTGAAGTTGTCTCAAAGCAAAGTCTAATCCTGTTTTATTAATGATCCAGGACCCCGGGGGGGGGGGTTAAACAACCATTTCACAGGGGTAGCCATGAGCCAGTGAAGAAAAAGGCACATACAGTTTGGGTCTGGAGGAGGAAGGGGGAGGAAGAGTGAGTTACAGCTTGATAGGTTGGAGAGGATGTCAGTCAATGGCACTGGAGGCTGTGATTGGCTGGGGGTGCCTGTAGAGGGAAGTTCTCTATGGCACCTTTGGCAGTGGCCTGCCAAAAGGGGCTTGTGGCCTCTTCCAAGTAGGGCAAGGGGGGCACCACAACATGAGGAATTGTATTAAAGGGTCACGGCATTAGGAAGGTTGAGAACCACTGGTGAAGGGCCATTTGGGTGCTTGGGAGATGGCACCTTCTCCCACCTGCTCCATGGGTGGGAGAAGGTGCTGCCTACCCAGAAGAAAGAAGGGTGAGGTGGGAGCCAGTCATTCCAAAGAAAGAGAATGTTTATGTTTTTCTAAAGGAAAATGGATAGAGCATTTCCGTAACACACATCAGCAAATTTAATTCTAGATTTCAGCACTCTCTAAATGCTTGTGTGCCAGGAAAAAGCCCTGATTGCCCTAACCAAATTATAACCCTTGTTGATTGTTTGTTTGTGTTAGCTATATGTTCCATGCTTGCCACATTGTTCCTTAGTTTGCTACTCTATTGTCTTGTCTACTCTATCCCATGAAGAGCAGCCTTCCTCCATATTACCATGACAATAAGCTTATGAATTAAGTTTTCATGATAAAACCAGCTGGCCCAACATCATCTAGAGCAGTGAAGGCGAACCTATGGCAGAGGTGCCAAAGGTGGCACTCGGAGCCCTTTCTGTGGGCACCTGACATCGCCCCTTCATAGCCACCTGTATACAGGTTAAATTACTGTATTGGCACTTTGCAAAAAAAAAAAAAAAAATTAGTGGGTTTTGAATTGCAGTTTGGGCACTCAGTCTCTAAAAGGTTCGCCATCACTGATCTAGAGGGCATCAAGGATAAGCAAGGGACCTACAGCTTTCCAAAACCAGGACATACAATCAAGGGGAAAATGCAAGGTATATGATTAAGTCAGCTTTTGACAGGAAGGATAGAATAGAGGTGTAGTGAACAGGACAACCATGCCTTAAAAAACTTTTATGTTATGATGTAATGAACAAGAGGACCTTTTGACTTAGTCTACATTTTGCAAACAATGGCCATTTTAAGGTGTGCATTAACCCATCCAGAGTCCCTTTTTGATACAATGGACATGAAATTATAAAGATAAATTTGTGAACTAGTCCCACTGGAGTTGGAAGAGTCATGTGAAGTAAAAATAAGATATCATCACTTTTGGGCAATGTCTAGGGAAAAATACATTTGCAATTCAATTTGTCTTTGTGCAATATATATTGCTTGGAAACATCCATCTCCTCCAATTGATTCAGTGCACATGTTATACATCCAAAAGTCATTCGAACAATGGCATACTGTTCTTTCAGCACATTTGCCTATCATCTTATGGGCTTCTTATAGAACCAAAGGTCTAAAGCTGGTCTAATGCTGATAGAGTGGCAGAATATTTCCTTCCCTTCCTCCTCTGCATGCAGCCCTCAGTGAGGCTGGAAAACCAGCTTCTTTAAGACGCTGGGACAGGTTTAGGGATAAATAGAGATTGCAGGGGGACATGAGTGATCACCTTTTCCAGCCTGATCCAGCATGGCTCTTCTTATGTTCTTAAGTTTCACAGTTCTACCAGCAAAATGCAAATGTCATACTTGTTGGTGTTTGTGGCATCCAGGTAGAGTGGGGCATTATATCAACGACTATTCCTGGTCTCTCTCCTAGTAACAAAACCTAGTTCACAAATCCAGGTTACATCTACTGGTGATTGTTCAACGGTGGATTCAGCAGTGTATTGACACCCTTTGTGTGACTTGGTGCACAAGAAAGAACCACCGAATACTTAACTAGCAGCAATTAGCTCCTGAAATTTATGGTGCTGGACTTAGAATGGTTGAAATATTCAATGTTACATCAAATGCAATTTAGTATGCCTATGAGTCCTTGGTGGCTGGGGGGAATGGACTATCTTGTGACAAGACACAAGACTGGGTACATAGCAGAATGTTCTATACAGCTCTGGAGTCTCTCCCCAGCATTCCTTACAGCTTGGAGGCAACAGATGGGTAAGCAGGAAGTAAGGATGAACTGTATCATCTCTTGTTTCAAAAAGGCAACGAGCAATGTTGGCTTAGTCTTAGTGTACTGGCATCCTTTCTCTATTGGATAATTATTTGATTCTGAACTTTAACTTTTATACTAGGCATTTAAAAATCACTGTAGCTTCAATTAATTCACATTATCTTGAATCATTACATTTATTGATTCAGAAATGTCTGGGGTTGCTATGCTGGCTAAGGAAACATTGATGTGCCAGGAACCCCATCCCCAGCTGTCTATACTGAAGGTGGTTGTTTTTGTTATGTGTGATGCTATCAAGCGGCATCCAACTGACAATGATCCAACAAGGTTTTCGAGGTTTCCAAAGGAGTGATTAAGTATCTCCAACCCTTATTGAGCTTCTATGACTGAACAAGCACTTGAACCCAGGTCTCCTGTGTAGTAAGCCATCACTCTAACCACTACACCACCACTGTCTCTTGTACTGAAGGTCCAATAGTTAGTGAATGAATGAAAAGCCTTTCAGATATATTTCTTTCCGTTGCAATATTTTATTAAGTGCCCATGGACGTATGCTTAAAATAAACAGAAATCACACAGCTATGATGCAGTTGTTATTTCTTGTCTATTCCAATGCTTGGATCAACTACAATGTGCACATATACAGCAGTGAAAAGAAATCTACACATTTGCCTTTAAAAAAGGCAACCATATGTACAAAAAGAGAGAGAAAAACATTTTATAGGACTCTACCACCGGCAGGCCACGTGTTGAGATCCAGAAAGAGTTGTAAAATATTCAGCCCACTAAATAATAGATGTTGGGTATTGTACTCATCTATCCAATGGTGTTAAGAAAAATGTCTTTTGACCACAGTCAGTTTTTTCTTTCTTTTTAAATATTATTTTGCATAGTAAGCTTTATTAAGGTATGTGATATTTGGGGCTGCCCTTGAAGGTAAGTTGAATGTGATTATTAGTACTGTATAGAATTCAGTTGCCAGAATTCTAAATGGTTCCATTGGATTTATTCATACTGCAGTTTTAAGAGAATTTCACTGGTTGAGCATGCACTTTCAATCCCAGTTCAAGATGCTGATACATATCTTCAAACCCATGTACAGGAGCAAGTATTGGATTTAATACGTTTTTTAAAAAAGAGTGAGTCCCATGGGACACTGGTTTAATTGCAATCTTGCTTCTGCTCACAATCCAAGTTTGATCAAACGGATTCAGATAGCCAGCTCAGGACTGACTCATCCTTCCATCCATCCATGGTCAGTAAACTGAGTACCTAGCTGCAAAAATATTAAGATTTTTACAGAAGTTTTTCTTCAAATGTTTTCTTAATATGGTGGCATCATGAGTTTCAAACACCTATCCTAATAAATTATGTTGAAGGACCCTCTTAGTATGCATGAGATATAAAGTTATAAAATCATATCATTATATGTTAGATTCCAAATTGCCAGATTATCCTAATACATGGAAAATAGTGTTTTGGTGTTACAAACAATTAGCTCCCCTAATTTTGCCCAACCAAAGGTTTTTAGAATGTCCATTGTTGGTACTTAAATTTTGAAAGATTCAGGGCTGCAGAAAATGTCCATCATCATAGCATACAAATTTTCATAATTCAGCCTTCACAAATGTCTTGGATTGAAGTCAAAGGATACAAAAGGTATACTTTTTAAAGTCTATTTAAAATTGATCTTTGTTTTATCTGTCAGTAATAAGAAGAGCTCTCTGGAATCCACAGGAAGTGCCAGAGAGACCAAGTACAATTAGCTGACAATAAAAGAAACTGCTTCCTTCAAGTGCATGGGGGGGCTTTGTAAGGCTCTACAAGGTTTCCATTTTGATTCTGTGTCTTTTACAGCCTTGATGTTCACTCTGTGAACATTTGAACATCACAGAGAGACTGCCATGCTACTTATCAGGTCAACAGTCCCACCGAGGCTTCTCCCTGGATTCCAGGTCAAGTATATGCAAAGGGCAAATGACATTCTGCTCGGGTGACTTTTGTTTAGACTACTCACTTTCTTTCTGTCTGACTCTTTTAAAGGCTCTATGATAAAGATGGTGCAGGGCTTAGGAGGGTGTTCTCTCTCTGTGTGGGGTTGGGTGGGTATTTATTAAATAATTAATATCCAAACACATCTGAACTTCTGATTGCAGACATCATGCAGTGGTCTGGAAGCTGGACATAAGTTAAAAGCTGAGATGTGTTGCTTACCTAGGTATTCACTATAGGAACTCACCCCATCTTCCCACTAGAGATGGAGAAGCATTCAGCTCAAACAGTGCCCATAGTCATAACAGCCATGCCAGTACAGTAGGACCCCCGTATCCACTGATTTTTTTATCCACTGATTCAGTTATCCATGGTTGGCAGAGGAAGAAATAAATAAATAATTCAGCAGCCGCAAAGCAAGCTACCATCACAAAGAGCAGCTGTAAAGCAAGCTACTGTTGCAAAACAGCAGCTGTAAAGCAAGTTACTATCACAAAACAGCAGTTTTGGGGACATTTTGGCGTCCTATCTTATCCACGGTTTTCATTATCCACGAGAAGGCTTGGAACCAATCCCCAGCGGATACTGGGGTCCTACTGTGATGCATTTGTACCAGAGTACTCTGGAAGGGAACTGTATTTCCAGCATGACTTTCCAGCCTTTGAAGTAGGCCTCTTTTTATTCCAAACTTCCCCCTTTGCTGTCATTACCCAGTTTAAATGAGCCACTAATCACCGTGTGTTTTCCTCTTCTCTGTTCATCACTGCCCTGATTGCTGTTATGACTGTTATTTAGCATCACTTCTCAGTTCCAGGATAGCACACATCAGTCTGTAGCAGGAGGGCAAAGTAAGTGCTCACTACCACCCCCCACCACCCCCAGACTTCAAGGTATGATTTGATAAAGCTTAATCAAGGGCTGCAATCCACAAATCACTCACTTGATAGAAGTCCTGTCAAAGTCACTAAATTGGTTCTTCTACAGGAGCCCGGTTTCACCAACTTGAAAAAAAAATTGTTACAGACTACAGCATATTGAGAGGGCTGGCGCATGATAAAAAAGGGCCACAATCCAACAGGGAGTGAAGTGTTCTTACAGCAATACATGTCACTGGGTTCAAGAACACTTAACTTTCCATGAGAGTGTGGCCAGGATATGTGTTTCAAGTCTAATTCTTCGTGTAGAATGGTTCTTATTATACATCACATTATTTTTAAACCCAAGAGGTGATTGTAGGTCCTTTTGCAATAGTGTGTATATACGCCTGTTGCTGGCTTTTTTTTTTAAAGAGCTTATTGATTAGCTATCAGAAGCAACAGAAAACATCCCGTCGCCTGGTTTCAGTGGGACCGAGACGCAGGTGGCCCAATGGGAAATGCCTATTTAAATTTCGGAAGTTAACTCCGGCTTTGATCTTCCTAGAGAAAGTAAATCTCTTTCTCTCCCTCCCTCCCGCCCCCCTCCAACTCCGGTGCACAGTGTAACAACGCCGAGCCGACGACACGCTACCTAGGAATGGGGCTGAAGGTAAGGCGATTAGGCGGCCGTCTGGATCACTTCCGCGGTCAAGTTAAAGAGCCAGAGGACGAGAGATCAAAGTTGCTGAGAGAGGTGGTGGAGGGGGGAGGGCGAAATCGGTAATAAAATAAAATTAAAAAGGCGGCGATCGTAATTGGAATAGGGTAGCAGCCGTAAATACAGCTCTTCCAGAGTCGCGCCTAAGGCGCCTGGTGATCGGGGAACCCTTTAGCTGTGAGTCGCGAGGAAGCGGCTGGGGACCAGACGAGACAACCGCGGGTCTCCCCGAAAAGACGCGTGTCGTAGGAACCCTCTGGGTGATGTGCAAGTCCAGGGAAGATGCAAGGGCACGGGCATCTCTATCCAGCACGTCTGAGTCAAAGCGCCGGGGCTCGAGAGAGACCCGGGATCGGGTGGCGGCGCTGTGTGTGTGTGTGTGTGTGTGTGTGTGTGTGTGTGTGTGTGTCTGTCTGTCTGTCTGTCTGTCTGTCTGTCTTTCTCCTCCTGTCCATCCCTCCGGACGGCGGCCCTCGGCCTCTCCGTCCCCAGCGGGGCGCCCCGTGCGCGCGTGGACAACTTTGCACGAAGTGGTACCCCTGGATCCTCCCCCTTCTCCCGCTCGGCATCCTCCGTAGGGGAAAAAAAAACAACAAGGGCCGGGCGCCCTGCCTGGCTGGCGGGCTCGGGTTCCCCTTTCCAGGATGGCACACCGTCAGGTCAGTTGCCGCCGCCGCCGGTGCTGCTGCTGCTGCTGCTGCTGCGGAGGAGGAGGAGGAGGAGGAGGAAGAGGAGGAAGAGGAGGAGGGCGCTCTCGCGGGTTGGAGCGCCAGGCAGGGCAGGCGACCCGGGCAAAGGCAGGCAGGCAGGGCCGGCCGGTGCTCGCCGGAGTGTGCAAATTGCCCGCTCGGAACCCCTCCCCGTGGGGGAGTCTGGGCTGGGTTGAGACCCAGCAGGGGAGAAAAGTGCGGCGGGCGGGCAGGCGGAGGAAACCGAACCGTGTGTGTGTGTGTGTGTGCGTGTGTGGCGGCGACGGAGGGGGTGGTGGTGGTGGTGGTGGAAAGGAGGGAGGGAGGAGAGAAGCGCCCGATGAAGGGGAAGCGCGGCGGGAGGGAGGGAGGGAGGGAGGGGCCGGGCCGTCCCCGCCTCGCCCTCCCGCCGCCCCTCCTTCGCGCGGCCGCGATTGGCTTCGGCCGCCCCTCGCTCGGGCTCCCCTGGCCGCCCCCTCCCTCGAGCGCCCGCTAAAGCGGCCAGTCGCCGGCGCCGAGGAGAGGGAGCCAGGAGGGAGCATGGTGGTGGTGGTGGTGGTGGTGGTGCCCGCGCTGCGCCAGCTCGCCGCCGCTTCGCCCCGCGCCCTGCCGCCTCCCGGCTTCTCCTCGTCCTCCTCCTCCTCCTCGTCGTCGTCGTCGTTGCCCCTCGAAGGGAGAGCCCCGAGGCCGACCCAGCTGCGCGGGGCTCTGCGGCGGCGGGGAGGGCAGAGCGGCTGCCATGCCTAAGCCGCCGCCGCCGCCGCCGCCTTCTCCTCTTTCGCCGCCGCCTCCCGCTGCTGTTTCGGTGCATCCTCCTTCCGCGCCAGCCTGAGGAAGATTGGAAAGGAGGGGGGGGAGGAGAGAAAGAGAGAGAGAGAGAGAGGCAAGCGCTTTTCCGCGCGCCAAGGACACGCACATTTGCACGCCGGTGCCGCTGGTGTCGGCCGCCAACGCCGCCCGGGGGGCCCGGCTCCTCCTGCGCGCACCGCCCGCCTCCTCTTGCGCGCAACGCCCGGTGGAGCAAGGTAAGCCCCCCAGAGGGGGAGCCGGACTGGGGATGGAGGAGGCGCCTCGGTCGAGCGGGGTGTGTGTTGAAGGGAAGGAAGGCTCGGGCCAATGGGCTGGGGAGCGGCCGAAGGGGGTGGGGGCGGCGGCGGCGGCAGGGGTGGTGGTGGTGGTGTTCCCGCTGCCCCTCTTTGGACGTGCCCCGTGGCCGGCTGCGGTTGCGCTCCAGCCCGGGCTTTGGCCGAGAGAGTTGAAGTCGCCTCCCGGGGGCTGGCATGGCTGGCTGGCTGGCTCGGGAGTCGCCCTGCGCCTGCGCCCGCCGCCTGCATGGAAAACTTCCTGCTCTCGGGGTGTTTGTGGGGAGACGCAGGAGCGTGAGCGCGCGCGGCATTGGGGTGGTTGGGGGGGGTTGCTCTGGGGTAGCGTGAGGGCTTCGGGGGGGACAGGTTGGAGAGGTGGTGGTGGTGGTGGTGGTGGTGGTGGTGGTGGGGCGCCCGCGGGGGCAGCCTCTCCGTCCCTCCTTCCTTCTGTCCTTCCTCCTTCCTTGCCGGCTCAGTGCAGCCACCATCCGCATCAGGCTCGCCTCGCCATCCTCGCCTCTCTGCCATGCTCTGGGAAGCCAGCAACTTCCTTCCCCCTTCTCGGTGAGGAGGGTTCGAGACGTCGTCTCGGCTTTAAACCTCCACCGCACCACCACCACCCTTGCAAGGCTCCCGTGTCGCCTTTGCCTCGGCATCGGAGAAGATACGGAACAAGAGAGGGGGTGGTGGTTGTGGCGGTGTCGTTTGGTTGGTTAGGTGTGCGTTTTTTGGGGAGGGGAAAAAGAGGCTCTGCTTTTGTAGACGCTTCCACCCGCCGCTGCCACCAAAAGCCACGCCACTGCAAAATCATCCATCATCCCCAGAAGGCAGAGGCTATCTTTAATTAAAACTGTCTGGAGAGGAATAAAAAATGACAATCTCCCACCTCAGAGTTTAATCTGCCGGGTCTTTCGTTGTGAACCACTGTTGCTCCTCACTGAGTTTTCTGTGGATGATTTTTAAAAAAGGTACCTTATTTAAAAACACAGTTTGCATTGCTTCGGTAACTTCTAGGTTCATTAGCCTCTAGTGCTGCTTAAGTACCCCTTTGCCAAGCTCTAGTACTTAAGTACCCATTTGCCCAGCTCTAGTACTCCTTGTCAGGCTTCCTTCTGACTCCCCTTCCTGTCCTCAGCACCCTTGTTTCTTGATTGCTTGATTTAAATTATTATGCAGATTAGCAGTATTCTAGGTAGTGTCTGGATTGCTTATATTGTGTCATAGCCTCCTTGAACAGTTTGGCAGTATATAAATAAGTACTGCTGTAACCAAAAGATGTGCCCAAGAACCACTCACGTTGTCATTGTATACATGTTCTGCAAGTAAGTTATTGAGTTTGATAGTAAATATGTACAGACTTGAGTGGTATATCTCTGACAGGACTTGGTTTTGCTGTCCCTCACACACACAAAAGGAGGAGCCTTACCAATATCACAAAGATATTCTCCGTTTCTATTCTTGTTGCTTGCTTGTTTGTTTTGGGGATAATACTGGATTTTTTTTTAAAACAACCAAACACCTGGGTGTCAATTTACATTTGCAGAGTTTTCTCCCCTGTGTATTATGAAAGTCTGACCTCTAAAATGTACTGTTCTAGCAGTATGACTAAGAAGATTAATAGATTCCAAGTGAACACAGATGATGTTCACACTTGCTTAAAAACCTTTAATGTGCAGATTAATGTGTAAAGTTGAGGAAAGTGTGTCATAAATAAAAGGTATCTTTTTTAAAAAAAAGTGGTGCTAGTGTAAATTTGTTTTTAACATGCTGTTTATCATAGCAAATTCTGAGGCTCTACAGAATAGCAATTTGTTGTGGTTTTAAGGTTACATACATCAGCATTGTTGTCTCATGTAACTGGGCAATTGGATGAAACTTTTAAGTTCTCATCAGATATCATCGCTGTATGAGAGAAACAATAACATATTTCTTCCTTCTTAAGTGAGGGAACAATGGCTCTTTTTATGACTGGACTGCACTGGAAATAGTGTACTGTTTAATTTATAAAATGAAATGCAATTGTATTTTATTCTTATTCAACATTTTGAAACTTCAGTTATGCACAGTGGGATACCTGCTTTAATTTGCATGAGTAGCAAAGGTTTTACTATTCTCTGTATAATATGCTCATCACAGTGGCTGTCTGTGAAAAGACATTTTTCCCTAGACTGCAGGAACACATTAATGTGTTGCTTCTTTGAGAGAAAAATAATAATTGTTTTCAGTTCAATAGCTATATCAATATTTTTGAAGGTGCAACTGTGCTTCTTCTAAATGTATATTTTTCAAAATGCATGGCTAAGTATTGCAATCAGAGTAATACATCGGAAGTACATTTGTCTTACTACAGCTTTCTCACTAGGAAAAAAATAGGGCTTTAGAACCTTTTGTGATGTAGTTTAAATTAAACTGAGCACTCTTAATCATGGCTTCATAGAGAAGGCTTCATAGAGAATTTCAATCCCTTGTGTGTCGATTTAAAAGAACCAAGGTGCAGTACTTGAAAGTTCTCCACGCTCCCAAGTTTTGAGTGGTAACTTGTGCTCAGTAGCTTAGAAGTCATGCTTATTGTGTTTGGAGCTTTTTCTTGACAACAGGACCCCTGAACAAACGTTCAGTGTGAATTATTGCTGGAATAGAATATTTTATGGTTGTCATGACTACAAATAGAGCAATGGTTGCTAGTTCTTTTTAACCTAAATGTAGTAGTAGAAAGGGGGATGGTTGGGGTAGAGGTAGGACTCAAGTTCTTTGTTACTTGTACAGTAATTATATTTCTAATGACTTTGATAGCCACACATCAGGAGTCTGGTACACGCAAGGGAGTGAATTCAGTCTGGTATATGCAAGGGAGTGGATAAAAATCCTTGATACAACAAAGCTGTGGAAGACACTGTTGCCTTTACTGTTGTAAAGTTCTTCCTGTGAACCAACCTTAGAGATAAGACAATTTTGAAAGGAAGGTAGAAGGCCATCATATTCAGCCCTTCCTGCATAATCCAGACGGTGGATTAAGTGGTTGAGGGACAAATAATGTACAGCACACAACAATGACTGTGAGGTGAGGTGAAAAACTGTTATGTGTTGATAGTGAACTACTAGAAAGACTTGAGGAACCATGTCTTAACACAGTTTTCTGAAGAAAGTTGCTGTTAATATTTTAAGGTCATTTTTATTATGCTCTTAAAGCATCAAGCATGCCCAGTCTATCAAATACAAATAGTTGTTCCACAACAGAACAAATCAATGTCATTTTGGGTGAGAAAATCATATTGTCATAACAGAAAATTTCTGTCCTTTTGAATTAAGCTGTATATTCAGCTTTCCCCTAATTTTACTTGGGTCTGTCCAGAACAATTTGAGCTGTTCTTAATAAATGAAGAGTCAAAGCCTGAGTACTTTTCTTTGAAAACTACGGCAGGCAGGTTGATAACAAATACTGTATTTCAAACTTTATATTTATTTTCTTTGTCTCTGTGTACGGTGTTTACTGCCCTCTGTTTGGCAGTAAATCTAAACTTGAGAATAGTTTCATAAGTCGTTTAAGTCAGCACCTCAGCTTCCACATATTAGCATCCAAACCACTTGATTTTATATGGTATCTTACTTACTTGTTGGCCAGTTGTATACAACATGTATTTACTGACCTTCATTCATAAATGCAGATACGAACTGAGAAGTACAGTGGTACCGTGTATAAAGGAATTAATTCATTCCAAATGAAATTCTGTTAAGCAAATTTTCCTTTGTACAACTCTTCCATAGGAATGCATTGAAAACGGAGTAATCCCTAATTGTGACACTTTTTATGTTGTACAGATTCGCCCCATAGGTGATTCTGTTAAGCAAATTTCCCCTATCTCCATAATTTTTATGTTGTACAGATTTTATGTTATACAAACCGTTTGTTACACAAGGTTCCACTGTACTTGCTTGACTATTTTTTCCACATCTTCTCTATCACAGATTTCCTAACCACTTTCTCATAGATTATCGTAGATCCATTTTCTTAAATTAAATACATTGACTAGATAGAGACTATAATATACTTTTGCCGCCAGCATAATTTCTGAAATATTTTCAAGGTGAGTAAAGGTAGTCGGATGCTTAAATAAAAAATTGATTTTGAAAATACTCAAATTTCAGGTACCCACCTTTCGTATTCAAGCAACAGCTCTGAGAATTACCTTCAAATCAGACCCTAATGTAGTATATGCTCCCTAGTGTCAAGGAACTTGAGTTTTTACTTTTTGATTGTTGAAAGTAAAGGTTCTCAAATTGTTTTCACCCTACACTAAAACCAAGTTCTCAACATTTGTTTGGAAATCATTTCACCATATACTCAATTTTTCTTTATCTCTTTGTCCATCCATGGGAACAAGCTTAATTCCTGTTTCAATGCAGAACCCAAATTGTGGTATTCTACTAAATCAAAGCCTTATCCCTGATGCCTTGTCAGATCACAGTATAGTCTATAGCAGTGTTGGTGAACCTATGGAATGGGTGCCAATGGTGGCACCCAGAGCCCTTTTTGTGGGCACCCAACATTGCCCCCTCACAGTCACCTCAATTCAGGTTAAATTGCTGTATTGGCATGTTGCGAAAAATTAGTGGGTTTTGAATCACAGTTTGGGCACTTGGTCTTTAAAAGGTTTGCCATCACTGGCATATAGTATTCCACAAAATCAAAGCCTTATCCATAATGGACAACACATTATGATCTTAAAAAGGGAAATGCCAGCCCACACTCCTTACATTGAAGAAAATGCCAGTCTGCTTTAATCTTAATTACAGTGGTACCTTGGTTTAAGAATGCATCAGTAAAAGAAAAACTCGGTTTAAGAAAAGAAATTATTGGAAATGGGGATGTCTCAGTTTAAAAAAAAATTCAATAGAATGCCCTGGTTTGCCTTTTTTCTGTCCTTCAGAATGGATTAATTGGTTTTCAGTGCATTCCTATGGGAAATCACATTTTGGTTTAAGACTTTTTTGTAATACAAAACGGCCCAGAGAACGAATTAATTATTTAAACCAAGGTACCACTGTTCTTTTCCTTTCACAGTTAAATAGAAACGAAGTATTTCCTCTCCTCAAATAATCCGGAAATAGAATGAAAGCTCTTATAGAAGAGAAAATTTTTAAAACAAACATCCTTTTTAATTGGAGTCATGTTTGAAAACTGAGACAGTTTTAGTGTAGACCATATTTCTAGGTCTTTAGCTGCAGTGCCTACTAAAGAGTGATAATTTAATTTCTTTTTCATTATCTATCAGATGGTTTTGCTCCCAAGTATCCTAAACTTTAAATCTAATTTATTTAGTCCAAATAAACCTATTATCTGCCACTAATAAATACAGTATACTCATTTCTGAATTATCTTGTTTCCAAGTTTGATAATGCCTTTATCTGATAACTAAAGGGAGACATGACTAAATAAATTATTCTTAGAACAGTGTATCATCTGCATTGTAATAAGATTTTTATAACTCCTTATCCATCTTTTACCTCTTTCATATAATTGACTCTAATAGTTGATAGTGGCTGTATGAGCATAGCAAATAAGCAAGTGGTTAAAGAATTTAATTTCCTTGTTAAAGGAAGTATCTCATTATTTTTGTTCTGCATGGGAGAATGGGCATCATTCTGATTCAAACAGTAAAATATCATTTTGTATTTTATGTTTCTATGATATGTAACAAGTAACACCATTCCATGTGGTCAAAAGCTTTAGCTTTATTGAAGAAAATATATGCTTTTCTTTTAGTAACTTGTGCATTATCCGTAGTGTCCACAAGTATTGGATAATATATTAGCAACAATATTTTAATATTTAATAGGGAGGTGGTTCATGAGATCTCACATTTACTACCTAAACTGTTACTTATTTTTAGAATATCTAGAAGATTCACGTCTTTCCAAGTTTGTGGCTTTCATTCATTCTTGGTTGTAGAACTGTATCATATAATTTCCTAGGTTTTAAAACTATTGAGTATGGTTAATGAAATTTCATTAGGTGAGAGAGTTTGCTGGAAAGTTCCAAAGCAAACTGAAAATGATTACAGAAAGGAGATGATAGATAGATAGATAGATAGATAGATAGATAGATAGATAGAGAGAGAGAGAGAGAGAGAGAGAGAGAGAGAGAGAGAGAGAGAGAGAGAGATGCCTTTTCAGCCAGCTGATCGGACAGACAGACAGACAAGGTCTGTCTGAGCTCCTCCCAGAAGTATTGTTTTATTCATCTTATCTAAGTTCATAAGCATACATTGGAACATTAATGAAAAAATTGCTTGTAATAGGGAACAGGTGCCCTTTAGCCCTTTTAGCCCTGCCTCAAAGCAAAGGTGAAGGAGAAATAGAAGGTCACTTCCTTCCAGATATACCAATGTGGCAAAAGTCAGGAGAGTGTGCTCTCACTGAAACTTCCCCCGAAAAATATATCCTGCAAAGAACATAAGAACATAAGAACTGCCTTGCTGGAACAGGCCACAGCCCATCCAGTCCATAATTCTGTCTCACACAGTGGCTCATCATTTGCTTAAGGGTATTCCCAAGCAGATGTCTTCACCTGATTAAGTTTCCCTGCAAATGCATTGAGCGATATCCTGCCTATCTCTCCAACCCGGTGGTTGTCCTTAGGTATCCATAATGATAGCCATTGATACCCTTGTTCTCCATGAAATTGTCCAATCCTTTCTTACAGCTGTCAAGGCTGACAGCTGTCACACTACTTCTTCGGGCAGGGAGCACCCATACAAGCACACATTGAGGCTTCTGAGCTCTGCCTGCATGGTGGGTCCTGCACGAGGAACAGGCAGCACTTCTGAAAATGTTACCTTGGAAGTCCGGGACTTCAATCTTCTTCCTAACAAGATGAATTTGGCTTCCAGGACTGACGTGTACCATGACTTCCTTCCCAGTTCTCTCTAACAAAACTATATAGATTTCTCGTGATGTCTGCAGCCTTTACACCTGACAGGCAAGTCATTATACAGTTATCATGCACATCACAAATCCATCTCTCTGTATTTCTAGTCATTGAATCACCTAGTACAAGGAGCCTCTCTCCTGCAGCCTGTTCTACATGCACCTCATCATCTTCAGTTTGTTCCTGTTGTTTGTCTTCCTGTATCTCATCAAGTGTGATGAGGGAGAGATCTTCAGGTGGAATCAGTTGTTCCTCTGTGCATTCCTCATGAGGTATGATGAGGAAAAGAGCTTCAAATTGATTCTGTAATTTCAGACTCTCAGAGCGATCCCTTGCCCTTTTACTTCTTCTAGTCACATCCTTCCATGCATCTTCCTCCTGAGTTGGTGGAGTGACTTCTTCCTCAGATCTGTGCCCTGTCTCTTCCTTGTCCAGGATAGTCTGCTCTGCTCTGTCCAAGAAGAGGTCAAACTCCTTAATTTGTTGCTGCTTAGATATGCGGGCCTCTAGCTGCTGGACCTTCTCTTCTAGTAGTGCAACCAGCTTGCACTTGCTGCAAGTGTAGTTCTCCATGTGCTTTGGCAGGATGACAAACATGGCACAAGTGTTGCAGATAACTACAGCTGCTCCCTCAGACTCCATTTTAATAAGTCCAGTATTCTGGGCCTCAACAATTTAAACTTTTACTACCCTTTATATCTAGTAAGAATATTTCCTTCCTTTGTTGTTTCTGTGAAATCTCTAAAGCAGCTCTACTCCAACTTACCAACTCTACAGAAACTTACCAGCACTCACTTCTTTCTGTTTGTTTGTCTCAGCAGCACCTCTGCTTGGGAATACACTCAGGTTCAAAATGGCTGAGGCTGACCTTGCACAGGGGAAAAGAATTAGTTCCCACAATTAGGTTCACTGCTCTTCAACTCATTATTTGATCCAACATCTTCTGAGTAGCTATGCTAGAATCCAAACATGCATTATCTTCATTTGAAATATTGGTAACCACAGTATTCCTTAAGAGTGCATGAACATTATCCAGTTGATTTGGAGGTTGATATGTTTTATCTAATAAGTGAAAAGCTGTTTTAAACTTTTAATTGAAAGGGAACTTTCCCCAATTTCTCCTTAGCTTCTGACACTAAAGCTCACTGCCATTTTAGTATCTACTGTGGAACAAATATTTTGCCTTTTTTGCTTGCCCCTTCAAATTACTTCTGTTTTAGAAAAGCCATTGGATTTTCTATGATGTCTCTGTCCTTAAATTCAAATTAGTCATCCACTGAGTCTCTGTAGAGCTTCTTCTGAATTGTATGTTTTATTCTCCCATTAATTTTTGTAATGCAGACTTTTACATTTACATCAGTTTTAGAAAATAAGTAGACATCAAGTCACTCTTTGTCCTGTATATTTTTCAGGCTATTAAATAGAGATGTAAAATTTCTGGGAATTTTGAAGCTTGGGAAAAAAAGATATTTTTCCTGTTCCTTTTCAGAAAAAATGATTTTTTTTTTTTTTTGAAAAAATGAAAAAGAAGCTACATTAGCAATCCCCCCTTTTGCAGCTTGAAAGTCATCCTGTTACTTTAGGAACATAAAATATGACTATGGACAATTTGATTTGGCATAAAATTATCACAACTACCATATTAAAATATAGTCTGTCCGTACAAGCTCTAAGTTGAAGAGGGAAAGTAGGTTCTCCCCCCACCCCAGTCAAAACCTGGTTAAATGTTTTTCCTCTTCTGAGGTAAAATGATTATGAAACAAGTACTGGCTTCTTAATATTGATAAGGATAAATTTTATCTTAAAAATTGGGATTGTGGTTTTCTTTATAAATTGCCAATGCACCAATATAAATTGTCAATGCATCATTGGTGGTTCATCAAAATTGCCACGCTGAGTTAGTTATATAGCAAAAGGTTTATTAAAGGCAGACAGAGATACAACAGAACACATACAGTACAGAGATAGGTTAGTAGAGATCTTAGCTTAATGATCCAAGGCATAGCACGGCCAGATGGCCCTGCTGTCCTGGACCAAGGAGTAATGGCTTCTCCATGGTTTTTATACTCTTTTGCATGGTGTACTGACGTATTTTGTTCATCTCTACACATGCCTACATGTGCTTTCATGTGCTTGTTCATTAGCTCATGTTCTTTGGCTTGTGGCCATTTGGCTGTCAAGGCCTAGAATGACTTGACCCTATGTTCCTAGTTCAAAGCTGGTTCCTTGTTCCTGGCTAACTGCCATATGTTGCTGTTAACAGAATGACACTTTTGGTGCCATAAGATGGTGCCTACATATGCCATGTGACCTTGTGTTGTCTTCTCGCTTCCCCGGTTTGGCTCCATTTTAGCTAACCACAAATATTTGTTGTACTCTGCAGACTGGCACCTACGTATTTTATCTTTTTTTGTGTTTATGCCAATCCCTTAGCCGTGTCAATGAGACCTTCGGAGAAATGAACCTAACATCCACAGTTGGGTTTAACACTTGGATATAGTTTATAATAATTTTTGGCTTTATTCTCATGTTTATAAATTCTTATCAATATAAAATTACTTATCAGGATTTATTATACTCTGGTTATTACAACTTAGAGAGTTGTTATGTGGATAATGAATGAAATTAACTAGGAATAAACATATTCTGCAACGGATCAAATATATAGTTTGTTTTTGTTAAAAGGTGGTGGAATACTAAATGTTATTTCAATATACTGTACTGTGAATCTGATTCGCAATAAGGTTTGAAATTATTTAAAGAATCACGTATAATTTCAGGGAGGGTGATTTATTGTTAGCAATGCATTTACACATGATACAAGATCCAAGTATGAATAAGCCCAGTTCTCACAGGTCTGATATACTGTATTTTGTAAATATAATAATACGGCCAGTATTTGAATGCTGAGTTGAGTATACTTCCCCTCTCCCCAAACAGATACATTGCATAAACCACATTCACTTACAGAAATGTTTGACTGAAAATACTGGCTAAGAGCAGATCAGCAGCAATGGATGCATTTGGGGTGGCTGATTATGCCCCAGGGTTAATCTCACAAGATCAAAGGCTAAAACAGGAGTTAAGGAATTGACATTTAAGTACAGGGCTACTATGGGATTTCAATGTTAAGCACAGAGTGTAGTGTTTGGGGGTGGGGTTTTTATTTCACCCAGAAAAATGGGAGCTCATTTAAAAGTAGAGATGTGAAGGCCCAGAAAAAAACCTCTCCCCCTCCCATTTTATTCCCCCTGAAGCCTTTTTGGGTCCCCAAAAAAAAATTGGAAAAATTCAGAAAGAAAAGAAAATAATGATTATGGAATGTTTTGTTTTAATACAATGAATAAAATATTTTAAGATAGGGTGTTCAAATATTTTCCAAATCATTTCTAAAAATATGCATAGTATCATTCTAATTTCTGTGCACCAAGGACAAGCAAATCCCAGGTTATGAACTGAACTCTCCAATGCAAGAACAAGATGCATTTCTTCCTTTAGGAGGTGCTGCTATTGTCATAAGAAAAAGAAAAAAAAGGTCTCAGTTTTGTTTTTACATGTGGGTAGGTATGTTTGGTTCTGTTGTCAAAGGACTGGGAAAAATACAGAGCAACAAAAATGATTCTGATTAAATTTCAAGCCCATTCATTGAAACGTAGTCTCACTCCCTTCTAAACATTTCCTCCATTTCTTTTTATAAGAATGAGGTTTTTATTTTATTTTTATTTAATACTCTGGAGAAGAAATATGAATAATTGTTAATTCTGGATTTTTAAACATCATTTTGTAGAGGGTTTTTTTGTTAAACTAGTAAATAGTTCAGGAATTTGTTACTCCTTTTGTTACTTACAATTACAAATAAATATTATTTTAAAAGTAAATTCTGTTTGTAAATTCTGTTGGGAAACTTTGCCAGGCTGAAGACTCCTCTAGGGTGCATTTCCATGTTTCTCCCACAATGCCCTTGTTCTTTCTCCACTTAAATTACATGTAACCTAATCTTTTTTATTTATTATAGTACCTGTTTCCTTCAGTCTTCTGATTCATTAATTTTAACTCTTACAAAAACATTTCTTTCTTTTAAAAAGGGCTTTGTGAGGGCTTTATCACAGGGGTTTCGATTTTCATAATAGGCACTCCAAGTGCTTGGTCTTCTAAGTGCTCTTTCTCCCCCCCCCCCAAAAAAGAAGAAATTGATTTAATTAAGGACCAGGGCTACCTATTATTTGTGATGAGGTAGAGTGGGTTTCAAGGGAGCTGTGAATTCCATGTTCAGATGCCATTACAACATAGTATTTACTCTGGTATCTTTAGGAAGCCATTTTGTTTCTTGATCACTGTTGAATTCATTTAAGGCATTGGTTGGTTTTATGCCAAACCACTTTGTCAGTGGTCCCTGTACTTGCTTTCTATAAGCAAGTACAGTAGGATCCCTGTATCTGTAGGGAATTGGTTCCAGGACCCGTCGGGGATACAGAAACCCGTGGATGAAAGCTAATGCTCTTATCCAGGGTGGCAGTGGTGATCAGGAGGGGAAGTGGAAGGAGGTGGCAGTAGTGATGAGGAGGGGGTAAAAGAGAAGCCTTCCCCCCTCCTGGCCCACAACTTCTGTCCACCCCTGCCCTTACCTCCAGGCCAGGAGTCTCCTCTGCAGGGAGGAGGGAATCTCCACAGCAGTAGTAGTGGCGGCAGCTAAAAAGGTGCCCATGCTGTGTCACTCGCCCAGAACATTTGCGGGGGGGGGGCAGAAGAGGCACCCGTGCCGCTTGCCCAGAACATTGGGGGTGGCGGCAGAAGAGGCACCCGTACTGCTCGCCCAGACCATTGGGGGCAGTGGCAGAAGAGGCACCCACGGCACGCCGCTCACCCGGAACATTGGTAGTGGCGACGGAAGAGGCGCCCACGTGGACCGAAGTAAGGGTGCTTCTTCTGCCACCCCGATGTTCTGGGTGACAGGCATGGCATGGCCACCTCTTTTGCTGCCACTCCTGGTGTTCTGGGCGAGCAGTGCGGGTACCTCTTTTGCCAGGTGCCTCTAAAGTGGACTAGTCACTTTAAGGACCCGCATGGCCAGCCGACCTTTGAACTTCCTGCTTGGGTCCCAGGTGGTGGACCAGAAGTTTGAGCAGGAAGTTCAAAACTTTGAATCCAATGGGGGCCGAAGCGGGAAGTTCAAAGGCTGGCAGGCCAGGCAGGTCCTCCACACCTCCGGAGGATGCCTGGCTGGCCCACAGTGGCAGCGAGGAGGAGGGTGGATGATAAAGTGTTCTGCTTATATACCGCCCCATACCACTTCAAGTAGTCTCTGGGCTGTTTACAGTTTCATTACAGTATGCAGGCTACACATTGGTATCAGCAAAAGTAAGTTTTATTTCTGTTTTTCCCCCTCCTTGCCACCCCCCCTGCCCCCACTGATCACCAACTGTGGATAACTGAATCTCTTTCCTAATATTTACTCCCCTCACTTCTGTGTTATCAAGAATAAATATTCTCCCAAATTTGAAAGTTGTTTACTTACTAGATGCATTTTTATATTTTCTGAAGATAAACGAGTCTTGCAGTATTTTTATAAAGGTATAACCTATAGCAGTGGTGGTGAACCTTCAGCACTCCAGAAGTTTTAGACCACAGCTCCCAGAATTCCAAGCCTAGATTGCCAATGACAAAGGATTTTGGGAGTTGTGGTCCAAAAAACAAAGGTTCACCACCATTGATTATAGCCTAGTCTTTCATTTGTATTTTGTAATGGCCACACAGCTCCTCCCCTTTTTTTACTTCAATGGAACTACTAAGGGCACTTTTAAACGACCCCTAAGATCCACTGGCCACTTAAATTCGGACCAGAGATCTTAGGGGCTTGTTGCTCTTTCTGCTTCCCCACCCCTCCGCACTTCCTGGCTGCTGGCTGCGTGAGGGGAGGGAGAAAAAAAAGGAAGAAAAGATTGTGCCTCATCTCCGTTCTGGCTCTCCTTCTGCCTCTCGCTCTTGCTGGCAAGATTCCTGTCTCTGTAAAAGTAGCTCTTAAAGGGGCGGGAGCCAAAAAAACAACAAACAGAAGGGAGGAGAGCCCCGCACTCACTATCTTTAAACCGCATCAAGGAATTTTCAGGACGGAAGAGCAGGTACTTGAAAGGTGTGCTGGGTCGCTCTAAAGTGGGCGTGGTCGCACCTAATTTCCTGTAAACTCTGGAGCTGGTGGGGAAACATTTGTAATCTCCGGAGCTGGGAGCCATTTGCCCCAGAGTTTAGGGGTCGTGTATAAACGCCCTAAGATACCAAGAAAGAGCTGCCCCCTCCTTTTACCATGGAGTATAATTACGCATAAAATGCATAAAGAATCAAAAGAGGATGTATTTACAGACATATAGTTACAATGATGATAAACTTGCAGTTAAGTGTATAAGCCTTTTGAAAACCTTTGCTTGAGTAATCATTGGACGAGTTGATGTCCTGATTGAATGGTGGCAATGCAAAGTATAACTCCATAAATCTTTAGTAAATATATTGTTATAATATTTTGAAATCTACCTTTTTAATCTCTCATCCAAATCCTAATTTATTAAGCATAGGCTACTAGGTTAAGAAAACATTTACAAATATTCTGGGATTGCCTGTATTGAAAATAATCCTAAATGTCTCATTGCAACCCCCCATAGATATACCAGTACCTTCTTTGTATAAGAAGGCTTATAGTTCGAGTATAATAATTGAGAACCTGTTAGCAAAACCTCCCTTCCTGTCTAAATATGGAATGTATGGACTTACACAACTGTTGATTCAGCAGCTGTATTCTTATCAAAGGTAGCAGTTGAATTCAAGCCATATATGTGTGCACACACACACAAACATGTACACAGCAATGAACTCAGAATACGATGGAGCCTGTGTACCATGTACCATGTAGCCTGTCTGTGCAAAAATAACATATAGTTCTTTTTCCTGAGGGAACGTCGGTGCAGTCTAAAAATGCAAAAATAAATAAATATAAATAATATATACAGTATCAACGCTGTTCAAGAAGGTATTGAGTTTGTACAACATACATACACAACTGTTAAAAAATTCAATTTCTCAGTGAGGTTAGCACCAACACAGCCTAATGAGAACTGAGAATGCTCTGTGGGCATTGCATATTGAAGGTGGGAATGTGGTGTAGGGGTGGGATAAAAAAACAGGAGAAGTGTGAAAATAGGATTCATTCTTGAAGAGCCTATCTGTCTGCACTCCTAAATAGGAGCACTGTACAGTATGCATTTTGTTACTGGTTGTTATAAAACATGTGAAAGTTTCCTGCACTGAGAATGGATGTTTGAAATTTGCGTCTATTTTCTAATGTTCTTATTAGGGACATCATGAACTATGATCTATGTCATGCTTTCTGTGCTGTTTTAGTACAGTCTCCTAGTGAATAAAGTTTATTTTCCTGGGATGCTGTTAAGTTTTTTGTTGAGTGAAATATCTTTTATTTTTCTAAAATAAGATGTAATATTTGTAACTGCTAGTCATAAGCTGCCTTGTGCAGGCTAATTGGTTAGTCATTTTTGCATTTGCACTCTTATCTTTCTGTGAACATTTTTGGACATCCAAGTCTTTATTTTAATCTAGAAAGATATGTTCCGATTTACATCTATTTATTATGTTGTTCTTTACCTCCAGCACTGGAGAGCTACCTATTGCAACCTGATTTCCAAATATGTAAATATATCAATATCCTAAGGCAGTCTGTAAGGAGGCCTGTGGATATAGATAAAATTGTGGTATTTGTGAAACGTGTGGATGCCTTTTCAAGCAGGCAGGGGTAGGACACAGAGAGTCTTTAACGTTGGATAATAAATTGGAGGAAATACTTTTACTGGCATATTTCTTACACGGACAAAGAGAGATTGAGAGAGACTCAACTGAATCCTTCAGGCATCTGGGTAAAGTGGATTCTTGTTTATCAGCCTCTATATGCCATAATGTGTAGGTGCTGAAAGTGTCACAAGACTTTGATAGCGAGGTGAGTTAACTGTCTGTCTAGAAATCAGATATTTTTGTGTACTAGAATGTAAAATTTTCTGTTCCAACTTTGAAGAAGCTCCCACTTGATAGAAAGAATGACCACTAAGTTGTTAGATGGGAAATCCCAAGACTATTTCAACCTCAGTTGTGTAAGACACACTTTCAGTTCCTCCGGTCTGAAAGTACTGCCAAATTGTTCCATATAGTAATGTAGAAGTCAGGAGATCAACTTACGTATAGTAGAAAGTAGAATGTTTTTGGATTAAGATCTATAAATGGTCAGACCTCTATCATAAATATTGCCCAACAGGTTTTCAAGAAACCAATTAACTGATGAGCTTCTGGCATGCCAACATTGTGAATTCTGAGATGTACAGTGGTACCTCTACTTATGAGCAGCTCTACTTAAGAGCAGTTCGACTTAAGAGTGGAAAACCATTGGAATTTTAACTTCTGCCTTACAAATTTTAGATGCGGTCTGCTCTACTTAATTTTTTTATTTTTTATTTTTTATTTTTTAGATAGGGCTGCTCTACTTAAGAGTTGTTCGACTTAAGAGCATGCATTTGCAACAGATTAACTCGTAAGTAGAGGTACCACTGTATCTCATTTTGTTGAGCCAAACAATAATCGTATCTCTACTGATACTTCAGAAGTCTGCAAGAAACTCATTACTGATGGGTACTCTTTATATGTTCTGCATCACAATGCAGACAATAAAAGCTGAGGGCTTTGCTCTCAGGGTCTATAGTGATGAGTAATTAAAAGAGGACTATGGTCTGATTTTTCAGGAAGATATGCCTTTTCACACCTTCTTAAAAGGTTTTGATTTGGGGTCCAGACGTGCTGCACCAGTGGATTTGAACATCACAGCATGTTATAAAAGCAGAAAGAAAAGCTTCTTTTCACTCCAGATTTTCAGCATGCTGGCTCCTTAATGACACCAAATGCATAAAACTCAAATGCCATCACACTTGTATCTTAGCAGGCACAGCTAAACTGCACATCAAAAGAAAGAAATGTTCCACAAAGGATTTTTTTAAAAGGCTATAGTATGCTAACTTATTAAAATGTTCACATGCTGAAACAAAAGCTAGCAGCATTTCACAGTGTAGAGTAATAAAAATAGCACACAAATGTTTTATAACTTGTGTGGAAGAAGTAAAAGGTGTGATAAAATATATAATTGATGACATGAATGTCTGGGAACCGTAAGTCTGTATTTGACTTTGCCCTCATCATGCCATGTAGAGGTAATCTGATATGTAGAGGTATATCTGATATGGAAGGGTTATATCACTGATTTGTATGAAATACACAAAACATTATTTTCTCTACAGGGGCACTGAAAAGGTTCTGCATTCTGTATATGTGCAACAAATTAACTCTTAATGCTTTTTCCATGCATAAACAAGTACATGTTTTTACCCTGTACATAAATTTCTTCCTGTAGGGAAATGCTATCTGTAAGCAGCTTTTAAGTATATCTTACAAGCTGCACAGTCTCACAGCGCCCCTGAGAAGAAAGGAACGGTAAACCACTTCTGAATATTCTATACCCAGAAAACCCTGGAAGGTTTGCCATAAATCCAAATCTGTATGACAGCACATAAATATTAATTTATCTTAAATTAATTTTAGGTGCTGTGCCTCACTTCTTGTTGTTAAAAGCGATATACAGATGAGAAGAGCCAAAACACTTGAAGCTCTTGGCAACTACAGTAATATCTTGGTTTAAGAGTAACTTGGTATAAGAGCATTTTGCAAGACAAGCAAACATTTCTTCTAAAATTTTGCCTTGATCAACAAGCAGTGCCTTGATATATAAGCACTGAATCAGGTTACATGATCACAAGTGAGCCATGGTGGCTCTCCCTTCCTGTCCTTGCTGGATTGTGGGTGATTGTCTGGAAAGTTCCATCTCAGGCAGCTAGTCCAAATGTATATAGCGCTACAATTATTGTCACATTAAAAACACGGAGTAAAATCTAGTGGTTAGTCCGAAGCAGAGCGTATTCCACAGCCAGGTACGTAAACCATGATGCAGGCATGGGCTTCTAGCGAGTTTCTTTTGTGAGTTTTGGCATTTTGTTTGTGGAATATGTGGTCTTTGGGACCACTGAATAAATGACCTGAGTTTCCATTATTTCTTTTGGGGAAATTTCCTTTGATATACAAGTTTACAAGCATGTTTCCAGAACAAATTATGCTCATAAACCAAGGTATTACTGCATAGCGAATTTAATATCCTTTGATATTTGTTTTGTTTTGTTTCTCTAACATTGAAAATGGCAATTATTATGGGACATTTTGGAGATTGCTCATTTATAGGGTTGCCATAGGGAGAGATGACTTGATGGCCCATAACAAAACAGCAGCACTGGTACAAGGCTAACAAATTAGAACATAGCAAATGTGACCTATTAGCCTATTAATATAGTGGGTAGTAAGGATCAGCACAGTATATTTGAGAAGTCTCAGATCAGATGTGTGGCTATCGCATATCAGTAGATCACCTGTTGGTTGACAGTATTCGGATACTCCAAGAAAATCATTCAGTAGACATCAGCTTGGCTTTCGTTTTGTGACTCAGATTTAGAGTCAGTGTAACTGCTGGCCCTGAAATTGGCTGGAGAATCCTATCCCCATAACGGAGTTGCGTTGGCTAACAGCTGTAGGAAGAGGCATCTCCAAACAGAAACACAGGCCTCCTTCGTGGCATAAGCCATGGTTTAGCAAGCCGGAGCTTGGATTACATGTTCATTTGGCCACGAAGCTGAGTGAGGTTGACTCTGTGTAAAGCTATGGCATTCGTTCATTTGTCTGAAAAAAATCTTGGCTACGTTTCATTTTTAAAATCTCCAAGCAGTTTAAATATTTCAGTGTTAAAAAGGCCAATATATTAATGCTCTCAAGTAACAGCATGACGGAATAGCAGTAGGACAGTAAAATATTTGGTTAAAATCACTAAGATTGACTTGACTGGCGGCAGTGGGGTGGGGAGGGCCAGAACAAACCCTTTGCTGGCTGTAGAAATCAGATCTATCAGAAGCTTTCCTGATCTCAGTGAGATCAGAGGGATGATTATAACACATGGGGCATGCCTCTGTAAAGAGTGCCATCCTCTGCATCCTGGCAAAACACACCTCCCTAGGTCCAAATTCTTCTGCATTTAGAAAGCATCGCTTTGCCCTTGGGAGAAGAGCCATTACAATTATTATGCTGCCTCTTTAGGGTAGTAGTTCCATGCATGTTGTGTTAACTCCTTTTCATGCAGTTGTTGCTGCCTTTTCTGATATGGGGGCAATGCTCTTGCTTAACTTAGATGATGGTGGGGCTGTTACTCTCCACACTGCTTAAAAGGGGGGGATTGCTTCCCACAACAATAGAGGACCCTGTCTTCTGCTGCAGTGCTGATTAAAATTAATCTTTTTTGCTTTTCGCTTTCCACTTGTCAGGGTGCTAGAGAGCCATCTCAAGGGACAGTTCAATGTCTCATTTTACTCTAGTGCCTTTCTAAGTGCCCTCCGAAGGCAACACTTGTTTGAAGTAAGGTAGAGAAGATCCCCCTCCTGTCACTGTGTATTTGAGCTAGGTTGAGTAGCTCCCCTTAATAAACGTTTCTGTAATGAGTAA
The DNA here is from genome assembly GCA_029282475.1 of Phrynocephalus forsythii. Taxonomy (NCBI): domain Eukaryota; kingdom Metazoa; phylum Chordata; class Lepidosauria; order Squamata; family Agamidae; genus Phrynocephalus; species Phrynocephalus forsythii. The sequence continues at coordinate 153,115,441 of JAPFRF010000002.1, forward strand.
ACTGGTACTTGTGTGGAACAGTATTATTGGACCGTCCATTCTGTTACTTAGAAGATTTTGCCCTTGTCATAAACAAAATAATGCTTTATCAGCTATTTCATTCTTTGCAACTAATTATTTCAAGGCTCTTAGGCTGTGATACAACTCATATATGTGTTGTAGAGGCTGGGTAGTATTTGTGAAAGTAGGTGGTTTTGTCATATAGCTTAGTCCTCGTCGAGTTGTGACCCTGCAGCTGCTTGTAAGGGAGTTCTGTGCGTGCTGACTTAAAATAGTGAGACTAACATTTTAATACATATGCACAGCATTGGGCTGCATTTTAACTACTAGAAGGTGGTTTGAACATGCATATGCTGCTGTGCGAGGTGTTTGGTGTTTTCACAACACCATATATGTGCTTTGAATACTTCTAACACACTTAAGTAATTATATCTGTCTCAGCCCCTAAGTGATGAAACTCTTCTTCCTGGGAGCAGATACCACATAACTCATTATTACAGGCTAAATACTTACTTAGATATTTATTTCTTCCAAAAAAAAAAACCCCCACAACCTTTAATAAAGGTGGGTTATTGTGCTTTTGTATCTACAATTGAGAATGCCAGGAAACAACCTGACATTGCTTCATAATATTGTGCCTGCATTGGCAGCAGGAAAAAGGATGCAAATATTTTACATAGCAAAGGCCAGCCTGAATGTTGACAGCACCAATGGCAGCAGTCAAGATGGTCTACACAGCAGTGGTGGCAAACCTTCGGCACTCCAGCTGTTTTTTACCACGACTTCCAGAATTCCGAGCCTAGATTGCCAATGACAAAGGACTGTGGGAGTTGTGGTCCAAAACATCTGGAGTGCCAAAGGTTCGCCGCCACTGGTCTACAGGATAACATCTTGTGCTCACTCTCCTTCACAAAGAGACACCATGCTAGGGCAAATCCGAGAAGTTAATTCCTTTTTTCATCCGTTAACCACTTTTCTTCCAAATACAAAGCAGTTGTCAGGCTATTTTTTTATAAGTGTGAATGCTGTATGTAGAGTCATGTAAAAAAAAACTACATGCTCTTTGAATTCTGTCGTTTTACATATCAGCACAATAAAAATAATCTGGTCCTTAACAGGTCTTAAAATTAGGTGAATAACAGCCTCAGATGAACAACATATGACATATTACACCATGCCATGACTTATTTTATGAACACATTTTCCAAGTTATAATTTTCTCTTTTGTGGAAGAACCTCGTGACGCAGTGGTTAAACTGTTGTACTGTACTGAAGCTAAAACGGTGCTCACAACCTGGGGTTCAATTCCAGGTAGCTGACTCATGGTTGTCTTAGCCTTCCATCCTTCTGAGGTCAGTAAAATGAGTACCCAGCTTGCAGGTGGTGGTGGGGAGAAAATATGTACCCTGCACAATTAAATTGTAAGCTGCCCAGAGAGTGCTTTAAACACTATGGCAGTGATGGCGAACCTATGGCATGGGTGCCAAAGGTGGCACTCGGAGCCCTTTCTGTGGGCACTCGACATCACCCCTTCATAGCTACCTGTATACAGGTTCAATTACTGTATTGGCACTTTGCAAAAAAATTAGTGGGTTTTGAATTGCAGTTTGGGCACTTGGTCTCTAAAAGGTTCGCCATCACTGCACTATGGGGGTGGCATAGAACACTTTGCTTTTGCTTTGTGTGTGGACTGCCCCCATTTTTGGTACTGCCATGTAGAATATTGATTCGCTCTGTCGCATCTACGCTGGAGTGCCAGGAGTCTCAACATTATGTTGCTGCTGTACTATACTCAGTGGAAACTCAGCAGGCAATGAAATATGCAACAATATACTTTTCCCAGACGTTGCTTTAGTTAAGTTAGGAACTCTGCTCTAACTGATGCCTGTCCCCTGCCACTGGCAACAAACAAAACTGTTTCTGTATAAAAAGCTTTTTTTTAAAAAAAAATTATCTCCCTCCCCCATAGACATTTAAAAACAACCCCAAACAGCTTCAGATTGGCTTAGAAATGCATCTTAAAGAGCCATGTGGCAGTGGCAAACAGAAGGATTGGCTTCAATGTGGTTAAAGCCATGTGGCTGTGGCAGAGAAGGTAAGCTTCATGGGTTCTTCTCTCTCTCTCTCTCTCTCTCTCTCTCTCTCTCTCTCTCTCTCTCTCTCTCTCTCTTTACATAGGAAGGCTTTTTGTGTGATTTGGACTTTAGCCAGGAGGATGGAAACAGGAAGGCCATGTTAAATACTTAGGTTGGGTTTTCTAGAGACTGACTTGGAATTATTGTTGCTGCTTTGTAGAAGGGTAACAGGCTTGAGGTTCTGAACCAAACACCCCTTTCCCATAAACTAGTAACAACTGGGCCACTTGTTCATCACAGGCAGGTCATCTACAGGTGTCAATGCTGAGTGACGCCCAGAAAATGCTGCTGAGGAGTTGGGCTAAATTGGTGATTGCCCTGCATTTATGGAACAAGCAACCTGCTGATATTCGCCTAACTCTCTCACTGCAGATATTTAAAGGACTATTAAAAACCTGGTTTTTCATATGATAAAAAGTCCCTTCTTTGTCATTACATTTGCAGCATTTATCTAAAACCTTTCCATACATTTTTGTTAAATTTTGTGGTGTCATATACCATCTATAAAACATCTTGTATCTGTTTTCTTTTAAATTCGCTGCTTTTGTGAATTTTGTATTACTTTCCCATAACTGTTTCCAATGTGCTGATTAAATATTATGCCCTATGTTTTGTGTCCATGACACCATACAGTCTTTCACTATATCATCCTGACTTTTCAGATTGGCCTTTCCCGACCTATTCTTTATATTGCTTGAGGTTAATTTTCTTTGACTGTATTGTGTTTTGTTGATTTTATTGTTGTTCACCACCCATCGTGACCCCTGGCTAGATAGGCGGTATATAAATCAAATAAATAAATAAATTTCTCCCACCTCTGCTGCATTTAAGGTCCCTAAATCAGATGGAACGTGGTTCACAGATCATTGTGCCTCTTTTCCTTTAAGTAATGGCTGAGTTTTCTCTTAAATACACTGCCCGCAGGAATTATTGGACTTGGAATAGATAAGAAATGGCTGATTCAACTACTTGGGGGATTCAGTGTATGCTTTGTCTACATTCTAAAATCAAATCTGTTGAAGTAAATGGAATTGCATTTGGTGCTACGTATTGTGCTAAGTAATCTTGGGAAGCAGGCCTTAGCATCTGTCCAATCTCAAAATTTGTTCTGGTTCTGAGTACATTTCTTGCCTTTTAAAATGCAGGTTTATGATTAAATTCCTGGTTGGCAGTCAAAGCTTTGCACTCTTATCTTTCTGTGAACAAGCCCTGAAAAGAAGGTCAAGCACATGAATGTCTGAACTATTTTGTTTGCAGAAAGAACAGGGAGAGATGATGGTACATGCAAGACCTGAAATGTGTAAGAAGAACTGTGGCTTCTTAGAACTGCACGAGTATTACTTTTAAGCTGCGGAAGGAGTCAGTGGCACATTTTCCTGTCTTTGGATCTGATATTTGTCTCTCCTAGATAAAGAAAAAGAAACATTATCTAATGTGTTTACAGGATAATAATAATGAAAAAGTATCAACACTGGCAAAAAAACCACAATTTTATATTTATATTGTGCTGTGCATCTCTTTTAAAAGTTACAGCAGACGAGTGTTAGCACATCTCAGTGCTCTGGAGTGAGCCAGAGTTTGGGTAATTAGTAGCATATGACAATGGAACTCCTCTTTTAATGTTTCAGATGGAGTTCTGTGGAATTCATACAATAAATTCGAGAGCAGCAGATTTTAGAGGATGGGGTATTGGTGGTCACCCATTGGCACCCCAGTATAAAGTTCTCAAAAGAATTTGGAAAGATTACAATTATGTTGGGAGGCTGAAAATTGATTTGTGGAGGTGAGCAATTAATTTTTGTAATGTGCGGTCATGTTGGAATTGACCTACAGTAAAGTAAAAAAAATGTTTTCAAAGGGACAGTTTAGATACAGAAAAAACAACCCATAGGCTGTTTGTGCGTGAATCTCAGTCTTGCTTGCTCGAGTTTTCTGATTTTGTTTCCAGTTTATTTGAATGTTGAACTATGGCTTTCCAAGTCAACCTACTAAAATATGAAACCAGAATTTGGTCTAATTTTAGAAACTGGGTTTTGCACCAGATGAACTTTTGTTTCCTCTCCCACAAAGGCTTTTTTAATGTTTATCGCTAAATTACGTTTCTTTACATCCTAGCCAGATTTTAGTGTGCTTAGTTCACATGGCATGTGCTATTGAGTACAGTCTGTTTCAAGAGGTTTTAATAATTTATTCGACTCTTCTGTCTGCAAAATCTACTAACAGCTATCTCTGAATAGAGCAGACAAATCCTCAGCTCTGCTAGATTGGTGTTCCTTCCTGCAACTGAACACTTGTCAGTACTTATTAGTATGAAGGGGATCAATTATCTGACATGCACAATTGAAATCTAAAGAAAGTGTATGTAAAAACAGATGAAAATAAATTGCATCCATAATCAAGTAAGATTCATAATCATAAACATTCATAATCACAAGTAGGTTCTGTACGTTCTCCCAAAGGCTTGAGGACAATACTATATTGGATCCAATTTACAGCTATCTAGATAATGCTTTTAATGGGAGGAAGCCTAAATTATCCGCCTTGTAGCACTCCTTTGAAGCAGAGTATGTGAACGTTCCCCTCCATTTGAATGCATCTACGGGATGGATATTTTCCGTGCTGCGTGGCAAAATTGTTGTTTTGTTCTGCAGAGTCCCTTGTTCTTGCATATGATTTCCCTCCAGTGCCTCATCATCTACATGTAGGCCCATATAATGTTTACTACTGACTCATGTTGCAGCAATGTCCCTGAAAAATGTGAAACTGCCTTAAGCCCAGGTATAGCAATAAACAAAAACAGACCTTAAGCATGGACTACATAGCATCCAGCAAACTAGGAAAGTTTCATTTGCTAGTCATCATTCATATAATATCATCATATTCCTTGTTGGAAATGGCCACATAGATTCATTGATCTTGATAATTTATTACCACTTTGTACACAGTGAATATTTGTCACAATCCACAGTAATGACTTCCATTTTTTTTCTGATACGCAGTCGTATTTTTTTGGTGACAGACCAGCATCTTATTTCCAGCGTCACAGATGAAGCATTCATCAGAGTACCAGATCCAGGGGATGAATGGGGAGAGCAACCAACTTATTGTAAACTTTCTAATAACATCTATTTAGTTCCCATTAAAACCAGAATACAGTGTACCCTCGTATACCAAACTGTATAACATAAAATCTGTACAACATAAAAAAATCTGGAGATAGGGGAAATTTGCTTAACAGTATTGCCTATGGGGCAAATCCGTACAACATAAAAATGGTTACAATTAGGGATTAATCTGTTTTCAATGCATTCCTATGGGAAATTTGTATAAAGGAAAATTTGCTTAACAGAATTTCATTTCGAAAGAATTCATTCCTTTATACAAGATACAGTGGTCCCCTGCCCATTTGTGGTTCATATACTGCAATCCTGCTATATTGCGGGGCCACAGTATATGAAAAAAGGCCCCCTGGGGTAAGGGGGGGAAAAGGCCTGTGCTGCCCTGAATGGGCCTGCAAGGGCCTTCCCGGGCCTTCTGGAGGCCCCCAAAAGGGCCTCCCTTCGAACCAGAAGTCACTTCTGGTAAACTGGAAGTCACTTCCGGGTCACTGAAAATTAATTCTGAGGCCTCCGCGGGCCTTTCTAGGCTTGTCGGAGGCCTCAGAAATGATTTTCGGCAACCTGGAAATGATTCCTGGTACGCAGGGAGACCCTTTTTGGCTACCAGAAAGCCCATGAAGGCCCTCGCAGGCCCGTTCGGGGCATCGCCAGGCTGGGGGTAACTACAAAAGTCCCCAGCTTAGGTGCCCCAGGCCTGACCCGACCTGCATCCGCCTATCGTGAATTTTCAATTATCGCAGGCTGGGTTGGGTCCCTAACCCCTGCAATAGGCAGGGGGTCACTGTACCACTGTATTGGGCAGGATGGCAGTGGGGCCTTCAGATGTTCCTCACTGTGCCTGCAGTTCAGGCTTATTCAACCCCCAGTGTGTTGATGTGAACTTACTGAATGCTTGCTAGACTTTGGCTACCAGGAGCAGAGTGATAGCCAACATAGTTTTGTTTTTCAAAAGCAGTAGTATGATGACAGCTAAAATCATTTACTGTATTTCAATGTGAAATGTCATAGTCCTCATCACCAGACACCTGGTGTTTCATGGGAGTGAGACAAAGTGGAATGGAAAACAAAAAATGGCAATTGTGTGTTAACAGCTGTCAGGAAGCTTCCAAAATGGCAGTGGGGTGATGAACACAGAAAGTGTGCAGAGTGTTGGCTACATTAACATCCTGGCAATGATAAATGATTTTTCAGGACTTTGATTTTGGATTTTCAGGACTATGAAGATTTTGAGGCACCGTTCTTCAGGATCTCACTTATCCTGTCCTCTTTGGTGGTGGCCTTTCTGGACTATGATGATTTTATAAACTTTTCCACTTCTTTTGATGTGGACTGCCAGAGTTGGTTATGTGTGGTGGGAACGTGTCAGCAGTACTAAGAGAACTGTATGCTGTCAGATTGGTTCCTACTTATGATGACCTGTGAATGAGTGGCCTCCAAAATGTCCTGTAACTGGCTCCCTTTGAGGAATAGGCCCATCTCGTATTGCATCCTCCTTTCCCCCTAGCATTATTGTCTTTTCAAGTGACTTTCTTTATTGTCTAGCTCTTTCATCCCAGATAATGTTTGGACTTATAAGAATGTAGATTATCTTGGTCTCCAGTGGCATTTATCTACAGTTTATCATCTTTTCTAGTACCTTCATAGCTTCATGTGTGTTGGCAACATCTTGATTATAGCTTTGCTTGCTTCCATGGAAAATTGAAACACATTGGCATTTCCTTTCTCAAGGACTGGAATGTACGTGAAAATTTCCAGCTGTGAGTCTTTCTTTTCCTTATTTATTGGCATATTCTTGTTAGGATTTTGGCAGATTTGGTCTCTGTAGCTTAAAATATATATATATATTCGTATCTGATCCGGAAGTTGGAGGCAAGGCCTCCAACTTTACCAAGTTTACCTTGGATTCATGCCACTCTGGTCTGAATAGGCTCGTTAGGTTCCTTAGACTAATAAAGCTAATTGGATGAGTAGTGAAACATTTTGCTGTCACAAGAAAAGTAGTCCAGGTGCCATGACTCACCTTCTGGATAACCTCACCTGGATGACTGAGAATCTTCACAGACACTGGTACAGTAACCCCCGCCCTTTCGTGGTTCATATACAGTAGTCCCCCGCCACAACGCAGTTCATATATTACAGTCTCAGTATATCGTTTCAGGCCTCCTGTACTTACCCCAGGCTTGCCGCTGCCGCGAGCAGGCCTCTGAGGGTCTTTCTGGGCCCTCGGAGGCCGCAAAAGTGCTTTCAAGCAATCCGGAGCTCACTTCCTGTTTTTAGTAGTCTCTTCCGGTTCACAGGGGAGCCCTTTTGTAGCCTCTGATGGGCCAAGGAAGGCCCCAGCGCCAGGCTGGGGGTAAGTACAAGAGCCCCAGCTAGGCCCACCAGGCCCGACCTGACCTGCATCCGCATAGGACGGATTTTCAGTTATCGCGGGTCGGGTCAGGGCCCTAACCCCCACGATAGGTGGAGCGGGGGTTTACTGTATCTCATCTGCTCCTTGGGGGTTCATTTCTTCACAGAGCTTTCAGAATAGCCTTCATTTCACTTCTTTAAAGGGATTAGTCATCTTTGCATCTCTTCTGAGAAATTCTTCAGTACTTTGTTTCTTCTATCTTCTCTTCATTTATACCTGGTCAGTGATATATTCCTTTGTTGATCCTTCAGCATTCCTGATCTGGGTTCAGTTTTGCCTTTGACTTCTTGAATTTTATGGAAAGGATCTCTCATTTCTTTATTTCTTTGTTTTAATGGTTCTGTTTGTTTCTACATGTTATTCTGAGAAGCAGCTTTTTGACCTGATTTCTGTCACTTTTTACTTTTGCTCCTTGCCTGTCCTTAACAACTTTTAATTTTTTCTTTCATCATATATCTAGGCTTTTCTTTTCTTTTAACAATGTATATTGCCTTTTTCAACATTTCCCTGATTACGTTTAGTAAAACGTATCTATTCTTTATGTGAACTTTAAAATCTTCAGAAATGTTTTTTAAATTATATTTTGGCCCTATGATTTTTCTAGTGTTCTTTTTCAGCTTTTCTCATAATTTTTGATATTAGCAATTTGTGTCAGTCTTGTAATTTGTTCCTGGTCTTCTTTTCGTAGAAAAAAAATAGCTTCTCCATCTATTGCTTCCAGTTATGTAATCTACAGTATTTTCTTTCTACGGTGACCATCTGGTGATATATATATGTACAGTCATCTGTTCGGTTGCCTGATACATGTGTTTGCAATAAACAGATAGTTGTCTTCACAGAATTTAATGACTCATTCTTTTGGTTTGTTTAGGATTCTTAAGCCAAATTCTCTGAAAACATTCAATTTGTTTCTTATTTTTCCTTTGTTTCCTATATTTGCATTCCACATACCTATGATTATCAGCAAGCACATCTTGTTTTGGTGTGTGATCTATTTACTCTCGGATACTTGCGTAAAACTTTTCAATTTCTTTTAGGGGATCTGTAATATGAAGCTGAACAATTATTATGTTGACAGGTTTTTCCAGAACTCTGATTGATATTATTTGATCAGACCTTGCATTATAGCCTGTAACTGTCTGTGCTTTGTCTTGCCTCTATATTACAGCCATGCAGTTTCTGAGTTTGTCATTTCCAAAGTTTAAAGATATTTATATTGACCGACTATAAAGGATCTATTCCTGCCCACTTGAGTTCATTCCCACCAAGTGCTGTCATGTTCAAACAATGTTTTGTACATTACAATTTATGTTTTATAGTTGTCCCCTGTGATTTTGTGGTTCATATACTGCAGTACCGGTATATTGTGAGACAGCAGTATATGAAGACAAAAGCTCCAGGGGCAAGATGAGTGGGCTTGTATGAGGCCTCCTGCAGTTACCCCAGGCCTGGTGCTGCCCTGAATGGGCCTCTGGCAGAAGTGCCTTCCCAAAAAAACACGGAAGTGCCTTCTGGATCGCAGCAAGCACTTCTGGGGCCTCCGACAGGCCCGGGAAGCCCATCACAGGCCTGTTTCAGGCAGTGCCAGACCTAAGGTAAATGTAGGAGGCCCCAGACAGGCCCCCAAGTCTTGAAATGATCCAGCATCTGCATATCGCGGATTTGCCTTTATTGTGAGTCGGGTCAGGCCCCTAACCCCCATGATAAGCACGGGATTACTGTGCCTTAGTTCCTGCTTCTCATATTTTGTACAGTACTGCCTCAGTTTAAGAGTACCTTGGTTTAAGAGCATTTGCAAGACAAGCAAATATTTCTTCTAAATGTTCCTTGATCAACAAGCAATATCTTGATATACAAGCACTGGAGTAGGTCACATGATCACAAATGAGCCAGTGCTCTCTCTCTCTCTCTCTCTCTCTCTCTCTCTCCTCCCCACTGGATTATGGGTGATTGTCTGCAAGTTCCCTCTCAGGCAAGCCTCCAAAGCAGAGGGAGGAGAGAGAAATGGATGTTTCTCTTTCACCAGCCAGGAATGCGTTCAAAGGAGAGTGCAGGTTAGGCCTTTATTTTTCATTATATTTATATTTATATTTTATTTTATTCTCTTTTTTAATATTTTTATTTTATTTAATTCTTTTTTTTCAAACAATTTCTAATCATGAGGCAGCTAGTCAAGTGTGTATAAGACTACAAATTGCACTTTATTATTATCACATTAAAAATACAGAGTAAAATCTAGTTGTTAGTGCCAAGCAGAGAATTTTCCACAGCCAGGTACCTAAACCATGATGTGGACCTGGACTTCTAGTCAACTTCTTTTTTATGTGGAGTATGTGGTTTATGGGGCCCCAGAACGAATCATCTGAGCTTGCATTATTTCTTATGGAGACATTTGCTTTGATATAAGAGTGTTTTGGTTTACAAGCATGTTTCTGGAATGAATTATGCTTGTAAACCAAGGTGTTACTGCATTTGCAAGTTATGCATACTGCAGCTTTGGACTTTGCATATTAGCAACTAGATATTCTTTTGACTTTATCCCGTTGATTCATTAGTGTTAATGCTATTTGTACCTGTCTTTTGCTCTTCCCAGTAACTGCTTGAGTGCCTTCAAACCTGGGACTCCCATCTAAAGACACTGTCTCTGGTTTCATTTTAGATTGGTGTTTTTGATTTGTGGCTTTCCCACTTTAGTTGTGGATTCCACCCAAGGTAAGATGCTTAAGCATCACATTAGGGGTAAAAGAGTGATTTTGGGAGAATTGAGGACAAGATATTTACAACATTGACTAAGTTACTATGAGGGCAGCTAATGATTGTAGAGAGCAGGATTAGCATTACCATAAGTAACTTGATTCCTTGTTCATTTTACCCTATATTCTGATTAGCTAATGTACAGTAATTGGTCTGTTCACAGAAGCTGGCTTCTTGACTGTGATGGATCCTAGGATATTGCTGGATGATGATAACATTCTTAGTGCAGGGCTGCAATTTGAGAGTATTCTAATTGTTCAAAAATGCATAGGTCTGCTTAACTTTATTAGCAAGTGTTTTGCTACATTTTTATCTCTGCTAAGTTATATTGGCCTTGGCTTCTGAGGATTGCATTTAATCAGGAGATGAAACCATTGAGACTTTCAGTGCTCAGTGTGCTGGAATTTTTCAAGCCATCCTAATTACCAACCTGAATGTATACATAGATTCCTTTCTGATTGTTTTACTTTTTCCTCGTTCAATTTGGAAACACACCAAATGTTCAAGTTCTTGCTGAAACATCAGTACTTCCTCAGAGGACTAGTTTTGAGGAGGCAGCATTAGGTCTTTTGCAAAAGTTGACTATGTTTTGGCAAACGCCATTGCCTCTGCAGAAGCTCCATACTGGTCGATGTTATCATCCAAAGGTTATTCCATCCTGAAATGAGTAGTTTTTAATTATATAACGTAAGGCTGTATACGTTTAAACTTTTTGACAAATAAATTCCATTAATCTATTCCCAATGTCATGCTTCTCCACAGGTTTCTGTAAGATTGCTGGGCAGTTTTTCTGGCTACAAGATATGATCACAGATGCTTAATTTTGCAGTTCTCAAAACTGTGAACTTGTGTTGCAGAGATCACATGCCTCTTCTTAACAGCAAAAAATGTTTTAAAATGAACAAAGTTGAGAAAAAGACCTTAATCCTATTGTTAGACTCTGCTGACAGTCTGTTTTTGAAAATATATTTTGTTTAACATGGATGTTTGTTTAAGCAAATAACATATACTTACTCTCACTCTTTATTTTAGGAAACTCTATTAACCTATCCTGTATTTTTCCCCTTGAGGTTTTGATTGAGGGGATTCTTTGAGGATACTGATACCTGTGGAAAAAGTCATTCCAAACAGTTGCAAATAAATAACATATACTATAATGTTAATGTTTTAGTTGAATAAATAAAACTATTTAAATTGTTATTATTAAGGTAATGATTAATTTTCTCCTTCCAGTAAAGTATAGCAGAAAAGTTGTCCAAATATGAACAATTAACATTAAACTGGAGGTACAGTATTTTTCTGTGTATAAGACTATACTGTACTTTTGTTTAAAATTGTCAGACTAAAATTGTGGATCATCTTATACACGAAAGTAAGCTGAGGAGACAAATGCATGGTATGAAACTAATTTTGGGTTGGAAAAGTGGAGGTGGCCTTATACTTGGGGTATCTTATACTGTAGATGGGAAAATACAGGTAATTCACCTCACAATAATTTCATAATTATCTGTAATGTTTCTAATAGTATTAAAATCAGTACTTTTATATAACTATAACTAATATGAACAATTGTTATTTTAAATTTAAAATCTTCTAATTGTATATTAAGCTTATACCAGCATGAATGAGTCTTTATGCAGAAAATTATGATTTAAATATAGTCTTTAAATTGCACTTTACTGTAAATCAGTTGGTTTAAATCAAATCCGCCCTGCGTTTCACTCACATTGTAGCATTATTTCAGCCCAGGCCAAGTTCTGTTTTACTAGACTGCAGTGGCTCCCAACCATGTTCCTCAGTGGCAACTCCCAGAAACCTCAGCCAGCCCAGCGGATGTTGAAGGCTTCTAGGAATCACTGTCCAAGAATACTTGAGTTACCCAAGGTTGGGACCCCCTGCTCTATTGTGAATGCCTGCCTAGAAGTCTTAAGTGTGCATTTATGGTCCATTCAGAGTACAGCGGCATGACGGGAATGGTAGGTCTCAACTATAGCACTGATGTAATCTAACATTCATGAAGGCTGCAGGTAGGATATAGACGCTTCACAAAAGACAGCTCTCAGTAGGAAATTGCCTAGATTTAACTGAAAAAAAATTGTGGTGAATTCTTTCATATCATTAGAAGCTCCCCAAAAAGCATGGCCTCTGTCTGTGATTGCTGTTGACTTTGGGTCATTCCTGGATTTTATTGAACCTATTAGGAACATAAGGAAATAGAAAAATAGAAGAGGTGGATTTCAGTCCATGAAAGCCCATGATAAAATAAATCATCTATTTATTATGTCACTATCTCCCTTTTTGTAATGCTGGTTTTGTTTTTGTCATGCTAAGGCGGATTAATATGGCTGCCTCTTTGAAAATTATTGCCAAAGAATATGTACGCAGCACTTGGGAATTTCAGAAAATTGTAATGATTAATATGGAAAAGGTATTGAATTTCAAAAAGTCACAGGGACGATTAACTCAGAGATCTTACAGCTTCCAACCATTTTTATATATGCTGTTTCTTCTTTCATGTTTGTCGTGGCATGTACATCAGGTATTTCAAATATATTTTGCCTCTTGTTCTATGAAATTGATGGGCAACCAACACTCTATACTGAAGCAAATATTGCTTAAGTATTCCAAAGTTCTGGCAGTCGTAGGTAGATGCCAGCTGTGAACTTGTTTTCAAAGAGAGAAAGTAGTGCTCTGACAGAAGTCTTCAATTAGCAGTTCTTTATTAAAATATTCTGAAACACAGAACTATACTTGTGATAACAGCATCACCAAAGCAGTTTCTCATGTTTTAGCCATCTGAGTGAAGGTTCAATAACTTCTGCAGAGAGAAATGTGCCATATGTGTCCTCCCAACAAAATTTCTGGTGAAAGTGGGAATCTGTCATGTTATTTGCCTAATGAATGTTAAGTGCTTCATAGGGAAACTCAGTGCTGTTAATAGTAACTAAGATTAACAAAGCAAAGGAATCAAGTACAGTTATTAACTTAAAGAAAAAGATGGAAACCCAGATATGGCCCTTCTAGAACATGGCTGGGAGCTCACTGTCAAGCCAAGAGCAGCAGAGGTCTATCACTCTGGGGTAGCACTTCTCCCAGTACTGTTTCTGAGGTAAGACAAATCAGGGCTAGCTACTGATTGATTTGATTTGATTTTTATACAGTACTTCCCATTGGTTAAAGCCCACTGGGGGTGGTTTACAACAACAACAACAACAACAACAACAACAGTAATAATCATAACACAATTCAAGATACTAAAAAAATTAAATGCACAAAATAGAGTAATGCATTTAGAGATACATCTAAAAATAGACAGTAACTAGAGCAGGTTAGAGGCTGATAGGCCCAGCGGTCTCCACAGATAGCTCAGGAGAGATCCAATGATCCAGGAGGGATCATTGTGAAGGCTTGAGTCCCTGTTTTCCCCCTGAATTGTGCTGGTAGGGCGGCCAGTTTGCCAAGTACTGAGGTCACAAACCATTTAGGACTCTGTCGGTTAAGACCATCACCTTGAAGCTGACATGAAAACAGACTGGTAACCAGTGGGAATTGAAGAAATGTGTTGATATGGGTTAACTCCACACAGTAAGCTGGCTACCATATTCTGAAGCCGTTGAAGTTTCTGTATGAGTCTCATGGGCAGCCCCCACATAGGCAGCATTGCAACAATCAGTTGTTGAGATTACCAGTGCATGTAGACCAGCGTGGTGAGCTATCCGGTATCAAGATAGATGAGCAATCCACAGAACCTATCTGAGTGTCTATTGACAATGTTGGGTCTAGAAGGATATCCAAGCTGCAAATCTAATTCTCACTGAGAGTACTCCCCTCCAAGAGAGGAAAGCATCCAATCTGCAGACAACAGGGGTGTCCACACAACAGACCACCATCATGTCATTGGCTTCAATTTGTTGTCCACCATCTATTCACTGCAGCCAGGCAGCAAAGTGCTCTGCACTTCAAGGGATGGAATACCATCCACTGCATAAAAACAAACAAACAAACAAAACACACACACATGAGATGGAGTTAGTAGGGTGTCATCCGCATAATGGTGACACAAAACTCTGAATCTCCAGATGACCTCATATACCGGCTTCATATACGTGTTAAATAGCAATGTGGGGATGATCAACCCCTGAGGGACTCTCCACAATTGAGAGTCCAAGACTCTTTCCGCCTCATCTGATCTCTCTGGGAACAATCCTCAAGGAAAGATTGGCGCCAGGACAGGGGCAAACCACCAACCCCTAACCTTGAGAGCTTCCCTAGGAGAATACTGTGGCTTTTAATTTAATTTTATTAGAGTATTTTTCTAAACAAAATCACATCCCTCCATGGATTGATGAACCATGTTCTCCCTGTCCTTCTTACCTTTTTCTGAAGTTCAGATTTCATAGTGTAGGCTTGCATGGCTCCTTGCAAGTTCTTCTTTGTCAAGGATTTTACAACACCTAATGAGTTTATTAATGAGTGGTAATGCTACTAATGGACTTCTATGAACCTGCTACTGAATAAGTGGTTCTGGTATAGTCCTGAAGATATTGTGATGAACTGCCTTGGATAGAACTGGCTTGAGTGGCTGGATCCAGGTCTTGTCCATTTTCTACTGCTTGAAGTAGCAGATAGATAGGAATAACTGAATCTTGAGTCAAGTTGTGTTGGTTTCAGTGAACTTACATGGGCGTATGACTAAATCTGGATCCAATGCAAGTGTACAGGTGTAAGAAGAAGCACCAGGCTTTTCTATGAGCTTTCAAGGTGATTTGTACAATATTTTCTTGGAATAAATGAAATGTTTGGAAATTAAGATAATGGTTTTAGGAATGTGTATTTTTTTAAAAAATGTTATTTTGTGCACTTGCTTTCAGTAGCACCCAGTAATAATCAACAGCAGCATTCTGAACTAACAGTGAACAGGTCCACTTTCAGCAAGCTGTGGGGTTGCTCTTTTTGGGTGGCTTCAACAGAAGTGTTTGATATTTTTTTTTTAAAAAAAGGTCTTATCACCTTTGTAAAGTCATATGTTCCATTCCAGTAAAGGTTTACGTAATTAATTGCGGTTTGTTTATTATTCTTTAAAACATAGCAAGTCTGCTTTGTTTTTCTAGGGAAAAAAATCTAAATAAATCACTTGTGTTCATGTTCAGCAGCTTCCTTGATACAGTTTTTTTAAAAAAAAATTCAGTGAGAAGTTGATTGCTTGTGACATTCTGAAATGGATCTTCAAAGTGAGTGACAGTTGTTTGTTAATTTCACTGCGCAGAAGGAAAGCCTTTCGTAGTGAAGTTACCAAGTGAGGATTTTGTATCATCCTCCTTTTTTGTAAAATCTTCATGCCCCCATTTTTTTCCTCATGGGGACAGCCATTTATGTTGATGAAAGCACGGAGTTGATTAGCTTCTTAATATCTGAAACTCTTGGTGATTTCTTTACTACAGAGGTTTTCATTTTTAATAATTCACTACCATAATTTGTCTCCAAAAGGAATGGTTTCAGCTGACTTAAGAGGCTGAGATGCTTTCAGGCTCACTGCACTAAGAGTTAATAGTTTAAAGGGGATGTGGTAGGAGGAACAGGGTTTGTTAATCTGTCACACCTCTGTGTTGAGAAAGTCAGAAATAAAAATGAGTGTGCTTAATTGTAACTTCAGCCAATTTGTTATTCTCACTCTTCATAGGAGCTAGAGTCCAAAAGACTAACATCTGAAGCTCTGAACTTTGGGTATCCCTTCCTCTCAACTCAAAAGCATCAACTACTCCTTAGGAGATATGTTCTTGTTGATCCTTTCTTTGGTCCCATAAACTGTTTGTAATGAGGTTACTGCAGCTGCATTCAACATTCCAGTATACTACAAAATTTCTGTAATTTAGCATGAGCCCTGCTTTTATCACTGTTCAGTTATGGAATTTCTGTTGTAGCGCATTACACTTTCGTTTGTTTGTGCGAGTTTCCATTTTGGCCTAGACATGCTACCTGAATCATTATAGCTAGTTTGGTCAGAGGTACAGCTGCAGTAGCAGGATGCAGCAAGCTAGTATAGAACACTTGGGGACGATTGGGCTTGATCAGAATGAACTAATCAAGCCTGACCATCCATATAGAAATGACTCCTGATAATATCATGAAGCGAATTAATTAATGAACCACCTCAAGCTATTAACAGAAATATCACTTCCTCTGCTCAGCAGAAGCAGGGGAATTGAAGATTTTTTAAAAACTATATATTTTTTCTTTTCCTTCTCTTAAGGGGGCCATCAAAAATTGCCTGCAGATGAAGCCACTGCCATGAATTATTGAGATGGATCCAGATAGTTTATCTTATCCAGAAATCTCTGGAGTTGCAAGGCCACAACCCGCTTTAATACTTTCTCCAGGAATTGGATGTTAGATACCAGTTGGTAGTTGTTCAGTATGTTGGATCTAAAGAGGTATTTTTAAACAGCGGTTTTACTATTGCCTCCTTCAAGCATGCCGGAATCCTGCCCTGTTGCAAGGAGACATTCACCACTCTTCCTAACTGGTCTGCCAGACCCTCCCTGGCAGCTTTTATGAGCCAGGAAAGGCGAATGTCCAGTAGACATTTGGTGGCCCTCATCTCTCCAAGGATCCTTACTACCCCCTCAGCTGTAGGAGCTGAAACACATCCATTAATACAGGGTAGCTAAGAGGGACAGTTTTATTTACAGGCTCCGGATCAGTAGCAGCATCCAGGTCAGCCCAGATCTGTACAATTTTGGCTATAAAGAGTTGTGCAAATTCTTCGCAGTGAGTTTCAGAGTGATCTGTGTGAGATGAACATTACAATGTCTCATATTGGTAGGATTTCTGCACATAGGATGGAATTTGAAAGGGAGGATCATACCATAACCAAGGGAAATATTTAAGGTACTATAAAGTGTGTCTCTGAAGGTTGTTGCACATCAACTGCAAGAAGGCACGGGAAGGTGAATGATTAGTGATATCCCCTGGCAATTATTCTCCATTAATGTTTGATGTGATCCAGTTTGAGAAAACAGTGAGTGGTCTAGGACAGAAGTAATACAGAATAGGCGGCTAAATGAGTACGCAACATGTAGCCTTTCAACTGCATTTGACCCCTGGGGTAATTTTGTGTTATCCCACCCCCCCAAATCTCTCTCTTTTTGAAAAGAAATTCTCTGAAAGTTCCCTTGTGCCTTCCATGTTGTGTAGGGGTAACAGTCCCATGTTGTAAAGTGGCCGCTCAGTATTCCTAGTCTAATTGAATTTTAATTTTTTAAAAAAATTGGCCAGTAGAGTGTGCAAGAGGGCTTTATTAGTGACAGGTATTTTTAAAATGGTTTTAGTTAAATCTCTTTTTTAGTTACTGAAAACCTGTTGGTGCAATATGTAACTAGTACATAACCACTGGATTTTTTAAGATGTGGAAACTAACCCATTTAGGTCTGTTTTCAATCTTTTCCTTGGAGCTGTTGTACGTGTGACCAAAACGGATATGCTACAATTTGCCGTTGTACCACTGATGCTTTCAAAGAACTGAAAGCTAGAAATAACAAATTCTCATGATTTCTAAGAATACATAATTGTATAACAATGAACCATTTAGTCAAATCCATTTTAGTTTGATTAATTGGATGTGCAAAACAAGGCTGTACCTTATCACTGTTACTGGATTTTTTATTTAGTGAATAGAAGGTGTCAAGTGTAAGTAGGATCTAGTGCAATTAAATGACGTATCTGTTTGATAGATTTTTCAGGTCCACTTTAAAAAGTGATGATTGAAATAAAAAATAATAGGAGGGCTTCATATTAACTTTAGTGCCATCAGTATAACTAATGTTGTAGGCGACTGTGTCAAGATCTGTCTTACACAGATCTGGCATACATGGATGTATACAGTACAGTATATTTCCTTTTATTTAAGCCAGTAGGTTTCTGATGTTAAGGATGGTAAGAAGCATTTGACTTTGATTTGGTAGAGTAATTAACTATGTAGTAACATTCTGTGAAGTGTTTGCTTAAAAACCAATATGTGGAAACACTATCTTAGAAAGTAATAATTTCAAAAAGCACCAAAAACATAATGTGGAAAGAAGGGAGCATACTTATTTAAATGGCTTTCATCCTATAATGAATTATTCTGGTACCTATTAAAGCAGCGCTGTACTGTTAGAACTTTTTGAGCTTGGGGCAGCATGATGGTGACTAGCTATACTGTCCTATAACTTAAAACTCTTGGTACAAGTAGATTGAAGGCAAGGGTGTTTTTTTTTTTAACTTCACACAGTCTAAAGTACTCTAAAATGCATAATAGAGTCATGCTGTGTGATGAAATTACCACTCAAGTGGCTGTCTGTGTTCACTATTAATGAGAGTGTGAGCTGTGGTAGCATTTCATAGATAGAGGTAACACAATTATATTGTGGTGTTGATGATGTAAAGCACTCCATATCCCAAGATAATTGGTAGTATGAACACAACCGTTACATTTTTGAACTACAGTTTCCACAGCGTTCAGCCAGCATGACTGTTTTTCTAAACTCTAGTGTGGACTAATGGTCTGTTGACCCACAATTTAATATTGTACCCTGCCTTATTGGTTCCCACACAGGGGTGTGTACCTCTCCAATGGTGCAGAAAGGGGGGATGTGAAATGGTGAATTTTTCATAAATACTGTATTTTTGAATTATTATTTTAAAAACTGTGATAAAGCCCACATTCTAATATTAGTATTTTCCAAGAAAACACTTACTGTATTTTTCGCTCTGTAAGACACAATTAATAAGACACACCTGACCATAAGATGCACCTAGTTTTTAGAGGAGGAAGACAAGAAAAATGTTTAGCCTAAGGTTTCATGGCAGGGGAATCCTTGCTGCAAAGGGGGAGGGCAGAGGCCTTGTGGAGGAAACCTTGCAAATGAGGTGATTTTTGACTGGGGAATACTTGCTGCAGAAGGGAAGGAGTGGGGAGAGGCTCCCTGGAGGAAGCCTCTTTGCAAAGGAGGTGATTGGGACTGTGGAATCCCGGTTGCAATGGGGGATGGCAGAGGCTCAGTGGAAGCCTCTTTGCAAATGAGGTGACTGGGACTGGACAACCCAAGGTGCAAAAGGGGAGAATTGCAAACAAGGTGATTGGGACTGGGGTATCCCAGCTGCAAAAGGGGAGGGTTGCAAATGAGGTGATTGGGATTGGGGGATCCAGGCTGCAGAAGAGGTGGGGAGAGGCTCTGTGGAAGTATCTTTGCAAACAAGGTTATTAGAACAGTGGAATCCAGGCTGCAGCAGGGGACGGGAGAGACTCCATGCAAGTAACTTCTCTCTAAATGAAAATGTGTGATATATATGTAACGGGGTGTACTGAATTTGCTCTATAAGGTGCACAGACATTTTCCCTTTCAAGGGGGAGTGCATCTTATAGAGCGAAAAATACAATGCTTTTATATTTAAAATATATTTATATTGCTTTAATATTTAAAATAACTTACGTTTTGGGTTTTCCCAAGTTATCATTTTCTTAATGGGAGTAATGGGAGTTCGTTGGTGATAATATGAAAACATGAAGTTTCTCAGAAACTGAAAAGAATATTGGTAGAAGTTTTTGATTTTGATTTTGTATGCTAGTCTCAACTATATTTCCTTTTTTTCTGAACACCAAATGCAGTCACAGCTTTTCTGAGGTATTAGAACTGGTAGAAAATGCCCCCCCCCATTGAAAATAAGAATCTGACCTCTCCAAAGATAGGAGATACATGCTATATTCCTCATTATTGCTGTTCTGTTAAACACACCCACCTGCCCTGATCCTCCTGTTCTGTGTCAGAAATATTTGCAGGTATTTTAGTTATAAGTATTGTGAAACATAGTTATCGACTATAGCCAATTAAGTCCAGATTGAGACTGATACAGAAACTAGTAGAGGTGACCATGCCCCCTCTAGTGGCTGACTAAAATGAATTATGGGTTATGGTTTGTGCTTCAGCAGCTGCATTTATCAGATCTTGGAAGTTATTCTGAGTCCGGGTCACAGTGACAAGACTGGTTGTAAAGACAGCATGCTTAAATAAGGGGATTAATTTTAATACAAGGTAGCACTGTTCAACTGGGAGAAAATAGATAACTCGGGGGGGGACCCTCCTGCAACAACAATCTCTGAGCCTTATCTAAACGTGCATATCACTTCCTCTTTCCACCTACGGTCGCATGTTCTCTATTAATGAAAGAGATCTTGGAATGGCCAGTGGGCTCAATACATCCTCAAAGTTCAGAGAATCTTGTTCCTTGGAGGTTTTTTTGGGGGACAGAGACAGATAATGTGAGTTGAAGGCTCAGCAGGGGAAGTAAAATGCCTCCTAGCACACTTAAAGTCTTAATGCTGTGGGCAAAGAGAACTTGCAACCCTGTGAGATTGCTGGTGGAATGAAGTGAATACGTGTTACTTCGTTGCCTTGTGAGAACCGGTGTCCACCATTTTCACCAGCCCTAAAATAATTGGGTTGTGTCTTTTCAAAAGAAAATGTCTTTACAGAGTTGGATGTGTAACAGTATTCATTCTATATCTGCGTTTATGCCTGTTATTGGCTATGCTTAGAACTCTACCATGTTTGCCTAAAATTACTTACTATTTAAGGTACATTTATCTATTTTGTTTTAGTGAAAAAATTAGTAATCCTGAAACAGCCTGAGTATACTTGTCTTTGGTGTATCATTAAAAAAAGGCATGGCAAAAATACAAATAGGAGGGGGAATAACATTTTTGGGTTTGGTGGATAGCCCCCACTTCTTAGCAACACGCTCCTTGGCTCTTACAGGTTGAGGGCAGGAGCTAAATGGGTACAAATTCAGTGTTTTCAGATAGCTCTAACGTCAGAAAAACGAGGGAGGAAATGTGTGGATAAACAGGACAACTGCCTCCTCCCAAACTCTTCCAGATTGCAGGAATGCAGTGCCATAAGGCACTCTTGATACACTGAAAGAACAGGTGCATGACACTGTTTAGATTCCATTTCCAGAAATGGGATACAGCTGATGTAGCAGTTCTGAAATGGGCAAACACAGTCGTCATTATAAGAGCCCTTATCTTTTAGTGGTGTGGCCAGGAGGAACTGGTTTCCAGAGCATGCCTAAATAAATAAACTCATTCTTAAGTGCACCCCATGCAAAATTCATCACATTCTTGGTGCTGAGCTGGATGGTCTGATAATAAGCAGTCCCTCTCGTTAAGTGTCAGCCTGTTTATTAAGCCTTTTGCTCAAATCTGATCCTTGCGTGTTTTAGATGTTTCCATCAAACTTAAACAAAAAACATTTGTTATAGTTTTTATAATCTTAATACTCTGAAATATGGCTACAGACTAATGCTGCATACTGAGTCATCTTTTTTATAATGTAATAAACCCTTCTGATAGTTTTAGTTAGTTTGGCTTTTCTTTCCCCTCCTTTGTAAGAGTATTAGAGATGGGTGCTAAATGGAAATATGGTGTTTCATTTCTGACTTGGTTTCATTTTGTTTAATTAATAATGGTTTTTAAAAAATAATTTTCATCATGAAATGAAACAATTTGTAAGGCTATAAATAATGGGGCATTATCCTTTTTTTATTTAACGGGGAGCCCACTGCCCTAAATCAACGACCCTCCTTAAACCTTCCAGTAAATTTGTTTTCAAACAAAGAACCCTCTGTAAACAAGCAGGAAACCACACACACACACACACACACACACACACACACACACACACACACACACACACACACACACACACACACACACACACACACACACACACACACACACACACACACACACACACACACACACCTCTTCCTCCCTGCGCCAATCAGCTGTTGAGCTTATCTCTCCAATCTCTCTGTGCAGCAGCTAGCCCTTAGGTTTCCTTCTTGTTTACAGAGGGTTCTTTGTTTGAAAGCAAATTGATTGGAAGGTTTTAAGGAGGGTTTTTGATTTATATATATATAAATCAAAGTCCACAGTCCTACTTAATCAGAAAGGAAAACTTTAAATGAACTTGCAGATACAGGGACAGCCAGCACAGGGAAGGGGATGGAAGAGCTCAGATCCTAGCTAGCTGCAGGCAGGCAAATCAAGATCAGAGATAAGTAAAAGCTGAAGCGTGGGAGGGGATGAAGGAAAACAAATCAATCAGTTTAAAAATAAAAAAACCTCCTGTGGACAGCTGGATCAAGAGGCTTCTTGCCACTAGGATGCATCATTTCATTTCTGAAACAAATGAAGGTGTTTCATTTCTGGACGACATTCTGTTTGCTGTTTCATTTTGTACAGTTTCGTAAGCTTACGAAGCAACGAAACAGCATGTCATTTTTGTAAGGCTAAACTTTTGAATTAATGCCAAACAATAAAGCAAGTATTTCTGATATGAAATCACGGATGTCAGCTATTCATAAAATGTGTTTGTTTAAATTTCACCTTTGTGGGTTCCTGTGTACTTACTTATATTCAGTGGATCATCAGTGAACTGGCCTTTACTTTTGTGCATCAAAAGGGACTCCACCCCATTATTTTATTTTATTTTATTTTATTTTATTTTAAACCTCATAGAGGTTTATCAGTACTTCAGCTTCTCTCTGTAGATTGCCTCTGAAATAATGGATTAATGCGAGATGTCCTTGACTCTGAAGCTTCCTTCTATCCTGAGATGATATATAATATCTTGTTCTGTGCTTTTTTCTTCTTCTGAAAACACAGTCCAGTTTATTGCCTCAAAGCCTAGATTTGTATTAGACACAAATAATGTATGCTATTTTGGCAGGGGAGGGGAAAACAGAAAAATTTCCATTCCCCCTCCCCATATTTTCAGGGCACTCAAGGACAATGCTCCTCTTTTCTGCCATTCTACTCTTCCGGCAGATCATATCATTGCTTGGTTACAAAGACTGAAGTCTTTGTAAAAAGCTGGTGGGATTTTTGCTAACTGTCCACAACGTTGGGAATAGAAGCACTGAAAACTGATCTGCAGTGAAGTCAGTCTTGTTCTCTTGTTTGAAAAGCTATAATGACCTTGGAAGCAGGGATGGCTCTTTCTGCTGTCTGAGAAGAATGAACTGTGCTGAATTTTGAGTTTGGAAATGTTACTTTTTAAAAAATACCGTTCATAGAATCCACCAGATGAGACAACTCTGGTGGTGCTGGTGTGCTGGGATCCTTGCAGTTGAATAATGCAAATGTTAATATTTCTAAGATCTGATTTACTGTTGTTTCTACTTCTATGGACAATATAATGCATTGTGTTTAGTACCACTTCTCTCACTTTCTGCATTGCATTTACCACGTCCCATATCCTCAAAACAACAAGGAGAGAAGAGGCAGGGGGCAGAGGAAGTGCTATAGTGAGATCATCAAAAGAGACAGATATCCCAAGACATATTTGTCACACCATAATCCCTCTTTCTTTTAGTTCTAGGTTAACATCTAGGTCACTGATGGCGAACCTTTTAGAGTCCGAGTGCCCAAACTGCAATTCAGAACCCACTAATTTTTTTGCAAAGTGCCAATACAGTAATTTAACCTGTATACAGGTGGCTGTGAAGGGGCGATGTCGGATGCCCACAGAAAGGGCTCCGAGTGCCACCCTTGACACCCGTGCCATAGGTTCGCCATCACTGATCTAGGCTGATCACTCATCTAAGACTTTGCATGAGGTCTAGATTAGTGGTGGTGAACCTTTGGCACTCCAGATGTTTTAGACCACAACTCCCACCGTGCTTTGTCATTGGCATTCTAGGCTTGGGATTCTGGAAGTCATGGTCCAAAACATCTGGAGAGCCAAAGGTTCACTGGTTTAGATGATTGAGTTAGTAATAGAGGCATGGAGAAAATTATTTATATTTTTCACTGGTAAACCTACCACTTATGTAAACTGTTGTCTTTTATTGTAAGAATTATGTAATAGTTCATTTTTACAAAATTAAATGCTAACATTCATAGAAAGTAACACTCCTGTTAAAAAAACAACTAACCCCTACCCCCAGAGTCCTGAGAAGTGAAATGAGAAGGAACTATGCTGATACTCTCACAAAACAACGTTGAAAACAATGAAGATTTGACTCCAGTCTTTTGTGTGGCTGAGGGAATTTGTCAGGAAAAGGAAAGCTACAAACACCTCTGAAGCTCAAGAATGATATGGCAAAGTTGAGTTAATCAGTCATATAGGGAAGGGTCTGTGTGGAGGTGAAAGTGAAGGGAGAAAAATATTTCACTGAAAATGGATATTTAAACTTAACAACATTTACCTGAATTTTTCTTTTTATTATTTCACTGATGGATATTACATTTATTTTTTCATTATTATTTTCTTATAAACATATTATCTGATCTACAGAGAGATAATTCACTAGAGTACAGTAACCTCCCGCCGATCGTGGGGGTTAGGGACCCACCCCACCCACGATGCATGAAAATCCGCGATATGCGGAAGCGGGTGGGGTGGGGCATGGGGGCAGGGGGGTGATCGCACACCTGTCCGAGAAGTCTTGGGGCGGTGCGCGCAGGTGGTGTTGCAGGATCTTACCTCCCACCGCTGCCCACCTGTGCCACCCAAGGTTTCTCGGAGGAGCGCGGGGGGTGTGGAGCGACCCGATCGCCCCCACCCCTGCGACCCCAAGGCTTCTTGGCAGAGCGCGGGGGCGGTGCGGAGCGACCCAATCACCCCCCGCCACCCCCGCAGCCCCAAGGCTTCTCGGAGGAGCGCGGGGGGTGGCGCAGAGCGACCTGATCGCCCCGCGTGGCCCCAAGGCTTCTCGGAGGAGCGTGGGCGGCGGTGCGGAGCGACCTGATCGCCGCCCGCCGCACCCCGCAGCCCAAGTCTTTGCAGAGGAGTGCGGAGGGGCGGCACGGAGTTATGCGATCACCCCCTGTGCCCCCCTCAGCCCTGAGGTGCAGGTACTGTGATCCCATGATGTAGTGGGACCACAGTACCTGAACCGCGAAATGGAGGGGGCTGACTGTATTTTGGGTAGACATGATGCATCTCTGCTTTTGAAAATACAAGCTTCTGGCAGGCCACAATTTGCCTTTTGTCTGAAATTTAACTGTTAGTTCTCTTAGGGCAGCATCCACTGTTTTCTTTCTCTCTGAGCCCACATTCCTAGGTGGAAGCTGACTAGAGATGGGCCCGAACTCACTTCGTAGGGGACACAGGTGCTGCTGATCCCCTCCCTCACCTCATCTGGCTTAGTCAAGAGTCACTCACCAGGCCCGCTGGGAAATGTGCAGGTGACACCTGTAGGAGCATGAACTAATTTTGTTGGTTTGTCCCAGTTCATAAAGGTGGCAGCAGGGGCAATGGTGCTCCCCTCCTCTGCCTCCTTTGCCAAAGATCAGCCAATCACCAGGCCCAACATGCTTGTTTCCTTCACCTCCTTAGCTAATCTCCTAGTCACAAGCAAGAACACAGACTTCTCTGTCCTGCCTTTTTGTTTGAGTGGGAGATCACCCAGAAGGGCAGGGTAGAGAAGCCTGAACTGTTGCTGGAACTAGAAGAACATGGTCTGCCTTGTCTGCTGTGACACTTATTTTAACACTTCATCTTGTGATTTAAAAATCTAGCCCAAGGTTTTGATGTTGTACTTCCTTGTTTATTACACCATAACCTAATGAAGGTTTTTAGAGAACTCAAAAACTAATTATAACACTATTGCAGAATTACATTTGTTCTTAATATACTTTATGTCTTGCCTGCCTGCCTACCTATGGATTTGTTTTCTTCTTGTAGACCAGAACATAAATATTCATGTTTATGTTGATTGAGAGATCTTGGTAATTTGGTTTCTGACAAGAGGTATCTAGTCTCTAGAAACCCAAAATGCTAGTGTAAACTGCAAGTACCTATATAAACGTGAAAGAAAATACAGTGGTGCATTGCAAGACGAACGCCCTGTAAGACAAATTATTCATAAGACAAATGAAATTTCTGGGGATAGGCATTTTTCACAAGACGACGGTTTGCCTACCCAATGTCTTGCGAAATATCCATTTTACAGGGCATGTGTTTGAATTTTGGGTGCCCACAACCTGAAGGGGTTCTGGGCACACAAAATTCAAATGCCAGCCTGGCTGTCTTGACCATGTAGCACCCAATCTGCAGGTGTTATACAGTTGGGAAAGCCAGGAATGAAGCGCCACCACCTCCTCTTTGCCCAGATTTCTTCATTTAAACCTGGGGGAGGGGGAGGAAAGAGGAGGTGGCGGCACTTTGATCCTGGCTATCCCAATCTTATACCACCACCTGCGGATTGGTGCTACATGGTCAGGAAAACCGGGGAGGCATTTGAATTTCGCGCGCCGCCCTGGTGGACGAAGCAGGAACGCAGTGGAGGTGAGCCGAGGGAAGTGGCAGTGGGAGGGCTGGGCGCGGATCACTGCATCCCTGCTTCGCTGACCAACCTGGTGGGCGAAGCAAGGATATAGCGATCCTCACCAGCCCTGCTGCCGCTGCCACTGCTTCCCTCATAAAGAGCTCTGGCGATGGAGGCGAGCCAAGCCTCTGAAGCAGCTGCCAGGCAAGAGGTGCGCTTCCCAGCCAGCTACTTCTGAGGTTTGGCTGGCTTCTATCACCTGGGCTGTTTGCGAGGGACGTGGTGGCGACAGGACTGGGCGAGGATCACTGCTGAAGCCACGGGGAAAAGATACACTGAGTGAGTTAAGAGTGTCTTTCCCTCAGCCTGTCCCCTCTTCCTTTCATCTTTTGGGTACCTGAAAAGGAGGAGGGGGACAGGGAGCTATAGTCAGCAAAAGCAGTGAAGCTTTTCCCCTTCCCCAACCCAGCAAAGAAGGGAAAAAGCTTCCCCCTTTTGCTGGGTTGGGGATAAACCCCTTCAATCACTGGCAGCCAGAGTCTGCTCCACAGAGCCCGGGCAGACAGCTTGGAGCTGTGAAAATCAGCTGTCTGTCGGCTGCAGGGGGAACAGCCTTTGGCTGTCTGTTGATTAAGGGGGGTTGGGACAGCCTTCCCATAGGAATGCATTGGAAACCTTTTAATCCGTTCCCTCCAGAACAGAGTAATTGGTTTTCAATGCATTCCTATAGGAAATGGGCACTTCGCAAGATGAATTTCCCGTAAAACAGATTGCCCCATGGAACAAATTAAATTTGTCTTATGAGGTACCACTGTAGATTAGAAAAGGTGAAGTATGCAACAGAAGTTTCAGGGCCTATTTAGATAAGCACTCTTTACATTTTTGAAGTAGTATATAAGAAACTTGTATAAGACAAACAGTAGATTGTAAAGAAGCAAGCTGAAATGGAATTAGTTGTGCGAAATCGAAAAAAGCCATGTGATCTTTTTACATAATCCAAAAACAAGGGTGGGCAATATCATTCTTAGACCACAAAAATCTGACAGCAAGAGTCTAGCCTTGAAGTCCTATGAGACTTTTTGTTAGGCTGGGGAATATAGAGCTGTAAGGGTTGCAGAAGAAACAGCAAACTGTAGGTCCAAAAATATGATCACGTGAATTGATATAAGGTGATGGGGGTGGGGATGCTCAGTGCTCAGACAGATAACTCTTCAAATTTACAACTGTTTTGAATATTGGCAGCTTTCAAAATCTTTGAAGCCACAGAGATGAATTTAAATAAATGGTTTTGAGG
The DNA here is from genome assembly GCA_029282475.1 of Phrynocephalus forsythii. Taxonomy (NCBI): domain Eukaryota; kingdom Metazoa; phylum Chordata; class Lepidosauria; order Squamata; family Agamidae; genus Phrynocephalus; species Phrynocephalus forsythii. The sequence continues at coordinate 153,143,470 of JAPFRF010000002.1, forward strand.
TTTCAAAAGTTATTTTGTGTGTTTCAAACCGCCCAGAGTTCCTTTGGGAAAATTGATGTGGAATTGAAATAAAAAATAAATAAATGAATAAATAAATATTACTGAAGAGTTAAAAATAAAGACAATCTGAAAATTTCAGATACCCCCATGTATAAGACAACTGTTTGCAGAGACAAATATAGGCATTTTTGCAAGTGCATCGTTCTTTCCTTAGCGTACTTCCATGTATAAGATAACCCTCAATTTTTAGTCTAACAATTTTAGAAAAAAATACCATCTTATACATGAAAAAATACAATACCTTCAGTGCTTTAAATCTTGAAATATGAATGTTAAATGCTGAGTTTAGACTGCTTCTCTAATGTACTGTAAAAGAAAGCTGTTGGGGAAAATATCTAGCTTCCAACATTAAGTATTGCAAACAACTTAAAGGGATGTACGGTATTTTGTTATTATATATTATAGTGCATTTCCCATTGCATTTGAGGCTCAGCAGATACTCACAGTCACTAGTATTCAGAAGATTCTGCCCTGTATGAAACGAGGCTCAGCTGTGATAGATACTGCATTTTTTTTGTTCCTCTGCCCTCCAGCTAACTGAGTTCTGCAATGTTTTCACTTTTGAAACTTCACTGTTTATGATTTTACCTATAAAGCAGCACAGACATCAACTTGCCGTCAGATGGAAGAATGCAGTTGCTGTCCTGGAATAAGCCATCTTTCATCCCTGTAAAACTTCTGTGCATATGTTAACACCCTATTTCAGACAAATTACCTTTTTGGATTACAACTCTTAGAATCTCACAGTCTGTATTACTAGTTGGAGGCAAAAGTCCCCCGAAATATGTTTTTTCCCCCCAAACTCTGATCGGTTCCTAAGTACCTTTAATAGAAGTCAGTTGGATAAAAATTGATCTTTCTTTTTCTTAGCTTTTGTCCCACTTGTTGGTGGGGTCTGCTGTTCTTGTTTTGGCCTTCCATTTGGCGCGTCCATGGGCTAGGTCCGGATGAATCCAGGACAACTTGATATCATTCTCAAGGATGTTCGTCGAGCGCTGTTTTGGACATCCCCTCTGCCAGGCTGGATAAAGATCGATGATTCATTAAAATAAAATTGATTTATGTCACACAAAAAAAAACAAACCTGATTTTTAAAACATTTAAGTTGTAATTTAAATTGTGGCTTAAAAATTTAAATGAAATCACATCTACTCTGAAGACTGTTGAGCTGTTTTCTTAGTGGAACATGCTTTTAAATAAGGGTGCATAGAGTTGCAGATAGAGCTTCATACAAGTTATGTTGCTCAGTATCTTTACATCTGCTCAAGGAACTCCAGATAGAAAACTGTATCACATCTTTTGAGCAAGGTAGCTGTGGAGTGCAAAAGGTATGCGAGTGTGTAGCAGAACATTTGACTTTGAATATATAATAGAATTCTGTTGCTATGAACTTGAAAGATTGCACAGCTTGCAGGTGGGTCGCACACTGAATTATACAACAGAGGTGCATTTTAGCTCCTCATCAATTAACTACAATTAGCCATGAAAAACTTAGTCAAGCCCGAGTAGAATTCCAGCCTGTATTTAGCTGCAGTATGTGTACTAATCGACAATCAGGTTTTGGTAAGTATGCTTATTCAAGAAAACAAGACTTTCAACACTGGAAGTATGGTTTATCTTAGCTGCTTTATTCAGTCTTTTGTCTGTTATTATGAGGTAAGTAAAACTGATTCAAAATTGTGCACTAGTGACTGTTTGCAGACATTTTGCTCTTGTGTTATGGGTGGGGACTCCCCCATATTCTCCATTCTGGCAGTTCCACCTGCCAGACAGGCACCTGAATTGATTCTGCCTTTAGGAAGGTCTCATAGCCCAGGATAGGTCAAGCTCAGGCCTACTTCCCAGTTAGAATAGAAAACTGCCTTTGGTGGTTGCTCCAATCTTATTATAGATCTAATGCTACTCTCTTATCCAAAATATGTTGACATGGATTGAAGAAAGGCTCTTTTCAATCCACTAGGACTGACAGACTTGACTGACCAACCTACCTACCTAAGTGCGTAGCAGACAGGTAGACAATGGCCTGGGGTTCATAAAAGTTCCACCTATATAACCCTTCCCAACACCCATTAAGTATGGGTCGTTAGCTGTGGCTTTGCCAGTGGAGGTGAGAAGTGCTTCTGATTTGTTTGGGGATTGACGAAAAGGCAGCTTGATAAGTAGCAGACAGATTCTGCCTCAGTCCCCCACCTCTATTGAGAGAGGAGTGTAAAATGGACACATGAATGGCTTCCCTGATCCCTCTCTCGAAACACCTATCTTCTCTGTTTAATATGTGTATACTCTCTTCTTTGAATGAATGCCCTTTGTCATTCAAATGAAGTTACACTTCTGATTCTGGTCCTGAGCTGTTGCCCCTCCTATGTTGGGTCACCCTTCTGTGATTGCTCTTCTGCAAATAACAGTATATGGGATGTTGCTTTACTTTCTCTGAGAAACAACATCACATATTGTTACTATGCAAAATTTACTGTAGATGATTCCAAATAAGCCATAGAATTACAGTGGACCCTTGTATAACATAAAATCTGTACAACATAAAAATTCCAGAGATAGGGGAAATTTTCTTAACAGTATTGTCTATGGCGCGAATCCGTACAACATAAAAATGGTCACGATTAGGGATTACTCCATTTTCAATGCATTCCTATAGGAAATTTGTATAAAGGAAAATGTGTTCAACAGAATTTCATTTGGAACAAATTAATTTCTTATACAAGGTACCACAGTAATTGTGTTTCAAGTCCAACAAACAGTGGGTTAGATTATACCTGACCCCACTTTGACTGGCCTTCGCTCCCCAAGGCCTCCAAGAAAGTTCTTCTGCATCATTTGATACTGATCCCTTTTCATGGGAGATGGTGAGTGGGAAATGTTCGTTATTTATCCAAAGCATGTCTTCCAATGCGGAGAGGTGACCCTTGCCATTTACCCTAAGCTTTCCTGTTCTCAAAAAGAGAGAAGGTAAAAAGCTAAAAGCCACTGTTCCAAAATATTAAGAAATAACCTGGCATACTGTTTTGTTAAATGTTGATAGGACAGATTTGATTAAGGAGGCTCTTGTCACTCGCGTATACTGCTTTGCTCCCAAAACAGTAGAAGGCATGTAAAGTCCCATTTCTGTGTGGCTAATCATGTTTGCATTGTAAAACATATCCATAGCACAGCAGTGTTCTTGGTGCTGCATTAGATTAGATTAGCAACACACTGTGTTGAATAGAAACATTTGAGTACCAAAGTGTCAAGTGACACAGCCTGAAGAGAAAATGAAGCAGGCTCTTTCCTAAAACCTGCAGGTTAAAAACACTATAGGATTTTTTTGTTTATTATTTTAAACGGTTAACTGCTGAGAACTTAATCTGGGAGTCAACCTCTCCACCCCCTTTCAGATAAGGAATCTAAAAAGAAGTGATGCAAGGTGAGAACCACACATTGATAATTAAGTGGCCTGTGTCCTTGCACCAAAAGGAGAATCTTACACAGCTAAAGCAGTAATTGGCAGCCATGGTAAGATGCTCCAGAATACTGTAAGATCCTCCAAACGGGTTAATTTACAATCATCCAGGGTATGGGTAGGGGAATGTGGAGAACTGTAAAACATTTATTTGAATCACTCTTGCAATAAGTAGTAAGTTCATTTTAATGAGAGGAGCAACAGTAACACATGCAGCCAAAGTGGGTTTAGATTTGAATCTAATTCATTTAAATCACAATTTGAAAACTTTAACATTGGATTTGTTGTAATTTAAATTAAAAAAATTGATCTTGAAATTTAAATCACGATTTAAATCAATCTGATCTTTTAAAAAAATCATTGATTTTATCTATGCTACGCTCAGCATACAAGTACAGTATCTGTCTTTTGTCTTGGGGTTCATGAGCTTTGTGAGTATCATGAGAATGTCATACTCTTGATTAGTCCAACTCTGAGGTGAAATATTTTATTTTTAAAGGGGGTTTCTAGATTCTGAGAATTGTATTAAATTCTTGAATGGCCCTACTTGGATCTTCTATATTGCCCCACTGTACTGGAAATAACCAAACCCTTTGTTTTAAAACACTCAGTTCAGCTTTCTACCAGTTGGTTACCTAGTTACAAGCAAAACCCATTCAAGCATCAGTGGACTGCAAGAAATCACTGCTCTTCTATTTTCACTGAGCCAGAATGGTGGTGACTTATTTTTTTAATGAAAGGTGGGTTGTTTCTTTTGAAAAATAACAATACAAGGGAAGTAGTATAATGATGTTTAAGGTTTCAAAGGACAAAAATAATACAATCAATGTTTCCTTTAAAAAAAATCCTTGGAAATAAAATGCTCTGCAAAACCAAGTGGAAATAGCATTCTATAGTTCTGACTGGGAACATGCTAATTTTCTTCTAAGAAATTTCAAGAAGTGTTCCCTCAGCTGCAGACAATTGTTCTAATTTACTGTCTGGACTACATTCCTTTTTTTACTTGGGAAAAGATATTTTCTCCCTCAAGCTATTCTCAGTGAACCAGTTACTAGATTTTTTTTTCCTATTGGAAAAAGAGAATATTTAGGTCATATGAAGAATGCTATTGGAGGCTTGATTTATACGTACTGTGAATATCATAGTAGCGGATCTAAAATTGGGGAAATGTAAAGTGGCTGAGCCAAGCTGTTATTTGAACTATATGAAATGCTCTGGGAAACATCTTACGTGGCAAATTAACATAATGATGGATTATTAATTGACACATTGTCTACATTCAAATGACCTGCAAAGGAGTTGAATGACAGTAGCAACGTCAGTGTTCAGTAATAATAGTGATGGTACTAACTTGACTAAAATGAATAGTTTTGAAATTGGGATATTGGTAGGAAGAGAAGATAAATAGGTTGAGAAATATTCAGAGATCTAGCAGAGTTCCACGGATGTTTGAGAATGACCATATGTTTGGAAAGCTGCTCCAGACAGTTGAGGGCTTTTCCTGAACAAGTGGAAGGTGGCACAGAGATTGCACAGACAGGGAGGAATCTATGAATATATACTTTTTGAAGGATGTCTCTGATGGACTACAGGTCCTTCTGTGTCCTTCTGTTTTTAGTAGGGAACTCTAGATCATATGCACACAGCAGATTCTAATTTCACCATTTGCTTAGTATGTAGATACAGCTGAAAGATCTTCCAAGATGTGCAATATTTATTTATTTATTTATTTATTTATTTATTTATTTATTTATTTATTTAAAGATTTATATACCACCTGCTTCCAAAGGGAACTCAAGGCAGTGTTCGTAATAAATAAAACAAAACACAATAAAAGCACAACAACAAAGAATTGGTGGCAAGAACAAAATGTAGGTGTGGAGAAAATAAAAAGGTGCTCAGCAGAACTACACAGAACTCATACTTGGAAGCTTCCAGAGGTATCTCTTACTACCTCACGTTTGTAAGTGATTTTTAATGAGTATTGTCCTCCTTTTGTTCTTCCCTTTCTAGTGCTAACATCTAGCTGAAGATGTTTGGATGCCCTGCAGGAATTAAACATCAACCAGCAAAAGGGAAAAACAACTGCCTCTCTTAATCTAAAGCACCTTTGATTCCATTTTCTGAGGCTTTAGTTTGTAACCCATGTTAAGGGCAGACAAACCAGTCCTGCAGGCTCTCCCACTCTGCAAATGGTTGTAAAGTGACCATGTGTTGGGTACTCTGCCTTCCTGAGTGGCCAAGTCCTTGCAAAGGGGTCTTGAAGTCAATAGAAACCATGGTTCATAATACAAACTGCAATATAATTTATTCCGTTTAAAACCTGACTATGTAATTTGGGCAATATATAATCTACCACTCAGTGTCTTCATAGCTGCTTATTGTTATACCCTGTTACGTAAAACTCACAGCCTGTTGTGTATTACTATGCATCAGATTGCATTTTCCACAGTTCTTAAAATACTGCTTGTCACAAGAATTGATCCCATAAAATTGGTCACACCTTGCCATCTTTCCCTGTGTGTTTTGGATTTTGATGACCATTAGTGAAAGCAATTGTCTTTTCCCCCCATGGACACACATGGGGTTCTAGTGCTGTTCTTTGTTGTGTAGTTAGTTGAGTACTTGCCAGTGCCTTAGGGCAAGATTGCAGAGATGTTTGTACAGTTGAGATGAGCCCCTCTGCAGTAGTGTTCCTCAACAAATGCATTCTTGAACATGGGGGGAAAAACCTGGAAAACCAAACAAGGATTTTTTTTTAAAAAAAGCTCTCTTTGCAGGGTTGTAAATATGTTGGTTCTCTGTTTTTCTGGATAGGATGCACTTTATATGTCTAGTCTAGCCAAAGTAAAGATATTTCCAGCAAAGAGAGTTATCTGCATTAAAGGTACTGTACATCAGAGTTTTATTTATTTATTTCAGATTTATATACCACTCCTACTTCTTGCTTGCCTATTGTTGCCATTGGTATACCCGCAGTAATCTGTGTCATTTTTTTTTAGTATCTTAGTACTGGAAATGGCCAGTCACCCTGATGCTTTCCTCGGTAGGAACTTTTCTCAAAGGATGTTTTAAGCCTGTACTGCAGGTAAAACTGTGCTTAGGACCTGGGGTTCAATCCCAGGTAGCAGGCTCATGGTTGACTCAGCCTTCCATCCTTCCAAGGTTGGTAAAATGAGTACCCAGCTTGCTGGGGGGGGGCAATGTGTAGCCTGCATACTGTAATTAACCTATAAAATGGCCAGAGACTACTTGAAGTGGTATGGGGCGGTATAAAAGCAGAACACTTTGCTTTGCTTTTTTGGAAAGGCTACATGGCCATCCTTTTTGTTTGACTCCTGTTGTTGGTGACTTGAAAATAAGCCTGGCTGCAAAGCCGGTTTCCTTCAAGATACTGGGTTTAAATAGCAGAAAATAGTTACTCAGCGGACTAAGGCTCAGAAACTGTTGGCTACAAAGTTGGCAGCTCAGCAGTTCAAATCCCGGGTGCCATGCAGTGGAGTGAACTTCTGCTGATAACCCCAGCTCCTGCCAACCTAGTAGTTCGAAAGCATGTAAATACAAGTAGATAAATAGGTGCCACAATAAAAAGTGGGAAGGTAAAACCGTGTTTCCTTGCAGCCATGCTGGCCATGTGGCCACGGACTTGCCATTGGCCCTTTGACTTAGAAAGGAGATGTGGATCACCCCTAGAGTCGGACATGACTAGCACACATGTGCGGGGGGGACCTCTACCTTTACCTTTACCTTACAGTATATTAATGCGACTGTTGTAACTCAAGACAACACAATCCTCGCTCTTTTCTGGCTTTAGAGAGCTCGTGGGCAGGTGCTTTTTGAGGAGGGTAGCCATTTTGTCCCTGCTTCCTTCCTACGAATCCATTGTAAGATCGGTTAAAAGAGAAACTTAGGAAAATGAAAGATAAATGGGTCGATAGAGACTGTAGTTTGAATAAGGGGGCAAAGCGAGAAACAATATGTAGCTGGTGTTTCTCTCTCTTGTGTGGAAAATGATCTAATCAGGAAGATGATTGCAATAGAGGCAAGATCATTTTGAAAAATGGAGCATTTATGTCACAGTAAAAGTACACCTTTGCAGCTTACCTTTTTTCCCATTCCAGCATTTTTACATGTGATGAAATTGTAAATGACTTGCTCAGTACTAAAATTCATGAAAACCATACTGGGGAAAGCAATGGGGTTTTGCTATTGTTTCTCTTTCTGAAAAGGGTCCTTTTATCGCATATAAGGAAAAACCTTGCGTTAGCTACAGATGCCTCCGTACCACATCACGTTAAAATGTTCATGTACTCACCAGTAGGTTTGTTTGTGGAGTTCCCTTCCAGATCTTTCCTCCCCTTTCCTGACCCATCTTCGTCTTGCTCGCTGTCCAGGGGACAAGGCAGTCCTTGTAAACAAGAATTAATCACATCATACTTCCTCTGTCAAACTCATGGTGCAGTGGTTAAACTGCTGTACTGCAGCCGAACCATGCTCATGACCCAAGGTTCAATCCCAGGTTGTTGGCTCAAGGTTCCCTCAGCCTCCGATCCTTCCGAGGTCAGTAAAATGAGTACCCAGCTTGCTTGGAGGCAATGTGTAGCATGAATAAAATTGTAAACCTCCCAGAGAGTGCTTTCAGCACTATGGGGTGGTATATAAGGAGAATACTTGGCTTTTGCTTTTGTTTTAGAACCCTCATTCCTGGCAGGACCAGGAAATACTATACACTTCAAAGCTGTCTACAGAAGTAGTTTATCTTGGTAGTGTTGCAATTGGAGAGTTCTTGTATGAAACTGACTTTGGATATTTTTCATACTGGGTTGAGGTCTGATTTTGAAGGGAATCATCAACTGCTGCTTTGACAGATAACTTGTGGCAGAGAACTGGCTGGTGGCATTGCATCCCTTCCCCCTCCCCCACAGTATCCAGCATTCTTAACCATGTTATCCTTTTGTGTTTAGCCAGTATTTGGGGTACTTTTTCATGTTGATTATATTCCTGTTTACCTCAGCATTCCAGAAGGTCTCTGAAGATTCCTTGGCCTGTGTATTTTGTCCCCTGTACTTCTTAATGATGGGAGAAGAAGACAGCACGTAATATTAAATGAATACGATTTAGGTAGATCAAAAAGATGAGACTTCGTTCCTTAACTCCAGATGATGTTCTTCAGAGACCCTATGAAGCTTCCAAGGGAGGCTATCTTGAGTTGTAGAACTCGGTATGGTCTTTTAAAATTAGCTTTGAACTCAGTTATCTAACTTTATTACCTGCCGTCTTCATAAAAGAATGGAGTAGTTGGAAGGGGAACAACTCAGGACATCTGCAGCTAAAGCATCCTTGGCAGATGGCCATCTACTATCTGTTTAAAAAGGTCCAGTGAGCAAGGGTCCCCGATGTTCCAAGGCAATCTATTCCATTGTCCATTCCTTCTCCATCACAATATTCTGAAGATATATGTATGTAGTCCTAGATTGCAGTCACACCAGACACTAGGCATTTTTTCACATCTTCAATTAAGATGCGCTCTATGTCCATTCAAGCCTCAACAACATCCCACTGTCTCTTTATAGAACATATATGAAGTCATTGCTAATTATCACTAGCAGTGTCTGGGCAAGTAGGAGCTAGTGTGTTTATAATGTCAGAATTTGGGAAATACTGATAGGCCAAGATAAGAAAATTGCCAGTGCATTCTTTGTTTGTACCACTTCCTTCTCCTGATAAGATCCTGCTGAAATACAAAATAAAATAAAATATGTAAGGTTAAAAGGAGACGTAGGTTGCATAACTTTCCGCTTTTAACAAAACTTTAGTTGTGTTGTCTTTCTTCACTTTACCTAAGAATTTTGCAGTTTTCCCCAATCTGGTGCCCTCCAGGGGATTTGGACCACAATTCCTTTCCATTGTTCACACGAGTGGGTGCTGATGGGAACTGTAGTCCAACATATTGAGAGGGAACTACTATGGAGAAGGTGCTGTACAGCAAGATAACTACAGCCCTTGGTATTCCTTCTGCTTTAAACTTCCTTGCAGCTCCTCCTATAAGACAGCTAATTGCTTATACCTTGACAGTGTACTGTTAACACTGGGTTTTTTTTTTTTTTGGTACAAGTTTTTCTGGTATATATTTTCTGCTGTTTTGAAATGAGAGATCTGCTTGGCTGCTCAGGTGTTGTCACCTCTCTTCCCACTCCCCCTAAGAACTTTTGAACTGGACACTATGGGTGCAGTTGGCTTTTTCACCCCTCTTACTGAGAGAAGTAGTTCATATGTTTTTTAACTAATGATTGTGGGTCCTGATGGCAATTTTAGTGGTGTTTTTAATGTATCGTATTTATTTATTGCATTTACATGTTTTTATTATTCTAATTTTATTGTATTTTGATGTTTTAATTGTCCATTTTGATTGTGAGCCGCCCAGAGACCTTTGGGTAGTGGGCGGCATACAAGCTAAATAAATAAATAAATAAATAAAATATGTCACTGGTGGTGAACCTTGTGCTGCAGTGGTTATATAGCTGTACTGCAGCGATAACTGTGCTCACGACCTGGAGTTCAATCCCAGGTTGTTGGCTCAAGGTTCACTCAGCCTTCGATCCTTCCGAGGTCAGTAGAATTAGTACCCAGCTTGCTAGAGGGGCAATGTGTAGCCTGCATAAATAAATTGTAAAGTGCCTAGAGTGTGTTTTAAGCACTATGGGGTGACATATTAGCAGAACACTTTGCTTTTTTTGCTCTGTAGCTGCTAAGTGGTGTGCCCAATTTACTATGTATGTTTTGTACCTGCCTCCTCATTCATTGAAACTTTGCATAAGAATGTTACCTGCGTGTGTTTTCATTTTTAAGCCTTCAGAGACTAGCTAGGTAATAATGTAGGGCTCTGTTTTTAAGTTTTAGGAAAGTTTGTGTGCAGTGCAACTTCTGGCACTGTTTAAGCTCTCCCCAGAGTCCCCTTGCTTTCTTATTTTTCATTTCTTGTCCTTTTGACTTCAACTAGAGCCAAGGCATCTGTCTTCTCCCAAGATCTGATCCTTTCTTATGAGATACTTCACTCATCCTTCAGTCTGATTGAACTCTTTCTGGGCATATAAGCCCTGTCCCTTGGGTCTCATTGGATACCAGCTTTTAGTAGCCATTTAATGCCACCACCTTGTGTTACTGGCATTCCTAGGTCTTTCTGTTAGCAATAGCCCTAAACTTATGAATATGTTCTGAATTGGTCTCAGATTGATCTGAGAAACATTATTCTGAATGGTCATTATATATAAAGTACACAGAGCAAGCAAATATGGGAATTTATGATGAGGAAAACAAGTGCTGAAACCTGCTTGCAAAGATACTGTAATTTGTTCTCTTATATGTCAACATTTTTGCTCGTTCTTTGCTGGCTGGAGAGTTCAGTGGTTTAAGGTATCTAGCTGCCAGAGGTTGGGTGTTTTCCCGACTTTGCTTACAGTGAGTAAAGCCAGCCTCTGTGGCCTTGGGCAAGTTGCACAGTCCCAAGATTAGCCCCAGAAAATGAGAACAGTAAACAAGTTCTGAGTATTTTCTATCTGGAAAATGCTAGAAAGAGTCACCATCAGCCAGGATTGACTTGACAGCACATTGTTGTTGTTGTTGTTGTTGTTGTTGTTGTTGTTGTTGTTGTTGTGCTAACACTTGCTCTAGCCCAGTCATGTCCAAACTTTGGCCCTCCAGATGTTTTGGACCACAACTCCCACAGTCCTTTGTCATTGACAATCTAAGCTTAGAATTCTGGGAGTTGTGGTCCAAAACATCAGGAGAGCTGAGGTTTGGACATGCCTGCATCTAGCCTTTGTTCCAGATGAAATGTAGCAAGTTGAGTACAGACAGACTGCGCACAATGAAAAAAAAAACAACTTGGATAAAATTAATGTGTAATGTGTTGGAATTTAAAATTACAGCCATCAAAAATCTCCCAATCAGCGTAGCCCTTGGTCATGTTGCTTTCAGGATTCTGGGAGTTGTAATCCAAAAATTAACTTTTATCAGCTTCTGAATGATGATATTGCTCTCCTGGAAGCAATAAGCTAGGCAGATGGATGTTTCGATGCACTAACAATAGTCTGACACTTATTACCATTTTATACTAGGAAAGAGATTCTTAGAAGGTAGAGAAGCACAGATGGGTCATTCATGCTGCCTTAAAAGTTTTATCCCTCCTCCCAGGAGATGTACCTGTGGTACATTTTAGACCAGGATTGTTGTTAGATATGCTCCTCAGATGTCTGCAGTAACAGATGGCCTTCCTGGGGATGTACATTAAAGTTTGCTTTAAATTAATCACAACCACCTTTTATGGTATAATCCAGTTAAGCTTTTTAGTCCCATTGAATTCAGATGGCTTGTTAAGCATGTACTTTAGATTAATGGTATTTAAAATGACTAGATTGTGTCCTTAGGCTAATTAAAATATATGTTACAGATTATAAAATGTTAATAAAAGTTTCAGGCAATACTATGACCTTTTCTTGCCAATGCTTTTTTTTATTTATAAAATATGTTGTGTTGCCTTTTAGCTAATGGTAACAAAATCAAATTTTAATTGGCGGAAGATAAACTGGGCTTGTATAAAGTTCATTCCTGTCCCATTACTGAGATACATTTCCTACCAGAGAGGTTGATGTTGTATGTGAGTGGTGTGTGTGTTTCCCTTTTCATTTTGGTATTCTAACAAATCCTGCCCTCCAGAAACTTCCCAGTTGTGCCAAATGGAATAGAAAAAAATTGTAATAAATACAATATTATGTGATTATATATTTAAATAATAATACACTGCTAGTTCAAAATACCTGAACAATTGCATCAAAACTGCACAAAATGTAACCACTTAGACAAAACTATTCAGAATGAATTAAACAGTTCCAAAAGCTTTATTTTCTGGCACTAAAATGATCCCCAGGAAGGCCAGATTGGTTTGGATATTTCATGAGCAGGGTGCTACTCCCGAAAAGCCCTGTTATTTATTTATTTATTTATTTATTTAAATACTTATATCCCGCTCCATCTTCCCAACGGGAACTCTTTGTTCTAACAACACAAAAACTAAAAGCAAAAAGGCTAAAAAGTGGTCGGAGGAGGACAAGATGGCGGCAAACGATGAGGCAAAAACAAAACAAAACAAAGCAATACCTTTGCAATTGTCTTTGTTCAGCAATTGCAAAAAGGTAGTGGTCCCAGAAGACTGGCAGTCCTGCAGCAATCTCGTTATCGAGATATAAAAGATCAGCACTTGTATGTGGATCCCAAAATGAATTGAGAACTAGTGAGCAGGCTGTTCACACTTAGGGAATACATTCCATGTCTGGTTCCAGTTGGCAGCCATATAGCTGTATTCTGAACTAGGCAGTTTCTGATGTATTTTCCAGTGCCGTTTCTGGTGTAATGTGTCATAGTAGTCTAAACTGGACCTTATCAGAAACTGAACATTGGAACTTAGACATAAGAACATAAGAACATAAGAAGAGCCATGCTGGATCAGGCCAAAGGCCCATCTAGTCCAGCTTCCTGTATCTCAGAGTGGCCCCACCAAATGCTTCTGGAAGTGCACGAGACTAGATCTCTGTTTCCTGATACCACTTCCTTGCATCTGGCCCTTGAAGTACCCCGGTTTCAAGACTGGAGATGACACATTTCCATCATGGTTTGTAATCTGTGATGGACTTCTCCTCCAGGAATGATCCTTGTCTGGATAGTTCAGTGAGATGGAACACCTGAATTCAGGAGTTGAGAGTAGAGTTCCCTACTTTGTGTTGTAGAAAAAGATAACACCCAGTGTTGTCTTGTGCAAGCTGTAAAGTCTCAGAGTTATCCTGGAAGAAGAACTGGTGGTAAACAACTTCTGAACACTCAAGGTATTGCTTACCTAGAAAACCCTGGAAAGGGTCGAGGTAAGTCAGAAATGACTTGACAGCACATAGTTATTATTAACTGTTAACCAGGAAGGAGCAACATTTTCAGGTGTGTGTGTTTTGGTCTGTTTTCTCCCACCACTCATCTTCATTTGGTAAGAGGCAGCCTCTACACTGGTTATTTTTTTAACCACTATTGCAGCAACTTGTAAACTGCAGAGTAGTTTGTATAGAGGCCATCCAGAACAGGTTGAACCCATTAGCCTGAGCAGACAATTACCCATCAACAACATTTCTGAATGTACCAAGATTGAGGCTAATTTATTCCCCTTCATCTAGTCCATTACAGAGCTTAAGCAGTTCCACTGTGTCAGTCATCTCGCAAAGGGGCCAAGACAATGGACTGAGACCTAGTTGGACAACGATGCAGATCCTAGCTTTCATCCATGAACATCTTGCCTAGAAAAGAACTTTAAATTACTAGCTAATTACCTGTTATTGTCTTCTGGGTGCAAGGATGGTTTCATAACATGTATCTCCACTGCAGCTTCCTTAAAAATAACCAGAATTGCATGTTCAATTATTGCAGTCATGCATACTGAGTTTTTTTGAATTTTGTTGATCCTTCTATGTTTTCTCCTTGGTGCTTTCCCCAGAAAAGCCCAAATCAAACAAAACAAAAAAGAAAAGGAGAAAAAACCCCAAGAAAAGACAGAAAGAGAAAAACAAAGAATGTCAAAGACTTCAGGCATACAGTGGAGAAAGGGTGTATCAAGACACCTGGCATTGCACAATGCATGCTTATCAGTTGATATTCAGCATAAAGTTTTTGTTGTGTAGGCTTTGATTTATGAGTTTTGCAAGGCAAGATTTCTAAAGCTTGCAAGTTCTGGAATTTCTTATCCAGTATTCAGATGCTGGAAACATCCACTAGGTGCACAGTTAAGTGTCTGCCTTCGGCTGTTTTGAATAGGTATCACGGTAGCCTGCTTTTAAATTCTCCAGGATATTTATTCTACAGAAAGAATTTTGTGGGTTTTTTAAACTTGGTCAGGTCAGCACATTTTGTATATTAGGAGTCTAACAAAATTAAGATGAAATGTAGTTGCTGTCCACAGGCCAAGAGAAATTGGCCTGGCTATTTCTGCTTCCTCTACCATTAGACCTTAAGGGAGTTAATTCACTAACCACCATGAGAGCCATTACAGCACAAGTTCAGCATCTTCTGCTTTCCTGGAACCAAGTTTTAACCAAAAATCTAAATAATCATTTAAATAGCAATGTAATACATATGCTGTTCCTAATATTGCCACTTGTTGCAACACTGACAATTCTATTTCAGAGATCTGCAGCTAATTAAAATAGCTTTAAATAGTTGCCAGTACCTCAGTGACTGTGGGGACCACTTAATCTTATTTTTTTCAATTTTCAATTTTCAATTTTGGCATCCTCTGGAATTGCAATGTCAATTATCCTGATATTTCTTTGCTTTATTACTGTTATGACTGGTCTGCTCATGGTGCTGTCTTTTGGAAACCTCGAGTCCCACAAGATCTTAGCTTGGTCTTTTTCTAACCCTTTTTTTCTACCTGATGTTTCCACAGATTCCTGGATATTGGTGGATTATAATGCTTGCAAAATGACCAGTCCACAAGTCCTGCTGACAGGCCACCTCCCCGCATGCTCTTCCTTCATCTGTCCTTAGTAGCCACTCTTCCTGTAGAAAGAGATAAGACAGGAAATAAGTTTAATAAAAAGACTTACTTAATTTTTTCCTGTTTTCTCCCATCCCTTTCTCCTTTCACGTGGCACCTTTTTGCATTGAAGGGCTGCAGATAGAGACTGTTTTCATGTAACCCGCTGAGGATTAGGACAAAAGTAGTGTAAACTAACATAGAGTTATGAGACGAGCTGAGGGATTCTGTATTGTTTTAAAAATGAGGACTGCTCCAAATGGTTAAGAAACACAACTCTGCCTTGTGCTTTGAAAATGGATCTGGAGAAGAAGAATACTCGTGGGAAAGGCGCTACATGAATGACACTAAACAGTTCCATTTATCACTTTGTACCCTCTCCCCGGTATGATATCTCCTTCCCAGTTCTCTAGTTGCCTTGGCAACTGGAACTAGCCAGCAGGCTGCTGCCTTTCTCCTTAGGTTAACTTTTACATGGCCACTGCTATTAGAAGGTTCACTGTAAGCAATGGTGATAAATAAAATAAACGTTGATCCACCGAGACTAAGAGAAGGTACAGTAGTTGTATATGAATGCAGGCCATGCGATGAATGTAGCTTCAGAAAAGGCCTTTTGCTCACCTATCAGCAATAGTCTTTCTAGGTCACATGGATAATACAGTATTCCAAGCCTACTGTAAAAAAGTTATTATTTGAATGAGAGCCATTATTGCACATACTCATTTTCAGTGGCTTATTTTCTCTCTGCTCGGATGTTGATTTACGTGAAGACTTTTGCATCAGATCTTTTTTTTTCTGAAATAGCACTGGGATTTGACCAAGTGATTTTTGCTATACAATCGTCCTCCGCTATTTCACGGTTCATATACTGTGGTCTTGGTATATATCAGGACTGCAGTACAGTCTGTTTGAGGCCTGCTGCACTTACCTCAGGCCTGGTGCTGCCCCGAGTGGGCCTCCGGCGGGCTTCCCAGGCCCGTCAGAGGCCCCAGAAGTGGCTTACAGTGAACCGGAAGTGGCTTCCAAAAAACCAGAAGTGCCTTCCGGATTGCCCAAAACCACTTCTGGGGCTTCCGACAGATCCGGGAAGCCCGTCGGAGGCCCGTTTGGAAAAGTGCCAGGCCTCGGGTAAGTGTAGGAGGCCCCAGACAGACCAACCCCGTCCCGTGTTGACCCAGAAGCTGCATGTTGCAGATTTTCTTTCATGATGGGTCAGGTCGGGTCCCTAACCCCCACGATAAAGGGGGGAATTACTGTAATACTAAAAGGTGATGGAAGAATTGAACAGCTGAGGATTCCTACATGTTTTGGCTTGCCTCAACTCTAGTCTGTAGAAATGTAGCCTGTTGCAAAAGCATCCTGGAGATCATCTTTGTAATCAGCTAGTTTTCTGGATGCAGGCCTGAGGGGAGAGATGTGTTTTGTGGAAGTTTTGAAGATACTGATGGAATGGTGTGGGGAATGGGTTTTTTTTTGGGGGAGGGAAATGTACCCACAGAACATCTGGAAGTTGAGTCTACTGGATTTTTTTTTGAGAGATAGAAACGTTTTGCTGTTCATCCAAACAGCTTCATCGGTCTGAATACAGCTAGTGCAAGTAATCCCTCTTATAGTCAGCTTGACCTCTTCTCACCCTGGTCTGAATTAGGCTCATAAGATGAACAATGGCCTGAATAGGCTCATTAGGGAGACAATAGTATCCATAGCCTTAAGGTGAACATTGGCCTAAGGTGCTGAAACCTATCAAGAATGGGTCGTTAGCTATGGCCTTGGTGGTGAAGGCTTTTTGATTTGTCTGGGTACTTTGGAAAGCACAGCCTGATAATTAGCAGATAGACTATGCTGGAGCCCACCACCTCTGTTGAGGGAGGGGTTTTCAATGCTCACATGAATGGCTTCCCTTACTCCTCTCTCAAACCACTTCTCTTCTTTGTCTAATATGTGTACATCCTCATCTTTGAAAGAGTGCCCTTTGTCCTTCAAATGGAGGTGTACCGCTGATTCTGGTCCTGAGCTGTTACCCCTCCTATGTTGGGCCATCCTTCTGTTTAATGGCTGTTTAGTTTCTCCAATGTAGAGGTCTGAACACTCCTCACTGCATTGGACCGCATATACTGTGTTCAGACCGATGAAGCTGTTTGGATGAACAGCGAAACGTTTCTATCTCTCAAAAAAGAAGTCCAGTAGCCATGACTCAAATTCCAGATAAACTCACCTGGATGACTGAGAATCTTCACAGACATACCCACAGAACAGTTCAGTGCACGGATTAGGCACCACTCCACCCAGTATATGCTCTCCTTTCCTTTCTCTTCTTCCCTCTTTTCCAGTGGCCCTATCCTTCCCCACTCCCCCAATGATTCCCACCTTCATCTCAGTGCTGATTCCTCCCTTCCTTCTACCCACTGGCTTCCCTTCCTCAGGATAGCACGTAGTGGACTCTCTTGTGGAGAATGGAACTCTTGGGCGTGTTTACAGCATTTTCTTCTCAGGGATGGTCTGGCATGAAGTAATTAAAGATGGTACTGTAGTCCTCAGACAGCTTCTACTTAACAACATTAATCAGTTGAAAAACAATACTCAGCCTCCTGAGGTTCCTTGATATCCAGGCCAAATTTCAGATGATGAGATTTCATAATACAGGTATTGTAGGTGCAGAGAAGTTAGGCACCCACATAGGCACATACTCATTTCTTACTATGGATATACTACAGTGGTACTATTTAAGACAAATGCCTCATAAGACAAAAAATGTGTAGGAAGAAAACATTTTCTGGGAATAGGCATGCTTTGCATGATAATAAACTCCCTATGGGATGAGATGAAAAACTGTTCCGCATGCACTCAGGGAAAAAAACCCAGTTATTTTTGTTTTTATTCTATCCTCTGGGACAGATTAATCCATTCCCAATGCATTCCTATGGGAAAATCACATTTTGTAATACAAAATTTTCATAAAACAAAGTGACCTATAGCCTCTAGAGCAGATTAATCCATTTTGAATGCATTCCTGTGGGAAACTGCATTTCGTAAGACAATTTTTTCTTAAAACAAATTGACCCGTAGAACGAATTAAATTTGTTTTAAGAGCTATCACTGTATAGATATAATGCTAGCAGAAGTACCTGCTTTGCCTGCAGTAAAAAAAAAAACCCTTGCTCATCACTGTACAGTACTATCTCTTTCTCCTTGTTATTTTACCTCTTTTTTTCTCCTCTTCCTGTTCTCTCTTCTATTCATTCAGCCGTTGTTTCTGTTCACTCTTCTTCCATATACTGTATCTCGGAGCAGCCATTCTCTCTCCCCTTCCATCTCCCCTCCCTTTTCTATGTATTAAAGTAGAATTTTAGACAGCTAGGTTTCATGTTCTTGTAGCAGTGCTGGAAACAGACATGCACAGCTACCAGACCCATCTCTTTTATTGTTGCAGGTATGTAATAAGAGTTGCAAGATGTTGAATGTGAGAGTTGTGTGCATTTGCATCCAAAAGTAACTAAGTAGGCGGGGGTTGTTTGTTTCTTTGGTGGTAGACTGAATAATATAGTGGAATATGGAAATCAGTAACATTTTGCTTGATCACCTTTAGGTTAGCGGTGGTAGGTGCAGCTTAAAACTGAAACCATATATGAAAGAGTGGCAATCCCTATTTTTCACTATACAGTACTCAATGGATATTAATCAACCTCAGAATATACCTGTTCAGATTATTTACTCATAGCTACGCCTCATTGTCCAGTATTCTTTGGCATAGGATACTAGACAGTGCATTGAGAGTGATGTCACTGTTAGTGGTAGATTGTAAGTAGAGTTACTTTTAGGACTTTGGAATGTGTGTGATTCATACACAATAATATCCTACTGTGAAAATAGAACTCTTTCATTAGTGGAAATCTGCAGGAGGTGATGTGCAGTAGCATACTTGCCATTGAATTTAGTGGATCTAGTCTGAACATGATTCAGTCCAGCATAATGTTCCTGAGCATTGTGGAAAATCCTGAGAAAAGAACAGAAAATTTCTTGTTAATCTTTGTTTTTCCATCGTGGCCTTTGTGAAGACGCACAGATGGGTTTCCCAGGTGCCCCTGCGCCAGAGGTCGGAACTTTCCTAGCAATAGGAAAGTTCATTAGTCTCCGCCCCGCACCCTGCGCATGTGCGAGGGTGTTCCCGCCTAAAAGCCTCAGTTCAGCATTATTAACATCTGAAATCATAAGTTATGTGAAACTTAGGAAATCATAGAATCATAGAATAGAATCATGAAGTTGGAAGGGGCCTACAAGGCCACCAAGTCCAACCCCCTGCTCCATGCAGAAATACAAATCAAAGGATTTCATCATCATCAAAATGCGGAACTGGAAGGGACCCTATAGATCTGTGGTGTCCAAACTTTGCCCCTCCAGATGTTTTGGACCACACCTCCCACAGTCCTTTGTCATTGGCAATCTAAGTTTAGAATTCTGGGAGTTGTGGTCCAAAACATCTGGAGGAGCAAAGTTTGGACACCCCTGCTATAGATCATCATGTGTATCCACTGTCAAGGAGGCACAGTGGGGAATTGAACTTACAACCATTAGCTCCACAGCCATAATTGTATAAGGTTTAGTGGACTAAAATAACTTGTGATAATTCAAGAGGTTAACTGCTGGTTTATATTTTCAGTGGCTGCTGTAGTTTTCTCCATGAGAGAACCTCAACGGTTCAAATCCCATGTGCTACACAGCAGAGCAAGCTCCCGCTGCTAACCCTAGCTCAGTGTTTTTCAACCTTTTTGGGGCAAAGGCACACTTGTTTCATGAAAAAAATCACGAGGCACACCACCATTAGAAAATGTTAAAAAAATTAACTCTGTGCCTATATTGACTATATATAAAGTAATTCTCTTGAATAGGAATCAAATAAACACAAAGAAAGTATTTTATAATTACTTTGTTATGAAATAGTAAGTAAACAGAAATATGAAAAATTATAAAATACTTTATTCAGTGCGCAACCTGGGCCTGTTTGGCTGAACACAAAGCTGATATTCTTCAGCTTTTCCAACGGCACACCAGGCAACATCTCTGCCGCGGAACAGTGGTTGAAAAACACTGCCCTAGCTCCTGCCAACCTAGCAGTTCGAAAGCATGTAAATGCAAGTAGATAAATAGGTACCGCCCTAAAAAGCGGGAAGGTAAACAGTATTCTGTGTGCAGAAAGGCATTCAGCCATGCCAGCCACATGGCCACGGACTTGCACAACACTGCCTCTTTGGCTTGGAAATGGAGATGAGCACCACGCTTAGAGTCGGACATGACTAGCACGCATGTTTGTGGGGGAACCATTACCTTTACCTATCTGGTGACAGGATGGACGTTATTAGGCCCTTTATCCTTTTGAGGAGGAATTCTGAAAGTGAGTGATCATGTGAGCCATCTTGATTGGAGTGAACATTGCAGATCTTTAGTTTGGCTTTCACAGAGGTGCAAGCTTTAGTGATGGTTTGTTTGCTATTAAAATTCAAAATAGGTCACAGTGCCCTCTCTGAATACTTCTAACAGCACAACTCCTTCTTGACTGCAAGTTTAATTACAGCAGTAGCTCCCAGTGGTCTCATTTCAAAACACAGTGTTAGACAGTTCTTTTTTTTCCTAAGTCATTTATATGGGCTTCCAGGTATGTCTGATGGAACCTCAAATGGCAGTGAGAGAATGGAGAATGTTAATCTAGCTCATGCTCATTTTGCTGTTAATGGTAAGTACCACCAGCTGCAGATCATAAACATTGCCATTGGCCTGCTTCAACTCTTGTGTTATTCACTGAGGCCTAACGTGATTGATAGAGGCGAAATTGGAATGAAGGGCTGCTTATAGCAACTTCTTTTAGAATGTTGCTTCTGGTTGTGTTTTTATTCTAGGAGACAGCTCAGAATTGTTAAATAGCTTTTCAAACTAGCAAGCGCTGATTGTATCAAATGCTAATAATTGGTTTATGGCATAGAGATGTATTATAAATTAAACAGAGGTCAACACAATTTGTGTATTACTTAGTTGAGGTGGGTGTGGAATAGCTATATTGCATGTTGACTCAGATCCTTCCTCTTTTTCTGTGCCACTACCCTAACCTGACGCTGTCTTGTTGACCATGCTGGCTAGGAAGGATGGGACCTGTAGTCCACCACTTATGTAGGAATAAGGTTGGGAAAACATGGACCAAAGTTTCTTGAACTCTGTATGGTATAAGGCTTCTTAGAGAACATGTTCTATTTTAAAAAATGTACTCTCTTGAACAATAATAATGTGCAAAGTAGTTTTATAATTGCTGAAGTTCCTAAATAATGTAGAACTTTATGAAGCACTTCTCTCTAGCATATTAAACATTAATGTTAACTTGAAAAATAAAATGATAGACCTCTCTTCATCCAACATAGATTAGATGCATTAATATGTTTATTGCATTTTCCTGTTTTATTGGCACTGATAATTATAGCAACTCATTATAGGCCACCCCTAGATTCTGAGGCCAACCACACATCATTTTGGGACACTGAATGCCCGTCTTCCATTAAGAGAGAGAGAGAGAGAGAGAGAGAGAGAGAGAGAGAGAGAGAGAGAGAGAGAGAGAGAGAGTTGAATTAGTATTTGCATTAGTATTTGCATTTCCTCTTGGTCTTATTTTCTCTTGTAAAATAAAAGCAATACATTCATATCACAAAATCATTCTGAGGAGAATTCTGGTTTGTAGAAGGGGATCCCACTTCTCCATTCTCACTTCTTTTGTTTACATCCACCAAAAGACAACAATGATGATGATGATGATGATTAAGCAATAATTATGTTGCAGGGAGCTGCAGCTGTTTATGGGAATTGGTGAGGTCTCCTCTCTTCTTGTTTGGGCTGACTATCTGTGTCTTTTGAGTATAACGCAAGATGGGAAGATTTGAAAGATGGCTGTGTATGGTGAACACACTTAGCTAAAAGAAAGCCCCATCATTTCCAATCTGTTAGAATGCGAACCCATTGCTCCTTCCTCTATAGAAAGCTGACATAACAAAAGGAGTCCAACTGTGAGTCTCTAAGGAAGGGTTGTGAGCATTTTAAGTGGGGATTTCTGATTTACAAGCATCCAAATGGAACCTTAGGCTTGCATTAGCCCGCATGCTTTTCTTGAGAGCAAAAGGAAGAGCCCGGTTTCTTCTTAAGCATTTTATCAAGGCCTCTTCTCTGCTTTTATGTAGCATCTTCTCTTTATTGCTTACACTTTTCTTTCTTCTAGTGGTTTCATAAACTAACCTTTACTGCCAGTAAAGCTACTACAGTGCAGTCATTTGAGCACTTCTGTCAGATTTTTCTCCCTAAAATAAAAAGAGATGTATTGCAAAGAATCTTCGCTCTTGCAAGTTCCTGCTCATACAGGAGGTGCAGTTATGAACGTGAGATGGGCTGCCTTGGACAAACAAACAAAACTCTTAACAACTCCATTAACACAGTTCATTTTCATCAGACACAGATTCCACCTAATGTACTACTAACCATTATTTTCTCACCTAGTTTGTTCAGCAGTGACAGATAATAGATGAACCCATTACAAATATATTTGACATTGCATCCATGAAGAGGTGAAAATTGGAGTCTCTCATTGTGATTTAAAATGTGCGCTCACTCGCTCAAATGAGGTGGAAGAGGCTGTAGTCGAAATAAAGCACGCCAAATTGCTAGAAAGACTACCTCGGTGTCACTCAGGTTAATGTATATGCATTGTATCTTTATAAAGCCCATCCAGGGGTAGCTTAAAATAACTGTCTGCTTCATCAAGAGTTCTCATGGCCATGCCTCTAAAACACTTAATCAATAAATATGATTTATTTTGTCACTAATGGAGGGCTGGGTGGGAGTGACCACTAAATAGCTTTTGAATGACCTTGAGAATGGAATCCTGGTGTGATCATGACCAGTTCTATTAACTACTGCTTGCATTGCCTATGTATTTTGTGTTTCATTGTGTATTTAAAATAACTCTAGAATTTTATATAAACTGGGTTTGTTGCAGTTCAATCCATGGGACCACAAAGCAGTGAAATACTGTACTTTGGCAATAAAACCATAATAAGCAGCTGTCTAGTAGCCCATCATGGATGCAAGGTAATGTTTTGAACAAAGTACGTGTCTCAACTCTCATTTTGTTCATGTAGTAGAAGGGAGGATGAAAAATGGACCCATCCTCTCCCAGTATTTTGTAAATGGATGCAACAGGGAACAAAGCATATGTGCCAATCCTAAGGAATTATTAATTATTATTATTCATTATTTATGCTTATTAACCGCACCGACTTTCCCAAAGGGAACTCTGGGCGGTGAGCAAGAGCAAATAAACAAGTAAATTACTCAGATACTACAGAATTAAAAAGATAAGCAAAACACCCAGCACAAATATAAATAACAAACATCAAAGATACAACCGTCAAAGGGAAGAGGGTGGGACAAACAGCAACAGGCAAAGAAAGCAATTAACAATTGCCAAAATTGCCTTTCAAAAGCCATATTTTTAAGGCTTTCCTGAAAGCTGGCAAAGACTAGGCTAGCCGAATTTCAGTTGGTAATTTTTTCAAAAGTGCTGGGCCAGCCACATGCTTCTTCTTCTTCTTCTTCTTCTTCTTCTTCTTCTTCTTCTTCTTCTTCTTCTTCTTCTTCTTCTTCTTCTTCTTCTTCTTCTTCTTCTTCTTCTTCTTCTTCCTCCTCCTCCTCCTCCTCCTCCTCCTCCTCCTCCTCCTCCTGTCATCATTGTCGTCGTCGTTGTCACCACCACCACCACCACCACCACCACCACCATCCTGTTCTGGTTTCCTAATAATCTGCATATGATGTTGACAGAAGTACCAGGTTTGCCAACATAGGAACTCATGACTATGGTGGCTTATATAGCTAAGTACTTCTCCCTGGAGGGCATCATTTTACTAGGCTAAAAACACTATGAAACCTAGTTGTTGGTTTTTTTTTCAAGGCGTAATTTCCCCTCAGTTTATCATGGACTTTGTTATTTTGTTGATGTCAACTGATCCCTTCCACCTAGCTTGCATGCTGTATTTGAATATCCTGGCAAGACTGCTGTGTTCTGTGGAGGGCACCAGTCATTTGTTATTCAGGATTTTGCACAGTAGTTATTTTTTAACAATATAACTCAGTGCAAAAGATGCCGTATAGAACATGCCACGATTTTATATAAACTGGGTTTGTTGCAGTTTGGGGAATCACTACAGAAAGGATGTCCATCCATAGACTGCCTTGTAAGTCAACCTCTTTTGACTTGCAACCTCAGAAAAGATGTAGCACTGACTCATAGATATGCCTGATCTTAAAAGTGGTGATCAGGCCAGTGACAACCAGAGTGGTACTCAATGGCAAAATAATAGACAGTACCGCTCATGCACTTTTTCTTTATATGTAATTTGAGTTGTTTTTGTTACTCTAAACTATCTTGAATCTTACTTAGGAGAAAGATAGGATGCAAACATTTTAAATAAATTAACAGGCTGTTGACACAGACACTGAGACATTATTTCATATATTAGTTGTATTTGGCTTTCTTAGTGTTATTATTGTTAATAATACTTCCAGCTGTTGAAATAAGAGAAATATAGAGTATAAATCTAATCACTCAGTTTGTAACCAGTTTGTAACTGAGACTGATCTCAAGGACTCTCAGTGACTCTGTGACATGGGGCTTAATGACTGTCAGAGCACATCATTCAAGTGAGCAGGTCCGTAGTGTTAAGAATGTATTTTCAGAAATTACCACTGCCTACTTCTCTTTCCCATTGCCATGCCCATATATAAATTGGAAGCTGCCCAACATCTGCTTCTCACCTGCCCTCCCAAGTTACAGTGATAGCTCAGAGTACACTGCTTATTTCCTTGCTTTGAACAGCTGATATGGTAATAGTGGCAGGATTATGGAGAGCAAGCCTTCGCTGGCTGGGATTTTGCAGCACACTTTCACTTTCTTCTGTCATCACTTGTTTCACTTACAACAGCATGACAGTGGCCTCCAAACAAGGAAGTGGTAAAGCCAAACAGATATTTCTTTGCTTCTGTACATAATTGAGAAGGGATAAATTGGCATCTGGCCATTTAAATTGTGCAGGTTTCTCTGAACACTGAGTTTTCACAGTCCCATTACAGTTGTGCCTGCAAGGGGCACGGATACCAATTAAATTTTAAAATAATTCCCCCTTTAGCAAATGAAAATGAAGCAGAAGGATGCCATCCAGTTTCTTCTCCCCATCCCTTTTAAAAAAATATCTCATAACAGGACGGCCTGGTTCTTTCTTCATCCCTTCTGATTTACACTCTGAAATCACTTATCAAGCCAACAGAATAGCATATTCAGTTAGCAGTGTGTCAGCAGCGGCCAAAATCCTGTTGCCTAAATTACACTGGTGTAGAGGAGACTAAGTCACTGCAGGTGGCTGGGTTGAGAGATTTTACAAGTTCCTGCTGCAATCCAGACACTCTCCTGTCTTGTGTGGAATGGAATTGATTGTGTGTGAGTTATACAGGTCTCAGGTTGAAAGCAGCAGGTTGTTGGCAAATGTTTGCCACCCCAGAAAATACCAGTTGCCAGTCGAAGGCTTTCTAATGCTCGATTTGGAGGACTGGTTTGGGAGTTACGGTTTCTGTGAGCATTTGAAAACCTGACCTTGACCTCATGTTTATTTTATTTTTGTTTTATTTAGTGATCTCCATCCAAAAGTAGTGTTTCCAGAGCTGTATTTAGGAAACTTAGCATCTATGTCTCCTCCCCATGGTTCATGTAGAAGCATATATGCTATCACAATGGTTCAGTTCTTTTGTAAGATTAGAGCTACCCGCACCCATTAAATTAAGATTACTTCGTGGTACTATTAAAATTATTGACAGCATCTTGAAAGCAGTGTGTGCTTGAAAACAACCAAACTTGAATGCATCTAATTTCCCATCTAAATATACCATGCAGACATGTGTACCACATCTTTCACAACTTCACTTTTCATTCAGTGTTTTTATAGAAAGAGTAGGAAAAATCAAGTGCTGCAGATTTCCCCACCCTGTCTTATTGCATCCCTCTAAACATATTTGCCATAACAAGTTTTAAGAAAATGCTATGAAGTATGTTGTACGTCCACTGCAGTTGTAATGAAATTGACTGTCTTTCCCAAATGGGTGTATCTATTAGAATAATCAGTGATGTTTATAGTACTACAGATGATATCATTTTGGTGTAAGTGACAGAGAGCAGAAGCCCAGAGGATAACACTTAATGGCGGAAACCCTGTCACTTAGCATTGTAAATCACACTAAAGTAGGCCTGTTGAATCATGGAAATTTGGTAGATCAACTCCATAAGTTCTACTGATTCAAATGAGTCTACTCCAGTTGTTATTTCCTGTGCTGAAACAAGTTGCAAGTGGAGTAGGTTCATTTGAGTGAATAGAACTTATGGAGTTGATTCACCTGATTCCCCCAGGTTCAATGGGTCACCTTTAGTTTACCTTACAATGCTAGGATGTCAGCCAGTAATTCAGTGGTTGAAATCTAGTGATATATGAGTGGACATGTATTCATGGAGAGCAATATTTTTCTTTTTTCCTTCTGACCTACAGTCTCTCATGTCCATAAGATCTGCTCTGGAAATCCCCAAATCTCATTGTAGATTTGACAGCTTGTGTGTGTGTGTGTGTGTGTGTGTGTGTGTGTGTGTGTGTGTGTGTGTGTGTGTGTGTGTGTGTGTGTGTGCACGCACGCGCACACGGAAGAAAGAGGAATTTAGTACATTAGCTGTATTCATTTTAATGATGGAGAGGTATATCTAGTTGGGTGTTGGCAAGATTAACATTTTAAATAAAATAACTCAGATTTACTAGTTTGTTTACTGCTTATGAGGCAGAAGATCATTCATACATACTTCAGTGAACAGAAGGCACCAACACTTTTCATATGCAGTTTTCAAAAGATTGTCTGTGTTAGCCTGTGTCTGCATATTAGACCAATAACAAAGCAAAAACAAAAAAATAGGAGAGAAACATTGTGGCACCTTAAATATTAACTGCTGTGTTTTAATGTGAGCTTTCATCATTCAGGTTCACTTCTCAGATTTATTGTAAGAATGAGACTAGACTTGTCGCGTCTGTCTCTTCAGTTGGGTCCTACTCTCTGTCACTTTGTGGATGGGTGCTCTCCTTGTCTTTCTCATACTGCTTCTTTTAGCTCCATCAGGGTCATTCCAGTATCCCTTCTGATGACGACCAATCCCAGCGTTACTGTCTTTCAAAGTGAGTTGGCTCATATAGCATAATGGAAGTAGGACAGTTTTTGTTTGATGATCTTGGCTTCCAGAGTTATGTTTGGCTTGAGTCTGTCGAGGGAAATAATACTAGGACTATTGTATTTTACATGGCCTCATGACCAAGTGGTGATGCAGACAATTGACAAAATGACAGTGGTTTGTTAGTAAAGGAATAGGCTGTCAGGCTGTGAACAATGTTAATTATCAGTCTTAAAAAAACTTTGTTTACACAAGTGGCAACCTGAATGAGTGTAGCATTTCATACTGTACTTGGTAATGACATCAGAACCTTTGATTGATATTCTTTCCTTTTAAGTAGGTCTCTAGCATCTCTCTTTCTCTCTCTCTCTCTCTTCTCCCAGCTGTTTCTGTTGCAAGTCTTGTTTTGTAGTGCTTTATCTCCCCCAGAAAAGTGGCTTTGATTTACACAGTTTGCCACTTGTATGATATGAGCTAGACCATGTATTAATATTAATATGACAGCAAGATTCCTCCAAAGTATGTGTGCACACAATTCGGTCTCCCTCAGTGTTGGGCTCCTCTTCCCCTGTGCACCGACAATGGCCATTTTCATGTGTGAGGGGCAGAGAACCACCCAGCACAGCTAAAAATTAGAAGGAACATTGTGATGACAGTGATACAGTCATCCTCTCATCTCTGAGGAAATGGACTTGATCCACAAAAGCTCACATTTATATATAGCAGTTACCATATTTTTCTTTCTATAAGATGATGCCATATGTTAGATGCCTCCCACTTTTAAGACTCCAAATTAATAAATCCTTGAGTTCTCCCCCACCCCACACTGTTTCCTTTCCTTGTACTGAAAATGCCTCTCTGCTTTGCAGGAATGGACCCTTCTTTTCAATGAAGAAAGGCTTGGAGGTGGAGCAACCCATTAAGAAGTGTCTTTTCAAGCTAAAAAGAAGGGTCTGATCCTGAAAGAACAAAGCAGGACAATCAGGCGCTCCCAGAAAGAAAAGAAAAGAGCAGGGGTGGTAAACAGTAGGGGGTGGTGGTGGAGGAGAACCCAAACTGACCTTGCTGTTTCACTTCCTCTCCGGGAGAGCCTGATTGCCCTCCTCTCTGCTTTGTTCTTGCAGGACCAGACCCTTCTTTTCAGTGTGGAAAAGCACTTTTTAATGTGCTGCTCTATCCCCAAGCAAAAACAAAGCACAGGGAAACTAAACAAGGGCTGCCAGAAAGGAAGGGAAACAGGTAAATTTGGATTCTCCTCCACTCCACCCTATTCATTGGGAAAGGCTTACCTCCATGTATACGATGCCCCTTAATTTTTAGTACCATGATTTTTGAACAAAATAGTGTCATATATACAGAAAAATACAGTAGTTTTTAAAGTTTCCACCCATACTCACCTCTTAACTGCAGTGTGGGACAGTGTGGCATAGAATGAAAGCATGCATTTACACCTTGATAAAAAAGTCTTTCTGTCACTATTTTTTTGCTCATATGGTTATGCATAGATAAGGAATTTTTCATGCATTAAGATATAAATATTTTACATCATCTCCTCAAGCATTCCCACAAAGCACTGTATTATCAGTGGGAAGATAACCTGGCCATTAGATATATAAAAATGTTTTCTCTGGTGTCTCTTTCATAGAAGCATATCTTTTAAGAAACAGTGTATTCACCCCAAATGCTGATAATTTTATTTTCATGTTGACCAGATATTAATCGGAGTAGTGTGCTATTTATATTGCAATAATGTTATGTGATGGGAAAAATGATTATTCTTGGGTGAGGTATGAATGCCTGCCAATTAAGGTGCATTATTTTTAAAGCAAAAATTGGAGTTTGGTGCTCATATCATTATGCAGACTGTATCCTGCCCAGCCCACACTTTCTTTTTATGTTTCTAGATATGGGTGTTTCATTTTGGAAGGGGTCCGGTTCTAAAACGAAACACAGCAGCACAGCTGCCGTTTGGAACCAGGACCCAGCCTCCAGAACGAAATCCACCACTGACTTTCCTTCCTTTGGCTCGCACAGGGTGAAACTCCAATCAGGAAGCAGCCCCTGACATGTCATCTTTCCTTCTCCCTGGCACTGTGCAAAGGCATGCATCATCCCGCCTCCCTGTCTGATTGGCCAGTGCCATGGAGAAGGAAAGAGGACACATTGGAGGCTGCTTCCTTGTTGGAGTTTTGCCCCACTCAACCCAAAGGAAGGCAAAGAAGTGGTTGATTTCGTTCCGGAGTGTGGTTCCGGCTCCAAACATGTTTCATTTTGGAACCGGATCCCTTCTCAAACAAAATGCCCATCTCTGTGTTTTCTTTTGATTGCTCAGACCTTGGGGCGCTACTGTATATGGAGAAAAGGTTAGAAAATTGGATACAAAAACTAAAATGTTGGTACCATAACCTAAATTTCTTTCTTTATTCACATCAGAGCATTGCATAAATATGGATGTATTTTTAAAATAGGTAAAATTAAAAACACATATAAGACAAAGCATTATCTCTGAATAACACAACACCACCTGGACTTGTTCTTTGAATTAAGTTTAACAGTGTATAAATCAATCAATAAATACCTTGGCCATTTGCTAAATCTTTTTTGGTACACATAGTGGGGTGTAAATTTCATGCACATAAGTGCTGCCTGGATTGAATTGCTCCACAGTCACAGTAGGCCTTTTTTACTTGATTATTCTTTGATCTTCCCACTTTGTTTTATTAATTGACTTCCAGTTGGCCCAGCCAGAGTCTTGTCCTGGTGGGAGACACTCGTCAGCATTCATCATTTGACAAGGTGTGTTGTTTTTGTTATCTCTAGGTTTAGCTTAGCCACTTTGGGTTTATTATTTAGAACTTGATATTTGTGCAAAAACCTTTACTTTATTTTAGCTATCATCTAGGGAGGGTGATGTCCATGAAGTGGATGGGTTTGGTGCTGTATAACCAAAGATATTTCAAGAAGCTAGTTCTGAGGCAGTCGGTTATTGTTAAAGGTACTTCTGGATTCTTCAATTAAGATTGCTTGTGATATGGGGGGGAGGGGGGTTTAGCCAACCAAAACTGCTACCACGAACCAGTTTCTAGTCTTTCAGGTGTCCCAGGAGTGTTAAAAATATCTTTGCCTATAGAAATGGCTTCAAAAATATTATAAATGTGTTTCATCTGCATCCCTGAGAGAGCTCTAGCACTACCTTTCTTGTTATCTGTTTTCTCAGTTAATTAAAATATAAACCAGGAATGGGTAGCCCATAGCACTCCAGATGTTGGACTTGCCTTAGCCTTGGCCAGGCTGATTAGAGACGATGAAAGATGCCATCCAGCAGTTTTTGGAGAGGTGCACGTTGCCCGCTCTGATTTAAATGGTTGCATAATGGCATGAGGCCTAAATATTAATAAAACACTGTGGGTGGAACTAAGGAAGAAATCCACTTTTAAAAAGAAAAACATATTGTTGGGCTGCTTGACGCATTGTTTTCTTACATACAAAATAGGAAGAGGCAATGAGTATATATATATCTTAATAAGTGACAGTGTTGCTTGTGGCACTGAATGTGTGCTCTGAATGAGTGTGAGTGCTGCTGCTTGAACCCGCACAATGGCACAATGCCAAAATGCCACCTTCCAGCAAGTGTTGCTTTGAAGAACACTGTTTGTGCAATTCTACCTGTGGATTTCATGTTTTCCTCCTACGCATATAGGAGAAGCATAACGGTGAAATGACCTTAAGTTTCTGCGACTGAACTACAGTAACGTATTTACCTTTTCTCTTGTCTGTCTCAAATCTTTTGCTACACAGGGCTGAAATGTATTGTACTCCGAGTACAAAATCAATATGTGGTGTTAGATTCACTTTAAAAAAGAAAAAAATTATATTGATTCTGAGGTAATGGCAGCAGTTCATTTCAGAGAAATACATACCACCTCCTGTCATGAGGATTATTTTCACATTTATTACATCTCATAAGGGGAAGGGTGGTGTGATATAAAACTGCCTTGTTTAGTTTATAACTTTTTTCCTATGAACTATGAATATACTTTAAAAATAAAAAACCCTGAAGATTGTGTTTACTACTTGGGGTTTCTTCCCCCCTTTGAGCTTCTTTAGTTTCCCTTCCATGTTTTTTTGATAAAATTTTTACTTTTGTATTTCATCTTTCTTTCGCTGGGCTCAGCGGAAGTGTACATGGCTGTCATCCTCCCCGCTTTGTCTTCACAACAATACTGGCCAGAATCTTATCAGAAAATTTACTTGGTGCTGTTGCATAGTTAGTTATGTGTCATCAAGTTAAATCTGACCTTTCGTGACCCTAGTTGGACTTTCAAGGTGAGATGTTTATGGAGTTGCTTTACCTGTTCCACTTCCCCAGTATGTTTCCATGGCCCATTGAGAATCAGAACCTCAGTCTCCAGAGTCCCAGTCTGCCACTCTATCCATTACACCACACTAGATACCCTAAATGCATAAACAATCATAATTGTATGCCATCAAGTAGATTCCAACTTATGACAACCCTTTCCAGTGTTTTCTGGGTAGAGAAGTTCCCTTCTCCTGGGAGCACACGGGGACCGTGTAGACCAGTGGTTCTCAACCTGTGGGTCCCCAAGTGTTCCTGGACTCCAACTCCCAGAAGTCTTCATCACTAGCTGAGCTGACCAGGATTTCTGGGAGTTGCAGTCCAGGAACATCTGGGGACCCACAGGTTGAGAACCACTGGTGTAGACCATGACAACGCAAGGCTGGCTTTTAATGTAGGAGATTTAGAAGGAAATGGAGCTCCCAACTTCTGACTCTGAAGCCTGATAGATAAGCTACTGAGCTATCCAGTCAAGTTACCTTTTAACATTTACACAAATGACCAACCCACATTGCCATACACCAGGTCTTTCATCTATACCAGTGATATAACCTTGGCAGTCATGGGGGAGTTCATTGAACACTAGCTAACCTCTGCACTAGAAGATCTTTCCTTGTACAGTATTATAAAAGCAACCAAAACCTTTAAAACTATAGATCCGTGCCTTCCTCTTAAACAGGCATGTCCAAACTTCAGCCCTCCAGATGTTTTGGACCACAACTCCCACAGTCCTTTGCCATTGGCAATACAGGCTTGGAATTCTGGGAGTTGTGGTCCAAAACATCAGGAGGGCCAAAGTTTGGATATGCCTGCTCTTAAAGAACAGAGAAACAAGGAGGACACTCCAAGGCAATGGTGAAGGCAAGGTTTTGCAACATTGCCCTGCCCTGGAGTATTTGAGCATCACTTGGAATGAAAGCCTGACCTATCAAAAGCATAGTCTAAACTCCAAACAGAAAATTGCCACCAGAAATAACAGTCTTAGGACGCTGGCTGGGTCAGATTGGAACAACAGGTTTGTGCTTCTGTACAGCAGAATATTCTGATGCTGTATGATATAAATCGGGATGTGCCAAACAAGAGAATATATCTCTTACTAAATCATGGAGGATTTATTACCAGCTCCCTGAAACCTATCCCCTCCGAAGCACATTGAGAGGTGCTAGCAGATAATGAATAATATAGCACCAAACTATAAGGTAATATAGCACCAAACCTGTCCACTTCATGGACACCAACCCTCTCTAGACGATGGCTGAGATCAAGGAAAATGTTTCAGCACACATTTCAAGCTCTAAATACTAAACTAGAAGAGGCTGAACTGGAACACTGGGAGAGAAAATGGCTGCTCTTGCCTGAAACCCATCCCCAAAAACATCATAAATAAAGGAGGATGAGTGAAACTTCTAACAGTAGGTAACAGTTAAAGATACTGTATGAGTCAGGAATCCATAGGAATCAAAGAAGCTTCATTGGGCTCAATTTTTGGAGCAAAAAACTTACTTGCAGAAGAGAGGCCTAGTGAATGGAAGTGACCATAGTATCATGGAGAAGTAGTCACTGAAAGTGCCTCGGGGTGAGTTGGTTCCAGTGTATGAGGCAGCGGAACCAAAAAAGCAACTTCTACAGGAGATATTTTGAAGAAACTGTCAGAACTGGTAGATATTGCTAGTCAAGACAGAACAACAAGAGTCTTTAAAAACTCCGATAGGCTGCATGGCACATCTGCAGGCCCAAATTTATTTCCTGGAAAACCAAGGGAGACTGAGAGGACTCAATTCTCCAGAATCTGGAACTGGCTTGATGAGCCCTTCAACTGTTTTCTGAATTGTGTCCTGAAGTGTTTATTTCAGAGAAGGATTTTATTCCAATGCATAGAACTTCCCCACTCTCAGTAAGGAAAAAACAGAAAGCATAGTGATGCATTTGTCAGATTTGCAAAGGAACTCGGGGAGTATGCCATTTCAGTAGTGCTTTACTTGGTTACCAATGGCTGTCCAACACCCCCCTTGCTGAAATTTAACCAGAATTAGGCTAATCAGCAAACCAAATAAAGATTCATAGCATCCAATTATATAACTCAATCAAGATGCCAAATTATTAACCAACAGATTGGAGGAACTTGCCACAGCGTTTATTGAAAATGATTAATTTAGCTTCCAGTGAGAAGACCACTCAATATGATATATTATGGTTCAACAAATCAAAATGGTACCTATGCCATTGCTTTGTTTGATGTTACTAAAGTCTTTAATAGCTTGGTATGGTCATTTGCAAAGTATGTGAAGCTATGAAATGGGTGTCCCTTAAGAATGTTGCATATATAAAGTATGATATACTGTACACCAAGTCATGATGAGACGTAATAATACGGACTTAGGTTTTATAAATACTACTGGGGGGAGAGGACTAAACAAGGTCTCCGACTTTCTCCTTTTTGTATTTGCAGCTGATCCACTAGTCACCATCATGGGGAGAGATCCAAATAGTCAGGGAGTCTTTATCGAAGGGCAAAATGTGCAATAAACCTCTTTGCAGATGACATTGACAGCATTTTGTTTTTCATTTTGTGGCCATCTCTAGTGCTGGCAATGCATATTCCTCCATGTGTGCTAAAGAAGACTTGGCATACATCTGGTCAAAAAAAGCCTATTCATTTTAATATTTTAAATTTGTTTGAACGTTATCTGTATTTCATATATGTCCATAATTTAAGTAGCACAATTGTTGTTGTTGTTCAGTTGTTCAGTCGTGTCCGACTCTTCGTGACCCCATGGACCAGAGCTCGCCAAGCCTTCCTATCTTCCACTGCCTCCTGGAGTTTTGTCAAATCCATATTAGTTGCATTGATGACACCGTCCAACCAATTCATTCTCTGCCGTCCTCTTTTCTATTTGCCTTCAATCTTTCCTCAACATCAGGGATTTTTCCAAGGAGTCCTCTCTCCTCATGAGGTGGCCAAAGTACTGGAACCTCAGCTTCAAAATCTGTCCTTCCATTGAACATTTGGAGTTGATTTCTTTCAGGATGGATAGGTTTGATCTTGCAGTCCAGGGGACTCTCAAGACTCTGCTCCAGCACCACAGCTCAAAAGCATCAATTCTGCGGCGATCAGCCTTCTTTATAGTCCAGCTTTCACTTCCATACATCACTACTGGAAAAACCATAGCTTTGACTATCCTGACCTTAGTTGTCAAAGTGATGTCTCTGCTATTTAGGATGCTATCTAGGTTTGCCATTGCTTTCCTCCCAAGAAGCAGGCGTCTTTTAATTTCATTGCTGCAGTCACCATCTGCAGTGATCAAGGAGCCCAAGAAAATAAACTCTGTCATTGCCTCCATTTCTTCCCCTTCTATTTGCCAGGAGGTGATGAGACCCGTGGCCATGATCTTAGTTTAGCACAATGCTCTGATACAAATAAAAATTCAATACTAGTGGTGAATTGCTGCTAATTAACTAGTTGCTGTTCTCATTCTTGGTTTGGGCTAGTGGTGCAAATTGGTGCCCAGTCAGGTACACAAGCAGGTGTGCTACTGGCAGCTCATTCATTACTAGCAATTTGCTGCTGTGATTTAAACATTTATACTTATTCTGATGTAAATCCTCAGCAGGATTTTGGCCACTGTTAGGCAGAACTGTCTGAGAGTGAGAAAAAGAGAGAACGACTGAATAAGTGCCCTTGACATATTATGAAATAGAAGCGGGACTTCTCAAGTCCCAGCCCAGCTCAGCAATATTATCATTACACAAGAGATAGTATTAATATGCAATCTGTGGTTCTTTTCAGATACTCCTTGCCAAGTGACATGTTTGCATATTGTCTTGGGCTCATTGATGTGTTTTAAATGATATATTTACATTTTAGGTAGCAACCCAGTCTCCATATGGTAGTGGAATAGTTGGAATATGTGTGTGTTCTTTCTGTCCTTCTATTCAGAAATGTAATCCCTGCATAGATCCTTTCACTCAAAATTCACACATATCTAAAACATTAAAAAAATCAGAGCACAAGGTTAAGTTCTCTTTTGTAGCAATGATGTTTCCAAGGATACACCTGTTCAGCTTTGGGGTCCAATCCCCAATGCTCTGCTATTTCTTTTGTGAAAATGTATAAATGATTCCCTGCCTAAAGCATTTGCACAATCATGCTATTGGCTGTGTTTTATATATTGTAGTAGGACATGACTTGTACAGGTAGAGACAACGAAACCTGTCACCTTCTCTTTATATGTGTATATATACCTCTCTTGGAGCCAAGCTGAAGAACTTCATAGGAAAGAACCAAGTTCTTCAAATTCATCATCAAAAATATGAGAGTTTAATAACTGTAAAATTAGTTTAGATCTTGATTTCTGATTTTTTTAAAAAAACCTCTTCTCTGCCCATCACAGGTACAATTTCTGTGTGTGTTGTGTCATTACAGTTGTGACTGACTCTTTGTGACTCCATGTCCATGGAGTTTTCTTGGCAGGAATAGTGGAGTATTTAGTTTTAATTAAAAGTTTATTCTTCATAAAGTAATTCACTCACTCCCATCAATTTTTGTATTTTTCTAGGTGATGAGGTTTCACCAAACCTCCCTGCTTTAAACCTGAGGAGTTCAGAGTCTTGGGATTACTTTTATATCAAGAGATTGAATTAAATACAGAATCTGGAAACAAAGGTGAGTTGAGAGACTCTTAGAATATGCTGTGTGTGATGTGCTGCCATGTAATTGTTCCAAAAACCTTGCTACTTCCTGTATTTCTAATTAATAGACCAACACATACAACAGTTCCCTGGGCGCTCTCAAGGTGCATGCATGTGAAGTTCTCTCTGGGATTAATGCCTTAAAATAACTGAGGAGAGCATTATGTGCAGCCAAGTATGTAGACACGTGTGCATGCATATGTATAGAACTTATTTTTAGGATACTGGTTTCAGTTGATAAACCATTGCTTTATAAAGTTTGAAAATGGGAAAGTCACTCTTTTGAGGGGCAGTCTTCTGTCATTGCGCTCCTTTTTTTCTGTAACGTTGCCGTGGCCGCATTTGGGATTTCCCAGTCAATTGTATTTGGAGCCAAGGTTCCAGAGCATGTGAGAGACTCAAAGCTTATAGAAGTATGGTATACCCATTGCCCCACACCATGATAGTACCGTAACACCTCGGATAATGAATACCCCCAATAACAATTTTTTCGGATAACGAATTGCAGTTTCCAGGTACAGGGCTGCCTCGGATAACAAATTATTCCTATGGGCTTCTTCAGATAACGAATCGCAATTTCTAGGTATAAGGCTGCCTCGGATAACGAATTTTCCCTATGGGCTGTCTTGGATAACAAATTTTCCCTATGGGCTGTTTTGGATAACAAATTTCCAGCATGCATCGGTAAGAAAGAGTTATCCCGGGCTGCATCACATCTGTACCTTTAAAGTGCACTTTATAAAGAGTTTTGAGCAAAAAAACAGGTGTCTGTGTCTTGATTTACTCATTTAATCTGTTCCGAATGCATGGTCTTAAGTCGAACTACTCTTAAGTCGGGGTACCTATCTAAAAAATGGAAAAAATAAGTTTAAAAAATGGAAAAAATATTTGTAAGTCGAGCAGACCATATCTAAAATTTGTAAGGCGGCAGTTAAAATACTAAGTTTTCTGCTCTTAAGTCGAATTGCTCTTAAGTTGAGCTGCTCTTACGTCGGGGTACCACTGTAATTGGTTTCCCATTCATTCCTATGGGAAACTGCGTTTCAGATAATGAATTTTTTCGGATAACAAATTGCCTTGGAGAATGAATTAAATTCGTTATCCGAGGTACCACTGTAATTCTTTTCCTGCCACTGTTTTTTAAAATTGTTTGTTGAAGTGAACTTAATTATTTATTCATTTTAAATTGCTATTCAGTTGTTTTGTAGGAGTTCTGCATTATATTGTATCCATATTTTAAAGTAAGCCACTTAGAGACATTATTATACCCAGCAGTTTATAAGTACTGTAGGTAAACAGCAAGGTTTGAAGGGGGAAAGTTTTCTTTACCTAAAATATATATATGTACCTCTCCATGGCTCCAGGAATTCCATTTATTTTATTTATTATTTATTTATTTTTACAGCTTATATGCCGCCCACTACCCAAAGGTCTCTGGGCGGCTTACAACAAGGCATTAAAACAGTTAAGACATAAAATATCAATAAATAATTAATAAATAATTAAAACAACAGCAAAACCTTATACTGAAATCATCACTAAAATTGCCATCAAAGGACCCCAGTCTATGTTGTATCAATTAAAAAACTTCTGGAACAGGAAGGTTTTTACCTGGCGCCGAAATGTTATCAATGTTGGCGCCAGGCGGATCTCACTTGGGAGGGCATTCCATAACTTGGGGGCAGCTGCCGAGAAGGCCCTATGTCTACAAGCCATCCCTCTCACCTCCTTGAGGGATGGCTCTTTCAAGAGGGCCCCCTGGCTAGATCTTAATTGCCGGGTAGGTTCATATGGAAGGAGGCGGTCCTTCAGGTATCTAGGTCCCAAGCCGTTTAGGGCTTTATATCTCAAGACAAGTACTTTGAATTGGGCTCGGGCAGCAACTGGTAACCAATGCAGGTTACGTAGAATCGGCATGATGTGATCTCTGGTGGCCCCACTACTCACCAGCCGCGCCGCACGATTCTGAACCAGTTGCAATTGCCGGACTGTCTTCAAAGGCAGCCCCACGTAGAGCGCATTGCAGTAATCAATACGGGATGTTACCAGCGCATGCGTAACTGTCATGAGGCTCTGCTCGTCTAGGTAGGGGCGGAGCTGGTATATTTTCCGCAGCTGAAGGAAGGCGCCCCTGGCCACCGAATCCACCTGGGCTTCCAGAGTTAGACCAGGGTCCAGAAGCACCCCCAAGCTGCGGACCCTGTCCCTTAGGGGGAGTGCAACCCCGTCCAAGACAGGGAAGTGGCCCTCTAACCTGTCCGGCGAAGCACCCACTAACAGCACTTCCGTCTTGTCTGGATTGAGTTTCAATTTATTAACCCTCATCCAGTCCATTATCTGGCCCAGGCACGAGTTCAGGACAGAAACCGCCTCACCTGGATTGGTGAAGAATGAGAGGTAGAGCTGAGTATCGTCAGCATATTGCTGACTCCTCAGCCCAAACCTCCTGATGACCTCTCCCAGTGGTTCCATGTAGATGTTAAACAGCATGGGAGACAGTATTGAGCCCTGAGGAACCCCATGACGTAAACGCCACGGGGCGGAGCAACTGTCCCCCAGCACCACCTTCTGGACACGGTCAGCCAGGAAGGAGCGGAACCACTGCAAAACAGTGCCTCCAACTCCCAACCTGGCCAGCCTATCCAGAAGGACACCATGGTCGATGGTGTCGAAAGCCGCTGAGAGGTCCAGGAGTATCAACAGGGTTGCACTCCCCCTGTCTCTCTCCCGGCAAAGGTCATCGTACAGGGCGACCAAGGCAGTCTCTGTTCCAAAACCCAGCCTGAAACCAGATTGAAATGGATCCAGAAAATCCGTTTCATCCAGCAGCGCCTGGAGCTGTCCGGCCACCACCCGCTCCAACACCTTGCCCAAATAAGGGAGGTTCGCTACTGGCCGGTAGTTACCCACCAGCCCTGGGTCCAGGTTGGTTTTTTTTAGGAGTGGCCTAATTACTGCCTCCTTTAAGGCAGCAGGGACCACTCCCTCTGTTAATGAGGCATTTACAGCTTCCTGGACCCAGGTGTGAACCCCCCTGGCAGATCTTTCAATTAGCCAGGAAGGGCAAGGGTCGAGCAGAGTGGTGGTAGAACGGACAGATCCAAGCACCCTGTCCACATCCTCGGGTCTCAATAATTGAATCTCATCCAATAATACTGGACCTAAGCACGGCGCACTGGACACATCCCTTGATTCTGCACCAATAGTGGAGTCCAATTCCCTGCGAATCTGAGCAATTTTCCCCTCAAAGTGAACAGCAAACTCGTCACAACGGGCTGCTGAGTGGTCCAGAACCTCCTCCGTATTTCTCAGTTGAAGAAGGTCCTGGACCACCCGAAACAGCTCTGCTGGACGGCACTCTGAGGAAGCAATGCGGTTTGTGAAATATTGCCTTTTCGCCAACCGTATTGCCACAGAATAGGCCCGATAATGGGCTCTAAGCTGTGTTCGATTGGACTCACAGCGGTATTTTCTCCACTTGCGCTCCAGCTGTCTCCCCTCCTGCTTCATTGCCCGCAGCTCAGATGTATACCAAGGAGCCGTCTGGGCTCTGCGCAAGGGGAGAGGGCGCTTAGGTGCGATCGTGTCAACTGCCCGGGACATTTCCCTATTCCATAGGGTGACCTGAGCTTCGACAGGAGCACCGACCATATCAGACGGATAATCCCCCAGAGCTTTCAAGAAACCATCTGGATCCATCAGTCTCCGAGGGCGGATCATCTTAATAGATCCCCCACCCTTGCAGAGGGTTGGAGTAGCTAATAGCCTAAACTTGACCAGGAAGTGGTCTGACCATGACAATGGAGTTAGGACCAACCCCTCCACATCCAAACCACCATCCTCCAATCCCGTTGAGAAAACCAGGTCTAGAGTGTGGCCTTTCTCATGTGTCGGGCTGATGACATGTTGAGACAGCCCCATGGTTGTCATGGCGGCCATGAAGTCCTGAGCCGCCCCGTCCAAGGCAGCCTCAGCATGGATGTTGAGGTCCCCCAGTACCAACAGTCTGGAGGTCCTCAACACCAGGTCCGAGACCACCTCCGTCAGCTCAGGCAGGGAGACTGTTGGAATGCAGCAGGATGGGCGGTACACCAACAGAATCCCCAGTCTGTCTCGTGAGCCCAGCATACAATACAGGCCCTCTAAACCTCCTCTAAAGGAGACAGGAAGCCTGGTCAAGGAGATAGAACTCCTATAGACTATAGCAACTCCCCCTCCCCGACCTTCCGGGCGACACTGGTGCTGGACTGAATACCCAGGTGGGCAGAGTTCGGAGAGGGGAACCCCACCTTCCTCTCCCACCCAGGTCTCAGTAATGCATGCCAGGTCGGCACCCTCATCCAGGATGACATCATGAATGAGGGCGGTCTTATTTTTTACCGACCTGGCATTCAACAACAGCACCGTGTGGCCCGTAGGTTCGCTGATATGGTCACCTGATACCTTCAGGTTGGAAGTGGAACCAGAAGAGGGGATAGATGTAAGATATCTAACCTCTCTTCTCCTACGCGGGCACGTTCCACTCCCACCCCCATACCTTCCTCTACCCAGCACAGGCTCAATGGCTCCCCCCTCCATTGCCCTCCTTCCTTCCTGTTCCATCAGTTCCATTGTGAGTCCTTATCTCTATCTCAGATGGCAAGAAAATGACAAAAAAATGAAATAAAACAAAACAGAATAGGGTAGATAAAAACAAACCACCCCACCATTTAGCTTCAACATCCCACCACCCTCTCCCCTTCACAGGCAAATAATAGAGGTTGGTATCAGCCCGATGCCCCTCCCCCCGCCACACCTCTCTGATGGCAAGCCAGCTAAATTGTCTCTCGTGCCTCTCACTCACGAGGAGACCCAGCAGCAAGCAGGTGGAGACAAAGGGGTGGTGGTTGAAGCAGGGTCCGTTTGGAGCAGCACTTGCTAGATGATGGAACCACAGCACAAGCTTGCAGACAGCTAGAAAGCTGTAAGGCGGAGTCCCAGCTCTCCAGTCCCACCCCTCTATTGGCAAGCTGGCTAGGTTACCTCTCGTGCCTCTCACTCACGAGGAGACCCAGCAGCAAGCAAGTGGAGACAAGGGGGTGGTGGTTGAAGCAGGGTCCGTTTGGAGCAGCACTTGCTGGATGATGGAACACATTTTGCACAGTATGCATTGTAATACAGAAAATGCAATGCAGTATGATAGAGCACAGTACACTGGGCAAAATTCTTTGTAAAGTTATGCCAGCATAAACTATATTGGGCACTGGAAATAATTTAAACAAATAATTCCTACCCACCCCCACCCCCAAAGTTCTGGCTCCTGATTGTCCCAAGGCAGCCTCTGGACAGGTTGGATAATAACCAATGGTTTTTTAAAAATTGATTTAAGACAATTTAAATTAAAAAAAATCAATTTTGTTGATTTAGATATTCAAAAAACAGATTATTTAAAAATTTAGCTTGATTTAAATGCCACCAGGCCTTTAGGATTGAGGGGAGAGAGAGAGCTTTCAGTAGTCCAAAATTACTGGTAGATCAGCTTTGGCAATCCCAATCCTAGCTGTGGTGGCCCAGCAACAATCTTAGACTATCAAAGGCTCCCAAAGGGTTCGAGGGGGCTAAAGGAAGACCTCAAAATCTGAAAGAACATAGGAAGCTTTTAATTACAGTAGTTTATAATAATCATTCCTACCTGTAGCATCAGGCCCTATTTCTGTGCATAATTTTACTTAACTAAGCTTCTCTTTCATGGCTTAGTTTCTGTTAGATCTGTAGTCCAGATAGGAAGGAACAAGTATTACAAATGAAAACGGTGGTCTTTAATACTTGTAGCTGTTACCATGGGGAATTCTGTGACACAGTGACCAAGCCTTTGGCTGTGTAGTGCTAGCTAGGGGCTTGAACATTGTACTGTTCAACTAGCAAAATTATTGGAAATGTATGACAAAAGAGATTGAACAGTGGGTTCCTTTCTTTCGGACGCTGTAGCAGAGAAAGCAGAAAGCACCACGAGAGACATGCAATAACAAGCAGGCCACCAGCAATTATTGTGGGAAGATTTAAAAAGCCAGCATTATACTATGTTTGACTCATCCATCTAGCAGTCCAGTGAATCTTAACTTTAGGTCCCAAGATGTTCTTGAACTGAAGCCCCATCCTGGCTCGCCTCCACTGGTTGCCCGTTGCCTCCCGAATAAGGTTCAAGGTGTTGGTGTTGGTTTACAAAACCCTCCATGGCTTGGCCCCTGATTATCTGGCAGAGCGCCTTCACCGACAACTAAATCTGGCCCGACCCACCCGTTCATCATTGGCCCTTTCACTCCGGACTGTCCCCCCAAAGGAGGGCCGCAAAGCGAGTACTCGCGGGCGGGCCTTCTCGGTGGTGGGTCCGTCCAGTTGGAACAACTTGCCGAGTGAATTGCGACAGGCCCCATCATTGGCATCCTTTAAAAAAGGCCTAAAAACCTTATTTTTTAGGGACGCCTTCAATAATGACTAGGTTTTTTTTCTTCCTCTCAGTGTTGCCTACCTTTGCCCCGCCTTATTTATTTTTATAGAGATTGCTCCTGCTTTGTGATCTTTTCTGCCTTTAACTTTTTTATGTGAACCGCCCTGAGTTCCCGCCCTGGAAGTAGGAGCAGTATATAAATTTGAAAAATAAATAAATAAATAAATAAGCTTCTAGAAGCCTGTGCCAGCACAGCTAGTGGTGATGGCTTCTGGGAGTTTTAGTTCAAGAACATTTGGGGACCCAAGGTTGGGAACCACTGTTTTAAGACCACATTCACCTGCTCATCTGTGTTTACTGTTGCATTTGTTCAATTACCTGTGTCCATCTGTTTGAGATTAAGATGATTGTACCAATGCTGTTCCGTTCTATTTACCCAGTTCTTGAAATGCAGCATTGGTTCACGGGCCATTAACATTAACAGATCTAGAAAATAACGTGACAGCCACAAGATTGCTACTTTTAGCTCATTGAAACATGTTCCAGTAAAAATCTCAGCAAGGAATGAAGGAATATAAAAATAATAAAGTTTAAATGTGGTTCAAGCTTCTGTGGTTTAGAAAAATAACGCCCACATATTTGCCTATCATCACTGACACTGAGTAGTAGAGAGGTCCAACTCTTCAGGTTAGCATTTCTCTACCCTACTTGGAGATGCCAGGAAAGAAACCAGAGACTGTCTGCAGGCAAAGCAGGTACTGCATCACTGATGACAAGTCCCCTCTCTCTCTCTCTCTCTCTCTCTCCCCCAAATTTCTTATTCAGGATGTCTAGGTAATTGTAAAAGAGTGTTTGTTATTCGATTGAGGATCCTGTTACCTCTTTCCTGCTTTGCTGCTTTAAAAGAAGCCTAAAGAGCTTTATCTAAATTATGCATAAAAATCTAGATTACTGCTTTAAAAAAAAATCAAAGGTGAGAAACAGTAAGGTAGAGAGGATGCCTTGATCTTGTACAGATGCTCTTTGGGGCTAGAAGCAGATTTTAGGGATAGACTAGTTCCTGGAGAACAAGTTGCTTTTCACAAGTGTAGCTTCTTTTGTAGAAATTGTAAAAAGAATGATATTGAATAGGATGCATGTTGTGATTTTAGATGTGCTCTGGAGGTGTTTTTGAGCAGGACAGAATTTATTTCCCCACTGTGCCTCCTGAGAGCAGTGGTTCTCAACCTGTGGGTTCTCAGATGTTCCTGGACTGCAACTCCCAGAAATCCTGAAAAAACATTTTTTCCACACTCACTAAAATTGACCACATTTTGCTTAATAATGAATGGAAAAA
Organism: Phrynocephalus forsythii; assembly: GCA_029282475.1. Classification (NCBI taxonomy): domain Eukaryota; kingdom Metazoa; phylum Chordata; class Lepidosauria; order Squamata; family Agamidae; genus Phrynocephalus; species Phrynocephalus forsythii. The sequence continues at coordinate 153,187,636 of JAPFRF010000002.1, forward strand.
GACAGATATACAGAAGCTCTCCTGCACTTGTGGAGATTTAAAGAGCTTAACTGTTCACTTAAGCCCTGCTGATCTCAAGGAGACTTGAGCACATCTTCTGTTCTTCCAGGAGGCAGCAAAGGGAAGGGAGAAAAACAGGCAATGGCCATTCCTCTACCTTCTGCAGATATGACTTCAGGGGTATGTGTGGAGGGAACAGCCTCCAAAGATGGAGGCCCATGTGAATTGAGTCTAAAATGGAGCACATGCCTCATTTGTAACCCTGTAACAGGTGAGGCCTTCAGCCAGTTGGCCATGATTCAGTGTCAACTCTTGGCTAGACTGCTGCTTGTCCCTAGATTCTCTCATTTCCTCCTTGAGCTGTCAAGCTGTTGCACAGAGCTGGCAGACATTTTAAAATTGCCTTTAAAAGATAGATTACCTTCTACAGAAATACTCTGCAATATCTCCTTTAGTGTGCTGAATCTTTTTTCACAGAATTGAAAATCCGAGTGATAAATGATTTCAATTAAACCTAATATATTTTAAGAAAACATTATTGATCAGTGTGCTCTTTTTACTGGAACATAATTCCTTTCCTCGTCCTCTTTCTTTCCCAGCCAGAACTCAAGAGATTATCTCATGGTTCCATAAAATAAATTGCAGTGTTGAAAAGGGGTATTGTTTTAAAGGTCATAGTGCCCAAATGCTTTCGATCTAACTATGATAATTCCATGCCCCCCCCAACCTACAAGAAAAACTGTTACTGCAAACAAAGCAAAAGACATGAATTACTTTGAGGTGGCAGTGAGAACTTTTCCTTTGGCTAGGAGGGATCACAAATGAGATTTACTCAGTTCATACTGCTAAACTATTATTTCTGTGAGATATTTCAGGAACTTTTTTGTCTTGTTTGTAGATTAGAACCACCATATTATTCCCATGCAGTGCTATGTAGAAGCCACTGATCTCTCTGAGCTAATTCTGGAATTGTAGGTGGGAAGCTACTGTGTGGCTCCTCCTGTGAGGCGCAGTGGTTAATTACCTGTACTGCACCTAAAACTCTGCTCACAACCTGGGGTTCAATCCCAGCTGGCTCAAGGTTCACTCAGCCTTCCATCCTTCCGAGGTCAGTGAAATAAGTACCCAGCTTGCTGAGGGGTGTGGGGGGGAGGCAATGTGTAGCCTTCATAATTAAATTGCAATCTGCTCAGAGACTGAAGTGCTATGGGGCGGTATATTATAAACAGAACACTTTGCTTTTGCTTTGCTTTGTGTATTAAAAAAGCCTTTCCCTTGCTCTAGTCCTGCTTCTGATGGGGACTCTGTATCTCATATTTAAGTTCTCAAAATGGACCTGCTTGTTTCAATAGACACTTATAGAGGAATATTGTTTTAAATTGGAGTTTGCCAAATTTGTGCTCGTCGGTTATGATTACTAACAAACATTTACATACTTGCTATTGTGACAATCTCCCATGCATCAGAAGTGGGTTCTGGTCCAAAAAGCTTATAAAGTAGTAGTTTTCCAGGCACCATAGGATTTTTCTTACAACAGCTAGCTAGTAGGCCAGGGGTGTCCAAACTTTTTGCAAGGAGGGCCAGATTTGATGAGGTGAAAATGTGTGGGGGCCAACCATTCAACCGCATTTGGCTCCCGGGCCGGACTTTGGACAAGCCTCTAGGACATGCAAGGAGGTGGGCCGGTTCCTGCAGCAATGGAGCCAGGGTGGGTAGCCTGGGCAGGTGGCTGGGGGGACAGACGGAGGCAGGGAGGGCAGTCAAACTGTAAAACTGTAAGCTGACATCTCCATCCAATATGGGGAGAGGCCAGCTGGTGGGGATATATGACAGGCTGAGCTGGCAAAGAGATGAGGCTGCGGGCCACTCAAAATTTGAAAATGGGCCACATTTGGCCCCTGAGCCTGACTTTGGACATGCCTGTAGTAGGCAAAGATCTGTCCAGAGGCTGAAGGAAAGAAAGAACGAGGCCTGTCTAGCCTGCCTCAGAAAGAAATTCAACAGCCTGGAAGCAACTAGTGAGAGAGGTCCTCTCTCATGTCTTCACCACATGTGCCCAGAGGGTGGCAGGACTGAGGCACTGGTTTCTCGTGAAGAGCCTAGGAGCCAGATGGACCCCTATGGAGAATTATAATCCTTTAAAGAGTCTTTCTGTATAGGGCTTTATGGGTCATACAATTAGTATTTTGAATTGTGCCTGGAAATTGGCCAGTAGCCTGTGAAGCTGTAGTAGCAACCTGATGTAGAATGTATTACAGTAATCTGGATAGGATGTACCTGACGGATGGGTCACTTGGTGGCCAGATCAGGCCTCTGGTGGAATGGCACAGCAGGTGTGTTATTTATAACTCTGTAGATAGCTTTTAGCCATTGGTGGAATCCAGGCGTCCAGGCAGAGGAAAGAATTCAGATGTACAGTAGGGATTTTTCAGGATGAATGTTGCCCTAGCAAATTGAGTTTGTATTATTTAACCTGCCTTTCGACTGACCAGGAGCACCTTTGTCTGGTTTGGATTAAACGACGGTGTGTTCACTTCCATACAGCCCATTTCTGACATCAGACATGGCTTTAACCGGTTTCCTTGGAGAAGCAGAGTTAGATGGAATCCTATACCGTCTCATCCAGTAGTTTCAAGTAATTTTGAATGGTATGTACTAGAGGACAGAATCCTGAGAGATCTCACACGTGGAAGGCTGGAGTATGAAATAAGAGTCTTTCCACGTCACCTTCAGAGCTTTGCCTTCCGAGAAGGACCACAGCCACTGCAAAACTGTACATCTGAGTCTCAGAGAAGTGCTTGATGGTCTCAGAGGTTGATAAGAGGTCTTTTCAGTTCCCAGCATAGATAATGCACCCTGAGAGCCAATGCTGCTTCCCATGTAGCATTGCATGGTCTCAAACTATATTAAAATGGGTCTCACCCAGGAACACCTAGAGTTCATATATACAACCATATATGCTTATATTTGCTCAAACCCATCCACTATGATGGATTTGAGAGAGGCATTCATCGCTTGCTTTACCCACTTAGCCCGTCCATTTTCAGCCATTTGTGTGAACTAAGTAGGATAAGAATTCAGCAATTGTGTGTTGGTTCTCCAAGGATCCTGTCCACACCCTTCAACTGAACGATGTGCAATGCACCTGTTATTATTTTTATTCTCCAGTTTTCTGAAATGAGGCAGTCTGGATAGGGGGCAGGGGGCAGGCCTTGGCTGTGAAATGCTAACTCACATAGTTGAAATGTCAATGACGGAGCAGCAAGCAGCATCATTTGTTATAATTGTGATGATTATGGCTTACAGCTTATGAAAACCACAAATTCACAATCTCAGACAATTAGAATATTACATGAAAGCAATAAAACAAGGATTATAAATAGAACAACATTGGCCCTCTGAAAAGTATACGCATGAATATATACTCAGTACTTGGTTTGTGTCCCTTTTGTGCCAATTACTGCCTTAATGGTGGTGTGGCATGGATGCTATCCACCTGTGGCACTGCTGAGGTGTTATAGAAGACCAGGATGCTTCAATAGCGGCCTTCAGCTCTTCTGCATTGTTCGGTCTCATGTCTCTCATCTTTCTCTTGGCAATGCCCCATAGATTCTCTATGGGATTCAGGTGTGGCGAGTTTGCTGGCCAATCAAGTGCAGTAATCCCATGGTCATTGAGCCAGGTTTTGGTACTTTTGGTAGTGTGGGCAGGTGCCATGTCCTGCTGGAAAATGAAGTCAGCATCCCCGTATAGCTTGTGTGTGGAAGGATGCATGAAGTGCTCCGAAATCTGGTAGACAGCTATGTTGACCCTGGACTTGATGAAGGACAGCAGACCAACACCAACAGATGACAAATCAACACAGACTGTGGAAACTTCACACTGGACTTCAAGCATCGGGCATTGGGTGCCTTTCTATTCTTCCTCCAGACTTTGGGTCCTTGGTTTCCAAATGAGATGCAAAAGTTGCTCTCCTCAGAAAAGAGGACTTTGGACCACTGAGCAACAGACCAGTTCTTTTTTCCTTTAGCCTAGGTAAGACGCTTCTGACGTTGTTAGTTGTTCAGGGGTAGCTTGACAAGAGGAATACGACATTTGAAGCCCATTTCCAGGAACCGTCTGTGTGGTGGTGGCTCTTGATGCACTAACTCCAGCCTCTGTCCACTCCTTGTGAAAGTCCCCAACATTTTTGAATGGCCTTTTCCTGACAATCCTCTCCAGGCTGTGGTCATCCCTGCTGCTTGTGCACCTTTCCCTTCCACACTTTTCCCTTCCACATAACTTTCAATTAATGTGCTTTGATACAACACTTTGGGAACATCTCATTTCTTTTGCAATTCCCTTTTGAGGCTTTCCCTCCTTATGGAGGGTGTCACTCATAGTTTCCTGCACAATTGTCAGGTTAGCAGTTTTCCCCATGATAGTAATTCCTACTGAACCTACTGAGAGACCATTTAAAGGCTCAGGAACCCTTTGCATGTGTTATTGATTAATTAGCTGAATAGAATGGGACACTTTGAGCCTAGAATATTGAAGATTTTCACAATATTCTAATTGTCTGAGATTGCAAATTTGGGGTTTTCATAATCTGTAAGCCATAATCATCACAATTATAACAAATTAAGCCTTGAACTCTCTCGCTTTGCACGTAATGTGTCTGTCTCATATATTAGTTTCACCTTTAAAGTTGCATTATTGAAATAAATGAACTTTTGCACAATATTCTATTTTTTTGAGTTTCACCTGTATGTTCCTGGGCTGGTGCAATTTTTTAAAAGAGGCATCTCTGGTTTATCTGCAGGAGATACCAGGTCATGTGCCTGTTTGGCCATAAGTTTTGAGATGAGGAAGTGTTTTGACCCAGGATGAGGCATCTCAAATTTTTTTTTTTAACAAAAGAGCTGCTGCAGTATTTTCTCTCAACCTTCAGTAACCGGTGCTTCTTCAGAGGAGTATTTAAAATGCGGCTAGAGTCAGCTAAATCATGCTTGCACTGTGAGTGAACTTTGGCGCCTAGTTTGACGTGACAGTGAAGACGTAAATTATTAAAGCATAAATTGTTTTCAGTCACTCTTCCTGTGGTCATGTGTTTGTGGAAAAAAAACTGAACAGTTGAAGGCTACAGTGAGGACAGGCTCCTTATGCATTCTGAACATCTCACTCTGTTTTTTTCTGAATTTAAAAAATAATAATATATGTATCATCTGGTTTTGAGTGAAATTTCCACTTAAGAGGGGGGAGCCAGTATGTTTAAAATTATTTCAGTAGCTACTTAAGATAACCCCTTTAATCTGCAAGTGAAGACATTAGCTGTAAGAGCAGCAGTCAGTTTGGGCATACTGGTGATGAATGCTGGTAAGTGCTCTGCAGTTCCTTAAATCATGCATGCAGAAGTATTTTAATCTCTTTCTTTAAGCCCCTTAGGTTCTTGCTCTCTCTCTCTCTCTCCCCCCCCTCCACTTCCCACACACTCAGTGTTAGTGGCACAGACAATTTTCCTTCCCTTTTTGGCAGCATTATTGTTTATGTAGGAGGATCTTCTTGAGATTAGATTCTTCCACTGCCTAGTCATAAGCCTGCTGAGAATTACTTTCTACATCCCTGGGAAGAGAAAATCTTCAACAGATTTGAATACAGGAATTGCCACTAATATCCAACATAAACGGATGGTTGGCTGTGTATTTAATTTATTAGTGTAGAATTGGCAGAGCCTAGTCTAGACCATGATGGAATGTTTATTCTTATAACCCTGCAAGAGAAACTCGGTCTAGTTCTAATACAGAATTCAGTATTTTAAGTGGCTGAAATAATGGCTTTGTGTTACTGTAAAACAGTTACAGTCCTTATAGTTCTTGCTTGGGTTTGTACAGCTTTACCAACCTTTCAGTGTATCAGCCTTAGAAGCCTCCTCTCTGTGTTCTTCATCACTGAAAACATTATTTAACAAAACTAAAAGGAACATTGTGTAGTTTGTCTTATAATGCAAAAGTTACCATCCAATCGCCAGTGTTCTCTTCATGGGCAAGGTTATCGAGAGGGTGGCCACTACCCGGCTCCAGACGTTCCTGGAGGGAGAACGGGTCCTCGATCCATTCCAGTCTGGGTTCAGGCCAGGTCGGGGGACTGAGACAGTCTTGCTTGCACTTCAAGATGACCTCATCTGGGGGCTGACAGGGGTAGTTCTACCTTGTTGGTCCTTCTGGATCTGTCAGTGGCCTTTGATACCGTCGACCACGGTATCCTGCTGGACTGGCTCTCCGAGATAGGTATCGGGGGCACTGCGCTCAGTTGGCTCCGATCCTTCTTGGAGAACTGTCCCCAGCGTGTGCAGCATGGGGGGGAGCTGTCGGTTCCGTGGATACTCCCTTGTGGGGTTCCGCAGGGGTCGTCCCTCTCTCCCATGCTGTTTAACATCTATATGAGGCCGCTGGCAGAGGTCATAAGGAGATCTGGAGTCTGCTGCCATCAGTACGCTGATGACATGCAGCTCTACCACTCCTTTTCCACCTCTGCAGTTGAGGCTGTCCAGACCCTCGACCAGTGCCTGGATGCAGTCATGGCATGGACCAGAACTAACAGACTCAAACTCAACCCCGAGAAGACCGAGGTTATGTTCTTCGGGACTTCCCCTTCCAGATATGGAGGCCTTCTCCCCAGTCTGGGGGGGTTTCCCTCCAGTTGGCGGACAGAGTCTGGAATCTGGGCATGGTCCTGGACCCGGCTCTTACCATGGAGGACCAGGTGGCCGCCGTTTCCAGGACTGCTTTTTTCCACCTCCGTCAAATTGCCCAGATTCATCCATACCTTGACAGGGACTCCCTTAGAACTGTTGTGCAAGCGTTGGTGATCTCGAGGATAGACTATTGCAACACTCTCTACATGGGGCTGCCCTTGACTCTCATTCGGCGACTGCAGCGGGTGCAAAATGCGGCAGCCAGACTGGTGGCGGGTGTGCATCGATTTGACATCACCCCAGTTCTGGCCCACCTGCATTGGTTACCTATTGCATCCTCAATTAGATTCCAGGTCCTGGTTTTAATTTATAAAACTCTCCATGGCCTGGGACCTGATTACCTGGCAGAGCGGATCACCCAGTGGTCAACTTCGGCCTGGCCAACTAGAGTGTCGCGGGCGCACTCGCTGCGGGTGGCCACGCCAGGGAGGCTCGAAAAACATCTACTCGTGTCCGAGCCTTCTTTGTGGCCGGCCCTACACTCTGGAACCATCTTCCCAGTGAATTGCGCCTTGCACAGTCCCTGCCAGCCTTCAGGAAAGCATTAAAGACCTTGCTGTTCCGGGAGGCGTTTGGTTACTCTTAACTTTTAATTTCTTTTTTTTCTCTGCCCGCCATCTGCCTATATGCACCTTTTTATCTTGGTAAATTAATTTTATTCTTGTCTTATGCTGTATGTAATTGTTTTATTCAGTGTGTTGTGAACCGCCCGGAGTTCCTTCAGGAAGATGGGCAGTATATAAGTAAAATTATAATAAATAAATAAATAAATAAATAAATAAATAAATAAATAAATAAATAAATATGGTTATCTTAATACACGTGCATGTGTGTACTCCACATCTGACAACCATGTCGAGATTGGGCTGACTTTGTCAATTATATTTTGAATTAATATTTTGAATTTATATCAAATTTATATTTATGTTGCATGCCAACTTGATGCCGTGCCTTCTCCATTTACTGACAGAACTAACAGAAATACTGATGGAGGTATTTTTATATGTTTGCCTTTCCATTATGTTGCTTGCAAAGTTTTAACTTCTTCAAGGTGCATGAAATGGTTTGTAAACACCTGTTTGCTGTATGAAAATGTTTGACAGGCTTAATACATGTTCTCTTAATTTTTGTATTAATTCCCATCTATTTGTCAATTTCAACTTAACACAGATCATTTCCCCTCTGTCTACTCACAGTCCCCAAGTCAGTGAGTGGGAGATAACAGAAAAGACACAGGATCCTTAGCCACATATTCTGTGTCCTTGATAGCTTTTCCCCATCCTGGTTTCTTAGAATCATAGAGTTGGAAGAGACCTCAAGGGTCATTCAATCCAACCCCCTGCCATGCAGGAACTCCTGACAGATAGCTACCCAGCCTTTGTATAAGAGCCACCAAAGAAGGACACTCTACCACCCTCCGAGGCAGCATATTCCACTGCCAGACAGCTCTAACCTTTAGGAAGTTCTATCTAATGTTCAAATGGAATCTCTTTTCCTGTAGCTTGAAACCATTGCTCTGAGTCCTAGTCTCTGAAACCATGGAAAACAAACCAGTCCCTCTTCGACATTGCATCATTTCAGATATTTAAACATGGCTATCATATCCCCTCTCAACCTTCTTCTTGGAAAGCTAAATATTATCAGCTCCCTCAGCAGCTCTTTGTAAGACATTTCTTCCAGACCTGTAACTATCCTGGTCACCCTCCTCTGGAGCCGGCTTATTCTCCGGTTGTAAAGAGAACATTATAAACTGTCCTTATTGCACAAGTAGCTGAGTGGTTATTCTGATTGGTGATGTACACAGCTAGGGTAGGCTCATTGGCCTGAATCCTCTCACTATTAAATGGAACAATTCGGCCTATACTGCAGTGACTTTGACTTGGTGAGATTAGAACTGCTGTTATAAAACAATCTGTGTTGGAACCTGTACCTGAAATGCTAGTGTGGGCAACATGAGATTTGGAATCCAGCTCATTCTTATTTAATATTTTGCTGGCTTATCTGTAGTCCTTGAAACCAAATGTTTTTGTGAAGGAGAACAAAGCCTGAAACCTCAGTTCACTACCTTAAATTTTCAGGAGCTGAATTTATTACTGAACACGATGAACATCTTCAGCATGTTTGAGAAATTTGAGCCTTGTGTTTGAGATTGAGACCTAAAATTTAAGTGGGAAGACTCTCATTCCACGGGATGTAGGTACACAAAGGCCCGGTGGAAAGGGTGTTTTGCAGTCTTCTCTTGAAGTCTTGGTTCTTTGGGTCAGGTTTCTATCTTATTTTCCGTTTCCCATCTGTAGCAAGGAAATAATTTGTGTGCAGTCTCTTAGGAAATCTTATCTTCCCTGAGCTTGGGATAGCATGGCTATAAATGTAGAGTAGTCCAAAGGATACTGATGGTGTATCATGTTGTTCAATAACACTGAGTACTGACTCATGTTGTTGAGAGCCGTCTAACATAAGGCACATTTCCCAGTTGGGACTTATTATAAATAGCTTGTGTCAAAAAAAAAAAGTCTAAAAGCTTCTCTCCAAAATTCTCTTTTTCAACCCAAACAAAGTGTGGAAAGCTGTATGCACCATCTGTTTTAAGGAAGTCTTTTTTTCCTCTCTGGTTAATCATCTAAGTAAAAGTTAGGGATATTTTAGTTTTTTTTTAAATTAATGTTTTAATTAAGAAAATAATTGGCTCAATAATTTTATGGGTTTAATATATTGATAATGCACACCAGATCTAGTGGTTAGAAATGTTAAGTTTAGTTGACTGTATTCTGTATTTGTTTGTATGTTATTTTATAACATAATATAATTGCAGGTGCCATTGTGTTATGTTAAATTTATGTAGATGGTAAAGAATGCATCTTAGAATTCTTCAAACCCAAGATTGAAAGCAATGCCATCACAAACTAAAGCATCAGTGTCTCCCTTTTTATAATTGTTTTGCACAGAAATTGAGGTAAAGACTATAATTGCCCCCCCACCCCCATACCATTTTCCTTGGATTTTTTTTTTACTACAGTCCTCATCTTCCCTCATGATTGGTTGTTATGGCTGAGGATGGTTAGTCCATGGTATCTGTAAGCTCCCAGGTTCAGCAAGCCTGAGTTTCAAGGGTGTATGAGAATTGCTCTCTGAACAGTCTTCTGAGATCTTGATGATCTGAAAAAGTGGGAGATGTGGGTTTGCCATTTCTTGATGGAAAATGGATATCTCCATGGAAGTTCTGTTCTCGATGTGCATGTCCCATGCTGTCAAGTTGGAACCGACATATAGCAATCCCTAATCGGCATTTCAAGGTAAGGTTATACAGTATTTAAGGAGTGTCTTTACCAGATCCAATCCCCCAGTGAGTTTCCATGGCCAAGAGGGGATTCAAATTTTGTTCGCTGTCTGTTGACAGTGTTTTTGTAAGAAGTGCATTTTCCAAGGATTAACTATGCTGAACAGTTCTGTGATGCTGAGGTGAGAGGGAGATAATCACTTGGCTTTTCCCATACTTTAGCACTCATTTAATTAAGGACAGTTAAAATATGTGATGGGCTTCTGGCTCCCCATGTGTTCATAATAACGATTTTTAAAAACTTTTGGATTGCCCAAATTATTTTTAAATCACCAGGCTGCCAGACATGAATCCAGGTATGTAAGGTTTGTCTTAAGATAGATAACTGCAAATTTCCCTGCTGTTTTTGACATAGTTTTAGAGCAATGAATTCTTGGTACCATATGTTAACACAAATTGAATCTTTCTTTTCTATTGCTCTTTTAATGAACATCCAGATACAGCAAATGTACATTACCTTCAGTGTATGTAGGTGCTTTGGGGGGTTTTATGTGTTGTTTTCTGTAGTGGAAAACATCTTGCAACCTTACTGGCATCCCTCCTCTTCTGATCTTTTTACCTTGCTTAGTCAGTGCTAGTAGCCAGTAATCCTAACAGCAGACGGAATGCCTTAAGCTGTAGAAACAGGAAGCCTGGTTAATTCTAATCCTTCTAGCAGGCTGTAACTTGTCACAGTTGATACTGCAGCAGATCTCCTGGTCTGCCTCTGAAACCCATTCCATTTTGCATTTGTGATACTAAGTGTATATTAAGACTTTCTTTGATCTCCCCACCCCAACCTCCATCCCTCACTTATCGATATTCCAGACACGCACAAATGGTGGGTTTGTTTAGGCTCAGTTTAGTATATTAAAAGTGCAGTCTTCTTGCAGTCTTTGTTGACTTTACTGAGGCTTGCTCTGGTGAAGCACTTATGACAGTTGAGCTGTGAGAAAGCTAATACAGTTGTCAGCGTGCCAGGGGTTTGGGTTTGAGAGGCTTAAAGAAGGCAAGCTTGGTTTGATTCTGCAGGTGAATGTCCCTGTTTTTCAGCAATATATAAAGGAGCACAAAATGGCTTGCTTGTTGACATGGATGTGGCCCATGAGATGAAGCCCTTAGGGGGAGGGCATAGGGAGATGACCCTAAGGATACAAAACTCAGATTTTCATGAAGAATAAAATCATCTTAAACATATTCTCCTGATTGCTATCATTGCTAGGATTTGGGATTTCTCAAGGAATGGTGCTTAATTCTGATTTTTTAAAAATTATTTCTTTATTTTTAATTTTACATAATGAATGAATGAATGAATGAATGAATTCTTTATTTATGGTTGTTAATCAAATCCTAAATGATATTAAAATATTAAGTTTCATACAAAAGATTTTATAGTGATACGTTTAGGAAAAGGATACATACCCCCCCTTTCATGGTTCATATACTGCAGTCCCGCTATATTAAAAAAGGCCCTCTGGGGTAAGGGGGAATGGCCTGTTTCAGGCCTCCCATAGTTACCCCAGGACTGGCAGTGCTTCAAACGGGCCTGCAGGGGCTCTTTTCAGGCCTGCCAGAGGCCCCCAAAGGAAAAGAGCCCCTGCAGGCCCGTTCGGGGCAGCACCAGGCTGGGGGTAAGTGCAAGAGGCCCCAGCTAGGCCTCCCAGGCCCGGCCAGGCCTGCATCCACACATTGTGGATTTTCAATTATCGCGGGTCTGGTCGGGTCGGGTCGGGTCGGGTCGGGTCCCTAACCCCCGCGATAGGCGGGGGGTCATTGTATAATGAGTTCAACGTTTTTTCTTAGAAGAAGCTTGGAAGATGGTAAAGGCGAGTTGGGGAAATGTGAGCATTTTTCAAATATCAAAGGGGGAACACGATGCTGAAAAGTTTAGAAACAGCTAGTTGTTCTCAGCCTTGGGTTTCTAGATGTTCTTGGGCTTAAAGTCACAGGAACCCTCACCATTAGCTGTGTTGGCTAGGGTTTCTGGGAATCGCACTCCAAGTACATCTTGGGATCCAAGTTTGGGAGCCACTGATCTAGGTCAAGATTAGCCAACATCTGTACTCCTGCTGTAGTCCCTTGAGTCTCTAGAAAGCCATTGGGTAGGGGAGACCTGTGTTCTGTTACACAGAATGATCTCTCTGTAGCACTATGTTGGTGCTGCTTCACTGTTGCATGGTTTTGTGTTGTGGAACACGTTTATATAGTAAATAAATGGAGCATGTACACAGACATAGATATAATACCAATTATTTTGTTAAGTGTAAAGTATAAAAGGTGTCTTTTACCTGGGAAGTAAAACCAAGGGAAGTTCTTTTTCTTAAAAATCAACAAGTTCACCAGAGACCTGATTAAAAGGGATTTGCAAGCTAGGAAGCAAAAAGTTGGTCTCATGAAACTGTGTTTTTGTATCCAGCTGCATTTGTCTGCCGATAGAACAGATACTGCTAGCACGATGGGGTTCCCCACCTTCATCACTTGTCTGTTCTGTAAAGTTCAGGGACCTTTGGAGCAGGTTGGGAGTGGGGGTTTTAGCAGGTAAAAGAGGAAATACACGTCTGGCCAGATGAGAAACAGCCTGCTGTTATGATGTCGGAGGTTCAGATACTTGCATCATGTAATAGGAACAAGTTGTTATAGGCTCCCAGGTCCAAGTAAATGTTCTGTTTGGAAACCTTTAAGAATACTTCATTTCTCTGCATGTAAGATGAAACCTCTTTAGCATCTCTCTCTAAGAGAGAAGTGTGTGTGTGTGTGTGTGTCTGTCTGTCTGTCTGTCTGTCTGTCTGTCTGTCTGTCTGTGTGTGTGCGTGTGCATGTGCACATACACACACAATGGTACCTCGGTTTAAGTAATTAATTTGTTCTCTGGGCCATTTTGTATTGTGAAAAATTCATAAACCGAAATGCAATTTGCAGTAGGAGCGCATTGAAAACCAATTAATCTGTTCTGGAGATCAGAAAAAGGGGAAACCAGGGCATTCTATTTAAAATTTTCTTAAACCAAGGCATCCCTATTGTTTTCATCTTGCAAATATCACACGTCAACTTTTAATGCCTCAAGAAAAAAATGTAAATTGGGGCATTCCATTGAAAAGTTTTATTAAACTGAGGCATCCCCATTTCCAATAATTTGTTTTCTAAATCCATTTTTTTGTTAACCAAGGTGATCTTAAACCGAAGTACCCCCGTGTGTGTGTGTGTGTGTGTGTGTGTGTGTGTGTGTGTGTGTGTGTGTGTGTGTGTGTGTGTGTGTGTGTGTGTGTGTGTGTGTGTGTGTGTGTGTGTGTGTGTGTATTCATGCTTGGCTATGGAGATAGGTACTAAAAATGCACGTGGATGTTAAAGATATGTGCTATTTTGTGTGTCTGTAGATTACATTTTGGTTTATAAAAGGCCAACATGTATATGGCCATTGGCCAAAGCTAAGAAACATGGTTTAAAAGCTGATGTTTGTAGGTTCCCTACATTGTAATTCTAGAATTGTGTGTGTTCTATAGAAAAAAGGTGACTTTGAAGGAACTGAGAATGTTTCATCCTGCTACATGAAGGTTGCAATTTCTGAGATTTAGTTGTTTAAGACTTAAGAAATGGGAATACTGTAGTCATTATTTCTGTGAAGTAATTTCATTCCTCATCTTAAAAGTGCTTGATATCTAAACATGGAAACTAAATGTTTAATGCTTAAGGGATTTATGACAGACCCTTCAGAAACCCAGTAATCTCACATTAGCAGAGGACTTCTCCTAGTCATTATAGATATGATATATCTTGCAAGGCGGCAGTATAAATACCACAGTGTTAGTGCTAGGAGACACTTGATCTCGATCATTGAAGTCTTTACTGGTCTGCTGTCAACAGCAATTCAAATCAAGGCAAAGGAGAGTGACAGCTGGAAACTCGACTGAAGACACGTAGAAAAATGTGTTTGGTAACTATCTAAGGTACGGTTCTTCAGTGTCCTGATCACCTAATGCAAGGCTGTGTTTAGTCAGATTTTGAAAAATGGTGTATAGATATTGTGTTGGACTTTCTGTTATTTCAACTGAGATGTGAATGGCTACACTTCAGGCGAAATACACTTGTTAGTCCCAGCTCTTGTGGACCCATAGAATTTAATGGCTGTTGACATACCAGTTCCTGTTCTGCTTTAGTTGGGACTAGCAGCTGGATTCAGCAGTTTTGCATCAGAGAGAGAGAGAGAGAGAGAGAGAGAGAGAGAGAGAGAGAGAATGCAGTGATAGTGAACCTATGGCACGGGTGCCAAGGTGGCACTCAGAGCCCTTTCTGTGGGCACTCAACATCACTCCGTCATAGTTACCTGTATACAGGTTCAATTACTGTATTGGCACTTTGCAAAAAAAAAATAAAATAATGGGTTTTGAATTGCATTTTGGGCACTTGGTCTCGAAAAGGTTCCCCATCACTGTTCTAATGTATCCCCTGATGGGCTCATTCCCCATGATTGTTGCAAAAATAAGGGGATGAGCAGAGACGGAAGTGAAGATTTTTGTTTTCTTCCCTTGACATATTTATGAAAGTCATTTTTAATTTGCCTCACATACCTAATGGCAAGCATTTTCTAAACACAAAGAAGGGCTACTTCTGTATATACGGTATTAGTAAACAAAGCACTGAACAGTTTCTTGAGCAGTAATATAAGAACTACCAAGGTTGATTGAATTCAGCCTTTGAGTTATTGAAGGTGGTGGGTATAGAATGCGTTTCTAAAAACAACAGCAGTAACTGTGTTTTACGTAGTGGCTTGCTCCACATTTGTGTTTTGCGTTCTCTCTGGAGAGACCAGCAGATCAGGCTTCACAGTGAGACGCCTGCGTAGGAGAAGCTTCCCCACCTGTTAGGCTGTCTGTGCAACTCCAGCAGGGAGTCTTGCTATTCTGAATTCAAGCGCCTTCAGCTTTGGAAAAGGAGGAATGAAATGAGATCCGATCCAGAGGAACTCTAGAGACGTTACTAATCCGAGTTCTAATTTTACATCTTGGGAGGAGGCTTGTTTATACGCTGATCTCAACAACCTGGAGATTGGCGAGGGGCAGGATTGGGGGGGAGAGGAGAATACGATGAGAGTGATACATTTTGAATTGGAAAAGTAATTTTAGGGCCTTAATGTGCACATTCAGGACCTTAATGGGTGGCTGCTTCATTGGTTAAGAATAGATTAAACCCATGGGAGTGTTCCTGGGTTGTTTGTCTTTTTCTTGTAACTGAAACATGTGAGACATTATTAGCACTTACATCTACCTTAAGCAAAAGGCATCAGATCTGTCAAGATGTGCTTACATTATTTATATCATGATCTGTGAAGCAGATGGTTTGAGCATTTTCCTCACTGAATTTAGAAGAAGAAATAGACTCAAAGATTCAGGGGAATCTTTCTGAAGTCATGTCAAACCATGTGTTATTGTGTCTTGGACTTGCATGTTAACTTTTCCCTATCCTTTTAGGGCAGCCATGTCCAAAGTCCAGCCTGTGGGCCAGATCTGGCCTGATAGGCCATTTTGATTGGTCTGTGGATGGCTGGCCCATCTCCCTCATGGGAGGGGGGAACAGCTAGGAGGAGGAACACAGGGGGAGCTCAGGATTGGGGGGGGTCTGGAGCCCAAACCTATGTGACATGGGAAAGGGGGAGGAATGAGAAGAGTGTGTTCACCCTCCCCACCGTACCCCCACTGGGTTAACCCTTTCAGTGGGAGCACCCAGATACCTAGGGAGAAGTCAAGGTCGGAGTGGAGGGATGTGGTGGGGGCTAACCCTTTCCTGCCCGCTTTGGAAGTCTTTTCCTCCCCCCCCCCCGATGGAACGCACGGAGGCAAGGACAGTAGGATTCCCCCCAGCCGCTCTCCCCGGTGTTGGTGGCTGGGTATAAGGCGCGGTGCATGGAGTGGAGAGGTTGCGTGCAGGGCCTTAGTTCCGCCTCTGGATCTCCCTTTGTGGCAGCGTGCAAGCCCTCTTGGCTGCAGCCAGTTGGTCCGCACTGGCCCGTTCGTGTGGCGCTGGGAGGGTTTGAGGCGGTAAAAGTCCCCCTGATGGTCACCTCAGCGGTGAGGCAGTCCCAGTCTGCCCACTTGACCGGCAGCCGGCCCTGGCCTGCAGGCTGGATTAGGCCACGCCGGAAGGTGAGGAAGTGAGGGAATGCTACCAGCTCTGGCCAGGCCAGATCAAACAATGGCTGCCCCCCCCACCGGATCATCAACCACCCAGGCCTGGGTCAGGCAAGGACCCTTGGGCAGAGGATGGGACATACGTGTTTCTGAGGACCAGCCAGGTGCAATGGCGGGGGAGCAGAGGCCCACTGTTACATGGGCTAGGGCTGGAGGGAGAATGCAGCATGCGGATGGGAGCTGATGAGAATTTTTTTAAAAAATACATATTAATGAACAACATCATTGCAGGATCCCAGAATAGGTAGGCAAAGAAATGTACTAATTTTTAGAGTTCAAAGATGTACATAAAAATGTGCTTCATTGTGTTCCCTTTTTAATCTAGATAACCTAACTGACATTGTTTGCTTTCTGCTAGAAAGCTTAGGTTTTTGATAAAAGCAACACAAAGCAGGATGCTTATATACAGTAGTGCCTCGTAAGACAAATTTAATTCATTCTAGGAGTCAAATCGTCCTACGAAAAATTTGAGGCACAGCTTTGCATAGGAATGCATTGAAATAAATGAAAATATAAGAAATGAAAACCCATTAATCGATTCCGGAGGGAACGGATTAATAGGTTTCCAATGCATACCTAGGGGAAGGCTATCCCAACCCCCCTCAATCAAGGGCTGCCAAAGGGTGCTCTCCGCAGCCCTGCCAGACAGCTGACTTTGACAGGTCGGCCCTGTCAAAATCCACTCTCCGGTGTGTTTGTGCAGAGAGCAGCCTTTGGCTGCCAGTGATTGAGGGGGCAGCCTTCTCCTCTTTGCCCAGGTCTCTGCACCAAAACTTGGGTGAAGAGGAAGATGAGTCAGTTTTATCCTGCCTTTCCCTCCCTGTAGCATCCAATCCGTGGATGCTACAGGGAAGGGAAGACAGGATAGAGATCTCTACCACCTCCTCTTCCCTGGGACCAAGATAAGGGGCTGTGGCAGGCGGGGAGGCAATTTTCAAAGGTCTGGAGTTGAGCTGCCATGGGATCGAGCCCTTTGAAGATTGTGCACCTGCCACAGTAAGCAGATCACCACTGCAGTTTCCTTTCCGAGCCCACCCGGGGAGGACAAAGATCAATGGATTCCTGCTTTCCCTACCAAAATATTGGGAAAGCAGGATCCCATTGACCTCTGTCCACCCCACGCAGCTTTGAATGAAAGAACACTACCCATTACGTCTTAAGACGAATGTAAACAGGAAGGAAAAAATCGTCTCATGATTTTTTCCCTATCCCCGGAAATTATACTCGTCTTGCAAGTTTTTCATCTTAAGGAGCATTAGTCTTATGAGGTATTACTGTACTGCCCCATTGCACTTAAAGCACTCTCTGGGTGGTTTGCAATTTATTTATGCAGTCTACACATCTCCCCACTCCCCCTGGTGAGCTGGGTACTCATTTTACCAACCTTGGGAGGATAGAAGGCTGAGTCAGCCACGAACCTGAGAGTGAACCCTGGGTCATGAGCTAAGTTTTAACCGCAGTACTGTATTACAGTATAACCACTGTGTTACAAGTCATTGCACAAAATGATTGACATGGGCCATACTCATACATGGATGAGATAATATGCCCTGAAATCATTTCCATTTATTCTTAAATTTTAATTGGGAAAACAGATAAATTATTATTTAAAATCATTCTCATCTTTACCAAAATTGGTTGCTGTGTGGTTTATACAATTATAAGGTAAGTAACTAGGACAAAATTGAAAAATTATTCCAAAAAATGATCTCATTCTTATAAGAAGTTACAGTATAAGTTTTGTCAATTTCTTTAAAAGAAGTTATGATTGAACTTACTCCACAAATGTTCCTACTTATATGAAATACAAACTTGCAATTTCTAATCAAGGGTATTTGTAGGGGCCTTCTCTCTTTTGTGCTCTCATTATTACCATCATCATGATGTTGTTATATTTCTGTGATGTCATTTTATACTTAGAGTAGAAATTCTTAAGGCTTCTAAAACTACAGCAGAGAGGTTTTACTCAGAGGTGAAGGTAACCACAATGCAAAATGTGTGTTTCTCTCTGGGTTATGTTTGTACACACATTCATACAGTTGTTTTTCTTTCTCTGTCTTTCAAAACATATAAGAAGGCTTTGAAGGCTATCATAGCAGCTAGTCACATTTATTTGGATAATAATACGCTGGGATTTGCAAGTTCTCGTAATAATAAATATACAGTAAAATTAATATATTGATAAAAATATAGTTAAACTCCAAAGAGTGTAATAAGGGATAACCAGCTTAAAATTCCTGTTAGAACAGAAATATTCTATATTCATACAAAAAAAGATTACAAAATCAGCACCAGGTGTTTTTTACTTGGAAAGAGTGTTCCATAAAGGAGGTGACACAACAAAGGAGACTCTTTTCTTGTCATACACTGAGCAAGAGTCATCTCGAAACAAACCTCTCTTGCACTTCTTAAGTCACAGTCATTCTTGTATAGGTAGACATATTCCATCAGGTAATTGCATCCTTAGCTTTGAAGGCTCTATAGGTATCTCTCACCACCTTGAACAGAGATTGGAAGGAAGTACACCACCAAGGTATGCACTGAAGAGATTAAAAATGGAATTTAAATAGGTTCATTTGCTGTAATGATGGTCACAAGAATATGTAGTATAGCCTCTGTATTAGAGTACAAAACACCTTTAGCATGGTGGGCATTACAAGTTAAAAATAAGAATTTATAGTTGATCCTGTGCACCAAAACAGTTGTTTCCCACTAATTGAGAGGGTACCGCTTCTAATGACTTACTAAGGGTACTGTCCAGTTTGAACCTAATGCACCGATCAGAATGATCTTGAAATCCTGGAAGGTAAGTGTTAACAGGAGATTATTATTCTCTGTGTATCCAGAGCCCTATTCAGTTCAGAAAAGACATTTGTGTGTCACAGACAGAAGGAAGTAGGCTAGGCCTGCCGCAATTTGTTTCTCGTTTTGTTCCTCTCTTATACATGGAGAGCAACCAGTCTGAAGATGACAGGTTGTGCTTTTTGTGACATTTCGTCCTGTAAATGATGACCCTGAAATATTGTTTTCCCCACTCAGAAGGCTAGTGAAGACAAATTGCATCTTAAGATTTATCACTTTCTACGTGTTGGAGAGCAACAGTGCTGGAAACTGAAGGGGACAAGCCTCAAGCACTCTTCTCTACCCATGTTAAGTAAATTTCCAAAAATGATTTCCAAATTACTGATTAGGACTTAGTTGCCAGACCTCACTGGGAGATGTTTTATATGACTCCCTTACAAGCCAACTTGAATGCAGAGCTACAGGGTAAATCATGGAAGCCTGTGGCTTGTCATGGTTGACACGTGTCCCAGTACATAATCCCAGAATAGATTAGGCAGTCATTGACAATCATTTCAATATTCATCTGGCTATCTAAGTACTGTATCAGCATTTTCTTGGTTGCAATAACCAAGGCATAACCAATAATTCCAGGCAACTCCAAAATTTGTCGTATTTTCAAATTTTATCAACATTGCTTCTGTGTTCCATATTTCAAAAATAGCAACTCCAAATATATATTGGAGACGGTCATACAGGTGTGAGGGGAAACTGTAGGCACAAATACTTAAAATACAGATTCCTTACAGTTGTATAAAAGCAATGCAGGCATATGACTTTAGCATATCTGAAAAGTTGTACCAATCAGGGACCTGGGGCTTATGCAGTTCCCCTCTTCTCATTATAGAAAGGGTTTATTAATCCTGTGGGGCTGTCACGAGCATAGGAGGGTCACATCAGCTCTCATTTCTTCCCTGGGACACATCAGTATTTGGACAGCCTTGCATGTTCTGCCTTGGTGAGCATCGCGTAAGCGCCAAACGTGGAGGCCAGTTCACCTTCTCCAACTGTCTACGTCATTCTCGACTATTCTGTTGTTGTGCTGCTGTTTGCCTGGAGTACAAAAAGAAAGACAAACATTTACGTGCCATTGTGCAGAAAAGAAGGCCAAATGTTGACTTTGTAATGACAGCTGCTATACAATAGTTGGGCTTCATCCCACTTCTTTCCCCACTGGATGCCTCCTCTTCAAGGAGAGATGGGACACAATGACCACAAAATTATTGGCGCACTGCCATCGTAATTATCTGTAGACAATATCTGTCTGACAGTATAAAAATTCTAATAATTCAGTTAGTCAGAACAATAGACAAGGGAGAAATGTAAGCACTCGGAAGGCTATGCAGCTGACACACTTGCACTGATGGAAGCTGAATAGTCACACATTAAGCCAATCCTGGTATGTGGGGTTCCCCCCCCCCCATCTGCCCAAGTCTGGATATGAGTGATATGAGCTGAAGCTCTCATTGGGCTTTTCTGTTTTCTTCCTGATCTTCCTAGACAAACAATTGTTTTCTGTTTCTTGAATTGTTAATTGTTGCAACTTTCCCATCTGCCATCCTTGCACAGACATAGGTGACAAAGAACAGAAATGGCCAGTTTTAAAAAAATGGCCTGTTTTGATGCTTTGCTTCACAATCCTAAGATTTAGTCTTACACTGAAATATAGGCCGTTTTGGACCTAGCACCTCTTTGGTTCCCTTCACCATTTTAAAATATCTTTTTTTCTTATAGTGGAAAGAGCATATACACCAACAGTTGAAATCCTGTTGTGTTGATGCACAGAAGGAATACTACACATGTTTCACACACAATGCAGTGAAGTTGAGTTCAGCCCAAAACTGCCCCAGCTTTTCATCTGGTGGTTGGCCACTGCTGATGACCTCACAGTTGGTGCACATGCTCCACAACAGAGTTTTGCCCAGCTTGTCAAGTGGTAAACATCATACAGAACAAAGTATTTCCTCAGAATCTGTGGTGGTGGTGGTGGGGAAGCTGAACAAGAGGTATAATCAGAAAACTGGAATGTTGCTCTCATGTGTACTTGATTGTGACATTCAGGAAATTTGCTTTTTTGTTTCATATTAACAATTTGTGAAACTCTGCTTTTTAGTAACATATAAGTATATACACATCTTGGCTGTGCAATAATACACATAGGCATGTGTAGGTAACCCTGGTTCATTTCTATTCCTGGGTAAGAGTGAACTGATTTATAACCTAAACTACACAAATTCTGTTATCTGCCGTAAGCATGTGTTCCATTTGCTTTTGTTCTTTTTCATTGATCCTGCTATACTAAAGGAGGCAGCCTTTCATGAATTATAATTTTTTATTATTTGTGTGCTTGATCCTGAGCAGTGTTTTATTCTCCATCTCTTGTAGCTGTCTTCTATCCTAAAGATGAAAACAAATGTTTTTTTGAAATCTATACAGACCTATTTTAAATCAAGGCAGCTTAAAAGCACCATTTTAACACCTCTGAGCAGACATGCTGGTGAAACGTTGAGTGGCAATTAAATCCTATATACTATCCTAGGCAATGTAAATTTTGATCAAGCAATCTGTATGTCTTCACTGTGGTGTTATATCTAGTTAAAAGCAAAGACAGCAGTTGTGAAGAGAATGATTTCTATTCAGCACTTCCTGTAAACACCCAAAGTGAAGGTGTTTACATTGAATCCTATCTTACTTCTCTATGCTATCTTACTTAACCTATCTGAGAGTAAGTCCTGCTGAATTTACTGGGACCTTTTTCTGAGAAAATATTTGTAAGACCATGTAGTAGTGAAACTAAGGCCAGGTAAGTAGGGAAACTTCCATATTTTTAGAATTAGTCCCAGCATAGTATTCATTATTGGTATTGTTGCCCAGTTATTTGTGTGACAGCTTACAGAAGGATGTCATCCGGGACAACAATGCTATTAGAGATTTTCACTTGCTTGGTATTACATTGAATTTAGGATTAAGTGTCCAAAACTTCAACAAGGAAGCATTTGTATAGTGCAGTGATTTTTCAATGAAATGGAAGATAAATGTCCATAGTTTTTGCCGAGTAGTCAGACGTTATCCATATTATGGCTGCTGGATAGTTCAGTGGCTTGGGTATTTGGCTGTGAAATCAGAGGTTGGGGGGTGTTGATTCCCCACTGTAATTCATGCAGCAGAGCCAGCCTGTGGGGCAAGCTGCACAGTCCCAGGGCGCCTGCAGAAGTAGTAAATAGTAAACCACTTGTATCCTTGACTTGATAGCCCATGATTATTAATAAACATGTTGTAGCATCTTTTCTCATGGAAGCTTTCCCTCTTCATTTCCAATCGGGTGAAGCAGAATTTTCTAATTATTTGGGGTGGGGAGGCTCTTGTCATCACACCTACAAAGAGAATTTAAACATTTACTCAGAGAACAGAAAAAAAGTAAGCAACCCCAGTAGGGGTGCCACAGGGTTCTATTATGTCCCCTGTCTACAAGGGCCACCCTCCAGGCAGGTGCATGGGGCAGCAGTCAGAAATAAGGCCTTCTCAATAGTGGCAATAGTGGCACCGATACTATGGAACTCTCTCCTCTTTGAGCTAAGAACTGCCTCCTCCCTGGAAACATTTAAGCGAGGCCTTAAGACATTTTTATTTAGGTAAGCCTTTTGAGCCTCCAGCTTTTTACAATTTTTTTCATCTATAACATATTAATATTCAGTTTTATCAGCTGGGGGCCCTTTAAATTCTGCTGCTGCTGTTTTAGTATTGTTTTTATAGTGTTTTTTATTATTGTTTTTAAATGTTGCTATTATTTCCTTTTTTAAATTGAATTGTACTGTTGTAAGCTGCCTTGGGTCCCTTTGGGAAGAAAGACGGCATAGAAATAAAGTTTGTTGTTGTTTGTTGTTGTTGTTGTTGTTGTCGTCGTCATCATCATCATCATCATCATCATCATCATCATCATCATCATCATCATCATCAAGACTTGGTATATCTCAGTGGGTTGGCATATCTGCCTATAGAGCCAGGGATCAGGAGGTCAAATCCCCACTGTGCCTTCCAGGAAAAGGGCCAAACAAGATCATCCCTAGTGTCTAAGGGTGATGGGATTAAGTGCTACGCCACCTGTGTGGTCTTGGGGCAAGCCATGCAGCCCCCAGCATATAGAGAGGGACTGCCAAATCCCTTCTGAGCACTTTATCCTTTGAAAATCCCATGCGGGTTTTCATAGATCAGAATAGGCTTGACCGGCATGATTATTACTATTGGAACAGTTATACTCCTGTTGGGAAGGAACAGACTTTCATTCATTTCCAGACAGTTTGAATCGAAGAATTCTAGCCTACGTGGATTATTATTTTTAAGTATGGAAAAACAGTTCAGAACAGGAGCGTGGTCCTAATAAATCTGGGCATGAGCTAATTTTATTCCTTGGATTCAAATAATTTGTTCTGTCTCCATCAGTATTTGCTGATGTTGAGTGTCAGATGTTTTCTGCCTCATACGGGGATTAGGCATTTTCTCCTGTCATTCCCCATTCTTATTTGCCCTTCTTCCAGAGCTCTTCCTTGCAGTTTTTAGACCTCACAAGGAGTTTAAAGGCGTTTGCCTGAGAAACTTTATGCAAATGATGTAGAGGCAATAGAGAGATGATGGTTGTAAGCAAGAGGGAGGTGCCCCATACCATGCCGCTCTTTGTTTGAATTGGCCTGTAAAGTCCATCCCCTTCAGACCATGCTGCTCTGTGCCTTCTAAGAAGAAGCCTGGCGTGGATCTTGCCAAGTGAACTTTTAAGAACTCTCGCCTGGCAAATCACATCCCTTGCCATGTTTGGACTCGTATACCTGCTTTGAAAAAGAGGGCTTACTCTCGAAAGCTCAGCAACTTTTTTATTTTTCTACTAGCAGCCTATGAAGGTATCATCCATAGTCTAGTTTTGATTTTGTTTGTTTTAATGGCTGTATGGCTCCAAACCTCTATTATTTATCTAGGATCCAAGGGAAACAGTTGATAAACTTCTTCTTCAGTGCATCTGTGAATGCACACATAGGGTTAACCGAGCTCCAGCGATGGTCACCGGCAGTTACAAGCTTAAATAGGCTAGGACCTCCCCCTTTCCAGCACGCATGCTCCTCTCTTCGCGCCTTCTCACGCAGTTCCTTTTTACTGCTGCTGCAAACGGTCACCTCCTTCACAGGCTCCTGCGAATAGAAAGGAAAGTGAACTTTGTTATTTTTTTTCCCTTTTCATTCTACTTCTTTCCACTCTGGACCTCCTCCTATATATGTTGTTGTTTGTTTATGGCATCTGGAGCATTGTTTAAATGTTGCTCCGCTTGCCCAAATAAACTCCCCGTCTCAGACGGCCACAACCGCTGCTTGTTTTGTCTGGGCGAGCAACATCAGCCCTCCTCTTGCGCAGTGTGTAAAAAATTAACCAAACCTGCCTTGAAAAACCATTTGGACCGCCTCACTGCCTATTTGTGGAAAAAGTCCCTCCTACTTATGGATTCTCAGGCTCATTCCTCTGGCCATTCCACCGCCCCGAAGCCTCCCAAGACTAAGGCTTCACAGAAATCTAAGCCTGCAGACAAAAAGAAATCTAATCAGGGATCTATCCCCAGTACAGGCTCGAGGTCCCTTTCTGCCTCCAGTCCCTCTGTCACCACCATTGGACAGTCGCAGCTAATTCCAACTACGCCACATGATCCTCAGCTAGACGCTCCCGAGGCAGCAACATCTTTGCTCCTCCCCAGAACTCAGCCACTCTGCAAGTTGGGGTACGGATTCGCCCGATCGAGCCCACCTACTGCAGGCAGCCAGGAGTCTGCCTGGTTCTCCACAACTAGCAGCCCTGGCAACCCAGCATTCAGCTGCCGACTCCCAAGCCGCCCGATCGCGCTCCCCGCCACCCAAGCGCGTCCGGCTTCAAGGCGGCTCCAGCCACTGGGGACGGGACACTTCTTGATCTCCCTCCCTCAGCCACCGCTCCCGCCATGGGGACGCCGCCCGTGATCGTTCCCCCCAGCAGAGGGAACGACATGGCCCGCTCACAGAGGTGGAAGACTCACCAACCCGTGCTCCACGCGTTCGAGAGCACCGGAGGGTGCGCACTGACATGGATTCCTCGCCCTCCCCCACCAGACATCGTAACCGCGATCACAGGGGAGCACGCACAGATGCCGAATCCTCCCCTCCGACCCGCCTCCAGCGCGATCGTAGAGGGGTGCGCACTGACGTGGAAGCCACCCCTCCAACCCGCCACCACGATCGACGGGAGCAGTGCACTGGCACTGAACCCTCCATGCCGGCACACCATTAATGCGAGTGGGAGAGACGCACAACGCGTCGGAAGTCTCACCGCCACCGCCTCTCCGCCACTGAGCCACCGCTCACGGCCGTTCCCGCTCTCCCTCACATTCTCCACCGCGTGGTCGGGAGCGCCGCCTTCCACCAGCTCCCAACACTGCGGACAATCCCGGCATGGCCACGACTCCACCCTCGCCCCACTGACACGAGAACGCCGCCGGGGCTCTTCTGATTGCAGTGCATTAGCGCTGCGCACCGCGGCTCACTCTCAAGGATTACCTCCTGCCTCTCCGATGCAGAAGCGCAAAAGAGCCTCTCGCCACCAACACACCCCATCATCCAGCTCTAGCTGCTCCCGTTCTTCTGCGCACCGGGCTAGGAGACGCCAGCGCCGCGCTCGAGCCGCCCACCTGTCTCCTAGGGAATCCTCCCGCTCTTCAACTCCTCCACCCCGACGGAGAAGGCGCCCCGCACCCAGACAGTGCTGCCTCCACTTCCCTTTCACCACAGCCACGCCGGGCCCTTACTAGAGACCGCCCCACAAGACATCACAGGTTCCTGCAGCTGGTCTTCTGTTCATCTCAATCTGACTCTGCCCGACCTGCTCCTAAGCATCGTTCTCGATGCCATGCTTCTCCTTCCACTTTGGCTAAAAGACAAGGCGATCATCGGATGCCCTGCCTACCCTGTCTCCGGCGCCACCTAAGACCTCTCACCGTCATAGACGCCAGGATGACCATCGACAGGCAGATTATTACTCCCCAGCATCCATGGACCGTCCCATTGAGTCCAACCCATCTGAATCAAATTTGGACTATGGGTCTGACACCACACCCACCAGGAACCAGCTCCGTTCTCAGAACTCTGATACTTCTGGTGCACAGTCCCCTGCCCCTCATGAGAACTTTAAACAATACTTCCAACTAATACAGTGTATTGCTAAGAGTATGGACTTCCAGGTCGCTCTCTCAGACGCCGATGGCTCCTGCAAATACTTCGCCCACCTTGACAAGGGCCGGTCACCCCCAGTACGCCTGGGATTCATCCCTTCGCTCCTGAAAAGATCCAAGGCAGCCTGGGCCAAGCCATCTTCTATCCCCCTGATGCCTCGCAGGGTGGACAATCTCTACAGGGCACATGGCGAGGACACTTTATTTTTGTCGAGGCACCCACTACCAAACTCTGTCATAGTAAATGCCTCTCAGAACAGGTCAAAATCCACCTCAATGTCGGTACCTAGCAATAGAGAGAGCAAGAAACTCGAGATGATCGGCAGACGACACTATTCCTTAGCCTCCTTCTCCTTACGCAACTCTAACTACATGTGTGCCATGCAGATTTACTCTCGTAAGGTCCTTCTAAAACTCCTGCCACTCCTGGACTTCCTACCGGACAATCTCCAGGACAAGGCCTTGTCCTACCACACTGAAGCCCTTTCCTTGATTGACTATGCCACTGAGGCAGCCTGCCACGCCGTTAATGCTGCCTCTAAGCAGCTTGCAACAGCAGTCTTTCTTTGCAGACACGCATGGCTGCGCACCGCCACCATTACGGACTACGCCCGCAACCGTATAGAGGAGTCTTCCTTTGATGGAGAAGGTCTCTTTGCCTCCTCCACCGATGAGTCCTTAGACAACATTCTTAAAATGAGGAAAACGGCTAAGTCCTACACTTATCACGGTGCATCTACACATCGTTCCTTTCAGACCCCAACACTCCTGACGACGTCCAAACCAACCCTACCAACAGAGACCAACCACCTCTCATTACTCACAGTCTACACCATCCTCCTCCTACCAACGCCTACCCAACCAGTCCCATCAGCGACAGCGCCAACCCCGCAAACGCTTTGACCATAAACAGAAGGCTTGACTACCACTCGGCCTCTCCTTCTCACAGACATCAGACTACGACCCTTTCTTCACCTTTGGCAAAGTATAACATCCGATGTATGGGTGCTGACAATAATCGAACAAGGTTATGCCATCGAGTTCCAACAGCTGCCACCTCTAGGCCATACCTGCGCTACCACACCATCTCCTCCTCTCCTCGAGGAAATTCGCCAGCTATTGCTCAAGGACGCTATAGAGTTTGTTCCTCCTGGCGACACTGCCGGTTTTTATTCCAGGTATGTCAGCATCCCGAAAAAGGATGGTGGACTCTGTCCCATCCTCGACCTTCAGAATCTCAACTCCTTTATCCTGACCCGTCGCTTCAGGATGACCACACTCGAGGCTATCCTTCCTCTACTGAGCGAGCAGGACTGGTTTGCGGTTATCGACTTGCATGACACGTATTTTCATATATCTATCGTGCCAAGTCATCGCAAGTACCTCCGTTTCATGATCGGCAGCACCACATACCAGTTCAAGGCTCTCCCCTTTGGTCTGTCCACTGCGCCACGTGTTTCACAAAATGCCTCGCGCTGGTGGCCGCACATCTTCATCTCCACGGGATAAATATATTTCCTTATCTCGATGACTGGTTGCTGGTGGCCCCTACAAAACAAAAAGCAATCAGAGACTTACACTACACTCTAGACTTACTTACCTCTCTCGGCCTCCAGATCAACTACGCCAAGTCAGCCCTGAATCCATGCCAAGTCATACAGTACATAGGGATCACCATCAACTCTATTCGAGCTCAAGCCTTTCTCTCTCCCGAATGACAACAAAAGATTCTACGTACCGTCCGGGCTTTGAGCAGCGTAGAGGTCATGGCTCACCTTGTCCAGCGCCTCTTAGGCCTCATGGCGTCAACTATGGCCATCCTTCCCCACGCTCGCCTGAAGATGAGGCCTCCAGAAGCGTGGTTCCTTGCCCACTTCAACCCTCAATTACATCCCCAATCCAAACGCCTGCAACTTACCTCAGACATTCAGCGCAGTCTTCGTTGGTGGTCAGATCTCTGAAACCTTCAACAGGGACGCCCGTTCCATCCGGAAGGTCCTTCCATCCAACTGACCACGGACGCCAGCAACACTGGCTGGGGTGCACACTGCGACGGCCTGACGACCCACGGCCTGTGGACACATGAACAGAGCTTACATCACATCAATTACTTAGAACTTTTGGCAATTTTCAACGCTCTCAGAGCGTTTGAGCCCGCTCTGACCTCCAAAAAGGTGCAAGTCATCACGGACAACACCACCACCCTCCATTACCTCAACAAGCAGGGCGGTACCCACTCTCGCCTGCTCCTTGCCATCACGCTAGAGCTCTGGGAATGGTGTTACCAACGGAACATTTTCCCGATAGCTGTCTACATCGCGACCCAAGACAACATCTTGGCCGACCGACTCAGCCGCCTCCACCACAATTCTCACGAGTGGACGCTTCACCACCCAACATTCCTCCACCTCTGCAGCCTCTGGGGTCGCCCACAAATGGACTTGTTTGCAACGGAATACAACACAAAGTGCCGACAATTTTGTTCCCGAGCGGGAATAGGTCTCAATTCCATGGGTGACGCCCTCTCGACCCCTTGGCACGACACTCTCCTCTACGCCTTTCCTCCCATACCACTTCTGCTCCGAACGATCACCAAGATTCGCTGCCTATCACCGCGAATCATTCTCATAGCCCCGTGGTGGCCCAGGCAACCATGGTTTCCAACTCTGACTTCCCTGGTGACGGACTTCAAACACCTACCACTTCTTCCCAACTTGATATCTCAACGCCACGGCTCCATCCTTCACCCGGACATCCGTTCTCTGCACCTCACGGCATGGTTGATCACCTCTCCATACAGCGCATCCTAGACAACGCACGCAAAGATTCAACTTTACAACTCTACCGCCACAAATGGAACATTTTTGTCTCCTTCACTGACCGCTCTGGCCTACCAGCCCTTCCAACCACCTTGGACACGCTCTTACAGTTCTTGCTGTCCCTATTCCGCAAGTGTCTTTCGATCTCCACCCTTCGAGTCTATGTGGCTGCAGTGGTTTATCACCAACCGCCCGATTCCGAAGCCTCAGCTTACTTTTGCCACCCTACTCTGAAGCGCTTCTTTAAAGGACTCCGTAACACCCAACCAGACTGTACGCTTCCCACGCCCCAATGGTCACTCACTCTAGTGCTCAAGGCCTTAACTAAAGGTTCAAACCCTTGGCTTCAGTGCCTCTTTACATGGCATCACTCAAGACAGCCTTTTTGATTGCCATCACCTCGGCTAGACGGGCCTTGGAACTGGCAGCTCTCTGGATTGACCCTCCTTTTCTCCAATTCTACCGGAATACAGTTACTCTATTCCCTGATGTATCTTTCTTACCGAAGGTAGTGTCGGACTTTCATCTCAAACAGCCCATTGTGTTGCCCACCTTCTTTCAATCTCCCTCATCTGAGTTGGAATGCACTCTTCACATCTTAGATGTCCGGCGTGCCCTGCTTTTTTACCTGTCCCGCACTGCTTCACTACGCCGCACCAAGCGTCTCTTTGTGAGGACCACGGACCCTCACAAAGGTGAGACAGTTTCTTCCCAGACCATCTCTAATTGGATCCGCTCCACAATTACACTGGCTTACTCCACCAAAGGACAATCTCTCCCAGCAGTCCCGGGGCCCACTCTACCAGGGCCATGGCATCCTCCGTGGCATTCCTCAGAGGTGTAGCTATTCCAGACATTTGTAAAGCAGCGACATGGTCCAACCTTTGCTACCTTTGGGCGCGCTGTCCTCTCTTTGTCTCTTCCGTGACTACCCACCGCCGGTAAGTTAGCTTGGTAATCATCCTATGTGTGCATTCACAGATGCACTGAAGAAGAAATATTGGTTACCTACCTGTAACTTTAGTTCTTCAAACGTGCATCTGTGAATTCACACTTCCCACCCATCCTTTCCCTCTATCCATCACGTCTCTCTGTTTTTTTTTCATTACAGCGGCGGATTCTGGGGAACTGCGTGAGAAGGTGCGAAGAGAGGAGCATGCATGCTGGAAAGGGGGAGGTCCTAGCCTAATTAAGTTTGTAACTGCCGGTGACCATCGCTGGAGCTCAGTTAACCCCCTGTGTGAATTCACAGATGCACGTTCGAAGAACTAAAGTTACAGGTAGGTAACCAATATTTTTTAATTTTAGTTAAATAACATGGTTTTTTGTTGTTGCCGTGTAGACTATTCAGAATCAGAATTGATGGTTTTCTATGGTAATAAAGGAAACAGAGAGCTATAGTATATCTTCATACTCCCCTGACAGAGGATTCTATGACTTAAGAAAATCTCACAAAATGCACTTTTGCAAGCTCCTGGTCTCTGTTGATGTTTCAGGAATCAATCATAATAAATACAAGTAGTTAAATGGTTGGAGGCTTTGGGTTCACATTACAACTACATGGTTAGGAGGAGTTTCTGCAATGAAAATGAATATACTTTGAAAATATAATATTTTTATTGTCAAATTTATCAGTTGCCCATGCCACATCAATAATAATAACAACTTGGCCAATGGTTTTACTTTTATTATTGTTATTTATTAATAGAGTGGGCATGTGGCTATATCTTTCACTGAAAGTATCATGTAAATCTATCCAAGCAGAAGGGTTTAACGTACTCCTTCATAAAGCAATATTACTCTCCAGAAATGTTGACACATTTTACTTACTGGTTTGGCTGTAGGACAGCATTACTATTCAAATAACATAATGTTTTTATGCAATTGATAAACATTCTGAGGTGCAGGTGGTGATAAATTTGACTGGAAGATTATAAGAAAGACGGCTGAAAACAGGTCAGGTCCAGGCATTTCTATCTAATAGCCTATTTTACAACGGACAGCTAAAAAATAAAATATTAACTGGTGCCATGCAGGTAGGAGAAGATACTGTATAGGGTTAATGCATTTTAAGTCTTCTTCAAGGTGAGGTAAGTCTGCTTGTGGTAATGATGATTTTTCAGCCTTTAGATTTCCAGTACATGCAGATAAGATGTGCCCTTCGCAATCTGTCAAAGAATTATGGCCCGCTTAAGGAAGATAGTAGGACTACTTTTTTTAAAAAAGGACTGTGTTTCAGTTTTTCCAAAGTGATGGCAGCCTTAATCTGTTGTGGCAGAAATCAGAGATCTTGTAGCAACTTAACTGACAAGCAAACATTTATTTATTATCAATTTTCAGAGACTGTAGCCCTATCTGTAGATGTTCCCAAAAGCTTCTGTCATAAAAACTTGTTTTTATTTTACTTTACTTTTGAAATATGGTATCATTTTTATGCACTGTGATGGAAATAAATGATAGTTGTTCATACTCATGGTGTTATAGTGAATTTGCATCGTTGCTTCATTTGTCACCGTGATTTCTCCTTGCATCCTTCTTCAGTGGTTTGTCAGTATTCTGTGTTCTTGCAGCACCTTTTTTTTTTACTTCTCTGTGTTGGTTCATGTATGTTCTTCTACTCTTTTTTCTTTTCTTTTTGGCACGCATGCCTTTGGACTTGATATTTACTTTTTCTGTTAAGACACCAAATGCAAAGGCTAACTGATGCTGTGTTTAATTGCTTAGTGAGCTGAAGTTTCTATTCTTCATTTGAGTCTGTAGATACAATTATACTGCAGATAGCACATTCCTACAAAATGAATTCTTTTTAGAAGCAAGGTTGTTGGGTTTTTTTGCAGGCTGTTATTCTAGAACTCCGCCAGTTTCTGAAATACTTAAAGCAACCACAACTATCTGGATTTCTAAGGCTTTGTAGCATTCCTGCTAGGCTAAATGCTGATGTTTTCAATACTGATTCCGCAGGTCAAAATGAAGAGCTATACCTAGTTGTCAGTCCGTATAAGTCAATAAGTAGACTTATTGAATTGTTTGGATTTACCCTTGATTCAGTGGACCTACAAAACTTAAAACCTTCTGAATGTCTCCATCAGTCCTAGTCATTAGTGTGGCAAGTAGAATTTGAAATTCTGTCGCATCTGGAAGGAGATGGGTTTGCTGTCCTGGCACAGATATTGAGTACAAACATACTGAAAT
Source organism: Phrynocephalus forsythii (assembly GCA_029282475.1). Taxonomy (NCBI): domain Eukaryota; kingdom Metazoa; phylum Chordata; class Lepidosauria; order Squamata; family Agamidae; genus Phrynocephalus; species Phrynocephalus forsythii. The sequence continues at coordinate 153,219,953 of JAPFRF010000002.1, forward strand.
AAGAATTATTGGTTCTGTTTTCATTTCCCAACAATTCTTTGATTTTAATTTATTTCTGTTATTCCCCCCTGCCCCGTGTTTCCACTAAAATAATGCTCGAAGGTGGCTGATATTGCTTGAAAGCAAATTGAACAGTTATAAACGGTTAAAATAATTAATAAGCACCAAAAGAGCTTTTGTGTAGTGTTTGAAACTTAGTTAGCATCGTATAGCTTTTGTTGTGAGTCGCCTTGAAAACCCCTATGGGGAGAAAAATGAATTGATAAATAAATACGAGGAATGTCTTTTGAGTTCCTCTTCTGAATTAGAGATTAGTGTTTAGTACAGCTGTTTGTGGGATTCGAGGCATTGTAGCCCATAACCAAGAACGATGCTTAGCCCTAGTATAAATGCTTGGCTTTCAAAATCCACCGGCACTGTTTCCTTGAATACTTGAGATATTTTGGGGTCTTGATTCTCATTGCTACAGGGATGAGGCCTGCTGGGACGGGTCCCTCCATGCAAAGTCACTGTGCCAGACTACTCAGGGGAATAGGAGATGCCTGCATCACTCGTGTACCCAGGTGTGCCTGCTCTGTCCACATGGTGAAAGAACACAATGTCACAAGGATCTTGAACCAGGCAGAGTAAAGATGGGAGATGGGAAATGCTTTTGGACTGTCCCATAATGCTGTAGCATGGGGAAGAGTCCATTATGCTGTTTGGCTATTGCTCCTGCTGCGTTACCTGTCACAGCCTGGCTCAGGGCTGCTTTGGGTTTAGAGAGGAAGGATGTTTTAACATTTGGAGATTGAGATAGTTTTACTTTTGTCAATATATGGCTACTTAGCAATGTTTCGCTGCTCATCCAAACAGCTGATGAAGCTGCTTGGATGAGCAGCAAAACGTTTCTATCTCTCAAGAAAAAGAAGTCCAGTAGCCATGTCTCAACTTCCAGATAAACTCACCTGGATGACTGAGAATCTTCACAGACATGGCTACATAGCCCTTATTAGTAAGTAAAGGGAATTTAGCGGTAACAGGCAGTGGGATCATGCTGTTACAGCTTAGGGGGATGGGGAGTTTGTATTCCTTTTTAGAAGGAGGAGGAGATTTTAAACAAGAAACTGATTTTCTACTATTCTTAAAAAATTCAGGGGGAGGGGGGAATGCTTTTATCGTCTTTTCTGCCCTGTTCCCTGCCTTGCGTTCTGGTTCTTTGCAGCTGGTAGAAGAAATAAAAATTAACGCTTAAATTACAAGTTAATACATATGCAGTATGCTCTTTGTGTCTGGGTAAGAAAGACACCGTAGTGCTGTGTGGTGAATTGTTCTGACAGTCAACTGTCAGAAGACTTATAGCCTAGATCTGGTGGTATAACTATTATGGCAGAAACGAATAATCTTACCGGAGAAGTTCCATTTCCAAGAACTATTTCTACATTCTGCCTCTACTCCACATAATAGGATTACATATTTCTTATCACAACCACAAACTGGATGCATGCCAACTATATGTAGGAATGTGACTTGAGGCAATTTCTTTCTGTCTCTCTCCTTGCCTCTTCTTGCTGTTTCCATCCTGTTCACATTCTTAGGGAAGAAAAATATATCAGCACACGTGCCTATGTATTTAGGGCTTATCACTTAAAACGTCAGTATGGATTGGTATACCGAAGAAAAACCACTCAGCCTGCTGGAAACTTGCATTTTAGATAAAGGCTGTGCACTAGGTAAAGCGGAAAGCCTTAGAATGGAGAGCTAGCAATATTTAAATTCTAAATTTTAGGAGGGGTTTGTCATTTCAGACTGATGTTGTGATTTGTTTTCTGAAAGCACTGTATACAGCTGTACTAAGCATCCTAGAAAGAAATGCATTGTCTGCAGAGTAATTTGCATTTTTCACACTTTTCATCTAATCATAACTTCCACGTTATGTTCAGTTTTGGTGTACCATGTCTCAGATGCTACATATGAACCACATATCAGTAAATCACACCCACCATTTTAACTCTTGGTTGTGCATATTTCAGGGTTGTTGTTTTCTTTTGCCACAAGGTGAACATTAGGGTTAAATGTAGCATTAGTTTGAGATGATCAGCTTCTGTATCCAGTTGCAAAAGCCTGATTTTAGAAATTGAACTTAACACTAACAGATCATTGTGCATAAATACACACTCTTCCTTAACTAAACTTGGAGGAACATTTTATCTACCAAAGTATATAGACATATATTTCTGAGGTGAAAGAGATGGTCATGTTTTAATTTCTCTGCTGATATTTCTTGGGGGGAGGGGATGAAAAACAAAAGGAAAACATGTTAAACATTTATTCACAGTTTAATATCCAGAGACAGGATTAACCTCTTCATACATGACAGAGTAACATTCCTAGTCAAGTACATTAAGAAACCAATTTTCTCTGTTTTCAGATGCGGTGGACCACTTCTAGAGAGAGTTTAAAGTCAGACACACAGAGAAAAAAAAACACACATAAGTACTTTAACCATCAGGAAGTAAGAGTGTATAATAGCTTTGATTTCAATTGCTAATGGATTTCCTCCCAGAGGAACCCTTTTTATACTACTGATTTACTGCAGATGGAATCACTTAATGTATATTCATATGTATATGGATGAAGATCATGAGTGTCTGTGGTTATAATTAATTGCATGCTTGGTTGGCTGAAGGATTGCAGGAGAGGGTGTTGCCTGATTGCTTGATCCTGTTCGATCTCTTAGTTGGTAGCATTCCTTATTGGAGACTTGGCTAACAATTTAATGGCCTCAGGGTTTGTTTGAGAGGAAAGGCTGCCATATCTAAATGGGGAGATATGCACAGGGACAGTGGTGATTGGGTCTTGCTATCGTTTCTCCAGGGCTCGAGGTGCTGTTGTTGAATGTTAGGACAGCCAGTGGGAATGCAGAGGACATTTATTACCTGTTTGCCAAAGACTTGGTTAACCTGATGGGTATGTCAAATACTCAGCTGATTTGTTTGCTCTTTAATATTTTATGCCCTTGAAGCACAAATTAAGTCCCAGTTGATACTTCTTTGCTTTCATCTACCCAGTCAACCCCACCCGGCTAATTGCTCATGATTACAATGAGTAAGAACAAGAGATACAGGAGTCTGTTTACAGTCCCCGCAAGCAACTTTCCCAAATTCTCAGACTGCAGCCCTTGGAAGGTGGGGAGTAGGAAGGAATCAGCAATGCAAGTGGAGAAAGGAAATGCTTCACTCCTGCACTAAGCAGGCACAGTATTGTAATCTTACTTGTGTTTCGTTGGAATGTAGGTGACACACAGTCTTGTCTCGCCTTTCCAGTTTCCACTTCTTAGGAAGCTTTAGAAATGGAATATATTTTAGGCTGTTTTGGGATAGCTTAGAGCAGAGACGCATAAGCCAGACAAGAACGAGAGATAAATTCAGTTCTTGAAAAAACTTCCGGTTGATGAAAGTGGGATATTGTGCTTCTGTCTCCACAATTCAGAAAACCAGGCAATGGCCTGATATTGCTGCATAATATGGTGCCCACATTGCCAGCAGGAAAAAAGGATGCCGAGCTTTACAAAACAAAGGCAACCCTGAATATTGACAACAGCAAAGATGCTCTGCAGGATACTGTCTTGTACTCACTACCATTCACAAAATGACACCTCACAAGGGAAAATCGGAGAAGAATTTTTTCACTCAATTACATCTCACCCAGACACAAAGCAGTTATCAGGGCTGTTTCTAAACAAGAGTGAATGACTTCTTTAAAAGGTGCACAGGGGAGAGGGGATTAAAATCTTGTACTTCTAAAAATAAGTTTTACCTTTTTTAAAAAAAAATCATAACTAACTTGAAAATGATTTGTACAAATTACCCAAATTTGCTACATCTAAGTCAAATATGGTGCCTATCTGCGTGCAGTTTCACAGTTATACTTTTTGTTGGGGTCCCCTACTTTTTATAGCTGCCTTATGGAATGCTGATCTGCGCGTCTTCATAGTGTTTTTCTGCAGGTGTGGGGTTAGGGTTAGGGTTAGTGTGTGGGGTCCACGTTTCAGATCTTGAAATGCCACTTTGCCTGGTCAACTGCATCTTCAGGACTCAGGCTGATTATTTGTATGTCCTTATTGGCAGTGTCCTGCCGTCTCTGTTTTGGTTACCTACATTCCACCGGTCATCAATTTTCATATGTTAAGCAGTTTTGGTAATGGTGGAAGGTGCTGCTCTGAGAGGACATGTCCATACCAGCGAAGCTGGTTTTCTCTCATCTTCTCTGTAATTGATATCACACCTAGCTGCTGTCAGATAGTATCATTTGTGACATGATTGAGTATGGAAATGTTCAATATCCAAAGGAACATGGACATTTCCATGGTATGAATACTACTCTCTCCTCCACCGTTCCTGCCCAGCACTTTGTGCCATACAATGCAACAGGGCAGGCAGTTATCTTGTAAATCTTAGCTATGAGACATATTGGCATTTGTCTGTTGCAAAGCACACTGGTGAATTCTTTCCAACACAACCATTCACCGTTACTCGTACATTGCCACTGATGACATCATCACCATGGAGATGGAAGCCAAGATAACTGGAAGATATCCAACTTCCTTGAGTTTTTTGTCCATTTATTCCCATGGATGATGACCTATTGAGGGGGGCCAACAGGGGTTGCTCTACCTTGTTGGTCCTTCTCGATCTGTCAGTGGCCTTCAATACAATCGACCACAGTACCCTCCTGGACAAGCTCTCTGAAGAGTGGATCTGGGGCCCATCCTTGAGCTGGCTCCGGTCCTTCCTTGAAAGCCGAGCCCAGAGAGTGAGTTTGGCAGGAGGATTATTGTCTCCCTGGACACACACTTGTGGGGTGCCTCAAGGGTCGGCGATCTCCCCTATGCTCTTTAACATCCATATGAGGCTGCTGGCTGAGGGCATTTGGAGTTTTGGAGTCTGCTGGGTCCCCGCTCCAGCTGCCTGAAAGAGTGAGGCATCTGGGCATCATCCTGGATCCAGAACTGTCCCTGGAACCCCAGGTAGCAGCCGTGACCAGGTCGGCCTTTTACCATCTTAGGCTTATCACCCAGATTCGCCCGTACCTTGATGGGAACTCCCTGAGGATGGTTGTGAAGACGCTGGTTATATCGAGAATAGATTATTGCAACACGCTTTACATGGAGCTCCCCTTGAACCTTGTTCGGTGACTGCAGCACGTCCAGAATGTGGCAGCCAGATTGGTGGTTGGTGCAGGCAGATTTGACTACATCACCCCAATACTGTCTTGCCTGCACTGGCTGCGCATTACCTCTTGAATAAGGTTCAAGGTGTTGGTTTTGGTTTACAAAAAAAGCCATGAACAGACCCAAATTGCCAGCTACAACTTCATAGCGAGTGAATGCGCATTCCCCTCCCTGTGCAATTGCACCTGTAGTCTCTCAAGTCCAAAACCTGTGACCAGGTTTTCTGAAGGCAATTTGCAGTTGATTGATTTTACTGGACTACAGTATGTTTTAACTAGCATTCTCTGGTTGGTGCTGTTTGATTATTTTAATTGCAGGCTGAATATGGGTTAATATGGTTTAGCTGTTTAATTTGTCTAGTCGGCTAGCTTAACGGCTTATGTATCTCACTATGGAGCCAGAGTTTGGGAGTTTGATTCCCCACTGCACCTCCTGTGAGACGAGCCAGCCAGTGTGTCCTTGGTTACATTGCACAGTCCTGGGAATGATAAATCAGTTTTATGTATAATGTACCTGGAAAAACCTGGAAAATGTTGTTACAAGATAGAATTGACTTGACAGTACAGGATGATGATTTACTTTGTAGTTTAAAGTTGATTTCAAACTACTTTTTGATAGCTTTATAGGATTAAAATCTGTTTTGAAAACAAATAACTACTACAAAATCAAGATAAATTCTTCATAAATTAATTTCTCATGCACAACTTCACAAAACTTTTGTAGCTTGTAGGGGTTGTAAAATCCCACTCAGTATTGGATTTGAATTCTCTTTTTAAGTGGAATGGAAAGAAGCTGCCCGAAGGAACCGTACACATAATCCCCTTTAAAGGAAGAGAAATAACCAAAGAACAGAGATGCCAAAAGTATTGACCTAAAGGATTGTGTGTTGGATAAGCATTCTTGACGTTCTGCTTTTGAAACACTTGAGAAGTAAAATTCATTTTGCTCATGAGACACAATTATAGAGACTTTTCCACTGTGTTCTTGAAAAAAATCTGTTTACTCTTAACTTTTCTGAAAGACATCAACAAGTTGGTTTAGTGTGCATCTGACTCAGTGTCAGCATAGGGACTGACGATTACTTTATCCAGTAAATATGAAATGGCGAAGTTCCAGTGTGGCTAATGCCCAACATGAACAGCAGCATTGGGATGACTCTGTAAGTTAAATTAGGGAAAGCTGCTTCAGCTGAAGGGAAGATCCATGCGTTGAAGAGGTATCAGGCAATTTTACCTTCTCAAACTTGTGGGTAGTAAAGAAGCAATTGCAGGTGTGTGTGTTTTTTTAATATGCACGGTGGAACATTTGAAATAAGCTATTCAAAATGGAAGAGAATTAATAAACTGATGAAAGACGAGTGTCTAGTTTCCCCAAGGCATTGGCAAGCATGAAGCCCCTGAAACAGGAAAAAATGATGGTACTTGTTCTTTTCCCAGAATTACATTTCTTCCGTGTATTTCATTGACTTCATGCAGTGATTATCCCCAAAGTAATTCTTCATTATGATGTGCGTCTCACTAGCAATATATACAACAGCTAATTTAGATCATCCATTTTGACTGGCGAGTCTAAAGTTTAGGCTATAGTGTACATGTTTTGTAATATGATCCCCAAATTTAGGATATAGTTTATAATGTTGTAATATGTAGCAGTCCTTTCTTTTGAGTTGGCCTACCGGTTCTTAATTTCTTCTTAATTTAAAAAACTAGGTTTCTTGCTGTTTTTGGTCTTCTCATTAATTCAACACAAAGAACCCTCAGTAAAATTTTGTTATAATTATTGATGCAGCAATTTAGCTTTCATTTCCCTAACTGAAGGTAGAAAGCTTTATGATGTTCATTTAGATGCTAAAGTGTGCTTTTGACATTGATCTGAACTTTGACATTGAGTCTTCAAATTAGAATGAAAATAAATTTTAACTTTTAACTCAAAAGTTGAAATTAATGTTCATTCCAAATGTTCGACTGAACTGCACTTCAGTTCATACTGTAACTAAAAACTGGACTAACAGTAAGTTTGATGTTTATTTTGCCTCCTGGACAAAGAACCAGTCTGTGTAGCCTTGGACAAGCTGCAGAGTACCTAAGGTCTTTATTAAGAAGAGAATAGTAAACTACATATCTAAAACATCCCGGAAAGGGTTGCTGTAAGTGGTAGGTGAATAGAGGAACAGACTAGGATTCAGGAAACCTGGATCCCAATCATTTTGCAGTCATGAAAATTTAATGTTTGGGGGGGCGACACTGGTAAAATTACTCCACAAATATTTCATTCCCTTTGAAAACCCTGTTAAGGTTTTCATAATTTGGATGCAACTCCACAACCGATAAGAAACCTTTATCTGCTAGACAGACTAATTAGGGTAACACATTGAAACAGGATCTAGTAGGTTATGGTAGACAGACAGACTAATTGACGAGCAGTTTCTTAAAACAATGAGTGGGGATCTATCCTCAGTCATACTTACAATAGACTCACTAAAATGAGTGGCCTCAATCCAATTACTTGCTTCAGCTGGTGTAGACTCATTGAATCACCATGATTGACACAAGTGTTGACATACCAAGCTCCCATTCATTTAGCAGGTATCCTCAAGCTGGAACTCGCAGCTGGATTTAGACCAGGTCCAGCATTACTTTAGGTTCTATATTTAGTGCATCTGTCTTCTGGGTTGCTTGCTAGAACACATGTATGCCATGTCTAAAACCAAAGAAAGTGTACTGCTTGCTTACCAACTGTTGCCCTTTCATGTAAGTAAACAAATGCATATGTAGTTGATTGCCCAAAACTCATCTGGCTAACTGAATTTTAAAAACTTAACTGGGGTTGCAGTTCTGTGCTTTAGTGCACCTGAAAGAAAGGATATTTGTAGGGAAGGCAGGCAGCCGGCAATGAGGACTTGCGCTGCGGTTTGGAACCAAAGCTCCTGGTTTCTCTGCACATTAACATACATTTGGCAAGTGAACATAAAGGAACGCATGCAAGACATCTGGAAGCATAAAACCTTTTCATTTTACAGATTCGTATTTCTATTGCTAAGTAAGCACCGAGTATAGCTAAAAACAGCAACCCAACTTGATTTAGAATATGATCACTTGCTTAAATGGGGTGCTGATTTTGGCTGATTACTGTTCTGTTATATACCCAGTTTTGGAACTTTCCTTCCATAAACCAACTCTCCAAGTAGTAAATGGACTTTTAACACATGCACTTGAGAACAGCTGAGCTTTGAGAATGTTTCCACAGTGAACACTCTTGGAGTTTAATCCCAATGAGTTGTTCTGTTTCTTTCCCTTAAAGTGCATGTAAGCTTTGTTCCAAAGAGATGTATTAAAAATGATCCAGACATTCAGAATAACAAACCCAGGCAATTTGATTTTATTTATCTATAAAAGTTTCAGACTCCATTCAGTGTCATTATAAATGCCTTGCTACTTAGAAATCATTTCACATGCTGTTCAAGGGAATATAATATTTTTCCTCGACCAAAATGACAAGAGACTAATACGGCACGAAAGCAATAAACACAAGGTTCTGTTAGCAGCCAGATAACACTGTAATAAAATTGCTTAAACCATTGTTTACATTTTTTAAAAGGTTAGCTCTGCTCTCTTAAAAGGACTGGGTTATTCCTTTTATAGGTGTTGACAGAGATTCAAACTGCTGTCCAATTAAGTGATTAAGAAGAAGAATTTTGAAAGGCTTCATTTTGAAATTGATACAGAAGGCCGGTATTTTGACAAAGGAATGTGGGGCGATTTTCCTTGAGGGAATCCAATCCCAATCTCCTTAGCCTTGAGGTTTTTCACAACACCTTTCTTCATGCCTGGTGTATGCCAGTTACTAGCCATTAGATTAGTGATTATTATCGTATTGTTGTGTCTAATGGGAAATATGGCCTGTAGTATATAAGGAGGTATCCTATGAATGGGTTCTAGAAGACGAATGAATAATCAGAGCTTGAACACTCTTCCAGATACGTCACTTAGTCCCCTGGTACCAATCTCTGTAGTTCCTTTCAGTGCCATTATAAAAATTGATGATATTAATCTTTATTTTAAAAAGTGTTGCTCAAGAGAACATTAATTCACATTCTGCAGTTATGCTTTACATTCGTCTGGCCACCCAATATGCATGGCAAATCCAGTTGAACAATACTGGGTGTTATGTTGGTAGTTGCTTTTAGTATTGTTTTTATAGTATTGTATTGTATAAGTACAGTGGACCCTCATATAACAAACGGTTTGTGTAACATAAAACCTGTACAACATAAAAATTATGGAGATAGGGGAAATTTGCTTAACAGAATTGTCTATGGGATGAATCCATACAACATAAAAATGGTCGCAATTAGGGATTACTCCATTTTCAATGCATTCCTATGAGAAATTTGTATAAAGGAAAATTTGCTTAACATAATTTCATTTGGAACAAATTAATTCCTTTATACAAGGTAGCATAAAAATAAAGTTTGTTGTTTGTTGTTGTTGTTGTAATAGCTGAAATGTGTTGATCAGTTAATCCACAAAAACACAGATTGTGAATTAACATCTGAAGAAATGAAATTGTAGAGTGGAGAAAACCATGTGTTTCTTTTTGTGTACCCTCCAGGTACACAAGGTGTTTTGCCGTGTGTGTGTGTGTATATATAATATATTCAATATTCACTTTCATATCAAACCTAAATTTATATTAATGCCTTAGTAACCTTCATATGGAATTGCACTATTTGGCATATTTATAAACTTCAAAAACATAAGACAAAAATGTGAAAATGCACCCTGTATTAAACACACAGCTGCTGATCACTGCGCTCTGTGAACAGCACTTCCACTAGCAGTGGATCTTAATATTAGATTGCTCCTGACACTTGAACTGAGTAGAAACATTGTCCCAAGAACGCTTTCCCTCATTGTAAAAGAGAAAAAATATTTCATACAAAGAGGTTTTCTAAATTCTTCCAAAGTTTGCTACTTCTGCATTCATTTGTTAAAAATGTTAAGTGCCGCAAGATGAGCCAGAAAAAAAACTTAGCCTGTCAGCAATAATCGGTTTATTAGAAGATTTGTGATTGTGTGACTCTGTTCTTAAATGTTTTCTTCTTGTTTTTGTGGTGATAAAACAGTTTTATCTGATAAAGGAGAAATGAAAACGTCTAATAAAAGGATTGTTCTGATGATATGAATGTGTTAGCTAGGATTCACACAGGCTGTAACTCACCATAATTATAATGCAGTCTTCACTGACAGCTGAAAGCCTTTGTGCTGCATGTTTGCTGTGAAATTTATCCTTTCCTATATGTGTAGCATGGCAGAGTTATAGTTACTTGGGGAACTATCGTTTTCAGTTCTGAGACTTCTTTGCATTATTTTTCTTCTGTACATTCAATTCTCCTTAGCTATAAAATATGAGAATAAAGATAGCAAATGATCATATAAATATACCACAGTAAATATCTATGACTCTTATAGAACTTCAGTAACTTGTACATTTATCTAAATCTCAGATGGTTCTTCATCTTTACCACTGTGTGCCCGACCTACACATCTATATTGTGGTTCATTGTGTATGGACTTAATTATGGCACTAATGGGGGTAGCATGTTATTTAGACTTATTATCTGCCGTGCGTGCATGTATGCATGTGTGATTTTGTGGTCCGGTAGGCAAGCTAACACAACTGCTTAAAACTTGCTGAGGTTTACTGAGAGCTACATTTGCAAGACAGGCTTGCCCATGAACAGAGAAAGAAGCTGTATAATTTCCCCAGCTGTAAACTCATTTTATCCCTTTGGCTTTTTCCCATGGTGTTATCATGTTCATGATCTGCAAGCATTGCTTCTTGCCATTTACAGGTAAAGCAAACATTACATTTCTAATCCTCCGCAGATACTTTCTAGGGAGATTCAACACATCCTTTTCACACCGTGGATGTATCCTTGGTTCATAGGTCCTTGATATTTGCCTTGCATATCTTTTTTAAAAACTCCTATTTATTTATAATTTTGTTCATTTTAAAAAATATTTATATCCCACCTTTCTCCTAAAAAGACCCGAGGTTGTTTGCATCATTAAAAAGAAAAAAGAAAAAATCCAAAGAGTGATGAAGCTGTTTGGATGAGGAGTGGAACGTTTCTATCTCTCAAGAAAAAGAAGTCCAGTAAAGCCATGACTCAACTTCCAGATAAACTCACCTGGATGACTGAGAATCTTCACAGACAATATCCAAAGCTACGAATAGGAAGTTATTATAGCAAGCTACGAATGGTAAATTATATTAAAAAGAACTAAGCAAATATATCACAGCCCTGGACGGGATTGCTCTGGGCCATCACTCAGCTTCATCGCAAGGGGGCTGAGGGGTGTGTGGGCCGCGAAGGCACCTCCCTTTGGGACCCCCTCCTGGCTTCTTGCCACTTCTCCAATCTTCTTCCTGAGCACAACCTTTGGACAGCTAGCTCCCATCTGCCTTGGGTCTGTCCCCTTCCCCTGGAAGTGCGGTGCGCGCGCGCACACACACACACACACACACACACACACACACACACACACACACACACACACACACACACACACACACACACACACACACACACACACACACACACACACACACACACACACACACACACTGGCAGGGAGGAAGGTGGGCTGGGGACGGCAGAGGTGGCAGGCCTTCTGAGCCTCCCTTCCCAGCAGGATTTCAGAAGCGCTGCTGGCTGCCCAGTGAATAAGCTCTCGACAGAGCAGCCTGGCTCCCTTCCTGCCAGCGGTCTTCCAAAGGCAGCCCCAGTCAGATTTCCATTCAGCAGGTGCAGCAGAGATGCCTGCTCCAAATTGGCAGAGGGTTTTTCATTACACCCCCATCTCTTGGCCCCACGGCAAGAAAGGTACCATCCACTTGCACCAGCTGCAGCTGTAATGTGCAGGAGGCATGCCCTGTGCGCCCATCACACTTCTCACGTGCAGACCATTGAACAGGGCCAGAAGCCCTGCTCTCGTTCCGCAACTCAAAAGAGGAGGGGGCGGCAGGCAGGGTAGGGCACCCCCTTTCCAGCACCATAATTCCTTAAATCTCCTCAAAAACGCAGAGCCTTTTCATTGGCTCGATGTAATGTTATGTCACCAGCAATTTTGTTCGGCAGATTTAATGGTATCCCTAATGACAAGAGGTGATGCTCTTGCAAACTGGGCAGTGTGGAAATTGTTGTCCACATGTTCCTGTACTGTCCCTTACATAAGGAGCTAGACAAAAAAATTCTTGATCCAGTTTTGTTAAAATTAAATGGAAGATCAGATTTGGATAGAGTTTGATGTAAGCTCTCTTCCACATTAGATGATACAATTGAAAGTATAGCAACCTTTTTATATGTGATTGTCAAGAAGCGAGTTTCTGATTTGCATTAACCTTATTTAAAAGGCACACCTTGTGGATCTTAGCGCATGCTGTGAAACCTCTGCCCACATGTTTAATCTTCCTAGAGTGGCTTTTGTCCCTTTCTCACATTTTCTGTGTCTTTATACTAGACTCGATGCAAGAGTTCCAGCCATCCTGGTGACACCTTTTCTCTGGTGCTACTTTGGATTCAGTAAGAGAATGAGTTCCTATTAGTATGTACATTTATTATGCTTTTTAAAATGTTATTTGTTTTGGTAATGTCAGTAATTTGACTTGGCACTTTCAAAGTGTTCTGGGTCAGTGACTCACTGGGCAACTAATAACACACCTCGAACTCTCTCAAGGAGCAAAGTTCAGGCTTTCACTTCTAAGAGCATTACCTGTTGCATAATCCTGTTTCTTTGTAAATGATCTTTTGACCTGTCATTGCAACATACATGCGAGTTGCAAACAACTCCTGAAGGTAGTATCCATGAGCATCACTGGAAAACAACGCTGTCAAGGTGGCAGATTTATTTATTTATTTATTTATTTATTGTTATATTTATATCCCGCTTATCTTCTACATGTAGAACTCTAAGCGGCTAACAAGGGCAGTCAATGCCAATGTGGCCACATGTGGATGTGAATGTATATTGGTAAACAGTGGTGTACTTTGGGCTTTCAGAGCATTTCTGGAGCATTTATGCATCATTGTACAATGTACATTGAGGTTTTAATTTGGTGCTGAAAGACCAAGGTTCAAATTTGGCTCAGTCATAGAGGACAAATTATACAAAAGATATCAGTGATCTATAAAGTTAAAGGAACAGTGGTCTTTGTTTAAAACATGGGATCAAGCAGAGTGAATTGTAAAGTTTAATACCAACCGTTGTTACTAGATGACAGTCCAGGACAGCCTTTAAACAACATGTACTAGTAAGTACTGATGTCATCTTCATCATCATTGGCATCCTTCAGTCTCAAAAGACTATGGTATCATGCCTGGAGTAGAGATCCTAAGAAGAACACCTAGTGTGACTAAATCAACCAATTTGGGAATGGCAGTCTCTACCGCACTGGGGACAGATGTATTCTGTTTCTTGCCCGGTCCTCAAGTTTCGTTCTTTATTTTTAAAATAAACTTTTACTTTTTTAAAAAGCAATTCTTGCTAGGTCATGTTTTGCCTCTGCAAATATTAGGTACGAACAGTGTGAGTAAATGTGTGTGTAAGGAATGTATTTTTGCAGTGTGGGAGAGGTTTATCAGCTGGAAATCATGGGTTTCTCATTTCTGGAGCCCCACCTGACAGTCTGCTTGGGTGCTATCTTTTAAACAGAAAGCTAGGTGGAACCAGGCCTATGTTGGTCTACAAAACATTTGCACAAGCCTCATGGCCCAGTGGTTAAAATGCAGTACTACGGCCACAACTCAGCTCATGACCCAGGTTCTACCCCAGGTTGCTAGTTTGAGAGTCTGACTGTGCTTTCCATCCTTCCGAGATCAGTAAATTGAGTCCCCATCTCACTGGTATGTGTGTGTATAGCCTGTATAATTAAATTGCAAACTTCCCAGAGAATGCTTCAAACTCTTATGGGGTGGTATATAAACAATATTTTTTTCCTCTTCTATCTTAGGCTTTTTTGTCAGGTCATGAGAGCCACTTCTCTAGGTATCTGTCTGTAAGGTGGAATTCCCATAACTCTCCATGAAAAAAAAAAACCATAAAACAAACCAACCAGAATGGCACATCTCTAATAAGAATGTGGAATAGTTATACGGATGCATCTGCAGATTACCTGTTTTAAGCAAATAAGAAGAAAATGTTCTTAAATGATAATATGTTTTGTTAAGAAACAGCCACAATGTTTTGTCCAGGTTGTTGTACCACAAATGTTACTGAAAATTAGGAAAGCTTCTACACTTCTCATCTGAATGTTTTCGCCTAACATTACCTTTCATCTAGAAAGTCAGTTCCCTCTAGCTCCTTCCTCAAATTTCCACAAAGCAGACGTCTCTCCCTCAAATTTTATCTGTCCTTTTCTCTCTGCTGCTACTATAATGCACTAATATCAGTTAAGTGAAACTGGCTAAGATCTTGATCAGCAGAGCAGTGCCTAGGAATGCTTTCAAAGTTAAGATTTAGGCCAGTGATGGCGAACCTATGGCACAGGTGCCAAAGGTGGCACTCGGAGCCCTTTCTGTGGGCACCCGACATCGCCCCTTCACAGCCACCTGTATACAGGTTAAATTACTGTATTGGCACTTTGCAAAAAAAAATAGTGGGTTTTGAATTGCACTCGGTCTCTAAAAGGTTCGCCATCACTGATTTAGGCATATCATCCTCACTTGCTCCCAGCGGACAGCAGTGTGGCAAGAAAGCCCAAAATTCACTGCCAAAAATTCTGGCCTGGAATCTTAGCTTATAGCCCTCAGGGCTATAATTCCAGTATGGGAGAAATTCAAACCCCTCACATCTGAAAGGGGGAAAAACACCCAGCAAATAATGCATGCGTGCACCATTTGTATTGGAGGCAATCCAAGTCTATGTGCTGATCAAGTATTATTTACATGAACTCTGATCCTGGGAACATATATCCTTTCAATAAGATGGATGTTGTGGCATCTAGCTCTCTCTCATCCTATCTGGATTTTTCTTCAGTTCAACACTTTGTAATCTGTATTTTGATAGATTATCTCCTAACATGTTTGTTGCTTTTGCTTTTATTAAATGGGGGTGGGTAGTAGGTCTCTCCCGTTGTTCTGAAACTACAGCCTACATCAGCTCCAGGTAACATAGCTAGTGGTGAGGGATTATATGGAGTAACAACAATCCAACAACATCCTGAGGGTTGTATACTGAAAACCAAGCTTTATCAACCCTTGTACTGAGCAGAAGTCCACTTAAGATGTAGAAAGGCTAGTGACTTTGACAAATTCTTTCTCTGTCTTGCGGTCTCCCTGCCCTCCTGCAAATCTGCTCCCGAGGGTTGGGAGCCATTCCAAAATATTGTTGGGAAGGGAATTCATGGATGCAACGAGTTTGCATGTGTAGAGGGTGTGGAATAATTGTTAGAAGTCACTGCCGAAGCATCTTCACCCTACAGTGTCCTTCTCTGGACCCTGGTTCCTTCCATGAATGAAAACTGCTTTTCCATTCATGGAAAGGTAAGCTGGTCTCCAAAGCATCGTTTTAATATTTTAGTTGTCTGTCACATCAGCTCAGAAAAAGAGCATCCTTCAAAGCCCCCGGATCTGAGCTTGAGTTTTGCCAAAAACTAGATGAGGCTTTTGTAAGGGAAATTCCTCCGTTCTTTGTGGCCTTCGTGAAGCCACACGGATGGGTTTCTCAAGCGCACATGTGTGAGGCCCAGACTTCTCTAGCAATAGGAAAGTTCATTAGTCTCTGTCCCCCTCGCACTGGGCATGTGCAAGAGGGTTTCCGCTGAAACACCTCAGTTCCCTCTCACTGCTGCGCTGAGAGGTAACATTTTGTTAGTCTCCCCTTCTATCTGCGTCATAGTCATCTTTGAGCATTTTTCAGAACTTTCCCTTATTTTATGGCATTTCTGCCTCCATTTAAGATGTGTGTTGCTTGCAACACTAACATTCCACACTCTCACAGACATCAAGTGTGCCTCTATTGTTTGGGAGACTACCCTATATTGTTTGAGACTGAGAGTACCACCCTATAGGTACACAATATACCAATGTCATGTGGTTATATCTAAGGAATATAAAGTGAAGAAACTCTTTGTCAAACAAAGAAATACATTATTAACAGTATAATGAGTAATAACTTCAGTCATAATGATAACACACTGAGATATGTAGGTGGAGAGTAATGAAAATAAATTTTACAGACATAGAAAACACAGGATGTGAAGCAGGGAGGGAGGAAGGGATACACAGCTCTTGATATGCTGGAGAAGTCAAGGTTTGTAAAAATATGGTGCTAATCTGTGATTCCTGCTACACATCTTGCTGTGCCTGGGGCTAGCATAGAGGCTTTCTGTACCAAACAATGTATTTTATTTTGTTATTTTATTTCAGCACAGAACAATGTTTCTTCGCTAATGGACTAATGAATTTGTTATGTGATATGGTAAAATACATATTTAATCAGATATAAGATAAGCATTTTCTTAAATTCTGAAGCATTCTTTTATTTATAAGGAATCAGGTTACTCATACACTGTTGGGTAGTTTGGTCTTCTTGAAAATAAAGTTAATATCTTGTCACCCAGTGTGAGAGTGAGGATAAAGAAATATCGACGAAGACCTTTCTCTTCAGGCGAGTTTTCTCTTAGTGACCAGCTACCTGAATCAGTTTTTAAAAAAAGATGTTTGTGTTACGGCTTTGAATGTGTTTTGGTGTAGCTTATGCTTTTTAATATGGTATTTGTTGCTACTTTTACTGGTAGTAATTGTATGCTCACTGTTGTTAACTTTAAAATAGTGTCTTTTAATGATGTAAGCCACCCTGGGTCCTTTGTAAGGAGAAAGCCCAGATAAAATATTATGAATGAATGAATTATCCTAAGTTAGCCATGTGAATTCCAGCATTGTTGAAATGGTGGCTGATTCCATCTCCTGTCTGGAAACATGGGGTTAAATCAGTGGGACAATGAAGTCTTCATTTAGTGGGTCTGCTCTAGTTAGAGGTAACATATTTTGCCTTAAAGCTTAGCATGTAATGCTGTGCTTTGCCATTTTATTTCAATGGAAGGAAAGGGTTTGCTTAAAAATATACCACATACTGATCTTAGCGGTCAGTCTCATGACAGCTGCTGCTGTTGCTTCTTTTTTGGAACATCCAACTTACTTGAGCATTCTAAGGATTTACAGTTGTTTATGGGTGATGAAAAGCAGACTGAATAATTCTGTGGCTTCCACTTGCGACTTGCCAAGAAGTTCTAGATGTCTGGAAAAAACCCTTCAAAATCATATCTTTTTGGCCATTGCATTTTAATAAAGATTTGTACATAGTGAGCCCATCAAGGGACTCTTGTTTTGTTGGACGTAACTTAACTGTTCTTTAGGAAAGTCAGCCAGTTGTTTATGAAGCAGCTTGTGGGGTTTGGCTGGTTTCCCTATGGAGTTAGGATTTTCTAGTGTATTATCCATAATGTGTTTTGATCATAGTGCAGAACCTACTGAAAGATTCACACTTCTGAACGTACAATAGGAAAACTATACTTTTGAGTGGCTTGTCTGCTCTTATTTTCCATCTTGGCAGCTTCAGAAGTTCGTTCCTATATCTAGTGTTGCAGCATGCTCTGGAGGCAAGTAACAGTCATAATTGCAGTGGTGTGACGAGGGCAGGAGTCACAGGGTTGAAGTTCTGGGACTATCTGATTAGCAAATCCTATGACTTTACACCTACACATGCCACGCACATTCACCTAATCTCCCTCTGACCTTAGCTGCTGTCCTACAGTAAGATGGGAGAGAAAGACATTTCTGGGGAACAATAGATGGCTCCAAGCAATGGTCTTGGAATTGAAAACCATTAATTTATACAAGGCATTCGTTGATATTAACCCTTGCAGCATTTTGAGGGGGCATAGCTGTGGATTTCCTTATCTATCCATGGCTTGGCAAGGCACCTAGATTATGCCTGTTTCTCTCTTGTGCCAGATCAGAGGCTGCATAACCTGGATTTCAACAGAAAAAGACATACAGCCATGTGGTCGCAACATGAAATTAAAAAAAAACAGTTGTGTGATACATTTATCCAACAAAATTGATGCTTTAAAGTGAGATTTTGACTTAGATATATATAAAGTTGCCAGCAGAAGTCTTCCGAAAGGCTAGATGTTAACCAAGCATGAAATGCAGGAACTGAAGAAGTGGGTATCTTCCTAAGATATTCTAGGTGGATCCAGTTTAGCCATAAGATCTGTAGTTCTTTACATCCCCAAATGAAGACCTTAGACCTGAATGTTTATCCTATAGAGTGGTATGGCCAGGTTTCACATCAAGGATGTAGGACACTTGGCTGTCTCTGTCTGCAGTGCATGCAGTGAACTAAAAAAACTCTTTTGTGGTATCAAAGAGAATGGCTTTTCCCATGTTGGCTTGGAACAGAGGCATCATGAAACCTGGCAATCCCATATCACAAAAACTGTTCATTACATTTAGATAGTAAAATTCTCATTATTGCTTTATATGTTACAAAATGAGAGTTATAGTGGCAGGATTTCAAATATCTCTGTTGAGCCCACTCTCTTGAGAATTTCACTTGGAATAAATCCAAGTAAATGTTTTTGGTGGAAAAGTAGCATATTTAGGCATAGCCTAGTAGTCTGGTAGTGTTTCCTCCTTGGATCTGTTTCACCTCCCTCACATTGTCTGTCTGTCTGTCTGTCTGTCTGTCTGTCTGTCTGTCTGTCTGTCTGTCTGTCTGTCTGTCTTCCTTCCTTCCTTCCTTCCTTCCTTCCTTCCTTCCTTCCTTCCTAATTGCTACTGCTCTAGATCTAATATTTGCTCCTTACTGCTGATCTTTTAAAGCTATTATTACAGGCTGGCTGCTATGTTACTACAGAACTCCTGCTGATCAAGAATCATGTAGTTGACAGTTGAAATAATGACATCTCATGGGATCATTAATTATATCTCACATTCACCAGTTCAGAGTGATGCCAATGCCTTTGAAAGTATGTTGCCTCTCTTTCTGAACAGGTACTGGAGAGATGCAAAATTACTGGAAACTTTGAGGACAAACAGAAAAGCAATTCTTATTTCCCAACAGTTTCATTTTTGTCCAAAGTCCCCCCCCCCATGACTTGAGAATTTCCAGAAATTTTACATCTCTAGGCAAAGCAGAGTTTATTTGGATATTATGGGTGAGTTTGAGAGAACATGGTCAATATGAGGTAAGATAAATATAGTAAGGAGCCTAAGCTGTTGATGAACAATTTACTGCCATTGATTCTAAGTGATGCCTGGCATATTTGAAGCAGTATGCACTTGATATATTAAAATGCATTTTTAAAATAAGTCAGGTAACAAATGGATAACCTCCAAAGCAATATTCTTTTATGCCCATCAGTGAAACAGACACAATTGATATGATCTTCCCTTTCTGTATGCCTCCAGATCAGTTACAGAGAAAGGAAAATACCCAAGGAAGAAATGGTGGAGTTTTCCTAATGAAAAAAAAAAAATCCATTCTGTGAGTCTACGATTCTGGTCCTGTTATGCTGTATGGAAATCTGAGTCTCTCCTAAAGCAGTGTACAGTGTTTGTTTGTTTGTTTGTTTATTGAAACCCCTACTCATGAAGAGCACACAACTGTACTCAGAAAGTCTTTCAGAAAACATTCTGTCAGGGCGTTTATACACGACCCCTAAACTCCGGGGCAAATGGCTCCCAGCTCCGGAGATTAAAAATGTTTACCCACCAGCTCCGGAGTTAGCAGGAAATTAAGTGTGACCCCGCCTACTTTAGCGCGTCCCAGCGCAGGTTTCAGGTACCTGCTTTTTGGATGTGACAAATATTTGATCCGGTGTAAGGATAGTGAGTGCGGGGCTCTCCTGGCTTCTGTTTGTTCTTTTTTTGCGCCCCGCCCCTTTAAGAGATCTGAATGCTGCTGGAAACAAAACGGAGGTAAACCGGCATTCTTTTCTTTCTTTTTTCTCCCTCCCTCATGCAGCCAGCAACCAGGAAGTGCGGAGGGAGGTGGGGACAGAGGAAGAGCGAGGAACCCCTAAGATCTCTGGTCCGAATTTAAGTGGCCAGCGGATCTTAGGGGTCGTGTAAAAAGGCCCTCAGTCTTCTCTGGAAAATGTTCAGGTCTGCAGTGACCAGGAGGACTGAGGTAAGGGCACAGGAATGAATGATCTTTGTACCAGAGGAGTTGGTTCTCTGTTCACTCTTCCATTGAAGTGGACAGCCAGAACATTAGTTAGTGACGGTCGTTAAAAAGCGAAGGAGTATAATCCTTACTGCCATTCCAGGTTACATTGTGTGGTTGTGTAAGTGGGAGTTGCTAAACTTTGTACTTTTACAAATGCATAGCAAATTCTGTGCATGCGTCATGTTTAGTTACACACACAAATGCACACACACAAAATGCAAATACTGTATATCTAATTTTTAAAATCAAGCCAGTAGGGGAAGACTAAGCATGCTTCTGCAGCCCACTGACTGATGTATTGCGTTTTCACGTTGCCCCAAATGTGTGAGATTTGCCATATGTAGATCAAATGAGCTGCAAATTGGAATTAATCTTGTCAAACATAAAAGGCAGGCAATTAGAGCGGACACATGTTGTTGCTTTCTGGGGGAAAGGGTTAACACGTTTTCTTTCCGCATGAGCGGATGGGTAGAGTTGGCATGTCTTCTGTGAAGATTATCCAGCGTGTGAAAATGTGAAAGGTTATTCTTTGAATTGCCTTCTCTACAAGGTAACCTGTGCCGTGCCCGCAGCTTAACCTTTCCGAAGAACCCTGCTGCCGGCTGCTCCACTAAAACCAGAGCCGCGAGATGGTAGTGGCTTTGATTTAAAGGAGGAGTTGTTCAGGAGTGGGAGGTAGTTTGGATCTATATAGACGAGCTTAAAGGAGGAGTTGTTCAGGAGTGGGAGGTAGTTTGGATCTATATAGACGAGCTTTCAGGATTTCTACCATCTAAAAAGAAACACTCCGTGGTGGTTGAAAGGAAGAATGAAAATGATATGGCCAATGTGTTCTGTTCTCTGGATAGACAAAGAAAAAAATCTAGGAGAACAGATGGGGATTGAGCAGACCTGTGGTATTCAGAAATAATTGCTGTCCCCAATGTAAGTTCCTATTTGACTATGATTTCAGCATGACTTTCCTTATGTGCGTTTTGGAGCGCCATGCTATTTGATAAACTACTCTACATTTTCTTGGCAGAATTGTGTGTGTGTGTGTGTGTGTGTGTGTGTGTGTGTGTGTGTGTGTGTGTGTGTGTGTGTGTGTGTGTGTGTGTGTGTGTTTAAAAACAATATGGTTCTCCCCCTCCCCCATGTGTTTCACAGTAGGAAAAGGATTTGTGACTGAACAATTTTATCCTTTATGTATGCCACACATGAAGTTAGCTATCCCGTGGGGATTTGCTTGTATTCTTCCATGTGTGCAGATGAACATCTGTGAAATGACAGCCTAACAACTTCCTACTGTCATTAGAACCTGCCAAAATTGGAAACTGAATTCAGATTTTAAAATTGCTGACTGGTATAAGGAAGTGTGGGATATAGCTTTAAACGACAAATTGTCCTGTAGTATAAACGTTTTGCGAGGGGAAATGAGCAAGGATATATTTTATGATATTTGGGGAAAAATTATAGGTTATGTACTATTAAAAGGGAAAGGGATACAACCGTCATACAACCCAACACAGTTCTGGAGAAAAAGACTACTAGAAAAAAAAAGAAGATGAAGAAGGAAGAGAAGATAAAGGAATACTGGATGGTCCCGGGGGGTTGGGGTGCACTTTGTAGTGATATTTTTTGTTCATTGTATTGTATGTTTGTTTATTTTAAATATTTTTTTTAAAAAAGAACCTGCCATAAAAACATTTTAAAGGTTCCCCCCCCCCTTTTAAGTTACTTAGTTCGTGCATTTCTTGTTACTTCAGTCAATACAATGTTGCAGTAGCCAAGAAGTTGGTTGGACCTTGAAATTAAAACCTTAATACAAAATTGCAGTGTCTTGCTCCATGGAGACCAGGTATCTTGAGCAGAAGTGACTGTGCACTTGTGTGTGTGTGTGTGTGTGTGTGTGTGTGTGTGTGTGTGTGTGTGTGTGTGTGTGTGTGTGTGTGTGTGTGTGTGTGTGTGTGTGTTTACATAGTTCATACACAGACTTTCTGAAGGCTGATTCATTGAGTTCCTTTTTTAAAAATATTCCTGACTCTGATCTTCCTGTTGTTTTCTTTCTTCCTCTTTGCTGACAAGATAAAGAATATTTCATTTTGTGTTAACTGACATCTGTATAGCCCGAAGAAGAAACAGCAACTGTACCTTTGTGTGTGTTGCTGATATACATAGTGTTTTGAGGGTATCTTGGTGCTTTTTTGTTTCTTTTCCCTTGGCCCACTTATATTGAAACATACCCTCTAGTAGGGAGAGATATTAAAATGTTCAGTACCTAGGGTATGACTAATATTAACAGTGCCAGTAATTAAGCAGAATTTGGGGCTATTCTAAATATCCCTCATGTGTTATCTCAGTAATCCTGCAACTGCTTTGCCTTTTGTTGGAAGTATGTGCATTTGTTTTGTTTGTGTGTTAATTGAGTTTGGGATTTGCATAAAAACCACCCAGTGAGGTCATGGCTGATATCAAGTTTAGACTGGGGACTTTTGGTTCATGCTGTTTGATTGTACTGCAGTGTCAGATTCCTTAACTTGCATTAAGCACAGGGTTTTTAGATTCTCTTTATCTGCCCCCCCCAAAAAAAAATTTTTTTTCCTGAGGTTGGCCTCATTGCCAGATGGGTGGTATAAAAATCCAATAAATAAATAAATAAAGTTTCTCTATTCATTAGACATTGTAGAGGGCGCCTCTCATAAAGATACCATGCTTTGTTGTTCTCATGGAGGAAAGTGAAAGGAAAAAGTGTCCTTATATACCTCCCAACACACTTAAAGCACTTTCTAGACAGTTTATAATTTAATAATGGGCTACATACCGCCCTTATCCCCCCACACACACACACACCACAAGCACGCTGGTTAATCAACTTGCTGACCTTGAAAGGATGGAAGGCTGAACCAACCTTGAGCCAGCTACCAGCTATCTTGAACCCAGGTCATAAGGAGAGGTTTTGCTTCAATACTGAAGTTTAACCACTGCCACCAGTTTCTTTAGAAACCTCAACCCATACCCACACTTTAATGGCCATCTACAGAGAAAGCCTTGGTTAAGATGTGAGGCTCCTGAAACTCCTTTGAGAACTAGGTTGTTGTTGTTGTTGTTGTTGTTCTTCTTCTTCTTCTTCTTCTTCTTCTTCTTCTTCTTCTTCTTCTTCTTCTTCTTCTTCTTCTTCTTCTTCTTCTTCTTCTTCTTCTTCTTCTGTTTTTAACTAAATCTACCAGAATTCTAGCTGTTGGAATTCCTGCTGAGTCTTGGTATCTAGAATATGAAAAATCTGATTTACATCCTCCAAGCTTTTTCTTTCATTTGTTTCATTCTGAATACTTTTGGAAATATTACAGGTAGTGCAATAATAACTTTGTTATTGCAGTGCTTCTCTCTAGAATTCTTTGGAAACCATTTATGTAGAGTGTTGCCTTTGTTGTTCCTTTTTGGGTAGCTTCAGGATATTTATTTATTTATTTATTTATTTATTTATTTATTTATTTATTTATTTATTTATTTATTTATTTATTAACAACCTCACTGCCCCATCTAGCCAAAATTGTTACAAACCAACAAAAAAGAGCACACAATGAACAATATAAGGAAAACATAAATGATATAAATCTACAAAATCCAAAATTAGGAAATTAAAGGCAAGCAAAATTAAAAACAACCCACTAAGACAAATACAGCCAATTATCCATACAAATAGTGAATAATAAGAGCCGTCAAGGCAAAGGTGGGAATTAATGTTAAACTAAGCATATAATAATGTGTCAAGGAGAAGAAAAAATAAAAACCAGATAAAGCTTGGAAAAACAGCAAAGTTTTTAATTGGGACTTGAAAGTTTCAAGTGAAGGAGCTAGGCTGGTCTCAGGGGATACCATATTTTCACATCTATAAGATGCTCCCATGTATAAGATAAACCCTACTTTTCCAACCCAAAATTACAATTTTGCAACAGTGTGGTTCTCTCCTCAGTTTACTTCCCTGTACAGTATAAGACAACCCTCAATTTTTAGCCTAACAGTTTTAGACCAGGGAAAAAAAACCAACAGTCTTATACATGGAAAAATACTGTACAGTACTGTACTTGTTTCCATAACAAAGGGACAACCACCAAGAAGGTTCGGTTTCTTGTGCTCATTTTTCTAGTCTCCCTTAGTGTTGGCACTCTCAGTTGTCCCATCTTCTATTTGCACAAATCAGATGGAACTCATTGCTACATGCTGTTAAGTGGTTGTAATTCTAGATAAAGTATCTTTTTTCCAGGCCACCTCCAGGCTGAGTTCAATCTTGAGTATCATTTATTGAAGTCAAGGAACTTGCTTGCCCTAGCTAGAATTAGGAGCAATATGTGATCAAGCTCTTCCTGGACTGTACCACTTAAGAGTCATTATGAAACAGGTATAAGGCTTCGACTAGGAACTCCTGAATGTTCCACTACATATGTATTTTATTAAACAAAAATAGCCTGAAAATATCTCTGAAATACCAGTTTTTTTCTATTCAGAGAGCTTATTATTGCTAAATTGCACACTGAAGTGGTACATTCAATGAAGGCCTTAGCCATGTATTAAGTCTACAGGTTTAAATTTAATCTTAATGTTCAAAGGGGATGACTAATGGCTTGTGTTTAGTAAAACAGAATGCAGCAACTTCTTAAGTATCAGAACCGCTAAGGGCTCAATTAAATGGTAACCTTCCAAGGCAATAAGGTTTGTCAGATAAACCATAGCATGCAAGAGCTTTGGAAATGCATGCTTCCAGCTCAGAGATGGTGTTACATACAGATGTGATGTAAGATAAGGTAGCCTTATCTGTTCTCTTGAGGGGTATGGTAAAAATGAAAAAAATGATTCTACAATGTGTAGAGGTAGGTGGGAACTAAATATATACAGCAGTTTGCTCAGTTAATTACAGTGGGGACAACTGGTTTTACTCTGGTTTGGTTTATCTTGATTGGGAACATTTATGTCTACTCTTTTGAGTTCAGACTTAATCCCAAGTAAAACATGCTCAGGGATTGTATTACAAATTGTATGTATGTATGTATATATGTATGTGCAGCATTTCTCTTAAAGGAACCAAGGCAGCTTACAGTATTAAAAGAAGCAGTTGAGAGCCAAATAAAAATTATTAAAAATTTTTTTAAAAAATCATTAAACAAATACTGTACTGTAACATATTAAAACTCACAATAAAATAAAATTAAAAACATAGTAAAACAGAATAAAATGCTCATTTTATAATATTTTAGCACAGTGGACTCCATCCAAGTGTCCTAAGTTGCTGGTGGAACAGGCAGTGCTGGTGAATCAGATTCCCACTTTCATCTGCAGCTCCCAATCTGCCTTTCATCTAGTGCAGTGCTGACCAAACTTCAGCCCGTCAGATGTTTTGGACCATAACTCCCCCAGTCCTTTGTCACTGGCAATAAAGGCTTGGAATTTTGAGAGTTGTGGTCCAAAACATCTGGGGGCCAAAGTTTGAATACCGCTGATCTAGTGTTTGTTGTTGTTGTTGTTGTTGAGAGTTAGGGGAGCGCTGAGCATGGGGAGTGGAGGAGGTCTGCTTCGAGATGTTCTCATAGCTCCAGAATAATGTAACTTGTGGTTGTTCTGAGGATAAACTAGGGAGATATGCGGTCAGCTTCTACCATTAGAGGCAAGTAAGATGTAGATATAACTAAAAATAATGACTGTAATGCCAAGCAATATACTAAAGCTGCTTTTACACGACCTCTAAAATCCGGTGGCAATTTAAATTCAGATCCCCCCCCAACCAGAGATTGTGGGGTTTTGTTCTGCTTCCTGTGTTCCCACCCTCCCACATTCTATTGATTCTGTCTGCGGTGAGGGGAGGGATAAAAAAATTCAGGCTCACCTCCTGCCTCCGCAGCAGCTAGTTGTAGGAGGACTGGAAGCCTGTCTGTCTGTTAAAGGGGGGGGCACCAAAAGCAAACAGAAGACGGAGGAGAGCCAGGCATTCACAAACAAACAGAAGGTGGAGGACAGTCGGACATTTAAAATCCGCATTGGAAATTTTTTTACCTCCTTGAGGCCAGGTACTTGTAAAATGTGCTTAAGTGGGCGTGGTTGTACTTAATTTTTTTTAAAAGTCAGCAACTGGTGGGAAAACAATTTTAAGCTCCGCATCTGCGAGCCCTTTGCATTGGATTTTAGGGGTCGTGTAAAAAGCCCTTAAGTGAGGGACCTTTAGCTTGATGGTGCCTGCCCGACTTCCTTTGGAAGGTGCCGTAGAGAGGATGTTGTTTTATAAACAGTCACATCTTCAGTCCTGTTTCAGCAAAAGGTAATTGAAGACACTTGAATTATTAGCATGGGTGTGTGTGTGTGGCGGGGGGGGGGGGAGAATTGTTTTCTGGGAGAAGTCTTTTGTGTCTCCATTTCAGTAGTAGTTCATCCAGATAAAGAACTGCTTCTTATTAGTGGGCTCCTTGTTTGATTTCTGCCCAGAATGACAATAGGTAGTGGTCCTGTGTAAACCATCAGATCCTAGGGATTTAAGACAGATTTTCTGCTGTACAGAAATAGCAGAAATATGTAATAATTTGAGGCCTTTATTGTTGCAGTATCTTTTTGTGCATTTGTGTGTACAGTGTTTTCCCTCTTAAGTGGCTGAAAAAGAGGAAGCCTTTGATAATTATTCTTTATATTGGCAAAACTCTTGTTTCTGAAAGCTGCATTCTAAATTTCTGCTTAATAGTACTCAGTTAAACATTTTCTACAATTTTTTTGTCTCATTACATTCTCATGATCTTAAGGGTGTAATTTGGTATAAATGTGTGCACTTTTCTCACTATATGCATAGCTTCTTACCAATTGGTTATATAAGGATAAGGCACAAAAGTAAGTCGGTGTGACTTTCTTCTTATCTCAATGGGACCAGAGGGCAGAAAGTAAATTTTGCCAATTTCTCCCTCTTCTTGTTCCACAGCTTACCTTTCTAGTGAATCAGTCTCCCTGGCCCCTTTCTTAAAGCAACCATAACAACATTACTAGATTACATAAGCCTCATTCTCATCCACCTCCCATTTAGCTGTTCTGTCCTGTTGTGGCCAGATATGTGCATTTACATGCCAAGGACTAAAGCCTGCTTTCTAAAAGTGGCCACTGTATTTAATAACTAATTGCTCTAATGATCCTGCTGAAGTACTTGAGACCGGTTTTAGCGGTGGTGTCAGCTGCAGCCATCTGCACAATGCATAAAAGGGACCATAGGCCAGCTGTAGAGTCGAAACATGTTGGCATTTTCCTAGGGGCAGCCATATGGTACTTCCTGAAAGCAAATTGTTCACACTGCAGACTCCTCTCGGCTCCTAATGAATGTTAACATTTTTGTTCTGGGGGGAAAAATATTTTTCCTATAAATGGTGTGGAGTGTTTTTAAGATGCTGAAAGGATCTCCAAGTGACAGGAGATAAATGGAAGAGCCCTTTGAGGAACAAGAACAGAATGGTCCAACTGGCAGTGATTGGGGAAAGCCTCCTTTCTTGTCTCCGGAGGTTTTTTTTTTTTTTAAACATAGCAGTCCTCTATTTAATAGCGCTGTCAGTTGCACGCCTATTCACAGCACTAAAATGAAAAATAAATACATTTTGGGACAGGAAGTCGGTAATTACAAATGTAGCTCTCATTTGCCATAAGCATGCCCAAGTTTTAAAATAATTCGAGTTAATAACAGCTTTCTTTCATGGACATTTGCATACGCAAGGGAAACAGCTGCCATCTTGATTGTCATGCCAGCGAGCTGAACCTGTGATGCTAAATGCACCAGACTTTTATCACTCAAGCTCCAGGCCGCCCTCACGCAGCGGTTAGCACTTTTCCAGCTGAGGTGTTCTGCAATATTCTAAGAGTTTTATATGACTGAATTATCTAATTCTGCTATTTACCAAATGGCAAGTTCCATTCTTCTGTCTGATGAACTGCAGAAATAGGAGCTGAGGCGGCTGGAGCGCGTACTATGGAAGTAACATCTGATTCCTCTTCAGTTGTTGGCACTTGTGTTCTCTGAAGCACAGCAAATGGGAACAAGGACAGCCTCTACAGTTTGAATGCTCTATATATCACTGAATTAATTAGTCCTGACCAGCCACCAGTGCCTGAGGAAACTGCAACTGGCACTATAGGAGGAAAGTTGGACAAACTGTAGTGTAGTTGTTACCAGATAAAACTATTCAGATTACAAGTTCTAGAAGGGCATTAATTTAGAATTTGGCATATTTTCATACACACACACACACACACAGAGAGAGAGAGAGAGAGAGAGAGAGAGAGAGAGAGAGAGCACCAGAAGTTTTTAGGAACAATAATAAACTTTTTCCTAAAGTTATGTAGGAAAGAACTAATAAGAGAGATAATATCTCAGTGTGTAGATTCCTGTTCCTGAAGTATCCCCATGTAAATTAATTGGTGTAAATTACAACATCACATTGCTGCTTATTAAGAAGTCAAGACTTCAAAACTTTTTTGTTTACTAGTCACGTTGAACTTCTTGCCCAGAGGTGGTTTACCACTGCAGTATGCCTTACACTGATGTACATACATATCTAACTGGACTCTGGACTGTTGCTTGCTACTGGTAACTTGTTAGTCTTTGGGTGCCAGAAGACTTTTAAGGGATATTATGATGTTTCCCTGGTAAATCAAAGTGATACTCCAGTTAACAGACACATATTAGTATAGATGTGATGAGTAGGGTGTCAGGGGCAGACAGACCAGCTTAATCCTGCAAGTTGTTTTTTTATTGAGAGCATAATTGTTATATCAATAGAATATAAAACACTTTTTGTGTAGTACTAAAATATTTAAGGAATAAAATACTTGTTTTCTGTTCATATCATATACTACCCCTTTCTCCATCCATTTGACAGTTTCACTATTGTATTTCAAATAAAAATTTAATTTTAAATCAATCACTTAGTTTATGTCACCTAGTTCAATATTTCTGTGACAATACTAAAAAACTGTTGTTCAATTTTTTTACGATGTGTTCCAGTCTTCTTTAAGTTTCATTTAGTATGTCAATTTAGTATATTAATTATAAATTGGCCATTAATTTCTCATTTGTTGATTGAAACATATCTGCTTTTTTCTAACATTTGGGCAAAATCCTTAGTGTCATTAAGGGATTATTAATGAACAATGAAATCCTTTACAAATCTACTTGAAAGTAAAGCTCCGCAAAGTTCAGTATATCCTCTTCCTATTTAGGAGTGTATAAGATTGCATCCTTATTCTGTGTAATTATGAGACTTGTTCCAAATTTCACTTCCTTTTAATCATTTGATGTCAATGTATAAAATGTCCCTCTAAAACCTCCTTTTATTCTGTAACAAAGCCAGATAGACATGCTAAGCAAATACAGTGAAGAAGAGGAATTCTTTTAGTTAACCTTCATAGTTCCTCCAAAAGAGATATCTCTATGGTTACTGAGATGGTCCAAACACAGAGACTAATTCCAGAAGATGACCCATATGATTTATTTCTTGCGCCGCTATTGATCACCTAAATTCCAAAAAGGAAGTCTTGGCTGCAATAGGAAGGATAGAACATGGTGCAGGATTAATTTGTTGCAGTAGATTTCAGATTTGCTCCCTATAAATGTCATTGGGGACAGCTGAACAGAGAGAAGGTAGAAGAATGCAAGAGTCTATGGAGGCCGGTCAATCTGCCATGACAAACAACATAGGGTTAAGACAGAGCCATCTTTTAGAAGGCATTGCTGCCTGGTCCTTCCCCAGATCTTTGATGCTGTGTGCATGTTTCTGCATTTTTGGTTTTAATTATCCAGTGAATGGATTCATTCCACAGTCCTTTGCCGTTCGCAATCTAAGATTAGAATTCTGGGAGTTGTGGTCCAAAACATCAGGAGGGCCGAAGTTTGGACATGCCTGGATTAATGTATTTTCCCTTTGATGCTTTCCCAATGATAGGTGATGATCACAAAGCTTTGGATTTCCTAAATGGGACTGATTGCTTAATTCTGCCCCTACCTGGATAAGAAATGCCTAGCAACAGTGGTTCCCACATTGGTGTTCTCAAAGCTAGACTACCATAATGCTCTGTTCGTAGGGCTGACCTTGAAAAAGTATGGAAAATTCAGCAGGTCCAAACAGCAGTGGGACTGATTACCAGAAATTGGACAATTTGGCATGCCTTCCATGGCTCCCTGACAGTCTTTATGCTCAATTCAAGGTTCTGGTTATGAGCTATAAACCCCTCTTAGACCTCACTGTCAAAAGTTGCTCTCCCAAGGGATGACATGAATGCAGTACAATATAAGGAATCATCACTTTAATGTATTCTCAAAGGCTTTCACAGCTGGTGGGATCCTATAGTTGTTGTGAGTTTTTCGGGCTGTTTGGATGTGTTCTGGAAGTTTTTCTTCTTGATGTTTCGCCAGACTCTGTGGCTGGCATCTTCAGAGGACAAGGAGCTCAGGGAACTAGGAGTTCTCTCTGGGTTATAAAGTGAGTGAGACTGGGGTTTTTAAAGTTGAGGAAACTTGTCCT
Organism: Phrynocephalus forsythii; assembly: GCA_029282475.1. Taxonomy (NCBI): domain Eukaryota; kingdom Metazoa; phylum Chordata; class Lepidosauria; order Squamata; family Agamidae; genus Phrynocephalus; species Phrynocephalus forsythii. The sequence goes on from JAPFRF010000002.1 coordinate 153,250,915, forward strand.
ATGCAGGAAAATAGTGAAGGAATTTTTCCTTCCCACTTTAAGGAGACCGTGGTGAAGCCCACTTTGAAAAAGCCTGGCTTGGCATCGGATGAGTTTTTCAGCTATTGTCCGATTGCCATTGTTCCCTTCCTGGGCAAGGTTGTTGAGAGGGTGGCTGCCGTACAGCTTCAGTCATACCTGGAGGAAAATCACATCCTGGATCCCTTCCAGTCTGGATTCAGGCCACTTCGGGGGACCGAGACTGCCCTGGTCGCTCTGCAGGATGACCTCCTCAGGGAGGCCAGCAGGGGGTGTTCCTCCCTGTTGATCCTCCTCGATCTGTCAGCAGCCTTTGATACCGTCGACCATGGTAACCTGCTGGGCTGGCTTGCTGAGGCTGGAATTGGGGGCTCTGCTTTTTGCTGGCTCGGTTCTTTCCTCATCGGCTGGTCTCAGCGGGTTCAGCTGGGGGATGATTTGTCGGCTCCTTGGACACTCCCTTGTGGGGTGCCTCAGGGGTTGGCAGTCTCCCCCATGCTGTTCAATGTTTATATGAGGCCACTGGCAGAGGTCATCAGGAGATTTGGAGTTCGCTGTCATCAGTATGCTGATGACACACAGCTCTATCTCTCCTTTTCTTCTTCTGCGGAGGAGGCAGTACGCTCCCTCGACCTGTGCCTGGAGGCAGTCTTGGAATGGACCAGGACAAACCGGCTCAAGCTGAACCCGGAGAAGACAGAGGTTCTGTTCTTCGGGGCGCCCTCATCTGGGTACAATGGCCCCCTCCCTAGACTGGGGGGATTTCCCTCCAGCCTACAGACAGGGCCAGGAATCTGGGCGTGGTCCCGGACTCAGCCCTCTCCCTGGAAGCCCAGGTGATGCTGGTCTCCAGGGCCGCTTTTGTCCATCTCCGCAGGATCGCCCAGATCCACCAGTACCTTGATGAATCCTCCCTGAGGACACTTGTGCAGGCCCTCGTGATTTCGAGGATTGACTACTGCAATGCCCTCTCTCTACGTGGGGTTGCCCTTGACCCTTGTCCGGAAGCTCCAGCGGGTGCAGAATGTGGCAGCCAGACTGGTGGTGGGTGCTCGTAGATTCGACTACATCACCCCAGTTCTGGCCCACCTGCATTGGTTGCCCGTTGTCCTCCGGATAAGGTTCAAGGTCCTGGTTTTGATCTTCAAAACCCTCCACGACTTGGGACCAGAGTACCTGTCAGAGCGTATCTCCCAGAGGTCACTTAGGGTGGCCACACCCAGGGAGGTGCGGATATCGTGCCTTCTCTGTGGTGAGCCCCACGTTGTGGAACCACCTCCCAAGTGAGCTGCGCCTAGCACAGTCCCTGCCCGCCTTTAAAAAGGCATTGAAAACCTTACTCATATGGAACCTTACTTACATATGGCGACCTTTCTATTTAATTTTTTTTTTTTTTTTTTTTGCTCCTGCCCATGCCACCTTTCTCCCGGAGGGTTTTCCCTCCTTATTTTACTAGTTCTTCTTTTTTTTTTTTTTTTTTTAATATATATGTCACTGATGTTGGTTTTATCCTTTGTAAACTGCCCAGAGTTCCGTTCTGGAAGATGGGCGGTATTAAAACATAATAAATAAATAAATAATAAATAAAATAGGTGTTAGTGATTGTACTATGATGAAGGAATTAAGAAGTTTCAATGATATCAGGGGTAGCAATGACCCTAGATGGGTGTTGTTAACTGTTCTGTTGTGTGAACTGATCACCTTTGTGGCTGTGTGGGGAATCATTAAGCTGCAGTGTCTTTCATGCTCTTTGATTCTCATTTTATGTATGGCAGAAATACTTTGTTGGAGGCTGTTTTTCTTCTTCAGTTTGGTGTTGTTTTTTTGGTTTGATGACTCTTTTGATTTTGTTCTTGGAATAGCCATTTGCCTGCAGGGCCCAATTCAGCTGGCTGGATTCAGTATTAAGGAATTCAGCTTCACTGTTTTGGTTTGCATGATCTACAAGAGTTTGGATTATGCCTCCTTTTTGGTCATGGGTAATGGTTGGAATTTTTATGTAGGTACTGATCTGTGTGGGTGGTTTTTCTGCAGATCTTGTGTCCTAATTGGAGGTCTGCATATGACCGTGACATCTAAGAATGGGAGTTTCCCTTCTATTTCTTTTTCCATGGTGAATTGTATATTTGGGTGGATATTGTTGAGGTAGTTTAGAAATTCTTCCAGTTTCTCTTCACTGTGGCTCCAAATTATGAATGTGTCATTCACGTATCAGAACCAGACTGTAGGTGCGAAGGGTGCTGCCTCCAGAGCTTGTTTTTCAAAATGTTCCATGAAAAAGTTTGCTATTACCAGGCTGAGGGGGCACCCCATGACAACTCCATCTGTCTGTTCATAGAAGTTATTCTCCCACTGGAAGTAGCTGGCCATTAGGCAAAGAGATTGCCTTATAATCATCACTTTTTTAAAAAATTGTGGCCCCAAATCTCGGGGGAAAATGCAGACAGCAACACACTGGGCTCCTTCCCTTTTTTTTTGTTTTTGTTTTGAAAGATGGTAACAAAGAGACTTATTTAAAGCTGCTTTTAGTAACTACTGTATATAACAGATAGAGGTAAGGTAATTGGAAAGGGGGGGATAAGGAGAAGGTTGGCACAAAAATGCATCCTTATTATAGTAATCACGTCACCATTGTTATATCTTCTATCCTAAATAGTCCTTGTTGCTTTCCATGTCTATTTATCTTTTACAGCTTTATATTTTTCCAGGTGGTTTTCCAAACTTATCATGCATCCATTTATATACTGGTTACCAAATTTTCTTTGTGCTTTGCATTGTTTGTCTTTTAAAACTCTCTGTTAAAATGTCCATTTCTGCAATCTCCAAAATATTTTTCTAACAGTTCTTTCTTGGGGACAACTGCCTTCTTCCAATCTCTTGCATGTAATGTCCTTGCTGCAGTTAGTATATGTAAGATTACATGTTTCTTCTTTACTTCTGCCACTTCTGGTATAATATTCAACAAAAACACTTCTAGTTTAAAAGGTATAATCACAGAAAATATTTCTGTAATAATTTATCTCCTGTTTCTTACATTTCCAACATGCATTAGATATATTAGGGTACATTTTGGCTAATTTTCCTGGTGTCGTGTACCATCTATAAAACATTTGATATATATTTGTTCTTTATAACTCACTGATTTTGTCATTTTTATGTTACTTTTCCATATTTGTACCCAGTAGTCAATATCCATATTATGCCCTACATTTTGCACCCATTTAATCATGCATTCTTTAACTACATCTTCCATCCTAATTTCCTAATAGATACTCATATACTCTTTTTATTAATTTATCTTCTGTATCTAATAACACTTTATCAAATGCATTTCCCCTCATAAAAACCTTCTTTCTGATCTCTTGCATATCTTGATGATCACTGTGTTGTCGCCCACCCATTCCTGTAGTTTGATCTTCAAGTTCTTTTTTTCCTTTTTATTTCCCATTATCTTGTAGTAAGTCAAATACTTTAAGCATTTAGCTGGAACGATTCAATTTCCCTGTGAAAAAGCCTCCATAGGTGATAGCTGTCTTAGAATCTTTTGATAGATCCAGTATTGTTTCTTATCTCAAACCTATAATAGTGACTTTCTTATTTACGGTATGTGGTTATTGAAGTATTTATGTTTTTTTGCTTTTTTATCACACAAAAACCCATGCCGCCCCAACATGTCATCCTATTGTGAGCAGTCATTTGTTTGTCAAAGTCATACATTCTCTTATCCACACAAAGATGCAAACCCGATGTATTGCTATATATTTTGAATTTGTTTTCTATTGTGGGTCATTATAAGCAGGGTGGATAAAATCAATACATTTTACATTGAACTTATTTAAATCAAGATGTAAATTTAGATTTAAATGTGTAATTGTTAAAAAATTTGAATGAATCAAACAATCTGATTTATTAAATTTAAATCATGATTTAAAATCAAATCCATCCTGATTATAAGTTTTACTCTTGGATAAATCTCCCAATGTAATGCTTGCACTAATGTGGTGGTATATAAATCGAACAAGCAAACAAGCTGAATTGAGCAAGTTCTGAAAATGTCTTGAGCTGAATCAGAGTGTTTTCTGAATCATCAGTGTAGTCTCAAAACTTAGATTATGGTCTAGGTACAGTCAAGCAACATAGCAACATAGTAAATAAGAATTGCTAATCTACAGAATGGATTTGATTTAAATAACTACTTAGTAAGGTTTAAATCATAAAGACTCATTTTTTTCTGGAGTTGTTTTAATCTTAATATTTACAACCAGGTGAAGGTTTCAGTTTTAGAATAATTTTTCCGATTATATTTTATGGTTATATCAGAAAATTACTGATTTGGTGGTTATATACCACAAGAAATACATAGATAGATAATTATGAAATTATTGCAAGGTGAACTGTCTCCAGTTTAATAGGTTACTCATTCATATTTGGACAACTGTTCTGTTGTATTTTATTGGAAGGAGAAAAATATTCCCAAACTGGGTCTCTTTTATAGCCTGCTGCCATTACAGGTTTTTCTCCTCAAGGGAGAGTGAGAATACAGTGGTACCTTGTATAAAGGAATTAATCCGTTCCAAATGAAATTACATTAAGCAAATTTTCCTTTATGCAAATTTCCCATAGGAATGCATTGAAAACAGAGTAATCCCTAATTGCGACCATTTTTATGTTGTACAGATTCCCCCTATCTCTGGAATTTTTTATGTTGTAGAGATTTTATGTTATACAAACCGTATGTTACACAAGGGCCCACTGTAATATTTATTTATTTATTTATTTATTTATTTATTTATTTATTTATTTATTTATTTATTTATTTATTACACTTTTATACCGCACCATTTCCCAGAGGGACTCTGGGTGGTTTGCGAATGAAAACGTCAGATAAAACAGTAATAAAAACGTCACTGAAGGGACAGCAATAAGGGCAAACGAAGGGAAACCCTCAACAAGCAGCAGCGGGCACAAAAAAAAAGGATTAAATAGAAATAAGGTCACCATAAGCCTCCTTAAAAAGCATCGCTTTTAAAGCCTTTTTGAAAGTGGGCAGGGACGCTGCAAGGCGCAACTCACTAGGTAGGTGATTCCATAATGAAGGGCCAACCACCGAGAAGGCGTGGCTACGCATTGCCTACTTCCGCGCCTCCATAGGCGTGGCCACCCTGAGTGAGCGCACCCGCGACATTCGAGTGGGCCTGGCCTCTGTTAATCTATACACATAAAAGCTCTACACATAAAAATCTCAAGACATGAGGGACTTAAGGGGCCAGTGCTCATCTTTGTTTGAAGAGTCAGCGTTCTCTGTAGCTGTAGTTCCATGGTACTGAGGCCAGCATTACTGAATGTACCTGTGCACAGAACACAGGTACCTTCCCATCGAAGTAGAACCTATTTGTCTACTCATGTTTTTATGTGCTTTCAATCTAGTAGGTTGGCAGGAGCTGCAACAAGCAACAGGAGTTCACCCTGTTACACAGATTCGAACTGCTGACTCTTCACTTGACAAGCCAAGCAGCTCAGGGGTTTAATCCGTAGCGCTAGGACAACTAAAAATAAAAGACATACAATGCATACAACATTTAGAGAGGCTCAGATCTCTTCATAAGGCAAGATGGTGCATAAAACAAAAACAACACACACATTCCAATAGAGACAGAGAAGAAAACGTGTGTCTGTGTGGTAAGCCATGTCCATCTGCATGGAATTCCCAGATGTAATGGAGAAGAGGTTTTCAGGCTCTCTGGTGGGGTTTGATGTATAATGGGCTTTGCCCTGAATTGTCTCTAGGATGGCTGAGAGGGCAAAAACACACAAATTGATGTATTGGCTAATAATATGTGGATGCTTAAATAAATGAACAAACAAACAAACAAATATTACCTGCCCAGGTTGCCTCCCTGTGTTTTATTGTACAGTTTAACCAGTTGCAGAAGGTCTGATCCAAGCCACGGTTTTACTTCAGATTTTGTTTGCTCATTCTTCCTTCCAAAAATGAAGTAGTTGGAAAAAATAAGCACACAGTTACGGGGGGGTGGGGTGGGGGAAGATTTACAACTAGCGAGAACATAAAGCAGCTGGATATTGCTGCTGCAGTCCTATAAAGGAAACCAAAGCTGTAATTCTAGGCATTTCATCTATTTTGAAGCAAGCTCCAGTAAACTCAGTGTAAATAAGCTTTTTTAAAAAAAATATCTAATTCCCAATGCCTCATGGGGATTTTCCACTCACCTTTGCAGGAATGAGGTTCAACAGATCCTCTTGAAGCCCCTGTTGGACCTTTTGAGTGGGTGGTGTACATAAATTGTGGCTGAATACCTTCCCCTATGGAATGAAGCCAGATTAGTTTCATGGTTCTTTAAGGAGCTGGTGATAGTGAATCACTCCGGTGGTGAGGGCAGCAAACAGAACATTTTCAGCCACTCACAGAGTCATCCGGTCCAACACTCTGCTCACCATATTAGCTTGGATTAAAAGACCTGCTCAACCACGGAACCTCGCTGCCATAAATCAGAAGAGAATGACAGTGTATAACAACAGAAATGTTGTTCATATTTGAAGGAGGCAGTTGATTTTCTTTTTCAACATAGTGGAAACTGTCAAGTTGTGATTGAGACTAGAGACGGGCCATTGAATCAGTGGATTTGGTGATGCAGCTTCTTTGTAAATTCTACTGATTCAGTGGATCTACTCTGATTGTGACCTTCAATGCTAAACAATAGGATTTCAGCCAGAGTTTCAAAACCTTTTTAGCTCTATGTGTATGCAAAAAAGAGAGACAGGGGGCTTAATATCTAACTTGTGGTATCTTAACTTGTGGTTTTGATCATGTGTGTGATTGCTTGTCTGAAATGGCCTACTGTTGCCCATTGTAATGCCCATCGTAGTCCTACTGTCCTAATGGGCATGAGCCATCACTGTTAAGAGGAAACAGCTAGAATGAACAGAATATATTTAATATTAAACCCTTGGAAAGAAAGCAGGTTACACAAATTTGTTTGATCATTCTTCCTTCCAAAAATGAAGTAACTGGGAAAATTAAGCACACAGTTTATTTGGGGAACAGATATTGCCTTGGCTGCCCTGTGTGATGACCTTTGTCATAGAAATGACAGGGAATGTGTTGTGTTGATTCTCCTGGACCTCTCAGTGGCTTCCAACACCATCGACCATGGTGTTCTTCTGGACAGATTGGCTGGGATAGGAGTGGGAGGCACTGCTCTACTGTGGTTTTGCTCCTACCTGGCTGACCAGGTCCAAAAGGTGGTGTCCTTCACCCTTACCTGGATGAGTGGAGCCTGGCAACCTTCACACATGTTGACTGGTAACAATCGGATTGGACTATGGTAACAACCAGATTGGACTGTTGTAATACACTTTACGTGGGGCTGCCTTTGAAGACGGTTTGACAATTGCAACTGGTACAAAACTGGGTCACACGGCTGGTGAGTGATGCCACCGCAAGGACTCATATTACGCTAGTTCTGAAAAATTTACACTGGCTTCCAGTTGCTGCCCCAGGCCCAATTCAAAATGCTCATGCTTACATATTAAGCTCTATACAGCTTAGCACCTGGTTATCTAAAGGATCACCTTCTTCCATATGAGCCTGCCCATACGCTAAGATCAGGCCAGAAGGCCCTCTGAATTTGCTGTCCCTTAAAGAGGTGAGGGGGGTGGCATGTCGAAACAGGGCCTTCTCGGCCATTGTCCCCCAACTTTGGAATGCCCTCCCAACAGAGATCCTCCTGGCGCCAACACTTTTGGCCTTTTGGTGCCAGGCAAAGACCTTCCTGTTTAGGCAGCATTTTAATTAGCTAATGTTCTTTTAGCTGGGCACATGAGTAGCAGGATTGTATTATTTGTATATTGATTGTTTTTAACTGTTTGTTATTTTGATGCTTTCAACATGTTGTTTCATTGTTTTAATATATTATTGTGTGCTGCTCAGAGACTGCTTGGTAATGGGACGGCTAAAAAGTCCTGTAAATAAATAAATAAATTCTTTTAGTATAGTCCCTGTTGACATTTTGTGTCTTAGTAGCCCCTCAGTCACTCTTTGAAGGAATCAGGATCCTGTTGGGATAGAAAAGAAAAGCCCAGTTACCCATCTCCCATAAAAAGACTATTGGTGTGTTTACTGGTATTCTGTTATAATTTATTGAAAGTGTTAATGGCATAGAAGTTGGAAGATGAAAATTACAATTGTATAGTTATTAATTGTCAGTCATTGTTTTGAAAGCTGTCCATCCATCTGTACTTGTTCTTTGACCTCCTATTGATATATGTATCACACGGGTCTCATGGCGCAGTGGTTAAATCCCTGTACTGCAGGTAAAACTGTGCTCATGTTCAATCCCAGGTAGCCGGCTCATGGTTGACTCAGCCTTCCATCCTTCCGAGATCGGTAAAATGAGTACCCAGCTTGCGGGGGGGGGGGAATGTGTAGCCTGCATAATTAAATTGTAAACTGCCCAGAGACTACTTGAAGCGGTATGGGGCGGTATATAAAGCAGAACACTTTGGTCAAGTATAATTTCTTTACTAGACTCTCAAGAATGGTGTGATAGAATAGTGACTGATGTGCAGGATGCCTGTACATACCTGCATGCATTTATTTGTGTGTGTACAGTTCGATGTCCTCTAAAACAACCTGGATTCATACTGTATGACCAAAGCATGGCCAGTCAATGTATTTCACTAGTTCAATTTGATATGCACTTTAGGTATATCTGTGCTGCTGCAGAATAGAGGTGACATATGCTATACTGTCTTTAATCCTCATCCTTGTGCAGTTGGAGATGGAAGATGATTTGCCCCATAAAGTAGTAACCCTGGATGTTGCTCACAGAAAAAGATGCTGGGAACTGAAAGGAGTGTGCCATGTCTGCTGCATTTATTAAGAATCCATTGTACTAGTGAGCATGAGCAAGTATTAATATCCTGTGCTGCAAAAGATCGGTGAATAAAATGGTGTTCTATTGAATAAAGTATACAGTGGACCCTTGAATAACAAACGGCTTGTATAACATAAAATTTGTACAACAAAAATTTTTCAGAGATAGGGGAAATTTGCTTAACATAATCGCCTATGGGGAGAATCCGTACAACATAAAAATGGGATCACTCCATTTTCAATGCATTCCTATGGGAATTTGTATAAAGGAAAATTTGCTTAACATAATTTCATTTGGAACGAATTAATTCCTTTATACAAGGTACCACTGTATTCCCTTCCCTTCACACCCTATGTATCATAAATGGAGGCATTTATTGGCCCTGCCTTTGAAACAGTTTAAACCCGTAGCTATATGTATCAGCAAAAAGTATCTGACCGTGCAAAGAGAGATCATTCAGAGTTCAACTCTGTTAGTTCATTCATAATTCAGATGATGTGATCACAGGGTTTGCAAGTTAGGTGGTATTTAAATTAAGTTGATGCTCTTGAGTCTTAAGGGAGAGTTGTAACTGACTTCTCAGGGTTCAGGGGTGGGTGAATTGGAAGACACTGGCAGTTTTTTTATTCTATTCTGGTCTTAGTTTTTAATAGCAGCATGACTGCACGCTCCAGGTAGACATTATATATAGGTATATATTATGATGTATAAAACAATCATTGGTTTAAGTATATACAGATTGGCATTTTGGATATATATGCACACTTCCTAAATTTGCAAACAGACAAAGAAATGTTAAATAACTTACCCCTTTATACTTTCAGCTTTAGGATGATTTGGTCTACATCTGTCAGTCCCTCCTGATGTGATGCCTCCCCTCCTCTCAGAAGCCTTCCATTCTTCTAGTAATTTAAAGCTACTACAATTTGGGTTGTCAATCCAAAAGTCATAGTTGGTTGGTTTGCCAGAAAACATGGAGTGAATTGCTATTGGCAAGCACACCTTATTTTCTTTGTTTGATCCTGATTTTATAAAACAGAGTTCAATGAATTGGTTTGGAAACTTGAGTAATAATGGTCATAATGACCTTAGAAAAGTGTAGGCGGAATAGGAACTATCTTTACTGTTTTGAATGTCTTTTGCTCTATCTCTTCATTATTGTTGGGTTTGTTTGTTGGCTCAATATCACAGTGAGCTGACTGGAATTCTGATGAGCAGTTGACATTTTGGAACATAATGATGATTATATGAAAAAGAAGCAGTGCTAGAAATCTTTCAAAGGATGAATCTTATCCCTTCTTGTTAATATGCAATGCTTTTTAATGCCAAGTAACTGGAAGGGGACTGCCAACTAATGAGTCATAACTGTACCAAACATCAACTTAATCAGTTATTCACATCTCTGCAAGTTACTCATTAAATTAATCTGCATCATTACATAGGTGGTTTGGAATCAACACCTCAGTCCCACATTACAATTGCAGTAATATGGCCCTAATAAGTACAGTTGACCCTCGTATAACAAACGGTTTGTATAGCATAAAATCTGTACAACATTAAAAAAAACCCAGAGATAGGGGAAATTTGCTTAACAGAATTGCCTATGGGACGAATCCGTACAACATAAAAATGGTCACGATTAGGGATTACTCTGTTTTCAATGCATTCCTATGGGAAATTTGTATAAAGGAAAATTTGCTTAACATAATTTCATTTGGACCAAATTAATTCCTTTCTACAGTACAAGGTACCACTGTAATTCAAGAAAGAATCTGAAGATGACCTGAAACAGCACTTAGTTGTCTTGGGTAATAAATCTGTACATACTCCCCCCCCCCCAAATTAGAGATGAAGCAAATAAATAAATTCAAAAAAATCTGACTGTTGATGATACAGGTTGCTATTTGAACTCCAAGCTCTCATACAGGTTTGCTCTAAGAATCTTCTGGTTTACTCCACAGAACTCCAAAGTGTGAAACACTGAACCAGCAGTGAGCTTTAAAAAGGCTCACTCATAATTCCATTTGCACCCCAGGAAAAGGAGATAGGAAACTTTAGAGCTTGAATACCATTTTCCACCTTGTCAAGTAACGGATTTTGAGGAAATGTTAATAACAGTGTTAATCAAATGATGCCCAATATGCAATGGCAGCAGGGAAAAAAGAATATCTGGAAAACGTACATGTAGTGTTGGCTCCAAACAAAGGCTTATCTATTGCTTTAGTTGCCAGCCAGACATCTACAGAAAACTCAGAAGTGGAACACCAGACTAATATCAGATACAACTGATGCCCCTTCCCCCATTTTGAATTGAGAAACATACCTTCTTTGATATCCTGAGTACTACAAAGATGTCTGATTTCACTGGTATAGGTCATTCCTTCCCTGATGGAGGTCACAGTTATTCCATATTTCCATAGTATGGTTGTAGTTCCCTTACACTTACAATGTAAGTGTAGAGCCTCATGGTGCATTGGTTAAAATGCTGTACTGATGCTGTAACTGGTTCAGACAGGTTACAGACACCTTTCCATCCTTCTGAGGTTGGTAAAATTAGTACCCAGCTTGCTCAGGGGTGGCAGTGTGTAGCCTGCAAAATTATTTGTAAACTGCCCAGAGAGCCCTTTAAGTGCTGTTGGGTGATATGTTGTGTCTGGAAGTTGAGTCATGGCAACTGGACTGCTGTTCTTGAGAGATCTAAATGTTTTGCTACACTATGTAGAGCCTCATGGTGCATTGGTTAAATGCCTGTGCTGCAGCTAAATCTGTGTTCACTACCTGAGGCTCCATCCCAGGTAGCCGAGTCATGGCTGACTCAGCCTTCCATCCTTCTGAGGTCAGTAAAATGAATACACAGCTGGTGTGTGTGTGTGGGGGGGGGCTATGTGTAGCCTGCATAATTAAATTGTAAACTGCCCAGAGAATGCTTAAGCATTATGGGGTGATATATAAACAGAACACTTTTACTTATCCAAGCTGCTTCCTCAGTCTGAGCTGGATGAGCAGTGAAACATTTCGATCTCTCAAGAAAAGAAGTCCAGTTGCCATGACTCAGCTTCTAGATAAATTCACCTGGATGACTGAGAATCTTCACAGGCATATTCTAGTTGTGCATTTGAGCATGATTACAAAGAAATCCCCATTTGAAATGAGTACTTGCTTCAGATGGCTTGTAGTAGTTTGCCTGTTTGAAATTGATTTTTTTATTTATTTGTCACCAAGGTTTGGCTGTATACTTTTCAGGGGATGTGTGGTGGACGCTCAAAAAAGATCCTTTTGGGAAGAGAAGTTTCAGAATAGCCAAGGAACCTCCCTCGTTTACTCAGTGGGGAAGCTGGTGATGAATATAGGCAGATGAGCTTGGAATTAGGGCTGTCGTGATACCCATTGTCCCCTGAACAGATCTCATTATGTTCTGAAGGGTAGAGAATAAGGGGTGGTGGATGAGTTTTTGTTGGGTGGGAGCAGAACAGATCAAACAGGAAGGTGCTTAATAGTTTCTCTGTGGGAGAGGGAGCCTGGTAGCTAGTAATGATGTAACTCCTCTGTACAATTTGTTTAAAGGATGCGACACCTGCGTATTCAGAGGAAATACAAATACTAATGAACAGAAATACATGGCTTAGCTAAAAATAAACAAAAAAGGAAACAGAAATCTATGCTTAATTTTCCACATGCAAGCTGTTCAAACAGCTAGGCGTTGTGCTAGAAAACAGTATGTCAACAGAAATGGACGTTTTTTTAGGGTTGAAGCTTGGCAGTGGGTTTCACAGCTAAGGTGACAATAATAACATTGAAAGGTTTCTAACCAAATATTGTTAAGTAGTAGGGGCAGTATTGGAGAACAACCCCAACCCCAAATATGGACAAGCGTCTCTTGAACTGATGTGAGGAAATTCTCCCTGAATTTATACTACTACTACTACTACTACTACTACTACTACTACTACTACTACTACTACTACTACTACTACTAATAATAATAATAATAATAATAATAATAATAATAATAATAGAAAGCCGCCTTACTGGGATCTGCTCGCATAATTTGCCGATACATCACTGAGTCTTAAACACTTGGGAAGCGTTCGACTAGTGATTGGTAATACAAAATCCAGCATAGATAGCTGGATAGATAGCCGAGAAGACTGAGGTTATGTTCTTTGGGACTTCCCCATCTGGCTACGGAGGCCCTCTTCCCATCTTGGAGGGCGTTTCCCTCCGGCCATCGGACAGTGTCCGGAATCTGGGCGCAGTCGTGGACCCGTCGCTCACTATGGAGGCCCAGGTGGCTGCTGTGTCCAGGACTGCCTTTTTTCATCTCCGTCAAATAGCCCAGATTTGTCCCTACCTAGATGGGGACTCCCTCAGGACTGTCATGCAAGCGCTGGTGATCTCGAGACTAGACCATTGCAACGCGCTCTACATGGGGTTGCCCTTGACTCTCCTTCGGCGACTGCAGCGGGTACAGAATGCGGCGGCCAGACTGGTGCCGGGTGTGCGCCGGTTCGACCACATCACCCCAGTTCTGGCTCGCCTGCATTGGTTGCTCGTTGCGTCCCGAATCAGATTCAAGGTCTTGGTTTTTGTTTATACAACCCTCCATGGCCTGGGACCTGACTACCTGGCAGAGCGGATCGACCAGTGGTCAACATTGGCCCAACCAACTAGGTTGTTGCGGGTGCCCATGCTGCGGGTTGCCACGCCCAGGGAGGCCCGAAAAACATCCATCCGTACTCGAGCCTTCTCTGTGGCTGACCCTGCCCTGTGGAATCATCTCCCCAGCGAAGTGCGCCTTGCAGAGTCCCTGCCAGCCTTTCAGAAAGCATTAAAAACCTTGTTTTTCTGAGAGGCGTTTGGTGACTAAATTTCAACCTCTTTTTTTCTTCCCGCCATCTGCTATCTGCTAGTTGTTTTGGTTTATTGACTGTTTAGTGTGTTTTTAAATTGTTTTTTATTGAACTGTTATTGATTTTGTTTATATTTGTTTGTTGTGAACCGCCCGGAATTCCTCTGGGAAGACGGTATACAAGCTCAATAATAATAATAATAATAATAATAATAATAATAATAATAATAATAATAATAATAATAATAATAATAATAATAATAATCCTGGATCACTGTATTATATTGAATGGCAGGCCTTTGAAACTGTACCAGACAAATTCCAAAGAAACAAAACAAAAGACAAAAACATGTGGGACCTTAAAGACTAACAATTATATTTAAACTTTTGTGGATCAAGTCTCCTTCTTCAGTATTTTGTTTTGTTTTGTTTCTTTGCATTTTCCCTGGTATGCTTGCATAGACCGACATGGCTACCTCTTCCAAAACTACAACTTTGAAATTATAGATTACCTTGTCTTTGAGTCCAGTCAAAAGAAAGCAGCCATCTTCCTCTTAGATTCCATTAGGGTTATTTTGAAACACTAGTAGCATTTAACACCAAAGCATTGTCTTTCTTTGCAACCGCCAACTTCCATTTAAATCTGTTCTTTAGCATAATGCTGTACAAGTTAAATTGGAAACTTCCTTGTAGAAGGGGAAAAGAACTAAAAGGGTAGCCATTGTATAATTCTTTTGACTCTTCTGTGCTGTGTACAGGAACAGAACACGAGCAATAAATATTTCATGTCATCGCAGATTAAACTACCCTGATACACTCTTGTAAATTGAAGTGGCTGCTGTTGATGTTTAAGGTTGATTTTAAAACATGGTTTGGGCAGCATTGATATCTACTAGATAAATTTTGCAGGCAGCAAGAGAAATGCTCTGCATTTAGCAGTGGAAGGAAGTAGCTCCTCTTTCTCTCCTAAGAAATTTATGTTCTCTCCAGCTTCCAGGCACACAGAAAGCTGTATACTCTTGTGCTGTTTTTATTCTCATTGAAGCCACAGCCAGAATTATCCACTGAATTAAAAAAAATTGAATTAAAAAAAGATAAATTGTAAGAGAGTTTGGGCAACAAACAGATAAAGCAGTCTTTCTTCTCCAAGACTTCAATTTTTGAGAACAGCCTAGGGCAGTGAGTGAAATTGGTTTATTAGTTTCACTTTGGTCACTAGCTAACATCATTCCACATCCCAAAAATGCCACATTTAATTCTGCCTGATTTGGAATAATTGACCGATCAAGAGCAAGACCCATGAAGTGAGCTTTAAATTGCATTGTTCCCCTAAGGGAGTTGAGTGGTCGAGAGGAGTGCTAGTGCAAGTAGAGTTGTGTGACACCTATCTCTGTGTTACACTCGGCCCAGCAAAATTGCTGTGGTGTTCTGATGCAAAGCTTTGCCCATCAAAGGTAGGTGACGTATATTTGTGCCTTGCTGCTATTCACGTTGAATCTGGAGTTAAATAAAATAACATACATTATGCATATCATTCAGCTAGGTATATTCTAATTTGCTCTAACTGTACATATAATTATTTAACTTTATTATATGCCATTGTCCAATGCCAATTGCACTTTCTAAAATTGCCGATTTAGGTGAAACAAGACTGTCATTTTCTCAGAGAAGAAATTCTGCAGAAGAGCTATTTCTCTTATGTTGTTCTTTTCCATCTTCATTGCTCATATTCCTGGTAGCATTAGTGCCATAAATGATGGCAGGGGAAATCTTGTGTCTTCTATTTCCCTTCCTTTTCATAAAAATGCAGGTGTTCGTGATGCATAGTCTTAATTCAGACAGTACACCAAACCATGTTTTGCCCTGATCTCCATCTGGGATTGACCTGTTCTATGAGCTTCTAAACTTCTAACAGTCAGACTACGGATTAAATCTGCTTCTGTTTCATTTCATATTCTGTCAGCATCATAAATCCTTTTCTGTCTCTGGGCCCAACAGCCTCTGGAGATGGAACAAGGGCCGTAACTAGTTTTATTCATTTAGACAGCTTGTCAAACTGCAGTTAAGCTTCTGGTTATGGAAGATGGAGGAGAAAAATGTCTGGAGTGAAACCAAGATTCACAGTAATCTGGACAATATAAATACAGTATATAGGCTTCTTAGGTATGGCAGGAATTCATCATCAGCACCGTCTGCATGATTGCATGACCTTGTATAGTAAATGACTTTAGCTAAATAAATTATGGGTATGTAACTAGATATGGTAAGACACAGCATACAATTATTTTATTCAAGTCAACCAGCTGCAAAGTAATGTCTTCTATGGTAGGTGGAAATGCAATGTTCTGGCTATAGTTCAGCTTTTAGCAGTTTTGTTGTTGTGGACAAACCCTAAAGGTACCTTCAAAGGTATGCACCTACCTAAGCAACCCCCCTACATGCAGCGATCATTCCTCTGCATAATTCTTTTCAGCACCTTTAGTTCCAGACGGGACCAAACTCCACACCCGGGTGGGGGAGTCATGTGCACGAGGGGCACAGCCCCACTCACCATAACAGAGACCATTGCCTAGAAGGGTTGATGTCCTAGAACTGTAACCCAGGCACATGTTCCTATTGGAGGGTTCAGATAATTTTTGCTTTTCTTTTGTCACTTTAGCAAGTGATTCAGCCAAATCTTTTGGAATGGAGAAATAACCAGGTAGTTGGGATAATAGGTATTTGGCATCCTCTCCCATTTCTGAGCTTACGTCTTCAAATATTTCTTTTACAGTGGATCTGCAATCTCCATTTTGTATTGTCATTGTGCTTCTGAAAACAGGGGCTCGCTATAACATCTAACCAGATGTTTTGATCTTTCCGCTTCATCCTCACTTCTCTGGTTTGCATACCTGTGTGGCCTATACAACCAGAAAACCCCCCCAATTTTCAGTGGAGCTGAAAAAGACAAAAGCAGCGGGGCAGTCACTAGATAAAGGGCACTAGAAATGCTTATAGTTCTCCCTCCCTATTCCATCCCATATCTAGACATTCAAATTCCTGAAATCTTACAAAGCTAGTTCAGGGAGGTTTTCATACTTACGCCTGCTAGACAGATGGACACAATCTCCAAGTTGGAATGGACAGGAGTGATTTTTTAAATCTATGAAGCATCACAAAAATGTCTTACGATGGATTATCAAGTAGTCTACACTGTGTACTTCTTACAGATGCAAATCTTCAACCGCTCCTAAGAATTCTGTTGGACAGTTCTGTGTAGATTTAATGCCAACAGATGAAAGTTTGTTCATCACCATCAGCATTACGGAGTAGGCCTTCACGCAGGCTCCAGACTGTGTTCTGCCAATGATCTGGTCACTAAAGTGGGGTTTGAGAACTTCCCCTCTTTGTTTCTGGAACAGGAGCATCTGTCTAGCTCTGTTCATTTAACAGCAGCCTGGAAAAGTCCATGATAATCCTAAAGAGGACCACAAGAAATCTCAACCTGTTTAATGTTGTTTAAAGCTTTCAGCCAGTGGCCATAAGAAGATTAATATCTGTACACAGAACCAAAAACTGGTCAACAACATGTTGACGTCACTTGGGACCATTTTCCTGGATTTCTTCAACATTACATTTGAGGCTCTCTTAGTCAGGTTACTTGATGAAGTTGCTGGCAGCATAGCGATACACCAACTTCATCCATCTGTCTGTTGTTATTGCCTAACATTAATAGTTCCTGTGCTTCAACCCGAAAGGTGTGAAGTTTTCCAATGAAAAAGATTGAATTAGGTAATGCTTCCTTCCTGAATTCTCCCTCCTGGATTAGTGCTGTAACAAGAACCCAGGGAATTACTGTGCATGGGTGTGTGCGGTAGAGCCGGTGAGGAGGGGAGAGAAAAGTGCAAGAAGGGGATAGCAGATGTAAAGTAGGCAGTCCCATCTTTACTACTAAGAAATTTCACTGTGTTTATATCATCAAGAGTATAAGCCCAAGGAGATGCATCAAAAAGATCTCACACAACCTAACATTATTGGCTGTATCAAAGTCTTCTTATTCTAGCAATTTCTTCCTGTTTTGAATAGTTAGATGTAGTGCTCGGTTATGCTAATTTAGAACTTCTAGGGACTTGGTTGCAACAGACTCTAGTTCAGCTCCTAAGCAAAGGCTAACTTGCAAAAGTCCAGATGAAATCAGATACAGCAGTTGTAATGTCTATCTGATAGCTTTCACTTGGCAATTTTGTAGATAAATGTTATGAAGAGCTATGGTACTTGATTTTAAAAGTTTAGTAGCATTTTATTTTTGAATAATACAAATGCCACACTTTTCCAAGAATTTTTTGCAGTTTTGACATAAAGGAATTGGTGTGATATTCATATCTATTTGCTGACCACACAAAAATGGAAGAGCACTTTAGAGTTAGATGAAAAATGCTTAATTTTGCAATTAGGCCCATGGTCTTAATTAGTTAAAGTAGTTTGCATTGACCCGCTTGTTTGTCAGATAGTCTCTTTCAAGTCAAAGCAAAAATAACTGGGAGATAAAATCAATACTATTTTTCTCTCCACATTTGACTAAAAATAAGAGGGTAGCAAGATCGATGGAAAGGTAATGATCTGTTGGGGAATATGTACGGCTAACAGTCGACTGCGCATTGACAGAGGCTGGGAATAAAATGGATGACTTTACATGTTAAAGCAACAAGCTTCAAAGTAAGAAGCAAAAACAGAAAGAAAACACAAAACAGAGAAAAAGGTGAAGAGCCTGCCATTTGCCTGATTAGTGGAAGTTACTATGTAGGATTATTTACAGACAGGTCAGAGGGGCAACATGTACGTGTCACAAAAGCAGCCTGGTTGTGGTGCTCCATAGCAATCCGTTATTTATTCACTGTATTTGCCTGCCTGAGAATTAAAGCCATCCAAAGAGGACCTTAAAAAAAAAAAAAGAATGTGATCCAGCTGCACTTTCTCCGTGGTGGTACCTTAACCTTGTAGGTATTCAAGGCATTCCTAATGGCTTCTTTCTTGCCCTGGATTAAAACCTATGCATTTGCCAAGTCCCTTGAAAATTTGAAATCGAAGTAGAAGTCCACTAAAGTTTATGACAGCAGCAGTCCTGTTTTATACAGGCTGAGTTGTTCTTGCATATTTGATGTTTGAATTTTCCCTCCTGCATTTTTCTGTATGCATTCCATCCTGCAATCTGGATTAAGGCAACATTTATAACGGAACAGGTAGATTACAGAGATCACCCATCTCATCTGATCAATCTCTCCTTCACTGCACAGCCCAGGCAGCTCCTAAAATGGTGGCTAAGCTGTGGTCAATGAAGCAAATGAGGTAGTGGTTGAAATTTAAGCGAAGGAAGGCTTGTGGCAAAACTAACACCTATTAGAGCCCATTATTCAGCCTCCATTGCAGCTGCGGGGATAACTAAAAGGATTTTCCCATCACCACCACCGCTGCCGGTGCATTTTTTAATGTGGTTTTTCTTTATTGGGAAATTTCTGTAACAAAATGCCCCACAGAGTGAGACACAGACAGAGAGCTGGTGGCACCTTCAATGGCATGTTGTGGCAAATTTGTGAGACATTCTGATGACAAAAGTCACTGCCTATGCCACAAATTTGATTTCAAAGTTGACATAGTCCCAGCCTTCTGTTCCCTTGGTGTGGGCGGATAACAAAACAGGAATTGAAGTAAGAGAGACTTCAGTTTCCTTGAAGTGCAAAGGAAAACGCTTGGGAGCCAACATCCAGGAATAAAGCTGTAATGCAATAAAAGGCCATGAAGTAAAGGCAAGGTTGTGTGTGCATCTGTGTGTGGCATGGGGGTGAGAGAGCCATAGCGTGAGAGCAAGCCTCCGTACAAGTGTCCATAGCGTAATTGAGTGCAAGGATGTATTGCCAGGAGCAGCAATGGCTTAATACATCAACTCGTACAGCAGGAATATTTTAAAATCAATGTACTTCTGTAGTAGACGGAGTGAAGCAGAGGGAACTTTTCCTGGCTTCAGTTTGGGGATGGAGATTACACCATATGGGCTAATGTGTTTTAACAGGATGATGTAGATTTACTAGTCCCATGAGCTATTCCTTTCATCTTAAGTATAGTATAGTGTCAGCCTGACCTGAAGAAAGCGGTAGTTTAACTGTAATTCATTCTCTCAAAACAAAAAGGCCTCTGAAAATAACTAATCTAGGTTTTGGAATATTGAAGCCTGAGACAGTGCCAGATGTATCATCATCATCATCATCATCATCATCATCATCATCATCATCATCATCATCATCATCATCATCATCATCATCATCATGTGAGGATATGAGGAAGTCTTATCAGCTGGATCCCAAAGGCCCAAAAAGTCCAGCTTTTTTGGGGGAGTTTGGGAGCGCATGAGACTAGATATCTGAATTAAGCTGTGCATCTGGCTGAATTGTTTAAAGCCTACAGATTACACATCTCCATCATGGTTTGAGTGATGGGGCTGTCCAATCCCCTTTTAAAGGCATCCAGGCCCAGTAATTTTAGAGTGTGATAATTATAAGGATAGCATAATACCATTTCTGAAGGTGCTGTTTTAAAAGACTGGGCGTTCCACATTCGAAGCAGAATTCTTCAATAGGAACTTGAAATGTGCTTCCTAAAAGATATCATGCACCCCTACATTTGTGTATTCGTGGGGACCATATAGCCTTTTCCTTCTCCTTGTTGTTTAAAAATGTATATTTTCTGGGGTTTTTTAAAGGCAATCCATATGGGAAGGATTCCCTTTGTTTCCTCTGTGCTCTTGAACAACTCTTTGTGCAGTCTTTGCTTGTGCTGCCCTGCTATAGTTAGGATCTATGGGAGACCACCAGGGAATACCAGGTGCTGTAGGTGTCTGGATTAGGAACTGGCAAGCTACTCCAGTATTTCTGCCAAGAAAACTCCATGCGTATGGGGTCATGAAGAGTCGGTCATGACTGTAACAACACAACACACACACAGGTCTCTCTAGGCATCAAAACATATATTTCAAAGTGTGTAGGTGGTGGGGGAAGTCAGCTAAGAACTGAGTATTGGATAAATAAAATGACTTGACCATGTTTGGTTATAACTATGAAGACTGTGAGAGGCTTAGGATAGAGACAAGAAAGGGCCCCTTGATGGATTAGAGTTGATTACAACTATCATAGTCATAGTTTATAGTTTATAGTTTAGGTTATGAATATATGGGAAAAGAATGAATTAAGGGACAAGGTTAGTATATTGTGGCGTGTGTAAAGGGCATAGTGTGTATTTCTATATGAGAGAGAGGGAGAGAAGAGGAAATGCACATCTAAGTTGACATTTTCAGAACTTCCAAGAGCCCACAAAAAGAAGGATCATATGAGTTTCAGTTTCTACCTCTGCGGGGTACATTCACAATGCTTCAAGAAGAGTGCCAAGTGTTTACCTCTTCATGCATGGGAAGTGCAACATCTGTGGTGCCATTATTCTTCCCTGTAAATCTGCGCTCAAGCAGGAAACATCTCCACTGCAAACACATCCCTTTTGCACATGCAGAGTGGTCTAGAGTTTTAGCATGTTCCACCAAGGAAACCTGTGTTCAGATTCCCACCTTAGGTGTAAGTGCCCACGGGCCAGTCCTAATCTCTCACGCCCATTTTACCTTACAAGGAGGTTTGTGAGATTCAATTAAGGAAGGAAGAGTGTGCCTTGTGTATCCTGTTGTGAGATGGTTGAAGGAACAGTAGATTGAAATGCAGTTATTAAAAGCACAAATGGGGCGGAGGACACTAAGAGGAGCCCTGCTGAGACTGAGAAAAGGCCCATTTAGTAAAGGATCTTGCTTTCTGCAGTGGATTAGTAGCCACTGATAGACCTGTTAGTATTATTGTCTCTAATCCCCTTTTAAAGCCATTTAATCCAATGGCCATCACCACCTCTTTTGGCAGCAATTCTATAGGTTAATTACATGCAATGGGATGTTGGCCATCCTTCTGTCCTTCCTCTCCCATGTTGCAGCTTCATTGGTTTGTCATGGATTATAGTACTGAGAAGTGGAAAACATCATCTCTTTCAGCCTTCTGTCATGCCCCCTCCTGTACTCACTTTCTTTCTATTTTTTTTATAAATTTTTATTTTATAAAAGAACAGATAAAACAGCAAAATAACATAAGGAAGAGAAAAAAATAACAGACATCAATGTAACAAAAATATAACAAATATAACAGACATATACCCCATGCAACCCACCCCCTCGGAACTTGAACAAAATGACTACTTTCATGATATTGACTAGCCCATTTCCCTCCAGAAATACATTGAATCTTCTCTGGGTGTATACCCTTTACCCTTTTGGAATACATATACCAATAATTTATCCCATATTCCACTAAAGTCATTAGACTTGCTCAGCCCTTTTCTAATTTTAATTTCACAAGTCAGTTTTTCTTTAATAGCTAAATTCCATAACTCCTTCTTCCATTACTAATTGATTATTAGATTTCCAATATTTAGCAAAAATCAGCCTTGCGGTCGTAACCATTATAATTACCAATTCCCCCTCCTCTTTCTTCAGTTATGTATCTGCAACTATGTTTAACAATACCAGCTGGGCGGACATTGGAATCTTTTCCCCTAATATTTCTTGCATTTCATTGAAAACCAAATTCCATTCAAATTTCCTTTTCTCACATGCCCACCACATATGTAAATATGCCCCTTTTTCTTTTCTACATCTCCAACAAATTGGAGATATTTATTTATTATATTTAACTTTGCAGGTGTTATATACCATCTCCAATATACTTCGTAACAATTTTCTTTAACTCTCACTGACATATTTTTCACTATTCTTTTGTTCCACATTTCCCCCATTTTTCCTTTTTTATCTCTTTATTAATGTCTTCTTGCCAAATCTCTCTTAACTTATTATTTTTTATATTATCCTCCTGAATTAATATTTTATATATCTCACTTACAATACCTTTCTTCTATTCTTAATTTTCTATCTCATTCCTTCTGTCTATAATTTCTTCAAATCTGGTCAATTTTCTACATTCTCCTACTTTATCTATCATATCTTTAGTCCATTTTTCCAATTGAATAATGTTCAACCAGGAAATATTTCCTCCCAATTTTTCCTTTATGGTTTGTCTACTCTGCATTTGCTTTAACCAATCCCGCAAGTACATAACTTTTTTATCAAGCAGTAGCCTATTTAACTTCCATTTTAAATTTTCTGGGAAACTCTTAATTTCTGTTATTCGTGTCAAAGGTGAAACCTTTGGGCTTAAAATCTTCCTAAAGTTCCTCCAACATTCCATAGTATTTTTCAAGAATGGGTTATTTATTGTTTTCACCTGAACTTTAATGTCTTCCTTAAAAATGTTCTCTTTTTGTGTAATTTCTAAGTCTCTCCAAATTAAGTTGTCATTCCCTATTATTAAATCTGGAATATGTCTTAATCGATTGGCTTTGTAATATAGCTTGACATTAGGTAACCCTAAACCACCTTCTTTTGTGGTATATACCATAAACTCTTGTTAATCCTAGCTTTTTTATTGCAATTACAAAATATATTAATTTTGCCCTGAATGCCTTTAAATTCACTTTCATCCCATTTTATAGGTGACATCCAAAATAAAAAATTTAATTTGGGGATAATTTTCATTTTACATACTGAAATTCTTCCAAGCCAAGAAATCCTTAATTTTTGATATTCTCTTATTTGTTCAGTAATCTCTTTCTTAACTTTCTCAACATTTATTTTAAACATATCTTGTAAACTCCATGCTAATTTTATCCCCAAATAATTAATGCTATTTATTAATTTACCTTTAAATACTTCCCTAAACAGCTTTTTCTCTTCTTCACTGTAATTTAACAATATACATTCAGATTTGTTCCAATTAACCTTTAATCCTGTTGCTTCCTCAAATCCCTTTAAATGCTTCTTTAATTTATGAATATTAATCAATGGGTTTTTAATTATTAATAATGTATTATCGGCAAATAAGTTAATTTTATTTGACTTCCCCTCTTCAACCTCTTCTAGCTCTTTATCCCCTCTTATTGCATTAGCCAGGATTTTCATTGTAAGTATAAAGAAAACTGGAGATAATGGGCAACCTTGTCTAGTTCCTTGGCCCAGGGTAACAGTTTCTGTTATTCCATCATTCACTAAAATTCTAGCCTTATTATAAGAATACAATTGATTTATTATATTGGTAAATTGGGCGCTAAAACCTAATTGATTAATTAAAATCTTTAATGTACTCCATTCTACCGTATCAAAAGCTTTAAAAATATCTAATGAAATTACTCCTACCTTCCATTTTTTACTATTTGCTAAATACATGTTATTTATAACTCTTCTAACTAAATCTGCCATTTGTCTACTTGTAACAAAACCATTCTGGTCCTTATTTATATATTTCCGTACAAAACTATTTAATCTATTAGCCATAATTGCTGTAAATATCTTTGCATCTTGATTAATCAATGAAATTGGTCTATATGAATCCATAAATGTTGTATCTTTATTTGGCTTTCAAATCAATACTATTATTGATTCTTTCCAAGACTGTGGAATCCCCCCCTTTAATAATCTTATTAAATAATTCTTTCATTTTAGGTATTAATAATTTCTTAAATACTTTGTAAAATTCTGGTCCTATTCCATCCGTTCCCAATGTTTTACCTATCTTCAATTTATTTATAATTCTCTCAATCTCTTCATCTGTTGTTAACTGATCCATCATTACACTATCTTTCTAAATTAAGAACTCAGATCACTTAAACTTTTTTCATTGGGAAGATATTCTGGCTCTCTGATAATTTTGTTGTTCTTTTTACGAGTTATTTCCAGCCGGGAAGACTTTTTTTTTTTTGAGATGCAGTGATTAGAACTGCACACAGTGATGGACGCTTATCTTTACTGACCTCAGAATTGTAGACCCAGGTTGTCCATAATGAAATAATACTACTGTAGTAGTAGTAGTAGTAGTAGTAGTAGTAGTAGTAGTAGGAGTAGTAGGAGGAGGAGGAGGAGGAGGAGGAGGAGGAGGAGGAGCAGCAGCAGCAGCAGCAGCAGCAGCAGCAGCAGCAGCAGCAGCAGCAGCAGCAGCAGCAAAACTAACAGAAATAACAATGTGTCAAAACTTTATATTATTCAATGTTATTATTGAATTTAATCAAATAATATGACTAATTTATGTTGGCTTTCTGTAAGAGTTAAGATTCCTTTGTTAAGTAGGAGTACTTATTTATTGACAAATGTACAGTGGACCCTTGTATAACAAACAGTTTGTATAACATAAAATTTGTATAACATAAAAATTCCAGAGATAGGGGAAATTTGCTTAACAGAATCACCAATGGGGCAAATCTGTACAACATAAAAATGGGATTACTCTGTTTTCAATGCATTCCTATGGGAAATTTGTATAAAGAAAAATTTGCTTAACATAATTTCATTTGGAACAAATTAATTCCTTTATACAAGGAACCACTGTATTCTAATTCGTTCGATATTTAGGAGGCCTTATTGAAATATAAATTATACAATTAATTTATTGTCTTGATCTGATAATGGTCTGTAGTTTCATTTCATTTGTTGATTTTTATTCTGGTGAACAGTGTGTGTCACTGTCTAATGTGTAGTATTATTTTTCATTAAAATAACAAGAAAATCAATTTTAAAATATATATCTGATTTTTATTGAGACAAATTACAGATACTCAGGCAGAAGCCAGTGTTTCAAGAGCTTTGTTTAGTCCTCCATACCAAGAAGCGGCTTTGGATAAATAAGGATCTTAATCTGTAAGGCCTAGTCCAGTGGTGGCGAACGTTTGGCACTCCAGATGTTTTGGACCACAACTCCCAGAATTCCAAGCCTGTATTTCCAATGACAGAGGACTGTGGGAGTTGTGGTCCAAAACATCAGGAGTGCCAAACGTTCGCCACCGCTGGCCTAGTCCAAGCTATCTCAAACACCACATCTATGCTGTGATCCTGCCCAGGCATTAAGATAATCAGGGGAGCCTTTTCCCTTGGTCCCATCACTTCCATAGGCACACTCGGTGAAGGTACCGCAAAGAGCCTTCTCCAATGCTGTTCCCAGACTCTGGAACTCATTCCAGTTGGGGAAGCAGGGTTGCTTACAAATCTGTTTTTAATATTTGTATACTTGTCTTTTTAAGCATTTATATCAAATGCCTTGGGTCCTTTTAAGAAGTAGGTGTACATCTCATCCATTACAGCATGAGTGTGATGAAGATGTTATCTGTGTGCTTAGCAAGAAGCATAGGTAACTGGAGTATTGTTCTGTGTAGGTTTTTGCTGTTGTAGTACAGTAGGACCGCGGTATCCACTGGGGATTGGTTCCAGGCCTTCCCATGGATAATGAAAACTGTGGATAAGAGAGAATGCCAGCCCAGCCACCCTCAAACTGCTCTTTCCTGACAGTAGCTTGCTGTATGACTGCTGTTTCGAGACAGTAGCTTGCTTTATGGCCACTGTTTGAGACAGTAGCTTGCTTTACAGCTGCTGTTTGTGACAACAGCTTGCTTTACAGCTCACTTTGTGGCTGCTGAATTATTTATTTTTTTCCTCTGCCAACCATGGATAACTGAATCAGTGGATACGGGGGTCCTACTGTAATACATTTGGACTTGGCCTGGTTTTTTACACCTCTGTTTTTAAATGCATAAACTATCTACTGCACTTGTGTGCAGTATGGTTTATTTTCAGTCTGCAGTGATCTTTCTGGAATATCACTGAGATTTGTGTGTGTACTCACAAGGGTTTTATTTTAATAGACTTACCATTAATGCATAGAGGGTTGCAAGTTAATAGTTCTAAGTCAATGGTTCACAGCCTTGGGTTCCCAGATGTTCTTGAAATGCAGCTTCCAGACTCCTCTGCCAGCACTGCTCATGGTGAAGGCTTCTGGGAGTTTTAGTTCAAGAACATTTGGGGACCCAAGGTTGGGAACCACTGTTTTAAGTCCACATTCACATGTTCATCCGAGTTTACTATTGCAGCTGCTCAATGACCTATGGCTGCTATGTTCCATCTGTTTGAGAATTCCATTATTGTGCTCGTGCCATCCATCCCATTTACCCAGTTCTTGAAATGCAGCATTGGTTCACGGGCCATTAACATCAACAGATCTTAAAATTACGTGACAGCCAAGGATTGCTACTTTTAGTTCATTAAAACAAGTTCCAGTAAAAATCTCAGGAAGGAAGTAAGTTGAAGTAATAAAATTTAAATGTGGTTAGAGCTTTTGTGGTTTAGCAAATGGCTTCCAGATAAATACTCTACTAATATTAGGGAATGCACAAACAGTACTTGGTGTCTGTGGAATAGAGATTATGACATGTAGAAAACCATGATGAGAACAGCACAGCAAACTTTGGTTTGACTTTAAAAGGAAGTCCTGTGTTTGGGAATAAAAGTTTCCCTATTAAAGGTGAGTATTATTATTATTATTATGTAATAATAATAATAAATAAATAAATAAACTATGAATCATTGATACCAGTTCTCAAGGAGGCAGATTGAACTCCCAACTAGAGATGGGGTCACTATGAATCATTGATACCAGTTCCTGTCAAGGAGGCACAGTGGGGGATTGAACTCCCAACCTTTGGCTCTGCTGCTAAATACCGAAACCTAGGATGGATAAAAATTAATGATCTTTTAAAAAATCAAATTGTTTTAAATATTGACTTAATTTCAAAAATCAGTTAGATTTAAATCAAACCCACCCTGACCACTGAGTTATTGGACAGTTCTAGTTTAGTTGAGTTAAAATCTCTCTCTCTCTCTCTCTCTCTCTCTCTCTCTCTCTCTCTCTCTCTCTCTCTCTCTCTCTCTCTCTCTCTGTATATATCTCTTATAACAAAACTTTCCCTCTAATTATAACAAGAAAAAATTAATTTGTTGGTTGCCCAGAAATTAAAAATTTATGTTTTTCTCTGGATAACAGCACATTGGGCCCTGGCAGTTGTAACTTCTTTGTGTTTAAGCATTCTGTGTTTTAGACTATACTGGAGTTATCTAATAAGATTACAGTACATCCACTTAGCAATTTGATATTCTTTCTGAAATGCTGGTGGCTTCTCTGTGAAGATGTCTATTTCACAGTTACCAGATGAAGATCTTTGTGTTTAATCTGATGACAAACAAGCTGTCATGTCACCCTTTTATAGAGCTTTCAGCTGGGACATGAAACAAAGAAAGATGGGCCAGTTGGACTATTTAGTCTGATAACTTTTAGTATCATCAAGTGCATATCTGGAATTTGGAAATCTTTCTCTGTGTTCCTCTCTGTCTCTCTCAAAACAGTGGAGCTATTTTTGTAAAATTATTCCTGATTCCGCGTGTTCATGCTGTGTTTTTATTTCTAAACAGAGTCATACATTTACATATATTCCAGAAGAGCAAAATAAAGCGTTGACATTTGATTGACTTAATGAAGCTGAACTGCTGTTAACCTGTGAAAAAGACAATTTTTAGCTCTAGACTTGCAAAAAGCCTGTGTTCTTCCTTGCTTCATAACTCCAAGGAGAGAAACTTGGAGGAGAGGTGTTTCCATAAATGAAAAGGATGAGCAGTGGCTCTTATAGCAGAGTTGCTGCGAAGATATTTGATATTGCGAAGATGACTAGGATGAATTTGCTCAGCAACCAAAAATGTTTAATGCTAAATTGTATTCCCCTTGTTTTTAAAGACATGCCATTCTCTGAGCAGCATGATTCCAAAGACCACTTATGTAGCTGTCTCATAAGAATATGTGCTAAATGCAGTACAAGCTATTATGTTGTCATGAAAAGATACAAGTTTGTTAGAGTGAGGGTGGTTTTACTCTCAGAAGTTGAATAATAGGAAGAGAATGATACTGTCATATTTTAACTGGTCTAGAACTTATCGGCAGACCATGATTATAGTGAAGGCTTGTAAAGTTAACCAGCTTCCTGGAAATCGGTATTCTCGTTCCACTCCTGCAGGTAGCATACAAAAATGTGTCTTTAACAGACAAAGCAGAGAAGGGTTCTGGGAGATCTTTGTTTTTAGTTCTTAAGAGTTCTAATGCATCTTTTTGGAGGTGGAAAAGAAAGAGATGTAGTTGTTGGGTCATTTGTTGCAGAACCAGGTCATTTTTGCATTTGTTTGTTGTTCTCTTCTGAAAAGGCTGCAAAAAGAATTATGTTTGGGGTCTAACATCAGCTATATTGGCAGTATGTGTGTTACTATAGCAAAGAGATGATATTGGTGCTGCTGCAATCATTAGGCATGGCATTTTTGGCTGTTTTTTTATTACAACTGCCAGCTTTCAACAGGAATATCCCCAATTAGAATTCTGGTAGTTTTCAGAGCTATTTCAGAATACACACCGTACAGTACTTGTTCCTTGCCTGGATTCTCTGCAGCAACAGCCATTAATCATGGAAGTTATTGGAGGAGCTATTTTAAGTTCCATGGCAGCCCCAAAGCATCTAGGGACTGAATTTTTTGGGGAAGGCAATCTCTAGGGTGCTAATGAACAGAGAGACCCCTAATGCTTTGCTGTTCTCTTGGACCTTGGAAAGTTGTACCTGCTTTAATAGCTGTTTGGGATGGGGAGCCTTGTAATCTTTTCCTGGAAATTGACCTACTCCTTCTTAAGTGGACTCTACACCTGCAAGGCACTGTACAAATCATGGAATCTTTGTGAGACAAGGTGGGGAGTGGTTTACCTAGAGATCTGTCTCATATCCTGGTTCATCTCTTGAAAGAGGATACAGTAAAGGCTTTATTACAGTGCTCAGATCCCTGTGAAGTTCATGGCTTGGGAAGGAAGTTTGTAAAAAGGAAGTTACACATTCCATTCTTCCATTTGCATTGACCTGGTCCTAAGCTTCTCATTAGGACCATCCCAACCATCATGGAATAAGGCATGGGAAGCCTACAGAGAAAGGACTGGATTAGATTCTCTTATTGTCTTTGCTGGTATTGCAAGCATTTTTGTTATTGTTTTAATGAAACAAGGTGCTAATAATACAAGTGTATTATTTTTGTCTTGTTGAATTGGAATGTTTTTGACCCATTGATATAATCTCAGAATCTAAAGAATTCTAAATAGATTTATCTATCTATCTATCTATCTATCTATCTTGCATTTTAAAAAGAATTGCAGGCTAAATGACATTAGAATTGCAGGCTGACATTAGATTTATTTATTTATTTATTTATTTATTTATTTATTTATTTATTTATTTATTTATTTCATATACCATCTACTTGGGCTACTCTGGACAGTATACAAAAATAAATACAACAAAGATAACATAGTAATAAAATAAAACAATATAATAACATAATAAACTAAATATAACAACAAATAGACAATAACAAACCTCATAGTCACAAGGTAAACCAAACCAAACCAAACCGGGGGGGGGGGCTGTAGATAACTACAATACAGAATTATTATGTTGGAATAAAACTAAGTCAGTATGAATAGGTGGAGGAATGGAAGCACTAATAGGAAATTGATTTTCCAGAAAGGAATATGAGCTTTAGGAATTCTGAAGAGAAAATCATTATACTGGATGCATTTTAAGCACAGGATTCTACATTAAATTGTATTTGTTCAAGACATTCCAGTCAGTTAATACTTTGTTGTGTGTGTGTGTGTGTGTGTGTGTGTGTGTGTGTGTGTGTGTGTGTGTGTGAGAGAGAGAGAGAGAGAGAGAGAGAGAGAGAGAGAGAGAGAGAGAGAGAGAGAGAGAGAGAGAGATTTCCCTTTGGTATTTAGTTCGTGGACATGGTCCTTTAGATGAAGCAGCTGTGACCTTTCTAATACCCAAATCCTGAAAACTTTATTGGAAAGTAAATTATCCAGGAATGGTAAACATAGTTAAAAATCTGTGTATGTGCCAGAAAAATCTCATTTCAATGACTGATCCACTTTGAAAGATATTTACCCTTTAATGACTCTGAATGTGTTATGCTGTTGATAATATAATTAAAGTCTTAAACTGCATTTTGGTTTTTTAAAAAAATAGTGTGGTATGTTAGTAATTTCCTTTCTGTCAATGTTGGCAGCATAGTAATAGGGAAAACCAAATGCATGCCAGTGAATTCTAAAAATAGTGATCGACAATTCATCATTTTACCACGGCTGGAAACCAAATTGTAAACTGGTCCTCAAAAATGTTCCTCTTAGAGGATTTACTATTTAATGATGAAATAACCTTTTAAAATAAATATATCCAAAATATTTCTTTGCCATTAATAATCCATTTTGCTCATGTTGTTTGTGTTTTGAGTGCATAAGGCAAATGAAAATTGCAACAGTGGACCAAACTCAAGTGTATCATTCCTATATTTTATGTTTACTACACACCCTACGGGCATGGATTTTGTGATGCAGGCTCCTAACGGAGTATTTTTAGGAGGCTGTTAGAAATATAATCCTGCTGTCAAATGATAATCCCTCATAGAGAGTTCAAGTGGCCGATTACTTCAGGCGTGGTGTTCCATTGTCTCTCAACTCTCATTTTATATCTCAATGGGGATTTTGGGCGACCTCCTTGAGAGCGCCAGGAGCCATCCTCACTGCTGCAGAGCCATCTTGTTTTTGTTCTCTCTGTCTTGGTTTTCTCATTAGGACTTCTTGAAATGCAATTTGACGACAGTCAAGAAAAGATCATAATAAAAACTTTACCAGGCCAAAGAGTTAAAGCAAAGAAATGATTCTGGTGGCTTAACTAGAACGTAATTCTTTCTCAAGGTTTAATTAATTACAGTATGCCCTTTTTTAAAAAAAAATTGCCTTGGTTTCTCATAGGCAGCCTCTGGAAACCCCTGTCAGAAGAGGGGGTGGAAGCCACCTTTGGCCGAGATGTCACGGCACCACAGCCGGTTTGAAAGAGATTATCGCACGGGATGGGACCGCCGAGAATGGAACACCAATGGAAACCACGTGAACAACAGTAATTGTAACAGCACAGTGAACAGCAGTAGCAACAACCGACCAGGGCTTCTGCCTGTGCCAATTGTGCCCTCACGACTCCACGCCCCAGCCACTGTTCCTTGCACTACTGTGAACAGCGATGCGATAACGACCCTTGTGGCCAACTCTACCGCAGCATCAACAACCAAAGTAAGAAGCTGCTTATAGATGTGTTGTATATGTTTTGTATATGCATTGAGTATTGATGACAAATTAAGGGAGAACTCTGTGGAGGAGACGGGGAAGGGAAACACCTTTTGTTTTAGGGCCCTGCTATTACATCTCCCGGCAATGAGAAGTCCAATAGCAAATTGCTCTCAGACTCCCTTCCAGTGTAAATTAAGAGTTCCTTAGATCATATTGTATCATAAATGTTGCAACACAAATTTCCGGATCCACTTAAGCCAGCCTTCCTGTGCATTTCTCAGCTTAAAATAACAGAAGCACCGCAGACGCTGACAGTTCCTTATTAAAATAGTCGCAACTGTAAGTGCACAATACTTGCCAGCAGCATTGCTCCCTCGTGAGGCATGCAGGCTGCTTGTATGCGGTGGCATGTGTCGGATGGCTTGTCTCTTTTTGTTTATGGTTGCCTGCACATGCTTTTGTGATCCAAGGAAGCTTGAGTAGCAAGAATGATGATCTCTTTGGTCCAATTAGAGAGCAATAAAGTGGAAATATTATCCGTTTCCCCTATTGTATGATAACTGGCTGCCAAAATGTATTGTAAGGCTCTAGTGTATCGCTTCTGGGCACATAGATCCCTAAGACAGCTTCTTGTCTTGGCATCTAGAATTTCTTGCAGCTTTCTGTTGTTGTCGCGGGTGTGATCATCTCCCAGTCTCTGAAGCACCTAACGTTGGTGTCACATTCAACTCCCGCATTGACTCCTGTGCCCAGCTCATTTCTCTGTTGTCTCATATGATCCTCTTTGGAGGCAACCTTTCCTTCTGCACAGCCACAGGTCGAGCTCAGCCTTTGTTCAAGTTATGCAAACTGGTTCAGCTGTTTCTTTGTTGGCTCTCCCTTTTCTACAGCCTCCTCTTCCCGCAGTTAAGAAGGTCAAGGCTGCTCAGACGCAGCTTTCTCCTAATCTGTTTCTCCCAGTATACATAGAAGCATGTGCAGTGTGCCTGGCAAGTGAAGCACTTACTCCACATGGAATCGTCTGTCATTTAGAGACACTTTAAAAAAAAATAAGACCCCCTTATTTTTTTCAGTTCAAGGTGTTCAGACAACTTGAGACAAGTTTTCCCATAGTTCATAATAGTGCTTCCCAGAGTGTTCACTGCTGTGTGGATTGATGTGAGTTGACTATAGCATCAAAACAGCTTAAGCTACATGCACTGTCCATGCACAATGTAGTCCTTTTCTGTAACCCTATAGGACTACATTTGAACTCCTGGTCTGGATATACATTTGCAGGAATACCTAGAGTTCTGCTTCCCTGTGGACAGAGGGATTTCCCCATCTCTATTTCCCTCATAGCATCCTTTGTAGGATACGCGGTTGCTTCATATGCATGTACACCCACTTTAGGAGCCTTAAAAATGAAAAAGCAGCATTGCATTGAAATGTCTACAACCATATATGCATCTTTTCTGACTACTGTGACTAACGCATGGCAGAGGATCCTCTTTGGGTTAAGCCCTTTCTCTGCTTTTTTATACCAGGGTACATTTCTAGAGAATGGTTCTCTCAGAGGTCTTCCCTCCCCCTAATGGTGTGGGAATAGTTTGCTGAATTTTTTCCATCAGCCGTGTACCTTTGGTGTGCCGGGGGGGGGCATTGGCTGGTGTTTGATGGATGGGTTGATTGTTGGTAGAAGAACTTGTTCTGTGGCCAATTCGATCAGTGGTCCTCTTGGAAAGAAAGCAAGGCAAGACCAAATGGTGAATGGGCAAGGTTGAAGGTGTTTGGGCTTGGGGAGATAATGGCCTCGAGACCTTTTTTGTAAATAGTGTTTCAGCTTCAAAATTGGAACTTCTTACTACGTTATTACTTCCTAGCCCCAGTGTCTCAGAAACCTTGGTTCCAGCTGCTAAAAAAACAGATGTTCATTTAACTTCTCTATCAAATACCTGCAGGTGGCTTTAAAAAAATATTACAGGATTTGGGAACAAATCCATCCTGAGCTGTCAAAAGAAAAATGTGATATTGACAGGAGACTGAGCAGATTGCCAATGTTAGTATCAAGCCCTAGCTCCAGGCTGGCCTCTGTCCTGGTTTTAACCTTGTCCTCCAAAGACCTCAGAGGCTTATTTCAGTGGCAGCTGTCATAGAAATAAATCCCAGATCTCCACTGCAAGATAGGATTCTACCCAAACCCATGTTACTGCATCTTGAATGTTTTTTTCTTGCTTGCCGTGATCTCCAGCTCTTGATAGTTTAGTGTTGTTCCAGATGTCTAAACTCAGATTCTGTGTTGAAAGGAAGGCTGCTATCTGGGTGCACAACCTACTTTGTTCTGCATTTAATGGAACTGTATCATAGCATTGAGCTCATGATTCACAACACGGTTGGGGGCAATGACACATACTGATTACTGAATTCTGATCAGACCTCGTGGACAGATAATATATCTACTGAACTGAAACTATAGGAATGTCTTCAGACGTGTACTGAAGATATATACTTCTGCTGGCTCTTACTGATGAACAGCATAGTTAAAGATCTACTTCCACTGCTGCCTTGTCTCAAAAAAGAACGTTGAACTTACCTTCAGTACTTTGGACACTGGCACCTCTGTCCATTCCAAATATTAAATGATTTGTTGGATGGATTCTCTCCCTACTGAGATTTTTCTGAATGGTGCTGTCTGGTTTCTCTCACAAGGTATATGTCTTTGAAGATTCTCAGTCATCCAGTTGAGCTTATCTGGAAGCTGAGTCATGGCGACTGCAACTGGACTTCTTTTCTTGAGATATTGAAACATTTCACTACTCATCCAAGCAGTTTCATCAGTCTACGGAAAGTTAGTGGCGCACCCTCCATTTTATAGTTCACCTTCATTTCACATCACTCTGGTCTGAATAGGCTATTGTTGGGAACGGTTGCATAGGTGGGACTTTTACACACCGCTTAGGCCATTGTCCTTCTAGCAAGCCTATTCAGGCATTGTCCAACTTATGAGCCTATCCAGGCCAGGGTGATGTGAAATGGAGGTGAACTATAAAAATGGAGAACTCGCCACTAACTTTTCTCAGACTGATGAAGTTCCTTGAATGAGTAGGGAAATGTTTCGATCTCTCAAGAAAAGAAATCCAGTTGCCATGACTCAACTTCCAGATATCACAAGTATACTTATTTTTATATAATTATGGGTGCATGTGTGCGTGTGTGAAGATTTCAAGGTTCCTCTGCTTTGAATTACGACTGCAAGTAGTAACTCACATTATCAGGAGATATTCTATCTTCTATCTTTCCCTTGGTTCTAGGGCCAAATATTGAGTTAGTAACATCTATCATCCTCTGCAACTGGTCGAGGTATATTTCTGGAGTCTCTTGGCGTCCTCAAGCTCTGTCCCCTCCCAAGCTTGTTTAAAAATGCGACCATCCGGTTTCCTCTTGGTTTCAGCCTCTGTAGGACAGAGCAACAAAAGAGGCAGCTGTAGCATTGGAAGGACAAATACAAAAGTGGAACAGGTGATACCTTTAGGCTACTATAAAAATAACAAAACATTGGAAAGGCATACTCCCTGTGCTGATAGAGGAGCACCTCCAAATTTTGACAACTACTGGCTTCAGTTTCACATATGTATGCCAAAGTTTGTATTTTTGTTTGTTTGTTCCATGATACAAATACTGCAGCTTACTTTCCAGTAACCATGCCCTGAATTCCCATCATGTTTGCATAGGACTCTTTACTTCCTTTGGAGGACTTCCTTCTGCAGAGCCAGTCTTCACTTAAGGATTCTTTTTTTTTTTTTTTTTTAGTAGTGATGTATGGAAGTGAAAGCTGGACTATAAAGAAAGCTGATTGCCACAGAATTGATGCTTTTGAGCTGTGGTGCTGGAGGAGAGTATTGAGAGTCCCCTGGACTGCAAGGAGATCAAACCTATCCATCCTGAAAGAAATCAACCCCGAATGTTCAATGGAAGGACAGATTTTGAAGCTGAGGCTACAGTACTTTGGCAACCTCGTGAGGAGAGAGGAGTCCTTGGAAAAGTCCTTGATGTTGGGAAAGATTGAAGGCAAAGGGAAAAGAGGATGGCAGAGAATGAGATGGTTGGACGGTACCATCAATGCAACCAATATGGATTTGACAAAACTCTGGGAGGTAGTGGAAAATAGGAAGGCCTGGCGAGCTCTGGTCCATGGGATCACGAAGAGTCGGACACGACTGAACGACTGAACAACAACGTGTATATTTTATTTAACACATGCCTGTATAATGTATACAGCTCACTTTGCAACCCTTTAACTTTGCAACCCCTCCAGTGTTGTCTATTTCCTACCACCCCTCAGGACACACCTCACTTTATCAGCAAATGTGATGTGAGGAAACCAAGGAGAACAAATGTAAACAGTGTGGGAAAGAAGGAGCAAGCAGCATGGTGTGAGCCAGAGCAGGAGAAGGACGAAAACAGTTGAGGGCCAGAGAAGGAGCAAGACAGCAGAAGATAAATCAGAGAAGAAAGAAGAGCCAGCAGATGGGACAGAAAGAGCCAGCGAGCTTGGGGAAAACAAAGGAGGAGAAGAGATGATGGGTGGAATTGAGGCTTGGGGACTGTCCAAACACAAAACCCCTAATGGGACAAGTAGAGTTTAATTTATGAGGGTCCACTATGATCTTCATCGTGGAACCAATTATCTCATAGATGTGGGGTCTGCTGCATTTGGTCCCTTGTCCCTTGTAAAAAGGGCTAGCAAAGTCCTGTTGGATAATGAAAATAAAGCCAGCACATTTTAAAAAAGTGTTTGCGGCTATAGAATAGGAATCCAAAGCGCGTCCTGGTTTTCACTTTATGATGGGCAAAAAAAATAAAAATCCTAGCTCTTTTTCGTAACTCTTAAGTGCCAAATGAAACAGAGACAATCAAGTTATTTAAGGAAAACCAAAGAGAGGTTTGTTTGTGGTTTTCTTAAAATGTTTTTTCCATTTCACATTGGTTCCCCACACCCCATCTGAAGAAATATGTTCATACTGCTGAAAGGAAGAAAAAAAGCTTTGGCTGGTACTTATAATATGAACATATTAGATTTTTTTTAAATGACTGCAATGTATTGGAATTATTTCCATTTGTTTAGCGGCCAAGTATTATTTCACTAAGCTGCAACATGATGTAGTTGCTGTTTGGATGTGTTTAGTCTGGAGAAGATTAGGGAAGTCGGGTCCTGAAGCCAGCACAGTGGTTTCATTCCCCATGACCTCTGCTCCTGGATTTTTTTGCAAAGAGCCCATCTGTTGTTGGCTGTTGTTGATCTTTCTTTCCTCCAGATGTTGTAGCCTGTTTGGGGCTGAGTTGTGACAATAAATCCTGCCCTTGTTTTCAGAAGAAAGCCAGTGATCAAAACAGGGATTCTTCAGACGAATATTTCAAGAACGGGTATATAGCAATCTCAAGGAAAGTTTTTCACATAAAAATGCCATCACGATATTAGTGTTTACAGGCTCACTTGAGAACTAAAAATGAAAATATTTTGAGAGGGACAAATTATGGTATGCTTCTTGATATTTTAGAGTAAGACCTGAATGTTTTCCTTCTGTGTTTACCAATCAAATATCAGATTTTTTTTTGCAATTTATAGTTTTCAAACAAAAAAGTTGTCATTCAAAGAAAAAGAAGAAAAAAACATTGGAGTGATTCTAATCTTCGCAAACAAAATTTGCATCTCATCTTAATAATATATGATCCTTAACTATCTCAATTACTCATAAATTAAACAGGAAACTTAATTGTCTTATAATATTGTCTAAAATTTGTAGAAATCATGCCATCTTTCTTCAAAGTCTTCATAGTATCCATCTGGTTTCATTAGTGCTGAGATCTTGTCCATTTCTGCGCAGTTTAACACCTTCATAATTAACTGATTTTTGTCCGGAATCTTGTTTGTCTTCCATAGTTGTGCATACAACATTCTAGCTGCTGTGATAATATGAATTATTACAAATTTTTTGCTATCACCAATATTTTGATGTATCATAGATAATAAAAAAATCTCTGGTTTTAACTCAAGATTAATTAATATAGTTTGTAAAATAAATTTTTGTACCACACACCAGTATTTTTTAGCCCTCTTGCACCCCCACCACATATGAAGAAAAGATCCCCGTCCTTTGTTACATTTCCAACAAACATCGGATATCAAATATCAGAATTCATGTCATACTTGTGAAGGAGGGATGAGGAATGTCTGCTACAGAGAAAATTTGGGTTCTTTTTCCTTCTCACACAGAAACAACACTCGCCTTGGACCCTCACAGCACCCTGGCAAAGAGAGATATGTTGGCATCTATATTTGATTCACCCAGTCCCCTCCTTAAAGGGCGCAGTGTCTCACCCAAGGACACTCTCTTGCACATTGACAGCAGGAGCAAGAAGTGGGAAAGCCACCAAGATGGACTTGCAAACCCTTGTACACACATATGTACGGATCCCCTAGTAAATGAAGAGAGATTTCTTTTTGTCAACCCTTTCTGTGGCTAATGCCTCTCTGTTGGCCACTTATTGTCCTTATTGATACAGCTCGGCCCAAATACTCTCTTCCTTGAGTGGTAGGGCTCACCACGGAACCTTTGGGCTTCAGAGAGAAAGCACAGGATATTTGCTCTGTGAGCAAGATATGATTTGTTGTGTTTAATGCCTTGGAAGAATTCTCCTCTGTTTCATTGGATTTAAACCATGAATTATGTCATATGCATGAATCTGTCCTTCTGAGATCAGAAAAGTGGAAGGCAATCTTGGGAAGGGTTTTAAGTCCTTCCAACAAACCCCAAAAGTCGCTCTCAGCAGCTGCTCACAAAAGCCACTTACCTCTTCTAGAGAGTATCCATGCCCCCTAGGAAGACCTTCTAGCAGCAACGCTCAGATGCTTCAGGACAACATGTTTCCGTTTCTCACTGGCACCCTCCAAGACCATTTACTCTCTTTGGAAGGCAAAGCTGGCAGATAGAGTGGCTCCTAACCTTGAAGACTTCACTTGAGATAGATGAGATCTTACCATTCTAGAATTGCACTGTCTTCCATGTTTTGCCAGTAGCACTTTCTGATTCAATTCCTTCTCCTTTTCTGCATATGAAGCAGATGTTCAGGTGGTCAGATGAATAGGCCATCTTTCCCAATACCTTCTGGTTGAAGATCCAGTTACTGGCCCAAGTGGAGCAGTCATCTGCTCACCTGAAGAGGAGGCTAGAGAACTTGAATGAAGCTGGTCTCTAAGAATGGGTGTCCTTGATGCTTTCATAGACCTACACTTGGTTATGATTCTCTCCAACCATAGCTTTGTTTTTGTTTTTGTTTTTGCATTCAGAGGATG
Organism: Phrynocephalus forsythii; assembly: GCA_029282475.1. NCBI lineage: Eukaryota > Metazoa > Chordata > Lepidosauria > Squamata > Agamidae > Phrynocephalus > Phrynocephalus forsythii. The sequence continues at coordinate 153,290,137 of JAPFRF010000002.1, forward strand.
TGAGCCAAATTCAGCAAGCTGTCAGATGCTATCACACAGTGATATTGATTCACCTCTCTTTATGTAAGTTCCCTTTTGTTTTTTTTTTTAACTATGCCTCCTAAACTCTCTCAGCCTGACATGAAAGGTTTTGGAAACTGTAGTTTCCTCACTCCCAGAACAGTTTTTTTCCAAGTAGAGTCCACTACTTGAAGGATCTAAAATTATGCTTAGAAAGCCTTTCTGCCCGTAATGTATCTGTTTTGAAAACATCCTCCCTAAAGCTACACAGAATGTCATCTGGCATATCCTTCCAGCAAGTCTGGATATAACTTGCAGTACTGATGGCTCTTTGAGGCATTTGAGGCAGCAAAAAGAGTCACGTTGGTCAAAAATCGTATTAGCATTTACTTAGGTTTGCGTAAAATTTTGTAGTTTATTGACAAGGTGCTGAGCATGTTTTGAGTTGCGTGCCTGGTCAAGCTGTTGGTTGCATAACCAAGACACTCCCTGGCACATGGTCAGTTAGCTGCAGTTAATCTGGCAATTTAGTCTTATGCAAAGCCCAACAGGATGTCAGCCACTGTTTTTTTTTTTAAATCTGATTATTGACACATCATGTCTAACATGTTTTATTATTTAGCCTTCTGTTCACATCCATCTAAGTGTAAAATACGTAACTACCTAAAATCCACGTTTGTATCAGGAGTAGGGATATACTTTTTTCAAACACCAGGCCACAATACGCCATGCTTGAAGAATTGAGCTGTATTTGTGTTCCTTTCACCTCCTTTGTCCAGAATCTATGTGATGTAACTACCTCTGAGGAAGATATTTTCAGCCTGTTTTTTTCTGTTCTTAGAAGAGATTACCTAGTTCTGGGCTGATTTCCCCCTCTAAGTATGAAAAACGCTTATAAATCGTAAAATTAAATAACACATCTGGATCTTTGCCCTCTTATTTGATGAATTAACACTTCCCTCCCAGCATTTCAGGGTCATTTTGGTTAGACTGTTGACTGGGAGAACAGATGTCTCTCTTAATCAGTACAGCCAGCGGATTCAAATGCTTGTTTTATTGACTTACAATTTATTTATTGTATGTCAAAAGAACTTAAGAGGTCTGGCCAGTCCTATCTGCCTCTGGAGATGAGAGCCCATGGTTTTAAGCACTATTTTACATCACAAAACACTTAGAAGATCACACATAGAACATGCTTTTGGTATACAGAGAGGGTGTTTCCATTCTTTGGCACTTGGATCAAAAAGATATTTTGACTTCAGAAAATGAAAGGAGTCTGTAGATCGAGCTAGGCAGTCAAAGCAAGCGTTAACCAGGAGCTATTTATTTTCAGTCTTCTTGCAATCTTTTTCATTTTCTTCCCTGCATGTAACTTCAATTTGTCTTTTAAGTTTACTTTAATCTATCTGTTGATTCAAATGAAACAATAAATCCTCTACACAGAAAAAGATCCAGCTGTCATCTGTGTTCCTCTGATTTTGAAGAAGCCAGAAATCTACGCACACCCTCAGCATAGGAAAAGAAAATTGAATTTTTAAGAAGACTTCCCCTCCCCTCCCCCACCCCAACTCAGTTCTAAAAATTCCTAATTTGCAGCAAAGGAACTTGTGTTAATGGCGACGTTGGCTTTCTGAAGCAGCAGCGGAAAAACATTTGAATACCCAGAGCATACTCAGTGTAATACAGTATTTTTAAGCAAGTAGGTACTCCTTCTTAAGCTTCATCTGAACAACTGGGACAAGAAACAAAAGGATGGGATTTCCCCCCTCCTAGCAGTACAACTGACCTTTAGCATTCACTGTGATGTTATGTGGCACTGTCCATTAATATAAAAAAGTCTTGGAGAGGGTAACTGTGTTAGTCTGTGTAAGAGTTCCAGACAAAAATCAAAAACCAAACTAAACAAAAGACACAAAACATGGGGCACCTTAAAGACTAACTTTCATATTTTAATGTAACGTTTCGTGAACACGTTCACTTCTTCAGACGTGTATAGCAGCAGAATGAGGTGTGCAATATAATATGTAATGTAATATACGTTTCATATCAAATATTCATTGGCTGTTGTATGTAGGTGTATTTGCATGTAAGGCCGGATGTAAATTCCTACAGAGGCAGAGCTGGGGTGAGAGTTGGGGTGAGGGTGGATGGGAAAGGGGGAGAGGAAGAGGAAGAGGGGGGTTGGTTAGCTTTAGAGATGGAGTTGCCAGGCAGTTTTTGCCTAGGGTCTTGTTTGTTGACATGGTTGGTGTTGTTTTATGGCTATGTGGTAAAAAAATTCCTCAAGAGATGAGAATAAGACACCAGATCAGAGCAGGGTGGGGGGTTGGAAGAGAGGAGAGAAGGTGAGACTGGGTGAGAGACAATCTGTGAAAGATTTTCAGCAAATTCACAGGAGATCATTTTGTTGTTGTTGTTGTTTTGTATGTCCTGATGAGTAAGTGAGAATGTCATTTTCCGAATCCTTGGCCCTCCTGATGTTTTAGACCTCACCTTCTGCTATAGCCCCTCTTCTATGGTCATACTGGTTATGGGTTATGGAAGTGGGGGTCTAAAGCAGGACTGTCCAAACTTTGGCCCCCTAGATGTTTTGGACCACATTTCCCAGAATTCCAAGCCTGTATTGCCAATGACAAAGGACTGCGAGAGTTGTTGTCCAAAACATCTGGAAGACCAAAATTTGGACACCACTGGTCTAAAGCATCTGGTTGACGCAGAGTTTGAGAACCAATCTATGCTGTTTTACTGAGTGTCTTAGTAAGACATTGTCTCAGCCTTGTGTTTTGTCATAGTAATTCAGGGAGCTGCCTTACCCAGTTGGGTTCATCTAGCCCAGGAGTCTAAACTAACTGGCAGACACTCACTAAATCTTCCAACAGCCCTCTCTTCTGAGCACTAGTAATTGAAATGCTGACCTTTTTATGCAAAGTGTATGAAGTCTTTTTTTTTTTTTTAGTAATGCACACCAAAAACTTTTATTACAGGTTCAGGTTAAACTCCATCTGGCCAAAATCTGTACTGTACAGTGGAGCCTTGACTTACATACTGCTTGACTTGCAGCATATTTGACTTGCATCAAGAAGGGGCCTGTTTGACTTGAGTCGCAGGCTTTGACTTAAATCTCGGAGCCCCGGCGCAAGTCACCAAACTGCTCCTGCCTTCTTCCTCTTCTCCGGCAGCGGCAGCAGCGGCTTCGGCGAGGCCAGCTCCGAGCACCTGGAGCTGGTCCTCGGCCTCGCTGTAGCTGCTGCTGCCGCCGGAGGAGAAGAAGGGCCGGGAGCTTGGGGCTGGCCTCGCTGGTTAGACAGTCGGCTCAGTCTTGTAAAAATCTGGCTGCAGAAGTCTGGTCCACAATGGAAGCATTTTAGTTGGGGAGCTGTACAGTTCTGGGACTCTAATGGTATGCATAGAGTTGTTCAGAACTTGGAACGTCAGGTTAAAAATCAGTAAAACTTAAATGTTAGACATTGTTGCTATGAACATTAAAAAGTGGAGGCGTTTAACTTGTGGACTATAATTCCACTGCCTCCTCCTCTCTTTGAAGAGATATTTCATTTACATCCCTGGAAGGAATCTCCTATCCCAGTCAAATTTGTGTCAAATTGCTGTTTTCGGGGGTCTTTTTCATCATCTGGAACGGATTAATCCGCTTTCCCATTACTTTCTATGGGAAATGTTCGTTTGACTTAAGTCTAGACCACTGGAACGGATTAATGATGTAAGTCAAGGTTTCACTGTAATGGTTTACAGATTGGATTTATTTAAATCAGAAGAATGTAGGAACATAAGAACCATGCTGGACCAGGCCAAAGGCCCATCTAATCCATCTTCCTGTATCTCACAGTGGCCCTACCAAATTTGTCTGGGAGCGCATGAGACTAGATAGCTGTCTCCTGTTACCACTCCCCTGCATCTGGCCCTTGAAGTACCCTGGTTTCAAGCCTGGAGATTACACATCTCCATCATGGTTTGTAACCTGTGATGGACTTTTCCTTCAGGAATCTGTCCACTCCCCCTTTGAAGGCATCCAGGCCAGATGCCATCACCACATCCTGTGGCAGGGAGTTCCACAGACTAACAAAACGCTGGGTAAAAAAACATTTTGTCTGTTCTCACTCTCCCAACTCTCAATTTGACTGGATGTCCCCTAGTTCTGGTATTTTGAGAGAGGGAGAAGAGCTTCCCTCTATCCACTTTACTCATGCCCTGCATTATTTTGTACTGTATATCTCAATCATATCCCACCTTAGGTGCCTTTTTTCCAGACTAAAGAGCCCCAAATGTTTTAGCCTTACCTCACAATGGAGGCCCCCCAGCCCAGTAATCATTTTAGTCACTCTCTTCTGCACCTTTTCCAGTTCCACTATGTCTTTTTTGAGATGTGGTGACCAGAATTGTACACAATACTCCAGGTCCAGCCTTATCATTTTGTACAATGGCATTATAATGTTGGCGATTTTATTTTCAATCCCCTTTTTGATCATCCTTAGCATGGAATTGGCCTTCTTCACCGCTGCCACACACTGGGTAAATACCTTCATTGAGCTGTCCACCAGTACACCAAGTTCTCTTTCCTGATCCGTCACAGATAGCTCAAAGTAGTTTACCTTTCAGGGGTGGGAGAGGGGGGAAAGACTGATTTAAACCAGTGAGTAAAAATCTAGTTTCCATTTATTTATTTATTTTCTTTTTAACGAACTATATTTCCTGAACAAGCATTTGTATTAAGCAGCCACTGAATTCAGATGTTAGCTTGCAATTAGATAAAACCCTTTCATAATCTAGCAGTAAAATCCAACACATATCATCTAGATGCAGTACAGAATTGTATCAGCTTAGATACCAAAGGAAGATTTCTGATTGTTGTTAAACATAATCACTTACTTGAAAATAACCGCTTCAGACCTTCTGTAATTCACTAGGTTCTTTTTCCCAGCATCTTGCTGTTTGTCCCTCCAGCCTCTCATTCTATATTTTGTAAGGTCTGACAAAGTTTATTAGTTTAACGTAAGGTAACTTTGAATTTCTTGTTTAATTTAAAGCTTTTAAATTAATAAGGTAAAGGTAAATAAAACCTTGCTGGGGGGGGCATTGTGTAGCCTGCATACTGTAATTAAACTGTAAAACCACCCAAAGACTACTTGAAGTGTTATGGGGCGGTATATAAGCAGAACTTTAAGCAGAACATTTTAACAATCTTGCCAATTTAAGAGGTAGAGAAGTTAGTTTTAAATTGGTAAATGAATGATTTTAAGCTGTAACGTTCTGTCAGTCACCTCCCATGAATTGTTTACTGCTTTAACATATAGCTACAAAACAAAAAGACATAAAACAGAACAGAGTTGTAAAAAAACAACCAATGATGATGTGTGTGTTGGATATGAAAGGCAAATCTGGAATCTTCCCTTCCTCTCAGCTCCCTTGCTAGGTAGCTTTTCATCAGTTTATCTGTCTGTGCTAATTCTGATGCTATGTTTAGAGCTTGTAGGGATGATATTGAGCAACTGAAGTTTTGCATTACAAGAAGCTGGCACTAAGAAATTGGCCTGACTGTGAAAAACAAGGGCTTGACCAGGCTCTGCTGGTAGACTGTCTTGCAGGAGCTTTGCAAATGACTTCTAGTGCTTTTAGTAATAGGAGTTAAAATATCAGCATGGGGATTTTAAAAAGCTCCGAGTCAGACCTGGTCCTCTGCTAACTGGAAAATCCTTAGAGTTCCCTACTTGTAAAGAGTACTGTAGGACCCCCATAGCTGCTGGGGGGTTGTCCCCCCCCCATGGATACTGAAAACGATGGATAATAGCAAACACTTTACATATAGCATGGTGAAAGAAGAGAAAAACACCAGAAACCATGGAATGTATTCTTTAATAATAAGCATTCATAGCACAGTCTCTGGTAGTTGGTTCATTCTGGTAGTAAATGTGAAAATAGTTTTTTCTGGACTTTTTTCTTTTAATGTTTTTAATATTTTGAGACCTTTGATAAGTAATCACTGGGTACTGATTTGTATTCAGTTGTTATATTTGTTCCAGTCCAGTGATTCTTGTGGAAAGTTTTAGAAGAGCCTACAACTCTTGATTTTTAAGAACTCCAGTGTAGAATTCCAATGTAGAATTGTGTAGAATTCTACATCAAAGAATTTGCTACAGCCAAGCATGTATTGGACTCAAGGTGTCCAATACATACTGGCTTGAATCCAACATAATTTACACCGCGTAAGGCTGATAATCTTGGGGGAAGGTTGTGAGGGATAGTGGAGTGGGAGGGGAGTAAATCCTCAATTTCAGAAAATGCTTGCTACCAATAGAACAGTCCCTGCAGAGGTGGTTTTGGGTAATGAGAGACTTTCTCCTGCTGTCACACAGCCTTCAATGGCTTTTAGCCGCATACTGCACCAACAGCCTCAGGTAGCAGATCTGAGATGCCATGAAAAGGCAGCAAATTTTTAATGGCTTTATTTGCCATTCTTGTAATTTTTTACTGCAGAAGATGGGAAAGGTGCTCATAGAATGTGGCTAGTTTGGATCCCATGGTGCTTAATTGGGGGTGGGGGTGTCTCCATATTCTTCTGCACCTCAAGCAGTATAAACTCCTGAACCACCATTACTTTTGGAAGTGGATCTTGCAGTTCTTGGTGGGGATTTTGTGTGTGTGTGTGTAAAAGCCCTCCCGCGCTTTCCAAAGGAACATTCTCACTTTCAATGTATGCTATCTTTGTTCTGATGATTGAGCAAAAGTAATTGACCTAGCTCTTTGAGGATGAGTGCAACTCAACAGAGTCCGGCCGTAATTTGCTCCATTCATGTCACTTAGTAAGTCACAGGGCACAAGCCGCCTGAGAGCTGCCTTCTACTCCACTACCTCATCAGTAACCTCTGTAGAAGTGTACCATCCCTCCCTAGTTTCACCTTTCACAACATGGAGCTAAAACACTGTGTGGGTCATTATAGATTTTTGGATCCAGGAAATGGAATCGGTGGTGCTAGAAATGAAGGAGCAAGCTGGCTATCAAATGAAAGGTGACACATCCCTAACATGAAAGAGCATGTTCTCCGTTAAGTGTTGAAGCGGAACTGTCTCTCACTACCTGCACAATTGATTTTCCATTTAGCAGATTGTCTATTCACTGTCTGTTCTGCTGTAGCTTTGAATTTTTTAAAAAAGCAGTTTCTTTTTCCTTCCATTGTTGGCACCCTTTAAACTTTACTACACCTCTCGTTGACTTCTCAGACCTCCACTTTACTTCTCAAGTCCCCTTTGCCCACACCCTCGCCTCATGCACTTGAGGTACAAACCATATCTATTCCTCCTTGGCGGAGATGGCACAGCGTTCATTTCTCTCAAAGCAGCATCGGATTTCCATGAGAAAAGCAACATGCGAGGTTGGTTTTGTAGCCACAGATCCTGAGACTTTAGGAGAAATTCTATGACAGTCTTCCCTAAAGGCAAATAAGTTGGTGTTCCATACACCTAAAGGGGGGCAGGTTGTGGGATGCTGTTGCAGAGGGTTTGTTATGGTGTCATATAATTGGTTGCGAAGTCATGAGGCCCCATCATCCTGAGGAGGTTGATCAACAGGATCCACCTGCATCTGTCTGCACTTTGCACTTGGGTTCTCGATGGTAGGGATGTGCTTAGTACAGTGATGGCGAACGTATGGCACGGGTGCCAAAGGTGGCACTCGGAGCCCTTTCTGTGGGCACCCGACATTGCCCCTTCATAGCTCCGTGTATACAGGTTAAATTACTGTATTGGCACTTTGCAAAAAAAAAAAAAAAAAAAAAAAAAACCAGAGAGAAGAGAAGGAGGAAATGTTAGAGAAACATCAGCACTGGTAGCATAGTAGAGTCAACTGGTTCATGGTTGACATATCCTTCTATCCTTCCGAGGTCAGTAAAATGAGCACCCAGCTTGCTTGGGGTGGGTGGGCAATGTGTAGCCTGCATAATTAAATTGTAAGCCGCACAGAGAGTGCTTTGCTTTGCTTTGCTTTGCTTTCGATCCCAGAGGGATCCTCCACTGCCCTTCTGTTAATGAATTTCTAAAATATTTTCTGATGTGAAACTAGGAAGGGCTGTTGTGGCAGTAGAGCATCAAAAAACTTGCTAGACCCAAGCATGAGTTTGTCCTTTGATAGTAGAGGCAGGCAGCCACCAGCCACTATGAGGCTGCAACTGTAAAGAAAACTGTTTACCAAAACGTAAGTTAGGAATTCATATCAGAGACCCTTGAAGGATTACTGGCCCTTCTAGGAACCCATTTCTGCTGGTTCTCCCCACGACCACCATTCCCAAATTATCTGACATACACAGAGAGACTCAAGAGTAAAGACACAAAATATCAGGAAATTTTGAAGCTCGGAAAAAATCCCAGTTTGTTTCCTTTTTTGGGGGGAGGGGTGCAAATGTTCGGGAAAAATGAAAAAAAAATGCTGCATCAGCACTTTCGCCCCCTTTACAGCTTGAAAGTCATTCTCTTACTTTAGGAACATAAAATATGACTATGGACAATTTGACATGGCATAAAATTATCACAACTAGCATATTAAATTATAGTGTATCCAAACAATTATTGCAAACAGAATTTACTTTTAAAATAATGTTTATTTGTAATTGTAAGTAACAAATGCAGTAACAATTTCCTGAACTGTATACCAGTTTATGTGGAACCAAAAACCCTCTACAAAACAATGTTTAAAACTCCAGAATTAACAATTATTCATATACCCTCTCCACAGTATTAAATAAAAACAAAATAAAAACCTCATTCTCATAAAAATCATTGAAGAGGGTGGAAATGTATAGAAGGGAGTGGGGCTAAGTTACAATGAATGGGCATGAAACTTAAGCAGAATCATTTTTGTTGCTCTGTATTTTCTTCCAGTGCTTGAGCTCTAGTGAGGAGGACGGAACAGAACCAAACACACCCACCCACATGCAAAAACAAAAGTGAAACCTGTTTCTTTTTCTTGTGGCAATAGCAGCACCTCCTCAAGGAAGAAATGCATCTTGTTCTTGCATTGGCGACTTCAGTTTGTAACCTAGGACTTGCTTGTCCTCAGTGCACAGAAATTAGGATAATTTGATACTATGCATCTTGTTTAGAAATGTTTTGAAAAGCATTTGAACACCCTATCCTAAAATATTTTATTCATCATGTTAAAAGAAAACATTCCATAATCATTTTTCTCTTTCTTTTTTTAATTTTTCCAATTTTTCGGGAAGCAGAGATGACAGCCTTTCCTGTATCACCATGAATGCCCAGCTTTGCTCATAAATATACAACAGTGATCTATATATTTGTAGTAGATGCTTGTTAAGATGCTGCTGTGAAATTTACTACAAAGATTTACGACAAATTTACTACAGAGATTTACTGCGAAAGCTCCCCTAGCCAATGAATTAGTAGTTCTCAGTGCAAGAAAAGCAACATCTATAGCAAGACTAGGCTTCCATGTCTGAGGTGTCGCTGTTGACCCCTTTTAGAGAACCTTATTAGATCAGATGCTAATTCCATATCTAGGATCAGTGCTCTTTTAAGAGGAAAAGATGGTCTGCTTATTTTAACACAAGCTTATCTCTGCTGACATTTGGCCGATTGATTTGCATCTGTAATTGACCAGTCTGGAGATAGATAGGTTTGGTTTGTATGTTTTAAATCTCAGACACTTGTCACTCACCATTTTGGGTTGCTCAGAGAGGAAAATGTCCTAAGAGGAGAAAATGAGCTTTTGTGTTGTGATGTTGACGATTTGCTCCTTGAGCTGAACTAGCTGGATGTTGCTGCCTGTTTTTTTTTTTTTTTTTTAAAGGAAGCCTTTCTCTCCCTATAATCTCCCCATCCCCTCTCCAGTTTTTTGTGTTGGTTTGTTTTGTTCACAATGTTATAGAATAGCTCCCTACTGCACCATAACCTACTAAGGTACCAGTGGGCTCTTCTTGCATACTGGCTCCATTTCCCCGGAACACTTGTGATATATTGGGCCCCCTCTCCCCTACCAATCACTGTTGTTTCTAAGCCAAGGCTATCAGCTTTAGCAGGCATCAGAAGAATGTGCTCCAGAAGTGTCAGGTGAAACAGAACAGCTGATGCCAGTGACAATTGTTTAGAAGTATGTCCTGAAAGCCTCCGGCTCGCTCTGTCCTACTTTCCTCAAGATTCTTGTGGTGCAAGATTCTTGTTTCTTTCCTCTGCAGCCACAGACATTGCAGGAGTCCCTCTTTGGTACCATGAACGCCCTCGTTCACTGGAACGTTTTAACAATCTTTTGACTTCCTGACACAATAAGTGTCTGTTTGTACATCTGTAGCTGCTTCAAGGGTGGCTCAGCACGCTGCACCCCCACCCCACCCCTTTCCCTTTTCCTGGCTCTAAAGTATAATTTGCATTGTTCTTACTCAAGATTTGTGCTTGGTAAGCATTCAACATGCATACGGAGTAGCTCTGATAATTAGGTAATTTGAATTCAGGTGTGGATATTGGATAATGCATCCTGGGATGGTAGTTGGTTTGCTGGAAGGTGGTGCATTCAGCCCTGGGTTTAGAGTGTAATAGCCTCTATATCATTGTTGCTTGCCTGACTCCTAACTGCCTTGAGTGCAGAGTCATGCTGCATGTGCTCGGTTCGACCTCTCTTTTTCAAGAGAAGCAGCAGCTGTTCACCGGGTCCGTAGTGAAGAGAAAATGGATAAAATAATGAACTGAAATGATGGCTTAATGGAATTATTAATGGGATTTGTCTCCACTTAATGAACAAGAACAAGTTCGCCTAATATGGGTTTTACACATGTGAACTTGTACCAGAGGTTGGCAAAATCCTTGCCCTTCTCCAACAAGGCATTTGTCTGACGCAGGGCAGGAGCAGAGGTGCTACAATTCTTGAAAGAGCCCCCTTTGCCCTGTGTTCTGTTTATTTGTGCTGCTTCTTAAATTGCCCCCCTAAGAGGGTTCCCAGCAATCTGATAAGCCGTGCAATAAAGGGCATGAGGTTTCTCTTGTTGGGTAGGAAAACATTTTAAGGGTTAACAGAGCTGCAAACAAAAGAAAGACATTTAAATGTCAAAAAGGCAGGCGTCCACATCTTCCCCCAATGAATAAAAAAATAAGGCTGCTTTAGACCATCTCGTGCAGATGTGTACAGAGCCATGCAGTGAGTATGGATAAGTACAGTGGAACCTTGACTTACGTCATTAATCCGTTCCGGAGGTCTAGACATAAGTCAAACATGACTTAAGTCAAACAAACTTTTCCCATAGAAAGTAATGGGAAAGTGGATTAATCCATTCCAGATGATGAAAAATACCCCCCCCAACAGCAATTTAACACAAATTTGACTGGGATAGGAGATTCCTTCCAGGGATGTAAATGAAATGTCTCTTCAAAGAGAGGAGGCGGCAGTGGAATTATAGTCCACACGTTATACACCCCCACTTTTTAATGTTCATAGCAACAATGTCTAACATTTAAGTTTTACTTATTTTTAACCTGACGTTCCATGTTCTGAACAACTCTATGCTTACCATTAGAGTCCCACAACTTTACAGCTCCCCAACTAAAATGCTTCCATTGTGGACCAGACTTCTGCAGCCAGATTTTTTACAAGACTGAGCCGACTGTCTAACCAGCGAGGCCAGCCCCGAGCTCCCGGCCCTTCTTCTCCTCCGGCAGCAGCGGCGGCTTCGGTGAGGCCGAGGACCAGCTCCAGGTGCTCGGAGCTGGCCTCACTGAAGCCACCACTGCCGGAAGAAGGCAGGAGCAGTTTGGAGGCGGCAGCCGCGGTGCTGGGTCGTGGCTGCCGCCAGATTCTGGTGCCTTGCGCCGGGGTTCCGCGCTCTAAGTCAAAGCCTGCGACTCAAGTCAAACAGGCCCCTTCTTGCTGCAAGTCAAATATGCTGCAAGTCAAGCAGCATGTAAGTCAAGGTTCCACTGTAGGCAATATGTAACCTATTTTAGACTGCAAACTGGGAAGAAGGTACAGTAGTATAAATTGAGGGAACATTGGCCTTTCCAATATTTGGGAACTAGTGTTTCCACAACACCTCATCATTGGCCATTGGGAGGGGGCTGATGGGAACTGGAGTTCCACGAAAGCTGGAGGCCATTAATTCATCAACCAAGGAGTAGATGGAGTAGCAGGACATGGTGCCTCAGTCGTGGTGCAAGACTTCCTCCTGTTGGCTCTAGAAGACCAAGTATTGCTTCAGTGAATCTTAAGGTGCATCACTTCTGATAACTAGAGAAATAAAGGACCCAATGAAACAGTTGTGTTTTTCCTGTACAGCCATGTTTTTTTTCCCTACGTCCGCAGTTTCCAAAATACTTTGGAGTGGGAGAGCATTCTTGTAATAAATGAATTTATACTTTTTATAATTTACTAGAAACGTGTTGGTTAATCACAGTGCCTACATTTCACAGTGTTGTAAAATGCAGGGTTGAATTGCCACAAGTCTCTGCTCATGTACTTTGGACCATAGTTGTATCACAACGGATGGGTGACAGAACATGCAACTGGCAACTTATTATCTAGTTGCAATTTGCCTCTGTAGTTTCTGGCATTTACATCTAGGCTGGTGAAATTGATGGTCTTTTTCTGCTGTGGTTCTTTGAGTTAAGGTTGTTGTCAAGACTTCCCATGTCTCCGGTTTAGAGCTGTGTTAGGAAACCCAGTGGTCCCTGAAGAGACACTGATTGCAAAGATGCCTTGTTGCGATGAATGAAGTGTTTTTGTTGTTTGTTATTTGGAGTGCAGGGAATATTTTTCCTCTTATTTGGCATACAGAGAATATTTAATCCCATGCAGGCATGATCTGGAAGTGGAAGGAAATTATGCTAATATTTGGAAAATAAAAAATTGAAATAGCTATTTTAAAACTTGTGATTAAAATGGTGGCTGATACTTAATGCACCACTGATTTAATCTTCTTGATAGCTTTATTTTCACAGTGAATAATAATAGCAGATAAATCTCACACTTATTTCCTGTGTCTGTTCAGGCTGAGTTCCTTGTTCTGTGAGTGCAGCCAGATAATAGTATAGATCACACACTGTGCTAAGTCTTAATTATGTTTAAATTTTTAAGTTGGCATCTTAAATCCATATATAATTCCATGAGGATCAATGAGACACTGTGCTTATTAAAAGGAGGAACTTAATTTGTTTCACTGGGCAAGAATGGACCTGATATTTCAAATCCCACTGTGCAGCGGGGCTGATTAAAGTAAGGATACTTACAGGCATCCTTCTTAGTTGTCACAATGGCCTGCTTTTCTGCAAAATCAGACAGGCCTAAGGTCAAGGCCATATATACAGGACTGCCAGGAGGTCTGATTTATAATGGGTGCCACTGCTTTCTATTTCACAATTGGGCTGACTTTGTGATATTTTGTTGTAGATTCGAGCTTAGCCTAGGGCAAAAGATATTGGGGGAAATATATTGGACCTATAATTTGTACGAATGGAAATTCAATAATAGTAATTTGTCATATATTGAAATCAGAAAGGAGTACAAACATGGTGCTCTGAAAGCATTAAAAAGGCATTACAAATTAGGTTCTACCACACACCACTGCATTGTGGTCCCTATACATAATTTACAGTAAAGCTCGGCCTTGAAGTCTTTGGGATTGTCCATTTGAAGAGGCCCCAGCGGTTCCTGCTGGAGCTGACTGTGCACCATTGATCTGATTTATGGATCTCATAAATGCCACGGCCTTCTAATTTAATAAAAGTATTTGGTCTATGTTTTCTAACAATGTGATACTCAGAGAAAGGATTTCCTTCAGGCTAAAATGAAATACGACTACTTTCAATCATTGCACTGTAATATTTTCTTTCTTTTTCTCACGAAAAATATATTGTGCTTCCTGAATACTGGGTGAATGATTTTGTGTGGCTTTGTAATGAACATCCATATTTTGTTTATAGATTATTTGATTTTACAGCCATCAGATGTTTTTATAAAACTAGGATTGGCTCCTTCCCTCGCCCTTCCCAACTGCCCCTCCTGAATGAACCTTGGGATTCATGGCAGCTCTCCAAACCCATAAACTGCCATGATGACAACAGTTATATAATAGCAAACGCTCCAGTAGGTTGGATTGAACTCACAGGTTCCCTTGCTGGAGTTTTCCAATTTCAGAAGAGCTGCCTGACACAGGCGTGGTGTTGCACAAGAAGAAGAAACCATAACAAAACAAAGAAATTATTTCACTCATGCAACAGCTTATATCCAGTCTCTTGTTCATGAGGGAAAACAATATGAGCGCTGCTAAGGAATGTACAAGGTCAACAGTTTAGGTATCTGAATGTAGAGCCAGAGGTGAGGAGTTTGATTTCTCACCATGCATGCCTCCAGGGGAAAGAACCAGCCTGGGTGGCCTCGGGCAAGCTGCAGAAGAAGGGAATTGTCAACCACTGCTGAATATTTTCTACCTGGAAAACCCTGGGAAGGGTCGCCATAGGTCAACATTGACTTGACAACACATCATCACCACCATCACCATTCTTATCATCTAATTTGCATACTTGAGCTCTGCATAATCCCTCGCAAAGGACTGGAGCATCCTTTGTAGAAACATTTAGTATAATAGAAGAATTATATCTGTAAGAGTAGGGCTAGGGAGACTGAGACTCAAATCTGTACTGCAATGCAAAGGTCAACGGGTGGCATTTGTTGGTTGTGAGCATAACAGCTACCAGAGTAAGATGGGAACATACATGCTTTCTTGAGCTCATCAAGTTGTGTTGAGTGGCATGTTTGGCGACAAAGTGTCAGATCAATTTAATATATAAATAAAGGACGGAGTATCCCCCCATTCATAACGCACCCTGATTATGTATGTACAGCTCTCCTAATAAATACAGTGAAATCCATCCTAAACATCTTGGCCCCAGTTGCAGTTTAAAAAAACGTGTTGTGTGGCAACGGTTCTGGGATGCCTGAAAGCACAGTAAAAAGGAGGCCCGCTTCCACAGAAGGCACAAGAATTTGAGCAGAAATGTATTTTTACCAAAAATAAAATAAAAAATAAATTAAAAAATTAAAAAATTAAAAATTGTGAGGATACAGGGACAGTTGTCACCATCCCTTCATGCATGCCTTCCATCAGAGATCCTTCCAACTACTAGGTGGGGCATCAGGCATGCAGGGCAAGATTAAAGAAAATGCAATGGATCTGAGTGTCCAAGAGACAAGGAACTCTGTAATGGTATTGTTATCCTCTGACTAACTCACAAGGCTGTTTATCTCAGTATTCCAATGTCATATGTTCGCTCATTGACAGAAAAAAATTCTGTATCACACTGCACCCATTGGGTAATTCATTTCTCCCAATGTTTTAATCGGTGTTCACAGCGGACAGTGTATGGATAGTTAAGCACCTGAAGTAAGCACCACTTCTAATTTTAAAAACAATTTCATATGGCAGCAGTAGGAAATTCCTCTTCTGGTTAATGTTGTGTTTGTCAGACTGTCCAGTGGCAAAAAGTTTGAGACAAAATCTGTTCTTTATACTGATGTGGTATGAATTCCCCCTCACCCCCTTTCCTTCATGTACTGTGCTTTATCATTGAAAAGGCAACTGCATGATCCTCGGTTGGATGCCAGATTTAATTCATTTGTTATCTAGACGAAGAAATGAATGTGACATTGGCCATAGTAATTACGTTTGGTTGAAAGAAATTGGGATACGTAGGCCTTAATGTCCCTCAAGCTGAGACTACAGATAAGGGGAAGACTCTCTCTCTCTCTCTCTCTCTCTCTCTCTCTCTCTCTCTCTCTCTCTCTCTCTCTCTCTCTGTGTGTGTGTGTGTGTGTGTGTGTGTGTGTGTGTTTTACTCTTCTAGTTTGTGCTTTTATGGTTCTTGACAGCCTTGAAAGGTGCTAAGGAACATCATAGTCCCAGTCTTTTGCATTTCATTCAGCTAGAAATCTAAACAAGAGGAAGACATGCCTCCATAGAATTACTGTGGTTGGGAAACTAGGCCCACAAAATAATGTACTACACAGTCATGCATTTGCTGTTTGCTCTCTCAGTACCACTTCTCTGATTAGATGTTGAGATGGAGAAGAAAAGAGGCAGCCCCGTGTCATAATAATGGGAAACTACGTTTACTGAGTAAATGCACATTCAGGTCAAAACATTGTCACTTCTTCCCACTGCGATGAGTAATTGGCTTCAAGGAGTTGTCATGGAACTCCCTGGAGTGGAGGCTGTCCTGGGTGATATGAGATGTAAGTGTGGTTAGCACAAGCAACTGAAGTGGGTCAGTTGCCCTCTTTTTGTTATGGCTGGTTTGCCCACTATAGCTATTCCTGGACAGAGATAACAATAATTTATGCCATGGTAACTTCTCAGTTCGCCCCCCTCCCCCAATATAGAGAGTCCCGCTTGTCCAAAATGGAGCTTCTGTGTATTTACTAGGTCACCTGTCAAATGCCAGGTAACCTTGGTTCTTAACAGTCCTCACAGTGACAGCCTGTTTTAAGGTGCTGGCTCTCAAATGAGTTAGAATTTGGCCATCTGCAAGAATGCGTCTCTCTGAATTTTTCTGCTTGTGAACTGATATCTGCTGAAGAGGCCCTTTGGATTATACCACCAACTAGAGATGGGCTTTTCGTTTTGGAAGTGGTCCGCTTCCAAAATGAAACATGGGAGCCCAGCTGGCATTTGGAACCGGGGGAATGAGTACCCAGCTTGCTGGGGGGGGGGCAATGTGTAGCCTGCACACTGTAATTAAAAAAAATTGTAAACCGCCCAGAGACTACTTGTAGTGGTATGGGGTGGTATATAAGCAGAACACTTTGCTTTTAAGCAGAACACTTTGAATGAGATCAACCAATCCCTTACCTTGCACTTGGGTCACACAGGGCTAAACTCCAACGAGGAAGAAGCCTCCGACATCATATTTCCTTCTCCCTGGCGCTGGCCAGTCAGGAGCTGTGCAGGGAAATGCATCATCCCGCCACCCTGTCTGATTGGCCAGCACCAGGGAGAAGGAAAGATGATGCATCAGAGGCTTCTTCCTCATTGGAGTTTAAACCCCGCTAGCCCAGTGCAAGGTAAGGGATTGGTGGATTTCATTCCTCCGGTTCCAAACGTCAGCTGGGCTCCCATATTTTGTTTCTGAAGCTGACTACTTCCAAAACAAAACACCCATCTCTACCACCAACTAATAAAAGAACTGCTGGAT
Source organism: Phrynocephalus forsythii (assembly GCA_029282475.1). Taxonomy (NCBI): domain Eukaryota; kingdom Metazoa; phylum Chordata; class Lepidosauria; order Squamata; family Agamidae; genus Phrynocephalus; species Phrynocephalus forsythii. Next base: position 153,307,330 of record JAPFRF010000002.1, read on the forward strand.
AGCTCAGTGGCTTAGGTCTCTGGTTGCAGAGCCAGAGGGAGTGAGTTCAGTGCCTCCGTGAGAGGGGCAGGGCTTGATGATTCAGCTCTTCAGTTCAGTGGTTATTATAATTAGTATCAAATCCCTGGGAATTCCAGTCTTCTAGAATTTATGGCAAGTCCTTTTTGGTGGTGGCACCCCAGCTAAGGTAACTGCACCCCTGAATACGACTTTGGCAAGCACTGGCCCACTTTTGTTGCCTTGCGAAAACAGTTGTTTTGTTACATACTTGTAGCAATAACCTGGGCTGAGATGTTGCAATAACCAGGGGCAACCAGGGGCAGCTGGGTGCTGGAGTAACTGGAAAGCGCTATGAAGAAACACACACACACACACACACACACACACACACACACACACACACACACACACACACACACACACACACACACACACACACACACACACACACACACACACACACACACACGGATATCCGAACCAGCGGAGGAGGTCCCTCCTTGTCTGGGAAGGCCTCCTTTTATTAACCTTCTACCCTAGGTGATTAGCATAGCTGATTACATCATTTCTTTGTGGCACAGCAAGAAATTCCCTAAATACAGTTTATTATTGTGCATTTCTACGTGTATTGTACCTATGTGCATTGCTCTAATTGGTAAGGTTTAGCTTTGTGATAAGAGACAGTTCTCTAATTAACAAACTTAACTAATAATGGTAGAAGACAATGAAATCACTTTTTGGCAAGCTTAACTAAGGAATAATGAGGTAAGATAGAGGGAGGGCTAGTGGGCTGGCACAATCTTGTCTGCTGTTGCAAAGAACTCAGGCCTTTGCCATCAGAGGCTGTTGATTCTGAAATGGCAATATGGCTCCAGTTATGTCAACCCAAAAGCTTAATCCCACACATACTTGCCTTGAATTTTGTGGTTGATATGAAATGAAAGGAAGAGTATGGAGACTGAATGTCCAGTGTTAGCCAGTGATAATAGGATCATGGGAGCTGCTGTGCAGCAGCAACTGAACTAAAACTATAGAGTTGATCATTCAAGGGATTTATGATGCTATTTGCCAGAGCCATTACTACTAATGTGGGCACCTGGGGCATTGAAGTCTTACTGGGTATACTTAGATCATGCAAATGGCATATAAGATTAGAAGATGGGATAATTGCTAGAAATGACCAGGCCTGTGTGCAGCATGGCCAGATTGGTCTTGTGCTCAGTCTGCCTCTTGTGTACATCTTCCAGCAACATAAACCAATGGGGAGACTCATGCTTTTCTAGCAATATATGTATTATACCTTCTAAATTTCAGTACTCTGGATCAGAGCCCTAGTTGCCCCTCTATTCTGTTACATCTCTTCTAGTTGCTATGTGCTCTCTCTCTCTCTCTCTCTCTCTCTCTCTCTCTCTCTCTCTCTCTCTCTCTCTCTCTCTCTCTTTCTCTTTCTCTCTCTCTCTCTCTCTCTCTCCCCCTCCCTCTCCCTCTCTGTGTGTCTCATGTATTGTATATTATGATCCAACCTGAGTATTCTTTGTGCAGCAAAAGGAGTGGTACATATTATATTAAAAAGTAAACCAGACCAGCTGGGAAGAGCAGCATTCTGTGACTTTGAATTTGGCTTTAGTGGGAAGGTTCCCAAGAAAAAAATCCTATAGATTTATATTTTAATTTCAGGGGACAACACATATTTAAAAATGAATATGTAAGTTAAAACAAAATTGAAAGTAGTAGTCGGCCAAATCTCCACTCTCCCTTTTGTGTACAAGTGGACAACCTGCACACACCCTTATCTGGTTATTAGAGAATTATACACACACTCCTGCAAATCATGCTCAAAAATCATTTTTCTCACAATGAAAAAGACCTCTTGCCAACCCTCTAGTAGCAAAGCAAGGCATTTTAAAGAATGGCTTTAAAAATGCATTGAGCTTAGGAGAGGATCTCACAATATGGAAAATTGCCCCCAAACCTCCTGGAGGCCTCAAGATTACTTTTTAAAATTGTTCAAATTAGGTTTTAGATTTTCTATTGTATTTGTCTATGGATTTTGGTGAGGTCTGGGCTGCTGGAAGGTTATAATTGGGCTCCCGTGAGGCAGTATGCATTTTGTGGATGCCATATTACCCATCCTTGCTTTTGTTCACACACAAAAATTCATGTACAGTACCTGAAAATAAATGATTTTTCAGGTGCATGTGAAAACCCTGGATTTTGAGGGAAAGGTCTTACTGTAATAAAAAGATCACAAATTCCACACACCATTTTTCTCTTTCTTTTTTTAAGGCAAAAATTAGTTTTGCCGTTGCTTCAGGGCAGTACCCTTGCCTCCCAAAGGCAACCTGGCAACAGAATACTCTGTGCAAATGCCACGATGTAGGTGCCCTTTCATGGCACAGTATCTATGTTCCGCAAGTGAGCCATCTGGCATGGAACTCAATGGAAAGCACCAGACACTGTGCTGTTGTTTATATCTCTATTTCATAAACATGAATCATTTGTGTTTAATAGGTTCTTTTTTTTGGCAGCAAGCATGAATGACATGAAAGAGACTCTCTTGTTTACATCTTAGATCTTTCATTTAGAGACACCCCCCCCCAAGGCCTATCCGTACATCTCACATATCGTTAGGACCTCCGTAAGTTAGAAGTGACTTGATAACACATAACAGTGACATTTATAACTCACTGTCTTTTTATTTGTCATTTTTAAAAATATATATACTATAATGAGAAATATGAAATACAATACAGTTTCCAAAAAGTAAGCCTTGTGTATTACAATATGTCTGGAAGACATTAAGATTTGCAAGTCTGATGTTAGTCCAAGGACAGGGAGTTCCTTCAACAATGAGAGAGCAACAGAGAATCCCGCCTTTGCTCTAAAAATAGCATTCAGGGCACATGGGTCCAGTTATCTCACACAGAATACAACTGAAGGCCTTCTTGGTTGTTCTTCCTAACTGGATAAACTTGTACGATAAAGTTAAGCATTGGTGTGTCTCCCTTTCTTCTTCCATGGTTCAATTCAAATGATCCCCTCAAATGATTGAAAATGAACCACAGATTTGTATCCTTTCTTCTCTACTGATTTTCAGTATCACAGTTTAGTGTGAATAATAATTTGCTATGATAACCACATCAGGAAATTACATAAGAACAGCCTTGCTGGAACAGGCCACAACCCATCCATTCCAGCATTCTGTCTCACACAGTGGCTCACCATTTGCTTAAGGGTATTCCCAAGCAGATGTCTTCACCTGCAATGAGAGATATCCTGCCTATATCTCCAAGCCAGAGGTTGTTCTTAGGCATCCATAATGATAGCCATTGATACCCTTGCTCTACATGAACTTGTCCAATCCTTTCTTAAAGCTGTCAAGGCTGACAGCTGTCACCACTTCTTCTGGCAGGGAGTTCCACAGACTATTGATCCTCTGGGTGAAAAAGGACTTTCTCTTATGTGTTTGTGATCTAGCACCCAAAAGTTTCATGGAGTGCCCCCTAGTTCTAGTGTTGTGCGATAGGGAAAACAGCTGTTCCTTATCTACTTTGTCCACACTGTGTATGATTTTATAAACTTCAATCAGGTCACCTCTGAGTCGTTCAAGAGTGAAGAGGCCCACTCTTGAACTTGTGGCTACCACACCTCTTTTAAAGAAACAGCACAATGGATTCATTCCAATTCCACATACAATAAAACATGAACATTGCTAGAGCCCTTCTGGGCTCCTTCCAATTGTATATTGAGATTTGAGAAATATATTTCTGTTCTGTTCCATCAATGGCCTTTATCTGACAGGAGTTTTTGTAAAAATGGTAACAGTAACATTGTGTCATTATGATAGTAATGATACAGTAGGAAAACTGAGTTTAACTTTGGTAAATGTACCAAGAAAACCCAAATGTGGATGGGTGGGAGCAGCTAGGCATGCAATATTCATCTGTACTTTTCCTAAGCAACTAGTTCTATGAAAGTGATTCCATATGATTAATTGGACTGATGGGAGTTTAGAGAACTAGAAATTGCTAGATGATGTTAAGAAGTGGAAGAATCTCAAGGGAATATTAACACTTCTAGTGATAATCTAATAGTGATAATGTCTGCTGAGAAGCTCAAAGAGTGTAATAGAAGTTTCCTTGCCTTGAAATGTTCGAAATTATGAGACAGTTGTTATCTGTTATTTAATATGATAGGACTGAACTGGCAGGGGTTTTTTTAGTTTAAAATGAACCAATTCGTTTCTCTGTAAAATGGGTCCACTGGGTCCTAGAGACGCCAAATTTGGTGTGAACCTTCCTTGGACTCTCCCGTTTAAGCCCTCCACATTTGGAGATATTTGGGGTTCAATGGGGCAAGTTATTCAACTTCAAAGCAGGTGCCCCCGAAAACACATTTCTAATTGGCCTGTTATGTGCTTGAAAATAGTGATCCCAGGCAGCTAGCAGCATGGAGATTATGGTGGAGCTTCCTCAAGCTCTCCCCTTGAAGAACCCCCAATTTGGAGAACTTTGAGGCAATGAAAAGTCAATGTTCTTCTTTCACCTCCATTGGAGGAGGAGGAGAGAAGGGTGATATGCCAGCAGTTGTATTTCTTGAGGTTTTTATTTATTTATTTATTTATTTATTTATTTATTTATTTATTTATTTATTTATTTATTGAGTTTATATCCCGCCCATCTTCCCACGGGGAACTCTGGACGGCTTACAAGGGCTGAACAGGTCAGCAAGCCATACAGACTAGGACAACAGACAATTTAAAAACAGCAAAAAGCAACTGGGCATCATAAAACAGACAAGCTCTGCAGCAGCAAATTGTCGAGCGAGCATTACAGATGGCGAGGGGGGGGGAAGCTCATTCTGGACTTTCCATGGAGTACTAAGCCATGGTGTTGGTTAACAGTGGTCCAGTGTATCTTTACACTGGTGCCTTCTCCAAGCAAAATGGCCTCTGCTCCATGCAATAGATTCCCACTACAGAATATGACCTTGCCCTCTTTTGCTTTTGATAAATTTGTTTACAGATAGGAGTTTGCTTTCTTATGCTTATAAGACCCATTCTTAGTATTTCAAAACAAGCTCCAAAACCCTTAGAGATGGGCATGAATCAAGTTGTCCTGGTTTGAGTAGCACCACCCCTCACCCTTCCCCACCAGCCGAGTGGCCTACTTAACAATGTGTTGTACATGGTCAGGGTCCTCCTCCTTCTTCAGCGGTGCTCCAGTCTGGAGTGGTTGGCTCTAGTCAGAACGGCTGGCTGCTGCAGGGTGGGCTGCTGACCAGACTACAACGCTGCAGGAGAAGGGGGACCCTGGTGGCGTGTGATGCTTTGTGAGTGGGCTAGCCAGCCGAGGGGGAAGGGTCCATGCGGCACCTATGGTGCTGTGCAGTGTGCTTCATACAAAGCGCAATTACTTTACTTTTGCGAATCGCTACCTCTGACACACCATCAGGCTTTCTTCTTCAGGCTTAATTTCTATAGGTTTCTTCTTCACAAAAAGTGTCTACTTTGTCTCTTAAGAGTCAATTGATTAATTTCTTGCTCAGATGAATTGGCTGGAGTGGAATAATAAGGAGGAAAAGTTGATACAGTACATTAAATGTCTCACATGATCATTTCTTACTGGGGTGAGAGGTTATAAGGTTTTTGCTTTTTCCTGTTCTTTTTAGTATTCCACTGTTATCCAGATACCCATTAATAGTGATCAAATAATATTCAGTTCACTCCTCATCGGTCTGTTGACAAGGTGACACTTATTGGGAGGATCAAGTACTGCAAAGACTTTTCAAATATGTGAAGCAGAAAAATATTTATTGTATTCTGCAGTACAGTGGAACTTTGACTTACATGCTGCTTGACTTGCAGCATATTTGACTTGTAGCAAGAAGGGGCCTGTTTGACTTGAGTCACAGGCTTTGACTTACAGCTCCGAGCCCCGGCATAAGGCACTGGAATCGGGTGGCAGCCACGACCCAGCATCGCGGCTGCCGCCTCCCAACTGCTCCTGCCTTCTTCCTCTCCTCCGCCAGCAGCAGCGGTGGCTTCAGCGAGGCCACCTCCGAGCACCTGGAGCTGGTCCTCCCTCGGCCTCGCCGAAGGCGCCGCTGGTGCCGGAGGAGAAGAAGGGCCGGGAGCTCGGGGCTGGCCTCGCTGGTTAGACAGTCGGCTCAGTCTTGTAAAAAAATCTGGCTGCAGAAGTCTGGTCCACAATGGAAGCATTTTAGTTGGGGAGCTGTACAGTTGTGGGACTCTAATGGTAAGCATAGAGTTGTTCAGAACTTGGAACGTCAGGTTAAAAATCAGTAAAACTTAAATGTTAGACATTGTTGCTATGAACATTAAAAAGTGGAGGCATATAACTTGTGGACTATAATTCCACTGCCTCCTCCTCTCTTTGAAGAGACATTTCATTTACATCCCTGGAAGGAATCTCCTATCCCAGTCAAATTTGTGTTAAATTGCTGTTTTCGGGGGTCTTTTTCATAATCTGGAATGGATTAATCTGCTTTCCCATTACTTTCTATGGGAAAAGTTCGTTTGACTTAAGTCTAGACCTCTGGAACGGATTAATGACGTAAGTCAAGGTTCCACTGTATAGATCTTGTTTCTACCTCTTGAAGGGACTTACATACCATTCTCACCCTTAACCTTTATGCGTTCTTTCTATCAAGCAATGTTAGGGAGATACTAGATAACTAATAATGTGAACAGTAGCTTGAATCACTCAGATAATTTTCTTATGTTCATTTGCTTTCTCTGCATTCTGTCATTCAAAACTAGTATCATTTGGATGTGAAACCAGTGTGTAACTATTTGTTTAGTATGTATCATACCCCAACTCCATCTCATGAAGTTGCTCAAAGTGGCATTCACTCAGATCCGAACAGGAATTCGAAGAAATTTCACTAACATCACATTTCACAAAGATTCTTGAACCACCAGAAGACATTTTACATTGCGTGTGAGAATGAGAGGCCAATTTTCTCCCCGTCATGCCCACTACAATTTGCACAAAATTTTCCTTTTTGAAGTTTGGCACACATAGCAATCACAGAAGATACCAACAACCCATGAAGTGGCTCAACTTGTGGCAGTTATGCAATAAGCTAACGTTGTAATTTTACATTTTGCACATTAAATGCCAGAAAATTAGTCATTCAAATTAAATTATTCCTGAAATTGACCAAAAAAAACCCACACATCCTTCACTGACTTATATAGCTAAGTGATTTGGGGGTATTTTCTTTTTTAGCAGGTGAAGAGTGGACAAACCATCTCCAAAGTTTGCTTCCCCTCTATTGTCTCTCCCTCCCCCGGTTTTATGAATTTATTAAGCTATCATTGTTGATTGTTCCATCTTCCTACTTGAGGAATGTGCACTTTTTGTACTGAATATCAGAGAGGTTGGGAGAAGACTCTGCTTCTGCAGCAGCAGTAGCAACAACCCAGACAAGACATCTGACAAATGGAAGAAGGAAACTCTGAAACTCGTAGACTAAAATTAACTGGAACCTCATCACTCAAAGCCCAGGCGGGAAAGCAAACACACAGTGCAGTGCCATTGACACATTCATGCTAAAAAGGAATAAAAGGAAATAACCATCTGTCCGCAAAAATGTATCTAGCCTTTGTAAGTGGACCAAGCAACTTTATCTTCAGAGTGGGTGAATGAAGCTGTCGGCTATCATACCTGAGTTCTGTGCTCTGCTTTTTGCCATTTCTCACCATCTTAGCCTGTGGTGTGTATGTTATTCTGTCTATTTCAGTTACCCTGGTTTTCAATATTTTTTTTTACATTTCAACCTCTAAATGCTGGCTTTTCCCAGTGTGATCTTTACTGTAAGCAAGTCAAGTTTGTTTGCTTCAATTGATGCAAATTTGACCCAAAATGTAACATTTATCCAAAGCTGGTCCACAGCCTTGATTTTTATTGCCATTTCTTTCCTTTAAAAAAAAAAACTTTCCCGCCTTCACTGAGTTTGGTGCTTGGAAAGATCAGCTGTAACAGATGACACTATTTGACTGTCATTTGTCACTCCACTGGAGTGTACTCTTAAACTGTGTTTACAGTCCATTGCTACTCAGCGTTTCATGCATATTTTAAAGTGTTTGCTGGCAGAACTTGTACAGTACTGGAAAATCCTTGTTTTAGATTCACACATGAACGTTACCGTATGTGGTACTCAAAACAGCACATATCCAGTTAATCAGTGTCATAGTGATACAACAGTCAGGTGGCGGGGGGGGCAGATTAATTTTTCAGAATCTGTCATCTTTAGAAATTAACTTTGAAGTAGATGTCCATGTTTAGATCTTTATTCTTCTGTGATGCTTTCTTCTCTTCAGCTGTTTAACAAAGAATCAGCCTGTTTTTTGCCAGGGTATCTTGCCAGGGTCACACATGTGGGTTCTGCTCTTCCGCGGATCTCTTTCTTTGCCTTTCCAGTTCATAGAGTTTGGGGAGGAGCCCCTCTTCTGTTCCTCATTAGACAAACCTCTACAGAAAGAATGATAATCTCTTTAAACAGATGATTAGTGATTCAAAATGATCCATCAGTGCGTTGCCACCATCATATATCTTCTTGCTGATTCCTGCATGGATATATTTAACATAAGGCTGAATCCTTTGGAGAGAGATGCATTTCAAGGGGAAGAGGTCTACCAGGGAATGCTCAGTGAAACAGTATTTGCTGTCTACATATTCTGGCCAGCTGTGGGCCAATTATTCAGAAGACTTCATCTCTAGAAGAGAGGGCAGATAGTATTCTATCATTATGACAGTGACCAGATCTCTTATATCCAGGAAGGCATCTGCTAGTGCACCAGCTGAGGCCACAGAGAGAGACACTATTTATACTCTCTGCCATCTGAAGCAAAGCTTGGAATTTGTTATTTTGACTAAGAGTGTCTTATTAGTCATTCTTTTGCATTATTCATTCTTTTTAATATATTAACACTGTCAGTGTCGATATTGTTTTTTACCCCTCCATCACACATACCAAAAGATTGAACCCTGCCCTGTACGTTTTCTTCACTGTTGAGTACATATTAAGTGCAACGCACCCCCGTGTCTGTCTCCCTTTCTCTTAAAACCTTTTAAAGTAGTAACAGCTTTGCTCCCAGTTACTAAAACATGTACTTGTCAAGTGCTCCTTCCAAGCTGTGATCTGAGCATCCAAGAGCAACGCTGGGCCTAGAAGCACTCCCAGGGCCTTTGAAGGGAAGTCTAGTTCCATCCAGAAAAAAAAAGATCTTCCTGCTCATTCAGACCTCCAACAGCATACAGGACTTGTATGGCACTTTATATTTCAAAGCTGTCTTATGTCACTTTAACTGCTACAGCTCCACACTATGAAATCCTGTCACCTGTAGTTTGGTGAAGTAGTTATAATTTTCTGCCATAATCCAAGATCAAAAAAAAAAAAGGGTGTGTGTGTGTGCATTTCTGGATCACTTACAGCATGCATTCAGGCAGTTCTGATCACCCCACGTTCGTTTTTAAGCCCCTCGAAATCATTAAAAGGTTATTTCAGTATTTTTCAGGCTAGAAATACTTGATTGGAGTGGAGAAGATGAATACGTGGTGCCTGCTTTTGTAGTAAAGCAAGAAATTGTCAAAATAGAAAGAGATTGACAGCTCAAGACCCCATGAAAGCCAAAACCTCCCCTGGAAACTCCAGCAACGGAAGTCTCACCGGACTCTGTATATTCCCATTTAACCAACTGAGCAGCCATTTCACAACCAGGCATGGCAAAGGGAGTGAACTGAATCACTGACTAGATTGGCAGCATTCTAGAATTTTATTTATCTGCCCCCCCCCCGGCACGCACACACGCACTTTAGGCAGCTACACTAAGTTTTCATCACACATAGGACTGAACGTGTGTGTGAACGTGGGAAGTGATGATGAACTTTCAAAGTTACACCACAGAATATTTTTTACCCTGAGCCAGTCGTTGTATATTTTTATTGTTTCAAAGCCTACTACAGTAAACCCCCACCTATCGCAGGGGTTAGGGACCTGAGCCGACCTGCAATAATTGAAAATCCACAATATGCAGATGCTGGGTCAGGTCGGGACTGCGCAGGCTCTCTGGGGGCTCTTGTACTTACCCCAGGACTGGTGCTGCCCCAAACAGGCCTGCAAGGGGCTTTCCAGTCCGCCAGAGGCCCCAAAGGTGCTTTCTAGTGACCTGGAGGTAGGTCACTTCTGGTTTACTAGAAGTTACTTCCAGTTTGCGGGGAAGCACTTTTGGGGCCTCCGACGGGCCTGGGAAAGCCATTTCTCCTTACCCCAGGGGGCCTTTTTTTCATATACTGCAGACTCGCGATATACCGGGACCGCAGTATATGAACCACGAAAGGGTGGGGGACAATTGTACTTGTTAGTGCAGGATGGATTCAGGGAAGCCTGGGAGCCGGGCAAAGAGCAGAGTACATGTACACAGCTCCCTGGAGATGGGATGGAAACAAGGAATGAATGAATCTGGTAGAGGCTTTCATAGTACAGAAACTCTACCCTGTTCCTATAATTGATGGTGTTCCATAGCGCCCTCTCCCTTCCAGGTCACAAGGCTCTGTTTTCCCAGTTCGTAATCACCACTCAACCCTGGATCAAGAAATATGCAGGTACATGCACAACGCCTAGTATGTTTCGGTCCAGGCCACTTCTAAGCCAGTTAAGGCTGGGTTAGTCCCAATCTGTACAGCCAATGCTCAGATCTAGATTAGCTCAGGTAGTACTCACATTCCCCTAGGTGAAAGGGTACAAGCGTAGGGTGACCCTTAATCAGTTATTAAGAGTACAAAAATCAGGATGGTGGCCATTCCAAATCAAAGGAACACAAAGCTCATTGTTTTGATGGTATTAAGAATCCAGCCGGTCTAGGTAACCAGCACAACAAAAAGCCTTTCTTCATGTAGTTGGCAGATGCTTCTGGTACAAGAACAACATCATTTTGCATTAATGTTCTACCTAGCTGTTCTGAAAAATGAGATAGAAAGTAAAGTTACATAATACGTTTGACATTGTCCCATTAGGACACCTGTTGTTTGTTAACTAGATGGGATTTGGCATGCAGAAGTTGGTTACGTAACTTTTCTGGAGTCCTCTTCCTTGCTCTTGTTCTTGCGTTATTATATCCCTACCCCATATGGTCAGGTTATTGAATAGGTTTTCTGCTAGTCCTGTTTTCTCCCCCCTGAATGGCTGCAATCATGATCCCTGTGATGCTCATTTTATTATTATTTATGGCCCTTGCTGAGTAATGTTTTTACTGTGGATTTCTCAATAGGTTATTTCATCAAGCTGTTTCTGGAGTACAGGGGAGGGGAAGAGTTGTAATTCCATAATTAATGTGGCTAACATGATTGATCTGTCCCCACTCTACCCCCCAGGACTTGGAAAGAACAAAACATTTGAATGCCTCTTGTTTTGTTTCTAATGGTCTTGCTGTCAAAATAGTAACCCTTTCCCCCCAGCCTTTCTCTTTTTAGGTTATAGTAAATAATGTGCAAGAGGCAAGCTAATTTTCCTGAAACAAGGAACCATAATGTAATGTATATGTTTACTATTCTGTGGAGAGGGACACACTACAGAGCTGCAATATATCATTACTTTCCTTTCTGTATCATTTTATGTATAAGCATAGTGTTTTGTTTTTCATTTTGAGGAGTACATTACATGCACATTTGAAAATACAAGATGTAGGGAAAGTGACTCTGAATTCTTATAGACTATTGTGCCACATATATTTACCTCTGAAATGAAATGAAATAATATTAACATTCTCTTTTATGCATGCATTCTGTTCACACACGTAAGTCACCATCTGGGATTAATGCACATTTATGGATTCTTCCTTAGATATTTATTTATTTATTTAGGGAAATCTCATGTATCTTGCCTTCCTGAAACTACTCAAGGTAGCTGAAAGCTTTTCAAATCAGTCATAAAATAAAGTACAGTACTGAAAATGCAACAGTGTAATAAATGGAAGGATCAATGAAGATGCCAGTTTAAACAAGAAAAAAATTAATCTTCATATAGAAAACATTTTCAACTTTGCTTCCTGGATCAAGACATTTCATAGTCCAGGCACAATCTCTGAAAACACTCTTTCTCCTGGTTCAATCTGTCATGCTTCCATCATAGTTGGAATGCAGAAAAGGACCTTTCTATCAGTTCTTAAGTCATGGGGAGGCTAGTGAAGAAGGACGTAAACCCTTTAATAATCAGAACCTGCATCATTTTGGATTTGTAAGCTGACTGCAAACATTTTAATTTTTTCCCAGAAGCAAGCCAGATACCAGTGAAGCTCTTACACTGTAGATTGTTGTTGTTCAGTCATTCAGTCGTGTCCGACTCTTTGTGACCCTATGGACCAGAGCACCCCAGGCCCTCCTGTCTTCCACTGCCTCCCAGAGTTTGGTCAAATCCATATTGGTTGCATCGATGACACCGTCCAACCATCTCATTCTCTGCCTTCCTCTTTTCCTTTTGCCTTCATTCTTTCCCAACATCAGGGACTTTTCCAAGGGCTCCTCTCTCCTCATGAGGTGGCCAAAGTATTGGAGTCTCAACTTCAAAATCTGTCCTTCCAATGAACATCCAGGGTTGATTTCTTTCAGGATGGATAGGTTTCATCTCCTTGCAGTCCAGGGGACTTTTTAAGACTCTCCTCCAGCACCACAGCACAAAAGCGTCAATTCTGCGGTGATCAGTCTTCTTTATAGACCAGCTCTCACTTCCAAACTTCACTACTGGAATAACCATAGCTTTGACTATTTGGACCTTTGTCGGCAAAGTGATATTTCTGCTCTTTAAGATGCTGCCTATGTTTGTCATCCCTGTAGATATAGCATCCTATAAACAACCATCCACCAATATTTTGCCTGCTGCAATTTGGACTTGCTACACTTTTCAGATGCTTCAAAAATAGTCCAAGTGCCCAATGTATGCAATAGCTGTCCTCAATTCAGCCCCCACCCAAAAAATACACCCAAATCCTCCATTTTATGACTTATGTAGACTTAATGAAATGCTAAAGCAAAGGTGTGAGTGGGTGCAGCCCATACAATGGAAAAATATACACACCTTTAACCTCTTATGTAAGCTAATGTTGCTGTGCCCACTCCACAGTTTGCAGACTAGAAAGCCATGTTCCAGTTTCCAACCCCCTTCTTTAAGTTTGGCAACCTAAGGAAGAAAACCTAAATCAGACCAAAAGTTCTAAGGGCATGATATGCATATACTTCCCAAAATATGTCCCTTGGCCCTTTGAAATAAAAAAGAGATAGGTTGGACACCTTCCACAGCTTCCATTACAGCTGTTTGGCTAGGGCAAAGGCATTGATCATAAGGAATGTATAAATAATCTTTGCTCTAGAAAGGATGATGGCAGAGCATTGGAACAAGCTAGGGTAGAAAGTCCAATATCTAGTAATGTCTAAATTATAAAGCTTATCTGCTGGGCTAAAGGTGTTTTCTGTGATTCCCAGTGACTTTATAAAGTGGAGCCTTTGTGCTATCAAGTTAGAGGGCTATATCCCAGATCCATTTCCCAGTAATCCCCTTTGTCCTTCAGAAGTCCAAGATACAACATCTTGGTCTTCTGCTTAAGTATTAGTTTATTAGTCCTCACCTACCTCATTACTGCGTTCAAAGACTAATTCAGAATATCATCACCATCTTCATGATTGGTGAGAAACAGAAAATAGAGAGAAATAGAAAATATTTAATCTGCACTTTGGTGACAAAACATTCTAGATTCCTGGGCAGTTTTTCTCTGTGGTTTTATACAAAGTAAAAAGTGTTCTGCTTATATACCGCCCCATACTACTCCAAGTAGTCTCTGGGCAGTTTACAATTACAGTATGCAGGCTACACATTGTCCCCTCTTCCCAGCAAGCTGGGTACTCATTTTACCAACCTTGGAAGGATGAAAGGCTGAGTCAACCATTAGCCTGCTACTTGGGATTGAACCCCAGGTCTTGAGCACAGTTTTAGCTGCAGTACAGGCATTTAACCACTGCCCAACGAGGCTACAGATGGGGGTTAAAGGTAAATCCTTAGGAACATCATACAGAAGTGGTGAGAGAGGGAAACGAGAACTTTTACAACATCCCTCCTGATAGTCATCACAGATGAATCCTTCAATTGTGCATTTGGTGGCATCAAGTTTGATGTAGCAAATTTCTGATTCTTTTATTAGGGATTGTCCCTCAAGGTATTTATCTTTGGTTGGTTTTACTTTGAAATATCTACTAAGTTACATAATATCTGCCAAGACTGGGTTCAGATCCCTTTATTTCCTCAGTCATCACCGATGAGTCACAGACAATCTGACAATAAATTGGTATGCTCTAACCTTACATGGCCATCAGCTTTCATGATTCATCCGCAGTGGCAAGACAGAGGAACAAAACAACGTTAAAGTCAGTATTTGACAAATCAAGGAAGACTTTTTGTTCCAGTAGTTCTCCTTCTAAGATGTGGTTAAGCTTGTAAACATTTTGTATATCCTGTTGAGATCCTGCATTTTGTATATGCTGTTGGGTTCCAGAAGGTAAGGTAAGGTAAGGTAAGGTAAGGTAAGGTAAGGTAAGGTAAGGTAAGGTTTATTATTATGGCATCAAGCCAGACATAAGATAAAATAGAATAGAGCAGAGTAAAATAAAATATGAAAAACATTTTGTATATCCTGTTGAGATCCTGCATTTTGTATATGCTGTTGAGTTCCAGAAAATAATGGATCTTAACATCTCCAAGAGGCTGTTCAGCTTTCAAGTTGCTCAACTTTTCATTTCTAAAGAAACAACCATTCAGCCTAAGTGGGCACTTTGGTCAATATACTTTGTAGCTTGCATATATAAGGAACTGATTTAGCCTAAAGCTAAATTGTGCTCCTTTTATTTTATTTGAATTCAGAAGGATGATATAGTGACATTTAATGAATAATCTTTGATGTGTCCACTTTATAGTACAATAGAGCATGAAAACCTTTAGGATTAGAGTAGGTGGCTAGTTTGTGTCTGTTGGTAATGATTATGAAATGTGTTTGGATCCTGAAGATGTAATCCATTTAGTTTTCAAAACAAAAGTATTTTCATTTCTTCCTTCCTTCCTTCCTTCCTTCCTTCCTTCCTTCTGGAACCACACTCACCAAGTGACATGACTGAAACTCAGACATTTCTCAGCATCGTTCAGTAGTCTGTCCCTGCTGTGGGAGCTTTTCTTCAATGCCAGCATGATTCCCTGAGTAAATACAAATGAAGTCCAAAAGTAAATATCCACAATAAAGTATTTTTCGGTGGAGGGAAGGAACATAAAAGTTTAGTGCTATTTACCTTTTCATCTCATGCAGCATGTGAGAGACTTGGATGGATGCTTCCGTGTTGACAGTTTAACTTGCCTTTAGAACTACCCTATGCAACAGAGCTGTCAGCCAAAGATATATATGAGCTAGGCAGAAACTTGAAAATTTCTACCCAGCTGAGGGGATGCAGGTCAGCCACAAAAGACCTTAGTTTGAAAATATGCTAGTTGAACTGGTGTGGTCTACTGCTATTTCAGCTAGAATAATTTCATACAAACAAAGTCATATTCCTCCTTAACCTTACAATGTAGTTTTGTGTTTCCAAAACACCAGCGTTCATTTTGAAAGGGAATAAAGGATTCTTGCAGTCACACTTATCTGTGTGCCACTTCCTATGGCAGGAAATATTAATGACTATTTTTCAAATACTTTCCCCCCTATCACATGGTGGAGGAACCTGTGGTCGTTCTCATATGTTGCTATAGTGGAGCTTCCATCATCCCTATCTACTGGCCATAGTTCCATATGAGTTGGAATTGAACAGCTTCATTTAATAGAACTGTACCTCTGGTTTTGGGTAAGAGCTGAAGAAGAAAAAAGGCCTACCTAACGTTTTATTGAAAGGCATTGTTGAAAGTATTAATTGAACTAGTGGCACCTACCACTGTTTCTTTGGGTTTCAGTGTACCCGAAAACTTAAAGGAGTAGAAATGGGGGGGGGAGGCCCTACAAGTATTTACCTCTCTTTCTCTCTTAGCACAGCTTTAGCGTTCAAAAAGAAACATACTGGAAGCAGAACCGTTACCGAGTTTAATTGTATGGAGTAGTTGATCCGAGCAATATTTGCTTACATGGCAACAATTTCAGAACTACTCTCAGGAAGATGTGCCAGGCAGGTGCTGGGGCAGAAGAAGAGATTTTCATCCTGTCGGTACACATTCTGCTCTGCCAATAGCACAGCTGTTTAATCTACTTTTGAAATGATGCCACTTTTGTGTCCTGAATTGTTAATCTCAAAAAGAATATCAGGATAGGTAAGACTACATAAAATGTTTTTGGCCGGGATAACACATTTTCATATTTATTTATTTTTAATTAGTAGGTAGGTTCTAATTGGAAGGGCATCAGGATTCACTTTCCTTCTAAGCTGTTCCTACAACACCTACATCAGAAGCCTTGGTTTGGCCCAGGAGACAATACTAGACCTGATCTCTGCAGGTTGGCTCAAGCACGCTACCGAATCATGTTCTAGCAGTATGTGAATATGTCTTGAGATTAAATCTTCTCACCTCCCATGCCATGAATGTTAGCCAGTTTAATCACCCATTTAAGATTTAGCAGTAAGCTATTACATCTGAACATCCCTCAAAAATTGATTTGCTGATACTAGAATCAAAACTAGGCTTGCATTCATTGTTTGCATTATTTTTGCAGCTTGGGGGTGGATCCAAAGTTAGTCTCCTGTGGAAGTAAGTACATGTATTTTAGTCTGAATCCAGTTCTGTGATTTCCTATTTAACCCAGAAAGAAAAGAAGAAATCAGAACTGGGTGAGAGGCATCATTTGGAGTGCGTAATTCCCCAACCATCATTTGGTGGTTTTTTTGTGTGTGGTTTTTTGGTAAGGTAAGGTTACCTTACCTTACCTTACCTGGTTTTTTGTTTTTTTTATGTGAGTTTATTTTAGTTGATATATCAAAGCTTTTCCCCCAAGGAGCTTTATTGTGTGATATCTTTAACCACAAACACAACTAGTAAAAATATAAATATTAAACGAGAAGCTAAAATTCTGTTGTTAGAGAAGTTTCAGAGAGGGTAGCCATTTTAGTCTTTTCAAGAATTTCAGGCAAAAATCAAAGAAAAACAAAAAAACAAAAGTCACAAAACATGTGGCACCTTAAAGACTTTCATATTTTAATGTAATGTTTCGTGGACTACACGTCCACTTCTTCAGAGAAATAATCCAAAAAAATTCTGCTAAATTGTTCCAGGTATGCTAGAATCTGAATTGAAAATGTTTTCCCCCTCCAGAGTGGACTAAATAAAGTAGGGTGCCAGTTGGGTTATAGTCTTATTCAAATCCCTCATATACCCAAATTTATTTTCTATAATACTATCTTTTTAATCTTCAATCTGTTCTTTCCAACCACAATTCCCAGAAATGCCAGCTATCCTGGCCAACAGCCAGTAATTTCAAGACCTGAAATTCAAAGAATCTGGAGACCCAACAGATGAGACCCACTGATACAGTGTGTTTCTCTTTTAATTATTTTATTTACATGACACCTTCAAGGTTTGGGACCAAAGGCAGCTTAAAGTACAGTTAAAGAGCAATATCTATTACTAAGGCACAATAAATTCAAATGCTAAAATATAATTAGTCTCACTGTGTTATCAAAACACCATTAAAATTGAAACCCTATAAAATTGCTTGGCCAAAATATATGTTATGATTTTAAAAGGACAAGAAATGGTTCTTTTTCAGTCTATTTGCTCTGAAATGCTTATTCTCCCAGTCAACATGGCTTCTTCTGTGACCATTTGGGGTGCATAAAGATCCACACACATTTCTAGAATGAGCTAACCAGGAAAATTGCACCAGGTGACCGAGAGATTGGTCGTCTGTTTTTCAGTTATTTTAGATATTCAGCCTAATGTACAGAATATCACCAAACCTGTCAGCTCCTCTTCTGTTTCCCTCCAGTGATTTTGTACATTGTCCTTTAAGCACTACTTTTATTAAGATTTCCCCCATCTATTTTCTCAGCTATATAATTTAAGCTTCTTGAACTGATATCCATAGCTTCTGTTCCTTAATCCTCAAAGCAGCTTTGTTCTTTTCTCTCTCAATGTGTAGCCTGCATACTGTAATTAAAATGTAAACCGCCCAGAGACTACTTGAAGTGGCATGGGGCGGTATATAAGCAGAACACTTGGCTTTTTTCTTTATTTTAGGGTATAGATTTCATGTGGAGTCACCCTCAGCAGGACAAAACTTTAAGCCAAAAATTTTGTAAGAGAAGTGTAGAGCTGTAACTACCATCACATTACAATAACACATGATGTACTTACAGTCATAGAAATTAGAGGGAACTGTTGCCATGTACTTAATCTTAGCGCCTTACAGAAAAAGAGCAAAGTTTTGCTTTGGCTCAAGATAACTTTTATTGACTTGTAAGGAAATGGGAAGGGACTCTTGGGCAGCCAAGTTGCCCACATTTATGTCTAAGCTGGGCTACTCTCCAAAGGAGAGGATATAAGGTGGCCCAAGTAGATGCTATTGAGCAACTATAGAACACTGACATCCAGACCACCATGGCATCTGTAGCAAGTTGTTACTCCAATAGGATATATAAAAGCTTTTCTTTGCCTTTTGGAAAGGCGCCCATAATTGTCCCTCATTAGCTTACATGAGCTGAGGCAACTTGAACTCATTGCAGCTGAAAGAGATTCAGGGACATTGCATGGACCCAGGGGACGGATAGATAATATCCAGCTGGACGCTATAAGAGGAAGGACATAGCACATTTTCTCACCGAATGCCCTCTCTGTGTAGAATTCAGAGATCACTATCTTAAACCTTTATCTAGAACAACTCCCTTTTATGTACAGTTTTATTTGGGCCATCTCAGTAGCTGCACCCAGACTCTGGAACTCCCTCCCACGAGAGGTGAAGACTGCCCCATCTCTGATGTCTTTCCGGAAACAGGCAATGACCTTTCTTTTCAGGCAACCTTTCCCTGAATGATGGACTACCTATTATGTGACCTTTATATGAATCTCTCATACATGATCACATAGACATTGTGTTTATATTTTTTGTGATTGCATTGACACGGTGTTTTCAGTTGTTTGTTTTCAGGTGGTGAATCAGTGGATACAGGGGTGCTACTGTATATTTCTTATTATTATCCTAATGGTACTGAATGGTACTGATGTATATGATATAAACACACACACACACACACACACACACACACACACAGAGAGAGAGAGAGAGAGAGAGAGAGAGAGAGAGAGAGAGAGAGAGAGAGTACACTGCTTGTCAGCCAAAAGAAATCACTTGCCTTCTTGTGCTTTTAAATTTAATCTTTTCCTGTTGTATGTAAGACACATTTTCTGACACTATCCCCCTTCTCCTTATGCATACTGTATATTGATTTGAAGCCTTCTAGTGTCCAGATCTGTTTTGGTGTTGAGTGGTTCCAAATTTTGTTATACTTTGAGCAGCTCCACTGAGTATCTTAAGCCCCATTGAACCAATGGCTTTATTCCTTAGGTATGATTAAATATGAACATAAGAACATAAGAAGAGCCATGCTGGATCAGGCCAAAGGCCCATCTAGTCCAGCTTCCTGTATCTCACAGCGGCCCCACCAGATGCGTTTGGGAGCGCATGAGACTACATATCTGTCTCCTGATACCACTCCCCTGCATCTGGCCCTTGAAGTACCCTGGTTTAAAGCCTAGAGATTACACATCTCCATCATGGTTTGTAACCCGTGATGGACTTTTCCTCTAGGAATCTGTCCAATCCCCTTTTGAAGGCATCCAGGCCAGATGCCATCACCACATCCTGTGGCAGGGAGTTCCATAGACTTACAACGCGCTGGGTGAAAAATATTTTCTTTTGTCAGTTCTTACTCTCCCAGCACTCAATTTGAGTGTATGTCCCCTAGTTCTGGTATTTTGAGAGAGGGAGAAGAGCTTCCCTCTATCCACTTTACTCATACCCTGCATTATTTTGTATGTCTCAATCATATCCCCCTCAAGCGCCTTTTTCCAGACTGAAGAGGCCCAATTGTTTTAGCCTTTCTTCATAAGGAGGTGCCCCAGCCCAGTAATCATTTTAGTCGCTCTCTTCTGCACCTTTTCCAGTTCCACTATGTCTTTCTTGAGATGCGGTGAACCAGAATTGTACACAATACTCCAGGTGGGGCCTTACTATTGTTTTGTATAACGGCATTATAATGTTGGCTGTTTTATTTTCCATCCCCTTTTTGATAATCCCTAGCATGGAATTGGCCTTCTTCACTGCTGCCACACATTGGGGAGACACCTTCATGGAGCTGTCCACCAACACACCAAGATCTCTTTCCTGATCCGTCACGGATAACTCAGAGCCCATGAGTTGATAGATGAAGTTTGGATTTTTTGCCCCAATATGCATTACTTTACATTTGGTTACATTAAAACGCATTTGCCATTTCTCAGCCCACTCCCCCAGTTTGGAGAGATCCTTCTGGAGCTCTTCACAATCTTCTCTGGTTTTTACCACCCGGAAAAGTTTTGTGTCATCTGCAAACTTGGCCACCACACTGTTTATCCCTGCCTCCAGGTCATTTATGAACAGATTGAAAAGCACCGGTCCCAGGACCGAGCCCTGGGGCACACCGCTTTTCACTTCTCTCCATTGTGAAAATTTCCCATTGACACCTACTCTTTGTTTCCGGGATCTCAACCAGTTCTCAATCCATAAGAGGACCTGCCCTCTTATCCCCTGACTATGCAATTTTCTCAGCAGCCTTTGGTGAGGGACTGTGTCAAAAGCCTTTTGAAAATCCAGATAGACTATATCCACCGGTTCACCCAAATCCACGTGCCTGTTGACCTTTTCAAAAAATTCTAAAAGGTTTGTAAGACAAGATTTACCCTTACAGAAGCCATGCTGATTTTCTCTCAGCAAGGTTTGTTCTTTTATGTGTTTTAAGATTTTCTCTTGGATGAGGCCTTCCACCATCTTCCCTGGGACAGATGTAAGGCTAACTGCCTGTAGTTTCCTGGGTCCCCCTCCTTCCTTTTTTAAAAATTGGTGTGACATCTGCTATCCTCCAGTCCTCCGGCACTGTGGCCGTTTGAAGAGACAAGTTGCATATTACCGTTAAGAGATCTGCAATTTCATTTCTCAGTTCCCTAATAACCCTTGGGTGGATGCCATCTGGGCCCGGTGACTTGTTAATCCTCAATTTATCAATTAGTCCTAAAACCTCCTCTCTTTTAACCTGTATTTGATTTAATTCTTTAGTCAAGAGGGGCGGCTCAGGCAGCGGAATCCGCTCAAGGTCCTCTGTCGTGAAGACAGACGCAAAGAACTCGTTCAATTTCTCTGCAATGTCCAAGTCCTCCTTAACCTCCCCTTTTCCTCTCTCACCATCCAGAGGCCCAATTGGTTCTCTGGCAGGTTTTCTACTTCTAACATATTTAAAGAAGCTTTTATTATTACCCTTTATATTGCTAGCCATGCGTTCCTCAAAGTCTTTCTTTGCCTCCTGATCATCTTTTTACATTTCTTTTGCCAGAGTTTGTGTTCCTTTTTATTTTCCTCATTTGGGGAGGATTTCCATTTACAGAAGGACCTCTCCTTGTGCTTTAGAGCCTCTCTAACTCCACTCGTTAACCATGCCGGTGTCCTCTTGGACTTAAATGAGCTCTTCTTTCTTTGTGGTATGCACTTGTGCTGGGCCTCTATTATTGTTGTTTTAAACAGGCTCCATGCACTCTGAAGAGATTGGATTCTTCTAACCCTCCCCTTCAGTTTCTCTCTAACTAGTTTCCTCATCTGAGGGAAGTTTGCCCTTCGAAAATCAAGGGTTTTTATGTCTGATTTGGTTGACACTCTTCCTCCGACATGCATGGCAAAGGTAATTGCAGCATGGTCACTGTTCCCCAGAGGCTCAGTGACATTCACATCCCTGACGAGGTCCTGAGTATCACACAATATTAGATCTAGAGTTGCCTGTTCTCGGGTGGGCTCCATGACAAGTTGCTCTAAGGCACAGTCATTCAGCAAGTCGAGAAACCCAGTTTCTCTTTCTTGCCCGGAGCTCACATTGGCCCAGTCAATGTGGGGATAATTAAAGTCCCCCATGATTACTATCCTATCCCTCTTAGCCACCTCCATGATTTCTCTCCTCATTTCAAGGTCCCCCTCAAGTTTTTGATCTGGTGGACGATAGAATACTCCAACTATCACATCACTCTTTGGACCTGGTAGTTTAACCCACAGTGATTCTATGGCGGAGTCAGACCCTCTGTCAATCTCCATTCTGCTGGATTTTATGCCTTCTTTGACATAGATGGCCACTCCTCCTCCAACCCGCCCCTCTCTATCCCTTCTATAGAGTTTATAGCCTGGGATTGCTGTGTCCCACTGGTTCTCCACATTCCACCAGGTTTCTGTTATGGCTATTATATCAATGTTATCCCTAGCTGCCAGATGTTCAAGTTCTCCCATCTTTGCTCGGAGGCTGAGCATTGGCGTAGAAGCACTTGTACAGTGGGTGCCGCAACAGCTGCTGCCTTGTTCTTCTCCCCCCACAGCTTTTATTTTCAGTAGACGAACTGTCACATTCCGCTATTCTGCCAGTGTTAATACTTGCTATGTCATCTCTATGTGATTCTCTACCCTCTCCAACCTCATTCCCGAGGATGAGGTGTTCGAACTCGGATGCCACACAGCTCCTGTCGGCTTTCCCCAGTTATCAGTTTAAAAGCTGCTCTGCTGCCTTTTTGAGGTTGAGTGCCAGCAATCTGGTCCCATCATGATTCAAGTGCAACCCATCCCTCCTGAAGAGGTTTGGCTTGTCCCAAAATGTTCTCCAGTTCCTGACAAATCTAAAGCCCTCCTCTCGACACCATCGCCTCATCCACGCATTGAGGCTTGAGCCACCCTTATGGTATCTAAAATGTGTTCTGCTCTTTCTCAGAATAAAGGATCCCAGTTTTAACAATGTCTGATTAAATTTCTCTGAACATTTCAGCATATGGGAGGAGGAGAGGATTGATTAGAGAGATTTGAAAGCTGACACTTGATTTGGACAAGTGTATAAACTTCTGCAAAACACTTCCAAATGCCTAAAATATATATCCTCACCAAGTTGCCATCTGTATGGATACTGTGATACGTTGTGGTTGTACCTCTATTTTATGGCATGTTTTCATCAGTTACTGTATTTTGTTTTAGCCTTTCCTTTCTTTTTAACATAGTCGTTTTTAAAAAGAATTTTAAGTATTCATCAATGTAGGCCTGAATCATGCTTTAGCATTAAATGCAAACATAGCTTCTATCTCTAATGCAGCTTGTTCTTTGTGATCGCAAGTTCTTTTTCTCTCTACTGTTACTACTTTTCCTAATTAGATGAATGAGTCAATTTTAATACATCGCGACCCTTTCCAGGGGTACCTAGATACAGAGCACTCAGACATGATTTGCTGTTCCTTTCTTCTGGAGGGTGCTCTGGGACCATGTAGCTTGCCCGAGGCCACAAAGACTGGTTCTTATAACATATGGTGGAACTGAAGTCCTGACTCATGGCTCTGTAGGAAGATGCTCCAACTCTTTGACCTTTCCAGCTAGCGACTAACCAGATGAAGTGCTATTATTTTTATTTTTAATTTTTTGTTCGGATTTTCATACCACCCATCTGGCAGTGAGGCCACTCTCGGCAGTTAGGCCAATCTGGGTGGTTATATTATATTACTGCGTATCTGGAAATTCAATATTTTAAGTGTAAAAAGAAATACAATATTATTTCACTATTTTTCCAGTGCCTCTAAAGACCAAGTACCATGAGGATGTTTTACATCTACTGTAATTTACAAAGTAAGAGAAACAAAATATTGAATTATAATTAAAGAGAGAGAGAGATGCAGGGAAGATGTTGATAAAGAGAGGTATTTATTAGTTGAGGATGAAGAAAGAAGTAAACAGTAGGATCCCGGTATCCACTGAGGATTGGTTCCAGGCCTTCCCATGGATAACAAGAACCATGGATAAGAGAGAACACCAAACCCCTCCCCAAAATGCTGTTTTGTGATGGTAGCTTGCTTTACGGCTGCTACTTTGCGACAGTATCTTGCTTTGTGGCTGCTGAATTATTTGTTTTTTTCCTCTGCCAGCCGTGGATAACTAAACCAGTAGTTAATGAATCAGTGGATATGGGGGCCCTACTGTACTAGATTTGGCCTAGGAATCTCAATTTAAGGCAGACTATAAATGGCGACAGTCAACATGCCTTCTAATTTTCACCCCCACTGCATGGGGCTCTTTTCTTAGTGCACACATGCATGCAAAAATCCCAACATGGCATTCCTGTCTTGACCATAACAAAAATGGTCGCAACTGGTGTGCAGGGCTTTACCACCTCCTTGCAGAGGAGGATGGTCACTAGCTGAGCTGGCCAGGAATTCTGGGAGTTGCAGTCCAGGAACATATGGGGACCCACGGGTTGAGAACCACTGGCTTAGAAGGAACCTTAGGGCCAGTATAAACCTTCTAACACATTGACCATGGATGAAGGCAGCATAAATTACTGTTTTTGGTGAGTGTGTTTGCTGCAGTTGTTGGTGTTCAGCTCTTCTCTTACTTTTATAATTCTTCTGTTTGAAGTCATGCTGTAATTCAGAAACAACAGATATGGATTGCAGAAAAATACTAATGATACTACCGTATCTGAAGCTGATACTATTGAATAAAACTGATATGAAAGTATTTTTTGTATACTTCCTTGGGGAAAAGATATACAGTACTACCTTGGTTTACGAGCATAATCTGTTCCAGAAAATTGCTTGTAAACCAAAGTACCAGTACTCGTAAATTAAAGAACAACCACATAGGAAATAATTAAAACTTGCCTAATTCATTCCGTGGCCACACTCCTCATTGCCACAGATACCTTCCTTGCTGTCACCCCTGCGCCGTGGCAGGGAGGGCCTGCCCAGGCACAGTGGTGGTGGGGAAGGCCTGCCTGGGTGCAGTGGTGGGGGCGATGGCACCCTGCCTGGACACAGCAGTGGCTGCAACCATGCAGTGGCGGGGAGGGAGTGTGTAGCCACAGCAGGTGAAAGGCCACTCAGGGCCACCCGGTGCTCCGGTGCTCATTTTGCAAGACAAGCTCATTAACCAGAGCAAAAATGTTCTGAAATTTTGGCTCATCTTGCAACATGCTCGCAGACCAGAGTACTCATAAACCAAGGTATTACTGTATAGTCTTATAAGTACTTCTGTTATTCCTAGAAAGTCAGGTGGCCAGGAGTACCTTTGTCCAGCATCAGCTGGTACACCATCTGCAAGCCTTCTCCATAAAGTCAGATCAGGCTATCTAGGGGAATGTAGACTTGACCATAGTGTTCTATGTCTTAATGAGTCATTTGCTGTCTCTATCAGGCCTATGGAAAGTGTTTGGGACTAATGCTGGTCTGAAATGTGTCAGTCAGTCTGTTGTGTCATGTGTGGTTTTAGATACCACATGACACTGCTCTTGAACCCACTGCTGTGACGTCTAGTTTGCTTCCAATCTCAATTCATGGTGTAAGTTTAAATCTATAAAACCCCAAACAGACTTGCTTAAAGTTTGAGAACCTAAACTGAGCTCTTATTATGTCCCACACCACGCTGATGAGCAGAGAAATGGACACAAGACAGGGCCTTCAATGTCATCACATGTAAATTTTTAAATCTGTTAATATATTGTTAATCATTTTGGAATCCAAAAGGTGATAAAGAAGTAATTTCAATAAACAAATAAAGCAGGCAATCAAACAGACAAGCTTTGAGATGAATATGACACGTTTTGAGTGATTAAACATAATAGGCACAAACTTATTTTTTTCCACCAGAGAAATAGCTTTGAAATCACCATGCTAAATATTTTGCTAATTCCACGTTAACTTCTCTTGCCTTCTCTTCATTTTTGTATTAGTCTTGTACACTTTCTTGATTTCGGCTTTTAATTCCATCTGGATTTTATCACACACTGCAGTTATGATGACTGCCAGTAGCCAAAAAAGTTTTTTTTTCTTTATCTTCTCTTAATACTCTGGGATAACTTCCATCTGGTTTTGGAGATTTGTTATTTTTAAGGCTCTGTAAATTGTTTCCTTTCTGCTTCACTGGTCCTTGAAATCAAATGGAATAGTGGTTTAAACACTGGCATGTTTTTAAATAAAAGACATTTGGACTGTGTTCCAGGACAGTTCTGAACACTTTGAGATTCCTGGCACTTTTCTTTCCTTCCTTCCTACCCCACAGTTCCAGTTTCTAAGGACTCGGTTTTCTTGTAATCCTTGTAATTCCCTTCAACATCAAAAGTAAGAAATTAATATATCATTTGGTTTTATTTTTACTTTTACTCCATTATTACTCCATTTTTTTCGTAGTATGTTTTGTTATCATTGTACAAATTTGTAAATTTCACACAGTGCTATACTTTTTTCTGAGTAGGAATCATAACACCATTTATTGAAACATGTGGTTTCAATTAGATGTGTGCTAATTGGGTACCTGCCTGTTGCTGCATGTATAGAGTAGTATGCGCTAAGCTGAGAAAATTAAAACAGTAATTGATACCAGAGCTTGTAAACACTAGCAAATAACTACTTACAGTGGACCCTTGTATAACAAACAGCTTGTATAACATAAAATTTCTATAACATAAAAAATTCCGGAGATAGGGGAAATTTGCTTAACATAATTGCCTATGGGGAAAATCCGTACAACATAAAAATGGGATTACTCTGCTTTCAATGCATTCCTATGGGAATTTGTATAAAGGAAAACTTGCTTAACATAATTTCATTTGGAACGAATTAATTCCTTTATACAAGGTACCACTGTATTTGTATTTCACAGAGAGAGAGAGAGAGAGAGAGAGAGAGAGAGAGACAGAGACAGAGACAGAGACAGAGACAGAGACAGAGACAGAGAGTCAATTATTAAGATATAACATGCTTTGACTGTAGCCTTGCTCATTTTGTAGTTTAATTGTAATTTTTAATTACTCATATAGTTACAAAGTGCTTCAGCTGACATTAGAAAAGGAATATTGTGTGGTTCAATTACTGACTCTCGCTTGATCTTGTTTTACTGAGTCACATGCATTTTACTTTTTAAAAATTAAAAAAAAATTGAATGATTGATTGGTTGATATAGCATCATAGTCATAGAATTGTGAAGTTGGAACCACTCCATTAATGTGATATACTATTCCAGGTGGTTTACAACAATAAATAAAATATATACTAACAAAACCACAAATAAACTATAACAAATTAAAACATTTTGACAGAATAAAACAGGTGGCACCAGAAGTGCTTTCTGGACAAGAGGCATAAAGTAGCAGGGCAAGAGGCATAAAGTCAGACAGGGTAAATGTGGAAGGCCTACCCTAAACCCAGCATTTTAGGTTGGTCCTAAATGTTAACAGAGAGGGGCACAGCCTTACCTCCACTGAGAGGTAGTTCTACAAAAGTGATGCTGCCATGATGAAGGCCCCACTGTAGAGGACAACTTTTCAACCTCAGCTAACTGAACTGATAACAGGGGTGGTACTGGAATCTCCCCGGCTCATCTTGCTGGGGGATTTTAACATCCATGCTGAGGCAGCTCTGTCAGGGGTTTCCAAAGACTTCATGACCTCCATGATAACCATGGGTCTATCTCAAATGGTGTCTGCCCCTGCTCACTCTGCAGGCCACACCTTAGACCTCGTCTTCTGCCCTAGTACGGATAGTGGGAATCTTGGGGTAAAGGAACTCTCTGTAGTACCATTGTCTTGGACATACCATTATCTGGTGCACTTTAGGCTCACTGGATATCAGACGTGAATGCCTCATTACAAGAGGGTAGAATCCCTGCATGCTTGAAGGAGGCAATAGTAAAACTGCTGTTTACAAAGCCCTCTTTAGATCCAAGAATAC
Source organism: Phrynocephalus forsythii (assembly GCA_029282475.1). Taxonomy (NCBI): domain Eukaryota; kingdom Metazoa; phylum Chordata; class Lepidosauria; order Squamata; family Agamidae; genus Phrynocephalus; species Phrynocephalus forsythii. The sequence continues at coordinate 153,335,344 of JAPFRF010000002.1, forward strand.
TGAACAACTACTGACCAGTACCTAACATCCCATTCTTGGCTAAAGTCCTAGAACAGGTTGTGGCCTCGTGGCTCCAGAAGTTTCTGGATGAGATCAATTATCTGGATCCAGCCCAATCTGGCTTCAGGCCTGGTTATGGGACTGAGACGGCACTGGTTGCGTTGGTAATGACCCACACAGGTGGTGGATAGGGGATCTGTGTCCCTTTTGGTTTTACTAGACCTCTCAGCTGCTTTTGACACTATTGACCAAAGCATCCTCCTGAATCGTCTCTCTGAAATGGAACTTGGGGGCACTGTCTTACGGTGGCTTCAGTCTTTCCTGCAGGAGAGAATGCAGAAAGTGGTGATAGAGGAGTTCAACACCACATTCACTCACCTGCGGAGTCACCCAAGGTTCTGTTCTGTCTCCTGTGTTATTTAACATTTATATGAAACCACGGGGGGGGGGGGGAATTATTCAGAGTTTTGGAGTGAAGTGTCACCAATATACTGATTACACTCAACTCTACCTCTCGTCACCTCCGGATTCCAAGGAAGCTATTTCGACTTTAGATCATTGCTTAGCTTCAGTAATGAACTGGATGAGGAAGAAAAGACTGAAACTAAACCCAGACAATTTTTTTAAAAAGAGGTGCATAGCCTGGGGGTGCTCTTGGACTCATCCTTGAGCCTAGATGTCCAGGTCAAAGCTGTGGCCAGGAGTGCATTTACACTATGAAAACTTTTATGCCAGTTACGCCCATTTCTTGAGAAATCTGCTCTGGCCACTGTGACACATGCCCTAGTGAACTCCCGGCTGGACTACTGTAATCTAAGATGCCTCTCCTAATGTCTATTCTTAATTTGAATATATTTTAAATATTCTGGTCTGTATATTTTCCCTCTTTATTGTAAGCCATCTTGGGGCCTTTTCCAAGGAGAAAGGTGGGGTAAAAATATTCAATATAAAATAAATGAATAAATAAAATCCTGCTGCACCACTAAACACTTCTGAAAATTATGTTACTATTCTGACAAACAGCTTAACTTTGGAGAGTGAATTGCCAGAAGTTTAAAACATTTTCATGAACGTTATCTGTCATATACTCTTATCTACAACATTATTTGTCGCATTCACAACACAGTTTAATTTACAGGAAATTATGTCTTAAAATTACACCATTTGTGTATCTGTGAGACAGATTTTCAGCCATTATGGTTGACCCCCATACTAAACTGAGATGTAACCCAATCGTTCAATCTTTCCCCCTCAAATCTTTCTCATATCGCCTCTCAGCCTTTTGGTTAAGATCAAGAGTAATATCTCTTATTTCTCCTCTTCATCTTGCCTTCCAGTTTATGCTTTTGGGTTGCTCACCTGTTCCAAATAGTGATATGTTCAATAACAGTGCTTCATTCCAGACTTTAAATATTTTTAGATGCTTGTGTACATTGTACAGGTTTTGCAACAGAAGCAAACATTTTAACAAAGTTTCTTGTTATGCACCTTGCACTCACAGGATACCATTAGTCAATGTTATGCATATTTCCCTGGGAGAGACGTTCATTATATATGTAGGAACTGGGAAGGCCTTTGGGACCCTGGAGTATTAATGTACTTTTAAAAAGACAGATTCTCTTTGCCTGTGGCAGTAGTCTAACAACACCCTCTGGGAATATGTTTTTAAAGTAACAGGAGTAAAAACTTTAGGAAAACTTAATGTTAATGGCTCTAATGTAGATATTCAGTAAAGGCACACTGGTGTTAAAAGTCATGTCTCCTCTATTATTTTAGAAGATCATTCTTTAACATTTTACTAATGACACTTTTAGTTTTAAAGTTTAGTCTTTCCTCATGGTTCATATTAGAATCTTGATGAATCTTCATCAGTTCCTGTGCAAGTTAGAGAATGATATACAAGTATGAGATTGTGCTGTTCATCTGCTTAATATTGGCCTCATCTGGTGATAGGTGGGAGAAGGCAGTATTCCACTCTAAAATTATTATTTTGTCACAAGTATTTAGCCTCTCAGGGAGAGATTCACAAAATCCTAATTATTATTTTGTCTTGGTGACTCCTCCTTCCGTTAACTGTGTTGTATATAAATGAGTATAAAACTTACATCAATGGGAGGACATACTTCTCTGACAAGCAGATGAGAACATATTGTAAGTCATGTTAAGGATGCTGGCAAAAGGGCATGTTGCACTTTGCATGTTGCAATGAAAACATTTAGCCAGGCCGTTTTGTCAACTGATGTAGCTGCACTCTGTACATCACTTGTTCGTTCATTTCTCTTTAACTTGTTATGGTTGTGTCCTATATATACTTTGTTCCTCTTGTGGCTTTATTCTGCATCAGTTTTTCATGTGTTGATGTTTAGTGGTTTTCTTGTACAATCTAAGGTTGTTTTTGAGCAAACTCATTCTTTTGTGACATATTGGGAGCTCCCAGAAGAGAAGCTGGGTTATAGAGATTTTGAAATATATAAATGTACACATAATTAAAATCTGCCTTGCCACTGACTGAACCTTCCTGAGTGCCTAAAGTCAGCACAGTGGTACCTTGGTTTACGAGCATAATTCATTCCTGAAGCCAAATTACTCATCGATCAAAGCAAATTTCCCCATAGGACATAATGGAAATTTACCCAATCCATTCCGGGGTCCCAGTTTCCATTATTTCCTATGGATAAATTTGCTTTGGCAGGAAAATCCTAATGTTCGGCTTTCCCCACGGTGGTGCATTCGCCTTTTAAAAATCTCCCTCCTTCTGTTGAGGCAGGTGGATGCCTCAGTGCAAGGACGGAGATTTTTTAAAGGCATGTGCGCCAAAATGGGGGAAGCTTTCCCCCACTCTGGGTGTGCTTGCCTTTTTGACACCCCCCTCCTTGTGCTGGGGAGGACGCCTGCCCCAGCAAAAGGTGGGGATGTCAAAAAGGTGAAAACAAATGCGGGAAAAATTTTGACATAGAAATCCAGCACCTCCAGGGTGAGTGGCAGCCTCAACTCAGCGACAAGTGGTGGTGGCAGACGGGTGACCTGCGGTGCTCGTATATCAAGGCATTGCATGTTGATCAAGGCAGTTTTTTGAAGAAATTTTTGTTCGTTGATTGAAATGCTTGTAAACCAGGTTACTTATTAACCAAGGTACCACTGTATTTTCAGAGTTGTATGCATGCTTTGTCCAACGTGGGATTCCTGGTTACTTAATGGGACAAGCCATGACGCCGCAGAAACCTATGTAGAATTTCCTTCCAGATTTCTATTGCCCAACAGTGGGTTAAATAAGAGGGAGCCAGCAGATGTGTGAAGAAATGAGGAAATGCCAAATAGAGTTTAGTTATTTTAGATGTGTAATTGATTTCTGATTCTCTGATTCCTCCTTGGTTCAAATAGTTTCACATACACACAATCTATCATGTTATTTTCCCTTTTCCTTTCATCAGTAATTGAAGGAAGAGGGGGTGGAGAAAGAGAGGTCATAATAATTGTGTTTACTTAAAATCCTTGTAAGCCATGCTTACAATAACGTTGATATCAAACCCTTTGATATGTGAGGAATATATTGTAGGAGAATTATTCTGTTTCTGGACCTAAAATCGATACATGGCCTTGGGTTGAGCTTATTCTGAGAAGAACCCTCAATGATGGTCCCTTCATGTCTGGCTTCCACTGAAATAACCTCCTCGTGGGTGCATAGCAGATCAATATAGTCTAGTGAAAGAGTGTGCCTCCAGTATGTGATCTCAAGTCCTGCAGTGCTCAGAATCTGATGATATCAGAAATAATTGAGAGTAAGTACCAGAAGACGGTTGAAATGCATTTTGTCATGAAAATAATAGGTTGGTTCATAAAAGGTTGAAGTGACAATAGGTTGTCCTGACAGCTTTTCAACAACTGTATAAACCTCCACCAGAAGGAAAGGAATTTGATTTAATGAATTACAGGCAGGCTTGGGCAACACAATCTTCTTTATATAAAAAAAAGCACAGCAGAGCAAAAAATAAAGTTACTCGTACTGGCATGTGTTAAAGAGCATCATTGTTACAAATATGAAGTGGAGGAAATGAAGGAGAGACAAAATGCCAAGGGGCAAAAAACAAAAACAAAATTGTGCTAATGCTGAAGGACCTTTGGGCCCCCAGCAGGACGCGGACGGCTCCTTGTTCTTTTATTGTCAGACAATGTCTGTTGTTGTCAGCAGGCCTTGGAGGCTGAATGCCTTCCTGTGTCAAGATGACAGTGTTACGGTCAGCCTATTCCTTGGAGACCTGTTTATTCTAAACTGGGCTGTGCTTTGAGGGGAGGCAAGGATGTCTTTGTTCGGTTCATTCTGTACAGAGAAGGAAAACGAAGTAACTAAATATTCCCTTTGGTTTTGCATGAGCTTAGGGGATAGAGGTATGGCAGCAGTAGGAAGAGGCTTTGGTTGGGGGGAGGATATAAAAAAGCAAGAAACAAAGTGTTCTGCTTATACACCACCCCATAGTGATTAAAGCACCTTCTGGGCAGTTTACAAGTAATTACAAGTAATTATGTAGGTGACACATTGCCGCCGTCCCCCAGCAAGCTGGGTACAGTACTCATTTTACTGACCTCGGAAGGATGGAAGGTTGAGTGAACCTTGAGCCGGCTACCTAGAATTGAACCCCAGGTCGTATACTGCGGTTTCCTTTCCATTCCTCTCCTTTTCCTTGCCTCTCCTTTCCTTTGAATTTGGCCACTGGTCAAAGCCTGACTGAATGAATTATGATTTAGCATAATGTGCACCAACTGAAGCTTTATTGGGACAAACCCTATACCCTGAGGCGTCCATCTGACTACTACAGAGGCAATATAGGCCATAAGCTAAGCCCTCACCCGTAACTGTGGTGGCCAGGATTACTGGGACTAATGATCCAAGAATGCCTGAGAACCACTGCCATAAGAGGACTTGTTGCTGTGACCATCTAAAAAAAACACCCACTTGTTTTTCTAAGATAAGCTGGCTTCTGCTTTTTCACACTTCCCCATGAGGAATGATGACTAATTCAAGTGATAAGCAAAGGCCCTGCCTGTCCGACAAAGCTACTTGGATGAGTAGCAAAACGTTTTGACCCCACAAGAAAAGAGGTCCAGTTGCCATGGCTAAACCCCAGGATAACCTCACCTGGATGACTGAGAATCTCCACAGACATAGATACCAGGATGGACTCAGACTCTGGAAAACAGGGTTCAAACCACGCTCAACCATGGAAACTCAGTGGGGAGTGGAACTAGTAAAACCACTCCTTAAATATCTCACTTACCTTCAAAGACCTCTAAGGGTTGCTGAAAGTTAGTTCCAATTTAACAGCACAAAGCACACACATCGTGGCTTGCATTATCCTTGTTTGTTTGTTTGTTTGCTTGCTTCTGTCCTGCCATTCTCTCCAAAAGGACCGAAGGCAGCTATTCTATCCCTTAATATGCCATATTCGACTTGCTAAGTCCAGATGTCAGCCAGGGAAGAGAAAACACCAAATCATGTTTCTTCAATATACCCACTGAATTGAGTATCCCAATCTTTTCGTAGGATTTGGGTCAGATTGAATTCCTGAGAGAAATCTCTGAAGGGTTTCTTCATTTACAGTATTTCTTGGGTTTCTGTTAAAAAAACATAGTCATGAATGCATCCATTTTATCTTTTCCCCAACATACAATGTAGAAGGGCCGCAGCTGTGTCGTCTCCTGAAATACCTCTGAAGTGTTGGTTCAAGTTAAGACATTCTTGTTTCAATTGTGTTGACTTGAGCTAACACAGAAGCATCCTGGGCTGTCAGGGTCCTTCAAACTTAAATTACCGGGCAGCCATGGGTGCAATGGAGTTCAGTATTTTCTTCAGTCGGTAATGTATTTAAGCAACTGTGCAAAGTTGTAGTTTGCCTTGGTCCAAAGTCCTGCTGTTTTTTTTTTTTTTTTAATGTTTTTTTATTAAATTTTAAACTACATACAACGACATAAAAAATGAAAGTAAAAAAAAACTACAACAAACAATATAAGTGCACCCCCATCCCACGGGTCCATCCATACATTCTTATTCGTTGCTCCATCTTCTATTCTTCTAGTAGTCTTCTTAAAGTTCTCTTCTCCAGAATTGTTGTGAGATATTCGTGGACTCTTTCCCTTTTCCTTCGACTAGTACATAATCTAAAAATTTACCCCAGATATCGTAGAAAATGTCTTTTTTCATTTCTCCTCGTTTAACCTTTAAACTGCAGGAGAGTTTATCGTTTATAGCTATATCCCAAAGTTCATTATACCAATCTTCCATCTTGAATTCTAGTTTTGACTTCCAATTTTTGCTATAATTAATCTAGCAGCTGTCATAAAATTTGCTATTAGTTCCTTTGTTGTAACAACATAATCTTTACTTGTTAACAATGATAATAATGCTATCTCTGGATTACAATCTATATCCATCTTAATCATATTACTTAGCTCTAAAAACACTTTTTCCAGAACCTTTGACTATTTCACATTCCCACCAAAGATGCAAGTAAGTACCAAGCTCTTTTCACATTTCCAACATATCTTAGAGTAAGCAGGATTCATTCTATTTAGTCTTACTGGGGTTAAATACCATCTGGAAACCAATTTGAAGTAGTTTTCTTTTATCCTGACTGACAATGATCTCAGAATTCTCATATTCCAAATTTTTTCCAGTCTTCTTTTCTATCTGTACATTAAGGTCTTGGTTCCAAACTTCTCTCAAGGTGTTTAACTCCTTCATTTCTGATAAATCTAGTATTTTATATATTTTATTTATTCCTTTCTCTGAATTTTCCTGTTCAGACTAACGATAGTAGGAAATGTTCAAATTTTGTGCATTCTCTAATTTGATTATTTCTCTTTCCCCAGTCCTTTATCCATTTTCCTAGTTGAATATAATTTAACCATGTTAAATCACTGGGTTGCAAAATATTTTTATATCCTGAATTGTTTTAATCTTGAGCATCCAATCCTTTAGTCTAGCTATTTTCTTAATTTTAAATAACTCCAAATAATGCTTCAAGTTGTCTGGAAAGCTTTCAAGTCAGTAACTAAAGCCAGTGGGGATCCCTTCGGAGACAAGATTTTCCTATATGTTCTCCATGTAGCAATTAAACTATTCAATAGGGGGTTGTCAATCTTTACTTTGTTTTTAACTTCCGTGAATAAAAATGTGTTTATTTCCCCCTTTATATCCAAAGACTCTTGCTCCCACCATATTAACTTCTGTGGTTTAAAAAGAATTTCCCCCAAAGAACTAAGTTGATTGGCTATATAATAATTTTTATATTGGGTATACCTATTCCTCCTTCTTTCTGAGATCTATACCATAGACTTTTATTTATTCTTGATTTTTTCCTGCATTACAATACCTATTTATCATGTCTTGAGAGTTTTAATTTCCTTTTCTAAAAACTGAACCGGTAGCATTTTAAAAATAAAGTTAATTTTTGGAAGTATTTTCATTTTTATCAATGCAATTCTGCCAAACCACGATAATTTTAGTTTAGAGTAGGATATTAATTTGTTTTTCATCTCCTCTTCTAATTTGAAATATTTCTTTCTTTAGTTTTAGTAAATTCTTTATGGAGTTCTAATCCTAGATATTTAATGCTTTTTCCCGGTTTAAGTCCAGATTTTTCAATCATCTTTAAGTCATGTTTTCCATAATTGAAGAATAAACTCTCTGATTTTTGCCAGTTTACACATAATCCTGTTATTTCTCCAAATTCTTCTAAATGAGTTTTTACTCTTTGAATATTCTCTATTGGGTTTACAATAGTCAAAAGAGCATCAGGAATAAACTAATTTTAGTTGCCCCATCTTTCCCTATACCTTTAATAAAGATATGGCATTTGCCAGGAGCTCTATAACAATACAAAAAGGACTGGAGAAAGAGGACATCCTTGTCTAGTTCCTCGGCCTAGGGTGATTTGTTCAGTCAATCCATCATTAACTATTATTGAGGAAGTGCCCGTTGAATATAGTTGATTTATTACTCCCAAAAAGGATTTCCCAAATCCCATTTTTTTAACAATATTTTTAATGTGGGCCATTGAACACAATCAAAAGCTTTATAAAGATCTAGAGATAACATCCCAGCTTTAGTAGTACTCTTACTCATTTCATAAAGAACATTCAAATTCCTTCTAATAATATTTGCCATTTGTCTACCTTTGATAAAACCACATTGATCCTCTTTAATATATTTAGCTATAAATTTATTCATTCTTTTAGCCAAAATTGCTGTGAAAATCTTAGCATCTTGATTTAATAAGGATATTGGTCTGTATGACCCAATATCCATTAAATTTTTATTAGGTTTTGGAATTAAAATAGTTAAAGAATGGGTCCAAGATCTCGGAATTTGTTCTCCATTCAAAATTTCATTATATAGCTTCTTTAATTTAGGTATTAATACTGCTTTAAAAAGTTTGTAAAATTCAGGTCCCAGAGCGTCCACTCCGGGCGTTTTATTATTCTTTAATTTGTCTATTACCTCGCTTATCTCTTGATCTGTAATAGGCTTTTCCATTTCCAGCATATCTTCCTGTTCCAAGACCCTCTTTAAATTCTTAGTGATATACCTTTCTATATCCTCCTTAGGTTTATTTTTGTAGTATATAACAACTGATAAAACTCTTGTATAGCTGACAACTTTTCCTTCATTTGTGTGCATGTCTTACCTGAGGAGTCTTTTATAATCCCTATTGTATTCTTGTCTTGTCTTTTCTGTGCTAATCTGGCTAAAAGTTTTGAGTTCTTGTTGCTGTATTCAAAAAAATTTCTTTTTAGGTACAGAAGATTCCTTTGTGTTTGTTGTAAATCTAGATCTTCTAACTCTTTTTCCTTGCTTCAATCAACCTCAATATCTTATTATCCTTAGTAAGAAAAAAATTGGGATTCTAAATCTGCTATTAGTTTTTCTAATTTTCTTTTATTAAGTTCTTCCTGTTTTTTAGTTTTAATATTTTCTTTTATGATAAGGCCTCTAGCTACCGCTTTCAGGGTGTCCCATATGATTGGCGTTTGGCTACCTGTTTATATCCCAAGTTTCCAACCAATCTTTTTGACCTTTTCCAGCACTTCTGGATATTGAAATATTTTTAAATTCATTTCTCCACCTTTTAGCTTCTCTATAATTTTTATTTGTTGCTAAATCAATCGACATTAAAGCATGATCAGATGTTTTTATGAGTATTATTTATCTTGGGTATTAGGCTTTAGAAACAAACACAAAATCTATCCTAGAATAGGTTTTGTGCACTGGTGAGTAGAAGGTATATTTTATTTCATCTCCTTTCAGTTCTCTCCAGACATCCTTCAATCCTGTTGTATTTATAAACTTTGCTAGAGTTGTATGTCTTGTCCTCCACTCTTCCTTTTTACATACCGATTTATCTTTAATTTTATCTAAGACCATATTGAAATCCCCTGCCATTATTAAATACCCCTTTTTAACCAATTCAATCTGATCCCAAAGGAGATTGTAAAAGCGGCCTTGGTTAACGTTTGGTGCATACAGATTAACCAAAGTATAATGATCTTTCCCCATTAGAACTTGCAATATTATATATCTACCTTCTGAATCTTTTACCACATTTTCAACAACACATTCACAATTCCTTGAGATTATAATGGCAACCCCTCTTGCTTTAGATGTGCCAAAGCTTTTTTCATAAATATCAACATTTGGAATTTTTAATTCATTAATACCATCTCTTATTTGATGAGTCTCTTGCAAAAAGGCAATATCTATTTTGTGCCTTTTGATCATCGCTTTCGATTCTATTTCTCTTGAAAATGACCCCAGACCTTTCACATTCAACGTTGCTAATTTTATAAACTTTCCCATAACCTAATTCTTTTGGTTTCAATATTCTGGAATGGTCCCGTTGTGCATACAAAAGTAAAAACACCATCAATTAATAAAAATAAACTAAAATAAATCTAATCCTCCACCCTAAAAAACTATTCTTTTCTCCCACCCCACCAGCTATCATACTGTTTAGCATGTGCATCAAGGGGATGGGAGGGAGGAAGTTGTCCTCAGACATTAGCCAGCCTAGATCTCCTAACTCTTAAGTAGCGTGTTACTGAAAATTCTATAAGTTGTTCTACCCCCTCTAAACCACCCTCTCACCGCCACCGCCCCCTCAAAACAAGCAAACAAACAAACAAAAACAAAAAAGGGAAGGGTGGAGAGGAGGGGAAAAGGGAAGAAAAGGGATAATGAAAAGAAAAAGAAAAAGAAACATCCCAAAAACAAAAATTAAAATTGGAAAAAAAAAAAAAAAAAAAAGAAAAAAGGGGGAGGGGGAAAGGGAAATGGAAGGGAAAAGGGGGAGAAGAGTAAAAGAAGAAAAACAAAGGGGATGATAGGAGGTGAGAGAGGGGGAAAGAGGGAGGAGTAAGTTAAATGAGTTTCAAATATTCTTCATCTTCATCGAAGATTCCTGGAGTCGGAGTAGAAAGAGAGAAATTCACTGTCCTGATGTTGCCACTGAAGTTCCCGGGGGAGAACAGGCAGAACCTGAGTCATCCTGTATGTTCCATGCTTCAAGAAGATGTTGGCCTTCTTCTAGAGAGTAGATAGTGTGTTGAACAGAGCCTTTTTCCAAACTTTCAAAAATAGGGGGTGACCCCAAGAATAGCGATAGTTGTTCTTCCTTAATATGATTGTAACTGGTCTCATCGATTTACGCCAATCAGCAGTTCCTTTAGAAAAATCTTGAAAAACTTGCACTGTTGCACCTCCTCTCTTCAGAATATTAGGATTGGCTCTAATTGAAGACATAAGACGCTCTTTATTTACATAAGAAGCAAATCTTACTATCACTGGTTTTGGGGCCCCATCTCTTGACTTGCCCAGGTAGTGAACTCTCTCTAAATCGTCGTCCTCTAGTTGTTTGGGCAGAAAGGAGTTAAACCAGGTTAAAACTTCCTGTTTTAATGATGCCCCCTTGTTTGGAATAACAAAATTAATCAGTTTGACGTTCTGCCTTCGAGAATAATCTTCAATATAAGTCAGTTTCTTATTTATTTTCAGTAAAGCCTGCTTCTGAGAGTTAATTTGAGTTTCGTTTTCAGTTACACGTATCTCCAGATTTTTAAATTCTCCTGCCAAATTATCAAGCCGCTGGCCATTTAACTTTATTTCATGTGATAAATCTTGTTTAGTGCCTTGGAGATCCTTTGAAAGGCCATCCATTCTGCGGATCACATCCTGTTGATTAACACTCATGATGCTAGCTAGCTCCGTCCTCATTAAACGCAGTTCCTTCATGAAGTCTTGATCTGCGGGAGGAGGGGTAGTCTCCCTCTTTCCTTTCTCAGATCCTGACGCCATTTTTACCCCTTCGTCTGAGGGCTGCTCGATACGCTGAAGAGCAGGGCGATTGTGTGCTGTATCAGATAATTTCCTAGTCCAACCTATAGGCTGGAGTTTCTTTTTGCTCTCTTAGCCGGCATATAATTAGACAAAAGGCAGGTATCAAGCAGTCTAACTAATCATCTGGTGACTTTCCAAACAGCCGGGATTCAGTTTTCTAAGCAGCCAGCTGCCAGCAGAATCAAAGCAGTCAAAACCGAAAGTAGCTCCTTTAGCTTATAAATCAAGCTTATCTAGTCTAGAAAAACACATATATTGCTTCTCCTGACACCCGAGTAATTTATTGATGCATTACTCACGGCACCACAGCATTTAAACAGTAGTTTTAAAGCTCTTTTTGGATCGCGGCACAGAGCTCTAAGATCAGGCTGCCGGCATGTCTTGGTGGGCGGGACTTCCTCCCAAAGTCCTGCTGTTGTCTTTAACTATAGCTTAGCATGTACCGAGTGTTTTTATTTATTTATTTATTTATTTATTTATTTATTTATTTATTTATTTATTTAAAATATTTTTACCCTGGCTTTCTCCTTGAAAATTACCCAAGGCTGCTTACAGCACTGAAGGACAATATTTAAAGACGAGAACAATAAGTATACAACAGAGTGTACTTTAGCAGGGCCAGAAATGATCCAGTGAAGAGGCAGAGAGGGATGGCCCTTCCTTTTTATTTCTTCATCATGTGGTAGCAAGCCAATTGTTTTTTTTAAAATCAAATTTATTTAATTCGTGATAACAACTTAAAAATATTTTTCAAATTTCAATTTTTTTAAAAAAAATCATTTTTAAAAATTTAAATCTTATTTATTCAAATCGTTTTTTAAAAATCAAATCCTCCCTGGGTCTAGGTGAGGCAACCATATTGTCATTACAATAGATACATGAAAACAATGTGTTTGAAGTATTGCTGAGCTTGGAGTTGGCATTGTAGCCAAGTGGGGTTGTAAAGGAGTCTTGCCCAGCCCTGCCGACCTCTGAATATAGCGATCTCATGTCTGGTGCCCTCCTTGTGTGACTCTCATGAATTTGAATGTGAACTGCTGTCATCCTCACATAGCATGGAGAGGGCAGTCCAAGATGTCTGGAAGGCATCAGGTTGGAAAAGATAGCTGTAGAGGAGGCAAGCGGCGTGAGAGTAAATCTGTTCAGTTTTTAAAATGAGCAAATTCCCCTGGGCTATGCAAGGAATTGCATATCAATTTGCCACGTGTTAAGCATTCCCTGTAATACACATCTTAGATGCATGAGTTCATCTTTAGATCTCTTCATAGCATCTCAGTGCTGATTAGCTGCTGTTACAGATTATATACTTGATTCATTTTCACTTAGATTGAGAAGGGGGGGGAGAAGGCAGTCTAATATGTCCATTAAAAAAAAAGACTCATGGAGGCCATCACACCTGTGGATTAATTCTGAGAACCTGTCATGTTAGCTAAAATAAAGTTTTAAAATGAAATAAAGCTTCAAAATGAAATAAAGTTTCAAAATGCACACACACACACATTATAGATATACTGTATATAGATAAAAACATTTTAAAACATACCCTAAACACACACACACACACACACACACACACACACACACACACACACACACACACACACACACACACACACACACACAGAGAGAGAGAGAGAGAGAGAGAGAGAGAGAGAGAGAGAGAGAGAGAGAGAGAGAATTCTGTGAAGATTTCCAAGAAAGGCGGCAAAAAGATGTGCATTGCTTCTCTTATCACCATGATTGTGTGACTAAATGGAAAGTGAATCCGTGGAAGGGATTAATAGATTCATGAGAGTGGTGCAGGGATTCTAATCTACACTAATAATTTGAGTTGACATCTAGATTAATTAATTTTGGTTTTTTAAAAAGTATAGTTTCTTGACCGTTCACAATGACTTTCCAGGCCCTTTTAAAGGAAACATTGGCTTATTTCAGATTCTGATTCCCCACCCCAACCCCAACCTAAATCTAAAGAGCAGCCTCTTGTGGTCTTGCAAGTTTGATACAACACTGACTCTTCCCCTGCCTCTGAGATTTATAGATGTTTGCCACAAATCAGGTGTTGCTGCTTAAATGCATTACTGTTGGACAGCTCACCCAAATTCCCAATTCATGTATTCAGACAATTTCATTGTGCTTTATAAATAATGGATTTGAATTTTAAATGCATACTATTGTGCACAGCAATACCTTGTTAAAAATGTGTGTCTGGTAGCTCCAAGAGAAGGCCTTTGTTCTCCTCTGCATTTTTGGATCATCAAGATATTGGCTTAAGCCAGTAAATGGAATATGCATTTTTTTCTTCTTCTTCGCGAGCGAAACCTTCTCTTTTCTCCTGGATCATTTGGAACATGTCAGAAAAGGGGGATATTGATGTCTGTAATATCAAAGGAGACTTTCGCATCACCATTTTCTTGCTTGCTATTGTAGTTTAATAGCGTGACTAGTTTTGCTTAAACTGTTTTGACTAAGGGTGGCTCGACCTCTGAAGAGCAGGCACACTCTTCCGCATTAGAGTCCAAAGGCAAGCCCAGCACTGGCGCCTTTCTCCCTTTGCTCGACACCACCCAGCGCAAAAAGGGGAGGAGGGTAAGAACTGTGGTTGGCTCCGTGGTGTCGCTGTCACACTCTCCCTTGCTGCTAGGCATTTACGTCTCACAAAAGGGTATTGTGCACTACTGAATGACAAGCAGCTCTGTATTAAGTAAGACATGATGGAAATTTAGAAGCCACGGGGGCTGACTTGAATGCATACTAAATGGAAGCACACCGACAAAAGATGGCTCTTCTGAGTGGATAATCTGCTTAGTAAGCATTTATGTCATGTGGAACACTCAAACAGCATTTGGGACCTATCGTCCATTCTCTGGATGAGGTGACTTCCAGCTCATCACACCAACATCAGCATTTGAAATTGTCTAGAGACTCTACAGCATGGATAGCCTCTGATATGTCAACCGGAGAACTAAAACAACACAGTGTGAGCTTTAGAAAGCCAGGCGCAAGCGCTCAATACATTGTTGAAGAAAGGTCACGTGATACAACAATTGCCTGATGAAGTAAATCTGTGAATGCCATCGCCGCTGAAGCCAAAATGGCTGTGATAAAGTCCAGTGTCCAGTGATGGGAAGGAACAGAGAGTCTAGCTGCTTGGAATGATTTAACAATAATGCGTATTGTATATTGAGGAGACCCTTAATGTTGAATGGCTGTCAAAATAAATTCTTCACGAAGTTTATTGAGTTGGGATTTTGAAATGGAATGGCACCAAAATTAGTGGAACTGATATATAGTATTTGGTGATAAGCTGGCATGTTTAGGGGGTGGGGGTGGGGAGGTGCTCTCTTTGGGAATTTATGTTACCCTGTCTCAGGATTATGGCCATGTCTTCTACTTTGAAAGTTCATTTGGGAATTATTCAGAATAGAACAGTTCTTTATCAAGTTTTAAACTAAGCAATTTGAAGTCAACTGTCTATTTTTGCACATATTTTGAATCTGGCCTAGCGGCAAAATAAGCATTGAATTACTGAAAAATAAGAAGTGAGGGGGGACCATGATCTGCTTGCCTTTTGGTGGGGCTGGCCTAGAAGGTGTGTCAGCCATACCGCCGCTCAGATCATTTACAGTCATTTGTGCTACAAACACCTATTGGTCAGCAGGCTCATGAACTCTTCATTGACTCCCTGATCTCACAAAAGGAGCTGATGGAAGTGGAAGCGGTTTCCCTCTTTCTCTCTGTCCCGTGGGAATGAGTCAGAGAAATGAACAGCCATTTAAGCACAGAAGTAAAGTGCATTTCCCCACTGTGGCTTTATCATTAATTTCAGAAAATGCTTTGCACGACCCTAATTATGGCCTAACTGCCTTCTTCTTCAGCCCAACACACACACACTCAATTTGATGTAGTATTATGTCTGATTCAGTAGTTTCCTTCCAGAGAAAAGAGGCTTATTACTTAGATGCTATAGGGACTCTGTTGATGTATAAAGATTTAAATTCTAAGGGGAAATAAACTCTGCATTCTGTGTTATTATCAAGTAGCATTGCAGAGGCTCTGCAATATCTCTAAGAAATCACTATTGCTGCCCCAATTTTAATTATATAAAATTTCTTTCCACATTCCACAGTTGCTTTCCGCTTATTTTTCTCAACCTCCTGGGCAAAGAGTTTTAGGTTCACTTTAGGTTCACGTTCTTATCGATGTGAATGATTAAAACATAATAATCAAGAGATTGAATATTAAGAAATTATTGACAACAAAGGAAAACATTAATACTCATACAGAACCTTTTGGGATACTGAAGGTGGACTGCCAGACACCCCAGCTCCCCATCTGAATGTTTCCCTAGCTTAATGCAGGGGCAAGGTACATATTACTGAGTCCCAGGTGTGATGCAGCGGCCAAGAAAGCCAATTTTATTTATTTTATTTATTTATTTTTGCATTTATAGCCCGCTTATCTTCAGACGAACTCTAAGCGGCTTACAAGGGCTATGTTAGCCACACAAGTACAAGATAAACAAATGTAATTACAACAATAAGTTTAAAAACAGTAAACACCTAGTGGCACCTCATCAACTAGTGTGTATGATGGCGGAGAAGAGAAGACAAAAAAACCCCTAAGATTAAGGATCTCCAAAGGCCTCTTGGAAGAGGTAGGTTTTTAAAGCCTTCCGGAAGGCCAGCAGGGACTCTGCAGAGCGCACTTCGGTAGGGATGGAATTCCAAAGGCTAGGGGCCGCCACCGAGAATGCCCAGGTCCGAGTGCTTGTCTTCCAGGCTTCTCGGACGGTGGCGACCCGCAGCAAGTGCACTCGCGCCTGCCGAACGGGACGGGCCGAGGTGGATCGCTGAGCGATATGCTCTGCCAGGTAGTCCGGTCCCAAGCCATGGAGGGTTTTATAAACTAAAACCAGGACCTTGAATCTAATCCGGGCTGCAACGGGCAGCCAATGCAGGCGGGCCAGGAGTGGGGTGATGTGTTCATGACGACGCACACCAGCCACCAGCCTGGCCGCCGCATTCTGTACCCGCTGCAGACGCTGGAGAAGAGTCAAGGGCAACCCCATGTAGAGGGCGTTACAGTAGTCCAGCCTCAAGATCACCAGTGTTTGGACCACTGTTCTCAGAGAGTTCGCGTCCAGGTACGGGCGGATCTGGGCGATCCGACGGAGATCGCCCAGTGTCTCGATCAAGGGAAGTGATAGTACCACTCTATTCTGCTCTCTTCAGACCCCACCTGGAGTACTATGTCCACTTCTGTGCACCTCAATTTAAGAAGGATGTTGACAATCTTGAGCGGGTCCAGAGGAGGGTGACCAAGATGATTAAGGATCTGGAAGAAATGTCTTACGAGGAGCAGCTTAGGGAGCTGGGAATGTTTAGCCTTAAAAAAAGAAGGCTGAGCGGGGATTTGATAGCTATGTTTAAATATTTGAAAGGATGTCACATTGAAGAAGGACCTGTTTTGTTTTCCTTGGCTTCAGATACCAGGATGCAAGGTGATGGTCTCAAACTACAGGAAAAGAGATTCAGTTTAAACATTAGGAAGAATTTCATAACAGAGCTGTTTGGTAGTGGAATATGCTGCCATGGAGGGTGATGGAGTCTCCTTCTTTGGAGGTTTTTAAGCAGAGGCTGGATGGCCATCTGTCGGGAGTCCTGTGATGGGGGTTCCTGCATGGCAGGGGGTGGACTAGATGGCCCTTGAGGTCTCTTCCAACCCTATTCTATTCTATTCTATTCTATTCTATTCTATTCTATTCTATTCTATTCTATTCTATTCTATTCTATGAATAATACCCTGCCAAATCTGAGTTGCAGCAATAATTTCAGGTTTGAGCTAGCATCCTGGAGATTCAAACTAGCAGGCTGAAATGTTGCTTCAAGAACAGAGAAGACTAGTCCCGAGCCTTCTGTTGTTGTTCTGCTGCTTAATCTGATCTGGTAGCTCTACTTTCTTAGGAAAAACATCTTGTAGTTATTTTCTATTATCAGTCATTTACTCAGACAATGCAGGGGGGGGGTGGGTGGAATTTGTTTCTCTGCTTTCATTTGAAGGTTAGAGGACAATATAATAGCCTCCTCAAGTTAAGGATCGGAAAGGTTCCTCGCACACATGAGCCTTCAGGAAGAGGGAATCATCCAAGCTATTTTCTCTCCCAGTCCAGCAGTTTAGAGACTATTGCATGCTGTCTCCCCCAAAGGAGAGTCTCAAACTACCCATCCCACACCAGGGACAAGCCATGTTGTGGCATTGGTCACCCTGCATTATGACCTTTTGAGGGAGACCAGCAGGGGTAAAATGTCTCTGCTGGTCCTCCTCCATCTATTTCTCAGTGGCCCTTGATGCTGTCGACTATAGTATCTGCCTGTTGAGGCTCTCTGGATGGGAATTGGCGGCCTGAATGAAGGACACCCTCCCCAAGAGTTCAGCGGGGGAGGGTGTTCTCCATCAGTCAGACTCTGGGTTATAGAGCCACCTGGGGATTGATCATATCCCCATTGCTGTTTAACTCTATATGACACCACTGGGAGGAATCATCCGGAGATTCAGAGTGGTGTGTCATCAATACGCTGACGACACACAGCTTTCTCTCTCCATCTTTCCTTCTGCATTGAATGCCATCCCATCCCTTCAGTGCTGCCTGGCCTTGCTACTGGAGTGAATGGTGTTAAGAGATTGAGGCTTGGCTCACCCTAACCCTAACCCTAACGTAGCAGCCGGCAAGCTTCTTCCAAGTCTGTTGCCACCTGAGGTGTGGACATTTGGACACTGCACGAGTGGAGCAACTGGCTGACCCCCATGGGCTGGGCAAGGCGGACAGCGCTACGACACCACTTTCTACCTCTGCTGCCTTGGGCAGTCCCCCCCCCCGGGCCTCGCACAACTGGGGCGAAGTGACAGATTGCCAGATGAGAGCCAGGGGGGCGGCAGGGCACCGGGGGGGGGCAACAGCAGTGATCAGCTGGCCACCCCAGCTCGGGGTTGGGCGAGGACGATCTGGAGGGAGCAGAATGGAAACGTCCACCACAACGGTTCCCCATCCCACCGGAATTCCGGTGATAGCCCAAGCCCAGAAGCCTGACATTAAGTAGGAGAAGGCTTGGGGAGGCAGCAGCCTGCGGCTAGAAGTGGTACGTGGTTGTAAGTCATCCAGGGCATTCATTATTCGAGCTATTGCTGTATTCTGTTTTATTTTACTTTGTGTAGTTTGCAGTTTCATACTGCAATGGATTCTACCCAACTCCTCTGTTCTTAATAATTTTTTTTGCAAAGAGTCATGGGGAGGGGCACAGCGGGTGGGGCTTTCAATGGGTTAGTAGGTGGGGCTTAGGGGGGGTCAATGGATGGGGTTTGCCGTGGGGGGCATGGGCAGGGAGCAGCCCCCCCCCCACACACACATTCTCAGCCACCAAATCTGACCCTCCTTAAAAATGTTTAGACACCCCTGCTGTCACATGATGTTATCTACTGCTCAGTCTGGGGAAAACGGCTGATTTTGTACAATAAGGGAAGAAGGGGACATGGAAGCCATTACTTGACTGGCCATCTTGTTGATACAATGATGTTGTTGGAGGATGTTGCCAGTCAAAGATAGGTGGGCTCTGGATGACTGAAAGCACTGCTAGTCCCCGCAGCTGACATATATCTTTAAGGTTTTCAGATGGTAAATTGCTGTTCTGTCCCTTCCCAACAACACTCCTCCTCCCAATATAAGGGCATTGAATATCCCCTCCCTGTGATATACTTCTCAGCCATAGCAGACTTTGAAGCTCAAGTCATATAAACTGCCAGATACCCATTACACTTGAATACATCATATCTACTGGCTCTTTTACTACTTCAGGAATGATAGTAATTGCAATTTTCAGTTCCTGCATTGAGCTGTATTGTCCTTTTTGCAGGTCAAGTGTTTCAATTATCTCAGTCTTTCTCCATTAATTATTTGCTTTGCTTCCTAGGTTCATATCCCTGGCAGAATTAGAATGACAGAATTAGTTATAGCAACAGGAAAAATAATGATGGCTCCAAGTACCAATAATGATCTTCAGCACCTTTGACTAGCCTGTTACATTTCCATTTATAAATATTCTTGTATCCTAGCATTTACTGCCCAATAACAGGTTCCTCCCCTGTAAATCATGTGTATTTTGTCAAATATGAGAAAGTTTCTACACTTGAAGTGGGAACTCATGCTTCTCTCTCTCTCTCTCTCTCTCTCTCTCTGTGTGTGTGTGTGTGTGTGTGTGTGTGTGTGTGTGTGTGTGTGTGTGTGTGTGTTCCCCACCCCCACCCCTATTCCTTTTATCTCAGGGTTGTCACAGCTTTAGGAGGTTGTGTGAACAATTTGAAAGAGGTGGCCAATGGTGGAAGAAATTGCTCCTGGACTTCCCTTTAGACTAGACACTCCAAAAACTGAGGGAATTCCACAGGCGTTCATGGCGAGGTCTGGAGAGAAATGAAGGCCAAGGCAGTGTCTCACCTGAAATGTCTAAACATAGACAGTTAGAGCTTAATAAATGGAGGGTTTAGGATGCCCAGGGTGGGTAAAGCAATGGAGCAAGGCTCTGGAGAACAGGGTTTGAAACCCCACTTGGCCGTGGGAACCCACCGGGGTGGGGTGGGGTGGGACCAAAAGTGGCAAAACTATTCCTTAGAATACCTCACTTACCCTGAAAAACCCTTCATGGTCGCTATAAGTGAATTCCAACTTGTTGGCACAAAGCACACCAAAACAAATGGCGAGTGTGGCAACAATGTAGAGCAACAGATTTCATCATTATGTGATGGCAAAATTTATTCAGTTTATTCCACAGGACAATAAAAATGTTTCATGCAGCTATGTTTTGACTGCTGGGGCTGAGAGTTGGTGAGTGGGGATTCACACTTGACATGAGCCTCTTTTGGTATTCACAGCTTACCATATTAGAGAGTGGAAGGAAACATTAAGGATGATCCTTTATACTAAATGAGAAGTGGTGGCTTTCATTAAATAGCAAATTGTCCCACACTTGAGTATCTCAAAAGGGTACACACATTTGTGGTTTGAGCAGCATGCAAGCTTATTTAAATTTAAATTGATTTTAATCTATTATGCAACTAACCTTTATTTTTAAATGGTTGAGAGCCAAGGGACATCGCCTGGATGTGTCACCCATGAGAGCAAAGATTGTTGTCTTGCAAATTTTTCAGATTTTTAAAATCAGTTTTCTTCATAGGAAAATATTCCAGAGCATGACTTGATGAGACCAAAGACCTGCATCAACAAGCACCCTTTCCCCCAATGCCTAGCCAAGTCATGCTGGGAAGACCATGATCAGATATGAAGGCATAGCCCTCTCTCACTGCTCCACAGCATTTGGTGTTCTAAAGCACCTTCTCATCGTAAAGGAACCATGACTAGAATTTCTTGGTAGCCTGATTCTCCATGAATTTGTGGGGCCTTCTTCAAAACTGATTCGTATTTGTGGCCATGACAACATCTTACAGGAGTGTTTTCTGTAGCTGAACTGCTTAAAAAAGGAGGAAGTACTTTCCGTCTGTCATGAATCTCCCATCATTTGGGGTTTGTGTGCTCACATGCTTGGTAACACAGAGCAGGAGGCTGTGTCCCTTCTCTGCCAGTCCAGTAGGAATCTGTGCCGTGCCCAACCCCTCAATGCCATTCTTAGCAACATGGAAGTTGTTCCTCCAGAGGATGTTATGTGAGAACAGTTGGGGGCAGAAGGATGTTGCACTTACAATCTAGGGCCTTTTCACACGACCCCTAAGATCCGCTGGTCCCTTAAATTCGGACCAGAGATCTTGGGGGTTCGTTTCTGTTCCTGCGTCCCCACCCCTCAGGACTTCCTGCTCCTGTCGGCGTGGGGGGAGGGAGGGAAAAAAGGACAAAAGAAGCCTTTGCTAACCTGCCGGTGCCGGTCGAAGTTGCCACGAGCCCCGTTACTTCCTGGTTCCTTCTCAAGGGGCTCTTAAAGGGACAGGAGGCAAAAAAACAACAGACAAGCCAGGAGAGCCCGGCACTCTTATCCACATCAAGGAATTTTCATCTGCTGAGAGCAAGTACATGAAAGGTGTGCTGGGTCGCGCTTATGGGGGCATGGTCGCACTTAATTTTCTCTAAACTCCGGAGCTGGTGGGGAAACATTTCTAAGCTCCGGAGCTGGGAGCCATTTGCAGCGCAGCTTAGGGGTCGTGTATAAACGCCTCTAGTGACCATCAAGTAGGATTATTCACTTATTTAAAATATTCTTATCCTACCTTTCTCCGTAAAGGGACCCAAGGCAGCTTGCCTCAGTAAAAACCACCAGTCACTATGGAAAAGTCTGCCTGAAAAGAAAGGTCTTCGCCTACTTGCAGAAAGACATCCAAGACGGGGCCAGCCTGGCTTCTGGTGGAAGGGAATTCCAGAGTCTGAGAGCAGCGACAAGAGAAAGCCTCCTTCTGCATCACCACCAGCCACGCCTATGGGGGTGTTGGGTTAGAGATGAGTTACTGTCTCCCCTGATTACTGTCACTAGGCAGTGTTTTCGGTGTTATTCCGACATCATCCAAGAAAGATGCCCTAAAAGAATAGTTTAAAAACTCCCTTGGAGTTTTTAATGAATGTTTTACTGCCTCAGGAAGCAGTTTTTTGCCCATTCTTAGAAAAGTATTTTAGCAAGCTTAGTATCCAGTTGCTACATGTAGCAAATAGAATGTATTAATTTTTAAAAATAGATTGAGGTGTTCTCTATTGTCGTGAGGTTAGGATGCAGGATGTCATTAGTCATATCCATTCAAAACCATTTTAAATAAAAGGTCTGTTTCTTGAAAATATATGTATTAATGTATCCTTTGAAAGAACCTCTGTACTCTTTGGTGACAGTGGAGACTATGGTGTAAGAAATATTAACTTGCAGCCAAGCTGCTGAGCACGCAGGGATAGCTTTCCCTTATTTTGGCAGAAAATCAATTTATAGCATCAAGACTATATATTGACAACTTGATTATAAAGGGCACTGAATCTACTTAACCCTGCAATAACACTATTGTGGAATAGAACATGACATTTGTTCGGCATCAACAGCTCTAGAAGGTATTAAACCTTTCCTCTTGCCTTCATACTGCAACTGATGGGGGTGGCTTTCTTGTGTTCTTCCTCCCTTCCTCATCTTATCTTGTAGCTGTTAAGTCTGTTGGCTGCATTTCTTGAAATGAGGACTTCAGTATATGCCTACATAGAATTAAGTCCTCTTACACAAGAACATAAGAAGAGCCATGCTGGATCAGGCCAAAGGCCCATCTAGTCCAGCTTCCTGTATCTCACAGTGGCCCCACCAAATGCCTCTGGGAGCGGACGAAACTAGATATCTATCTCCTGATACCACTCCCCTGCATCTGGCCCTTGAAGTACCCTGGTTTTAAGCCTGGAGATTACACATCTCCATCATGGTTTGTAAACTGTGATGGACTTTTCCTCCAGGAATCTGTCCAAAAACCCCTTTTGAAGGTATTCAGGCTAGATGCCATCACCACTTCACCCTACTTCTGTATCAGCTCACTCATGTCAGCATATTATATGTTCAATAAAAAGAAAGACAGCCTGTCTTACCTGACAGATCCGAGTGTAGGATGATTGTATACCAATCAGAGTTGTTGGGGGTTGTAGTTGTGTTGCTGTTTCATGTACCTTGGAAGGATAGAAGGCTGAGTCAGTCATAAGCCTGCTACCTGGGATTGAACCCCAGGTCATGAGCACAGTTTTAGCTGCCGTACAGATATTTAACCACTATGCCACAAGGCTCCTAGTGATTTTTAATGATTCTTAATGATTCACTGGTTGAGCAAAGATTAATCTTCTTCAGGTTGGTACAAAATAAACCCTGTATCCATGGGAGGTTGGTCCCAGAACCCCCTCCCCCGGCAGATACAGAGATCCCTAGATAAAAGACGAAGACTTTTCAAGAGGTCCCACTGGTGGAGGGGACCACTGTTGCTTTGTATTTTGTTTTAGTTTGTATATTGTTGTGTTTTTTTAATGCTGCAAATAAGGAAGAACAAAGTTCATAAAAGGCAAATAAAATGGGGGGGGGAGAGAAATCCCCGGAAAGTAGTGAATACTAAATATATAGTATAGCAAAGGGGAAAATAAATCCAGAAAAAAATATTTTAACATGCATTACCAGAATTGGCCACTTGAGATATTACACTATGTCAGGTCTGTTGAACTTTGAACAGGCCAAGGTCTACTTTTTCTGGACGAAAGTGCCTGAGGGCTACTACACTAAAACCTCTACTTGTGAATTTTATCTGTTCCGAGCATATGCTCATAAGTAAAAACATTTGTAAGTAGAGCAACAGTTTCCCATAGGAACACATTGAAAATCAATTCTTTCTGGAGGGAAGAAATTTCAATGCATTCCTATGGTAAGGCTGTCCATGCATGCAAAGGAGGTGGGCACGCCCATGACCCCGCCCCTCGCTATCCCCTCCACTCCCCTTCCTCCGCTCTGCATCAACAACTCAATTGGTCACAAGACAGTGGCACGCCAATCATCTGGCCAGTAGGGAGAGCAGGGGACTGTGCCATGGCCCTTGAACTGCCCCGCTAAGCTGAGACAGTGGGCTGGCAGACCCTTTGCTGGGGCAGTGGTGGTCGTTGGGGTGGGGGAGGTAGAGGTGGAGAACTTATCCCCTCACATTTTTTATTGATGGCTGGCAGGCTACTTTTGAATCCTTCAGGAGCTACTGGTAGTCCCCGGTCTACCTGTAGGGCAGGCCTGCACTATGTATACTATTTCCAGACTGCAGCTAAGTAAAACTGCAGATATTGTTATTTATTTATTTATTTATTTATTTATTTATTTATTTATTTATTTATTTAGCATTTCTATACCGCACCAATTTTCCAAAAGGAACTCTGGCAGCCCTGTTGTATTTTAGTGGTGTGGTGTGACTTTTCTATTGAGGCGTGGCTTTTCGGGCAAGCTCTTTTTTGCTATTTTTGTTGTTACTGTTATTGGTTTTGTTGTTGTTGCTATAGAGCAGTGGTGGCAAACCTTCAGCCCTCCAGATGTTTTGAACCACAACTCCCAGAATTCCAAGCCTGTAATGCCAATGACAAAGAACTGTGGGAGATGTGGTCCAAAACATCTGGAGTGCCAAAGGTTCACCACCACTGTTATAGAATAGGGGTCCTCAAACTTTTTAAACAGGGGGCTGGTTCACTGTCCCTCAGACATCGTTGGGACCCAGACTGAAAAAACTATACAAAAAAGCACAAGTATTTGAATAGCCAAACAAACGTGGAAGAAAAAAAAAAATTGAACTCCAGGAGGCCCAATCAACTCACTCAAGACTTACACCAGTGAGCATGCGGTAAAACAGTTGTAATTTCACTAAACAAGAAGCAAAATGGGAGGTCTCGACATGACGCTGACAAAACAGCTTCACACCCCTAAAACCTTTAAAACATAGAAAGCTTAATCCATTGGTGGTCAAACTTTGGCCCTCCAGATGTTTTGGACCACAACTCCCAGAATTCCAAGCCTGTATTGGCAATGACAAAGGATTGTGAGAGTTGTGGTCCAAAACATCTGGAGGGCCAAAGTTTGGCCACCACTGGCTTAATCCGAATGAAACCCCTGCGCCAAACCTAATAGGGCAGGGACCAATGCAGGGAAGCTACTGCAGCCACTTGGCAACCAGGGCCCTCTTACTCTCCCAGAATTTACGATGCAATTGTCTCTGCACTTGACCCACCTTCCATGTTGTTGGGGGGAAAGCAAGCAGCTCTGAATCTCTTCGCGACGGCGGGTGTCCAAGTTCAAGGAGGCCGCGTGGAGGAACCAGGAACCTTTCAGAAAGACTTTTTCCCAGGAGCCCAGGGAGGCAGGCACAAGCTGAACACAAACTTCCAAGCCCCCGGGGGACTACAAACTTCCAAGCACCCCCTCCCTACTCACACCCTCCCTTACACAGCGGCCCAGCTGCCTCTGTGGCTGGGGCCCTTTTGCCCTCGGACCCCCCCCCCCGGTTCCCTCCGCCTTCCCTCCATACAGGCCCCCATCTTTCTGCCTCTGTCTCTGTCTCTCCCCCCTCCCTCTGCACTTTATAGGGCTAGAATCCTAAAAGCACCCACCCTTCACAGCCAAAGGGGAAGGGGCGTGAAAGGGGAAAGGGGAGGAGGGGGTGGTGAGATTTCGGCTCAAGTGGAGGGGGCAAGGGGAGGGGTTCTGCAATGGCTGACGGGATGTATTCAGAACTCTGGTGGGCTGAATCTGGCCCACAGGCTATAGTTTGAGGACCCCTGTTATAGAGCCTCTTGGCGCAGTGGTTAAACTGCTGTATTGCAGCTATAACTATGCTTATGACATGGGGTTCTATCATGGCTCATGGCTGACTCAGCGGTCTGTCCTTCTGAGGTTGGTAAAATGAGTACCCAAATGGTTGGGGAAGGGGCAATGGGTAGCCTGCCTAAATAAATTGTAAACCACCCAGCGAATGCTTTAAGTGCTATGGGGTGGTATATAAGCAGAACACTTTGCTTGAGCCATCATAATTTTAAGGTCGGCTTTGCCACTGTTCCACCCTTTCTACTTTCTTCCCTCCTTCTCTGATTCCATCTCTGCCCACTTTAAGAATAAACATGACTCATCTGGAAGTAAGATGGTA
Source organism: Phrynocephalus forsythii (assembly GCA_029282475.1). Lineage (NCBI taxonomy): Eukaryota > Metazoa > Chordata > Lepidosauria > Squamata > Agamidae > Phrynocephalus > Phrynocephalus forsythii. Next base: position 153,361,391 of record JAPFRF010000002.1, read on the forward strand.
GGCCTAGAAAGGGTGGATTGATAACTTCAGTTTGGTCAGTGTTCTTGACTTTTAAAAGTCTGCAGAAGAGTAGTGAACCATAGAGGCTTTGTAGTAATAAATAAGCTCTCTCTACATATTGTGAGCTGTAAAATTCTTTCTGGGAAAAGCTCTTAACGGGAACCGTGGCTGCCCTGTTTTGCTGTAGGGAGGTGGAACTAATAAGCTTCTTTTTGGATTTAGTTTTTCTCAGCCACCATCACTGGCATAAACCAAAGGTCCATTTGGCCCTGTATCCAAATGGATGAAAATGTTTATCCTGCTCAGTGAATTGAACCATGGATGTTTTAAAGTTGGGGGGGGGGGACCAGCCTTGAAAAGAACTGGGAACTGCTGCAGAGAGAGCTCTCTCTTGTGTCACCATCAGATGTAACTGCACTGGCCATGGGATCGAGATGAGGATCTCCTCTGATGATCTTAAGATCCAGGAAGGCCCATATGAGGAGATTCAGCCCTTTAGGTAGTTCATTTGTTACCTCATCAATGCTTTAAGTGCTATGGGACAGTATATAAGCAGAACAATGGGAGAATGGATATATTAAGTATTAAAACTGAGTATTAAAACTAAGCTTAGAATTAAAGTACCATATTTCAAATGTCTGTTTCAGATGTTTGAATGAAATAATCTAGGTCTGACATTTTGCAATTATTTATTTGTGTATTATCTGTAGATTCATGCCCTGGAAAAGGACAAAAATGTTTCATAACGATTGTGTGTGGAAAACTCTGTCCTGTGGTCTAAGATTTGAAAACGATGGGTTAATTTTGTTATTCCGTATGTTTGGAAGCGTGATATATCAGTACAGCAAACACAAGATAAGACACAAAAAGAGCATATCAAAACCAGTTGTACTTAATCAGAAGAATAGCCAAGAGATTTAAAGGAAATTAAAATGCACTGTAACAATTGGAATTCGCACAGGAACATAAAGGATCTTTCTGTGATAAATAAAACATGGCTTATAAAGCATTGAGCAGAAAAGACTTGTGATAATGGAAACTGTATCTCGAGGACAACAATTAGAAAAATAAAAATAAGACTTCAGCCTTCAAGCAAGAGCTTTGCATCAGTAGGTTTCCGGAAATCACTACCTCAGAATCTCCCAATATTTTTCTGTGGTACTCTTATATTTATGTAATGAAAGGGCTTATATTTCCATAAAATGTCTACCGCACTGGGTTATTTGCCTGCACAGACACGTAAGAGAGGTCTAGAAACAGTGCCTCAGGATGTCTGTGAAGATTCTCTGTCATCCAGGTGAGGTTATTTGGAAGCTGCGTCATGGCAACTGGACTTCTCTTGAGAGACTGAAATGTTTCACTGCTCATCTGAGACTGTCAAAGCTGCTTGAATGAGCAGTGAAACGTTTCGATCTCTCAAGAAAAGAAGTCCAGTTAGCATGACTCATCTTCCAAATAGTGTCTCAGGATCTGTTCCTGGTATCAGTATAACAAACACTATTTCAAAATTTACGTTGCATCTGTGGGGCAAGAGAGAGGCAGTCCTCACAATAATCATTGTTGAGTCACAGAAACATCTCTAAAGTAGCAGTTGTAAGGAAGCAAACATCCTGCTAACATGGGAAGCCTTTTCTTTCTTTCTCCTACAAAAAGAACCCAAAGTGGCTTACATCAATTAAAAGGCAGCGTTTGAGTTAATAACAGTGAGTATACAATGTTAAATCAGTGAATTTAACTACATATGCAAGAATGGGTGAAGCTGGCATATTAGTTTTAACTGTACAAAGATATTTCTACCCACCATTGAAACCTGGGTATATTGATCTGCTGCAAAGGTTGGCAACTTGGTGAAGTCCAGATTTTAGCACTAGAACTCCCCTGATCCTTGGAAAGCTGTCTGAAGCTGATGGATGTTGTATCCCTGTTTTTTTTGTTTGTTTGTTCAATTTCTATACCGCCAATATGATCAATGGGACAAAAATTCATAGGTAAGGAAAAACATAACATTTTCTGCTTGCATTGTGGTAAAGGACATTACTGATCATTCTTGATCTAATTTTGGTATTGAAGGTACCAGAGGAAAGTTGTGTGTTTGCTGTTCGTTTCTGTTTTCTTCTGACATTCAGAGTCATGCTGTCTTAAACTCAGTCATCTCTCTCTCTCTTTCTCTCTCTCTCTCTCTCTCTCTCTCTCTCTCTCTCTCTGAAAAGCATTCCTCCAGGCGGTTTCAGCAGTTTTGAAAAACCAAACAAATCAAAAAAGTCAAACTTTCCTTCGAACTAATGCATACAAGCCTCTCTTTGGGCCTTTTCACACGACCCCTAAGATCCGCTGGCCACTTAAATTCGGACCAGGGATCTTGGGGGTTTGTTGCTCTTCCTGCGTCCCCACCCCTCCGCACTTCCTTGCTCCTGTCTGCGTGAGGGGAGGGAGGAAGAAAGAGAGGAAAAAAGGCAGGCTCACCTCTGAAGCCGGTCGAAGCCCCGTCGTCCTGATTCCTTCTCTACTGTTTTTTTTGTTTTGTTTTTTGTTTTGCCTCCCGCTCCTTCTCTTAAAGGGGCGGGAGGCAAAAAAAAAAACAGAAGCAAGGAGAGCCCCGCACTCACCAGATTAAATCCGGACCTGGGGATTTTCACCCTTCTAAAACAGGTACAAGAAAAGTGCGCTGGGACGCGCTTAGGTGGGCGTGGTCGCACTTAATTTCCTGCAAACTCCGGAGCTGGTCGGGAAACAATTGTAAGCTCCAGAGCTGGCAGCCATTTGCTGCGGAGTTTAGGGGTCGTGTACAAAGGGCCTTTGATGCATCACAGATCTTGGATTAAAATCAGTGTACCAGCAACAACAGGAGAAAACAATTATCAATACTCCGTACAGTCTCTTAAGTTTCTAAGTTTCTTTCAAGCCTTTCACACTCTAAAAAGTCAAGGGGAGGGCTTTGATGTGTTTCTAGACAGAGTATTTCTTTACATTTGTTTTTGTTTATCATTTCTTGACACATTTTAATGTTGTATCCATATTAAACTTGAACATTCTTTTTTAAAAAAGCAAAAAATGCAGCACCAGAGTTGTAGATACAGGCAGAAATGGTTCATTCCAATGAATTCCTAAAGTATGCAAATAAAAAAAGTCAGGAAAATATTCTGTATGAAATGTCTGTGAAGATTCTCAGTCATCCAGATGAATGTATCTGGAAGCTGAATCATGGCAACTGGACTTTTTCTCTTGAGACATTGAAACATTTTGCTGCTCATCCAAGCAGCTTTGTCAGTCTGAGGATGGTTATAGTTCACTTTGATTTCACACCACCCTGGTATGAATAGGCTCATAAGTTGGACAATGGCCTGAATAGGCTCGGGTCAACAATAGCCTAGGGTGTGTGAAAGTCCCACATATAAAACCTTTCCCAACACCCATTATGGGTCACTAGCTATGGCAATGCTGATGGAGGTGTGAAGTGCTTCTGATTCATCTGGGGATTGATGAAAGGGCCGCTTGATAAGTAGCAGACAGATTGTGTCTGAGCCCCCCACCTCTGTTGAGAGAGGGGTTTTCAATAGACACATGAATGGATTCCCTGACCCCTCTCTCTAACCATCTATGCTCTCTGTCTACTATGTGTACATCCTCATCTTTGAATGAGTGCCCTTTGTCCTTCAAGTGGAGGTACACTGCTGATTCTGCCCCCCTGTGTTGGGCCATCATCCTGTTTAATGGTTGTTTAGTTTCTCCAATGTAGAAGTTTGCACACTCCTCACTGCATTGGACCGCATATACTATATTGCTCTTTTTTGTTTTGGTATCAGGTCCTTTGGCTGGATGAATCAGTACAAAATAGTATTTTTAGAAGGAGGAGAATGCTCTTTTCCTCCAGGTCGTACTGAATTTTTGAAGAAATGACACTCAATTGAGACAAAAGAGTTGGCCTCCCTCTACCCTAAAATGCAAATGGCTGCAAAATGGCAAATTTATTCCAGAAGAAAAGCAGTCAGACATAAGCTTCTGGACACCCCTGACCAGCAGTCTAAAGCTGGTTCAATATGGAAACAATTTTATCCCACAATCTGCTTTCTGTGTAGACCAGGCAGATGGGCCCTAATGACAAGCTAATTATAACCAGTGTGAAGAACATATAATAAGAAAGCATATGTGTTGGTCCATGCCCTATAAAAGTGGTACCCAATCTTGCTTCCTTCAATCTAAATTCATTCTGCCTTGTTTTCAGTTTTTCAGCCTTTATTTTGCTGTGAACCTAAGGTTCCTGAGGGTCCTTTTATTGTTTCCAAGAGTTCCGAAATGAGGAAGTTGAAAGTGCCTTAATCTTTGAATGAGGCTTGGTTCATCACTGAAGTATTGATTGACCAAACGTTTTTGAGCTGTTTCCACCATGTCTGACCTGTGAGATATAGGTCTCTCTGTCTATCCCTCTTCTTCTCCTCTCTCTCTTTTATTCATGCGGTGCCTCTCACATTCTTTCAACCCCTGTGCACAGTTGGTGTGGTCAACTGTCTCTTTGTCTAATTGAACTACTTTTGTTTTCTGGGCTGCTTGAACAGACATAAATCCCATTTCAGCCCCCCCACCAGCCCCCTTGCATCCCCTTCCCCCAGACATCCCCCAAAGCCTTTAAAAGAAGTGCAGTCCAGCAGTGAGACACACTGCCTCAACAAGGTTGCCGCTCTGGGACCTCTTATGGCTTGCTGCTTTGACAAACAGTTAGGTAATGCAATGGATCAACAGGTGATGTACCAAGTTTTGTCATAACACAATAAACATCTTGGCTGACTTGAAGAAGCTGTGGCTTTAATCCCGCTTGCTAGTCCAGAGCTCAGAGTTGGAACTTGTGCAGTGGAAAAAAGTGGAGGGAAAACAAAATAAAAACAAGTAAAAAAAATGATGCAGCTGCCGCTCTCCATTCTTTATGTTTGTAGCAAACGAAACACAGATAGGGATGCATCTTTTTTTCCAAGACACATGGTCTCCATGGTGTATGAAATAGTCTTGGAGACATTCAAAGTCACTGTGTTTTGTTTTGTTTGTTCTCTTGTTGTGTGTTTTTGCTTTAGCATTCCCCGTTTACAGGTTTCGCAGCTCGAGAACTTACATATTGCATCAATTTCTTGGGTTATATCAGGCATGTCCAAACTGTGGCCCTCCTGATGTTATGGACCACAACTCCTGGAATTCTAAGCTTAGACTGCCAGTGGCAAAGGACTGTGGGAGATGCTGTCCAGAACATCTTGAGGGCCGAAATTTGGACATGCCTGGGTTAGATGGTCTTACAGGCAGATGTCATACCAAGAATGGGTGGTGGACACATCACAAATGTATTTGCCACGTTCATGTGTGTGCTGCCTTGATTTTTGACAACTTTCTGCCAGAACAGCTTCATATTTCAGTTGCAGTGAAACAGCTGCAGCTTTTAGAATTACATATACCTAATTCCTGTCATCAGATGTCTCAGCTACTGCTACTCTCAGGTCTGTGGTTTCTCGTTTGGGGGTGTGTGATTTGGGGATATTGTTAACCGTTTCGATTTTTTTGGGGGGGGAACCACCCAACACAAATAAATACTTTCTCTCCATCTGCCCATGCTGGAACTGGACATTTGGCATTTGTTTCAGAACTCCTTTTTCTGTTTCTCTCAAACAAGGCAGTGGTGTTTCCAGACAATTTGGTTTACAATAGTATAAATGCATAACAAACTAGAAGATTGATGTTTTTTTTAAAAAAATGCTGGGGGTCAGAGAAAGGGTGACTGAGCAGTTCAGTGCTGCTGCTTCACCTGCCCCTTTGCCAAGAACATGGGTTAGGGTTAGGGTTAGGGAATGGCAAATTATATGGGAAATCCTAAGTGCTTGTTGTCTGCTGAATTTCAGCTTAGTAGTATTTCTGTCTAGCATGTTTCTAAGCCTTACAACTCTTTTGCTAGCAAGACTTCTATTTCTCCTTTCTTTTATTCTCTCCTTCTAGCTAACTAGGAAGTATATTTTATCTTCATTACTTTTAAGTAATTAAACAAATAGGGGAAGAAGTACAGGAAGAAAAAGAACTTAATTGGATAATGGATTCCGTGCAGCCCAGTATCATTTCTTTAGAGTTGCGGCATCTGGAGTTTCTGTAGCTGTGATGACATTCAACCTTCAGCAGAAGGAAAATAACAAAAAGAAGAATTAGTTTTAGTTACATTGTGCTATTGGAACTGTAGTGTAATATAAGAACAGCATTTGTGGTTTATTGCAGGATGGGGACAAACGTTTTTGTATGGTCTTGACAGTCTCGTGAGAGGCTGTGTTGAGGGCCAGACTGTATTGCATATGAATATACAAAAAGCCATGCATGCTGACAATAATTCTGTTATATCTTACAATAATTCAGATATGCCTGTGAAGATTCTCAGTCATCCAGGTGAGTTTATATGGAAGTTGAGATGGCTACTGGACTTCTTTTTTGAGAGATAGAAAGTTTTCGCTGCTCATCCAAACAGCTTCATCAGAATAATTCAAATGCCGTGTTTTTCCCTCTGGCAGGAAGCAAAGAACACCTCAGGAGCCCTATGTAGGCCTTGAACCTAGGTTGACACCTCCATCCTTGGAGGGGCATTGGGGGGGGGGGTTGCCACCAAAGCACTGCCACCAGAGTTCCACATCCTCTAGTGTTCTTGCCATGGTTTGCTCAGCTGATTACACCAACAGTCATTTGGCACCGAACTTGGTTGTCTACTTTTGAAAGCAATTAGCTATAGTCACAATTCAATGGAGAAATAGTTATCATTGCAATTTCAGTTTTAAAAGCTGTAATTTAATTTCCTTCATTTGTCGCTCCCAAGCTTTGGGTCAGAGAGCGCTCTAAGGGATCTGGAACCTTCTCTTGCACAGACTGTAATTCTACAAATAGACTGTTCCCTGGCATGCACATTCCATTGCTGACATAGACCTCAGGCTGTCGATTTAAATAAATCAGCTACGTGATAATACAGAATTTACAAGGGGTCTGGAAGAGATGTTGAAATAAGAGCATCTGAAGCGATGAATGCTCTTATTTCTCTATGAGAAACGGATTGCAGGGGGGGGGGAAATACAACTAGGCAGTGGAGTCTTATGAAAAGCTTCCATTTCTTTCATAGAAAGACTTCGGATTCCCCTGGGCAAAGTAAACCACTTGTTTATTAGAATGATTGTTTCCAATTATCTCACCAACATTTAAAGAACAGAGCAGGTTGGGTGTGTGTGTGTGTGTGTGTGTGTGTGTGTGTGTGTGTGTGTGTGTGTGTGTGTGTGTGTGTGTGTGTGTGTGTGTGTGTGTGTGTGTGTGTGTGTGTGTGTGTTCTCAGGGACAATTTGTTAAATCTCATTTTCCCTACTATGGGGGAAGTTGATGAAAGTTCAATGAGAACCTCTCAAAAACTGATGAAACGTAGCAATTACCTCTTGGGCCAAACTGTTGTACTTGATCATGTAGCACCTGGGGACTCATAGGCTGGAGAGAGACATGAGTCGCTATTTGCAGGTGTTTGCCTGAAACCTCTCTTATGTGCACCTGTTGTTTCCATCACACTTCTTTGTCTACAGGCCACTGAGGATTGGAAACGACTGAATAATTCTCCAGCGCCAGCACTCCTGCCATCCAAAAGGAGGGTTCCTGATGTTTATATAATGGGTATCTTGGGAAACATTCCACCGCCCCCTGATTTATTTCAACTTGCTTCAGCCTCCAAACCTTGGAGGATGATTGTTTTTTTAAAAATAGCAAACATAAAGAATCAAGAGACTGTTGTCACCAGGCCTAATTGTGTTAATAAGACCTGTAAAGCTGTCTTTCTAAACCCACTTAGAGGAGATGTTCGTTGAAATCAATGGGGCTGACTTCTTCAAGACAGGAGTCCATTTATCTAATTCCCTCCTGGCCTTCCAGCTAGCTAATTTGCTTAAAGACAGCAAAATAAATAAAAACTAAGCACCGTACATTCCAATAAAATCTTAACTTATCCACAGTTGGCCCTGCTTGCTGTCTTTGCACTTAATAAAGCTTGTTAATAAAGCCCCAGAATCTCAATAGAATCAGTTCATGAACCAACATTTAACCCCTTCTTAAGCAATGCGTTAGTCCTTGGTTTCAAGTTCATAGTGTTCAGCACAATGACTGCCCACATTCTTTCTTTAGTTTTGTTTTAAAATAGCCAATGGATTTAATAACCAAAATGTTTTCTTCTTCAGTCATACTGTGGAGAAATCTCCTTGGGGAGAAGGACTATTTCCATAGGATGGTCTAAGAGTGTTGTTGGTGCAGCTGCTCATCCTTTTCTGCAGTGGTTGCTGACTTTATGTTGTCAGTTATGATCTCACTGTAATTAATGAGCATATTATTACTTGTGTGGTGTGTTAAGGGTCCCATTTTCTAGGAAGAGGAAGTAGACCTTCTAAGAAATAAAGTAAAATGGCCTGTGGGGTATCTGAGTTAAACTATAGTAGATACATGTGACCAGTGATTCTGTGGGAGGCTGTGTATCTACTCTGGATTTTCATCCAGACTTTAAAGGACCTATCTAAAGAGCAGAACCTATTTTGCTTGATGGGTTTAGCACCTTGGATAGCCCCTGTAAAGTCCAGGTTAAAAAAAAAGCCAGTGGGGAGAAGGATTTTTCACCCCTACCAAATCAAAGTCACCTTCTCCCACTACGTTGAATGTAAGTTGGAGGAAAGGTGTTACTGAGAAGCAGTAGATCAGTGGTTCTCAACCTGCGGGTCCCCAGATGTTCCTGGACTGCAACTCCCAGAAGCCTCTACCATTCGCTGTGCTAGAAGGGGATTCTGGGAGTTGCAGTCCAGGAACATCTGGGGCCCCGCAGGTTAAGAACCACTGCAGTAGATCCTTTGGTTTAGTCATGCTCAATTCTGTTTCGATTACAATGCCTTATTTTGTACTACAATTTAACCAACTGCCAGTGCATACCTGTGTAGGATTATTAGGAAGGATGTCCCACTATGTTCAGTGGGGTTTTAACATTATTTAAATATTCCTTCCATCTAGCTGTGCTTTTTCTCCAATGAGCTAAGGAGCTATTCATGGCTCTTCTCTATTTTATATGTACAACAACCTAGGGGTGAGATACTGTTATTGGCAAATATCGCACACTGCGTTTAAGAACTAAATAGGAATTTGAACCCATGTCTCCTGCATCCAGGTCTTGCACTGCCATCAATACACCACTCTAGCTACACTTAACTTTGGTTATTCTTTTTACAACAAACAGTTGTTCCTTAAATAAAGAATAGATGGGGAAAGTGCTTAGATTCACATAAAGCTGATAGAGACTGAGAAGCAGACAATGGCATTGATTAGGGAGTATAACTGTATTTTGTCTACTTATTAAAAATTGCCTAATACTTCTAGGCTGTGCGGCATTTCAGCCAGAGTTACTAGGGTGGTAAGCAACCAAGTAACTGGAATGAATGCATTTTGCTGGGGAATGCATGCAGCTTTTCTCTGCAGAGTCAGAACCTTTATAAATCCATGCCGTTCATTCATAACCAGAGCGGTTTCTACAGATTGTCAGCCAAAGCTTCTTCCTGACCCAGGCTGATTTCAAGTCCTAGTGCTCTAGAGCTGTTTTTAGCTGGCTGATCAAGATTGAGGGCCTGCGCTTCAGAATCCCCCTTTGCAGGGTATGACAAGTGAGAGGGTGGGTAGGTAAGTAGATGATGGCATTTATTAGATTTTCTGCTATTGTCTCTTTGGTGTGTGGTACAGAAATGGAAACAAGTGAGTTTCATACAAAGACTTTGACAGTTATGCTTCCTAAATCACCATTTGTAATTAAAGTTCAGTCCATGTTACAGGTATAATATTAATTCATAGGTTCAAATAACTCATAGGTTTTGTTTCGGAAAAAGAAAAATGTTAGTAACAGTCCATCTCCTGCTTTATTTAATATTTGTTTGTATGGATTTATTTTTACAATTTATAACCTTCATCCATTCAAGGTCTAAATGGGAACAGTCTCTTCATTTTCTGAGTGCATTAAATCAAAATGCCTTTTCTTAGATTAATATACATTCTTCACCAACAACAAAGTCTCTTACACATGACAGGTCACTTCCCAGTCCTATCCTCGCCATATATCTGGCTCTGAAACCGAGATGTACCCCACCACCATGTCAATTAGTCACAATTAGTAATCACAAATCTGCCTGATATACAGGACAAGGTAAAGATTGCGCTGAGAAGTTAGACTCATTTTCCTTCACTTTCTCCTTGAAAGGATTACTAAATTAAGCATAATAGCTGGAATCCTGTTGACACTTTAGACTGGCATAAGGGAAAAGTATTGGAGCATGTGGTGGTTTCTCAACTCCCTGCCACAGGATGTAGTGATGGCATCTGGCCTGAATGCCTTCAAAAGCGGATTGGACAGATTCCTGGAAGAAAAGTCCATCACAGGTTACCAACCATGATGGAGATGTGTAATCTCCAGGTTTAAAACCAGGGTACTTCAAGGGCCAGATTCAGGGTAGTGGTATCAGGAGACAGAGATCTAGTCTCGTGCGCTCCCTGACGCATTTGGTGGGGCCACTGTGAAATACAGGAAGCTGGACTAGATGAGCCTTTGGCCTGATCCAGCAGGGCTCTTTTTATGTTCTCATATTCTTATTCCTGGATGAGGTGGATTATCTAGGCCTATTTCACTCTGGCCCAGCTATGGGACAGAAACAGCTTTGGTGGGTAAACTATGTCAAGAACTGGGAAAGGAAGCATGTCAGTGTTGGTCGGCTTGGATATCTCAGTAGGCTTTTTATGTCATCAATTATGGTATCCTCCTGGACCATCTCTTGAGCGGGAGGGAGGAATTGGAGGCCCTGCTTTGCAGTGGCTTCTGTTTTTCCTGGAGGGGAGAATTCAGCGGGTGGTTCTGGGGGTGGGTGGACGGACTCTTGTTTGATGTCCTGGCCACTGGCCTGGGTGTTTTGTCTCCCTTGCTATTTAATATCTAGATGAAACTGCTAGGCTTCATTGTCCCAGAGAGAAAGTAAAAAACAAAAACAAAAAACAAAGCCAGTGTTGTGCTCCACTTGAGAAGCTGTGACAACACCCTGGATTCAGGAGAAATACATATATAAATTATCAGCCAATCCCAGCAGGAGGGCGGGGAATTGTATGGTATAAAAAGGGTGGAGTCTGGTCTGGGAGTTGGGAGTTGAGAGCTGAGAGAGCACAGCTCTGAGTGTTCAGTCAGGCAAGTTAGGTGTGAGGACTTTACTATTTATTAAAGACAGGGAGGCTTGAAGATTTGATTTAATCTATTTTATGTTTAAGGCAACGCATACCAACTTCAGTCATTGTTGTATTTATTTATTTATTTTCTCAATAAACATCATTATTATTTTTATATTATACATCTGAGTCTGTCCCAGTACCTAAGGCTTTGATTTAAAAGGTGGCAGCATTACTAAGAGGATCCTGTGAAGATTAATAACTTGGTTCTTTACACTTCACGTTTTCATCACAATTACATGTCTAAAAGGGAGGTGTCGTCACAGAAGCCACATGCTAGGTAGCTCCTCTCCATTTCAGGTATTTTTAGATACGCTTTTATTTTTTAGGTTCTGTAACCTCTCCACTCACATTTTTCTTATAGGTAGTCCCTGGCTGCCTTCTCAGAATACAGTTCAGGCTGAACTTCCTGTTTATATTCTGGAGAAATCTCACTAGGTACGTTTCCCTGGCCTTAGAGAAATGATGTCTGCTCATTTATTTGGATATGATAGCTCCCTGACAGCTTTGTCAGTTCCAGGAAAGAAGAAGGATTTCTGTGCAGGAGGTTTTGGTTGATGGGGAGATACCATATACATGAGCAACTGCAATACAGAGGGTTTATTCTCTTCACTCTGCTGTGATGAAAAGTAATGGTGATGTGGCACTCCAGAGATGAGCAGAAATTTCTCTGTGTACCAACTGGACATAATTTAGCCGGGGGAGGGGGGGTCGTTGATGTGAAATACAGAATGGATAAGGAGGAGGCTAGATGAAGACACTACTTCAAGACTGTGTAGTCTTGCTGTAAACATTTAAAATGAGTTCTGTGCATTGGCTGGTGTCAGGCTACATGTTTTGAGAAAGAAAGCCATTGTATCTAGTGAAGGGATCTCATCAGGAGAAGGAAGGTAGTGACTTTTGTTGTTTCCTTTCTCCTCTTCCATCAATTTGCCTCTCCCAAAAGCCACTTAGGAGAGTTGCATGCTTGTTCACAGCAGATATGGTATTTGGAAGCACATATGGTATTTGGAAGCTGTGAGGAGCTGCAAGGTGTGAGGAATTGGCAACATTCCTTCCCTCTCTCCTTTGCTAGTGGGGCATTCCTGAAGAAGGGCCTGCCAAAAAGACACACTTTCCATTGGAAGCAGGGGCTATATTCAAGCCACGGTCAGAGCACTCTAAAATACAGCATGATTTATCCGAATGGTAATGTTCAATTATGATAATTTATTATTATTTATTTATTTGTTTGTTAATCTTATACCCCGCCCATCTTCCCAAAAGGGAACTCTGGGCAGCTTACAATAATAAGGAAAAAAAACAGGTTATAAAAGCATTAACAAGAGAAACAGGAGACAAGATGGTGGCAAAACCCAAGCACAGTAAGCGCGAGGGAAGAGAAAAGAAAAAAAAACTAAAGAGGTGAGTCTTCAGGGCCTTTTTAAAGGCGGGCAGGGACTCTGTCAGGCGCAGCTCACTGGGTAGATGATTACAGAGCATGGGGCCCACCACAGAGAAGGCGCGGTCACGCGTACGTGATTTCCGCGCCTCTCTGGGTGTGGCCACCCTCAGTGAGCGTGCCTGCGCCAATCTCTTGGGTCTGAACCCAGTTGATCTTTGAGAGATGCGCTCCGCCAGATACTCTGGTTCCAGGCCGTGGAGGGCTTTGAAAGTCAAAACCAGGACCTTGAACCTAATCCAGAGGACAACGGGAAGCCAGTGCAAGCGAGCCAGAACTGGGGTGATGTGCTCGTATCTACGAGCACCCACCACCAGCCTGGCCGCTGCATTCTGTACCCGTTGTAACTTCCGGACCAGGGTCAAGGGCAACCCCACGTAGAGGGCATTGCAGTAGTCGATCCTTGAGATCACCAGGGCCTGCACTACTGTCCTCAGGGAGGACTCATCCCCTCATGAGGGAGACATTGTAATTAATGATGCTTTTATGAACAGTTAACTTCAGGAGGGCTACAACTTCACATTTGCCTGTTAGATTTATTAAGACCCAAGAGCATTTTGCTGCCTTAGATTCAGAAATGCATACACAACACACACACACACACACACACACACACACACACACACACACACACACACACACACACACACACACACACACACACACACGTGGATACACACATACAGCATGTATGTATACATATACACAGAGAGACATATACAAAATGTCCCTGTTAAGTATTATTTTTGTTAAAGAATATTACATTGTCTTGAAAATATTTTATTATTTTTAGGTTATTATGTATGGCTATATAATTGGAGCCTCCTTAAAAAAAGGATATTGCAAAAATAAATATTTGCCCATAAAAAAATCATATACAGAGCATGTATGATGAGACAGGGAATTTATTCCAGTGTAACCAACGAATAGCTTTCTAGTGTACTTAATAGCCTCCTTCAGCTTCCATTTCAGAGATTTTAATTCTCCCAAAATTGCCATATTGGAGTCTTAATTCCTTTCTATTACTGTACTCTGAGACCTTTTATGATGATGAACAAAATTAGTCTTTTTAGCAAGTAATTACTTAAATTACCTTAATTATCTAATAATGTAATGTCAGCAACAAAATTTATATATACTGCCACAGAATCATTATAATGCTGATTAAAGTAATTGTCAGATCCTAAATAGTAGCATGTCTTTTCCCAAAGCTAAGAATTTTTTACAATTTCAGTGAGCCTTTTTCAGTGTAATTTGGCTTGAGGTGTTTATCATACCAGTCAGTGATGGCCAGAAAGGTATTTGGGATAATTAGTTAAGTGATTCATAATTGCTGAAACATCTGTCTGAATTAATCCCAGCAAGGTAACAGTTTTATGGAACTAAAAATGTTCTCCTAATACATGTGGCCAAATTGCCCTCTCTGAATAATTGGAAAGGTACCTGAGAGAAAATTCAGTCCATTGTCTCATTTTGTTTTATTTACAGTGCATTGCCAAAGCCTGTTAATGCCCTTATATTCTGGGATGAGGCCTTTTGGACCGCAATTTGGTCGCATGTTTTGGATTCTTTTACTAAACAAAATTATTTCTCCTTGGCTACTTTATTTATTTGAACAGCCTGGAGAGCTTATACTGGACTTGCTGTAACTGGGCTTATTTTTAAGGTGTCAGTTCAGTTCATACTGTGTCATCCTTTGTTAGGGCTTTAACAAGCATTTAGAAAAACATGGTATCAATTTGATAAGGTCCCCTCCACCCCGCCACCACCCCATACTTCTGCTTGTCGCATCTGTAAGCGGTGCTTGTGCCATTGAAGCCAGAAAAGATGTCTGCATTTTATCAAATGGGGTTTCCCTTTTAAAATGGCTTAGCCTTACTCATTTACAAACATTGGTTTGTCCTCAGTGTTAAATCCTAGGCAGACCCAAGAGACGTGGCTGTCTAAAGCAACGCAGCAAATTGCTTGCCTCAACGTAGGCCTTCATCCTGTTCTGGTGATGGGGGCAAAACTGCCCCCCCACCAAACTCACTCTTTCTATCCCAGATAATAACGAGGCCGTAACAACAAGGGAAAGAACTCTCATGAATTTGTTACTCATGAATTCTGTATTTCAGGGCTGTTCAATTTTGAACAGCCCGCGGTGTACCTTCAGCTCCCCAATGTCCCCACGGTCTACTTTTCTCTCCCAAACGGCCCTGCGGTGTCCTTTAACATCTACCAAAGGCCCCATGGTCTACTTCCAGGAGTGCACACGTGTGCATGGGCGTGCTTCACCGGTGCTCCGGATTAGGACTTCTACAGAGCAGCAGAGCAAGGGGGTGCAGCGACGGAAGGGAAGGGAGGGGAACAAATCTGGACCAAATGTCCTGGTGGGCGGCTGGGCGAAAAAAAAGATATTATTTTCCACGAACATGCTGCCATTGGTGGTGGATCAGGAGGCTGGCAGATACCTGGTGGGCTACTTCAAACGGCCCATTGGGCTACCGCTTGCCCGCGGTCAATGCATTGAGCAGGCCTGCTGTATTTTATTTTATTCCATATCCTACAGAAATGGACTTGACCCACGAAAGGTCACATTTAAATATGATATTCTTTAGGTTGCCATGTGTTTTTGTCTCCTCTTGCCTCTCCTGCCCTCCCCCCTTTGGATTTTGGCTGAGAAACACAATAATGAGCTCCCCTTTTCATGACACTCCACATCTGCTGCCTTAAAACAGCTGTCTCTGCTTAGAGGTGAGGTCAGCCCATTATATCAGTGTGTGTGTTTAGGATGAGAAAATACAGTTGGTAGGATTTTAAGCTGTACTGTATTTGATTTTATGTTAGAAGAGGATAGCATAAATGATTCAAAGGGATAGAAATGACTTGAGGAGTTGCAATCTAATCTTCGAGAAGAAATGCACAGTCCTCACTGCTAGGGTGTTTTGGTATAAATCGGTTCACTCCATTTTAAAATAAGGAACGGCTCCTGTGTGTAGTCAGAACACACTTATAGCACTGGATTCAGAGCTGCTTAAGTCTTTCCCCTCACTTCTGTCATGCAGATCATTAATTGACTATCATAATGGTTGTTCTTTTCCCTGAAGCTATTGGAGGAAACAAGGCTTTACCTTTACTCCCATTGGTTGGCTATTTTGAGATGAAAAATCGCTACACATTTCAGCTCAAGTCTGACTATTTAAATAGGGAGTAGTTTTTTTAAGTGACTAACTTTAACCTTAAATGTCAGTAGCATTGGAGACAATAGCCTGGAGGATGTCATGACATGGCTGCTCTGCTGATGGCAGATGCTGGGAGTTGCTGTTAGGGGAGTGGCATTTTTCTAAGGTTTGTCTCTGCACCACCAGAAATGTTCCAAAAGAGATTTGCGATGCCATGGAAGAGAACTGAGCAAGCAGTCTGTCCCTCTAATCATTCAGTCTATCATGTAGAACCATTCCAACGGGTCTCTCTCCATCTGGTCGCCAAAACATGTAGATTGGCTTGGATCCTCGGTTCCTAACGTTGAGTTCCCACAAGCTATTAGACTAAACCTTCCAGAAGCCTCCACTGCTGAGTTGTGTAGGACAGGATTTCTGGGAGTTGTAGTCCAAGAACATCTGGGGACTGAAGGTTGGGAACCATTTGCTCAGAGGCTGGCCTAGGAGAGGGGCAAGGAGACCAAGCATTTCAAACAGCCAGTGTGCCTTGGAAGTACCATTCTTTGTAGAAAGAAATCATGCTTTGAGGCTTGTGCGCGACAGGGTGACTGGAAACCATGGGCGTTTATACACGACCCCTAAGCTCCGCCGCAAATGGCTGCAAGGTTCGGACCTTAAAAATGTTTACCCACCAGCTCCTGACTTTGCAGACAATTAAGTGCGACCCCGCCCACTTTAGCAAGACCAAACAGCAGTTTTCTTGTACCTGCTTTTTGGAGGTGACAAATATTTGATCCGGTGTAAGGAGTGAGTGCGGGGCGGGGCTCTCCTGGCTTCTGTTTGTTCTTTTTTTGCGCCCCGCCCCTTTAAGAGATCTGAATGCTGCCCGGAACAAAACGGAGGTAAGAAGGCATTCTTTTCTTTCTTTTTTCTCCCTCCCTCAGGCAGCCAGCAACCAGGAAGTGCGGAGGGGGTGGGGACAGAGGAAGAGCGAGGAACCCCTAAGATCTCTGGTCTGAATTTAAGTGGCCAGCGGATCTTAGGGGTCATGTAAAAAGGCCCCATATTGACATGGACGGCTTTAATGCAGCAGAATCGAGGTTTGCTACTTCTGGAATTGCTACATCAAAGGAACAGTGATCACTCTTCTTATGTGCACATTTAAAGAAAGGCGTGCAATGGAAGTAAGCTTTCCTTCCACGTACTCCTTCCATTAGGCTAAAAATAGTAACCAATCCTCATAGACATCTTCAGATATAAGAGTAAGAAGGTCAGAAAGATTTCCAGCTGGCCATTGGTTTCTGTGCCACTTTCAATAAGTGCTGTAAGGTTATTTGTCAGATTTGGATGGAAGAGGAGGGTCACGTCTCGTAGAAGTAGTGTGAGGTTTCTTCAAAAGAACGGTGCAGAATAATTTAGATTTAAGCCTAAAATACCCTGGCTCTCTTTCCACATCACAGCAAAAGGGAACTAACTATCCATGCTCCTCAGTTATCATCAGAGGAATAAACCACATGGAAATATCCGTAAAAAATAAGAACTCTGTTTCGAAATAACAAAAACACTTCTGTTTTGTTTTCCTCTTGAGCTGATATTATGTTAAAGTTACTTTGGAATAACAAAAAATGCTATTTTTCTGAGATTTTAACAAAAATATAGTGGCAGTAACCTCTAAAGTCAAGGGATGTTAAGTCTAGGAAGAGTTTTGTTTTTTATGGCAGCAATGCTAAACTGTGTTACTAGTCATTTTTTCTCCCTGCTGTCTTTATCTGTACCTTCCCTGAAATGTATCTTTTACACATTTCTCAGTTCTGTCATACGTGTTCTCAAAACAATTTTCCTAACACGAAAGTTTAATCTGAAATACTTCATTTTGTCTATGCAAACAAAATATGAAAATACTGTATATTACCTTCTTCAGCAGGTGTTTTGAATGACAACCTAATATTATGAAGCATTTCGATTCAAGTCCCCCCCCCCCAAAAAAAAAATCAAAGTAGTACCTGCATTAGCAGTTAGTCATCAGTTTCTACAGTCTGCTTTTTGCAAGCACTCTGGGGGTTTTAGTGGTTGAGAAATGATTTGTTTTGAGTTCTAATTCTTTCTGTTTTCCTACTGCTTTTCTAAAGAGATTAGCAGCATAATAAATTCAGCAGTCAGCAGAAATGTATGTTTGAACTTGCAGACATACTTAAACAGATTTAAATTTTTTGTTTGCAAGTTGATGACCAAAGGAAATATTGAGCGCTGTTTGTAGGTACAGATGAATAATTTACAATCATTGTGTCCAGTGGCATCATGACCCATTCCGCCAAAGAAAACCCATGATCCTTGTATTGCAGATTACACACATACAATGGCATACACATGCAGGCATGCCCATGCACACACAAAGAGAGGTGCACATCCACACAAAGAAAAATTCAACTTTCATATAGACAACAAAATCAGAAGGCTTGCTTAAACCTCGTGAAGCTACCCTATATGTGTTCAATGGGCTTCATTCATTTCAGGGACATAATTTCTGCAGGCATGAACACAACTAGTGTGTCCCACCTTTTATTGCAGGATAGTGGGGGGTTCCTAGATACTGTACTGTTTTTCAGATTCCATTCCAGTTAGTCCATAAATATATACAAAATAGTAAAGGAGTATCTACTCTTTTGTCATTTAGTAACAAGTTAGAAGAGACTTGATGACATATAACAGTGGTGGCGAACCTTCGGCACTGCTGTTTTGGACCACAATTTCCACAGTCCTTTGTTGTCATTGGCAATATAGGCTTGGAATTCTGGGAATTGTATGGTCCAAAACATCTGGAGTGTTGAAGGTTCACCGCCACTGGCATATAACAACAGTTCATCCAAAACAGCAGAAAAACAGTCTTAGTGTCTCAAAATAAGAATAGAATACCTATGGCCTACCAGGTATTGTTGGACGTCTAGACCTACTTTCTTTAACGATTGACCAAGTAAAACAATCTGTTTCCATCCCTCTTTTAAGTGGCACCTATTCTAGGCTGAGATCTGAGTGGCCCCCCAAACATTAATTAAATCCTCCTGACCTAGGAAGAAACAATCTGTTTCCAGAGGTGTAAGGCAGGGAAAAGAAAATACATTCAGGACAGAGCCACTTTAAAAATAAATGTATATAGCAATCAATTCAATAAATGCATTTTAAAAAACACAAGAATGCTCAAATATGTTAGATTAACATCTGCCAGGGAAGGTAAGGTGCAGAAATGAGGCCCTGTTGTCAAGGCAACAAAAATGGCAGCAATTGAATTGAACAATGAAAATGAAAAGTAACTAGCTATGTGACTACTGAAGAACCACACAACTTTAAGGTTGGCAGTGAAGAAACTGAATCAGTGGAATTTTTTTATACTGTAACTTGGTTTCAGCCATCAATCGAAATGAAGACTGCAGCTGAGAAATCAGAATTGGAAGAGATTAGAAAATACAGAAACTTAGGTCCTTAGTGTGCCTTATGGTGTGATTTTGATCAACTTGGAACGGACGTACATTAGAACCTCTACTTACAAGCAGCTTGACTTAAGAGCAATTTGACTTAAGAGCGAAAAACCATTGGTGTTTTAACTGCTGCCTTACAAATTTTAGATGTGGTCTGCTCTGCTTACATTTTTTATTTTTTCTATCTATCTATCTATCTATCTATCTATCTATCTATCTATCTATCTATCTATCTATCTATCTATCTATCTATCTATCTATCTATCTATCTATCAGATAGGGCTGCTCTACTTAAGAATTGTTCGACTTCATGCATTTGGAATGGATTAAACTTGTAAGTAGAGGTAGCACACACTGTATGATTTATGCGGAGCATATGAACTCATGAGCTGCTCCTTATAAGCTTGCCTCAACATGAATATTGCAGTCCTCCAACACCAAAGTCACATGAATTCTAATTCTGACATCAAGGCTAGGAAAACTGTTGAGCAGTGGGGAGGGTAATGAACAAACAGAACCCCTAACCTGTCCTAGGCATCCTCCTTTAGGTGTAGACATTCAACCCTGGGAGGCTGGGAGATAAATCTATCACTCCGTTTCTGGGAGGGATGAATTAAGGATACATAAGTATTATAAAATTTGGAGGATTCTAGATAAGTTTTAGGGGGGGGGATGAAGTCTGTGGGATTTTATAAAACCCAAAATTCATGGGAAGAAAAGACTTTAAAAAAGAAATAGCTTAACACTGTAAGTTCAAACAATTTGCTTATCTGCTTTACAACACTTTGTCTCAAATCCCTGTTGATTCTGAGTCATCAAAATTTAGCTCTATAAAAATAAAAATGATTTAGGTTCTGCCCAAGTTGAAACAAATATTTTTGATACATGTTTTAAAAAAAAAAACATTTACCGTAATCTTTTAAAAATCTTTTTAAAACTCTTTTTCTTCAGCATATTCATATCCAATCTTGCCTCTCATGAACACAAGATACTGTATGTGGTTCTTACCCTTTCCATTTTATCCTCGCAAGTACCCCTGTGAGGGAGGGAGGACTGACAATGTAGGGTTGACACAAGAAAAGGAAGGTGTTTTTGTTGTTGTTGTTCATTTGGTTTTTTTATTTTTGTTTTTGGCTAGGGGTGAGTGAAAATGGGCTTTTCAAAAAATCATGCAGCTGTTTCCTTCTCTTCAAAGGGACCCTTTATTTATTTATTTATTTATTTATTTATTTATTTATTTATTTATTTATTTATTTATTGCATTTCTAGACTGCTCCAGTTTCCCCCCAAGGGACTCTGAAAGCCAAATAAATAATCAATAATTAAAATCAATAAACAAACAAAAGAGAAGAAATAAACCAAGAAGATCAAACAAACACACAAAAGCCTGGCAAGAGGCTGAAAGCTAATGGTGGCAGAAAAATACAGCAAACACTGGGGGAGCAACAAACAATACATTAGCTGTATGCTTCTTTAAAGAACCAGGTTTTTAAAGCTTTTTAAATTTCACACTGACCTTTGAACTCTCCATCTTGACTTGCACAAGTAGCCCCTAATGTAGCTTGTAGATGTAGATAGAGCTGCCTAGATGCCCTACGAACATCCAATCTCGCCTGATTTCAGAAGCTAAGAAGGGTCGGCCCTGGTTAGTACTTGGATGGGTGACCACCAGGGAATACCAGGTGCTGTAGGCACCTGGAGTAGGAACTGGCAAGCCACTCCAGTATTCCTTCCATGAAAACTC
Organism: Phrynocephalus forsythii; assembly: GCA_029282475.1. Classification (NCBI taxonomy): domain Eukaryota; kingdom Metazoa; phylum Chordata; class Lepidosauria; order Squamata; family Agamidae; genus Phrynocephalus; species Phrynocephalus forsythii. The sequence goes on from JAPFRF010000002.1 coordinate 153,382,460, forward strand.
CATGGAAATGGAGTCATGAAGAGTCGGTCATGACTGTAATGACACAACACACACACAGATGTGGATAGCAGTTTCCACATCATCCTCTGAAACATATATCAAGCTTGTATGAGGAACTTCATTTTATTTATTTATTTTCTGTTGAAGTCTAGGGCATAACTAGAACACTATTTATGCTGTCTTTACCTAGTTTTCTCTCATGTGACACTTGTCGAATATTTGAACTATCGAATATTTGAAACAAAATTATGATTATTTTTCTGATGATATGATTTAGAAATTCTTCTTCTTCTTGAATCAAAATTATAAAAACATTGCATTATATATATAACGTCTATACCATGGTCTCCAAGTAACCTAGAGACAACAAATTTTCAGGGACATTTCCCAAGACTCTGTTCCACAAGCTTTACTAGTTTGGTGACGCTTGGGTTCTGCATATCTGGGTTCTGTGTGAGAGGGAGGGGAGGATACACATATACATCCATTGCATCTGCATCCTGTTCTTTCTGTTTTATCCTTCGCACAGTATTGTGGTGGATGAAACTGAGATGGTGACCGACTGCTCCTCATTGGCATAGTTCAATTGCAAAAATCGCCTAGGCCTCGTTAAACACAAGTAAACCCAGGTCTACTAGGGTTTAAGTGAGGCAGCGACAAATCTGGAAGAATCATTCCTTTTCATCATAATACTCGGTGTGTCCTTGTCCCAGAGAGGCAAAAAATGCTAGCATCTGAATTGGGTCCATGTTAACAAACAAATAAAGAAGTAAGTTCCTTGTAAAAAGGGTGGTTCCTAATTGCCAATGATGACCAAATCATTCTCAAAATACATTGCAACGATATATGATTCTTGGGAAACTCCCATTTCTCTCCCATCTGCTGGGAAGACTGCAGCTAAACTCAAAGGGAACAGGAAAGCTTGGTTGGGGGTAGCAGATAATGGCTGACATCCCATACATTATGTAGGTTTTGGAGTAGAAATAACTTTCCATTAAGTTAAGAGGTCTCTGCTGGTGTTTTCTATTGCACAAGTATGGTCTGTGTCTCAGTGTCATGGTCCCTGCTAATCAGAGTCCCAGGGCTTTTCAAACCCACAACCGTTGGCTCCACTCCACTACCGTACACATGTAACACATAGTTCACCCTCCAAAGGATGTTTTCCCTAAAACTGCCTGCAGCATTCGTCTTCAGCTGCTGTAGTCTTCTGTTGGTAGTTTTTTTAACATTGGCAGCTCACCCTTCAGCCCTTCGCTATTAAACTTTGCCTTTAGAATTTTAAGGAGCTTTCTTTCCTTGGTGTAACATCTTGTTGTAACTTTTCAGTGAGTGTGCAACAAGGATTAATTTATCTTCTGCTGCTCAGTTGTTTGTTTGTCTGCTGGCAGGACCAAAATTATTTAGGGTCTGTGGCTTCAAAACTGCAAGTATCGCAAAAAAAAGAGAACTAATGAGCCTGGTGTATTTTGATCAGCTGAAAGCTGTGAATACCCAAACTAAATGGGACATTAATCATAGAACGTATTTTAAAATATCTTACTTTTATGCCATTACATTTGCATTACTCACCTCTTATGTTGGAAGACGCAAATTTATATACAGTCTGTTTCTTTAGCATTTATTTCTTCAGGTACCCTCAAGTTCAGTTTTATATCCACAAAAACCTCACACAGAAACAAGCTTGCCTATTGCCAATATGTCACAGTATTTTGCCTTCTTTTTGTATTTTTTTGCTACACAATGACCAATTTAAAAGTCTTCTTTGAACAATAATTTATAATTGGCTGCTTTGGAGAGTTTTGAAGTTTTCTTTGAGGCATTTTCTTTTTAAAAAAAAATCTTACTGCTGGGGGTCTCAAAACTGGAAAAATGTGCATTTTTAGTCTATAATCTCTATAATTTCCCTAGAGGGCTGCCCTGGTTTTTCTCTCCCTTCCTCAATCTCTGGCACCAAATGCTATGTCTTCCTTGATGTATCTTTTGATAGCCTCCAGACAGGTGTTCAATTTTTTCCAAATCATTTCTAAAAAATATGCATAGTATCAGATTATTCTAATTTCTGTGCACTGAGGACAAGCAAGATCTAGGTTACACAAACTGAATTCTCCAATGGAACAAGAAGATGCATTTCTTCCTTGAAGAGGTGCTGCTATTGTCACAAGAAAAAGAAAAAAGTTTCACTTTTTGTTTTTGCATGTGGGTGGGTATGTTTAGTTCTCTGCTGTCCTCTTTACTGGGCCTCAAAGCACTGGAAGAAAATACAGAGTAACAAATTTGCCAAATCAAATTGTCCATAGTCATATTTCATGCTCCTAAAGTAACATTATGACTTTCAAGCTATAAAAGGGAGGAATACTAATACAGTGATCCCCTGCCTATCGCTGGGGTTAGGGACCTGACCCGACCCTCAATAACTGAAAATCCGCGATATGTGGATGCAGGTCAGGTCGGGTTTGGGGGCCCTAACTGGGGGCTCTTGTACTTACCCCAGTCTGGCGCTGCCCCAAATGGGACTGCGAAGGCCTTCCAAGGCCTTCTGGAGGCCCCTGGGAAGGTCCCTGCAGACCCATTTGGGGCAGGCCAGTCCTGGGGTAAGTATGGGAGGCTAGAAACAGCCTTTGCCCCTTACCCAAGGGGGGCTTTTCATATAATATGGTCCCGCAATATAGCGGGACCGCAGTATATGAACCATGATAGGGCGGGGGACCACTGTATTGCATTACACCACCACCCCAAAAATTTCTGGGGTTTTTCTGGAAGAAAACTGTAAAAAAGCAGGGTTTTTCTGAGCTTCAAAATTTCCTGAAATTTTACATCTCTAGCTAGGGTGTACTATAACATTCAACTATCATAGGTTCATTTCATTTATCTGTGGTCTTGTTGTCTACAGAGACAACTTCTTGTTATTTTTTATTATAGGAAACTATTTTATTCTGTAATTCTCAACAACTCCATTCTCAGAGTTCCCTTTTCTATACATCCACCCCATTTCTCCAATGTTTCACTCATAAAAAAGTCCAAACCCTGGCAAAGAGGTTAGGCATTAGACAAGTTGAGATGACCCCTCCCCCCAATACCTTTGTGGTGTCATAAAAGTGCAGCAATTTTCAGCAATTTATTTTTTTATTTTTATTTTTCTTGTCAGGCATATGCTGAAGTACCTGCGGATTTTTTTCCCTTACTCTAGGTTGTGTCTTCTTGGTTCAGTTGACTTAATTGCCCAACATCTGTACTTATATTTAAGAAATGAAACTGAGTTGGAGTATTTTATTTATATTTAAAATGACAAGAGCTGATGCTGTTGAAAATTTAAATAAGAACACTTTTTTGGTGAGTAGTTCCAGAAGCAATGAATTAACAGTGAAGTGACAGAGAAAAGTAATCACATATAACTTAAATCATAGTGAAACCTCTGGCATTTGAACTGGAAGCTTCTCAATTTAACACATCATTGCTTAGTATTCTTAGATATTTGGCTGGCCTGTGAGGCATACCATCTTTATGCTCTAAAATGGAAGTCCATCATCTCAGGAAGACTACATGGTGAAACTGGTGTCTTTTTCAATTGGTGTAAATTTACTGATCCAATTGCATTTCATCATATTAATTCCACTCAGACACACACACTTCAAATCATGGATAGAGTATTAGAGTCAAAAGTGAATAAAACCCTTGTGTGCTTAGTTTAGTAACCCAAATTAAAGGAGAGAAGTTGTTCTGTTTGGTCCTGAGCTCACTGGAAAGTCTTTGACCTCTGCATTTTATTCATTTGACCTGTATTGTCTGGGGGGTTGTTTGCTGCTCCTCCTCACGCCAAGTAAGCTGCCAAGGAAAGATAGGAAGAGCATCTGCTAAGGAAATGAAAGTATACGGAAAGTCATTTCCAAATTCCAGAGGTTTAAAATGTGATAACCCCTGTCTGCTTCCAGCAGTAAGCTTGACTTCTTTGCTGGAAAGGCTAGAAAGGTATTGCATGCCTAGATAATACAAATATTAAATCGAGCAGACACTTGTTCAAGGAACCATAACTAGGCCACAGTAATAGGCCCTGGGTATCTGACACCTTTCATTAAACAGCCTTGTGAGGGCAATACTGCTTAAAAAATAAGGGACGATGTTGGGGGTGGATGTGTCTGTGTTTAAAGTTTTTAAAATTAAGCAATACTTGCACGTGGTGCTATGAAACTGAAGAATCTATGAGATGAAGGACCTCTCAAGTAGAACCATAGAAATGAATGTGATGCAAAACTTATTTCTCTATGATGCCCAGGTCTATGTTTCATTGATCTACTAGGCATGCACCCTCTTTACTGGCAGAGTATGTATGTATATATGAATGTATATATAAATAGAAGATGAATATCTTAAATTCTACAGTGTCCAGCAGTGTCCGTTCTTATCTCTCCCCCATTACTAGCTCACACCCATCAAAAAACAAAGTACCTCAATGTGCAAAGAAGGGCCTACGTATGGCAAGAAAATGTTTGCTTGCTTGCTTCCTCGATTGAGTGGTTGAATATATATACCATCCATCTGGCCAGAGGCTGTTCTGGGTGGTTTTACAACAAACTAAAACCACCACCACCGAAATATAAGACAATACTTAAATTAGATGCACATCAAAGGCAGCAGACATATTCTAATATAACATTAAACATAGTAAGACATTTACTCAACATTTAATCAAAATGTCCTTAAATCGGAAGGAAGGCGACACCACAGCAACAAAACCATCTTCCACAAAAGCTGCTGCTGGCTTTCTATCATTGTGCAATTGAGGGTGCGCTTACTTATGGGTTATGTGTGTGGTATGGAAGTTGTACCCATCGGGATAGGACAGTGTTGCACAGAATCATAAGAATTGCAGAGAGTATTGTGGGCTGTTCATTCCCCAGCCTAGAACAAATTTATACTACCATGTGCCACTGTAAAGCATTAGATATATTAAAAGATCCATCACATCCTGGTCATCGCCTCTTCGAGTTGCTGCCATCGGGATGGAGATATAGAGTATTGAGGGCAAGAACAAACCGTCTCAAAAATAGCTTCTTTTTTAGAGCAATATTGGCCTTAAACGGAAATTCTGGACTTTGAAGTCAGCTTATTTTATATGTCATATTTTATGTGTTGTAGCTGTTTTTAAATCTATGTGGAATGTTTTAAATGAGTTGAACATAGCAACCATGAAATTCGTTGTTCCTGCAAGGGGGCAATGACAATAAAGATTCCTATTCCTATTCCTAATTCCATTACTCTAAGTATAGTATAGTGTTGCAGTACGAATTATTTATTCAACATGAGTCAAAGCAATACAGTCCGAACCCCGCATCCCCTGATTCACTCACCACTGATTCAGTTATCTGCGGTTGGTGATCAGGGTGCAGGGGAGGTCCGAGCCTGGCAACAAAGAGGGGGGAAAGAAGGAAAACTTTCTAATGCCAATGCTAGCCAGCCACACTCCTTGCTGCCACTGCCACATGCTGGCTGCCCTCCGGTGGAGTGGAGTGGGGACTTAAGAGGCCCTGCCTGGCCAACTGGCCTTTGAACTTCCCACTCAGGTCCAGGGATATGGCCTACTGTCCTACTGTATATCTCAAATTGGTCCTACTGTATTTCTCAAATGGGCTGCAGTGACTATGGGCCTTTTTACACGACCCCTAAGATCCGCTGGCCACTTAAATTCGGACCAGAGATCTTAGGGGTTCATCGCTCTTCCTCTGTCCCCACCCCCTCCGCACTTCCTGGTTGCTGGCTGCGTGAGGGAGGGAGAAAAAAAGAAAGAAAAGAATGCCGGTTTACCTCCGTTTTGTTCCCGGCAGCATTCAGATCTCTTAAGGGGGGGCAAAAAAAAAAAAAGAACAAACAGAAGCCAGGAGAGCCCCGCACTCACTATCCTTACACCGGATCAAATATTTGTCACATCCAAAAGGCAGGTCCCTGAAGCTGCGCTTGGGATGCGCTAAAGTGGGCGGGGTCGCACTTAATTTCCTGTTAACTCCGGAGCTGGTGGGTAAACATTTTTAATCTCCGGAGCTGGGAGCCATTTGCCCCGGAGTTTAGGGGTCGTGTATAAATGCCCTATCTTTCACCTAACATGGGGCCTTTGCCTTGGTTCATTCCCAAACGTGCCACTCCAAAAGGATGTATTGGTGTCAGCTACCCTGGGGGAAAATGCCAAGGGAACATACTTGCTGAAAGTAGCATACTCTGGCCCCCGGAATCTGTGTGACATGTAGTAAGCAGGCAACAGTATAATACAATATAATTGCATAAGCTAGAGGAATTGTCTTCTTCTTCTTCTTTGTACTTTTGGGATGAATGATTTCCATGACCCCCTGTGCAATACAGTCAGGATTGTGTTGCGGATGGGTTTATCCAAAGCTGCAACTGGGGGAGTGGGGGAGCAGGCATGTGGAGACCACGCTGGAGGAGACACCAACAGGACAAAATAGCATTTGTACTTTGTAATATACTGTTTCCCCCCCTCCTGGAGGGGGGATGTAGAATCCATGTTTGGTCCAAGTGACATAGATCCCTGTTGTTTACCTGGGGTTACCTCACCCCCCCCATCTTCTATTAAAACACCTTTGTTTCTGAGGATGTAACTTGGGTGTCTGCTTTTCACTTTGTATGGCCCAGGGGTATGGACTGGATCCTGAGAGATACTTCTTGTTCTGGCCTTATAAAATCAGTCAAAAACTAACTTCTTTGGTAAGAGTATGACAACAAATGCCTCTTAGGGAAAAGGTTCTACTACACCTGCCAAAGAATTTTGTAAGGCTCTTAAAAAAAGAAAAAGAAACAAACTTCCTCCAAAATCTCACTGTAATGCATAATTACTGGTACTGTACTTGCCCAAGTTTTGGCAGTGGTTGGGGTCCCCTTTCTGAGTTATTGTTGGTTTACCAGCTTGCCTCTGTTTTGATAACAGTGATACATCCTTTCCTACATGAACATGCCTGGATGTCCCAGTCTCCGGAGTAGGTACCTTCATTCATTTGGCCCATTCTTCATTCTTTCTCAGTCACTGTTGCCAGAACTCCAGAGATCCCTGTGAAGGGAGACCAGGCTGAAGCCCTTTCTGTTGTCCTTTTTTAACTCTTTGTTTGGGCATCCAGATCCCAGAGGGTTGTTTTTGGACTATTTTAAAGTGGAAATAAATTTGTTGTGTCATTGATTTGTCACTAGAAATTCATGAATTTGTTGATTCATCAGTCCTGATGGATCAGGATGAATCACCATTTTTAAAATTCATACCTTGGCAGGAATACTGGAGTGGTGTGCCAGTCCAGTATTCCTGCAAAGAAAACTCCACGGACACGGGGTCACGAAGAGTCGGTTACGACTGTAACAACACACACACACACACACACACACACACACACACACACACACACACACACACACACACACACACACACCTCTACCCAGCATCTATTAAAGTAGATGCACTGGAATAGTATACAGCAATGGCATCTTTTCTACTGGAAGGTAAAACTACCCTCCAAACTGCCTATATGCAAAAATTACTTTTTATTCTTTTAATTAATGCTGGTCGAACACTTTTACTTGAATAATGTATTTGATGAATATAATAATGCTGTTGCCTATCAAATAAATTATTCAGCAAGATTATTTTTGTAGATGGTTGAAAGATATCCATTGAATAATATATTGGAATTATTCATTATCAAGGTTTTGTGAATTGTCTGCACTTCTACCGTGCAATGAGTTTGACTTCCGAAGAATCCAACATTTTCACTGATAATTTAACAGCTTTCTAGCACTCATGGTTGCAGTGACTGGCTGGAAATGTTTAGACATGTAGAATTTTGAGAAACCCGAACTTTGGACACAACTTTCTGTATATTTGGATTTGTTTAAAAAAATTGACATCCTTTTTCACAAGTCTTGCTACCACACATAACTCTTAGCATTTTTGCACTAAACATTCCCACCTGTAACCCTTTTTGCCACCTGCTAATCATAAACACATTGCAAATTCTTATAAAAACATGTTTTTGGAAGGTGAGTAACTTTTTCAGGGAAAGCAGATATATGCAGATTATCTTAATTTGCATAGATCTGAGCATAAAATGTTAGCTTCCTGAGTGAAGAGTACACTGAGTACTGTTTGGAGGTTTTCCCAAATGCATTATTGAATAAATGACTGTTCCGTTCTCACCCATATTTGTTTTTGTTTTTGTTTTTTTATTAATGCAAATGGCATTTCACCCCACCCACCCCATGAAAGAATAGTATTGGCTAAAAGAGATGAGGAAGGGACTGGAGGGGGAGGCTTGCTTTGTTTTTTAAGTACAATCTTCACCACCTTAATTTAAAGTTGTGTTGCACTGGGCATTTGGCCAGTCAATGGTCTGGAAGTATATTTATTCAATTGATAGGTTATATGTATCTGCCTGGAAGTCTGAATATAGACCCATATGTAGAGAAACGAATGTACTTCTGGCAGATTGTGTGACTGATTTGTCCAAGAAACATATTTAATTTTCTATTGTCATGGACATGTTGTGAAACGCTTAGAAGCCTGAGACACGGTAGACCTTTATCTGCAGTCTAGGCAGATGAAATGCATGATTTAACAAAAGCCAATGGTAGTTCTGAATCTCAGTGTCCCTATATACTCAAGGTGGGAGGTTTGCTTATGCATCAGCTAGACAGAAAAACATGTAGAAAAATTGAATTGGTTTCATTCAAATTAGCAATTTAAAAAAGAGAATAATAAGTCTGTGTATTTTTTTCTTTAAAAGGGAAACAAGACTCTTGCCATCGCAAATTTATTTTCCTATATTACCTTGCCAGTTAGTAGAATTAAAGCATAATTTAAAGGCTTCAGAGTGTCTCTGTGAAGTATGAAATAAGCCAGAGGCCGAGTAGGGGCTTGGAAACCTGAATGATTGCCAAGACTCCTGGGCTAAAGCCCATTAAGGTCACCAGTCTCGCCAAAATTAAGAGGGTGTTGATGTCAAACATTCGTCCAAGGACATATTCTTTAAAACAGGGAAGTTGGAACTCCTTCTAATCTGTATAATACTCTGTTCTATTTCTTGCCTTCAAGGGGTATGTGCTTATTGGTAGCTGCCTTTCTTATTTTGGATCCTCCCCCCCCACACACACACACCCAGCACACATAACACAGAACTTGAGATTGGCAAACAGCTTACCTCAGCTGTATCTTCTTTTTATTAGCACTGAAGATCCTCCAATTGTCGTTTTAATTTAAGTGAAACTAAATCATGTCTAGACAAATATATCTGTTATGGAAGTGCGTGGAATGAATTTCTCGGGCACTAAATAACAGCTTTGATGTAAGCGCACTAATGTACGTAAGTAAGCATTATTTGTACAACTCTCCAAGCAATCGTAATAATAAAATTAAAATCGGAGCCATGGATGGAAAATCACGTGTGCATTCTGGCAAATGTGATTAATCTTATATTGCCGCTGTGAGAACTGGAGTCAAAGGAGTCAAATAATGCTCATGGAGGAAAATTAATTTCTGAAAAGCAGGTTTTGTTTTCCAAGTTGACTGGGAAGCATCATGAAGGGGTGTTTTCAACCCCACGGCACTGGTATACTCTTAATACAAACCCTTCCCATTTGGTTTTCAGACAGCTTCTCTTTTTGTTAGGCCTTTTGATTCAAACCTATTTTTCATTTATAGAATTCCTATGGGGAAAAAGTCCTGTCCCTTCATCAGCAAATAGGAATGTACTTAACAACACATAAAGGGGAGTGCTCCAGCCCTCCTCCCCATGTCTGGTCTCATCACTTCCCCACCCTTGGAGAGGAATAAGTTTGGAGAGGTGAAAGACGACTCCCTCTGTTAATGGTAAGAAAGAATTCCAGGCAAAAATCAAAGAAACAAAAGAAAACAAAAGACAAAAACATGGGGCACCTTAAAGACTAACTATCATATTTTAATGTAAGCTTTCATGGACACATCCACTTCTTCGGACATATAGTGGCAGAGTGAGGTGCACAGTATAATACAGTATACAATGGAACATAAGTTTCATACCAAACATTCATCGGCTGTTGGATGTATGGTGCATTTGCATGCAGTGATTTGGGTTGTGTTGTTTTAGGGCTCTGTTGTAAAAATCGGGTGTCTGTTTTATGTCTCTTGAGGAATTTTTATCACCGTACATCCAACGGCCAATGAATATGTGGTATGAATCTTAAGTTCCATTGCATATTATATTGTACATCTCATTCTGCCACTATATGTCTGAAGAAGTTGACGTGTCTTCAAAAGTTTATATTAAAATACAGTATAGTCTTTAAGGTGCCACATTTTTTTCCTTTCGTTTTGTTTCTTTGATTTTTGATAAGAAAGGGTTATGAAGGATTTGTCACTGTGCCAAGTAGTTGTTCAGTCTTTTGTTTTTGCCTGGGTGTTTCTTTTACTGTTGAAATAAATTGTTTTAGTACCTCACTGGTCCATATCCCTGACAATTTTGATGAAATTTGTTTCCATACCTCACCTCTGGTTTCAATTTTGATACAGTGGTGTGGAACCTCTGTTACTGTAAAACAGAAGGAATAGGACAGTGATATCCAGGATATCATTGATTGATTGATTGATTGATTGATTGATTGATTGATTGATTGGATTTTTATACCGCACAACTGTCAGTGGTAGTTTGCATCATTGTCTGCAGGGCCATGAGCAAGAGGCTAAGGGTGCTAGAATTGCTGCAGATCTGCCTCCATTATGATGATAACAAAGCTACCAAGTACATTTTCTGCTAAGAGATGTTCATTTTGTTCATGGTTCAGTCCTTCAACACTCAGGAAATTTCCATGTTAAGCATTAAATTCTTTCTTGCATGTATTTTCATGTGTATTTGTGTTTGTATGTCTGTACATGCACACATTCCCACAGTCCTTGTTTAAAATAACTGAACCATGTTCTTGAACTTCTTTTGCATAAAATTGCTTTTTCCAGTATTTAAGTGCCTGTGAAATCCATAATTGTGTTCTTATCAATTGCTGGAATTGTTAGGGACTATCATAATTCAGATAAACATGTTGTGAACAGAATAAAATTTACATTTTGATCTGTTACTTATCTTACATTTGCAAAATTATTGTAAATGTGTGTGAGTAGAAAGCGTCAGCTTTTATTTTTGGTATCATTTCTTGTGTCCTTGACATTCTTACTATTATTGAAAGAGTGCATATAAAATGTAGTCATCTGTATGAATAGATTTGTTTTCGTTCACACTTTATAGAAAGAGGCCCAGGCTTTGTCTAATTATGTCCCACTTCCTCTTAGGAAATATAATAATGAGAACTGTGGGGAAAATAATGAAATGAAGGAGGGATGCTTGGTTTTAAAAGGATGCCATTGGTAAGAATGAAGGAAAGATACTGCAGGTGTTAACACAAAGTCCAGTCTTTGTATGTAAAAATAGAATTGATCTAGCTTTATAGCATTGGTCGGTGAAATGCCATTGTGTGGCAAAATGCCTGGTGCTTATTGTTAAGAAGCTATAAACCAAACTTTTTGCAATCTGGAAACTATCATAAAGCTGAATCAGTAGAAATTAATGTCAGAAGTCCCAAGCACTCATGGGTCATCATTCATTCATCTTTATTAATGAAGAAATCAAATGAACAAACCATGCTATCCTGCCTTGTAAAACCCTTCTGATGTTTGACAAAATACTGGGTTGATTGTGCCACCTCTGGAAACGGCTGCTCAGTAGTTGAAATGGAAAAAAATCATGATAGCGAATGACAGCCTGAAAGCCATTACTCGAACCTTTGTAACTGAGCGAGCTGAGGTCTGAACAGTAATAGTGTAGCCCTATGAGATGATTCATTCTTCAGTAATTCTGCTGCTGTTAGCCTGTCAAGTAAAAGACCTGAGCCAGACATCTAAAATGGATGCAGTTCTTACTGTGCTATTTAGTTGTGATTCTAATGGAGATAGTACACTCTTATACTCTCATTGTTGCAGGGCGAAACTGCTTTGTGTCTTCGGCTTGTAAAAATACCGCAGATTTTTTTTTTGTTGTTGGCAATTTTCATATACATTAAGAGCTTGATTTTGGAAGAAAATTGGGCTTAACGTTCTAGACAAGCCAGACTGAGGTCATCAGGTGCCCTACTCCATTGGGTCAATTTGTTTTCTTACACCTCTTGGTCAGCAGTTGTCTCCTGTTACTGAGAAAAATGCATCTGAGTCTTAACCTCTTGCTTCTCAAAATAATAGCTGGGGTGTAAAGGTGCCATCTAAAAAGTTCACAAGTAGAAAAGGTCTTCCATTCACAGAAGGGCAGTTTCTGACTTATTGGAAGAACATTACAAGAGAACAGTGACCCAACATCCTGAGGTCATGTTTGCACAAGCTTTTATGTAACACTTTAAAAATGAATATTATCTTTTCATTGCTCATTAGATTTTATATATATGTTCAGCCGGCATTAAGGATTCATAGTATATGCAGGAGACTTAATTTGTCTTGATGTGCAGTGTGACCTACATCATGAGAAGTCCATCTGGAACTTTTAGAAGAATTCACAACAAAATTACTTATTTTGAATTATGACCTGTAGATAGCAAAATAGGAAGGATAGTTTAAGAGGAACATTGACATGTCCTAAGAAAGAAACCCAGGTAATAAAGAATATCGAAATCAAGCCCGATGTGAATGGTTGAATGGGCTGCATACATGTAGCCTGGAGAATAGGAGATCAACAGGGGTATGGTAGACACCTGAAGAAACCTGAAGAGTTGTCACATTACTGAGAATTTCTCTTTGCATTTTCAGAGGTAGGCTTCAATCCCGTAGATTCAAATCACAAAAGAGGAGGTTCCAAGTGAAGATTAGGGAGAACATGTTTGGGCATGCCTGTTCTAGATAGTAAAAGTAGGTTAACAGTGGAATTGACTGTCTTAGAGTATGGTGAGCACTTCTTTACTGATGATTTTTAAACAGTTTGGATTGGTGACTGTCAAGAGATGATTTGGCCATGAATAATCTAGTGTTAGTAGGGGACTAGGTGTCATTTTAGATCAGTGGCTGTCAACTGGTGGGTCCCCAGATGTCCCTGGACTGCAACTCCCAGAAGTCTTCATCACTAGCTGAGCTGGCCAGGATTTCTGGGAGTTGCAGTCCAGGAACATCTGGGGACCCCCTAGGCTGAGAACCACTGTTTCAGATACTTCCAGCTCTGCAGATCTGTGATTCTGTTGTTCTGAGCATGTTGTCATTGTGTTTCAAGCTTCTTGATAGCAGTAATGGGATCAGTTCAAACAATCCTATTTTAAGGAAGGAAAATAGTCAGGTGTGTCTCGCAGGTTTGAGATGTAGAAATAAATTCCACTGGCATACATTTGGCATAAATAAATATTGGCTGATCAAATCACAATGCCCCAATGAATTAATGGTAGGGTGGATTTTATTTTAATCAAACTTATTTAAATCATGATTTAAATTTTAAAACTACTATACTGATGTTCATCAACCCCGTTCAATGAGCCTAACTTCACTTGCAATTTACTACTGGATTTCAGCCACTGAATTTACTGAAAAATACTTTGTTTTCCTCTTTGCCAAGTAACAGATTGCCAAGGTTATTAGAGATATAATAAAAACATAAATGGAAGCATAATGAGTAAAATAATAGTAATGGACATACTAAAGCTGGAAATAATTTAAACAAAATATATGGACCACTGGGGCTGGGGCCCCCTCTGAGGTACCTGAGCTGGTTCCACAGAGTTGGTGCCACCATGAAGAAGGCCCATAATGGGTTGGGTTCTTTACACATCTCTAGCCGCACAGTGGCATGCATCTTTCTAGCGTCACCCTGTTTCATCTGGCACATGAAAGAGCCCACTTTCCATTGAGAGACGTCTCATGTAGAGACAGAAAAGGAGTGTGGAAATATCATGTGCCACTAAGGACTGAGGCTGGAGAAGCTCCAGGAGGCTGTCCTCCAAATACTCTGTCTTGACAAAGATTAGTATGTATTCTGGAGCTAAGATAATTGGCTTTTATCCCCTGTCTCATCCCTCAATAGTTACTTCAATCCTGGTATAGATGTTTTGCTCAGCCTAGATAAAAATAATTCAGTGAGTATATTGTAGTTCTAAAGCACCTGCCAGATGTCTTCTACCTCCAGGCTGTGACTCGACTCATTCCATCTTCCCGTTTTTTGTGCACATTGAGTGTCTCTCTAGAGGGAAACCATTATCTCTCAGTTTCTCTCAAAACATGCTTCTTTTCTATTTTTTTATTTTCTCCCGGGGAAGCTTGGTTTCAGCCACCAGGTCTATCACTGTCGTAACATCTCTGTGACTTTCCTCTAGAGTTCTACTTAGTTTTTAAGACTGAATTTCTGGGTAATTCAAACAAAGTAATTAAAACTGTGTATTATATTAACAGTTGGAGTCGCAGAGGCAGTATGATAAATTATGATTTTTTTAAAAAAATGCCACATATAGGAGTCCTGCAGCTGAAAAATCAGTATCATGACTTAATGTTAGAATAGCAGCATCTTATTCAGACATTACATTTGCTATTATGTGTTTCTAATATGCTATTATGTACAGTTATATGTTTATTCTTCTGTATTGAAGCATTTGAAATATTTTAATTGCTCTGCTTTTTATGCTCACTTGCTAGCTGGCCGTTACATTCCACGTGCTAAGCGTGAGTAAATTAAAAATGTTCTCTGGGGTCTAGGGGGAAAATTGGACTTGTAGGCAAAGGCTATTTTTAATTTTACTAAATTGCTTCTCAAAATTGGTACATTTTTCCCAGTGCTGTCAGTATACTCCCTGTCAAAAGTAAATAGCAAACCTCAAGAACAAAATTTAATAGTGTCACCTGGGCATAAGTAAACAGAGGAACATAAGCCCACAGGTCAGAGAACTGTTGTTTTTGTATAAGCCTGGGGGGAAATAGAGTGGTGAGATTTATATATTGACTTGAACACCTGTAAAGAGAAAGGTAGAGGGATCATCCTTTATTTTTCCTCTCTCTCCCAAGCATCTCTTCAGTAACATTCCTGGATTGTTGGACTTGGCTACTATATTTCTAAGGTGCTCAGGCCAAATTACCACTGGAGGGGTAGTGAGAGAGGCAGCCATGTTAGCTTGTTTAAGAGTCTCGTGGCGCAGTGGGTTAAATGCCTGTACTGCAGGTAAAACTGTGCTCACAACCTGGGGTTCAATCCCAGGTAGCCGGCTCATGGTTGACTCAGCCTTCCATCCTTCCGAGGTCAGTAATATGACATTTAAGTAATTTTATGGGTTTTTTGGGGGGAAAGAAAGGGAGAGTGTGGGGGAAGAGGGGGGGAATACACTATAAAGATTACATTGAATATATCAAGTCAAAAATAACAATTTAGTATATGTGAGGGTTCGCCTTCAACATCGTTTAATTTGTTAGATGAATCATATGCGGACAAATGAGGTTCTTGCAAAATAAACGTATTTTTATTTAACATATCAACTCCAGACTGTGCTTTTTCTTTCTTATTACATTCTCTATCAACAGGGGTTAAAAAGGGGATTTCAAAACTGGGTTCAGAACAATTCTCCAACAATATATTCCTATCCGATGAGTTTACATTTCTTACTTGCATGAAGTTTTCGCCTGCATGGCTAGGGGACGCCTGCAACTGTTCCCACAGCAATGGTGTTGAACGTTTTGGGGTTGGCTCCATCCCCAACCGGGTATCCATCCCACCGGATTAGGAAGTGTGTTTCCCCTTCTTTCTTTTTGCTCTTGGTTAGGAATTCCCATAGGAAATCTAGGGATTCCTTCTGGGGTAGGAAGTGGGAGACCCGTGTCCACCTTCCTTAACACCTCCGTCTTTTTTGGCACCCCCTCTCTAACGTCCCTAACCGTTCTTATTCCTCGCGTGACTCCTCGTTCTCCCCCTCCCTCTCTCCCCATCTCGGGCCACTCTGTTTGCACACTAGCTTCTCTAAACAATATTCTACTCACTCTATTCTCCGTTTGAGTGCCTACTTTCTTAACCACTTTTTCTAAATCTGTTGACCTGTACTTTCTTAACCACTTTTTCTAAATCTGTTGACCTGTACCCCAATATGCCAATATCTCCCTACTGACATATCTCCATACCTTCCTCCAACTTGCATCATTTTGTCCTTTCCCATGTATTTCCAATTCTCTGTTTGTATGCCCCTCTCTCTTACTACTTTTGACTCTCCATCCCACCTTTCTGTTTGGGTATGTATATCTTTCACATCCATCCTTAATCCTTCCATCTCCTCTTTCAGTATTTCCCACGTCACCTCTCTTTTCACCACTGCTAGGAAACCCTCAATAATCTTAGATGGTCTGATTCTCTCCCCCAATTCTCTTCTATTTCTTTCGTCCTCAGTTCCCACATCCTTTAAATATCTGGTCTCCTGCTCTTCCTCTTGATTTCCTTGGTCATTTGATTCTTCCTTGTCCTGTTTCTCTTGTTTCTCAGCGGACGAGCCTACTTCTGTCATTTCACAGCATATTAACGAATCACCAAATAGTATCACAATACTACTAAGTTTGTAACTTCTTGCCATCTTTTTTTTTGGAAATCTCTTCGTAGTGTCCCTTTAGAAAACCGGAGAGCCTGTCGATTTCAATACATTCTGTTATCTTTTCGTGGAAGTTTCTCTCTGTTGGCACTTCTGGTTGTTTCCAAAATTTCGTATACAGTATCCTTGATGCAACTATTACATGATGAAGTACATATTTCTGGTCATATGAAATATTAATATCTACTATATTTAATAGAAAAAATTCTGGTCTAAGCTCTAACTTAATCTTCGAATATCTTTCTATAAATAATTTTACCATTATCCAGTATGCCTTTGCCTCTTTACATGTCCACCACATATGGTATAAGGTACCACTGTCATGTTTACATTTCCAACATTTGAGTGAGCAATTATACATCTTAGATAAACGGTGGGGGGGGGGGAATGCCATCTATAAAACATCTTACAACAATTTTCCTTAAAGGCTATAGATTTAAATGTCTGCCTAGATGCCCTAAGCACATCCGGTCTCGCTTGATTTCGGAAGCTAAGCAGGGTCGGCCCTGGTTAGTACTTGGATGGGCGACCACCAGGGAATACCAGGTGCTGTAGGCGCCTGGAGTAGGAACAGGCAAGCCACTCCAGTACTCCTGCCAAGAAAACTCCATGGACATGGAGTCACGAAGAGTCGGTCACGACTGTAATGACACAACACACACACATAGATTTAAAGAGTTTAACTGTATTCCACAAGGAGTCCCATTTGTTTAGATGAATAGGATAACCAAAATTTTCTGCCCATCTTATCATAGTATCTTTTACCAGTGTATCAATCATTTTTTCATTTAGCAAAATACTATAGAATTTACTAAGAAGCTTTGAGTCACCAGAGGATAGTATTTTGTCGAGTGGAGTGTCATTAGTCATAAATCCCCCCTCTTTGGTGAGATTTTTAAAGTGTGAGTATATTTGTTGGTACTTCCACCAGTCTAACTTGTGACCTTCAGATATTAATTTTGCTAGAGGCTTCAAGGAGCAATCAGCATTCAAAAGTTGTCTATAGGTTAGAGGTTTAAGGCTTGCACTTGTATGGGGACCAGTTATCACTCCTAACGAAGATAGCCACATTGGTGCTTTATGATAATACTGTTTTTTATGGATAGCCATATTTTAATTAAGGCATTCCTTATCCAATGTTTTTTGAAAAGGGTAGGTATATTACCCTTATACCATACATAATGATGCCAGCCCCTGTCCAAATCTTGACCCTCAAGCTGCAGTGTTCTATTATTTGTCATCAAGATCCAGTCTTTAACCCAAGTCATAGCAGCTGCCTTGTAGTATTGATTTACAACACCAAATTGGGCAGAGCAAAACCACCAGCTTTAGTTCCCGAGGTCAGTAAAATGAGTACCCAGCTTGCTGGGGGCGGGGGGCATGTGTAGCCTGCATAATTAAATTGTAAACTGCCCAGAGAGTACTTGAAGTGCTGTGGGGCGGTGTATATAAGCAGAAAACTTTTTTGCTTCGCTTTGTTTCACAGACAGTAAAAACAACAACAAATTAGGTTCTGTGACGCGTTTGAGCCTATAACATGTTTATTTCTGCAGGTCCCATCCTTGACACCACATGCATCATAAAGAAACATGTGGTCCAGGCTTCTGCATTGTGTCTCTGAGGACATGAACCATAGTGACCATCAAAACGCACAGTGAGATAAATGAGGTGACCCAAGACTTTGGAGCAATTTTTCTTAATTTATGTTTGCGTTTGCCCTATTACCATTGGAGAATTAGGAAAGCTACTATGTTTACGTTGGCACCCCTGTGTCTTTAACATGGGCAACAACCTCCTCAAAATGGTAGACAGTGGAGTTCCTATCTTCCTTGATGTGATCTGTGTCGACCTCCTCAACATTTAGTTCCTCCAAAGAAAGAAAGAAAGAAAGACAGAAAACACATTTTTCCTTTAACGTAACAAGGCTTATTAACTAAATGGGTAACTTGCCCATCACAATCTCGTCTGAGTCATCATACCAATCAGGATTATGTTTCAATTTAACATAGGAACCTGGCATCATCCTGGATTCAGTTGGGGGGGGGTCATCATGAGGGTTGGGTTCAAGACACCTTCTTGGAATAAATTTAGATCCTTTAAAGGCAGGAATGTCTTCCTCCAACGCCTCACACCTTCTATCTCTTGAATAGGTAAATCTAGAGATGTAAAATTTCCAGAAAAAACTAGTTTGTTTCCATTTTTTCCAGGAACAAAATGGAAATTTTCAGAAAAATTGAAAAAAATGCAATATTAGCACACCCCCTCCCCCCTTTTACAGCTTGAAAGTCATTATGTTACTTTAGAAACATAAAATATGACTATGGACAATTTGACTTCTTCCAGTGCTTTGAAACCTAGTGAAGAGGACAGAACAGAACCAAACACACCCACACAAGTGTAAAAAACACAAGTGAAACCTGTTTCTTTTTCTTGTGACAATAGCAGCACCTCCCAAAGGAAGAAATGCATCTTGTTCTTGCATTGGAGAGTTCAGTTTGTAACCTAGGTCTTGCTTGTCCTCCGTGCACAGAAATTAAAATAATCTGATACTATGCATATTTTTAAGAAATGATTTGGGAAAAAAATGAACATCGGGTCTTAAAATATTTTATTCATCATGTTAAAATAAAACATCCCATAATCATTTTTTTCTTTTTTCAGTTTTTCTAAATTTTTGGAAAAACAACAAAAAGGCTTCAGGAAAAAAAGGAAAAAAACCACCAGTCCCCCCCCCTAATTTTTTCTGTTCTCCCCCCCTCCCAGGCCTTTACATCTCTAGGTAAATCAGAAGTGTCCCAAGGTCCCTACTCCATCCTCAACCCTCAGCCTCTCTTCCCAGCCCTGGGTTTCTTTCTGTCTCTTCTCTCTCTTCTTTTAGTCTCTCCCTCCTCTCTCCCTTTGTTCCCTTCTTCTCTCTGTCCTTTCCAGTTCCTCTTTCAACTGCTCCCTCCAGTGTCTCATAGCCCAATATGAAGTAGAGATGGTCACAAAACGAAAAAAATTTCGTTCCGTTATTCGTTATTCATTTTGTTACGTAACGAAATGAATAAAGAAAATTGTAATGAAATTGGAACTAACCAAACAGAACCACGAAAATTAGGTTCGTTACATTTTGTTTTTGTTAATGGTGACGCACAATGAAATGAGCTGTTTTTAAATGTTAAAAAAATGTCCTGAATATCCGTAAAAACCCAGAGATAATTATTTATTCTGCCTGATAATACCTACCAGGGGGGTTGGGGTCCTTAAAACGTGCATTTATGTCTTTTCTCAGATCGCTGTATTTTTTTCCTTTAAAGGGAGTTAGGGGACATCGACCCAAAATGGTTCCCAGATGCCTAATATTGATTTCTTGGGTATTAAAACGCCCTGGACATCCGTAAAAATGCAGCGATAATTATTTGAAATTATTACCTACCAGGGGGTTGGGGTTCTTAAAATATTTGTTTTTGTCTTTCTCCCATTGCAATGTATTTTTTTCTTTTCCCTTTAAAAATGACACAAAATGGATCCCAGCCACAAGATGGATGCAAGCTGTGTGATGGGATCATGTAAATTCTTGGACAATTTCAACCAATAGCATGTCCAGGTTGCAGACTGGGTAGGTGTGGCAGCCACAGAGGGCATAAAAAGCTTTGGCAGCCCGCGTCCTCCTTGCAGTCTGCGGTGGGAGTTAGGGTGGGATTGCTGTCTCTGCGACTCATTATTTTAGGCCAGCCAGGCAGGTGTGTGTCTCTGTGTTCCTGCTGGCTGCATCCTGGCTCTTAGGGGAGAGAAAGAAGATATTTCTCTTGCAGCCTCCCTGTGTGCCTGCGTACCTCTTGGTGAGTACCCTCCGCTGCCCTGCAGTGCAGTCACTTTGCGGCTGCCTTACACCCGCCACTGCCTTTGGAGCCTCCCTGCGTACCTAGTCTATACTGTGTCTCTGCCAGCATCATTTTTTTAGTGTTTTCTTGGGCGTTGGGTGATGCCCGCACGCGGAAATGCTTTAAATCATGTAAAAAGCAGGTAAAAACAAAAAAAGAAACGAAAAAGTTTCAAAAATTTCACGAAAAATGAAAACGAACCGAAACGGACCCGCAACAAAAAATGAAAAACCGAAACGTCGTTTTTTCAATTCGTGCCCATCTCTAATATGAAGGTTTTCTGGAGGATCTTATTTGCCATTCCCTCCTTGCTTGCTCTTTAGGGATTTTAAAATGGACCTTCTTGCCTGTCCAGTAGTCCCTCTTCACCATCCAGATCCACTCTTCCTCTACTTTCTCTTCAGAGTCCTATACCTGTATATACCTGTATTAAATCATATACCTGTATTTTCTTGTCTATAAAATGTTAAAAAAATATAAGACAACCCCCACTTTTCCAACCTAAAATTAGAGTTTTGCAACCACACAGTTCTATCCTCAGCTTACTTCCATGTATAAGAGGACCCACAATTTTTAGTCCCAATTTTAGACAAAAATATAGCCATATACAGTGCCTGGAAATATATTTTAACTACATTCCTCCTCTCCTCCTCATTCTTCCATCTTTCTCTGTCTCCTTTTGGCTTGAGCAAGAATTCTTCAAGTTTTATGCACTTCTCTAAGCAATCTTTAGGAAAATAAGATAAAGGAAAATAAGAAAAATGACAACCAGTACCTCAAGTAAAGGAAATAAATATGATTTAAATACAGAAATTAGTAACACCTATGAGTTAAAATATACTGTGACAAGTAATTGGAATGGATTTCTTTTTCAATATACCAGTAACTGACTGATATAAGATTCACGGATGTACAGTTTCTGGATCTATAATGGAGGAATCTGTAATGGAGGAAAATGCCATTTATTCCTTTACCCCAGGTTGAAAAATGTCTTAGGCTACCCAAGCAAAGAATAAATGGACATAAACCTACTCTCCTTGTTGTTGTTGTTGTTGTCGTCATTGTTGTCGTTGTTGTCATCATCTTTAGTAGCCTAGTTAATTCTAAAGCCACCACAGCTATTTTTCTGTTTCTTAAAAAAAAAACTGAAGCAAAAAGCAGTGTGTGCTGCTCATATACTGCCCCATAGCACCCCAAGCGCCTGATCCGGTGCCGAGCCCGCTCCTCTCCTTGGTTTACTGAGGAGTTGCGGGCAATGAAGCAGGAACGGAGGAGGCTAGAGAGCAGATGGCGGAATGCTCGAACGGCATCAAATCGGGCTGCTGTTAAGGCGTTGACCAGTCGCTATTCTCACGCGATAAGGGCAGCTAGGAGATCTTTCGTTGCCCTGAGAATTGGTGAGGCCTCGAATAGCCACGCGGAGTTGTTCCGGGTGGTTCGAGACCTCACCAATCCTGGTCCGCTTCGGCCTCCTCCTAGTGATTTCACTAGTGAGTCGTTCGCAGCCTATTTTAAAACCAAGATAGAGGCCATCCGTTCTGAGCTGGACGCCGGTTGCTCTGATCCAGTCCCGGCATGGCGATACTGGGCCGCCTCGGTCGCCCGGTTTGTTGAGTTTGGGTCTGTTACATCTGAGGAGGCCTCCAGGGCTCTGGGGCATTGCAGGCCTGCGGCTTCTCCGTTCGACCCTTGCCCGTCCTGGCTGATTAAGACCACAGGGGGGAGCATGCCAAAATGGGCTTCGCTAATCGCCTCAGCCTCCTTCAGGGACGGGATTCTTCCCAGTCTGCTGAAGGAGACGGTTGTGAAGCCCATTATTAAAAGAAAACGATATGTCCAACTACCGTCCCATAGCCAATGTTCCCTTTTTGGGCAAGGTAGTCGAGCGAGTCGCCGCCCTGCGTCTCCAGTCGTTCCTGGAGGAGAACCATGTCCTGGATCCCTTCCAATCTGGGTTCAGGCCGCATCATGGGACGGAGACGGCCCTGGTCGCTCTGCACGATGATCTGTTGAGGGGGGCCGACAGGGGTTGCTCTACCCTGCTGGTCCTCCTCGACTTGTCAGCGGCTTTTGATACCGTCGACCACGGTATCCTGCTGGGGCGGCTCTCGGAGGTGGGGATCGGGGATCGGCCTTTGGCTGGCTCCGTTCCTTCCTTGAGGGTCGTACCCAGCGAGTGAGCTTGGGGGTGAGTTGTCAGCTCCTGGACACTCTCTTGTGGGGTGCCTCAGGGGTCGTCCCTCTCCCCAATGCTCTTTAACATCTACATGAAGCCGCTGGCTGAGATCATCCGGAGTTTTGGAGTCTGCTGTCATCAGTACGCTGATGACACGCAGCTCTATCTCTCCTTTTCCACCTGTGCAGTGGAGGCCGTCCAGACCCTTGACTGCTGCCTGGCTGCAGTTTTGGACTGGACCAGGACCCACAGACTCGGCTCAACCCCGGAAAGACCGAGGTTATGTTCTTCGGGGGCGGCCCAGATGGGTACTGTGGCCCTCTTCCCAGTCTGGATGGGTCCGCCCTCCAGCTGGCGCAAAGAGTGAGGAATCTGGGCGTCGTCCTGGATCCGGGTCTGACCCTGGAGCTCCAGGTGTCAGCCGTGACCAGGTCGGCCTTTTATCATCTAAGGTTAATCGCCCAGATTCGCCCGTACCTTGACGGGAGCTCCCTGAGGACTGTGGTACAGGCATTGGTCATGTCGAGGCTGGATTATTGCAACGCTCTCTACATGGGGCTCCCCTTGAACCTTGTTCGGAGATTGCAGCGGGTCCAGAACGCGGCGGCCAGGCTGGTGGTTGGTGCGTGTCGTTTTGACCGCATCACTCCCATCCTGGTCCGTCTCCACTGGTTGCCCGTTGCCTCCCGAATAAGGTTCAAGGTGCTGGTTTTGGCTTACAAAACCCTCCATGGCTTGGCCCCTGTTTATCTGGCGGAGCGGCTTCACCGACAATCAGATCGAGCCCGACCCACCCGTTCATCTCTGGCCCTCTCGTTGCAGACGATCCCCCCGAGGGAGGCCCGCAAGACAAGTACCCGTGGGCGGGCCTTCTCGGTGGCGGTGCCACCTATGTGGAACAACTTGCCCAGGGAGTTGAGACAGGCTCCAACGTTGGCGTCCTTTAGGAAAGGATTGAAGACCTTCCTTTTCAGGGATGCCTTTAACAATGACTAGAGTACCTTTTTTTTTTTCCCCTCCTTCCTTCCTCCCCCCCCCCCATATGCCGTAAGTCTGCCCCTGCCGCTGCTACTGTTCTTTGCCTTTTGGGCTTTTGTGTAAACCGCCCTGAGTTCCCGCTTGGGAAGTAGGAGCGGTATAGAAGTTTTAAAATAAATAAATAAATAAATAAATAAATTAAAGCACATTTCTTGTGAGATGTTCCTCCTCTCGACTGGACTATGATCTCATTGGTCATGCCATATTTCATGCTCAGATGTCCAACTCCCTCCCCATATTTTTCTTAGACAAGTGCTGGTATAAGGGCACATACATGTGTTCGTGCCTGAATGTGTATGGATTACACACACACACATGCTCAAGTTTTAATGGGGTCTAGCAAGGACATACCAGGTCTCTCTTGGTGTTTCTTCCCCACTCCCCTTTTTTATCTCCCTTACTCTGAAATACACTCCTGATAGTGTTTCAAGCACTCTGCCTCTTTTGTATGTTACTTTTTAAAAATCCAAACAAGCCTCTTGCATGATATCTAAAGAGAAAAGTACAGCATAATGCATTTAGTTTCTGTTCTCTTGGCAAACATTTTCTACAGTGGCCGGTGAGCGCAGCAGAAAAGAGATGCTTCTACCTTCTCTCTCTCTCTCTCTCTCTCTCTCTCTCTCTCTCTCACACACACACACACACACACACACACACACACACACACACACACACACACACACACACACACACACACACACACACACACACACACACACACACACACACACACACTTAAACTTGTGCAGTGTTAAATTATTTCTACTGTTGGGGTAAAGTTGGACAATATTTCCAACTATCCCTTTGCTCCACTTTTGTTTAGTGTGGTGAATAACCTGGGGTTTATTTGTGTGTTTCTTTAATCCTACAAATGTTACTAGATTTTCCAAGATAATTTTAGATCAGATAATTCTTTTTCCAGGTTGCTTTGTTGGCATGACAGTCGCTCACGACTTGATGCTATGATTTTATTCTGACTTAATCTGTGGTTTATTTCTGGTTGAACAAGTGCTTGTTGAGGAGTGCAGTTTGATCCTCATAAGTTTGATGTGTGCTTTTGGAGCCATTATGGAGTCCTTAAGAGGCAGGCAGTGTTCTCTACAGAGGCATGCCTGAAATAAGGATGAAGATTTGGCTGAAGCATAATGTCCTCGTTTCCTGCTGCCAGCCCAGAGAATTTGATCCCTTTCCAGAAGTGGTTTTCAAGTGTGTCGGGAAGCATGTGCTAAAAATAGTTACAAAAAGTGCATTCCCTGTGGGTGGACTACCATATTTGGCATGGTCCACAGGATCCCAGTTGAAGATGGTAGGTGCTGTAAACCTTGAAAGAAGATGCTACCTGTTTTGCCCGGGAAACGAACTCAGAACCTTTATAGAGATGGGCACGACTTGAAAAAAAATTTTTCGAGTTGTCGTTAGTCGGGCCGGTTCCGTTTCGGGTCGTTTCCGTTTTCGCGAAAATTTGCAAAAATTAGTTGGTTCATTTTTTTGTTTTTTCATTTTTGTTAGTACTGGTTTTTTGGGGGCGTAGCGGGCTCCTGGAGGCACCTCTGTAGGGTGGGTGCCTTCTCTGGCCCGCTATAAAGGGAAAGTGGGCTCCTGGAGGCACCCATGGGTGCCTCCTATCCTCACCCACTAGGAAGGGGAAGCAGGCTCCAAGAGACCCCTCAACATGGGGGTCTCCCCTCCTCACCTGCTGCTGCAAAATGGTATGCAATAGCCATATGGATATTGCATATACCAATTGCAGACAGTGAGACTAGTGGTGATGGCAGTGATCCCAGAGCCATAGGTGATGCCTAGGCTCTCGCACCACCATGTCTCACACAGAAGGGAATTGTACTTGCTGCGTGTAGTGCAATGCAAGCAAGTAGATCTGGCTTAGGGTTAAGGTGGGTTAGT
Source organism: Phrynocephalus forsythii (assembly GCA_029282475.1). Classification (NCBI taxonomy): domain Eukaryota; kingdom Metazoa; phylum Chordata; class Lepidosauria; order Squamata; family Agamidae; genus Phrynocephalus; species Phrynocephalus forsythii. The sequence continues at coordinate 153,408,029 of JAPFRF010000002.1, forward strand.
GCAATGGCCAGGGTTAGGCTAGTGACGGGTAAGGTTACGGTGGGCTAGTGGGTTGCACCTCTGGGTGCCTCTCTGACCCACTAAGAAGACAGTCTGTGACGTATGGGTAAGGAGGAGTCAAGGATTAGGGTTAGGGTTGGGGGGCTAGGGCAGGTTTTAGGGGGCTTTTTGGCACATCCCAGAAGTCATGGCCAAGTGGCCATGCGATTGGTGGGATGGCTCCAAAAATTTGCATGGTCATCCACTCCCACATGGCTGGCCACGGCCAGCCCATCATTGCACAGGTGTAAAAAAAATAAAATCAATGGAGGACAGGAGGAGAGGAGAGACATTTTGTTGCAAGAAAAAAACCCACTGCTACTGTGAAAAATCTGGCAGTTTATAAATTTTCGCGTGTTTCTGTTGTGCTTGTGTGTTTTTGGACCACGATTTCAAAAACAATATTGCGTTTGCCGCCCCATTTTGGATCCCCCACCCGCACCGCATGGCATGGCGACTCGAGTCCAGCTGCCCAGGACGGGGGGGAGGCGGAATCCCCCCTCCAGAAACCACCCCTCCGGTAGGTGCCCTGCGCCCTTAGTCAAGCAGGCATTTTTCTGCCTGCTTTTTTGGCCCGGGAATGGGTGGGGGAGAGTTTAAAAGTTTTTTCCTGTGCCGTCCGTGCCACTTGCTTGCGCTTTAATTGTGGCGGCCGGCGGCGAGACTGGGCTTTTTGCTGGCTGCGAGCCTGCGGCGAGTCCCACCAGAGCAGCCCAGGATGGGGAATGGGGGGGAGGCCGGGGACCTCCAGAAACAACCCCTCTGGTAGGTGCCCTGAGGCACGGCAGGCATTTTTCCGCCTGCTTTTCGCCCGGGAACCGGGTTTTTTTTAACTTTTAAAAACTTTTTTTCTGTGCCGAGTGGCATCGCACGATTGCGCAATGCAAGGAACGAGCACAACAAATCAGACCAAAATTGTTCGTTCGTCGGTTCGAGCTCGAATTCTGGCGGAGTAATTCCCGTTTCCGTTTCATTGAGTAACGGAACTGAGTAACGGAAACGGATATGGGAATACTGCTAAGTCGTGCCCATCTCTAAACCTTTATCTCACCCAGACACCTAAAATAAATTAATTTATCCACTAGGGCTGACATTTAATATTTGCTTCATTTTTGATATAGGGAGACACTCCCAGGGTTTTTTCGGCATCCATTACTAAGAGAAGGCATTGCCAGTTCCTTGTTCTGGTGGCACTCCAGGACCAGGAATGGTGGCACAGGTGGCAGGGCATGCCACCCCATCAGCCACATATACCAGTATTCCAGGTACAGTCACCCCCCGCCATTTCACGGTTCAGGTACTGCAGTCCCACTACATTGTGGGATCACAGTACCTGCACCTCGGGGTGTCGGGGGGTGATCGGGTCGCTCTGGACCGCCCCAGGCTCCCCCGAGAAGCCAGAGGTGGCGGGGGGCGATTGGGTCGCTCCATGCCACCCCCCAGGCTCCCCCGAGAAGCCTAGGGGGCGGGGATGATCGGGTCGCTCTGTGTCGCTCAACCAGGCTTCCCGGAGAAGCCTTGGGGGGTATGGGGGGCAGGGAGAGATCGGTTCGCTCCACACCGCCCAACCAGGCTCCCCTGAGAAGCCTCGGGCGGGGGGCAATGGGGGGTGATCGGATCGCTCCGCGCCGCTCAACCAGGCTCCCCCGAGAAGCCTCGGGGCCGCGCAGGCGGGCTGCGGATGTAAGATCCCGCAACACTGCCTGCACGCACCACCCCAAGACTTCTCGGACAGGCGCGCGATTGCACTCCCAGGCCCCACCCCACCCGCTTCCGCATATCGTGGATTTTCATGCATTGCGGGTGGGGTGGGTCCCTAACCCCCGCAATCGGCAGGGGGTTACTGTAATCTCAGCAGGCCCTTCTCATGAGAGGCGCAGTGGAGACTTGAACTCCTGACCGTTCCTCCAAAGCCAGAAGCTCCAGCTCACTGACCGATACTAACTGTTTCAAGCAACTTATATAAATAGGATGCTGTTATTTTTCCCCGCCTTACGATAATTTTCTATTAGTTATTTATTTATTTTTTCATTTTTTTATTTTGAATTGTCAAATCATTTTGTTTTATTGTATTTGTGCTTATTTGCTTATTTGTTCTTTTTTATTATGATTTGATTATTTGGTCTGATTGATTAGTTTTTATTTACTATTTTAAGATGTTTAATCTGTTTTTGTATTTTGTATATGTTGTAAACCACCTAGAGTAGCTTTTTTGATTTGATATAAATCAAATCAAATCAAATAAATAAATAAATAAATAAATAAATAACTTGATGCTAAAGCCATATTTGACAAGATGGTTATGTACTTTTTTCCATGTTTCTGTCTTGTACTACCCGTTATGTATAGTACCCCAGTTCTCTGGCTGAGTAGTGTGGGGTTGAATATCCCTGCAGGGCATATATTGAGGAAGAGGTGAAAGAAACCAAGAAAGCAAAAAGTAAGGAGAATAAGCAAATATAAAGTCATTCTTACTCTTTAGGTGAAGAAGAAAGTGGTGGACACTTTTTTTGAGGTGGGGGAGACACATGGCTTCTGCAATGTGTAGTTCCTACCTTACCGGACACCACCATTCATTTTTAGATTGACCATAAGGGTGGCCACAGCGATCCCTTTGTCTAGGGATGGCCATGCTGGCTAGGGGATTCTGGGAGCTATAGTCCACAAAGAGCAACCTTTTCAGTCTCTGCCCTTGATGGTCTTTTTCCTGAAGCAATCATTTTCAGTATTACCCTTGGGGTGGGGGGATGGCACATTTGAAAGAGGCCACAGACTGGAACTATTCACATACCTCCTTCCTTATAAGATTTGCTGACTTGCACAATCTTGATTCAACCTGTATTTCTTCCCTATCGTGTTTATGGCCGTGGTGCAAAACACATTGAGACTGACATGAAGAGCTCTCAGAAGGTAGTGTTCTTGTTTAAAGGAACCTGGGTTTCAAGATTTCGAAACCTAAGTCCGGTTTTAAAACTAAGAGCCATCAAAGGGAGAGAAGGGTCCTTAAACAGTTAGCCTTTGGATGGCAAACTTGAGCAGGCATCCTGCTCACCTGTTCACAGCCTTCTTCACTGTGCTGAGAGGTATTATATTTCTATTTCAGTTCTGAGAATTGCTTCTTCATCTCCACCCACAGCTACAAATTAGCATTTGTAATATATGTCCTCTTTTAGCTTCTTTTTGAGCAGTAATATTTCTTTGGGGGGGGGGACGGTTGTATTTTCGTACTCCATTTGTGTTCAAATAGCCAAATAGTTTAAGTACAGTGAACCCTTGTATAACAAATGGTTTGTATAACATAAAACCTGTACATCCTAAAAAATTCCAGAGATCGGGGGAAATTACTTAACAGAATCGCCTATGGGGCAAATCCGTACAACATAAAAATGGTCGCGATTAGAGATTATTCCATTTACAATGCATTCCTATGTGAAATGTGTATAAAGGAAAATTTGCTTAACATAATTCCTTGTGTGTGTGTGTGTGTGTGTGTGTGTGTGTGTGTGTGTGTTGTGTCATTACAGTCATGACCGACTCTTCGTGTTTGGAACACATTAATTCCTTTATACAAGGTACCACTGTGTGTGTGTTGTGTCGTTACAGTCGTGACCGACTCTTCGTGACTCCATATTCATGGAGTTTTCTTGGCAGGAATACTGGAGTGGTTTGCTAGTTCCTACTCCAGGTGCCTACAGCACCTGGTATTCCCTGGTGGTCTCCCATCCAAGGACTAACTAGGGCCGACCCTGCTTAGCTTCCGAAATCAGGCGAGATCGGATGTGCTTAGGGCATCTAGGCAGCAGGTACCACTGTAGCAAAACAGTAGTTCTGCTGGAGGTCTGTGCTTATTACATTTCTGAGAGCCTCCCTCTCTCCCCACACCACCCAGTAGCATCGGTGGAGGAAGGAACAGGGGTGCTCACTGGGTATTTTGATAGACGTTTACTTTTGTGTGATGGTTTATGCAGAGCTGTCTTTCTCATTATAATGCAGATTCATGATTTTTTCCAGCACTGTAGAGTTATTCTAACAGCTCCGATGCCTTGCCAGTAAGAGATGCTTTGCTATAAGTTTGGCCCATTTGGAGTTCAGGGGAGTTGTTGAACAATATATAGTACTAGTGTTTTACAGTAATGTGTTCCCAATTCATTTCTAAAGAAAATTCAAATGTAGCAGTTGTTAGCATTTTTGTTTGTTTGTTTGGTTTTGGTATTTTGGAATATGCAGCCAAGCAGAAATTCTCCCGGCAAGAACAAGTAGTCAAGCCCCCCCAAGTAATAAACAAAAATCTTTTTTCTTGTTTGTTCATTTGGTTGGTTTGGCTTGGCTTGGATTTTTTAAAACAATATGGTGGCAAAATGGTCAGTGCCAACAAATCAGTAGGCTTAGCCAAGCAGTCTGTGCTGAATTAATATTGCAGGTGCATAGGTATAGAAACAATTAGCTCCACTGGTGTAATGTAAGCCTGTCTAAATGAGATATGAAGCTTCCAATAGCTATTAGAGAAACCCTGTATGAGTGCCATAAGGATTCTATGTACACAAGTCTAAATTCGATATGCTTTGTCTCATTCTTTGGCAGACACCTTGCATTTCCAAGACGGAGAATCAGCCGCAAGGATTAGCAACCAGTGTAAGGTGGGGACAGACACCCATCAATCAGTCCACACCCTGGGACACAGATGAGCCACCTTCTAAGCAGATGAGGGAGACGGAAAACCCAGGTATGCCTTCTGCTTCATTTGTAATTCTTCTGGGTGGGGTGGAGAGGGGAATGGTTCAAAGCAAATTCAATGTGCTCTCTCCAATTACCTCTCTAAATAAGACTTTATCATGAGTCCCTCTCTTTCTAAAATTAAAAAAACTACAGCTGGCTTTTTTTGGAGTTGTAAAGACCCCTCAGGTGACTCCTACGCCAGGGCTAATATAAATGTCTTAAGATGCTGGCAAGTTCATTAAAGCGTTTTTTTTCCCCTCTCCGTCTCTGCCAAGGTTAAAGAAAAAAAAAAGCAGAACCGCTTCATAATATTTTAAGGCCTCTTTTTATGTCCAGAACCACCTGAAATGATTTCAAGCTTCCAGACACATATCATACATTGTGCAGCTTTGCCAGACGCCTAATTACAATCTCTTTGTAGTGGCTGGAACACGGTTATTATACGCGCCGAGTGTTTGTCAGGGAGCCATGAAAACACGTTTGGGAAAGAGGTTAATTTTCTTGGAAGTGTATACTTAAACTCCACAAAGCTGAAAACGCGTAAAATGGTAAACACAGTGGAAATGGGGAGTTGATCAGTATTTTTTAACATTTGCACGTTTCCTGCCCTATTCGGGCACTTGTAGGTACTTGCTGGTCGGGAATGATTCCAGACCATATACCACCTCCTTTTGAGATGTAAGGGAAAGAGAGTCAGCGGAATAGTTAGGTCACAGAATGTTTAGAAACATTTTTGGATAGGGAGAGAATGAAAGAAAGAGGAGAGGAGAGGAAGGGTTGATGGGGACTATCCCATTTGCCAAAATTGTTCTTATTGCTAGCTTTCCTTTTTCCAGGTACAGCTCCATGGGTTACAACAGTGGCCGCAGGTAGCCAGCCAGCTCTTATAACTCATTCTTATGGGATGACTCAACCTCCGACCTTCAGCCCGGCTGTCAACGTCCAAGCCCCTGTCATTGGAGTTACACCCTCACTCCCTCCACACGTTACCCCCCAACTTCCATTAATGGCAGCTCATTACCAGCTTCAGCAGCAATCTTCACAGCCTCTGAGTAACATGGTTGTGAACCTGCAAAGCCAGCCTTTGTACACTAACAGCCAACCCATCCCTATGTCTTCTATGACAGGGGTTGGCCAGGTGACTCACCCAGGCCACGGTGCGGTAGGGAATGGTCACATGACTTGCCCTCTCCTGCCTCCACCACCACCCGCTTTGCCTTCTGCTGCCCTACCTAATAGCGTCCCAGCCACCAATGGGCAAGCTGCCCCTCAGCTTCCTCCTAACCAGACGGGCAGTCAGGACAACACAAATGGGGTGCAGATGCTACGGACTGTTGGTGTGGGGAAGTACGAGTTCACAGACCCTTGGCATCCAAAAGGTAAGTCAGCCCAACAGAACGCTTTCCTGTCTTTGGCACATGGCACTCGGGGAATAGACGCTCTTTGGAGATGTCATGGTTTGTCGTATTCAAATTCTGCCTGCCAGCCAGCAAGCAATAAGAGGTGTCCATGCCACTTCCAGCACTGGGAGCGTTAATGTTCCTTTGCTAGCACTCCGGCATCAGTTTCCTGTCTTGTGTTTTGGGGTAGCTTTTCATGAATTAAAGATGACAAGCTGGTTCTTCTGCGAAGATAGAGGAAATCTGTGCGTTCATTTTGGCTCCGAGCGACGCTTCCTTAGGATACTTCGAGAACAGAGATACACAGCTGAAAACACACAAGACAGCTGTCCCTTTTTCCTTCAAAGTGTTTATTTCTCTCTCTTTCTCTCTGTTGGGAAGCACTTACTCATAAGTCAGATCACTGTCTTTCTGACTTAGGCTCTGTTTTCTGAATTACGGTCCTTTGCGTTGCATTTGAGGATTTCTTCTTGTTCAGTGTTTTGAGAAGAAACAGGTTGATATGCCAATCTGCTCTAGACAGGGAGTAGGGTTTGCCGACCTTTATTCCATGAACCAATGGTGCAGCACACTGTCCTCTGATCTTTTTTTTTTTTAAACTCAAAGGAAATGTTGGCAGCCTATCCATCAAATAGTTATGAGGGCACTCGCTCTTCCTAAGACCTGTCTTGGGAGGTCACAATAGCAATGAGTGAACATTGTGGTAACAACTGGAAGGCCCAGTGGGGTGTGTCTGGTTTGTCCTATCTCTTTTGTGTGCATCCATTATTTTTCGCCCTATATGGGCTGCTTTGCTCAGTCCAGTTCTCAAATTTGCTCCCCAGGTCAAGTGAGAAATATTGGCTGGTTTTAGGGTACACTCTGAAGAGGTTCCATCGACAGCCCACTAACTATACATTTGGATCAGGTCACACGATGCATTAATTTAATTTGACCCCTTTTCGTGTTTTGACAATTGGGGGCAGGCTATGAGCCTGTTGGGAACATAGAATCTTCCGGGGGCCCTACCTGGGGAAGAAGACCATGTAGTAGAAGAAGGCGGCATCCTTACACACGCACACAAACACAAACCATTGGTGTCACCACTGTGAATATTGCTGTATATAAGGTTTTTTTACCGAAATTCTCTCTTTAGATTACAGCTCCTAGATTCTCCTGAGTCTGAGAGCTGTGGACCAAAGAAGCTACTTTTCAAAGCTCTGGCTATAACTCCTATCACCTTGAGATTTCTCCCTGGAATGCAGCGGTTGGTTGGCAGATATTTTGACCCACCACGATTCTGTGACCTTGGTAACAGCTCTTGAATGCAACAGTTAAGCACAACAAAACGTTGTACAGTATTTATCATTCAGTCTTATATGAGACACTGAAATGCCATTTTAACTTAATCCCACCCTTCTCTTTCCTTTTTCGAGTTAGCATATCTCTCTTTGAGAAATACTAATGTTCCCTATATATATCTGAAATTGAATGAAGCTTTAGAAAAATCTATTAAATCAGCATTTAGGACCGCAAAGGCTCCAGTAAGTCTGTAAAGCTATTTGTACATATGAGCAAAGCCTTTGTTTGAATTATATGCTAAAACCATTCTGCAGTTTGCTATCAAAGAACTTCATTACTGTTGAATAAGTTCCATTTGAATATGAGTGGATCCATATCAAAAGCCACGTTTTTAAGCATAACGCTTTCACTTACATATATCAAGTATTTTGACTGTTTTCAAGCATTTTTAAAAAACCTCTGTAATGAATATGAGGCATCAATAGTCTGTTACCTCATCATGTACATGAGTCATTTTGAAAGATGCATTTCTAAAGAAACCAAGGTAGTTTTTTCTGGTTTTAAAAATATTGAATAACATTTCTAAGTTGGTATTATACGTTTTAGATTATGAAGATGTTTGCATATTATGGACCAGTATTTACCACATGCTTTATTTTTAGAGATAAATGTTGCTTACCCAGGCTATGCAATATTTGTCAACGTGAACTCACCAGAAAGAACTTTCATTGGCCCAGGATTCTCATTTTGTTCAAATGTGCAATTTACTTCTATTTTATTTCTAAAATCATTTTTTGTGCGGGGACAACAACCCCCAAAACCAAGAGCAACAACAAAAAAGCTTACTACTCATTATTTTCTATCATGGCTTTAATACAGCTCTTTTAGATCTGACTTCAAACCAAAAATGGACTCCATTTCTAGAATGCATGCTTTACATGAAAATGAGATATTACCTCTGACAGATGGCAGCTGTCAGTGCATTAGCTTTGCAGTATCTCGTAAATTGTCAGGGAGGCTGCTCTTATTTTGTGAATTAGATTTTACTAGCTTATCTATTTACAGTCATCAGCATCTGATTTATTTCCCCTCATTTAATGGCAGAGAGAGAGCAAAGCATGCCTGACAAAAGCAGAACTACCAATTGGGGAATATTTGGAAAGTATTTCTTTCTTATTATCCTTAAAAGCCTTTGCTTTAAAACTGTAATTATTCTTGTCAGATCTAATGTCAAATAAGAAGATACATAATCTACTCAAACATAACAGGGCTTAAATTAAACAACCAGGCCTTAAAATGTGGCCTTATTGATATCAAAATCCCTAACATAAAACCTCTCGGGGTTTTAAAGAGAGTACTTGTTTTAATCTCCCTGTTAGGTAATTTCATATTCTCGGAGACAGACAGATTCCAAACTTGTGCGTGACAGACACTCTGAACTCAAATAAAGGAATTTAGAAGGCAGTGGGACAGTGTCAAGTGGTGATTCAAACAAGCTTGTTTCACTAATAGATGTTCAGTTTGGGGTGCGCTTTAGCCTGTATTAACAAGAAGGTTCTTTTTGCATTACATTCCCGTCGTTGCCCCCCTCCCATGAAACAACACCCACCCGCCCTTTCATATTTCTACTTGACATTCTGCTCTGGTGGGGAGTATTTATTTCACAATTCCCCAAATGAAAAAAAAAAGAAGCAGCAGCATGCCTTGCCAGTCAAAACAAGGGATACTGATGCTTTTATACTTCATTAGTGAACTGATTTAAAATTTCACATTCTGCTTTCCCTAATTATGTTTCATTTGACTGAGTTGTATCCCTGTAGGGTCTGCACTAGACTGTACTCGCTCAAATGCTTCTTCTTAATAGCCTGCTTCTGTCTTATAAGTAAACAAAAACATGACATACTGATACTAATAATAATAATCAAATCCCAAAACAAAAAAAGTTTGTAGGAACGATGTCCCATTTGCAATGGATCAGCAACTTTTTTGACATATAGTTGAAAATTAGCTTGTTTATGTAGGTCTGATTAAATTTTAAAGTGAAGGCATGCTTGGCGTTGCTATGTGCCATCAAGTGGTGTCTGACTTGCAGCGGCCCTAATAAGGGCTTTCAAGGTATGTGAGATGTTCAAGAAGTGGTTTGTCATTGCCATCCCGCAGTCTGTTTTCCATGACCAAGAGGGAATTCCAATCCAGGTTGGTTCAGCCTTAGACTTGACACCCAGCGCATTACTCTAAAATTGCTCCCAAAGTTATGTCCACCGTTTGGTTTATTATATTTTAAGGAATGGATCTTTCACTTGTTTCACTTTTTAATCACCATAAAACTAGGTAACATGTGGAAACATAAGTGGCCTCTTTCAGCCATTACTGGTGATTGTATGGAGGAAAAGTCCATCACAGGTTACAAACCATGATGTAGATGTGTAATCTCCAGGCTTAAAACCAGGGTACAGTGGAACCTTGACTTACATCATTAATCCGTTCCAGTGGTCTAGACTTAAGTCAAACATGACTTAAGTCAAACGAACATTTCCGATAGAAAGTAATGGGAAAGCGGATTAATCCGTTCCAGAAGATGAAAAAGACCCCCGAAAACAGCAATTTAACACAAATTTGACTGGGATAGGATATTCCTTCTGGGGATGTAAATGAAATGTCTCTTCAAAGAGAGGAGGAGGCAGTGGAATTATAGTCCACAAGTTATACGCCTCCACTTTTTAATGTTAATAGCAACAATGTCTAACATTTAAGTTTTACTGATTTTTAACCTGACGTTCCAAGTTCTGAACAACTCTATGCTTACCATTAGAGTCCCACAACTGTACAGCTCCCCACCTAAAATGCTTCCATTGTGGACCAGACTTCTGCAGCCAGATTTTTTACAAGACTGAGCCGACTGTCTAACCAGCGAGGCCAGCCCCGAGCTCCCAGCCCTTCTTCTCCTCCGGCGGCAGCAGCGGCTTCGGCGAGGCCGAGGACCAGCTCCAGGTGCTCTGAGCTGGCCTCACCGAAGCCGCTGCTGCCGGAGGAGAGGAAGAAGGCAGGAGCAGTTTGGAGGTGGCAGCTGCGAAGATGGGTTGTGGCTGCCACCCGATTCCGGTGCCTTGCGCCAGGGCTCCGAGATGTAAGTCAAAGCCTGTGACTCAAGTCAAACAGGCCCCTTCTTGCTGCAAGTCAAATATGCTGCAAGTCAAGCAGTATGTAAGTCAAGGTTCCACTGTACTTCATGGGCCAGAGGCAGGGGAGTGGTATGAAGAGACAGATATCTAGTCTTGTGTGCTCCCAGATGCATTTGGTGGGGCCACTGTGAGATACAGGAAGCTGTACTAGATGGGCCTTTGGCTTGATCCAGCATGGCTCTTCTTATGTTCTTATGTAAAATATAGTTTAAGAACATTTAAGTATTACAAAGATTATTCTCTTAAAATTGATTTTCAGAGTTGGTGCTACACACACAATGGGAATACAGTATTAGGAACTGGACATGTGCTGCGTTGATACTTAACAGATACTTAGTTTGCTGGTAAAAGCTTGTATCTGATTTATATAATGCTAGTAAATGTTTTTTATAATTTTGATTGAAGGAGGAGGAGGAGTAGTCTGTGACTCTGGGCAAATGTGAAATACAAATTCATAGAATCATAGAATCATAGAGTTGGAAGAGACCTCAAGGGCCATCTAGTCCAACCTCCTGCCATGCAGGAACCCCATCAGAATATTTTCGACAGATGGCCATCCAGCCTCTGCTTAAAAACCTCCAAAGAAGGAGACTCCACCACCCTTTGTGGCAGCATATTCCACTGCCGAACAGCTCTAACTGTCATGAAGTTCTTCCTAATGTTCAAATGGAATCTCTTTTCCTGTAGTTTGAAACCGAGTCTATTCTCTGAAGCCATGGAAAACAAACCTGTTCCCTCTTCAATATGACAATTGAGATATTGATAAATGACAAGTCAAGGAGCCAAATTCAAATCTCCAGGGGCTGGATGAGCTACATCCAAGAGTACTGAAGGAACTGGCTGAGCCATTGTCTAGTCTTTTGTTGAAATCATGAGGGAGAGGTGAAGTGCTGGATGATGGAGGAGGGCTAACATCCCTATCTCCAAAAATGGCAAAAAGAAAAAACAGAGAACTTCAGAACAATCACCTTGGCATTAGTCCGAGGGGAAAGTTCTAGAGCAGAGGATAAAGCATTCTCTCTCCAAGAGCCTTCAAACCAGCTATGGGCTGAATAGCACAACTCTCAAGTGGCTACACAGGTGGTTACTGAATCCTATCAAAAGCTCCTTCACAAACTGAGGGGAGGTAACATGTGGGGTATCCCAAGGCTAGTCCTTGACTTGGTGCTCTTCAGCATTTTTATCACCGACTTGGATGAGGGGGTGCAAGGAATGCTTATCAGATTTGCTGATAACTCGGTCTTGAATGGAATAGCTAAAACCTTGGAGGACAGGAACTGCATTTTTTAAAGGCCTAGATATTTTATTCTGCTGTTTTACAGCCCAGGCTTAAGCACAGAGCTGAAATCAGAATAAAATTTCACAGAGATAAAATGTCAAGTTCTACACCTCGTGGAAGACAAACAAAGGTGGTTACAAGATGGGGAATATTTGGCTCAGCAATACTACATGTGAGAAGGATCTTGGAATTATTGAACACGACAAACTTAGTATAAACCAAGACCAAAGCCATATAAGGAAAAAAATTAAACAAACCAGGGATGTTTAACCTTGAGGAAAGAAGACTGAGGGGACATATAATAGCACTTTTCAAATACTTGAAAGGTAGTCATACAGAGGAGGGGCAGGATCTGTTCATAATCATCCCAGAGTGCAGAACATGTAATAAAGGGCTCAAGTGACAGGAAGCCCGATAAGAGCTGAATATCAGGAAAAGCTGTCTAATTTTATGGCAGTGGAACTAGAGATGGGTGTTTCATTTCAGAAGGGGCACAGGAAGCAGTTTCCAATGTGTCATATTTTCCTCTCCTTGGTGCTGGCCAATCAGACAGGGAGGTGGGATGATGCATGTCCTTGCACATTTCCTGATTGGCCAGCACCAGGGAGAGGGAAAGATGACACGATGGAGGCTGCTTCCTGCTTAGAGTTTCACCCCCTGTGAGGTAAAGCAAGGTAAAACAGTTGTTGATTTTGTTCTGGAGGGTGGGCCTGGGTTCCAAGCACCAGCTCTGCTGGTGTGTTTCGTTTTGGAACCAGTCCCCTTCTGAAACGAAACACCCATCTCTAAATGGAAGCAATTACCTCAAGACTTGGTGAGTGCTCCAGTACTGGAGGCATTCAAAAGAAAATTATATATACTTTGATTTGGATTCTTGTATTTAAAAGGGTCGTGGACTCTGGCCTTAAATGCCCCCTTTACTCTGATCATATGAGTGTTACGGTGTTTGGTTTTAGAAAATGCTAATTAATTTGTAAAAAATTGAAGCTTGTTCTTTGCAGGATGTGGAATTTAGACGAGTATTTATTTTTACATAAGAAGCATGAACACAATATAGTGAATAAAACAGATTGCTTTTGAATGAGTAGGAAAATATAGAAAATTAATATCCTTTCCCCATTAAGTTAGCATTGAAAATATGTGCTCATTTGCTGCTGTGCACAGAGTCTGGAGAATACAATAGCGGGAGGGCAGCTCCCTTTCTAGAAATCTTAACATTTAGTCAGCTGGGCTTCTCTTACCTTCTAACTTCATTTGAGCAGGATTTGGTAAGCTCTGCCTAAAAAGTATTCCCTTCTCTTTTCATAAGCCTAGGTAGGGCAAATGTGACTTGGTGCCATTTCATGAGTATTTCATGAAGTTAAAAGTGTTGGGGCTGCTATGAACTGAAGTAGGTAGTTGCATGACAATTTTGAGAAAGAACTTCCGAGGATAATAAGTAAGAAATGAAAGTAAGGTTACAGGTAAAACAGGAATGCAGATATTTACCTGATGTGCCCCTAATGCACAATCTCCAGGAATGGCTTAAGCAGTTGGCATGTATGGATAGGACTTACGAAAGTGGTTATCCTAACCATCAGCTGACACCAAGCCAGGTTAAATATAAGGCACACCTGGGTAGCTTGCCATCTCTTTTATCTCAAGGCTATTAATCTCAATCTCTTGCATCAAAAGCCACTAAAAAAATTCTCAAGGAAGTTGTCCTGATGGCGTTGAATGAACTTCTTGTTAAACAATACTGTACTGTCTACTCCTCAGCTCATATTTTGAAAGAAGGACAGTATCACCATTATTTTCACGGCAGCAAATGTGTTCTGTCACCAACCCCTGAAGTTGCTTCTTCCAATTAAAAAAATCATTCCTGTGTGTTGCCACTGTGGTAACATTAAATCTTTTGTAAATCAGATTTCAGTTGAATATCAGGAAAAACTTCCTAACTGTTAGACTAGTATGACCATGGATCCAGTTACCAATGTTGGAGGTATTGAAGAGAAGATAGAACAACCATCTTTCAGATCTGTTATGATCTGGATTCCTGCATTGAACAAAGGGTTAAACTCTGGCCTTATCTCAGCCCCCTGACTCCCAAAACTTTCTAAATTTTGGAGGCTTACCAGGAAGAGCTTGGGCTCCCCTGCTATTGATTCTTCTAGGATGAATCGTTTCGTTTCTTGAGGGGGAAAACTGGAATTCTTTTTCAAAACGTGTCCTACCGTTTCGATATGTAACAAAGTAATTCATTATGTAATGAAATGATGAAACAGTGTTCCATTTTTCATTTCATGCCCATCTCTAGTCTTTACATGAATTACATTTTAGTTGAAAGCAGGATCAATACAATCCACTGATTTTCAATAGCATTCACACACCTTTAAATTTCCTTAGATGGTACCAAGTAGCTTGTTCCAGACATCATTCTCATAAGGCACTGGTTTACATACTGGATATGTTGGCTTAGGGCATGTTAAGAGTGGGCCACACCTCTTCAATATGCAAGAAGTATAGATTTATCTTTGCAAATTAATGTCATGTTCCAAAATACTTTAAGGCACTGTATTTCACAGTGACAGCTCTGCATCCCACCTGCATTGCTGGGTGTTTTTATTAAACTGTTTGATCCAGCAGGTCTCACCGAGCTAGAAGCCATATTCTGAGCATGGGACAATTAAAAATAATGTTTTGCATGCAGAGTAAAAATATTATAACTGGAATGAAAGCTCTGTGACACCTATCTCTATGACAACTGCATCAGTGTCCAAAGTTTCACTTATCTGCAGTCTGAAAATATTAAAAATATATATAAAAAAAGAAAAAAAATCTAAAAATATGTGTGTTCATGATGTATTCACCAGAAAGGGCCACTAGAGGGAAGCAGAGAACTTGTGTCTTTGGCTTGTTGAAGAAGGATCCCTCTAGTGGTCATTTCTGGTAATACACCACTAATATTTTTGTCATGTTATGTATAGCATTTGCTATTATTCATGGTTTTCAGCATCTGTAGGGGGAGGAGCTGGAACCAAAACCCTCTGGCTATGGGGGTCTTACTGCGTTCTATTCCCATTGTTCTCATATAATAGGCTCCTGGAAACTTATTATCCTGGAAAATAAAATTTGTGATACACTTAATTTCAATAATAAATTATAACAGATGATTTTGGTGCTCCAGCACCATGCTATTTACTCAATGAAAGCATCTTTTGTACCTGCTAGTGCTGGGATAATGGTTCCATCTGGTTTATATATATAAAACACACATTTTGTTTCACTATAAAGTTATAAAATCAGCAAAATGGAGGACTTTGAAATAGCATAAAAGGAATGAGTGAGAGTGATCTCATGAGTATAAGACAAACCTGTTCAGAGATGGTTGTGCTCTTCCTACCTAGAAAGCTCAACAGATTTCCTGGATGACACAGGCATCTATTCAATATATTTCTTTTGAAGATGTATGCACTTCCCTTTCTTAGCCAAAGCTTAAGTCTCAGACTTAAAAAATCTTGAACAGTTTCAGAATCTGAATTATTGTTTGGCTGTCCAGTGAATGGAACAGTTTCAGAATCTGAATTATTGTTTGGCTGTCCAGTGAATGGGGCTTATCTACAAGTTGCAGACAAAGCCTGTGAAAGCTGACTGAGCATGTGCAGATTCTGATTTTACAGGCCAAGCCTGAGAAGAACTTCCTCTAGAAATGGTACTTAAATCATAACATTACCTTAGTAAACCCATATCCCTACCTGTACTAAATTCCTAAGATCCTCATGGCACAGTGGTTAAACTGCTGTACTGCACCTATAACTGGAAGTTGAGTCATGGCAACTGGACTTTTTTTGAGAGTCTCAAATGTTTTGCTGCTCATCCAAACTGCTTCGTCAGACTGACAAAGCTGTTTGGATGAGCAGCAAAACATTTCAATCTCGCAAGAAAAGAAGTCCAGTTGCCCTGACTCAACTTCCAAATAAACTCATCTGGATGACTGAGAATCTTCACAGACATGCAGCTATATCTGTGCTCACGACCCGTGAGTTCAATCGGTATGTAAGCAGAACACTTTGCTTTTTGCTTTGCTTTAATACAACCACCCCCAAAAATTCAATACCTGACAAGAAATTCTAAATCTCTCTTTTTAGCAGTAAACAATACTTATTGTTTCCCAAATAATAATGAGAAAGATTTTAAATAAAACTTTTCCAAATCTATACATCTTAAGCAAGTGACCTACAGAAACTCTATTTTGAGAGGCTGTGTTCCTTGATGAAAATGACAAAACAGCCCACAACTGTGAGGTCAAGGAGTAGCAAATATAGCTTAAATCAAGGACAGCATGACCCTGTTAGTTAAATGTTTGATTATACTAGGAAGGAAAATATCACAAAATTAGCATTATGGCTCCTTCTCCTGCTGTTTGTATTAGGACTAATATAATACACAGCATTTTGAACAGCAGAAACAGTTGGAAATTTTTTTCCCTCAAGGGGAAAAATGCATCCACATAATTACTGGAGAGGAACAGCATTTTGTATTAAAAATCTGTATCCTCCTAAGACTAATTATAAATCACAAGGGAAAGGCTGCAGTAAACAACCTAATTTCCCAGTGTTACATATGACAGGATTTCAACAATTTTTCCATGCCCCAAGTTTTAGCAAACTTCTCTAACTTACTTTTTCCGCACATGGAACAGTTCCAAGACGTGATTTGAAAAATAATTCTCTCTCATGGTTCTACATAAGGAAAGAGAAGAACGAATAGACAATAGAGAATTCACAATCCCTATACAGTGGGAGACATGTCTGCCTGAAGAACAGGCCATAACAGAACTAAACGGACCAACTCACATGTTAATTAGCAGGTGAGGCAATTCCTCCACACTTCATACAGTTGTCACAGCTTGGATATAACTTGAAAGCTTTCATGCGTCAATGGTAAAATAATTCCTTTTGCGCTAAAAGGGGACAACTGATCCATCTAATCTGCTAAATGTAACTTTCTTAAAGCAACGTTTTAATGCTTTACATCTAGTGCACTATTCCTAAACTGTGGCATTTATTAACAACTATGGCACCTGAAAATAAATCATAGTTTAAATATTTAAAGTCCCCCTCATATGCACCACTTATCCAACAGACAAATATGGCAGATTAGCAATATAGCTAAAGACTATAATTGTTTAAAGCAAAGCAAAGTGTTCTGCTTATATACCACCCCGTAGCGCTTAAAGCACTCTTTGCTGGACAGTTTAAAATTTATTTATCCAGGCTACACATTGCCCCCCCACCACCCAGCTGGGTACTCATTTTACTGACCTCGGAAGAATGGAAGGCTGAGCCAACCATGAGCTGGCTACCTGGGATTGAACCCCAGGTTGTGAGCACAGTTTTAGCTTCAGTATAGGTATTTAACCACTGCACCACAAGGCTCCGTTCAACTTGGCAGTCAGGGCTTTTAAATTTTTGCACCAACCCGATATAGACAAACCCAACTCCTTGTTGTACAGAATATCCTTCTGACTTGCAGAAGGCTGTTGGGGTGAATTACAGAAGCATGGCAGAAGAGATGGGGGCAGTAAAAAACTGTCCTATTTTCCCCACCTTCATTTCTAATGGCTTGAAGGGAGGGATAGTAAATCCAAGTGTGAATTTTGGTTTGTAAACCAAAATTGAGACATCATCTGATTTCTCACAGGGAAGAATGTTAATTTAGCTTGTCAGCCAGATGGAATGAATTGGTTTCAGTGTCAAAGTCTAGGTCAACCCATAGTTCACTCCTTTCACTTTCCCCACCTGATTATTAAGCAGATATTATAAATACATTTTTCACTTCAAACACAGACAGGATAGATTCATTACAAAAGTCCTTGATGCTTTCCCCCAAAATCGGATGTGGCCAGTGTAAAGGTGTGTGTGTGTGTGTGTGTGTGTGTGTGTGTGTGTGTGTGTGTGTGTGTGTGTGTGTGTGTGTGTGTGTGTGTGTGTGTGTGTGTGTCTGTGTTGTGTTGTGTTGTTACAGTCGTGATCGACTCTTCATGACTCCATGTCCATGGAGTTTTCTTGAAAGGTGCAAATCTCCAAATCCTTGTCCTACCAAGACCATATAGCAAATTTTAAAAAAATAAAGTCATTAATAAATGCCATAAAACTCACAGAGAGGTAGTGCATGCAAAGAATTTCCCTAGTTGGCTAAATTTAGGAGCAAGCATGGGTTGCCTGATGCATATACAGTGGCACCCAGACTTAAGAGCAGCTCGACTTAAGAGCAATTTGACTTAAGAGAGGAAAACTGTTGGCATTTTAGCTGCCGCCTTTCAAATTTTAGATATGGTCTGCTCGACTTACAAATATTTGTTTCATTTTTTAATTTTTAACTTATTTTTTCAAGTTTTAGATAGGTACCCCAACTTAAGAGTAATTAGACTTAAGAGCATGCACTCAGAATGGATTAAATTTGTAAGTTGAGGTACCACTGTATAGTCAGATATTCCTAGAGTCAAGCTGTGTGTTGTGATGAATGTTTGTTAGAAGAAGTACATTAAAGAACAGCTGTATAGCAGTTAGAGGGTGTTTTTTTTTAACTAGGACTGAGAAAAGGAGATTCTAATATCTGTTCCCGTCCTTTTATTCTATCTAACCATTTTCTAAATAGTTGGAAATTGATTTCTCCCCTCCCCATGTTGTTGTCGTGTGCCGTCAAGTTGCCTCTGACTTATAGCAACCCTCCAAAATGTCCTCCTGTCATCACTTGTCCTGCTCGGCTCTTGTACACTCAAGCCTGTGACTTCCTTTTAGGGATTCAGCCCACCTCACATTTCCTCTTCCTCTTTTCCTGCTGACTTGTGCCTTTCCCAGCGTTATTGTCTTTTCCGGGGGCTATTGCCTTCTCATGGGGTGACCAAAGGAGGAATAACTTCAGCTTCAACATTTTTGCCTCCAGAGGTTGTTCAGGCTTGATTTGCTCTAGGACCAACATGTCCTCCAATCTTCAGCCCGTCTGGGCAGGGCTCTTTCCCTTGTGCACACAACATCACCTGTACACACGCGAGTATGTTAAAAAACACACATGCAGATTCCATCACATTTGGAACAGAAACTATCGCTGTTGGTGCATGGGGGAAAGGAGTCCTGCATGGAAGAGGGCAGAGTTGCACCTGCCTTAGAGGGAACCTTGTCTAGGACCCATATGCTTGTTTTTTGGGCAGTCCAAGGTATAGTGGCATTCGCTTTTTAAATCCATTAGGGCTTTTCCCACCTTTACTGTCCCCTACTACCGTCATTGGTATTTCCTCATGGTCTCCCATGCAAGTATCTAAAGGACCGCCTTCTTCCATATGAGCCTGCCCTTTCGCCAAGATCAGGCCAGGAGGCCCTGCTGAAGGTGCCATCCTTCAAAGAGATGGGGGTGGTGGCATGTCAAAGCAGGGCCTTCTTGGCGGTTGCCCCCCAACTCTGGAAGGCCCTCCCTATGGAGATCTGCCTGGCACCAACACTTTTGGCTTTTTGGCACCAGGCAAAATGCTGTTTGGCCAGCATTTTAATTAGATTATTTGGTTGGACGCATGAGCAGCAGGGTTTTATAATTTATAATTGTACTGTATGTTGTTTTAACTGTATTGTATTTTATAGTTTTAATAATTATATTGTTTTATAGTTTTTAATATTTGTTGTATGCCACCCAGAGACCTCTTGGTAGTGGGGCGGCTAAAAAATCTTGTAAAATAAGTAAGTAAGTAAGTAAGTAAGTAAGTACTAACCAGGCATGAGCCTGCTTAGTTTCCAAAAATCAGATAGAATGAAGTATGCTTGTTGCACTATCATGGTAGTTGTGTCTGCGACCCACAGCATGATATCAGGTGGTCAAGTGCACATCTGCACTAAATAAAATCAAAACAGCCTGGCAAACATGCCTAGCTGATTGTGTCATCGTTTCAGTCTTTTAATTTGACCTGGCACAGTTACAGCTCTTCTTAAGATATGTGCAACTCAGAAACCATCAGGATCAGGTAAGCAGCTGGTGATTCATCCTCGAAACCCTTGTACCATTTTATGCATGCAGTTTTGGGATGCAAATGCCCTGAAATTGGGCTGTAGAAAAAACAAGCAATGATAACCTTGGAGGAAATGTGTGATATGCCTTCTCTGGTTACAGGAAAATCATGGACGCTTTCTACTGTTTTTGGTGCTTTTGAAGTGCTGTTTTCAAAATCCACATTCCTCCAATCATTAACTACTCATATGTCAAGCCATACAGGGAGGGGATTCAGAAAAGGTCTGGAGTCTGGACCTCTGAACCATAGCCTGTGAACTGAATAGAAGCTAGTCCGTCTGATCACATTTTTTTAAGGAATTAACAAGGCAAGTTTGATTTTTCTGTGTGTAGGATTCAGCCCAGACCTCCACCATTTTAATGAGTTCCCAAACTGTCGAGTTGAGACCTACTTCATCTCTATTGCAGTTTCATGAGTGGCTTATTGAAGATTCCCAGACTCGTAGCACGAAGTAGTATCAAGACAAGCCATTGGATTGGCAGTACAATATAAGAGAAATACAACTCCAAAATTAAAATACATGAAAGAGGAAACGTCAGAATCCTTTAAGCATATAATAACGTTGTATGCCTGGCTCCTTTCACCCAGTTGTCTGTAGATTGCGGTTCATGCTTCTGGCCCATGCTGGACAAGAGAAGGGGAGCTAAGTTTGAGCCCAAATTTCAAGAGGTTGTGGCTCATCACTTCCTTTCCAATAGGACCAGAAATTCCAAAGTGACAATTCTGTGTTAGAGGGAAGAAAAGTAGGATAAGGTTGCTTCAGATGTCTACCATGGCTTTGAATCTTATTTCTTTATTTCTTTCATTTAATTAAATTCTTCCCTGCCTTTCTCCCTGTAGAGGGACTCAAAGCAGTTTACAGATGATTTTAAAATGCTATTGTTAAAACAGTTTTCCTAATATTGGCAGGAAAGTAGAAATTGAATGTCATCAGCATACCGGCAGCACTTAAGCCCCTCCAAACTCTGGACAACTTTAATTTTTAACAGGAACTCTTTGCATTATTTGTTACTTTATGGTAGATAGATTATCATTATCATTACCATTCTTAAATGCATTCGTGAATGTCTTATGCTGTTTTATATGTTTTATTCTTATCAACATATCTCTTATGTCATCAGTATGCCAGAAAGGGGGGGAGTCTTTTGGACAATTTTGGAATTGCTCCTTGAAAATACATACAAATGAAAAAACAATTTCTGCAGAATGTCAGTGAATGCTTGGGAATCCATGATATGGAAACTAACTTCGGTGGGAAAAAAATCACTACCCATTCACCACTGAAGTATCCAGAATTCTGGTATACTGTATATTTGTTTTATAAAACCTGGCTTCCCTTCATTCTGTATTGTAGTAATCATACTGATTCTCTTACCAACATCAATCCCCCCATCATTCATGTTGATTTATGGAAAGATGTGTTATGTCAACTTGTAATACCATTTGATATGCTTATATGGGATACGAGGATCTATAATTATTTTTTGGTTTGGTATACTGTATGTTGTTTTTTTTATTTTTTATTTTTTTATTGAGGAAGTGACAACATATATTTCCAGTCTTTACAAGTTTCCAAAACATTACATCATCCTTTGGTCCCTTCCTCATTAACCCTCCCCCCCCCCAGCAAGCAGAATTCACTACCCTTTCATGTTGAACATTATTAAGGCATGATGGAATAGTCTAGCCCATTTCTCGTTCTCAGGCTTCCCTTTTATCCAATTTATATATTTCTCCCACTCCTTTAAAAATCTATGTTTCCCTTCTGTGTTTCCTTCTTGCATAATTTGTATCCAATTATTTTGAAAAAAATTGATGTATATAATCTTTCCATTTATCATATTTCCATTTTTCTTGGTCCTTCCATCCACCCGTTAATACCATTATAGCTGCTGCTATTCCGTAGTACACAATCTTTTTCACGCTTTTCCATTGTTTTTCTCTCTCTACTAACCCTAAGAAAATATGATCTATTTTTAGCTCAATCCTTTTCTTTGTAATTTCTGATAACCAATTTTCTACTTTCTTCCAATATGTTCGTATTTTCTCGCATTTCCATATCATGTGTGCAAAAGTGCCTTTTTCTTTTTTACAATGCCAACAATATTGTGATATGTTATTATTTATTATATTTAATTTATCTGGTGTATAATACCATTTATGCAATACCTTCAGTTGCATATCCTTAATTTTTTCCAATTTTACCTCTCTTATCCCCCGTAAAATAGCCTGAATCTTTTCTGTATCTATAATTATTTTTTGGTTTGGTATACTGTATCTTGTTAAACATTTTAATTTTTAAAAAATCACTAAAAAAGGCCTTCTCTGGCCACTCAACATTGGCAAAAGTAGACTATTGAGCTTGAAAATGTCCTATCAAAACGTACTATAAAATTACTTAGAATGTCATTTTAACATAATTCCTAAAGCAAGTAGAATATGTTGCTTATTGCTCTAAAATGTAATTGTGTATTTACTTCTTATCTAAAATCCATTTTTCTCCACTACACATTTGCCTGTTGTGTGTGGATCCCTATCTGTGGGCACATGTAAGTTCTTTTTTCAAGGTGTTTATACATGCAGCATGTATAACTGCAGGTCCAAGATTCCTAGAGCAAATTGCCTGCTGAGGAGTTACACTATACAATTGTGGATACCACTCCTTGAGTTACACGTTTTTGGAAGGCAACCTGGTTGCACCATTAGTCGCATGAAAAGTAATTAATTATATACAGTATATAACTATATTATCTGTGACTAGTTACCGTATTTTTCGCTCCATAAGACGCACCGGGCCATAAGACACACACAGTTTTTAGAGGAGAAAAACAAGAAAAATGTTCACCCTAAGGTTTTATGGTGAGGGAAGGGGAGGCTTACAAACGAGGTAATTGGAGCTGTGGAATCCAAGCTGCAAAAAGGGAGGCTTGCAAACCAGTTAATTGGAGCTGTAGAATCCAAGCTGCAAAAGGGGAGGCTTGCAAACCAGTTAATTGGAGCTGTGGGATCCAAATTGCAAAAGGGAAGGCTTGCAAACCAGGTAATTGGAGCTGTTGAACCCAGGCTTCAGAAGGGGAGGGCAGAGGCTCTGTGGAGACCTCTTTGCAAACAAGGTGATTTTTGACTGGGGAATCTTGGCTGCAGAAGGGGAGGGGTGGGGAGAGGCTCCCTGGAGGAAGCCTCTTTGCAAACCAGGTGATTGGAACTGGAATCCTGGCTGCAGCAGGAGATGGGAGAGGCTCCGTGCAGGTATCTTATCTCTAAATAAAAATCTGTGATATATATGTAGTAGGGACTGCTGTATTCGCTCTACAAGATGCACAGACATTTCCCCTTACTTTTGAGGGTGGAAAAAGTGTGTCTTATAGGGCTAAAATATCATACTTCCAGGCTGTGATATGTATGTGCCTTGGGTCCAGCAGACCTCCGCGTATAAAGGAAGCTGATTCTGTTTTCATAGGATGGGGGGCTTCTGATTTCCCCTCCTGTCCAACTATAGTCAACCATGCTGGATAAATGCTATTATGAATTTGCCCTCCCCTTCAGAAGAAGCCTCAAATAGAGGCTTGGAGGGCAACAAGTAAACAAATAACACAACAACAACAACAACAACAACAACAACAACAACAACAACAACAACAACAACTTGGGAGCCCTATTCAGCACGTGGAACACCAGCTGCAGATCTTAGGATCTAAATCTGTATTTCCCGGCAATGTGAGAGCAGTGTAAGATGTTCCTTGTGTTAACATAAAACACGACACATTGTTCTCATTCCTAGCTGGCAGAAAAGCATGCTTTGATGTTTCTGCATTTTCATGTGTACTTTAGAAAATAAAACAGTCCTGATGTATTCCTGAGATGCACCGCATACTTAATTTACCTACAGTCTAAAATTCTTAATGCACGCACAGTTTTAAGAAAGCCTAAAGCCTTTAGTCTTGTTGAGTTTAAGAAGACCTTTGACCATTACATTTTTCAGTCCATTGTCACAGTCTTCCTGATAATGCCATTTTTGCATTCTGATTTTAGCCAGCATATCTTCCCATGTTTATTTTTTTGAAATGTTTCCGTATGCTTATTTAAATCCCCCCCAAATCCTGTAGTGGCTTCAGGAACAGAAACTTAAGATAGATTTCTGATTATGGGTTAAATGAATTTATTGATATTATGTGTCAACATGCAATCTATGGATGGCATCCGGCCCCAAAGTAGCTTGCTTGTTTGTTGACGAGTCTCAACAGCAACACACCCTAGAAAATGTCACCTCCAGAATGTATTGATAAGCTGGTAAAAAAACCTTTTGGAACAAGAAAAAATGAAAGAAAAGAATGTCCTGTGGCCTCTGAAGCTTCTTGCATTCGTTTGCTGTCAGAGTTTGGAGTGTGTGTAGCCCACAGCTAGTTTGTGGGGCACACAGTTCAGCCCCAATTCACAAAGTTACTCACCACAATCTAATGAAATCCCACATTAAAGCCTAAATAAAATCCATAGGACCAAGATTGCTGAGACCACATAAGGCTAGGAAATGGTGTTATCTGAAATGCTGAAGAGCTACTGCGAATATAGGCAAGATTGTGCTAGCTGGAGAAATGGTCTGATACCTATGTCAGGGCCAAGGAAATTGCATGCAACCAAGGCAAAGTGGCTTCTGGGGAAATACTTGTCCCATTTCAGTGCCTTCCTCCTTTAAATCTAAGTACATGGGTGTATACCTTATTTTAAATCCACAGTTCTAGGAGCATGGCATTTAAGCTTTAAACAAGCTGCGTGCTCCACATCGACCTTGAATGTAAGCAAAAACTCTAAAAATGCGGCATCTCTCTGTGCAGCAGAACTTGCAAGAAACTGATTTACAAGCATAATTTATTCCCGAAACATGCCTGTAATCCAAAGCCACTTATCTATCAAAGCAAATTTCCCTTAAGAAATAAAGGAAATCAAATGATTGGTTCTACAGTCCAACAAAACTGTAATATAATATAAAACAATAAAGAACATTCAAAATAAAAATAAAAATAAAACAAATTAAATATAAATATAAATATAAATAAAACAAAACCTTAACCTTCATTCACGTTTGAAAACCTTCATGTCTGGTGTGAGGGAGGCAAGAGGAGGCTGTGCTGCCTGCCAGCACCCACCAATCGGCCTTCCTTCCTTCCTTCCTTCCTTCCTTCCTTCCTTCCTGCCTGCCTGCCTGAGGGAGTGAGCCGGCAGGCACTCTTCCCTTCCTCTCTCCTCCCTCTGCTTTGGAGGATGCCTGAGAAGGAACGTTCCAGACAGTTACGCACAATCCCAGGAGGGGAGAGAACCACCATTGGAGAGGTCATGTGATCTGCTCCAGTGCTCATGTTTGCAAGTCATTGCTTGTTGATCAAGGCAAAATTTAGAAGAAATGTTTGGTCGTCTTGCAAAATGCTCTTAAACCAAGGTATTTGTAAACCAAGTTTTTATTGTTCAGACTAAAACCTGCATGTTTCCCATCCATCTCTTCTATTAAGGAATCTATGTGTGTCCCGAAAATAATCCAGTCTGCTTATGTGTAGATGCATCAGTTCCTTTGATCCTAGCATCTCCACTTGCTACTACTTTTGGTCATAGGGTGGTATGTGTGAAATAATCCTATATATTTTATTGGTAGCATCTTTAAAAACTGCAGTTAGAGGGATATGAGGATAGATAAGATGGTGTCAAGGATACTAGAGCTTTAACTGCTTCTTCCAAAGGCAGAGTTGAAATACATAGGCAGACACAAATGTATACAAGTGTGCAAAGAAGTAGCATTCTAGAAAGTAATTAATATATTTCCAGCACTAATATTGTGTCCCTTAACGTGTGAATGTGCTCAATATGGCTTATACTGTTTTCTCCCAGAACAGCAATGCATAATGTTACAGAGCCAACTGATATATATATATTTTCCCATGAAAACTTAACTGAGCTCTCCACTTCTTGACAGAAGGCCGTTTAGTTCTGCTTGTCTGGAATCATTATTTTACCTTCCTCCTTAGATGTTCCTTTTTGACATGCCACGTATAGCAAAAAGAAGTGAACTCCTGACATTATTCATCAAAGATTTCTTTAATTCACTTTCACAGTGATAAAGCACTACAGAGGATGCCTCTTGACTTCAGGAATGAAGTCAAGTCAAAACCAAGAAATCATTTAAACGATTTTCCTCTCTCAAGACCAATCACGTGGAATAAGGATTGAAAACTGGGTCACTGGACATGAAAGAATCCTTTCGGCTACATTTCATTACATTTGCTGCTTCAAGAAATTAACTTATTTTCTTTTGGTGTTCTGTGAAAGCCCTGGGAATAAGAAAGTATTTTGCAAAGCAACACCACAAAATTATTCCTTATGGCATAAAATGCATTCTTTTAAAAGATTCATTTGCTACAGTACAGTACAGAGAGGCCTGCAGTATCTTTTAAATTAAGTAATTGAATTATGGAACTCATGACCAGGTGGATAAATGTCGAGGGTATCTAGAATAAATGGTTTTCAAAATGTATTGTGTAGATGTGTTGTTGCAGCTAGCTATTATTTTATGGTTCTTTTGTCTTCTTCTTTCACTACTTAGCAAAGAAGGCATGTCACCATGGCTATACCAACTTTAAATGAGACAGCTCTAAGCAGTGATAATGTGTTCCATTCCAACCCTTCCCCAAATTCCTCATCCTGCATATATTTTCTTGTTATTTTATTTTGAATTATCAGCTGTACATTCTGTGCTATTTGCTTCTTTTTATGTGACTAAAATAGTCTGGCATTGAGCATTTCATGTGTTTTACAATTTCTCAAAGTTTATTCATTCTACTTAGTACTTCTTCATTAGTCACCTTTTGATCCCCAAAATTGTTGATATATTGTGATAAATTCCTATTTCAAAAGTTTCTATCTTATTTTAAAAAAAGAGGTTCCTTGTATTAAAAATGTATCATAGTCACAAACATCTTTCATAATTGTCAAGCGATCTGCCCTGCAAATTTCTAAAAGGTGAAACAGACTTTGACCTTCAAATGTGCAAAATAGTCTGTGCTTTTAAAGTGTATGAATCATAACACATCAGTTAAAATATTGCCTGACAGTTTTTTTTATCAGCCCCGGCTTTTACAACAACCAGATGGAGATGGTGATTAATACAGTGGACATATGGAATTTTTATCTAAAGCTTCTGAAGATGTACTTCTCTCTCTGCTTCTTGCTCTATCTTAACATTGGCTTGGCAATTTGGAGGCATCCAGATTGTTTTCTTCAAACACTTCCAGTGTCAGTCGGATCAAGGGTGTTGCCTAAAAAATGGAAATAGCTAGCATGCCTCATAGATCCATAAACATTGGAACTTCTTATCAACTAGTTTCCTAAAACAACTGTGTCAAGCAGAAACTCTTAAGAAGTTTATACCGGTACAGTCATCTTGGAGGGTACACCATGAGTTTTATCTCTAGTAAAATGTTGCATCGGAAGAATTTATTAGAGATGGGCATGAAATGAAAATATTATTTTGTTTTGTTGCATTTCGTTAGTAACAATTTTTAAAATAATTTTCAGAAAGAAATGAAACAAAATTATTCATTAATGGCTCTCCTGGGTAGCTTCTTTGGACTCTTCCCTGTAAGCCCCCCAAATTTGGAGATGTTTGGGGTTCAGGGGTCTGAGTTATTAAAGTCCAAAGGGGATCCCCCAGGAGAAAACCATTTCTAATTTAGTCAGGAAGTGGTTAATCATTACAAAATGACAGTGTTTCATTTTTTGGTTCATGCCCACCTCTAGAATTTATGTTTGTTACTGTGTCTTCTCAAGCAACTTTTGCTGTGGTGTTTATAGGAATCGATGATTTCCATCTTCTGCATTACTTGTACTAACTTGTGCTAGTTTTTCCATCTCTTTTTTAGAATATATTCAAATAAATTTCTAAATCAATTATCAATTTTGCCCCTCTGCAATATACATAGCTAAATCATCAGTTACTAAAAACTTAATAACATCAACTGGATTTAAACAGTATGAGTTGTTGTCAATAATTATAATAATTAACGAGGTGGATAGAGTATTTGCAGCTGAGAGTCAGCTTTCTTTTTCCTTCTTCACAGACATTTCAGCAATATGGACAACAGATGTAGCATGTTTATGAAATTCAGTGGATTTGTCAGGTCCCTTTTTCCACTCCTTTAAACCTCTTAACATTATTTCATTGTTGCACATTTGGCTCAGCGTTTAAATAAATATAGCAGAAGATAAACATCAGACGATGAAGAGTCTTCTAGCCATTCTTACTGCTGGAATCATCTTGACTGAAAGTTATTGTTCTCATTGTTCCTCAAAGATGAACTAAGTTTAATATCTTGAACTGTCTCATCCCCCCTTTTTGAAAGAGATTCCCAGCAGTATCAGTTTCCCAAGTTTGATATATATATATATTTTTGCCAATCCCCAGGCCGAAACGATACTCCTCAGAAAAAGCTGATCAAATTTGCAGTGAATTCCTATTACAGCTCATAACAACAAGCTATGCAGCAGTCCAATATGGTTCCCAATACTGTTCTTTTCTGCTCCGTTTTTTTTTTACACTGCCATTCCAGGTGGTACAGGATCGCCTCTTGTTTGCTCACCAGTTGACTGTCTGCCCCTTCCACACCCCCATTTGTCACCCCCTTGTCACCCCCTCAGCTACCCTAAATGTCTGTCATTACCATTATGTCTTTCATTTTTTGGTCTCCTTTGTACCCCCGTTTGCACATGCTGAGGAATGATACCCCTTTGTAAAAGCTATGTTTTGAATCACCCTCTGAAGATGGATGACCATGGTAGGATGGCGGGTGCAGGGCACATTGCCATTTGCAAAGGACAGTAAGTTCCTAGCTTCACTGTACTGCTGGATGAAGTATCTGTTTCAGATCCCAGTTGCAGGGAGAAATGTACAAGCGAGAAGTGTAAGGAAGGGCAGAGACAAAATAAATGTTCCCAGCTGTCTCTGTTCTATTCTTCTTTTCAAAAGAGCCTTGTGGTGCAGTGGTTAAACTGCTGTGGTGCAACTGCAACTGTGCTCATGAACTGGGGATCAATTCTAGGGGAGCGGGCTCAAGGATCATTCAGCCTTCCATCCTTCCAAGGTCTATAAAATGAATACCCAGTTCACTGGAGTGGCGGGGCGGGGGATGTCTCACTTGCATAATTGAACTGTAAACTGCCCAGAGGGTTCTTTGAGCACTAGGGGGAGATATAGTAGCTGCTCACTTTTATAATCCAGAAAAAAAGATGATTGTGACCAGAGCAACTGCTTGAAAGCAATAAAGTGAAACTTAGGGTACATTTTTTAGATCGCTGTATCTCCATCTTTATTCAGACATAATCACCATCACAATAACAAGAATAAATGAACTTGTTTCTTCTTACTTTAGGCAACGTTGATTCTTTATTGCTGGCTGGGTAGAAAAATTCAACTAAAACAAAAATGATAAAGAGTAAAGCATAAAGGAAGAAGTTAAATTTAAATACAGTAATACCTTGGTTTAAGAGCCTTTTGCAAGACATGCAAGCATTTTTTCCTAAATTTTGCCTTAATCAACAAGCAATGTCTTGATATACAAGCACTGGAGCAGGTCACATGATCCCAAGTGAGCCAATGGTGGCTCTCTCTCCCTCCCTCCCCCTGCTACATTGTGGTTGATTGCCTCGAACAGTCTGTCTCAGACAGCCTCCAAAGCAGAGGGAGGGATATTTTCAAAGGGGAGTACAGGGTAGGATTTTATTTTTCTTTATATTTATATTTGTATTTAATTTGTTTGCAACATTCCTTTTAATTTTTTTCAAACCCTTTCTAGTCATGGGGCAGCAAGTCAAGTGCGATAAATTGCTCTTTATTATTGCCACATTAAAAAAACAGAGTGAAATCCAATTCTTATCCCAAGCAGAGCAGATTCCACAGCCAAGTACCTAAACCATGGTGTGGACACAGACTTGTAGCCAACATCTTTTGTGAGTTTTGACATTTTGTGTGTATAGTATATGGCCTATGGGGAAATTTGCTTTGATGAGTGCTTTGGTTTACAGGCATGTTTCTGGAACAAATTATCCTTGTAAACCAAGGTATTACTGTATAACGCATAATGCAAAGTTAATTCTTCAAGACTATATGTTACCATTTTTCAGGGAGCATGTTCTTGTTGTGTGTTGTCAAATTGGGCATAGAAACCCTGTGAGTGAGTGACTTCTGCAGTGGCCTGTGGTTAACAGCCTTACTCAGCTCTTGCAAATTCAAGAGTGTGGATTCCTTAATAGAGTCCGTCCATCCAATATCTGGTCTCTTTCTTTTTCCTGCTGCCTCCAGCTTTTCTTAGCATTATTGCCCTTCCCAGTGAATTTTACCTCCTTGTGATAACGCTGGATGTATGACAAAACTCCGGGAGGCAGTGGAAGATAGGAAGGCCTGGTGAGCTCTGGTCCATGGGGTCACGAAGAGTGGGACACGACTGAACGACTGAACAACAATGACAGCTGCAGGCAGTCTAGTACCATGATTTTTCAATCATTTTTATTCCTTTCTAAAAATTTGTGTCTGCCTGTTTAGAATAATTGTGAACATGAAAAATCTACTCTTAGATCAAGTCTTGAGTGAGCAGACATTGAGGGGCCCTTGCAGGAGGACTATATGCCTCATTCACTCAGTTTTTCATCGGGTCCTGTTCCTACGAGTCTCCTGTCCTCAAAACAAAATCCAGCTCAAAAACAAAATCCTAGAAGAATGGAAGCCTAGTTGACACACACATACAACCCACCTCACCGATTGTCTACACCCAAAACAGTTCTTCTCATTCTTCTTTCTTGGGTTCTTCGTCTTCTTCTAAATGACCGATGGGGGCATAGAATGTGCTTCTTTTCAGCTCGCCATTCCCCAGGAGCTCAGCTTTCTTTCAGTCAAGATTGAATGAAGAAAGCTCCAGACAACAGCTGCATCTCGGCCCATTGTTCCCAACAGTATTAAGCAATTCTGAGAAGCTAATGGAGAAAACCTTTATTTCAGGCACAGGAAATGGAGGTCCATCTTGGCCGTAAGTTCCCATTGTGATCCACAGCACTCCTAAGTGACGTTGAGGATCAGGTGGCGAAAGAACAGCAGACCTGCTCTACAATTATCGTGATTAGGGAGCAAGGAAAAGAAAAGAGAAGAAAATTGGGAACGGGGTAAGCAGGGAGGGGATGGAAGAAGGTCAGGCTGAAAGACTGCCCGGTGACCAAAGGTATGGATGAAAAAAACATCCGGTCTTTAAGCTTTTGAGGCAGAGTTTAAAAGCTCACATATGGCTGGAATGAAAGAAGCTGTGCAGGCAGAGCTTCTCCGGATCAAATCTGGGAATACAATAGGAGCAGGTGCTTGAAATTGCAGGTTGGAGCCTACAGATGAATTAAGTGCAAGCTTCTGACTGTGATTTCAAGAGAGGCAGAGCTTGGTCTGAAGAAAAGGAATAAAAAGTGAGCCTGGTAAGTGCAAAGGCATTCACAAACTTCAAAAGAAATGGGGCATCTTAGAACCAATGTGGAATGGGGGGAAAGGGCATGGAAGAATCGGAAATGAAAAGTAGTACAAGATTGCCGGGAAAGACTGTGTCACCTTAATTTGATATCCTTTGAGTTAATTGAACCTTTTTGAACACTTTTGTCTTTTTTAAAAAAAACTTGCTGGTGAAGTTAAAAATGCTTCCTTGGCCCATTGACACCAGCAAAAATGACTAGTGGCTAATTATGCATACGGTAATCAAAGTGGGAGAGAGACATTTCTGAATGGTAGCATGTTATATCAGAGTGGGCATCACACAGCAGATAACAGCTTGGCCAAATAAGAACTGGTAAGAACTCCACACAGTTGGAGAAATCTTCCTTGTGTACTTTTGGGAGCATATAAGATGACCGGGACAAGCTTAATGAAGACTAATTGTTGATTAATTGCCATTAGTGTATTCATATAT
Organism: Phrynocephalus forsythii; assembly: GCA_029282475.1. Classification (NCBI taxonomy): domain Eukaryota; kingdom Metazoa; phylum Chordata; class Lepidosauria; order Squamata; family Agamidae; genus Phrynocephalus; species Phrynocephalus forsythii. The sequence continues at coordinate 153,439,939 of JAPFRF010000002.1, forward strand.
TACATAGATTAGAAAACCACTTTATCTAGAAAGGTTTGCCAATCTGTTCTCTATGGCTCTTCTTCCTTACATGTTCCTGATGACCTAACTGGCTGCCGTATTGAAACTGGATGGCCATATTTAGATCTGACTGGCTGGTAATATGAGAGATTTGCTACCGCCTTGTGTGACAACCGCTTTCCCACTGGACGTCTGGAGGTTTAATAGATGTTCTTTTGTAAGAATAGTAACAGCCATTCCATGGCTGTCCCTGTGGGGTTTGGCCACAGACTGGTGGTGGTAGGCACATACAGCAGTACCTCGACTTACGAATTTAACCCATTCCGAATGCATGCTCTTAAGTCGAACTACTCTTAAGTCGGGGTACCTATCTAAAAATTGAAAAAATATTTTTAAGTTGAGCAGACCATATCTAAAATTTGTAAGGCAGCAGTTAAAATGCCAACGGTTTTCCACTTTTAAGTCAAATTGCTCTTAAGTTGAGCTGCTCTTAAATCGGGGTACCACTGTATTGTGGCTACCCTCTGAGTCTGTGTGTAAAGCAGTGTTATTGTCCAGTAGGCTTACCAAGCTATCAACAATCAAGTTTTTAACAAGTGGTTAATGCTTCCCGTGGGATGATTAGTGGATTCCTGGTGATTCTATCTCATTCAAAGGTGGTCTAGTATTCCTCAGAATAATCCTTTTCTGTTTGTTCGATTTGATTCAAAAATGGGAGGCACTAATGAACGATCTGCAATCTCTCGGCAAACACACACAGCTAGTTTAAACATTTCCTGAGTTCTGAAGCCTCTCTTTGCAGACATTTATTTTAGCGGCTGCAGGATTAAGCAGGAGAGTTGCTTGCACAAAGGGTCAGATTTTAATACAAGGTACGCACTGTCAGGGATTCACCTCCATTAGAAGGCTACTGCTAATTTGAACATACAGGTCTCCAGGTTAAATAAGCACACCACCATGGCGGGCATGATGTCCACATGGTCATCGTATGGAGGTGCACTTTGTGTACTTAACACGGCTTGAAACTCTGAACTTTGAAATTAGGAATTTCTGTTCCACTGCCAAGTTAATTCTTGACCGTGCAGCAGATTGATTTAGCAAGCTGTTTATATCATTGGACTGAATGATCTTTTTAAAAGTCAATTTTCTTCTCATTTGGGTTATACTGGCTTTTGGACCAACTCCCAAGGGTAGTGAGAAGCTATTAATGGAAAGGAATTAGCAAAGAGACTTCTCTTCCCATTCACTGAAGGAACAAAATTGCAGGGAGCTGGGAAGCAAACTAACACAAATGTAATTCCCGATTTCAATCTTCTCTGTATTATGGGTCATTACCTGTTAATTGACTAAATAGCAGTTCTCTATGAATGAAAAGTTTTGTTTAGCTTTGATAATGAAGACAGATGATATAATTAGTATCATTTCTGTTTTGGAAATGATGAAGGCTTTGCATCTGTGAGGTGCTGCTTCCAGCTCTCCTAATGGGAAGAAATTACCTTCTCATTAAAAAAAATCAAATCAAATAATTGGCTACGTTCATACTGTATGTCTTCAATACACTGATAGACCTAAAGGCAGTAATGGCATAGGGTTGGGGAGTGTAGTCCATTCATACTTTCCTTTCTCTGAGAGAATAGTTTTCAAACTTTTTGCCTTTAGAGACTATTTTGTCCTATTGACATGCTTGCAGAGGTACTTTTGAGCTGGTACTGTGGAATCCGGAGAGATGCAGAAGATTTGGGACAGTTTAGACTTCCAAGTCACCCGACTGTTTTTAATAGACTGGGTGTCAGCTCCCCAACATCTGTGTGCTGCAAACTGACAGCTTATCCAACCACTCTGGAATGAATATTTATTTTATAGGCTGTTACAGTGAAATAAAAGCAGAGTATAGAGTGAAGTAAATGAATTTGGCTTTTAACATGCCTGGGGTTTAGAAAGCTGGACATGTTTCTTGATGAGACAAATTGCCTAGATCCATTTCACTCTGGCTTCAGGCCTAGTTATGGGACAGAGATGGCTTTGGTTGCCTTGGTAGATGACCTATGTCAGGAAATGTCCCTGTTGGTTTTACTGGACCTTTCAGCAGCTTTCGATACTATCAACCGTAATATCCCCCTGAACTGGCTCTCTGGAATGGGACTTGGAGGCACTCTTTTAGCGTGGCTCAAGCCCTTCCTGGAGGTGAGAACTCAGAAGGTGGTGCTGAGAAATTTATGTCCGACACCCCGGCCACTGGCCTGTGGGGTCTCACAGAGTCCTGTTTTGTCTCCTATGTTATTTTGCATCAACATGAAACCACCGGGAGAGATTATCTGGAGTTTTGGGGTTTGGTCACTAGTATGTGGATGACACCCAGCTTTTATCACTCCTTGCAAATTGGTTCCAGGAAAGCTGCTTTGGCTTTAGAACAGTGTTTGGTATCAGTAATGAACTGGATGAGCGTGAACAACTTGAAACTTAATCCAGACAAGACAGAGGTGCTTATGGTAAATCAGAAGGCAGAGCAAGGAATAGAGGTACAGCCTGTACTGAATTACTCTCCCATTGGAAAAAAAAGAGATACTCAGCTTGGTGTTGCTCCTAGACTCATCCTTTGGTCTCGATGCTTGGGTTTTAGCAGTGATCAGGAATACATTTGCACAATTAAAACAACTGTGCCAGCTACATCCGTTTCATTAAATACCTGCTCTGGTTGCTATGGTCAACTCCATCTCACCACCTTCACAGGTGGGTCTCATAAGGACACAGAGGGCTTTCTCTGTTCCTGCTCCCAGACTTTGGAACTCCCTGCTGCAGGCAAGCTTTCTCTGAGTGACTTACTACCTGTTTGTGACATTTAGATGAATTATTATGCATTACTCCTTGGACTAAGTTTGTAATACTGGTTGTGTAGTGGCATTTTTTTCTTTTATTTGTTTTCTTATTCTTAGCTTTCAATATATCCCTTTTAGCAATGTAAAATGCCTCTTCACAATAATTGTTTTTAACTTTGAATATTGTCTTTACTGTATTCTCGATGTAAAGCATAAAGTGTTCTGCTTATATACTGCCCAATGCCACTTCAAGTAGACTCTGGGCGGTTTACAGTTTTGATAACAGTATGCAGGCTACACATTCCCCCCCCCCCGGTAACCTGGCTACTCATTTTACTGACCTTGGAAGGATGGGAAGCTGAGTCAACCATGAGCCAGATACCTGGGATCAAACCCCAGGTCGTGAGCACAGTATTCTCGAAAGCGTTCACGGCTGGTATCTGATAGTTGTTTTGAGTTTTTCGGGCTGTTTGACCATGTTCTGGAAGTTTTTCTTCCTGATGTTTCGCCAGACTCTGTGGCTGGCATCCTCAGAGGGCAAGGAGCTCAGGGAGCTCTTTACTGTTCTCTTGGCAACTGTTGTACGTTCATTGTCTCCAACTTTGAATATCGTCCTCTGGCATTGCAAGCTGCCTTGGATCCTTTCCAATTAGAAAGGTGGGGAAAAATATTTAAAATAAATAAATCAGTGCTGTAGGACCAGTGCTTGCTATAAGATATTTCACATCACCCTTTTACTGACATGAAAACCAGCTTCCAATAAAAACAGATTTTTTAAAAAAATCAGATAAATAAAAATACAATAAAGCCAAGTAACAATAATACAGTCACAATTTAATCAGCAGTGGTGATAAATAGTTCAAATTGAACAGAAAAGCTGGGTAAAATAGAAAAGGTTGTACACTAGAAGGAGCAGATGAACCTCTCTGGGGTGAGAGTATTATAATCTGGATATTCTAATAGCAAAGCCCTTATGTTTTCTGATATATGAAAGAGTTGTATGCAGATATCATAAACTGGCATTCTAAAATGTTCATTTTAACTTTGCATTGAAAGGCATATTGAGAAGAAGATGGCTTTTTAAATGTTACTGCTTTAAAAACACCTCACCAAAAATTTGGAGTTAATGGTATGTAGGTTTAAAAACACTACACACACACAACACATTTTTCAGGAAATTGGCTGTCATAATGGGCCCAGACCAGTTATCATACCTCCCACTTCCAACCAACCCCATAATTGCTACACTGTTTGGATTTTTACAAAATTGTTAGCAAATCTAATGAAGCTAATAGAAACCTTCTTGGAAGGAAATGAGGATAATCAGAGAAATAAATTATAAATTATAAACTAATAGTGATGTTTAGCCTTATCAGGTTAATACTAATTTTACCTGCTTTTGGAAGCACATTGTCTAGCTGTAGCATATCATGAATATCTCATGACACCGGAGTCATTATAAACCTGTGAAATCCAGGGGGAAATTATTTTGCTATTTACCTGTGCCACAGTCTTCTGCTCCTGGAAGCTTAGGCAGGCATTAACGTAGGATTGTGAAACCTTGGAGAACACCTAAATTAGATCAACAGCCTTCATGGGTGCAGGCCTTGTGGAGTGGAGCTCCCTTAAACCAAGCAGAGGGTTGTGTGTGTGGAACTGCAAACAGGATCTTTGCAATAGTTTTTAAAATCAGATTTTTAGTTAGTTAGTTAGTTAGTTAGTTAGTTAGTTAGTTAGTGAAATACAGTGGTACCCCGACTTAAGAGCAATTCAACTTATGAGCAGAAAACTGTTGGTGTTTTAACTGCCGCTTTACAAATTTCAGATATGGTGTGCTCGACTTAGATTTTTTTTTCATTTTTTGGTTTTTTAAACTTATTTTTTCAATTTTTAGATAGGTACCCCCACTTAAGAGTAGTTCAATTTAAGAGAACAGATTGGAACAGATTAAATTTGGAACAGATTAAATTCGTAAAGTAAGGTACCACTGTATACCATATATCATATGGTCAAGGATTTACTGCACAAGCTTCTATTTTTAGCTTTGTTTCTTTAGAACAGGAGTGGGCAACTGCAGCTTTCCAGACCATTAGTGCTTTATTTTAATCTGTTGTTGTTGTTGTTTTGTTTTGTTTTGTGTTTTGGTCTTCAATTTGCATAAACCCAAATCATCATATCCAGTTGTAGAGATTAAGAGAGCTACACTTCCATCTATAAGGGTGTTGTCTTCCACGGAATGGCCCTTGGGTCCTTTTGGGGAGAAAGGCGGGATAGAAATATGTTAAATAAATAGATTTAAATGCAATGGTCTGGCCAAGGATTATCTTACTCACAGCCTGAAGACACTGAGTATCCATTGCCCATTTAACTACTGGGGTAGGGACATCTGTTGCTGCCACAATCATTACAGGAAGATTTTCCCTCCTCTCTGGAAGAGCTAGATCTGCAGCTGGATCAGTTGGTGGCTGGGGTCAGGAGTGTGTTTACAACTGTTCAGCTGCTCCACCAGCTGCATCCATTTCTAGGAAAGGAGGACATGACTAGGGTCAAACGTGTCTCTTCCCATATCCTTAAATAATGACTCTTGGTAACTGTGTGCCTTGTCCTGGATAGAAGATAGCAGGTGGTACGGGCATTTGGGAGTTAAGTGGCCAGTCCAGCTTGAGAATCACAAGGCTTGTCTTTCTGTAACACGGAATAATTGAGGCACAGTGATGAGAAGAGGGTATAGAAATGCACATCTGTCATTTCTTATCAAAGAGAGACATCTTGGAAGTATCAAAGCAGAGTTATCTCAGTTCTGCTGAAAGTCTGTCATTTATTTATTTATTTATTTATTTATTTATTTATTTATTTATTTATTTATTTATTGTATTTTTATACCACCCATCTTCCGGACGGAACTCTGGGCGGTTTACAATTAAAAAGACTAGACTGGGATAGCAGGGGGAAAGAGTTATAGATTTAGAAGAGGTAGACATGTTAGTCTGTGCTAGCATCTCAGGCAAAAATAAAAATAAAATAAAAATAAAAATAGTGGCACCCTAAAGATTAACAGATGAGGAAGTTCACATTAAAATACAGCAGTTAGTCTTTAAGGTGCCACAATATTTTTGTCTTCTCTATTTTAAAAATTCTTTTGCTTTTTACTAAAAAACAGAAATCTTGAACTTTCATCAGATATGACATTTTGGGATTGTCTAAGTGGGTCCTATAATCATTTTCTTTTCCTCCATATAACATTCAAGCGAGCATGTAGATGCCAGTTACTGTACATTTAGGAGTCCTCTAATTTCAGGCTTTCTCCCTCCTTTTCAGGAGGAAATGACACACTGTATCGCTGCTGCTCCAAAATTGTCACTAATGGATGTATTAAGGGCCCTGAAGTGCTCCCTAATGAAGCACATTATCTTGTCCAATAATTTGTGGGTTGGAACTGTCCTTGGCAGATGCAGAACAGCGTAGGGTTTCAGTGACATCTTTATCATTTATTCTCACATTACCACTTAAAAGTATCTGAGGAAATCTAAGCCATGAACCTGTGATAAATATAACAGCAAAAAAAGACAGCTGAGAAATGCAAGTTGGCCTTCTTTGAAAGCGGGTTGTTGAAAGCCCCGAAAATGATACAACCATCACCGGGCGTCAGGCTCCGTGCAAATAAATTAATGAATAAAAATTTAAAAATTGGCTACCTTCACAAAGAGGCTTGCGAGCTTAGAAAGCTTAAACTATCACCATGCCTACCCATCTGTGGTTCATCTTTGGGAAAGAAGTAAGCTGTGCATACTTTCGGAGGTGCAAATTGGAACAGAATATTGACTCAATTTAGAAGAGTACCCCTCTGGGAAAAAATTATTTGAAGGCATGCTTTGATGCATCATTTCATGTAGTGGTTCAGTACAGAATACTTGGAATGGATACATGAATGGCACATGGGGTAGAGCGTTCTTGGGAAAATGTCAGCATTTGATGTCATTGCTCAAAAATGAGTGAAAGACTAGACCTGTCTTCTGTTATGAACTTATTTCCTTCCTTCCTTCCTTCCTTCCTTCCTTCCTTCCTTCCTTCCTTCCTTCCTTCCTTCCTTCCTTCCTTCCAAAACTAGTTCCTATCCAGCCTGCAACAAAAGATCAAAGAATGGGGTACAGTCAATAAAATCAGATTAGAAGAAACTAATGCTATAAAACTTTAAAAGAACTGAAACACATCAGAGCTCTTGGGATCACATAGCAAATAAAGGCAAGGGCACAACTAGCGTTTTGCAGGCTCTTCTGTTGTATCCTGATTGTACCATGGATCATCTGACAGCTGGAAAAGTGGTGTGTGTGTTGGAGGGGAGAGGACTTCCATGATTACTCTTATGTGTGCCAATAAACTTTGACAGGATTTTGGCCCTGATGTCTCCCAGGATTGGTTTAAGTTTTGAGAAACCTGTTTCATTTTGCCTGAAATCACCTTTATTTACTCTTTTGATTTGGTAAAACTACCCATGCTTAAAACAAATGAGGATGTTTGCTTTACCATAAGCATTCCTGTAAACAAAATCTGAAAAGGGACTTGAAGATATTTATGTTTGAAAAAGCCACAGGAAATAGCATCGATTTTGGGGAGTTGAAAATGAACAACCATTTTCTCTCTCGTAAATGAGTATTTTGCTTTCTTAAATCAAAATGTTCCTCTTGCATACTGCAGATTTCTGGATTTTGCAACTAGAAATAGGTGCAGCATGATATAAAGCTTAAGTGAGGAAGATTAATCTCAGTCTTCATTAACCTGCCCAAGTTCTGTTCTCTGTAAATGTTCAGTCACGGTACTGATGGTCTCTCTGGTCTGGACTGATGGTAAATTCTCATACTTTGGGATGATACGGTGGTGGTGCTGAAGTTCAAAGGTGCGAATGTCCCCGGTTTTCATAAAAACACACGGGTGAAAATATTGGTCGCTAATCCACTGCCTTAATGAGCAGTTGTGTTGCTGCTTTGCACAGGGTGATGGCATGCTGAAAAGTCACTCGTGGGTGCCTCGGCGCGGTTGTGCTCCGACGTTTTTTCCAGCCTGCAGTGACATCTGGCTGTTATGCTCTTGTCTCACCCCAACAGCTCTCTTTCATGCAGGGCCAAGGCTGTTCATGCTGTCTTTGCCTGTCATGCTACTTATGGTGATGATACCATGCTGTTTTAATTAATTCCAAGGCTGTTCAAGCTTGGAATCAATTAGACAGAAAGGAAAAAGAGGAAGGCACAAGAATCAGAACTAGGCAGCAGAGGGGAAAGCGTGCATGGCCATGTCCCTGCCAAGTATCGAAGCAACTGTACGGCTTTGCTGTTTGGGAAATTCCCCACTACCAGCTGAAGAATGGGGTTGCCGACAGGGCCATTGCAAGACATTTTGTTGCCTGAAACAACGGACAAGATGGCGCCCTCTCCTCCTCTGTCTACAGAAGCTGACCAGACCAGGTAGCTGATTTTAACACTGTTTGTGGGATGCAGCACTTGAGATAGAGCTGTTAAGGAAACTATTTCCATCAAATTTAAGAATGATATACAGTCACCCCCCAAACCGATTGTGGGGGTTAGGGACCCACCCCACCCGTGATGCATGAAAATACGTGATATGTGGAAGCGGGTGGGGTGGGGCCTGGGGGGCATCGTGTGCCTGTCCGAGGCTTCTCAGAGGAGCACGGGGGGCGGAGCGACCCGATGGCCCCCCCACCCCCACGGCTCTGAGGCTTCTTGGAGGAGCACGGGGGCGGCGCAGAGCGACCCGATTGCCCCTCGCTTGCCCCCCCACGGCTCCGAGGCTTCTTGGAGGAGCACGGGGGCGGCGCGGAGCGACCCGATCGCCCCCCACGCCCCCCCATGGCCCGAGGCTTCTCGGAGGAGCGCGGAGGGTGGCACGGAGTGACCCGATCGCCCCCCCTTCCCCCCCGCGCGCGGCTCCGAGGTGCAGGTACTGCGATCCTGTGATGTAGTGGGACCGCAGTACCTGAACCGTGAAATGGCGGGGGGTGGCTGTATAAACATACTTAAGTCAAATGCAAATTTATGGAACAACACCAATATCTCTGCACACTGTGAGTTTACACTATTCTATCTACATGTGCTTTCATCAGTAAAAGTTCCTCAATGTAAAACTGTGCTCACGACCTGGGTTCAATCCCCGGTAGCAGGCTCAAGGTTCACTCAGCCTTCCATCCTTCCGAGGTCGGTAAAATGAGTACCCAGCTTGCTGGGGGGGCAATGTGTAGCCTGCACACTGTAATTAAAAATTGTAAACCGCCCAGAGACCACTTGTAGTGGTATGGGGCGGTATATAAGCAGAACACTTTTGCTTTTTTGCTTTTATTTTCAACAGCTGGCACAAGCATGCACAAGGGACAATACAATTTATACTGCGTGAATGGTTTGTTTATTTATCAGAATGCTTGCTGTGTCCACACTTGTATCAGTTACATTTTATATATTTATTTTTATAGTCCAGGTCAATTTAAAAAAAAAAGATTATGGCCCAGGACAAATCTGGAGACAAAACTAAAAGCTCTCAGTCAGGAAGGCAAAGTGAGGAGATATAAAAGAGGTATTTTCACGCATTCAGAGAGAACTGGAAAGAACTCATGTGCCAGAGAGAGGAGAGACATCCACTTCTTTTTAACCTTGAAGAAAAAGGACTGGGGAGATTCCCCAAGAGTTTCGCAGGACCTTACTGCGCATCACAGTCTGTCCTGGAAAAGACCCTGAGCTACCGGGGGAGTGGGGCTACATTTATAAAGCAGACCCCTAGCGAAGGTCTTGGTCCAGTTGAAGGTCCTGAAGGGAGAGGGAAAGAAGTCACAAGAATCCTCTGCTCCCCTAAAAGCCTCCCTACTTGGGGGTGGGATAGAGGAGGAAGGCTTGAAAGGAGTAGCAGTTAGGTCAGGGGCTTGGGGAACCTTCTGGCCATCAACCCCAGTGCTGGTGGTGGTGGTGGTGGTGGTGGTGGTGGGGAGACAGCAAGAATGCCAGAACCAGGAAAAGGAAGTCAAGGACACGAACATTCTGAGACGATCCCAAAGGGACTCTCAGCTCCACTGCCCTCACTGCAAGGATACCATCCCTCATTCTTGAGGTATGAATGATTGATTCATCTATTTGGACAACGAGCCTCAGCTCCAGTGCCCATCCTGATGTCGATAAATAGAACTGAGGTTGGAAGAGACATTCCTTAGCCCTGGGGGAACAGAACCAATGGATCAAAGAGTGCACATCATGCTTCAGCACCAGTACAGGCAACTGAACAGGGAAAAAGCTAAGCTCTTGTATGATTATCTCTGCCATGTTCTAATAAACCCTGTTTTGTTGCCACCTGTGTATCCAGAACTCATGCAACATAGGTTGGAAGAAGAGAATACTGTACAGTAAAAGGCTTGTGAAATTTATATTGACAGAGGCTTATATGCATATTGATGTAAGCTTATTAAATTTGTGTATTGATACAGACTTACTAAACATAGACCTTGCTGCATCATCCTTGAATAGCTTTCCCACAAGAGAAATCATTGTGTTATTGTATTGTTCTTACGCTCAGTATGTAATAAGTAAGTAGTTTTTGATACAAACTTGAACTGATTTAAAAATCAAAAAGCTACTTCAGCTGAATTAAAAATGTGGGTTTTTTTGGCTTGGTTTGGGATTTGTGTATCCAGTGCATTCAAAAAGCATCAGTTTCTGAATGTAAATTTTAGGTAATTAGGTTTAAAACAAGTGATTCTTAGTTTGGATGCTATATGCATCCAACTTAAAGTTTTCTTTCCATACCTTTAGAAATTATAGAGTATCTTCTTCACTATCTTGTAAGCAAAAAGATAAGTTATGGTATTGTTCAGAACCCCATGGAAATGTACTACAGAAATAATGCTTCTGACAACTTTTAAACTATATGAGTCAATCTAAGGTTCTTGTTAATGTTTTTAAATAGCATCTTTTTTTAAAAAAAGTATATTTTATGCATATTTTGTCAAAGCAGGAGCTTTCAGGTATCATGTCTTAACATAGATAGATGCATAGGCAGACAGCAGACAGATGGATGGATGGTTGGATAGATAGATAGATGGACGGACAGACGGATAGATAACTGGGCTTCTTATATTTGCAATCAGATCCATCTGATGACTATCCCAGTTCGATTTGCCAACTGTTCACATAGCATTATAATAGCAGAACCAGGCAACAGTGTTGCTGAATTCCAGTTCCTATCCTTTGCTAGTTCCCACCATTCTGACCAATTCTTAGGTATAATGGGAATAGAAGTTCATCATGATTAGTCGGACCAAAAGTTTGCAGCCCTTTTCTATTTATTTTATCAGTGGTAAATACAGTAGGACTGCTGGTATGTGTGATCAGCACCTGTAAAAAAAGGCAAGGCGTGTTCCTTATATACCACTCCATAGCACGTAAAGCACTCTCTGTACAGTTTACAAGTAACTGTGTAGACTACACATTCCCCCACTCTCACCCCCGCCACCTGGATACTCTTTTTATAAACCTTGGAAGGATGGAAGGCTGAGTGAGCGTGGGATGGAAATCCAGGTCAAGAGCAGAGTTTTGGCTGCAATACAGCAGTCTAATCACTGCATCATGAGGTTCCACATAACTACAATTTGAGTTATTCAGTGCCTGAAAATATTAAATAACCACACACACACACACACACACACACACACACACACACACACACACACACACACACACACACACACACACACACACACAAAATGGGTGGGATAAAAATTGAATTGAATCGAATAACTAAATAAATATTGCCACCACTGGACACTAGAGGAAGCCAAAGACTTATATATCGGTTGGTCTATCTGTGGTTTTCAGCATCTGCAGAAGATCTTGGACTAGATCTCCTGCAGTTGTGCTTTAGTGAAATGGGGAGTGGCACTTTTGTTTCTGAGAAGACTGTTGTGTTTCTACTCTACTATAACTCTAGGGAGTTCAAAGAAGGGATCACCACTCACTTGCCACTTTACTCTCAAAACCATCCTATGACGCAGCTCAGGGTAACATAGGACTGGGACTGTTTCACGATCATTAGGCAGCATCATTGCTGAAATATGATCACAGGAGTTACTTTTTAAAAGTAGCTTTCCCAAGCTTGGCGTTTTTAACAAGGTCCATGATCCGTCGACATATGTATACAGAATTAATGCTTAGATCCTAACATGCATATATTAAATATGATCAGTTTTTAGACAGGTGATCTCTTCAATGGGGGTGGGCTGCCCTTCCATATAGGTGAGCAGCGCTGTATTAGCCATATATTAGCTGCCTAATGTGAGGGTGCAACTCCCCTTATTCTATGCAGTTCTCAACACAGAAGGTTTGCTATTACATGTTCAACTGTCCTGGAACGTGTTGAATGAAGAATCAAATTGCCATGGTTTCCATTGTCTCACATTTCCTCTTTGTGGAATGCAGCCTCCATCGGGCTCTGGACACATTTAATGTCAGGGAATATATGGGAAAGTACGTTCTAGCTGATCAAGAAACAGGCATTTAAGAACTCCAGATAATTTGCTTTCCTTTTTCAGCATGTTTTGACTTTATCCTCAGTTGAAAGTCATCCTCAGTGCTAGTGCTAGTAGCAGATAAAAAAAAATCTGAAAGCCTAGGTTGGAATTTGTCATTGTGATCTTATTAATGTCAACTGGGTAATGCACAGGGTTTGAAAGTGTGCCCAATTAATTAAAATTTGGAACAATTGTTTAGTAAGTGTGGCAGTGTTTGTCTGAACTCTAAGCTTCACGTCATGCCAGGTACCTATACATATTTACAAATCAGAATGGATTATGAAGGGCTCTTCGGTACATTTTCTTGCTTCTGAAAACTACAGTAATCCATTTCTGAATCTTGAATACACACAAGCCCCCTCGTGCCACCACCAAAAACCCTCCTTTAAATTCATTATCATTTCAAGACATTAAATCTAGTTTTTATTTGTTACGTTGGGCTTTGCTTTAAATCCTTTTTTATCTTTCAAAGACAATGGAAGGGCCAGCATGTTTCAGGATATTCAAAACAAGCCAAAGTATTATGTCTTTGTGGCCTTTTAGAAGGGTTTGAAACATAGCGAGAGAAAGAAAGCAATTGTGTAATGGAAGATGCAGTTGTCTTTTTTGTCCAAAATCCAGGCCTTTTATTGTTTTCTTTACTGTCAGCCTCTGTTAATGACCCTCCCTCATTTTCAAAACATTTCATTATAGAACACTTTACTAATCTTCATAGAAGTGTTGAAAGAAAATATAAGCTACTGTTAGATACAGATTCCAAGGTCACTAAATAACAAGCAGTGTTATTTCTTATTGATTTCTCCGTAAGAGTAAAAGACAGACAGGAACTTCTACTTCATTCTCCAGTCTGTGACGCAAAGCCCATCCCTCAAAGGGATAATTGCAGTTCTTCAGAACCTTCTCAATAAGCTGAATCTTGATCTTCCAGTGGAGTAAGTTTTCAATGCAGCCATCGTTCTTGTAAAATTTAGAAGACAACTCCCAATGGGACATATTTTTCTACATATGACTATATTTTTGCCTAAAATTGTTAGACCAAAAATTTAGGGTCGTCTTGTACACTGAAGCAAACCGAGGAGAGAACTACCCCACTGCAAAACTGTAATTTTGGGTTGGAAAAGTGGGGGGTTATTGGGAGGGGTCTTATAGACAGAAAATACGGCAATATAAACCCATCCTATTATGAATCTGTAAAAATGAGCAGGAGACAAATTAAAAACAGCCCTGTAGGGCAAGTTAAACTTCAAATGCCTGCCTTAAAAAGAAACAGATAAGAGCTCAGAAAAGAGTGTATTCCATCGCCTAGGACAGGGGTCCTCAAAGATTTCAAACAGTGGGCTGGTCTTCCACCATCCCCCCAGACACCACTGCGGGCCGGACCACAGTCCAAAAAAAAAAAAAAAAGAAAGAAAGAAAGAAAGAAAGAAAGAAAGAAAGAAAGAAAGAAAGAAAGACAGAGGCCGACATGGAAAAAAGGGGGAGGGACAAAATGAAATAAAGGAGCCCAGCTGGTGTTTATAACCGGTCCAATCATCCAGAACTAATTCAGCCAATCTCTTATCCTTCACAGGGTGCAACAAGGAATAACCTCCGATGTCATATTTCCTTCTCCCTGGCGCTGGCCAATCAGGAGCTGTGCAGGAAAATGCATCATCCTGCCTCCTTGTCTGATTGGCCAGTGCCAGGGAGAAGGAAAGATGATGTTGGAGGCTTCTTCCTTGTTGGAGTTTATTCCAGTGACAGCCCAACGCAAGGTCAGAGACTGGCTGAATGCGTTCCAGAGGGTTGGACCGGTTCTGAACACAAGATGGGCTTATGCATTTCGTTTCAGAACTGGACCACTTCTGAAACAAAACACCAATGCCTAAATATAATATAAAATAAAATATAATACAGTGGTACCTCGGATAATGAATTTAATTCATTCTCCGAGGCAATTTGTTATCCAAAACAGTTTCCTATTTAAATGAATGGGAAACCGATTAATCTGTTACAAAGATTTGAAAAAAAGGCAAAAGCTGCTGCTGGTGGTGGTGGGGGTTCAGACCTCTTTATAAAATGCACTTTAAAGGTTTGTAGTGCTGGAACACCCCCAGAACACCCCTCCCTGCAGTGCAATGCAAATACGGATGAAAGAATCCAGCAAGATTACCCCAGCCTTTTCCTGCCAAAAATGCAATGGAAAGCAGTTCAAAAACCAATAAACCAAGCTCCAAAAAAACACCCAACCATTTGCTATCTGAAACATTCGTTATCAGAGACATTCATTATCCGAGGTATTGCTGTATAATATAATATAATATAATATAATATAATATAATATAATATAATATAATATAATATAATATAATATAATAAACAGGCCTGCCCAATAGGTAGACCGTGGGCTACCGGTAGCCTGCAAAGGGTTCAAAAGTAGCCCGCTGGCCATCAATTTAAAAAAGTGAGGGGATAAGATCTCCACCCCTCTCTCCCCCATCCCAAGGACCACCGCTGTCCCAGCAAAGCTCTGGGTCTGCCAGCCCACTGTCTCAGCTGAGTGGGGCAGTTCAAGGGCCATGGAGCAGTCCCTGTTTCCCCCACTGGCCAGATGATTGGTGTGCCATTGTCTTGTGACCAGCTGAGTCGCTGATGCGGAGTGGAGGGAGGAGAGGGGCAAGGGGCGAGAGGTGGGGTTGCAGGTGTGCCCATCTCCTTTGTGCAGTGACATCTCCCTTCTTCCCCCTTGGAGAATTCCCTCCATAACGGATTAATTGATGTTCACTGCATTCCTATGGGAAACCGCTGCTCTACTTGCAATTTTTTTTACTTATGACCATGTGCTCAGAAGCAATGGATAAAATTCGTAAGTAGAGGTTTTAGTGTAGTAGCCCTCAGGCACTTTGGGCTGGAACAAGTAGACCTCGGCCTGTTCAAAGTTGAACAGCCCTGTAATATAAAATGGTTGTTAAATTTTGTGTTGCATGTTTATATATCATTGATTTTCTTACAATGCACTGTGGTGTAAGGTCAATATATACTACTACTACTACTACTACTACTACTACTACTACTACTACTACTACTACTACTACTACTATCCTCCTCCTCCTCCTCCTCCTCCTCCTCCTCCTCCCTGGAGGAGGAAACTGTCCAAAGAAACAGCGACAGCAGCAGCATGGGTGCATTAACTCTTGATCTCTTTTTTTCTGATTGTGTTATGAAAAGAACATGGAAGGTTTTTCCTTCTGCCTCTTCCTCGTTTCTTAATCGCTTGCCCTTCTGAGCACATGCTTCGAAGAAATCCCTGTGGGTCTTAAAGAGCTGCTGCTTTTCCCTTCTCCCCCCTGCCCTCCCTTTCTCATAACTGTTGAGGTGCATCTTTCTTGTGATGTGGATCTTCTTCAATGATCAAACACTCCTGCAAATTGTGTTCTGTGCATGCAGCACAGTGAGTGGCCGTCTCCAGCTTGGGCTGAAGGATGTAAGCTAATGGATCCCCCCTGCCTCTCCCCCCCCCCAAAGCAGGCTCGGAACTTGTGCAGACTTTGCAAAGAGGCTTAGCTGTGCCACCTGCTGTGCAGGAACTGAAGTCCAGATGTTTGTTAGGAATCCACTGCTGTGGTTAACTAGCTGTCACAGTAAAATCATGTGCATGCCTACTTAAGCTTAAACCCCACTGAGTTGAATGGGCTTTGCTTTCAGGGCCACAGGGCATAGGATGGCAGGCCTTGCTATCACAGGAAGCAGTTTCCTGAGAACGGGGTCTCAGCATTTGAAGGGGGGCAGAAGCGGTTGAAAAGAAGCAGCCAAAGTTTAAATACGGTAATGCCACACATTTAAGTGGTTTTATTTTAGACAGGGGGAAAGAGACCTGAGAATGTCATACAGTTAAACCAAATATTTCAAAAACAAACTAATTCTGCAACCTTCAGTAATAAGTTCCTGTCAGTCATCCAGAGGCATCGCATTAGTTGAGCAGGAGGTTGGACAACAGGAGCAGATTTTGTTCCTTACTGAGCAGGTGGGTAAAATCCTGGCTGTGATTGCCTTTGCCTTTATACTTCCATATTCAAAAGAGGTGGACGCTTATTGAAAGCAGAGAAGCTCCATCGCCACCGAAAGCAGAGAAGCTCCATCGCCACCGACTCCATCCTAAAGATAGTGTATCTTAAATATCATCCTATGTAAACCCCTTGGATACATATCAAGCTGCTACTTCTGATAAGCACGGCCCTTTTCCAACTCAAAACTAATTAGGTGAACCATGTTCTTCTGAAACAGAGATCCTGGGGTTGTTTTGTGGTGTGGAGATAGAATACACTGCCCAAATTGTTTTGTTACATTCTTGAGCTCAAGAAAAAAAAAACATTACTGTAGAGTGGATTGCTCTCTTTGCTGTACTGAATGAGAAACAGCATCTGAGTACTACTTAGTAGTACTACTACTAGTAGTAGTAATTTGTTGTTTTGCCATCAAGTCAATTCTGACTTGCAGTGTTGCTTTTTACACTTTTCTAAGTGAGAGTACTCAGAAATGCTTTGCAGTTCCCAGTCCTAGTTAGTAAATCAGCATTAAATCATAGTTACCAAATTTTGACATAATGTGCTTTAATTTGACATAATGTGTTTTAATTGAACTAGTATATCCTTCAATTTTAAAAATACTCATTGAGTCATTACAAATAAAGAAATGCTTCAACTTTATTTAGAATTATTTAATGCTGGCCAATATGTATGATATACAAGATGGAAAACAAGTAAAGAATTAAGAGCTCAGTTGTACTGTTTTTTACAATCAATGGAGGATGGCTTTTGGTTCTATATTTACGGACCTAAATTAGTGGCCAATTACAATAAAAAATTATGCTCCATGTATACTCGACATGACAACTTTTTACAAAAGATGCACTTGTTAATGATTAAAATACACCTGACACATCTGTTAAATCTATGTTCTGGATATATCCAATCATAGTCTTTTTCTGTGAAGATCTTATTGGACATAGTAAGTTTGTATTTGAACACATTTAGAATTTATGTACATATTTTGTTAAATTATCTCCCTCATGGAAGTTAACCACTGATTAAAGGAAATTAATTATCTGTGTCGTTACATTGGTTAAACAATCAATAATTCGACATTGGAAATATAAGCACCCACCCTGCATATATTTTCGATTTGATTTTAAATGCCTTTAAATGTCCCAATCCCAAATGTTTATGTCTATAAAATTATCTGTATAATTGTGAGCATAATTTGTACAATATTCCCATTGTATAATTCCTTCTTTCCTTTTTTAGGCAGGCCTTTAACAAACGAGTTGGGAACTAAAGTTTTTTAACTTTGAGATACCGGCTTGTTATTGTCGGTGGTGGTGGTGGTGGTGGTGGTGGTGGTGGTGGTGGTGGTGTGTGTGTGTGTGTGTGTGTGTGTGTGTGTGTGTGTGTGTGTGTGTGTGTGTGTGTGTGTGTGTGTGTGTTGAAATTCTGCTGCACAGTTATGAAAATAACATAATTCTAGACATAAATTTCTGCAAGAAATCTCTTGCAAGCTGAGTCATGTGATTCAGTATATCACTGATAATGCCTATGGAGATTTTGTAACTTCTGTCAATTCGCTTCCAGAAGCGACACCATTTGAAAAACTGTAGCAATGTGGTTTGAACATATTTTGAACAGATGTAAGTTAATTGTTGAGATAATCTATTCAGTTAAATTTTAGTGTAATTGCTGGGTTTTTAGTTGGCTTGTTTTTAGAATAATTTGTGATCTGCCATGGGTTCCTTGACTTGGAGATAGATGGTATAAAAATTAATGAAATGAAATGAAAATAGATGGCTTATGTATCGGTTTCAAGGTTAAAAGCCAAATCCACAAGGTCATCACTAACACCGGAAACCTTTGATTTTACTGTACAATGCTATGGTATAGGTCAGAAATGAACTTATAAAGAAGGTGGGTGATGTCAACCCCTATTGATTCCAGTATCTGGGACAGGAAGTGTAAGACGCAGGACATTGTGCCATTCATGGGTGCCTCTACTGATACCAACCATGGACCCACAGAAAGGCTATTTTTACCATGTTGCCTTTTCTAATTTCTACTGTGCACTCGACTTTTGTGGTCATATTTTTGTGTATTTTGCACTTTATAAACTGATTAGTAGATCAATCAGTAAATTATATATACTGATTCTCTGAGAGAGGTGATTTTAAATATATATACTTTCCTCTCATATTGGAATGAAAATGGATTATTTGTAACTAAAATTACTGCACCTTTTCAAAACTGAGACTTCTGTGTCTCCCCCCAAGTTGTGGTTCCATGATTTAATGTGTTATTAAGTAGGATTAATGTTTGATTGTGATACACGGTCACTTGCATTTATAGATTTCTTTAATGTAATTTCTAAACCAAGCTAAACTTTTTTTTCATATTTGAAATGGGTTTTGCATTACAGAGTTAAAGTGTATTGTCTATGTTTGTTTGCAGTCCACCTTCCTCTCCTATCCCCTGAGGTAAAAGGAGATACAGGCTTGGTTGTTTCTAGTCTTGTATGGTATCTGACCTGCATGAGCTCTAGTTATTTGCCGAGAAATTAAAAAGAAAACACCAAGCCTTGCCTTATTGGAAAGGAACTGTAATACAACATAGCTAGTCATGCCCGTTACATACCTGTGTCCCCAGGGTGGCCTTCTTTTTCATTATCGCAGCTGTCTCTTTTTGTTTAACATGGGAGTTGAATTATGAACTGCTCAGAAATGCTGGATCCAGTACAGAAGTCTGCTGTGTGGAGAATTCCGTCCATTAGTTATTCAGCATTATCCTGTCTTCTACCCTGTGGAATAGAATGCAAAATAATAAGTCATTTTGTACTAGACATGGCACAGAAATTCAACCCCAGCGTTAAGGCTTTTGTCTTGACAAAAAAATTTTTTTCATCATCCTTTTTAAAAAGCCACTTGGAAAAGAATTATGCTATATACAGTAGTTAGTTTCTTCTTATGTATTCTGCAGTTGCATTTCTCTTTTGTATGCCTTTGTGAGGTGGTGAATAGAAAATTTCAAAAAGATATGTAAGTCATGAGCATTGCCACAATACATTAGTTAATTACATAGGTTATGTGTGACTCACTAAAAATGGAGATAACACTTCCCTTACTCAGCTGTTTTAATAGCAATCACCATTTATTCTAGTGCCTGGATAATTTTAATGAAAATAAGGCAATATGTGTTAATATTAAGATAGCTTGTAACAAATTAAAATTCAGAAGCAATGAATATAGGATCTAGAGGGGAAAAACAGCATAACTTAGCTATAACTTTCAAAAAAATTAAGGTGGCACTTTTTAGAAGAAAAATAATATGCTACTTTTCTCCCAGAACTGGGGCCCTAACTAACTTTCAATATGATCTAAAATTTATAGAAAAATAACAAGCAGTCAAGTTCCAAACATTAAAATACAATTAAATTCATTATATTATTGAAATAAAGTTAAATTTTACAGTACAGTACTTTAAATGTCTTGATTAAAATGCTAATACTGTACTAGATTCCATTAACATTGAGAAAATCAGAACATCTGCTAAAATCATATGGTTTGAAGCTCTTAACTGAGACTCGTAGTTTACTTTTAAAGATGTGTTTCTGAGCTCAGATTTGAGTCGACAGTTTCCCTCCATACTAGAAGGCGTGGATTTGAGTAAGGTTTCCGATTCTGGTTTGGAAGTAAAGTCATTTAGATGTCACTGGAAACAGACAAGAACATAGGGATTGAATGGCTACAAAGACTTTGTGTTTATATAACCACTTATAACTTTGTGTTTATATCTCTCCTTGTGTGATTGCATTGACATTATGTTGTCAATTGTTAGCTTTAATGTTGCCTTCTAATGCTTTAAGATGCCCCTCATTTCCCTGTTTCTCAAACTGATTGTGTCTTAATTGTAATGGACTGTATATTGTTCCTCCTTACTGTACGCCGCCTTGGGTCCTTTTCCAAGGAGAAAAGCGGGGTAAAAATACTCAAAAATAAATGAATAAATTAATAAAAAGACGGTATGGTTCATACCCTGTTGAACTGAACCTGCATGTTGCAGTATTTTATTTCTTTCTAGTGCCTGGTTTAGAAACAGCAGTAAACTGTCTTACCTTGAGTCATAGCTACTGGACTTCTTTTTTGAGAGACAGAAACATTTTGCTGCTCATCCAAACAGCTTCATCAGTCTGAATACAGTACACCTCCATTTGAAGGACAAATGGCACTTTTTCAAAGATAAGGATATACACATATTAGACAGAGAAGAGAGGTGGTTTGAGAGAGGACTAAGGGAAGCCATTCATGTGAGCATCGAAACCCCCTCCCTCAACAGAGGTGGGGGCTTCAGGCGGGGTGTGCTTTCAACAATACAAATCAAAAAGCCTTCACCACCAAAGCCATAGCTAATGACCCATTCTTTATTGGACCCATTCTTTCAGCACCTTAGGCCATTGTTCACCTTAAGGCTATGGATACTATTGTCTCCCTAACGATCCTATTCAGGCCATTGTTCAGACCAGAGTAACAAGAGGTCAAAGCTGACTGACTATAAATAAGATGGAGGACTCACACTAGCTGTATTCAGACTGATGAAGGGTTTGGATGAGCAGGAAAACATTTCTATCTCTCAAAAAAGAAGTCCAGTAGCCATGACTCAACTTCCAGATGTCT
This sequence comes from Phrynocephalus forsythii, assembly GCA_029282475.1. Lineage (NCBI taxonomy): Eukaryota > Metazoa > Chordata > Lepidosauria > Squamata > Agamidae > Phrynocephalus > Phrynocephalus forsythii. Next base: position 153,461,003 of record JAPFRF010000002.1, read on the forward strand.
TACCTTGTAGAATGTCCTGCCCTAGGATGGGGGTATTAGGGGATGACTTCTCAGTGTTTTCAAAAACCTTTAAAGTTCTTGGTAGGTCCAGGTTGTTTTTAATTGAAATTTTAAATCTTTTATGCCTGTTGCAGTTATTTTAAACCTTGCTGCTGCTGCTACTGCTGCTGCTTCTTATTACTACTACTGCTGCTATTTAAAAATCTTTTTACTTTGTCTGTCTCCATAAAAAGACCCAAGGCTGCTTACAACAATTAAAAGACAATTTAAAAAAACTACAAAACAGGAAGTATGCAACTATTTAAAAATAATTAAATAAGTATATTAACAACTGTAAATAAAATCAGTGGCAAAAACACATTTAGTACAACAAACTATTTAAAAAACACTCTCAAGTTGCTAAGGAAAAGCTTGCCTGAAGAGAAAAGATGTTACCTGCTTGCAGAGGGACAGCAAAGATGGAGCCAGCCTAGTTTCCTGTAGGAAGGAGTTTCAGTGTCTGGGAGCAGCGACAGAGAAGGCCCTCTCCTGTATCCCCACCAGCCATCCTTTGAGGGTGGTGGGACTGAGAGAAAGGCCTCCCCTTGATTATTTTAATCATCAAAGCAGGCTCATAGAGGGAGACACAGTGTTTATAGCTTGTTATGTGCCGGAAAAGGTGATATAAAATGTTTTAAATGAATGATAAATAATCCAAGAATGAGGTGTTGCAAGCTCTACTCTTCATTTTAGTTAATCACAACATGTCACATCATCCCCACAAATGTGGCCATTAAATTTAATAATATAGTGGTACCTCGTTTTACAAATGCCTCAGTTAACGTACAGTACTACCTTGTATAAAGGAATTAATTTGTTCCAAATGAAATTATATTAAGCAAATTTTATTTTATACAAATTTCCCATAGGAATGCATTGAAAACAGAGTGATCCCATTTTTATGTTGTACAGATTTGCCCCATAGGCAGTTCTGTTAAGCAAATTTCCCCCATCTCCAGAATTTTTTATGTTTACAAATTTTATGTTATACAAACTGTTTGTTATACAAGGGTCCACTGTAATTTTAAGTTTGTGAATAAAAATCCATTGAAAATAATTTATGAATTCTTTTGGCAATGTGAAGCAAGTTTCCCCAGGATGCATTGTACCTATAAGGTTTATAGTGCCACTCCCATAAACCCTGTATCAGTTTATGAATTTTTTACAATATGAAATGTCCTGGATAATGCATTAAATTCATAAACCGATGTATCACTGTAGTGAGTTGAAGCAAACTATCTTCAAACCATAGTTTATGAAGCTATCTTGTTTCAACTAATCATGATTAAGATTAATAGTCTCTGGACTCTGACAATTTTGTCCATTTTTTTGGTATTGCTATTTACAGACTTTTATGTTCCTGTCAGGAGGATATGATTTAATGTATTCACTGTGTTATTTTTTACTTTGATAACATTTGTTCCCCATTTCAGAGGCCACAGTAATGAGCTGTATTTTTAAAAGAGTTTAAACACACAAAACAAAACCACAGTGCATCTGAAGCAGGAGATCCCTCTCTCTTTTTTGGAGATGTGCCAGAGAAAGTGAATGAAGTGCAGAAACCTGGAACAAGTGCTCATTTTGTTAAATCCTTATTTAGTATTATGTCCGAATGTACGTAGTGGGCAATTTCAGTCCACCTTTTCTGAGAGATAATGGAGAAAAGATTTATTATGATGTAATTCATATTATAAATTTCTTCAAAGTCCACCATTGTGCTTTTGCTATAAACAGAGCGCCCAAAAGAGCCCAATTTTGAGTTGAATATAAGAGGCTTTATGAGGTGCTTGAATCCATGAAGATTCAAACTTAGAGACTACATTATATTCAGCTAGTTTTCTGGAAAACATAGGATCTTAGAGTGATGGGCTTAGAAGGGGCCTCCAAGTCCATAGAATTCAACCTCCTGCTCTTTGCTGAGACCGAAGTTAAAGCGTACCTGATAGATTAGCTCTCTCTTGAATGCTTCCAATGTTGGAGCACTCACCATCTCCCTGGGATATTGATTCCATTATCATACTGCACTAACAGTTAGAAAACTTTTTCTATTCTCCAGCTGAAATCTAGCTTTGTACAACCTCAGCCCATTGTTATGTGTCCTGTACACTAGAATGACTATGAAGGGATCCCGCCCCACCTCTGCCTGACAAACTTTGCAGCCTTTGACGTGTGTTATCATGGCTCCGTTCTTCTGAGCCATACCATTTATCTGCTTTAGAACAGCAGTGTGGCAGTGGCTGACCCAGGATTCCAGGGAGGAGCCGCTTGCCAGTGACTGACTCTCAGAACTTTGCGTGCAAATTTTGTGCTTCAATCTTAAGTGGTTCTACCCTTTCCCAATGCCCTAAACCCCTCTTGGGAACTTTATTGCAATGCCAAACTGTGCAGGGTGTGCAGAAAAAGGATCCGTTGGACTTGAGAGCACTCTTTTGCCTGGAATTTGTCTCTAGATTCTGCAAGGCCAGGTGGTTGGCCTTGAAATTCTGAAATATATTGGAAACTGGGTCTGTGGATTTCTGGAAATCACTCTTTTGAGTTTAACTGTTACTTATTTACTTGCCCATACTCCTCCCTGCTTTTCTTACAGCGTTTATCTGCTTCCAAAGATGAGTTTCACATTGGTATCCACACTGGAATCGTCTGGCTCGTATTAAGCTAATTCCATGCATGGCTCAATGCATTGTCTCTTCTTTCTCAATATTTACAGCTGCTTTATTAGATAGGCTTTGTCTTGGGCTATTGCTACTCAGGGGGCTAGCTGCTTATTTTAAATTAGGCATGCATCTTCCTTTGGCTACATCTAGCCATAGCCTTCAGCACAGATGTCTCTGTTTTAAATATGGGGGGGTGTATTACCAATTCAAGGTTAATACTAGCTCTATATGATCCCATGTAACATTGTTATACTGTATTAGTTACCTAAGAGTCTTGTATTCCTGATTAAACAGTGCTGGGGGAAATATATGCGGTGCAGGCACTTATCAGTCCAGAGTTTTCAATTACACCTGCTACCGTGTTCCATTTGAACTCCTGTTTAGAATTTTTTCCAGCAGAAGTGAAATATTTGCTTTCAGGCTGAGCTGCTGTTTTGAGGTGAGAGGCCAGGTGTCTGTGAAATTATATCCCCCTCTCCGCCACCCTGCCATTGCAGCTTTTTCGCCTCATAACCCTTTTCTGTGTCTTCAGCTAAAACACTTTCCTCCATTAAAATGCCATTGGCAAACTGCTGATTAGCTGTAATAAGGTCTTGTCTGTAAAGTCAGTAGCTTTATGAGGTGTGGCTGTTCTTTTTCCTGTAAAAAGGCCACTTGTCTGTTGCTTTACAGACATTTTAGCTGTCTTCTCACAGTTATTTGCTTATATGTTTATTTAGATTTGTATACCCCCTTCCTAAATTGGCCAACTAGGTGCTATTTATTGCATATTTAAACTGTGTAGCATACCTGCATGAAGTACTTATGTGCAGTGTGAAATGTTAGAGTGCTCATGATAAGAGGTGAACCTTCCGAACAGGATATCAGTGCTATTGCAACAACAGCAAAGTTGAAATGTTAGCAGTGCTCATGACATTTAAGAGTTTCTGTGAACCAGTTGTGATTCCTTTCGAACAGGATATCCAAAATGTGACCAGTTGCCTAGGGCGCCAAAATGGACAGGGGGTTCTGGCCAGCCTGCTGCCCCCGCCACCCCCCTGCCGGCCACTGCAGTTCGTCCCCCCACCACCTGTTGCCGTCCGCCCGCCGCTGCCGCCACCTGCCCGCCCGCCTAGGGCGCAAAAAACCCTAGTGCCGGCCCTGTATGTGACTTTTATGTGAATCTACCGTACATGATCACATAGATATTGTGTTTATAGGTTTTGTGATTGCATTGACACTGTGTTTTCAGTGTTAGTTTTCATTCTCTTGTAGCTTTAATGTAATGTTGTCTTTTAAGGCTGTAAGGTGTCCCTCAATTCCCTGCTCTCAATTACTTGAATATGTCTTAATTGTATTGGACTGTGTATTGTCCCTCATTACTGTAAGCCACCTTGGGTCCTTTTCCAAGGAACAAGACAGGGTAAAAATACTATCAAATAAATAAATAAATAAATAAATAAATAAATAAATAAATAAATAAATAAATAATAATAATAATAATAATAATAATAATAATAATAATAATAATAATAATTCCTAATGAGGCATATACAACAATACCTTGGTTTAAGAGTAACTTGGTTCAAAAGTGTTTTGTAAGACAAGCAAACATTTCTTCTAAATTTTGCCTTGATCAACAAGCAATGTCTTGCAATACAAGTAACTGGAGCAGGACTTCTAGCCAAACTTTGTGAGTTTTGGCATTTTGTGTGTGCAGTATGTGGAACCCAGAACAAATCTTCTGAGTTTCCATTATTTCTTATGGGGAAATTTGCTGATAGAAGAATGTTTTGGTTTACAAGCATGTTTCCAGAACAAATTATGCTCGTAAAGCAAGGTATTACTGTACTGCAGGTACTTTATGCAAATATGTAGTAAAACCACTTGCCTCCTTTTGGCTCCCATATGCTGAACAAAAAATGAAGAACCAGGTATGGCTGCTGGTTTCTCGAGAGGCCAGTCTTAGGCCCATAAAGGGATCCAGCTTGGACAAACTGGTGAGAGAATGGGGCAGGAAAGAGTGTTCAATGTGTGTCCTGCCACATAAGCACTTAACATGCCCCTCCTGAAGTAACTTTTTCACCAGGTCACTCAGGAAGTCAAGATGATGTTGGTGTGTGGAGCCTAAGAGCTAGCAGGATCCTTCTCTTCAGACTCCTGGCTGCTCATGTGAGCAAAGCAATGATGGAAATGGTAGTGATAAGCACTCCCTTCTAAACACTTCTGCAAGCAAACCCATTTTATAAGAAGTTAGATTCTTCCTGCAACTAACGTCCCGCAACAGGTGATTGGAGGGAGAGGAATATCCCATAGTTTGGGGGAAGTTTCAATAATGCAGAAAGGAAAAACACTGTACTATGGAGAGTTTATTTAGGCATTTATTCTGTGAAGGTCTCAATTAATTGAAAAGCCGGAGCCTTTTGATTTGGTTCTGCCTAGCTGTTTGTATTTAGTTAAGAGGGTCTGACATTCCTGCAGGGATAATTGCCTTTGGAATACCAGTGAAAGTCAGAAAAATTGCATAGAGAAACGGTACTCAGCTTCTATCCAGTCAAAGATAAGCACTTCTATATGTTCCCTCCTATTCATGTTTTAGTCTGAAGTAAGTCACACTGAGTTCAGCAGAATGTACAACTAAATAAGTGCCTATAGGATTACGCTCTTAAAGACTGTATCAGTTATAACCCCATTTTTGGCATTTGAAATGAGTGGAGTTAGGAATAAGTAATAATGGCTCATTTGGGATGCCCCCTTGCATCTTGCAGACAAACAATATTTGCAAAGAACTTAAATTTTCTCTACAGAAAATTTTAACTAGAAGAGAACAAAGTCTTATTTCCCTTGCTTATGGAGGAGACAAAAATAAATTGTCATGTCTATATATATTACACGTGATAACAGCCTAATAATGTAATCATTTAATAACCATTAAAATTAAAAGCCAAGTTTGCTGCCTATATATCACTCCATAGTGCTTAAAGCACTCTCTGGGCAACTTACATTTTGGGCAAGCTACACATTGCCTCCCCCATAAATTAGATATTCAAGTTACTAATCTCAAAAGGATAGCAAGTTGAGTCCATTTTGAGCCAGCTGCCTGTGCCCGGGATCGATCTCAGATTACAGGCAGACTGCAGTATTGCAGTTTAACCACTGTTCTGCAAGGTTCCTCAAAGAAGAAGCAGTCGTTTTTTTAAAAAATGAAGGTGGGAAATAAAACGGGTCAAGTTGTCTTTCATAGGTTCAGATTACTGTATTTCTGTGTGAGATAAAACGTAATTCTGCCGTAGCATTAAATATCTGCTGAAGAAAAAAATGACACCAGGTCTGGCTTACTATCTAGGAAGAGTTGTTCTTTTTAAAAAAAAAATTCACAACGTTGTGCTCCAGGAATAATTGTCTTGCAAGGCTAAACGGGGTTAAGTGTACTTGACTTTTTAGATTTCTTAGAAATGTTCTGAAAGCATTTCTGATTCTGTGAGTAGCTGGGCAAGGGATGCTGTGTCGATCAATAGCTTAAGTGCCTGTTGCCGCACCTGCAGCCTCTCTCCCTCCTGACCCCTGCGTTCGTTCGGAAGGGGATGAGAATCACGTAGGTTGGGTTTCTTTCTTGTACAAGTGGCTGAAATGTGGGTGCCTTCCAATACAAAAATCATGTATTAAATTTCGACTTCAAGAATCCCCCTGCTTCTAATTTAGATACATGGCAGCACTAACAGTGAAATGTCACCTTGCAGCTATACCATCTGTCTATCTGTCTTTTTCTCTTTGTGGTAGAAAGAAAGAAAGAAAAACCAGACAGGATGGTAGGAAAACATAGGAGAGGTTGTATTGGATGCAAACTCCTGTGCAATTTCAAAAATGAGATGGGGCGCTTCCATAATGAAAGCCTCATTCGGTCATACTCATAATGGGATGGGGTGGGGGATTATTTTTGTTTCATTTATCCAAAACCTGTAATAAAGCAGCATGTGAAAGTCCAATCACAGAACTGCGATGGTGTGTTCAAATGTCATCCTCAGACACAATGTTTTTTGTTTTGTTTAATAAAGTTGGGGTTTTTTTATAAGCTCACAGTGAGTAATTACTTTCAGCTACCTTTCATCTGGATGTCTATCTGCTTCCCTCCCCCCTCCTCCATGTCTATGATATTATTATATTGCTGTTAACTATTGACAGAATGATTACTTTCAAAGATGCTGATGCAAGAATTTGTGATATATAAATAAACTTCCACTGATAGGTAGCATCATTCTAATAGCACAAGCAGCAAAAATTTATGGAAAGAACAGATTAAATGCTTAGAGTTAAATTCTTCAGTGGGCAACTCGGCTTAAATTGCTGTGTCTGAATTTTGGGTTGCTGAATCAGGTGGAAAAAATCAGACTGACACATCGCTTGTCTGTGCATTTTTACCGTGATATATTACTAAAAGAAAAAGCTCAAAGCCTGTCATTGATAATTCTGGTTAAAAACTTGGAACATAAATTATTAAGCTCTGTTGTTTCTTCTTATAACGGCCTGGGAGTTGAGGCATACATCAGACTATACAGTAGTTAATATTGTAATCTATGACATATTTGTTCCTGTAATAAAGCACTTACAATACAATTGCTAGAAAACAAATGGCAGAAAGATCACAAAGTTTAAGAGTGCTATTTCTTGAGGCATTTAACATTTAACTTCGCATGACATTTAAATTAAATAACACCCAGGATCATTTAAAATGCTCTATTGTTCAGAGTGGAAAACTGGAATAAATAATTACAATCAAAGGTTATATTATTTGTTTATAATTTATGAAAAAGCTCTCTCTAGTGACTTGACTGTAGCTTGTGAATTTAAATTGCACAGAACACAGTATGTATTTAGGGGAACACATGCTTTACAGTGCATTTTAGTGCTATTGCTTCAATGTACCTTTATACATTACACCAAAAGTATAATATTTAAATCGTCAAGCTCTACCCAAGATCATTTGTTCCTATAACCTAGGATAGGAGACATTTCTTAGAAGCCGTTATGGCTAGCGCAGTGGTTTAGTATCTGGCTGCAAAGCCAGAAGCTAGAAGATTTATTCCCCACTGTGCTTCCTTGACAGGAGCTGGACCATAGGGTCCCTTCCACCTGTACAGTTCTAGGCGGATGAAGATGAAGACTCAGTGCCTTCTGACGGGCATTAGGAGTAGGCTCCCAACAATGAGTTTTGCCAGTGGACCACTGGTTCCTCCCTCATCTCATCCCTCCCTTTCCACCCCAAAATGAGAGAAAGGAGGGGAGCGGTTGGTTGCAGAATAGAAGAAAAGGCTTTTATTGTCATTATGCATATGCAGGAGATGCACAACCCAATTAGAGTGCTGTTCCACTACACACTCAAAACAACAAGGCACCATATAAAACACATGGAACACATAAAACACCATACAAGACATTAAAAACTCTTCAAACCACTTACAAAATTAAAAAACACAACTTGAAAACTGCTTAGGATGATGCTAAAACCATCGCATTTAACTTAGATACTGCTTTAGGATAAAAACTGTTCTTTAGTCTATTTGTCCTTGACCTAAGAGTCCTATATCTCCTGCCAGACAGCAACAGTTCAGAAAATTGGTGGCCAGGATGCGAAGAGTCTCTCACAATTCTAGATGTCTTCCTTGAGCATCTGGAGTTGTATAATTCTTCCAAAGGAGAAAGAGGACAGCCCACTATCCTCTGGGCAGTGTTTATAACCCTCTGGTGCACCCTTCTATCTGCCACTGTGCAACTGGCGAACCAGACACAGAGGCAGTAAGCCCTGGTAGAAAGTTGCCAACAGTTCCCTCCTGAGAATTCTCAGAAAAAATAATCTCTGTTCTTCTTAACCAGTGCTTCAGTGTTAACACTCCCAAGTCATATCCTCCTGTAGGAAAACTCCCCAAAACCTACAGTCCGTCAGCTGCTCTACATTGGGCATTCACATTGGACATCCTCACGTAACCTTAGGTTTATCCTACAGTTTGTTTCCAGAGCCATATTAGTGTCAGCCACCCATGATAACACTGGTGATTTCCTGGTATTCTGCATGAAATGCAGTTTCCTGGTAAGGCAGAAAAAATCTCTTACTAGGGTACCCAATATATGGAAGACATCCAAGTTAGACTGATTGTCAAAACTGATATGATTTAAATTAAAATGCTATAATACTTGGATCCATGAAATAAGGGAAGCTCCAAAGCATAATTCAGTAAATAAAAGTTTATTGCACGTTGTTGTCCTCCTTTCTATCATCTTCTTTACATTTACTCAATTTGAACAATTTCAAATGAGGCAAATGTGTTGAAGGCGTAAAGAGCTTCGAAAAGAATCCAGCAGAAGATATGGATTAATTTAATAATTAATGTTCTTTATTTGATTGTGCTCTTCAATTTTATGCTTTTAATTGCATTACAAACACCATTGCTGTGGTATTTGGGCTAAGAAAATGGTGGCTGGTTTTTCTTGTTCCCTTTGAAGCTCTGGTTAGTCACGCTGGGATATCTTTGCTAACAGAAACTGTATGGCAGCCAGCTTCCCCTCAAGCAAAGGAAGAAACTCACCTTGACTGGTTGGTGCGCAGTGGAGCGGAGGAGACAATAGCAGCACTCCTTGATTTTCCATTTATATGGAGCATAACTGGCCCGTGTTCCTAAGCCAGGCATGTCCAAACTTCGGCCCTCCAGATGTTTTGGACCGCAACTCCCACATTCCTTTGTCATTTGCAGCCTAAGCTTAGAATTCTGGGAGTTGTGGTCCAAAACATCTGGAGGGCCGAAGGTTGGACATGCCTGTCCTAAGCTGTACCCTCACATGGTGTTTAGCACAGTATTGATTTAATGGCTAGAGGCAGAGGACAAGCAGATGCCAAGCTGGCAGCATGGTCGGCTTTCCCAAAAGCCACAGTGGCAGCCCTGGCTAATGACACATCCTTCCCCTGCCCCAGCAGATCAGGGACTGGCTTTTGGGTGGGCCCTCCTTGGGGTGGGGTGGGGACTCACTGGATAAATTTTGCTTCTGGCCTGCCTCTGAGACATAACAAGACACCATTCTGCAGGAGACCGCTGGTGTGGCACAGTGGATAGAGGGTGAAGCTGGGACTGAGAAGACCCGGCTTCAAATTTCCACTTGGCCATTGGAAGCCAGCTGGGGGTACACAGCTATGGTAAACTATGACTTGACATTACATGTCAGCAGTAATGTCAGTGCCAATGATATGCCAGCCCTTTCAGGCTTGGCCTTCAAATAACCCAAGAGTCCTTCACCAGTTTCGCAATAAGATCCAACTGTTATTTCATACCAGGATTCTGCAGGTAAAGTATTTGTAGGTCGGGGGAGGGAGATCCCTTTTCCTCTGCCAGCAATATGTTTGGGGACAGCCTTGACTAATAATAAAACAACCTCTGCAGAAGGAAGGAAGTGAAACATGCAGTGTACATTGTTAAGGTATGCAGTTGGCATGTCCAAACTTCTGCCCTCCAGATGTTTTGGATCACAACTCCCACAGTCCTTTTTGTAATTGGGCTTGGAATTCTGGGAGTTGTGGTCCAAAACATCAGGAGGGCCAAAGTTTGGACATGCCTGCTTGAAGATGTCGAGAACACCTTTACCATCTTTTGGCTCTCTTTTTTGCTATCCCTTCTTAAGAGGCAGGTAAAATTAATGGGGAGGGGCTACCTTTGGTCCAGAGGCTGAGGCATTCCATCTCTGTAATTCCACAATAGGAAACAAGTGGTCATCCAAATATTAGAGGCAATCAACTCCCAGCATCCCTCACTGTTACCTCATAGGACTGGTGGGAGTTGCATCTGTAGACCACTGAGTGATACCTGTCTCTTCCTGCATTTGTACTAGAAAAGCAGCCATTTCCCTTTGCATTATTAGCATATATAGCCATCTAGCTTTGTTTTCCCAGAATATCTGAATTATACTTCCAATATACTGGGGATTATTTTATCTGAGACTATCTTCTGTTTTAATTAACCAATATTTAGAGTCTCTGTTGTGTTAGCGCACAGCACATTGGAGAGAAAGAAACTAATGCCTGAGGGTTGGTACTTAAGAAAAGTTATGCTCTACCAAGTTAAACAATCAGATCAATTTGTCTTTCCCATCAGTAAATGCAATGAGTAGAATTCATAATGTACCATAAAAGAGGGAATTTTAGTGTAGGCAGAAGGATGGGGGGAAATATCCCAGCACTTAGATTATAGCTTTGAGTTCCTGATCATACCCTTTAAATAATTTGCAAGTGTATAAACTGGTTCGTGCATTGAGAAGAGCCTTAAACGAAGATCTCAAGCATGAATAATTGTGATGTGTTTTTATACAGTAATGGTTTATAGAAGCTATGATTTATAGAAGCAGATGAACAACTGAAGACATATGGATATACTATGAGATACTGGACAGCAGTTGTATAAGGCAGAACCATGTCCCAACAGACAGTTGTTGCTGGCTAAAGCTAAACTTGGCATTCTAGCACTGTCATAGTCGACACTGCCAATGTAATTACAGACAAATGTTGCCCACATGGCAATTCACTCTTCCATTGGAAATGTGATAACACGATTATCCATAGCACATGACCAGGCCATCAGAAGAATTGTACCTCTTCTTTGGTTTTCTGGTTTAGGAAGTCAAGTTGCTTGACCACTTGGCATAAAGTTTCTGGGGGATTGACTTACTTTTGTTCTGTAGTCCCAATGCCTGAAATCCTGTTGCTTTGTAAAGTAAGTCGTAAATAGGCCCGTGGAATCAGTGGAACGTACAACGGAGTTGACTGATTCGGTGGGCCTGCCCTAGCTGGGACTTGCTGAGCCAAACGACAGGATTTCAGCCAATGTGAGAAAGGTGTTTGAACGTTTATAGGTTTTTGGATGAGTCTGTAGGTTGTTGGGAAAGCTGGCAAGGTTTTGCTTAGTGCAGAAAGGCTAGAGCCTATGTTTCTCAGTGCATTTTGAAGCTGTAGGTAGGAGGAAAGCGGAATTTTAAAAAAATCAGAGAGAGGGATGGAGGGAGGGAGAGTCTTGGAACTTCAGAGCTATAAATGGTATCCTAGTAGGGAATCATTGGGTCTGGCCCTCAGTGGGGGAATTGAACTCCCAGCCAATGGCGCCACAGCCAGAGAACTAAACCACTGAGCCACCCAGTTATACTCTAACTGCTTTCATCTGTATTGGCAGTGTTGTGCCTAGTACAGAACGAGGAACAAAGGAAACTCTGGTGCCGAAGCTGCAGTAACGGACAACCTTTTGTTTCAAAGGTAGTAGTGCATGAATTTGCTTTGAAAGGCCAGGGAAGACAGGCCTGTGTTCTGCTCTAAGTGCAGAAGAGGAGCAGCCAGGTCCGCGGGTTGGGCCTCTTCTCCATCTGCTTCTCCCGACTGTCTCCCACAAGCTCCCTCCCACCCAGTTTTCTAGATTTTGTGCCACTTTAATTATGATAAGGAGAGGAGCATGACAAGCAATCTCTTTGTTATGACAGGTGTGTTGGGCCCTTGCTTTTGGAATGCATATTTAATGTTGATGTTAGTCCTGCTGCTCACAGCCTGCTGAAAGAGGCAGAGAGGACTTGCAGTCTCTGGAGGGGTCTTTTCCCCCTCACCTGGATGACACTCAGAATCGGAAGGAAGAACTTGTTCCCTTCCCACCCTCCCCCTCAGCACTTTTCCAAGGTCTCTCCTTTGAGCTACTCTGAAGCAGAATTTTCAAGGCCGGTGCTTATGTTGGCAGGGGACATTTTATTTTGCTCAGAGGCCCCTGAGGTTGTTGAGATGTGACGGCTTAGCTGTCTTTAGGATCAGAAGACCAGACACGCCTCAAGTCCTTTGTATCTGCAGGGCCACTTCACAAGGGACACCCTAGATTGGAGCGTGATCCCTCTCTTCTTGGAGTACAAAGCATCTGTGTAGCCTAAAATGTATGAAGGATCTGTGCCTTTAGAATGAGCAAGGAAAATGTTTATTGGTAATAGCAAGTTTATTTTCTTGGGCTCCTTGATCACTGCAAATGGCAACTGCAGCAGTGAAATTAAAAGACGCCTGCATCTTGGGAGGAAAGCAATGGCAAATCTAGGCCGCATCTTAAAGAGCAGACAGCAGAAACATCACTTTGCCAACTAAGGTCCGGAGAGTCAAAGCTATGGTTTTTCCAGTAGTGATGTTTGGAAGTGAGAGCTGGACTATAAAAGAGGCTGATCGCCGCAGAATCAACACTTTTGAACTGTGGCACTGGAGGAGAGTCTTGAGAGTCCCCTGGACTGCAAGGAGATCAAACCTATCCATCCTGAAAGAAATCAACCCTGAATGTTCACTGGAAGGACAGATTTTGAAGCTGAGGCTCCAGTACTTTGGCCACCTCATGAGGATAGAGAACTCTTTGGAAAAGTCCCTGATGTTGGGAAAGATTGAAGACAAAAGGAAAAGGGGACAGCAGAGAATGAGATGGTTGGACTGTGTGAATTTAATCAAACTCCGGGAGGCAGGGGAGGACAGGAAGGTCTGGTGAGCAATGGTCCATGGGGTCACGAAGAGTCGGATATGACTGAACAACTGAGCAACAGCAGCAGCAGCAGCAGCAGCAGCAGCAGCAGCAGCAGCAGCAGCAGCAGCAGCAACAACAACAACAACAACAACAACAAGTAAATGTATTGTAAGAGAGGAAGCAGCACTTTTGGGTTGCATTAGCCATGGTGTTTCAAGGTGAGCAACATTGATTGGCCCACCAGTTGCAGTCCCCACCCTCCCATTTCAACCCAGCCAATGGTGAAGAGAGGTGGGAAGTGCCGTTGAACAAATGGAGGACCATGCATTGCCCACACGCACACCCTAATTTAACTTTAATGAAGTGAAGTTTTCTTCCTGATGGTTACAGCAATGCATTGCTGTTAATGGCTGATAACCGAGACAGCAGAGGAGCAATGAAATCCTTGAAAATATTCTTGAAAATAAAGGAGCAGCGTCAACAGTACAGCAGTATAGTTAAGCTATTTGCCATCCTAGCAGTATTGGCCAAAAACGTAACGTATGTTAGTGAGGTATCAGCTGGCTCTTTTATTTGAATTTTTAACCAGTTCAGCCAGTTAAAGTATCTTTGGCATTCCAAATGTTTTAGACTTCAGCCCCCACAGTTCTTTATCATTGGCAATACATGCTGAGTTGCAGTCCAAAACAGCCAGCGTGCCAAAGGGTCACAATTCCTGAAAAAGTAATAGCTCTTTCTTTTACCAATACAGAACACATTTTAGAGATACAGAAAGCTAAATCTGAGGGTTGGACACATCCACAGGTTTTTACAATAAACTGGGTCTACACTGCACTCTAAATTAGAAGGCTTTGCAGTGGTGAATGCACAATCTGTTGCAAAGTTTAACATTCTTCCAGGACTGTTTAAATTTATGTCCTGCAAAGCTTACTGTTCACTCCCATAGAAGTACTGGTCCTAGTTAGAAGACAAGAACAGTTGTACAACACTTCCTGCACAAGCTGACAGCATTAGAAGAAGAAGAAAAGGCAGGGGTAATCTTGATAGAAAGTAGTAGGTAGGGGACTCATTGGTTGCCTTTATGTAAGTAACTCCAGCATTAACATCTGCCTGCTCTGACCATCTGAGCCAGCCAGCCTAGCTCTTGCTGGGCCTCCTCAAGACCTGTGAGTGCCTGCAAGTGTGCTTCACAGCCCTTTCAGGCTGAAATCCACCTGTGTCTCTCTTCTGGGCTAGTGGCAGAAGCTCAGATGGGAGAGTTAGCAGCGTCAAGAGGGGAGGTGCCGTGCAAGAGGACATTTATCTGTGAGGCATTCTGAACTGGCTGGAACTCCAGCATTAACATCTGCCTGCTCTGACCATCTGAGCCAGCCAGCCTAGCTGTTGCTGGGCCTCCTCAAGACCTGTGAGTGCCTGCAAGTGTGCTTCACAGCCCTTTCTGGCTGAAATCCACCTTTGTCTCTCTTCTGGGCTAGTGGCAGAAGCTCAGATGTATTGCGTTCTTAAAGCTGCAACTTTAATTATAAACTTGGCAACTTTGCGAACAATGTACACATAAGAGCCTGAAAAAAATATGGCAATCTGTGAATTGGGTTCTTATGGGATGTTCTTTCTAAAAAGGGGGATAGATATTCAAGCCTGATGGATACATATAGTTGGGTTGCCTTTATGCATTGTTGTGTTTGAAGGATTCAGAAAAAATAAAGATGTTTGAGGATGAGTTGGTTCTTTTTTTCTTTTCTTTCTTTTTGAAAATTTAACATAATACTATAACATAAACTACATTAAAACATTTAAAGAAACAAAAACAAGCAGACAAAAAGCAAAGGTCAATACATCATAATACATTATAATACATCCATTATAAATTGCCTTATATATTTACAATGAGTCAATAAAGGGCTTCCATATATCTATGTAGATATCCTCTCGTAGTTGGTTTCTATATGATATTTGTTCAGATGAGGCTAGTTGTCGCAGATCTTCTGACCATTGTGTGAAGGGTGGAGGATGGTTATCCTTCCAGGCCTTTAATATAAGTCTTTTTGTCACCATGAGAGCTCTTAAAATCCAGTTTCGTTGACCTTTAGTTAGATCCCATACAGTGGGGATATAATTTAAGATAAAATGAATATCCTCAAATAACAGAGATTTCCCCAAAACTTTATTAATATAGGCAAGAACTTCCATCCACAATAGGTATTAGGTATATTACTGGATATTTCCAAAGCATATGTATTAAGGAAGTATTTATACTATTGTATCTCCAGCATCTGTCTGAATTTATCAATTTCTTTCTAAACAGTCATTGTCGGGTCCAATATATTCTGAATATTATTTTTTGCTGGATTAGTCTCAATTTCAAATCAAGGGAAACGTCTTTTATAGAGTCCAATACAACTTTCCTTTGTTTAACCTGTATTTCATTTTCTAATTCACTATTCCAAACATCTTTAAGTTCTTGAATATCTATTTTATAAAAATATATTAAGTATTTATAAATTATAATTATTGGTTTAGGTTTCTCATTCAATCCAATATTTACCTCTAAAAGTCCTGGTGGTTCTGAAGCACTCATTGCAGATGGGCCAAAAACAGACACCAAAAGGTGTTGAAGCTGAAGATATTGCCATTGTGTATTTGCAGGTAGGTTATATTTAGAATGTAAAATGACAAAAGGTAGAAAATCATCATCTATGCCTATTAATTGATCTAAGGTAAATATACCACATTCTGCCCACTTTTTCCACATAAAGGGCTTTTTCTCAATTCTTAATATTGGGTTTCCCCATATAGTTGTTTTTGCATGGGCATATGGATAAAATTGTAATTGGTGAGCTAATATTTGCCATGTTTCCCTAGTAGCTAAAATTGAAGGAGGTATAATTCCTTTGCTCAAAGGGTATTTAGAATCTAGAGCAAACCATCCATACAGGGGTTTTAAATAAGCCATTTCAAGAGTAACCCAAGTTGGAGTATTTGGTGTGATGAGAGTTTGCCAACAATTTACCTGGGCTAAAAGATATGCTTTATGATAGGCACTAATATCTGGAAGATTAAAACCATCCTGTGATATTGACAATTGCATTTTTTTAAATTGAGATACGAGGTGGAGAATTGACCCAAATAAACTTTTGAAATAGTCTATTAATTTTTAAAAAATAAATTTGAGGAATATACAATGGAATAGCACGTATTACATATATAATGCGTGGCAATATATTCATCTTTAGTATGTTAACCTTACCCCAAACACTAAATTTAAGTAATGTCCATCTTTCTAAGTCATTAGAGATATTGGTAATCAACTTATTTAAGTTCAATTTAATCATCTGAGAAATATCCCTTGGGACTAGAATACCTAAATGTTAATACCTCTGGACACGGACAGAACTGCCATTTATTAAACAATGTCAATTCTTTATAATCACCTACCGGCATTAGTTCAGATTTTGACCAATTAATTGTATATCCTGAAATTGTTCCAAAAAGCTTAATTCTCATTAATTCTGGTATAGATGTTTCTGGTTTACTAATACATAATAATAAATCATCTGCATATAAAGCCAATTTAAATTCTACTTGTTTATGAACAAAACCATTTATCATTCTATTTTGTGTAATAGTGCATGGCAATGGTTCCAAACATAGATCAAATAGCAGTGGGGACAGAGGACAGCCTTGTCTTGTACCCCTCTGCAAATTAAAGGAGTCAGAAAGAAGTCCATTTACCCTAACTTGTGACTTAGGACAAAGATATAGAATTTTAACCCATTTTATGAATTCTTGTGGGAATCTGAACTTTTCTAAAATTACTAATATAAATTGTCTAGATATTTTATCAAATGCTTTTTCTACATCCAGTGAAAGCAATGCAGCTGGATCTGATCTTTTCCTATTAAGAGCTACCAAATTTGTTACTAATCGCAAATGATTTGCTCCTTTTCTATGTTTAATAAATCCCACTTGATCTGTATGTATTATAGTTGAAATAATGGCCTGAATTCTATTAGCCAAAACTGCAGATAGTATTTTAACATTTGTGTTCATTAAAGAGATTGGTCTATAATTTCCACAATTTGTACGATCTTTGCCAGGTTTAGGTATAACTGATATATATGCATCATACATAGACAATGGTAATTTGTCTAATTCAAAAACTTTCTGATATACCAAGAGGAGTCTAGGAGCTAAAGTATCTAAATATGTTTTGTACCATTCAATAGGAAAACCATCGGGCCCCGGCGTTTTCCCATCTTTCATTTCCAAGATAACATTTTTAATCTCTTCTATTTCTAATGGCCTTGAAAGCACTGCTCTCCCTTCTGAATTTAACTTTGGAAGGACCAAGTGTGAAAAAAAAGATTTTATTTCATCGCCACTGGGGTCTTTATTTTTTGTATATAATTTGCTGTAGTATTTTTGAAATTCTGATGAGTTGGTTCTGCGTAGAGCTGCCTATAAAAGACAATGTAGAAGCAGCAGCATCTGCAAAATGCAGCCACTTAGATATTAGTGATGGGATTCTGTCTTGAGAAAAATTGTATGCAATAGCCTAAAAAAATATATATATATATATATATATATATATATATTTATAGATATATATATTGTTATATATGTTATATATATATATATATATATATATATATATATATATATATATATATATATATATATATAAAGCCAGTGCTAAGCTCTTGAACAGAGAACAATAGTTGTATCTAGAAAGCAATTGGAAATGATGAAGAAAATGACCAGACATATTAGCTATTTTTCAAAATTTCTGGTGCAGGTGTGCTTGGTATGAATTTCCATGATCTTAGAAATTGTATATAATGCACGATTGCTCAGTCTATAAATCCCACATTGTTCTTGGATTTTTTAAATCAACAACTAAAGTTAAGAATCAACTGAAATTACCTAGAAGCTTATCAGATGCAAGTATATTCTTAAGTCCTCTTGGGGAAGCAGAAAACACAGATTTACTGAGCTGATATTCTTCTGTTCTTTGGCTGAATAATCATATTCTTAGCTATGCAGTGTCTATCCTTACAAACAGATGCAAATGGTTCCCAAGAGTTGAAGGAAGTCCGCCTGGCACTGTATTCAATGGCAGATTACGAACCAGTGTTAAAATTAGTAATAAATGTTGAGACAACAGAGACCATTCATTGGTACTGCCTCCCACACACATATGCCCAACCTTAGTGTGTGCATGTTCTCTGTACAGACTCATGTGGACTAGAAAACGTTTGTGCAATGATATGTAAAATGTTTTCCTTCTCTCTAAATGTGTGGTCTTGAAATGAAGCATCTGCTTGGCCCTAAAATAAACTGTCTTGCAGCTGACCCACATCTCAGATTCCCTAAGGGGTTTGAATAGCATGCAGGGATTCAGTTCCACAACACATTCCCTTGTTGGCTGCCTTGCATTGCCTGAGTATTTTAATTTGTATATTATGTGTATATTGCTGAGATACAGAACCGAAGGGTTCCTTAGCATACTTTGAAAAAATTAGTGGGTTTTGAATTGCAGTTTGGGCACTCAGTCTCTAAAAGGTTCGCCATCACTGTTCTAGAGAAGCACTTTCCCCCCGCCTCCACAGAATAATAATAATAATAATAATAATAATAATAATAATAATAATAATAATAATAATAATAATAATAATAATAATAATAATAATAATAATAATGGGCCTCCTGGCATCAGAAAAAGGACATCAGACTGCTGGCTGCAGCCCTGAAGATTTCCACCCCAATCTAAAATACTATGAAATCATTTTACATTGGGACCCATATATAAGGTACTGTATATGGAAGCCCCATTAGTCCAGAGCCAAATGTTGTTAAAGAGAAAGTCTGTATGCCATCCTGGGTCTAGCTGAGCCAAGTGGTTTGAACAGAGGATGTGTTTTCTTCATTCTAGAGAAAAGCTTCTATGTTCATTCTAGGGTGTACATCCTTTATCTTTTCATCTCTTTTCATATTTTTTTGATGGGTTAAGTTAGAGAGATGTGTATTGTTTTCCTTGCTTGTTTCTTTGTCTTCTTCCTTTAAAAAAAGTGCAACTTTTATTCTGCCTGTTTATATGAAAGCAGACCCTTAAGAGGAGTGGCGATCATATCCCATTGACTTGCTGCTGCTTCATCTTTTCTTTATTTGGATGTCCTCTAAATAGTTGACAGAAGCAAAGACTAAGACTCAGTATTCTTTTTTTTTAAAGTATTTACGACTAATACTAAGAATATATAAGAATACATTAAAATATATCTTTTTAAAAACATAGGTATGTATGACTAATCACATAGCTTTGTTATTGGAAATGTCCTGACAGAGAGTTATTTGCAGTGTTCCACAAGATGACATGGACTGCAGTGGATGAAGCTGCCACATTATTCCTATTTATATAATTAATAAAGTGGAAATGTGTGACAAAGAAAGATTCGCCCTTCTAAAAAGGATATAAGTAGTTTGAAAGAAAGCAAAAGGAATATTAAAATGCCACACAAGCACATTCTTCACACAGAGGAGGCCAAGACTAAAAATTAGCAGTTTAGAATTTAAAAGAGAATGCAGCACAAAAGTAGAGATGGTCATTTTTTAAAAAACTTTGTTTCACTTCCATTTTCAGTCATTAATTTCTTTCTTCCCCATTTGGGCATCTACTTGTAGTTTTAAGTCCACCTTAATATTAGTGCTTCAGACAAACAAAAGCAAAGATAAAGAGACAAAAACATTAAGGCACTGCAAAGACTAACTACTCTATTTTATTGTGAGCTTTTGTGGATCAAACATAATAGAGTGGACCCTTGTATAACATAAAATTTGTACAACATAAAAATTCGAGAGATAGGGGAAATTTGCTTAACAGAATCGCCTATGGGGCGAATCTGTACAACATAAAAATGGGATCACTCTGTTTCCAATGCATTCCTATTCAAAATTTGTATAAAGGAAAATTTGCTTAACATAATTTCATTTGGAACGAATTAATTCCTTTATACGAGGTACCACTGTATATTCATTGGCCAGCAACTGCATAGTGGGAGACTAGTAAGAGAACTAACTTGTATTAAATGTCTACCGTTATTCAAGCAGCAAAGGCCATTACTCCATGAATAAATTATTCCTCTGTCACTGTTTCTGTCAGGGCTCTTAAACACAGGCTGGTCATTTCAAGTGTTCCTCTTATCGGTATTGCGCTTTCGGCGTGGCATTCATTATCCTCTTATCTCACTGCTGCTTCTCTCTGTGTAGAGAGCTAAATGGATTGATTCCTTTTCCGCCTGTATTGGTCAGGATGTGCAGTGAATTCTCTCTGCCTCTACAGCTCATTCATCATTTCACCCTCACCACTACTCTTACCTTGAACATTATCCTCCCCTTGTATGTGCTGGCAATGATTAGCAGAGCTGGGAATCCAGACAAAGTATCATACTAATCAACCTGCTTGCTTGCTTGCTTTTCCTTCACATCTTTACCAAAGGGATCGTGACTCTTTTTCCTTTTAATCAATACAGTGACATATATTAGGACTTGAGTCAGTCGGAAACACTTGACTTCTGCAGTGAGTTGTTTCTTGGAGCAATTCGGCTTTTGAAATTGGACCGATAAGAGATAGGAGGGGCAAAACCTGTAATTCCAGACTTGACTCAAAGGCAGATAATCAGAAAAGTATCAAGTGGGACATGGACAGGCAAGTAGTCGTCCAACATCATCAGGATTGCATTCAATACACAGAGAGGAGTTGCTCACAGCTATCAGTCACATGTCCCGTGTCAGAGAGGACAACAGGGAAATAGTGAGATGACACCAGAGTGGTTTTGCACAGTCTCTGGGTCTGCTGGCTGAATAGCACAGCGAGTGACGTGTCTGACTGTGAAGACAGAAATTGTGGGTTTGATTCCCCACTGCGTGTTCAGGGAGAAGAGCCAGTCTGTGTGGTCTTGGGCAAGCTACACAGTCCCAAGTTACTCCCCGAATAAGAGAATTGGAAACCACTTCTGGAAATTCTCTACCTAAGAAACCCTGTCAAGGGTCACCATAAGCCACACAATGATTTCCTATTTGTTATGTCAGGGATGTCATTATAAAGGACATGTCCAAACCCCTAAGCATCTGCTTCATGATGAAATATGTAGAATACATATCGGATGCAATCTGTGAGACACAGAGAAAACATTAGATACAATGCCGGCTGTTTAGGAGGCTTTGAGATGGGATTCTTTCTCCTAGTTTGAAATAACTGGCCATATGTTTTGTTGGGATTGTATGAAACAGTATACAGTATCTGTAATACAGGTACACATTGTTGGGCAGGGTCTTGATTGGCTCCTAAACTGCTACCAGATGCTCAAATGAAGTAAACACTTGGTGTGTGTCAGAGCTATTGCTTGCAGCATATTTATTTTTAAATGGGAAATTCAGATGTTGAATTTCCTAAATAGATTACAAACTGCACTGATTCCAGTTCTATAGAAAGCAATATCTGTTCACCACCACCACCACCACCACCACCCGCCTCCTCACCTGGGCAGAATCTGTCTCCTAATCAACTAAAATTTAAAAGTTTAAAAGAGACTGAAAAGTTTAATACCAAGGTTGGATTGAGGGGCATACGCTCGTGAATGTGGAAAAAGAAGGCCTTTCATACAACACATAGAGAGAGGGTGATTTTTCTGTAGCATATGGTTGCCTGGAAGGACAGAAGCTGCCTCAAAGAAACCAAAAACATTGGTTGGCATAAGATTGGAAGCCATCTGCAGAAACGGAAAAACATGGATGCTTCCAGTATCAAACAAGAAAACATTAGCTGCATTGTGGTAAACAGGTGGAACGTGGCTGTAATCTTGCACTTCATTTGATATGCTTAAGTCTTGTTCATATCAACAAGTCTCCGCCATGCATTTTTTGTATGTTATAGGAAGATAGCAGCAGGCAAAGTACCATACAATCTTCCGACTGTGCCCACTGGACAATCTTAAGTGTGGAAATGATTTTAAAAAGCTGGCAGAACTTCCTATACTTCTACTGACAATTTGAGGAGCCAAGAAGAAGCATCTTGAGTTTCAGGTGTAAAAAAACAACAAAGGCAAACATATATTTAGGCACAGAATACAAATTACATGGCTGTCTTCACTAGGGTTTTCATGTTAAGTTCCGTTTGGTGTGTAAATGATCAAGGAACAAGATGCTGGGGTGTGATTGAGAATAATTTCTAGCTTCATGCAGTTTGGAACAAATTAAAGTCCAGGGAAGTGTTGCTATCTGTTCAGTAGTAAAGCATATGATTTGCATCTCAAAGGTCGCAGATTTGATCTCTGGGATCTTTTATAGGTCTGATGGGAAAAAATCATATAGAAGTCCATAGAGGTTTTTAAATAAGGATCTTCTGGTCCTGAGAATGACTACTGCAGCGTGAACTATAATGAACAATAATTCATGATAGTTCTCTGGAAACAATGCATTGCTACAAAAACACAAACTGGTCAGAATTGGCATTCTATTATAAAATAATATCTTCCATTTTTCACTACAAAAAATAGTCCCCCTTTGCCTTCAGATTCGACCAGTGTTTCCTCTGAAACACTGGTTTAAAAGTAAAATAGCAAAATCTTTTTTTGCTTGCTCCCTTGTTTTCTCAGCAGCTGTCCAGAAGAAATCCTTGATACCACAGAACCCTTCACAACAAAGAAGCATAACAGCTTTAAATCTCCTACTGTATGTGTGTCAGGGAGTATTTTTATTTCGTGTGAAAAAAAATGTTCTCCAACGATGACAGAATGTCAAACTTCTGCTTCATAATCATTTATTTATCTTTTTAATGCACTGCCAGTGTGATGGGAAAGAACTACTTAAAAGATTGGCATTCAGGTAGTGAGTGCTCCAATTTAAATTTGAGATCCACACAGTCTTTTTCTGCAGCTCATGTCAGGTACTGTTGTCACGGCTTTAAACTAATGAAATCTAATATGGTGCTGTGTCTATGCCTATGAACAGGCATTTTTGTTTCTGCTGGCCATTCTGGGATGCCTGCCGTGGCTCTGATCTGATTGAAAATGCTTTCCCTCATGGTTTTGCAAACCGCTGCAGCAGCAGGAAAAAAAGGGGGGAGAGAAAATGGATGCCTCCCAACATTTCATTGTAGCCTCCTAGGTTCGGGTTCCGTGGCTTGCCTGACTATGATCTCAGCTGTAAAATAAGTGGAGATAGATACAGTGGTACCCCAACTTAAGAGCAATTTGACTTAAGAGCAGAAAACTGTTGCCGTTTTAACTGGAGCCTTAATTTTAGATATTGTCTGCTCGACTTACAAATATTTTTTGTCATTTTTTATTTTTTAACTTATTTTTTTCAATTTTTTAGATAGGTAGCCCGACTTAAGAGTAGTTTGACTTAAGAGCATGCATTCAGAACGGATTCAATCCGTAAGTTGAAGTACCACTGTATTAAACTAGATTTACTTACAGTTGCTTCAAATTACAGACTTTCGTATGCTGCTTTCTTTGTTGTTGTTGTTCAGTCGTTCAGTCGTGTCCGACTCTCCATGACCCCATGGACCAGAGCTCCCCAGGCCTTCCTATCTTCCACTGCCTCCCGGAGTTTTGTCAAATCCATATTGGTTGCATCGATGACACCGTCCAACCATCTCATTCTCTGCCGACCTCTTTTCCTTTTGCCTTCAATCTTTCCCAACATCAGGGACTTTTCCAAGGAGTCCTCTCTCCTCATGAGGTGGCCAAAGTACTGGAGCCTCAGCTTCAAAATCTGTCCTTCCATTGAACATTCAGGGTTGATTTCTTTCAGGATGGATAGGTTTGATCTCCTTGCAGTCCAGGGGCCTCTCAAGACTCTCCTCCAGCACCACAGCTCAAAAGCATCAAAAGTTGCTTCAAATTACAGACTTTTGTATGCTGCTTTCTTTACTGCCTACATATTAGCAACTGACTGAACAGCTCAATAGTAATAAACAACTGCCAACAACTGACAAAAGAGAGGGATAGAACACTGGTCAGCGAGGCAGGGCTCCCTTTGAATTTTTTTAAAAAGCTGGAATAGGTAGCCAGTCACCCCAGCCCAGAAAAGCCCCTCTCAGTCCCTCACGCTACAGGTGAGGTTGTAAATAAAACTCCCAGCAGTAACTGGGTTGTTAGAATCCTCCCTCTTTTCCTGATAAATTAGCTACCATTTTTAGATTATCCTTCTTTCATTTTGATACTTTAGTTCTGTAATCTTGTGGTTCAGTGCTCAAAAATAGACTAAGTCAGAGAGGCTCAGAAATGAGA
Source organism: Phrynocephalus forsythii (assembly GCA_029282475.1). NCBI lineage: Eukaryota > Metazoa > Chordata > Lepidosauria > Squamata > Agamidae > Phrynocephalus > Phrynocephalus forsythii. The sequence goes on from JAPFRF010000002.1 coordinate 153,485,468, forward strand.
CTAAGTCTGAGATTTCCCAAAAGAGACCAAGTCAGACGAAAAAGAAATAATTCTCAGTGCTGGTTTATTGAGCAAAAAAGCAACATGCAATACAAAAACTCCTAGTCTCCCTCATTCAGATAACTGACACTTTCAGGGTTTTTATACAATCTCAGTCTGTTCCCCACCTCCAGAACCATCAGACTGCCCAGCCTTTTCTGGGATAAATTTGATGCTTAGCACTTCCTTTTTCCTTCAGCTCACTTTATCCTTCTTTCATTTTGATACCTGGTGTCAACAGGAAACCACAGTGTCTCTTGCCACACTTTTCTTTGTTATTCATTTGTCAATCACAAGCTAGGTTCTATATGTTATATCAATAAGCTCATTGGCAAACCTATATATATATTTCAGATCTTACAGTTCCCTTCCCCATCTTTGTCTCATAGCGGTTCTTTTTTACTTAACTGCATTGCCTCCAGCTCAGTCTCTACAGGATGTACTTTTACAACCTTTATGCATTCATTCGCTTAAAGCATGTATGTAACCTGTATTATTATTATTATTATTATTATTATTATTATTATTATTATTATTATTATTATTATTATTATTATTATTATTACAGTGACACCCCCACCTGTCACGGGGGTTAGGGACCTGAGCCAACCCGCGATAATTGAAAATCCACAATATGTGGATGCAGGTCAGGTCAGGCCTGGGGGCTCTAGCTGGGGGCTCTTGTACTTACCCCAGCCTGGCGCTGCCCAAAATGGGCCTTCGAGGGCCTTCCTGGGCCTTCTGGAGTACCCAAAAGGGCCTCCCTTTGAACTGGAAGTGACTTCCAGAAAACTGGAAGCGGCTTCCGGATCACCAAAAATCATTTCTGAGGCCTCCGAGGGACTTTCCCCCCCTTACCACCAGGGGCTTTTTTATACTGTGGTCCTGTGGTATAGCAGAACCGCAGTATATGAACCGTGAAAGGGGGGGGACCACTGTATAGCATAGCCATTAAGGAAGCAATAAATTTTACAATAAGCAGTGGTGATCATGTTAGCTCTGGGAGCGTGGGGAATTTGAAACATGAAACCAGTTTTCATCACAAGCATGTCTGAAATTTTATGAATTTAATACAGAAAAAAAAATCTGCCTGCTCATCATGGCGAGAGTCGCCCTGTTCAGTCCTCAAGCAAGCCCCACCTCCCCTTTAAAATGCTACCCTAAATCAGGGAGTCTCATTGATCCGTGAACATTCTGTGCCCAAGTCAGAACTTTGATTGTTCTGGCTCACACGTAAAAACATGGGCAGATGAGCATCCCTGCTTCACACACCTTGTAGCTCCACATGAACAACATCACAAGGAAGGGAGTGATGCTCTCTTAATAATCTTCCCTGCGTTTCCCCACCATCCAGATCCTGAATGAGTGGATAGGGCTATATTTCCTCAGAGCATATGGTTCTGGTAGCCTCCTTGAAAGGTTTTAGCTGCTGTGTTAAGCATTATATAACTGGCAGGTACTTTATTTATCTGCATAGGTAAAGGTAAAGGTTTCCCCCGCACATGCGTGCTAGTCGTGTCTGACTGTAAGGGCGGTGCTCATCTCCATATTCAAGCCAAAGAGCCAGTGTTGTGCAAGACAATGGACACATGGCCGGCATGGCTGTAAGGAAACACTGTTTTAACTTCCCTCTTATTATGGCGGTACCTTATTTATCTACTTGCATTTCCATACTTTCAGACTGCTAGGTTGGCAGGAGCAGGGGTTAACAGCGGGAGCTCACTCTGCTGTGTGGCACCCAGAATTTGCCGAGCTGCCGACATTGCAGCAAACATTTTAGTGCTCTAGCCCACTGAGCCACCACATCCCCTATTTATCTGTATAGGATCATGTTATTGATGCTGTTCTACTCTAAGGTCAAAATTGAAACAGTCTGTGTTTTCCACCATTTTGAAAAAAATCTAGATATAGGTACTGGTGAAAGAGACTTCACTGCCCATCCCCTCAGAATTGGATGGAGTTATCTTTCATGACAGTCCTTGCATGTCATGGGCTGAAAGACCATTTCTGATAGATGAAAGGACATTCCAGGTATGTCTTAACATATGTAAAACTTATGTCTTAACCCTGTAAAAGGGTTCCTTTGCTTTGTCTACTACTTGAACAATGTATGTTGCACTTTATATAAATTCACTAGTTTATATACCAAGCAGTCTTCCTTCTGCTTCCAATGCAATTTGAGTAAAATGTAGAAGAGATTTTACTGAGATTTACCCTTAGTTAATAACTACTTACAGAACTTTCAAAATGTTAATAGTATTGAAACCTCAAAAAGGTAGTTAGCTTTTGTTAAAGGCAGATTTTTGAAAGAAGTTACATATATAATTAGGTTCTTTTTTAAAAAAAAATCTGAATATAAGTTGTAACCTGTAGTTTAAAAAAAAAAAAAAAAAAGCACACACATTATCTTTCCATCCTCCTCACTATCATCTTGTCACCCACAACAGAGCATGGAGAAACATCCACAAGGCACAGAGGAAGAGGAAACCACCAGTTGAACCATGTGACACTCTTTCTCCAATCCCTGAGAGGATACTTCAAAATCAATAAAAGTAATGAAAATAATAACAGTTCCCACACAAGAGGAGTGAAGTTACGCTCATAATGTAACTTAGTTGTACTTCATTACTTGGCAAATAAATTATGAGTAACTGGCTATTTCTGTCTACTGGGGTCCAAGCTCTTGACAGGTTTTGCTGAGCACCATCTATTAGTCTGTACTCTATCCCCAGTCCTTTAAATGGCTTAGTGGCAAAATCTGTTTGTACCAAAACAAGCGCCCGACTCAGTTATGCTTTAAACCATGCGGAGCCTTGGCACATGGAAGGGAATCCACCATCCCTGCCCCATCCACCATCTCTTTAACCATGGAAGGTTGAAGACCTGAAGCTAAGCTGCCCTCTTCAGTAGCCTCTCCAAAATCAGGGCTCTAGCTACCTGGAAAGACTAACTAAGGAAGCTTATCCTTCATATCCATCATCCCAATAGAAGGGGATGATGATGGAGGGAGAGCCCTCTGCACACGTGAGTTCCACAAACTTCAAATCACAGGTTTATAAAAGTCATTCCTCTGTATATCTTTGCCTTTCTTGAGCAACCGAAAAGCTAGGCAGAGGATCAGAGGAATCTAGAGTTGGCCAAAGTGGCTTCTTCCCTTTGTTCATCTTCAGCCTGTGTATGATTATGAAAGGCCACTTTGATAAAAAGGAGAGGAGGAGGTGGTGTTCTGTAGGGCTGCTGTGTGCTGTTTCATAAATATCGCCGCTACTTCTGGGATGACATTTCCATGAGTAACGACCAAAGGTAACTTGAGTCCTCTCTGAATTAGCACCTCTAGATGTCAGCTATCTTGCTAATGTGTAGAAAGAGTGCATCTGTCATCGTTATTATTACTACCCAGTGGACAAGGAGGTAAGTGACAAAATGAAAGCCAGTGAAAATCTGTGGAAATTTTATCTAAAAGGATTTTTGAAGATAGCCTCTGCAGAAGGTGACTGGAAATTTCTTATACAAAATAAATCTCTGAATACAGTAATACCTTGGATAAAGAATGCCTCAGATAACAAATTTTTCGGATAACAAATGAAAATTTCCAGGTATAGCGCTGCCTTGGATAGCGAATATTCCCTATGGGCTGCCTCAGATAACAAATATTTCATAATGCCTTGCAAAAAAGGTGTACCCTGCATGCATTGCAGGATGCATAGTTTGTGGAGGGGTGGGAGGGGTTAAAGTATTTTTAATGGTGTTTTGGAGCCATTCTGGACATGTTTTGCTAAGGGATTTGGACCTTTCAAACTTGGTAAGATAGGGAGCTAGCTTTTATTAATCTTTGCACTGTTTTTCTTTGCATTTTTGGCTAGAAGAGGCTGGGGTAGTCTTGCTGGTTTCATTTCTCCATGTTTGCAGTCATTGCTCTGTGAGCAAAAATGGGCTGGATTTTTCTTCCTGGTTATGTTTATTTGTTTTCATTTTTTCCCCATTGCACTTTGGGTGGGACAGGCTGGAGTAGTCTTGCTGGTTTCTCTTGTCCATGTTTGCATTGCACTGCAGTGGGGTGTTCTGGGGTGTTGTGTTCCAATATTGCAAGCCTTTAAAATGCATTTTATAAAGAGGTCTGGACCCCCCGGCCAGCTTTTTTGCCCTTTCTCGAACCTTCAGAATGGATTAATTGGTTTCCCATTAATTTCAATGGGAAACCACATTTTGGATAACAAATTTTTCGGATAACAAATTGCCCCTGAGAACAAATTAAATTCGTTACCAGTGGTACCACTGTATTTCTATTCTGAAGTGATTATGTGTAAGCAAAGGATTATTTATGTATTGCGTTTGAGGCACTCAATAAGATAGCTCCAAATCACATTACTGGGGGTGGGAGGGAGACATCAAAACTAAATACAGAGGTGATAGTCTTCATATATTCAGTTGTTAGCAACCACAGCATGTTTACAGCCTCTGGTTTTACTGCTCTTTTATGAGTGACTGGCACAATCACTCCAATGACCCAGACATCAGCTAGGTGACTGAGTGCGACCAAGACTTTCATCTTGCTAGGAAAATTCCATAACCCAAACCATCCAGTGCTACTTTCCCACAGTGTTTTCACACACCACAACTTGAATAGTTTGCTTCTTATCACAACATGTGCTGCACCTTTTAACCTGTCAGATCCTTTCCGTATAGTTGTCTGATTTCTGTCAACAAAGATTTGCGTGAAATACTCTTACTGAAAAGACACTGCCTCTTCTCACAGGAATGTAAATACACTAATGGACCACTTTGGCTAGAACTGTTTTTATTGAAAGATGAGTAATGTAATCTCTGGATCCGTCTTCGTTTAATTTAGAACCAATAACTGCTACTAATGATAAAGGAGACACGAGTTCGATTACATCTTATGTTTAGAAAGTAACTTATTTGATGCTACATTTAAGGGTATGTATCATAGTCGACAACCCTAACTTCCGTAACTCCTGCAAAACAGCTATCCTACTGCTGCCCCAGTGGTTCCCATGGATGGAAAGTGACAGGGCTCAGATGGACACCAATTAACTGAGGCTTCGTACTTTCTCGGGACAATCTCAAATTGTTGCACCATAATGTGAATTAGTGAGATGACCTTTGCAACTGCTCAAAATGCATGGATCCTGTACACTGGAGATGCCATATTTTTTATATAGACATACTACATACAGTAAGCCCTAGCCTATCACAGGGGTTAGGGACCCACCTGACCCGCAATGACTGAAAATCCGTGATATGTGGATGTGGGGCGGGGGGTGATCAGATCCCCCACGGCGCTCACTCAGGCTGCTCCAAAACTTCTCGGACCCTCACTGCCACGCGCTCGCTGCCCCGAGACTTCTCAGAGCAGCACAGGCAAGCGGCGGCGGGGGATCTGATCCCCACCGCTTCTCCAAGACTTCTGGGAGCAACCTGGGCGAGCTGTGTTGTGGGATCTGATCCACCACCGAGCTGGAGCCCGGGGCTTGGGGAAGGGAGAAAAGGGTTTTAAAAGCCTGGGCTTTTAACCCCCCCTTCCCTACACCCTGGGCTCCAGCTCATTGGCCCTGGGTTGGGGAAATAAAGGTTTTTCTCCCCCACCCCAGCGCTAATCAGCTGGAGTCTGGGCAGGTACTGCGATCCCATGACATAGTGGGACCGCAGTACCTGATCCGTGAAATGGCAGGGGGTTACTGTATGTGAACGTTAGCTTGCTCACATTCTGTAATGTCGCATGGAAAGCAAGCATCTTATCTAGGCACCTGGCTCCATGCATGTTTTCCTTGTCTCCGTGGGAATATCTACTATTGTTAGTTTTTGTGCTTATTCTCGATTCAAATTGTATTGACCACTGCATGTGATATGTTCTCTAAAAAAATCCTTTCCTTTCCTTTCCTTTCCTTTCCTTTCCTTTCTTTTTAAATGGGCTTTCAATTAAAAAATGGTCTGCCTTTTTAAGCTGCCTATAGGCAATAGCACAGCATGAAACAAAACTTGAGCTTTTGTTGTCACTAGAAAGCCAAGCTGTGGTTCCTGGGGCGCACATTGCTTCATCTTGGAAGGCCTGAGAGATGTGAGCTCTTGCACTGAGCGCATTAAAGCGAGTCAGTCTGGTTGGAACGTGAAGGGGAGGGAGGGGCTGTGCCTGTCATTGTTTCGTGCACCGGGGGCTTTGATTGATCTGTTCAAATATTAACGTACCTAGTGGGGTAGCCCAGAATGTCCACCAGGCCTCTAGAAATATAAATATTCATACCCTAACATCTGCCACAGCTGCATATTTACAATTCTGGTTTTTTTTTAAATGGAGATAGTCATCTCTTTGAGGAAGTTCCAAAAGTGCTGAAGGTTGTTGTCCCCCCCCACACACACACACCTCAATATACTTTCATTTCAGAAGTCCTGTCAATTTTGGGCTGAAAATCCCTTTTCTCCCATGGCCAAGACATTAATCATGGCATCTCTCACATCTCATAGGTAGCATCACCTGAAATGTTTCACTCCGTACATCATCTTTGCAACTACGGTTGCTCTGGCAAAAGTTCTTGCCTCAGACTCCTAACAGAAATATGTCTTTTTTACTTCCTGCCAGATGAATTTCTATCTCACTTACATTCCTGTTATTTGTTCAGTTAATGCCTGCCTAAAAAAAAGTGTGAGTCAGGAAGAGAGCATAACCAGGACTTAACCTAAGAGGAGAGTTTCTAGTTTTTTAATTTAAGTTGGAATATTTTCACTAAGAACCCTTTACCCTCATTCCAGGTATCAGTGACAGTAAGATATACAGTATTGGTTAGACCAGTGGTTCTCAACCTGCGGGTCCCCAGATGTTCCTGGACTGCACAGCGAGTGGTGGAAGCTTCTGGGACGTGCAGTCCAGGAACATCTGGGGACCCACAGGTTGAGAAACACTGCGTTAGACGTTTGGACAGAGCCTCAAAAGATTCATCTTCTTGCAGTGAGCAGTGATATTCATGGGGAAGCTTCAAGAGGAGAGCCGTGTATGCCATATGGAGAAAAGGCAAGACAATAATAATTATTATTATTGTCATCTTAGAACTGCAGAGCTGGAAGAGACCTTATAGGGTCCCCAAGGAAGCTCAGTGGGGAAACAAACTTGCAACCTCTCATGAGGTGGCCCAAGTACTGGAGCCTCAGCTTCAAAATCTGTCCTTCCAGTGAACATTCAGGGTTGATTTCTTTCAGGATGGATAGGTTTACTCTCCTTGCAGTCCAGGGGACTCTCAAGACTCTCCTCCAGCACCACAGCTCAAAAGCATCAATCAGCCTTCTCTATAGTCCAGCTCTCACTTCCATACATCACTACTGGGAAAAAACATAGCTTTGACTATCCTGACCTTTGACAGCAAAGTGATGTCTCTGCTTTTAAGATGCTGCCTAGGTTTGCCATCATGTTCCTCCCAAGAAGTAGGTGTCTTTTAATTTCATTGCTGCAGTTGCTAGCCCAAGAAAATAAACTCTGTCATTGCCTCCATTTCTTCCCCTTCAATTTGCCAGGAGGTGATGGGACCAGTGGCAATGATATTAGTTTTTTTTTTAATGTTGAGCTTCAGCCCATTTTTCACTCTCTTCTTTCACCCTCATTAAGAGGTTCTTTAATTCTTCACTTTCTGCTATCAGAGAGAGAGAGAGAGAAAGAGAGAGAGAGTATCAAACTTGGTGCCAAGCATTACATTTCATTTGGCTCTGAATATCACGATCTCATTTCATTGCCTCTCACAAGTTAGTAAACGAGAGTTAGATTTAAACAAGTCAGATTCTGTGAGGATTTAAGCAAGGACATTTAAGTTCTCTTTGGAAACTGATGTATATATGCATCAAGGAATCAGGAGAAAAATTGGTGTTCTTCCCCCAGAACCTTGCCATCTACATGCTTAATGCTTTAAAAAACAACACAGAGACACAACATGAGTTACTCCAAATTAGACCATTGATGATGCCCATTGAATTCTGCCTGGTAAATTGCTCTTATTTTCCTTAGGCCTACTTGCTCTTCCTTGGGAAACTGATTACTATATATACTCGAATATAAGTCTATTTTTTCATCCCTAATTTTGGACTGAAAAGGGGGCCCTCGACTTATATTCGGGTCAGTACTTTTAGCCACTGAGGCAAGTGCTTGGGTCGGTGGCTAAAAGTCATTTTAAAAATTCTGCTCCGGTTCTCCTGAGCCCTCCCCCATGTTGCAGGAGAGCAGTGTGCAATGTTTAAAGTGACTTTTAGCCACCACAGCAACCACGTGCCTCAGTGGCTAAAAGTCATTTTAAACATCACACACCTCTCCCCCAGGTCACAAAGGAAGAGCTGCCAGGCCCTGCTGCATTTCCCACCCTAGACTTATACGTGAGTCAATAGGTTTCCCCAGTTTTGGGGGGTTTAAATTAGGGGCCTCGACTTATACTCAGGTCGACTTATACGAGTACATACGGGTACACTCTCCAGAAACTGGACTAAATTGGTTCCTTTTATTTTTATGAAACTTAAGTGAAAGAGACTACCGGATTAAAATTTTTAGGTCCATTTAGGTAGCTCTCCTTTCATGTCTGTTTGGACTCATGATCTGAAAGTGATCCAGACCTAACTGACTCTTTTTGTGTTGTTTTTGAGCCTTTTTACACAACCCCTAAACTCCGCCGCAAATGGCTCCCAGCTCCGGAGCTTAAAATTGTTTATCCACCAGCTCCGGAGTTTACTGAAAATTAAGTGCGACCACGCCCACCTAAGCGGGTCCCAGCGCACTTTTCTTGTACCTGCTCTCCAAGGGTGAAAAATCTTGATGCGGATGTGCCGGGCTCTCCTCGCTTCTTTTTGTTGTTGTTTTTTGCCTCCCGCCCCTTTAAGAGAAGGAAGCAGAAAGTGACGGGGCTCCTAGCAGCTTCCACCGGCACCGGGAGGTAAGCCTTTATTCTTTTGTCCCTTTTTTTCTCCCTCCCCTCACGCAGCCAGCAGCCAGGAAGTGCGGAGGGGTGGGGACGCACGAAGAGCGACAAACCCCTAAGATCTCTGGTCCGAATTTAAATGACCAGCGGATCTTAGGGGCCGTGTAAAAGCGCCCTTTGTTGAGTAGATTTCAGCTCTTCTTCGGCATTTGTGAAGCTACCTTATTTTGTTTTCTTCTGGTATAACTGCTCTGCCTACTTAAGATTATTTTACAAGCTATAGCACTTTAAAGTCATGGGGAATGTACCATATGATCCTGACGGCACTCTGCTTTAGTTTCTTGCTATCTTAAGAACTGTGAGAGAGAAACAAGCACACAAGTGGGAGCTGTGAAATAAAGATCTAACACTTCTAATTTGGGGTGGGGAATGGGGAGGGGAATGAGAGAAATTCCATATTTAGCTGACTTGAAAGCAGCAGCAACCACAAAGTGCCTCAGCAAAACAATGCTTTCTCCTTAATCTTGTTTTGATAGCATTTCATGTAGTCTTTGGCACAACAGTGCTCGAACATATTGCAGTAGTAAGACGCCAAGCTTGTTCTCAGTTACACCTGATGTGTACCTTTTGCATCTAGCAAAATGTAACTACCAACATTTGTTCCATTTCTGTCCAGTAACCTGTCCACAATTAATCCATTCCCTGGCTTGGAAAGTTGAGAACAAAGGATTGCAGAGACAAGTGAGGGGTAGCCTTTTTCAAATGCATAAAATAAAATAAAATTGAACGCTGCCAGTTGACTACATAATGTTCAAACTAAAATGAATCAAAGACTACCCTTGAAGAGGAAACGGAAAGTGTAAAAAAAAAAAAAACCTAGCATGTTTCCTGTGGATTTCTCAAACACCTGAACATCTCTTAATCGTACTGGACTGTATACTATCCCTCATTCTGTAAGCCACCTTGGGCCCTTTTCCAAGGAGAAAGGTGGGGTAAAAATACTCTAAAATAAATAAATAATAAAGTGCCCTATACTCATTTAAAGGGTTCTACCACGAGAAGTAAGCAAATACCATGACTACCCCAACATTGAAGTGCAAATCCAGTGAGTCAGGACTGGCATCAGCAAGATGAGAAATGCAGGGAGGTGTGAGGGACATTGAGGTGCCTTGTGTCATGACCTAGCAACCTCCCCTTTCATACGTCTTAGTTTTGGGCTTCAGACAACTCTTCTGTAGCATAGAGATCGATTGTAGCACAAGACAGATTTTGGGGACCATCTCCTAAGCCTTCCTGAGGGACCATGAACTTGATTTTATGGTTCTTCTCACTAATGCCCTCTAAATTTAATATTTCCTTAGATGTTGCACGCTCACGTTAGAGTGCTCGTCCTTAACCCGGCCTCCATTTTTGAAAGGCTGGCGTTAGATTTCTGACATCATCACACTACTATTACTGCAGCAATAAATACATTAGTGGTATTTCAATTTGTAAACCTGTCTGTTCTGCTTAGAGCAGAAGAGGTCCTCCTGAATATCGGAGGAACAAAATCATAAACTGCAAATACAAAGAAGCAAACACACAAATTTTATTGTCTGAGGAGCACATAAAACATATGCCTGAGTTATCTGGGAAGCAGCGCTTTAGGAGGCATGTTTGAATGGCCTTGAAGAATTAAAAAAGCCACCCTGCAAATAGTAGCTTGAACTGGAAATTGCCTCTGTTCAATTTTTCCATGCAGACATTTTAAAGCCCCATTGTACTTTGCGAATAGAATTGCCATTTCCTTTGGTATCCACTGAGTTCCACGTATTAAGAGAAAGCGCTTACATCCACGTCTATATACATGAGCTTCAGCTGGGTGCATAATGACAGCCGCAATAACACTACTTTGAAAGCAGTTATAAAAGCAACCGCTATATGTGATTTTAGCTTGCAGGAAGTGGGATGTCTCAGGAATCACAAAGAGATTTTGTAAAGCAGCCACACAGGTGGCTGTGAAGACATTTCAGAGGTGTTCTACCACAGGATGGGAAGCAACTCTTGAACTAGTTTCTCCATGGTTTGTATTGTGAAAGGATATTGTGTAGCATTCCTTATAGATTCTGAAAAGTCAATTGAGGAATACCAAAACAGCTTGACTTACTAGCAAATGGTGCAGCACTAAGCTATAACCAAAAAGAAAGAAACAAAGGCGGAGTACCAATGCATTGAGACAATGTGTTTCCCACCTCCGTGCAATTCAATTCAATTCAATTTTATTCAAAGTTTTAGCCAATGGCCATTAGGACATTAAAATCTATGCACAGAACCAGAAACACGTCAAGTCAACAGTACAAGGTTACTTTGATGAGTGACAGAAATCGAGACCATTTACAGCTCACAGCTTTTCTGGTATCTCTGTCTCTAAAATTCATGTCCAGAACGGAAGGCCATGGAAGCTCTCTATATTAGGGGAAGCTACTCAGGGAAATGCATTATACAGTATTGTGGGGAAGCACAGAAAGTGTACACACTTGTGAAATATGTGTATACACAATACGGCCAGAACACCTATTTCAGAAAGAGCAACAGACAAGGAGAAAACAGGGTGCTCTCAAAGGGCAGCCCAATGCATTTGTTCCGGAGGATGAGTAGATATGCAGTTGTCCAAAAATGTCACTCCTTGTGTTTTTTATTAAAAGGGGGAGCATTTCTGCCCTCAGACATCCTCAAGCTTCCTAGAATTACATAAAATGGCTTCTGGATGGGGAGAATTTGCCACCCAGGTACCACTCACTACTGGTCTACATGATCTGTTCTTTCCTTCCCACCTTCACAGATATATAAATAAGGGGGTGAGAAGAACAGGGGAGTCTGTGGGAGGGGTGATAATCATCTCCCTTCCTCATTGGGGTAGAAGGGCGGTAATTTTGAATTTTGGTATGTGAAAGAAATGTATCTGCTCCCACCCATCTTGAGCATCCATTTTTGACAGACTATGTGAAAGAAATGCTCCTCCTTTTGGCTGCTGCCACCCCGACCACGCCCTTTACCGTGCTCCAAGTGGGGTGAGTGGTTCCCACCCATCTTGAGCATCCATTTTTGCTTTTACAAGTTTTTTTAAAAATATTCAAACAAATTAAAATTGCGCGCTGACTTTTAAAAAAGCAAACACTAAAGCTGGCAATGATGCCAGGAAACAGTTGAAATCAGTAGAGCCATTGCAAAAGTCCAGCATCACATTACACCGTTGGGGAATTTTTTTAAAGGACGGATGGGAAATAAGAACGTTGAAAAGTGGCATGAACAAACTGTGAACCAGAAAAACCCACAAACTGGGCTTAGTTCCTGGTTTGGTTTGCAATCCACTTTGGGGACCCCATTTTGACTTTTAAAAAAGCAAACACTAAAGCTGGCTATTAACTAAGAAAAAGAACTTCTGGGAAACGGATGACTAGAGGTGGGCATGAACAAACTGTGAACCAGAAAAACCCACAAACTCTTCTTGGTTCCTGGTTTGGTTTGCAATCCAGTTTGGGGATCCCATGTTGGCCTTGGCAAAATGGGATCTCTGCCTTCTCTCTTTCTGCAGCTCCCGTCATCTCCCTACTTGGTCCTGACGATGCTACCACTGCCTTCTCCTCCACTCGCCATTCTCAGGCCAAGAGGCACCTGCCAGTCAGCTGGCAAGATGGACACATGTTGCAGAGGCATCAGGTCTGGCTTCAAGGAGCCATCCTGCTGTCTCTGGGCATACAGCACCCTGTCAGCTGGGCAGAGGGTACATGGCAGAAACAGCAGGCCTAGAGATATAAAATTTATGACAGATTTTTTTTTGGGGGGGGAGAAAAAAATTTCCCCAATGTTTCCAATTTTTGCAAACGGGGTCCCCCCCCCACACACACACACACCATGGCTTCACAATTCCCAGAAACTTTACATCTCTATACAGGAACCTGTCAAAAAACGAAGTGAAAGCCCAGAACATAGAAAAGTTACTGGCTCTGCTGGATTCATGGACAGTCCAAAATAGTAATTTTTTCCTAATCTCGGTGAAAGCCTGCATTGAAGAGAACTTCCACATGTTAGAAGGTCATTTGCCAGGAGACATGTGTGCTGTATATACAACGTTACAGGAAAGGTGTGAATGGCAAATTACTTGACAGGCAATGAAAAATAGTTCCAAAATCCCAGTGAGTCTACTCAGCATCTGAGGGGAGATTGTCTGGGAACATGCCATATGCACCGTGCTGAGTGCCATGAGGGAAGATAGCACACAAATACACTATAGACTAAAGAGAAACAGATAGTGTACCTTTGTGGTGAGCTTTCAGAGATGTGGCTGTATTAGTTTGTTTCAGGGCTAAAAGTAAAAAGCAAAAATGATGTGGTGCCCATAAGACTAACATTTATTTTGAGCTTCTTTTCGTAGATTATTGGCCAGAATCCTGTTGCTTAGTGTGGTAAATGGCACTAGAGTAGGCCTATTGAATCAGGGTCGATTTGGTGAGCGAACTCCTCAGCAAATTCCATGGATTCAAACAGACCCTAATCTAACCATGATTTATTGAACATAGCATGTCATGGCTAGAGTAGGTCCATTTGGATCACTTGATTTTACGGAGGAATTGATCCACTAAATCCTATTGATTCAGTGGGCCTACCTAAGTGCCACTTAAGCAAGAGGATTTATAATAATAATAACCTTTATTGTCATTTTACATCCAGTGTACAGTGAAATTGGTTGAGCCTCCCTCCCTCCCCCCCAACACCATCCCACTAAAAAGCCATTCAATCTGATTTCACACTGTGTGCTTGCTGCACAACTCGCCAGCCCCACGAGTCTATCACAAGTTATCACGTATCGTTTAACAGTTGAACAGCCCACGGATAAAAACGGTTCTTTAGCCTGTTGGTACGGCTTGCTATACTTCTGTATCTCCTACCTGAGGGCAGGAGAGTAAAGAAGTGCTGACCGGGGTGTGAGTCATCCCTGATGATTTTCCTTGCTCTCCTAAGACAGCGGTCCCTGGCAATGTCATCCAGTGGACTCAGGGGACAGCCCATGATTTTGTGCTATGTTCACTACCCTCTGTAAAGTCTTTCTGTCCGCGGCTGTCAAACCAGCATACCAGACTGTTTTGGCCCGTGTGTTAGCTGCAAAGGTACCCAAAATACTTTTTCTTTCTGTTTGTGTGTATATTTGTTTGGGGCTGGGTTTCATGGTTGGTTGGTTGGTTGTTCTTGGCCGTCACTTCACGAAGAACTTCTCTTCGCAGCGTGATTGCCTTCGCTATGAATTCGAAGGCGGTCACGTGGTAGTCACGTGGTCTCCATTCGCCCCCACCCCTCTTTCCGTGTCCTCACCGGGCGAGGTTTTAGGGTCGAATCCAGTAGTACTTCACGTGCTCCCTTCGCATTCGGAAGCTTACTTGCAACGTCCGGTTTCTGCTTTCTTTTATTTTTTAAAAAAAATTACCACGGCGTATCGATGCATCAATACCCGGCTGTCATTTGCGGTCAGAGGACTTGTGGGCGGCCATCGTGTTTCCCTGAAGCAGAGCTGCTGGGTTGGTTTTTTTGGGGGAGAGGCTTCTCTCAGCTTCATCGCCCTGTGTGCCCCGCCGCCGCTCTCTGGGTGGGCGCGCGCGGGGGTGTCTTGCAGCGGCGGCACCGACACCCCCTCCCCCTCCCTCTGCGCAGCCCTTCGCCATCCCTTGCCAGCGGAGGGGCTCTGCTCACGTCACCCGGGGACGCTTGCCCCCCCTCTGTTGCCCCTGCCCCGTGTACAGAAGGCAAGATCAAAAGAACGGGTTAACCGAAATATCTATGCATCGGCATTTCGGAGAAAAAGTAAGTTAAAAAAAAATAATTATACTTTTTAACTGGCCACACGTGAATTTGGATACGAAGCGGGATGCGAAGCGAGGGAGATTCCCGGCCTCCGGCAGGGGAATCTCTCGCCCCGCTTGGAGCACGCTTCAGGGGCGTGGTCGGGGCGTGGTCGGGGTGGCGCCGCATCCAAAATGGAGGATCGTGAGGACAAAGCCGACCGATTCGCGCGGAAATCACGGCTCGCCGCGCAGCGAGAGGTTCGTGAAGTAACGGCCCTTGTTTGATTGCTGTTTTTTCTGTCCTAGTTACCACTTTGCCACTGAAGAAAACATAGCATCTGTAAGCATTTTTCTAGGGATGAGAAGATTTATTTCTTAATATTGTATTATACTGTATTAGGAATCTGAAAGTTGAGTCATGGCTACTGGACTTCTTTTTTTCTTGAGAGATAGAAACGTTTTGCTGCTCATCCAAACAGCTTCATCGGTCTAAATACAGCTAGTGCGAGTCCTCCATCTTAAAGTCAGCTTTGACCTCTTGTTACTCTGGTCTGAAATAGGCTCATAAGATGAACAATGGCCTGAATAGGCTTGTTAGGTAGACAGTAGTATCCACAGCCTTAAGATGAACAATGGCCTAAGGTGCTGAAACCTATAAAATATGGGTCATTAGCTATGGCCTTGGTGGTGAAGGTTTTTTGATTTGTCTGGGTACTGTTGAAAGCACACCCTGATAAGTAGCAAATAGACTGTGCCTGAGCCCCCCACCTCTGTTGAGAGAGGGGTTTTCAATACACACATGAATGGCTTCCCTGACCCCTCTCTCAAACCACCTATCTTCTCTGTCTAATATATGAACATCCTCATATTTGAATGAGTGCCCTATGGCCTTCAAGTGGAGGTATACTGCTGATTCTGGTCCTGACCTGTTACTCCTCCTACGTTGGGCGATCCTTCTGTTTAATGGCTGTTTAGTTTCTCCAATGTAGGAAAGACGGGGGGGGCATATCTTCCTTAAAGTTATTTACCCCCCCCCAATAGAACATGCATGCAGCTAACAAATATTTTTGAATTTGTCCATATTTTGAAGATGTCAGGTTTACTATTAGGTATCATGTTTCTCTTCCTGTCATTAGCTATAGGCAAACTCAGAGGTGACACTGCCTTGTGAACAGAACAGAGCCACGCTGTCCACTTCTAATCAGAATGGACAAAATCTAATCTGGTTTTATTTTTGCCAGGAGACAGGCCTCTGAAATCTAAGAGTTTCTGAAGGGAAGGCTGAAATACTTATTATAGGATAATCTGCTAGGAACTGAAATGTATCCTAATTGCTCTTAGCAGAAAACGAGGAGGTGATTTTTAGACTTTTTGCATCTCTTCATGTAGCAGGAGGCATTAGCTAAACGTTATTGAGTTGGGAAAGCTTTAAAGACAGTCCACACGCTTGAAGATCAGAACATGCAGTCAACAGGGCTTCCTCCCAAATGTCAGCAATTGTTAAATGTTGACTGGTTCAGGTGAGCCAAACCAAAGCAGCAAATTTGCTGTCACACACCTGCCTTCTCTGAAGGAAGAATCACACAATGGAGGAGAGCTTTGTAAGAAGCAGTAGAGGTTTTTGAAGGAGATCAAATGTGAGGGAAAGAACCCCCACCTTCTAGCTCAAAAATTTGACTGTGAGCAGAGAAGTGCCATTTATACTTCTGGCCTAACCATCGAGCGACATTTAACTAATCCTTAAACACCAAAGAAAGAAATCTGTTTGGATTATAGCTCAAACAGAATTGTGCAAATCTGCCCACCCCTAGCTAGCAAAATATGTCAATGCATTGTCAATATGTTAAGAAAGTAGCTGCTGATTAGATGTTCCAGTACAAATTTGAAGAACCTGGCTGATTCCTAAGCACTGTCTAATTGAATGGATCCACAGAACATTGTACTCTGAGCCTAAACCCTTGGGAGTATTTCTGAACATTTTTGCTCCCTGCCACATTGGGCTCCATGGCAAAAGGGTATGACACTGTTTACATTGAACCTGGTGTTGTTGGTGATGAAATGAGAATGTTTCTATGCTAAAAAAAAATACTCAATGTTTTGTAGAGGATATTGTGACGAACTGAGATTTGGGGAAGTTCTGGGTTTGAATCTCTGCTTAAGGCTAGAGGTGGAACTGGTAAAGCGGTTCCTCAAATACCTCACTTACTTTGAAACCCCTGTTGGGGTAGCTATATATCGGGTCTGACTTGGCAGTAGGTAACATGCACAGGTTGAGGCAACTGGACCGACACTTCCTTGCATTTGGGACATGGGCATCCTTCTGTTCATTCTGCTGTCGTTGCTGGGTACTGATAGATAATTAGATGAGAATCCCAATATGAACATCTCAGTACAAGAGGGGCGTATCAGCGTCTTTATGCAACCTTAATGACATTCTTCTTTTCCACAACACCAGCACCTCAGAGGCTTAATGGCTGTAAAATGGCACAGAGACAAGTTGTTGTTTTCACAAATGTTATGTCTCTTTTATATGAATCTATAGGTTCACATGGACTTGGTGTTTATAAGTATTTATAACCTTGCAGCTTTAATGTAATGTCTGTTAATGCTGTAAGATAGCCCTCACTTCCTTGTTCTCCATACTTGAACATGTCTTAATTGTAACTAGACTGTATATTTTCCCTCATTACTTTAAGCCGTCTTGGGTCCTTTTCAAAGGAGAAAGGCCAGGTAAAAATACTCTAAAATAAATAAATAAATGTGTGAGAAGCAGATTAAGGGAGTGTAGGTCTACTTGCAGGTCACAGCCACAGCACCAGTGGACGCTGTGGGGCAGCATCTGTGTGGAAATGCCATGTGATATATGCCATGTTTTTACTAAGGACTCAGCCTGATTCGGAACACCACAGTACCTGGGAGGACCTCTCAACGTGGGGGTTCTCAGAGATGGGGAAATAACCATAGCCATCCATGTGATATGGTTTTCAGGGATTCTCTTTTATAAAGGTATAAAATCCACTTGGTAACAAGTTTGAATGTCTTAACATATTTGCATTCCTCGGGCATTTGTTCACTGGTCTGTGATCGCTGATTTCCAAAAACAGCATGCGTTATTTATTGGCTTCAGGGTTTATGAGTTTTTCCTAACTTTAAAACCAAAAAAACCAAAAAAACAGGCCCCTGCTTCTAACTTGTCCGTGTCCCATTGTCTGCACAGCAAGTTTTCCTTTTGGTGGAAAAACAAATGTGCATATTTGCAAGGGCTAAAAGACTACTGCGGTTCTCCTTTTCCTTTTTCCTCTTTTTTAAAAGAGATAATTGAAACAATCTTAGGAATGGCATGAAAATCTAGAAACGGCAAATGTAAAAACCAAAATCATCTGTCTAGTTAGGGCATACTAACTGAAATCCTCTTACATAGTTACACAAATAGTGCAACTTTTGGAAACTGATTGCTGCAGAGGTTATTTGTTGTCAACTGGGCTTCATCACTCAGCATGCACTGACTAAATAATGTGTACAAATATTTCTTAACTTATGGCAATTTGGTTCCAAAAGTTGCCCCATTTGCGAGACTGCACAACACAATTTGGGCCATTAAGTGACTTGACAACAAGTGGACTTAACAAGTGGAATTATAAATTGTGTGCTACAGTTTACTGTGTTATTTTGTATAATTTAGTAATTGTGCAATTTAGTGTACTAGGCTGTCAACATTTATCCATTAGCTGCATTGCATGTTTTATTATTGTAATGTGTTGATGGATCTCTCTTTAGATGTGTAGTAGAACCTGCAGTTTGTCAAAAAAATATGTAGTGCCTGGATTACTGTCCAGTACTGACTGAATGGGACGTTTCTCACCTTGGACAACTGTAATGCTTTAAATCATGATTTAAATTGTTATTCAAAAAGATTCCAAGCCTTTCCCCCACAAAAAAGGGGCAATCTGGCCTTCTATAACCTTAGTAAATATTTTCCATAACACATATTTTGCACAATCTTCTGACCCAGATTAGTACTACAGAATATGTGCTAATGTTTTTGTCCTCGTTGATTGAAGCTGTCTCTGGGATGGGAGAGCCGGAATGTTCAAGCCCTGCAAATTTCCTCTCCTCTGGGCAATACTGAGACATTAGAGAAAGTGCCTCCTCCCCCCGCCCCCCGGTGCCTCGTTCATATCTAAATGAATTTGAGCAGACTTCTCTGCATCAAGCTATTGCTTTTATTTATTTATTTTTATTTTTTATTTTTGCTTTCCGGAAGGAAGTGTGCACACACAGCCAGAGACTGGCAAACACCCACCCCACACCCACCCTGTGCTTTTGTTCATGAAATGCCCATGTCCTGAAGCAGTAGATGCTGTCATTTTTGAACACCTTGTTTCATTTTCATTTTTCCTTAAAGCATTATTTGCACAGTTCTGCTTGATTTTTGCAATAATAGTTCTCATTTTCTTCTCCTGCGAAAAGTACCACAATACATCTTACTTAACACAGAGCAAGTTGTCTCGTGCTTTCCTTGTCCTCAGGTGCAAAGACGAGACAAGCCAAGATTTCCATCGTAGCTTCCAAGCCCAGAGAGCTGGTCTGGTTGGTTTCCAAGCCCAGAGAGCTGGTCTGGTTGGTTTCCAAGCCCAGAGAGCTGGTCTGGTTGGTTTCTCCTCACAAATTTGTCTAAACTCTAAGGCCGTCTTCAGAGGCTCTTCTTGGAGTACAGATTCTCCCCTTGGGAATTCCACATCCTCAGAAAAATTCAGTTGGAGTCTACCTTGCAATTTTTCCAAAAGAAGAGCTTTTTTATTTTCTTTTTGAAGAGCATAGCATTAGTGTAGGGCTTTGGGCCAGTGTTGGCGAACCTTTTAGACACCAAGTGCTCAAACTGTGATTAAAAACCCACTAATTTTTCACAAAGTGCCAATACAGCAATTTAACTTGAATACAGGTGGCTTTGAAGGGGCAATGTCGGGTGCCCACAGAAAGGGCTCTGAGTGCCACCTTTGGCACCTGTGCCATAGGTTCGCCAACACTGCTTTAGTTACTTGATTCCGTATGAAGCTGCTAGTTCACATTTGTAATTCTGTAATTGGTTTTCTGTTTCTCCCTCAGTAATGTTTACATGATCGCTTCCTGTGGTTATACTCAGTAGGATGCTCTGGGTGATGTATTCCAAATGCTGTTTTTGTGGTGGGCCCTGTGGTGGTTTTATTAAGTAAATGTCTTCCTTTCAACATTAGCATTAATTACCATTCCTACAAATGGTACAGGGGGAAAGGTCTGCAAGCATGCTGACACAACTGGTGTTTTCACAAAGAAACTTTAAGCCTAAGCTCTACCTTTTTAAAAAAAAAGGGAAATCAGAGGTTGGACAATTCTGGGTTACTTGAATCATCTGAAATGCTGTGCTGTGGAGAAGCCCTCTGATGCTGTCCCCTGGCGCGTTCACGTCCACTCTCTCCCAGTGATTTGTGTTGGTGAGAGGATGTGTCATAACCTGCCCTTTATAAATTTGTGGAAAAATTATTTCTTCCTCCCTGAGACTTTATCTCAGAGGCAGTTTTCATGGGCCATCCCTAACACCTGAACTTACTCTTTGGCTAAGGAAAAAAATGAAGGGGCGTGGGGTGAGGAAAGCATTTCCAGAAGGATGCTCATCTGTTCTTCTGCCTTTGTCTTAAAGCCTATGATGATTCCTCTCCCTACCTGCAGCTTCCCAGTTGATAGCGCAGCATGGGTCAGCACCTGAGCATGACAGAAACACACGTAAACATCCTGCTAACTTTCTTGTCCATTGGGCCTCTTTTCCACCGATGGCAAAAAAGACCCTGGAGGCAAATCAAATTGCCTCTACAGTCGCTCCTAGACCTCACTCCTAGTTTGCTCCAGAGTGTAAGAGGATGTGCCCAATCATATTGGAGGGGGTGCATTGGGAAAAGGAGGGGGGAAGGGACGTCACTCATTGCAGAAGCCGAGGTCTGCTCATGTCGCATTGGATTTCATCCAATCAGAGCTTTGGGAGCGCCACAGTATGCAGCCAAATACTTATAGTTATTTCTCAGTTCTAATGGAATTCTAACAATGTCACTTTTGACCATAACTGCGTCGATTTTGTCTATGTATAGAATGCATAAATGAACAGATAACTTAGTAGCCATGTAGCTAGATGGAGCGGTATATAAATTTTATGTATGTATGTATGTATGTATGTATGTATGTATGTATGTATGTATGTATGTATGTATGTATGTATGTATTTATTTATTTATTTATTTATTTATTTATTTATTTATTTATTTATTTATTTATTTATTTATTTATTATTTTCTTTGTTTTCATGTAACATCTGTAGAAGTGTTTGTATTTCTTTGAACCCTAGAGTTCATAAAAATGCTGCCCATTGTTCAGGTGACTCAAGTGGTATGTATATGCACTAATACACTTTGTTCTCCCACACCACTTTTTATCTCTGTTCTCGTCTACCTCCTCCTCTTCCTCTTAGTTTAGTTTTCATTAGAGTAGTATCTTGCCTTTCTCTCAAAAATGGAATTGAAAGAAGCTAACACTACAGTGAATAAAGCAAATGCAGTTAAACATAAAACATATTAATTGAAAAGTAAGGTATAAAAGCAATTAAAAATTGGTGAGAAGTGTTTTTTGTTTTGTTTTCTGATCACTTTCCAAAATTCTCCCGTTTCTTCATACATTTGATAGAAATAATGTGAGAAGATTAAAACATATAGATATGGACAAAAGCAGAACTAGCAAACTCACCAATTGAGGCAAAGGCCACTGAGTGCATAGCTGTTAAAAACACAGTCTCAAATCTCTATATTTTCAATCATATTTATCACGCTGTTGCAATCTTCTTTCCCCCCCTGACAACTATGTGGCAACCAGGTAAAAAACATGCTTCTCTCTTCATAGGGGAAATAGCTGAACACCAGCTGAATTTGACCAGTGCAGAGGGTTGAAAATGTATCTCATTTGGTTTTTAATGAATACTTACAACAATTTCCAGATGTCTTCATACATTTAATAGGAAAAAGAGCAGCAAAGCCTTGATAGTATAGTCCTAGACCTTTATTAGGGCTTAACAAAATGTTGAAAAATAGTCAGTAGCCTTGGTAGGCTTCTTTTTGAAGCTGGATATTATATTAAAATAAACACGTTTGTCACAGTGGTAGGGAGGTGACAGAAAACATCTGTTATGGGCAAGCAGTTTCAGAATCAAAGCAATGGCGTCCTGTGGTGCCTTAAAGCAGTGTTTTTCAACCTTTTTTGGGCAAAGGCACACTTGTTTCATGAAACAAATCACGAGGCACACCACCATTAGAAAATGTGGGGGGGAGGCGCAGCAGGTCGGGTCGAACCCCTAAGTGGCAGGGGGGGGCAGGACAGCCACCCTCCACCAAAGAAAATGCCGCGGCGAGAGTTCCACGCGTCCAGGGAGCTCAAAGGCCTGAGCAAAGCCCCCTAAGCGGGCCAGGGAAACTGACAGGGCGAAGCTCGACCCCACACGGGCGAGGACGCCCAACGATCGCCCCTAGGACTTGATAGGCGGCTTTAAAAAGGCCGCCCGAGCAGCTGCCTAAGGACGAGCCGGCAGGAAGCCCGCAAAGCCGGCTAAGCCCCAGTGGGCGGGCGCGCTCCGGCGAGGAACCGCCTGTCAGCTGGAGTAAACGCCTTGGGCCCCTGCCCCGCGGCCACAGCCGGCACCACCCAACACCCAAAGCCTCTCCAGCTGGCAGGCAAGCAAGGATAGGAGGGTAGGGGGTGGGTAGCGGTGGAGTGTTTGTTTGTTTTTTAACAAAAGTACCCGACAAACGGGTCAGGTCGGGCTGCTAAGTGGCAGTTGAGGGTGGGTAGGCTGCGGCAAACAAGCCCGCAGGGCCCCGGAGAAGCTCCCGACCACCACCCCCAGTGAAACCCGCTGTCACCCAGGGCTCGGCTGAAGCGCGAGCCCCAAAAGGCATCCAACGTTGCCGGAGGTACTCCAGAGTTCCTGTCAGTGCTGCCCGGCGTGAAAGAGGAGGACTGGTGTGCGGGCGGCCCTTTTAAGGGCTTTGATCCCCGCACACCCCGGGAGTCACATGTCCTCCTCCTTTCGCGCTGAATAACGGCTCCTGGGGCGACAAAGCGGCCCCAATCCGGGACAAGCCCAGCAGGAGCCTTTCGAATTTTTCAATTTTTCCAACGGCACACCAGGCAACATCTCGCGGCACACTAGTGTGCCGCAGAACAGTGGTTGAAAAACACTGCCTTAAAGACTAAGGACCGAATCCTTTGGCTCCTGAGCAAGCCATAAAGCTCCTGTGGTGAAGCTCTGTATGAGTTCAAGCTTGGTGCCTCACACTGTTGACTTGGACAAATCTTGTGCTCGAATAAGGAGCTACTAAAAAAGCCATTTGTGCGACTTCAGTAACAATCTGTTTCAGAATGTTAGGTCTGTGCCAGAACACATGGTTAATGATAATTTTTATGGGCCATCATGTCATTCCCAATCTATGGTGACCCTTCCCAGGGTTTAAAAGGTCGAGAATATTCAGAAGTGACTTGCCATTCCTTTCTTGGGGGGGGGGGTAACCCTGGGACGGTACTGCTAGCCCAAGGCCACATAGGCTGGCTGTTCTCTGGGCCTTTGTCTCTGTAGCCAGGGGGCTCCACCTGGCTACCCTGCCCAACCAGCTGCTTGTGGAATGGGATGAAATTAAGAGGCAGTGAGAAATAGAATGAACACAGAAGTTTCATGACTCTTGAACATGGGATGGGATTGTGATAAGTGTGAGACAGGGCACGTGTTATGAATTTGTGCTGCCTCTCCAGAACAATACTTGGTCTTTCCTCTGGTTTCTCCATTCAAACGTTGTGCTTCCAGGTTCTGTCTTAGAAAGCAAAAGAATTACCCAGTGTCTTCCTCTTTGGCATTCAGTGTCTCATTTAATTCTGCCGTTTAGTCTGTTCTGCCTACACTTGTTGTGTTTGTAAACCTGTTGAGTTTGCAAACCCTATTTATTCCACCTGTTAACTAAATTCCTGAGTTCGGAAAAGTTGGCCTAAGCCTTCCCATTGCAGTTATTTGTTATAATGACTGCTAACAGAATTATTGATTAGTAACATACCAGTGATGTTGTGCTTCTAAAAAAAAATCAACAACAGTATATTCTCCTCCAACCGTGACCCCCTCAAATAACAAAGTAAAGCAGTTGGTATTCAAGGCATTAACATAGTTGCCATAAATAATGGGAAACATTTTTTAAATTATAATAGGTTAAGAAACAAATAGATTTTTAGTGAATCTGGTCCATCACCAAATTTCACCCTTGAGTCCACAAGCATACTTCTTGTGGCTCAGGGAGTCAGGTGCTGTCTGCATTAATACATTGTATGAACTCATAGCTCAGGGTTTCTTTCTGTTGGCTTCACTGAAACAACGAGTTGTGTTATACAATTGTGATCTCAATGTTGCTACAGGATGGGTTTACAGAGCTTTCAAATTTACACTGTAATGTCTTCTACCCAATTAAAAAATGTCTCTGTATTTATTTCTTCCCGGTTGCTACAGTAGAGCCCAAATGAATACATCTGAAATGGTGTAGAACCCAAAAGAGATGGTGTTTATTTTCCTCTAATACAGATCTGACACAGGCCTGCTGTTATTTCTGTATTTTCTCTAATCATCCTCCTCCTCCTCTTGAGAGAACACACTGACCCATTTTCATTGCAGAATCATTAGCCTTACAGACACCATTGCAATTACATTAAAAAGACACAAAACTGCAAGACCACATTTTTGTTGTTCATACCTAAAAACTATTGGTTGCTTATATTGGGCTTGGCTTGAGTATTTCTAGATATTACAGATCCCTGATTGAACTATTTACACACCTGAGATGCTGCAGCTGCTTTCAGTTCCTGCTCCTTTCCTTCCGAAGAACATCTGTTTGGCAAGGCATCACTTTTGGGATTAGCCACAATTATGGATTAAATGTGGATTGACTGATTTATGCATGCCTGATTTTCCGTTTCCTTTAATATGTGAGTGAGAGAGACACGTTAGGTCACAGTTTTATATCTCTCTCGGATATAAAACTGCAGAAGAATAGCACCAGGTTTTAAGCAATTCTCCAGAGCCATACCAAGATATTTTACTGTCTGAAGCAGAGCAGCAAATATTCCCTGCCAATTACGTTATTTTGGCACCTAAGGCGGAACATCTCGCAAGTCCCTCTACACGTTCTGGTCGGTAGCGTCATCATGCGCCAAAACAGGGAATGATTTGCTGCCTGTGGCAAACAGCTACACAGTGCCTGACAGCTGAGCTAGTAGTCTTGCAAATATCTGTGCATTGGAAGAAAAGGAGGAGCTTGACCTATTGCAAATGCAGAACACTAGATAATATATATGTATATATAATAACACTAGATATATATATCAGCACTTACACAGCATTAAAGGACACACTTAGTCACTTAAATACCTGCTTGACTGATTGCTTCATAGCCAGGAAGCAGGCAGTGAGTTCCATCTTTCCATGGCTCGTTTAACGAACTTAGTGTTCCTACGGGATATTTAGTAGTCTGTGCCTGCTAGCAGAAATAGAAGGGGAGTTGCTATTGCTTTCAGTTGTTAATGATCCCTCAGATCTGCATATCGATTTGCATAGCACTAATGGGGTGATATATAAATAAAAGAAAAAGAAGAAAAAGAATACAGAGGGCATTCTGTTCAAAAATATACCAAGTCCTCCATCTTAGTGCATCCTCTTGGACAAGATCTACATTAACGATGTGGGACCATATAGCATCCCCTAATCTCTTTCAAGCTTTAAATTATCCATATATTGAAACTCTATTACATCTGCCTTACTTGCTTTTCTGGTACATTAGTTATTAAATGTTTCATTATGGGGTTGTTTGCTACCTTCAAAACCATGTATAGACTGGGCCAGGTTGCTGATTTGTTCTCTAATGGTAAAAGAGGTGAGACCCTGGAAGTTTTATGCATGGTAAGTCAACTAAGGGAAGATGTCAATGCTCACTCTGATGGTGGTGACCTTATGTTTTCTTGTGCTAATTCTAAAAACTAAACTCAGGGCTGAATAATGAAAATTGAAAACTTGAGAATAAATGGCAACAATAGCATGTCAGTCCTGATTTTGTGTGTTCTTTTGGTGAGATGTTTAATGTGTCAACATTGTTGTCTACTCCTTTGAGAATTTAACTGTTATCATTAATGGGCCTACCCACTGAATAAACATGTAGTTTGAAGCCATTTTAAGGCCTTCTCTTGTGTGCGTAAGATAAGGATTTTCACGAGCTTTGCTTTTTTCCCCCCTTTGAAACATGTCAAGTTCATACTGCATCATAAATGTCATGTTTTTATTCAGTATTAATTCCAAAACATTTAAAAGCCATTTCTGTTTGGAGATGATAAAGCAGTCGCTCTTGCATTCTCTTCCAAGAAGTTATATTTAACTGTTCTGTGGTAATTTAATTCTTTGTGTTTCTAATTTACTGATGTAAGAAAACATATTTTCTCTTTGAAATGTAGGATTTTTGAGTTATTTCTAGAGCGACTGTTTCTTGCTTTTATAAGCATATAATCTATCTGCACAATATTACTATGTCTGTGATTTCTTTGACTGTCAACGTTGAGCCAGTCTTGCCAACTAAGACTATCAAGCGTTTCCTATTTTCTCTACTTTCCTTGTTTTCATTTTTTTTTGTTTTCATTTTATTTTTTAAAGAATAAAATTAAAAAAAAAAACCTCTTAATGGGAATCCTGGCACTGTCTGTCTTCTCTGTTCTGCAGAAATGTTGAAGGAGTTGAACCAGCAACGCAGAGTGAAAGAGTTTACAGACCTGAAAATTATTGTTGAAGGCAAAGAGTTTGAAGTCCACCAAAATGTTGTAGCTTCCTGCAGCTTGTATTTCAAGGACCTGATTAAAAGGTTTGCCTTCCTTCCAGCTGTGATCTGGTCTGTTCTTTTGTAGGGCGCATTTGTGTCGCTTTTTTTTTCCTCCCCTCTCTTTCAGGTCCATGGAAGATTTGACTCTCCTGTCACAGAGCCAGTAGCCATTCTTTCTGCTTACTCTGAATGTATTTTTTTAAAATATACAAAAGACTCAGAACCATTTGTAACACATAACCTAACCTGTCCAGATCTCACTAGTTTCATATTTGGGCTGAAGTGAGATGTCCTTTCATACAGTGCTTCAAAGTCAAACACACACATCTCAAGATCTACTAGTCCCAATACACCGCTCTTAGATTTGCCCCTTTTGAAAGGATGCCACTAGCTCTTCCTTCAGGCTGCAACAAGCCACATGCTGGAAGATGCTGCTGAGCTGGGCTTAAAGGAAGACTGAGTTATATAGCATAACATGTAACATTTCTGTCTACAAATTTTGGACACCTTGTGCTTTGGCTCATGGAGGTCAAAGGCTAAATACAAAAGAAAATAAATGTTAGAGCAAGGTTTTCTGTGCAAGTATTCAAGTTACAGGAACCAAAAAACACTTAGGAATAATTTTCTCTATGTACTTTAGAGAAATAAAAATATAGTTGAGAGTAGAACTACAGTGTGTGAATATACGTGTCTTCATAGATCATGTCCCCACCTTTACAGTTTCCTCCCTCCATTTCTAGCCAGTTGATTCTAAACATTGCATGATTATATTTTTCTTTATCTTCCATTGCACTGATTATTTTAAATGTATCTGCTTTATGGACTTTGAAATGAAAATACAACTTTTACACTGTTAGTAAGTCAGCATAGGGACAGTGGGGAAACCCACCAGAATGGTGTTTGTATGTTTCTCAGTTATCGGCAAATTAATGTGGCTGCTGACTTTTTCCCTTGCAGTGTTTTCCTGAACTCTGAACCTCGACTGTGCAAAAAAAAAAAAAAAGTGAGGGACGGGGAAAGAATTGCAGCACGTTGGGCTTGCTTCACGAAACCGTGCATTTAGATGCTGCCAACTAACACAACAGCAACTATATTTTATTCCAGGGTGGCATGTGTGCTGGCATCTCCTTTTCTGCGCATTATGTCATCTTGCTTTAAGCTTGTCTCGTTTCTGGTTGGTTTGTGTTTTCCTAATTGTAGAAATCTTACCCTCCTATCATTTAATTGCAC
Organism: Phrynocephalus forsythii; assembly: GCA_029282475.1. NCBI lineage: Eukaryota > Metazoa > Chordata > Lepidosauria > Squamata > Agamidae > Phrynocephalus > Phrynocephalus forsythii. Next base: position 153,513,365 of record JAPFRF010000002.1, read on the forward strand.
TTACTTGCCGTATCAATTATTCATAAAAGGTTGACCTGATAGTATGTCCCCCTCCCTCCCTCCCTAGATCTAATGATAGCTAGCTCGAGCTGCTCCCCGTCTCCCCTCTCTTGTCTGCTCATTATTGCATACTCCTCAAGGCCCACGCTGTATGCCTCTTCGCAGAGATGAGCCATGTGTTCTACAGGGAAGGCAAATCTTACTCTTCGTTTATAGAAAGCCAGTAACTGACTGGCCAATCAGTAGCATTGAGTGTTAGCCATTCAGACTTCTTGGTCCCTAGTTGAGTCTTCAGATGCTGTCTGCTTCTGGAGAAAACGTGGGGATAGTGATTATTTATCTTAGATAGTTGTCAGATGGGGATGAGCTTCGAACAGACTAGGCTAGGGCATTAATGAAGCCAGTGTGTGGTGCTTATAAGTCAAAACTACGTGACAGCTTCCACCAGAATAACCTAGTCTCATGGTTAGTATCTGCTTGTTTATTTTTTTTGTAAGCCACCTTCAGCATTTCAATGGAAATGTGGTATTTAAATGTTTTACATAAGGAGATAGACTCATAGGTCCTTGCATACAAAATAAGGATGTGCCCTTCCCCCCCATACACATGCACTTGTTGGATAAGAGTGAAGAATCACAGTACAGTTGACAAAAAGAGTCTTCTTGACATCCTTTTTGCCATGCTAGCTAAGACTGATATATCCCCCTTCCTCGTCTCCTAAGATTTTTCTGGTAACCTTTCACTGTTAATATTTTTATGTCTCAAAGGTACTATCAGGTGAGCAGACGAAATTAGAAGCAGATCAGAATGAAAGGTGGGCAATGAACAGGATCAAAATTATTCCAAGATTTTCCTAACATTGTGGATGTTTGTTTTGAAGTAACGGAGTGCATGCTAGAGACAACTGGTTAAGCCACAGTGCCTTTTCTCAAAATGCAGAGCAACCTCAGGAGAGGGTTGTTAGGAATTTTTTAAAAACCTGGAGGGCAGACAAGGGTGCTGCCACCCTCCCTGTTCCTGTGCTCCAAACTGCACCCCACAGTAGTCCCTTACCATTGATATTTCCAAAACTGTATGTGCCTAAGGAACAAATGCTTTTGGATGGGGAAAATGTCTTTGAGTACTCCCCAGTAGCACCAATTCAGTAGCAGGTTGAAAACCTGAAGAGCAAGTTTTCTGCCAGTAAACATGGACCCACGGCCTATGTCATAGAAGAGAATCTTTGGAAGAAAACCTTGTACAGGGGGCCTCTTCTTCAATAGGGGACACATCGTCTCCAGCTACATACCACATCATTTAGCAGTCACAGGGCTTGGGTGGGCATGTTGGCTGACATCAATGTAGTTCCAGCTTGAGAAGCTATTAGATTGTCAAAATATCTTAAACATGGGCACAAACTTTTTTCTGTCATTGAGTCCGGCCTAAACATCCCACTTTTCTTTTTTTTTTCTCCCACTTAGGTACAATAGGACCTGGTATCCATGGGGGGAGGGGGAGGATCAGTTTCAAACACCCCTCACGACAGTTGTAGGAAAGTGTCCATATAGAAACTCTATACAGTATAGAACAGGGATGGCAAACCTTCAGCACTCCAGATGTTTTGGACTACGATGCCCAGAATTCCAAGCCTGTATCGCCAATGACAAAGAACTGTGGGAGTTGTGCTCCAAAACATCTGGAGTGCCGAAGGTTCGCCACCACTGGTATAGAACATGGTCTCTGGTGTCCCCCTGGTGACTAGTTCTGGTTATAACACCTTGAAAACACATATTTCGTGGGGAGTGATTCCATGGATACATTGGTTCTGCTGTACTGTGCATGCATAGCAAGGGGAGATGCATTCGTCTGAGTGTGGGAAAAGTACAGCTGTCCAAGTGTTGTTAGACTGCAACTCCCATCATCCCCTAGCAAGCAGTGAGGATTGCTGGGACATGGAGCCCAACAATGTCAGAAGAGGCACGTTATACTGTATTTTTATTTATTTATTTATTTATTTATTTATTTATTTATTTATTACGCTTATATCCCGCCCATCTACCCAGGAGGGAACTCTGGGCGGCTTACAATAAAAATTGAGTAAAGCAAACAGACACAATAGCAAAAGGAGACAGGATAGCGGGCATAACCCAAGCAAAGATGGCGCGGGCAATAAAAAAATTAACTAAATAGAAAGGTCGCCAAATGCCTCCCTGAAAAGGTGAGTCTTCAGGGCCTTTTTGAAGGCGGGCAGGGACTCTGCTAGCGCAGCCCACTGGGGAGGTGGTTCTATAGCATGGGGCCCACCACAGAGAAGGCAGGGTCATGCGTACGCGATTTCCACGCCTCTCTGGGTGTGGCCACCCTCACTGAGCGCGCCTGCGCCAATCTCGTGGGTCTGGTCCCCGTTGATCTCTGAGAGATACGCTCCTCCAGATACTCTGGTTCCAGGCCGTGGAGGGCTTTGAAAGTCAAAACCAGGACCTTGAACCTAATCCGGAGGACAACGGGTAACCAGTGCAAGCGAGCCAGAACTGGGGTGATGTGCTCGAATCGACGAGCACCCACCACCAGCCTGGCTGCTGCATTCTGCACCCGCTGTAACCTCCGGACAAGGGTCAAGGGCAACCCCACATAGAGGGCATTGCAGTAGTCAATCCTTGATATCACTATGGCCTGCACAACTGTCCTCAGGGAGGACCCATCGAGGTACTGGCGGATCTGGGCGATCCTGCGGAGATGGATAAAAGCGGCCCTGGAGACGGACATCACCTGGGCTTCCAATTTTTCCATGTATAAGACTATATTTTTTACTGAAACTGTTAAGACCAAAAATGTAGGGTTGTCTTATAGACGGAAGTTAGGCAAAGAGAGAACCACACAGTAGAGAAACTGTTATTTCGGGCTGGAAAACTGGGGGTCATCTTATACATGGGGATGTCTTAGAGACGGAAAAATATGCTAATTCCACAAACCCAACCACCAGAAAATCAACTAAAATAATTGAAAATTGAGTTTAACAACATCTAAAGGCTGCAACCTGCCCTTCCTTGTGTGAGGCTTAAACATTAAGGAACAGTTGAATCTAATGCCTCTTCAATGCTATTATTTGTGTGCTGTCCTTCTAAATTTGCCATTTCTAAGGGATCATTAATTTGGAGGACAGGTTCTGATGAAGGGTTGTTTTATTCGTTAACTTCAAGCGAGATAAAAGGATAAGCTCCTAAATGAGGAAAGCATTCAGTATTTTGTTACCAAGGATGCATCAGCATTTACCTATTAATAGTGATAGGCGTGAGGCGTGTATGAGAGAATACACGCCGACCCTCCCCCACACACATACACAAGAAACTGCTGTGGGAAGAAGTTTAGATTTCAAGTTATGTTCAGTAAATTTTCTTAGTTGAATTGGAAGGGGCCTCTAAGGCAGTCAAGTCCAACTCTCCCTGCGCTCAGTGCAGGGATCCACTCAATAAGAAATAAGTTTCCGGCTCTAAACGTTGGTTGGTGCTATGAAGATTCTTTTACTGGCTTCTTCTCCAACTCGGAATGACCTTCTCCTCATCCACTTGGCTGTTCTACTCCAAGATCAGTTCCAGCTCATGCCCTTGCATGTCTCTAATTACACAGTAATAGACAATATAGTAATTACATAGTAATAGACTCTCTGTATGCAGTAGGTGATGATGACTGAGGTGAGCTGTTTAAAAGATGGCCTGCTTTTAGCACTGCTATTTGGATTGTCCTTTTAAGGATGCCCCAGTAGCCTAAATCGGTGGTCCACAACCCCCGGGCCGCGGACCGGTGCCGGTCCGTGGACCGGTTGGCACCGGGCCGCCTGGGGAGGCCGGGGAGGCTCCTCCCCTTTTCCTCCGCCGCCCTCCTCCTCCTCTTCTCTCCTGCGGGCAGCTGGAGGAGGATGCCGCCGGGCACGGCACACGGGCGGGGGTGGGGGAGCCCGGGCTCCTGGGTGGGCGGGCCGCCTCCTCCTGCTGTCGGCAGCCGCGGCGGCCATGGCAGCTGCCCGGGTTCGGCCGCGACTCCGCGGCCGGCGGCGGGGCGCCCTGCCGCGGCGGGCCGGCTCAGCGGTCCCGGTGGCGCCCTCGGGCCGGAGACGCCACCCCCCACCGGACTCCCTCCCCTCCCCCTCCCGCTCGCCTGCCCGAAGGCCGCAGCCGGAGGCAAGCGGCGGCGCAGAGGTGCCCCACCGAGGCGGGCGGCGGCGGCGGCCGCGGGCGCCCCGCCGCCCGACCGCGGAGCCACAGCCAAACCCGGGCGGCTGCTGTGGCTGCCGCCGCGGCCCGCCTCGGTTGGGGCACCTCTGCGCCACCACTTGCCTCCGGCCGCCGACAGGAGGAGGAGGCGGGGCCCGCCCGCCCAGGCTTGCCGCCGCCGCCGCCGCCGCCGCCGCTCCCGCTCCCGTGGCCCCCAAGGTATACACGCCAAGCCCCCTGCACCTTCTCCTCCCCCTCCTCCCTCCCCCATCCCCCCCCCCACACCCCCATCACCCCCTCCCCCACCCCCACCCCGGGCCACTGGAAAATAATCAAACAAATACCGGTCCGTGGAGACAAAAAGGTTGGGGAGCACTGGCCTAAATGTTACACTTCTTCTCCGCCTACCACTAATACCCAAGGAAACTAGTAAGGAATGAGTTTGTAGCCAACCTCTTTTTTTTTGTAGAAGGGCAGCAGGTTCTTCAACCACCCGTTGGGAAGCCATGTGGAGCCCAGGCCTTGGGAGCTTCTTTCGCAAATTTCAGGACCAGGAAGAGCATGAACAGCTGTGCACATGCAGAACCAAGCTCTTGCTTTTGGTTTCCTAGATGGAGGTTTGTTGGGAGTGCCTAACATCTCCTAGAATAGATAGTCAGTCAGGTAGGAATTAAAAATGCTGCTGCTAACAAATGGGGCTTCCTTTAACTTTAAAAGGGAAAGCGGAAATTTTAAAAAATATATGAAGGCCATACTTCTGCTGTGCAGAACTTTTAGAATAAAATTTCTGTAGGTTAAGAAGTCTCTGTAGGCATTGTTTTTTGTACACTAAGTTCCATGTGCAACAAACAATGCCTATGGAAATTTCTTCCATTATGGCAATTGTCCTTGAAATGTGACCATGTTTTGCATAACCGTGCAATATGATTTCATCCAATACAGTCCTGCATATCTCTTTCTGGTATAAGGAGCCAAACAGGCATCATGAAGGTCCTTCCATTTCCCCCATCCTCCCCTGCAAAAACAAAATTAAATGTTATGATGTCCATTTAGGATCCAAGGCACTTTTGTAGCCAGAATAATATTGTCAACAGCCTCTGTTAAACCATTTATAAAATCTAGAGAATGGCTTGATGGAAAGAACAAAGTGTACTGTTCTTTTTTACAGCTATAGGAGGGAGGCAAAAAAAATGTTTGAGATGCCTTTCCTTTTACCCAAGTCAGTGAAATACTAGAATGGAAAATAGCTCCATGCTCTTACTGGTGGCTTTTTTTGTGGGGGCGGGGGTGGTGGTGCCGAGTCTGTTTTGTTAAGCAGTGGCACACCTTCCACCTTAACATTTTAACTGGCTGTGAGAATTCATATTCCACAGCTGCCAGACTTCTGGAAAACATGTTTTTATAGAGTACAGCTTCCCAGGATTCTGTATGAAATGTGCAAAAGCTTCTAGAAGCACTTAAGTCTTTTCCCTTAGAGCACAAAGATGGTATGGAACAAGAATCTTTCTCGCAATGCCTCTGCCACACAGTCTAGCAGACTTAAAAGCCTGAATCTGATTTTGTGCTTTTAAAATTGACTTGCACTAAAAGTGTGCATGCTTAGAAGTGACTGATGCAGGCCATGATCCCCGTCCAAAGGTATGGTTGATGCAATGTGGGATCCTTCTTTTAATTAATGCAAACGGGGAGGGCCTCCTTTGTACGGAGGCTCTGGTCTTCTTGAAGTGGGATTTTCCCACCACTTAACAAAGCAGACTGTTCATGTCCCCAAAAAGAAGCCAGGAGTAGCAAAAGGAGTGTCTGAATGTAGATGCCCTTGATTCTGCCTCCCTCCTGCCCTGTGTGTGTGTGTGTGTGTGTGTGTGTGTGTGTGTGTGTGTGTGTGTGTGTGTGTGTGTGTGTGTGTGTGTGTGTGTGTGTGTGTGTGTGTGTGTCACCCGCATGCATTAAGATTTTCTGGGTTGTTTTGGAGCTGAAGTTAAGCAGGTGTGGACCTGATCATCCTTTAAATTGGGGGCCAAGGTAAATTAGAAATGTGGAAAATATTGAGAAAGAAACAGTGCAAGCATTGGGAAATACTTCACCTCTATGCTATTCTTGGCAAATATTGGAAACATAGTGGTCAAAACCCTATTGCTTAGAGTTACAATTAGCATTCAAGTTGGCACATTGAATCAATGCGAATTTGATGAGTCGACTCCATTGATTTAAATGAGCCTCCTCTTAACTGTGACATGTTAGCAGAATAAGTCATAGTTAGAGTAGGGCCATTTGAGTCAAATCTGGTGTGATTTGGTATGCTATGCAACAGAATTTTGGCTACTGTCTTGAAAAGATGCAAATAAATGGCAGAGCATCTATCAAATCCGCTTAACAGAGCAAGTTAACTGTGCCCCAAGAGACTTACACGAGTCTAGAATAAGGAATAATTCTATACCTTTTGCCACATTCACCAACTGTATTCTCGGCACTTGTTCTGTCATTACACAGCAACTCTGATTAAATGAGAGAAAGCCTGGATGAATTACGGAAAGTGTTTAGCATCTGGAGAAAAAGAGAAAGATCTATTCTCTTCTGATATATTTTGTATTCCATCCTCTGCCTTCTTTGGGCTCTGGGAAACATTTTAGCTCCTCAGTTTTTGTGTAATGGTGTAGCCAACTTGGCCATTGTGTCACATAGTAGGTGAGGGCTAAAGCTTTCATGCATATTTGTGCCAACACCATTATTTGGCCCAGTCTCTGCGTTCCTCCAGTGACAGATTTTGAGAAAGCTCACTTTGTCCTAAGCCTTCAGAGGACGAGTAGCAGCTCAAGGAACATTACCCTTGCAGGGACAACTGGCTCATTCTTCAGCTTTTAAAATCCAGGCTCTTGAAGCCTGTTCCGTCCTGCCCTTCTTACCCCAAGGGGTCTCAGCAGGGAAGCAGATTTGTGATTCAGTCTGTGAGCTCAGCTAGGATAGCTTTATGCTTCCCTATCAAGCTAAGCTTGTCCCAACTGTGTTTTTATGAAGCAATTAGATCACGCCTGGTCCTTTGAATGGCGTTACAGGCATATCTGAAACTTGGCTGCATTGTTTCTGTTGGTTTAGTTATGGCCATATTGCTTGTGAACATAGCATTTGTCATTAATCCTGTCTTGGTTTCACTGATGTGACAGTGACAACAGCGGGTAATAGATTGACAAAGAATATTGAATACATGGATTTGTACCAATGAAAGATTAATCTTCTTGAAGCAAAGCAGATGTAAACCAAGGCCAAATCATTCACCCTCCCAATATGTTAAACTAGACCTCACAAATCCTCATCTCCTCAGGCAAAAGTAAATAAATCGGCAGCATAGAAAAGGCCGGATAAATTCTTTTTGTTCCCAGATGTGAAAGGTTTGTGACAAATACACATAGCTGTTATTAAAGATAGTACTAAATCATACAAAATTAAGACAAAGGGACAACTGTTTTCCTACCAAATCGTATAGTGGGATTACAGTAATAACTCCCATTTATTTTCAAAACAGTATCTCTAATCTAATTCAAAAAGCATAATAATAATATATTTTTTAAAATTATGATCGGACATTCACATTTTTTGACATTCACAACACAGTGATGTTCCTGTAGAAGGCCCTCATTTACTTCAGTGTTTATCTTCCACCTATAACTGCTAAACTGTATTTTATGTGTAGTGTAGAAATAAATTGTGTGGAAATGAATTACTTTGTGTGTAAGGTGTATTCCTTTAAATATATCCAATGATCACATAAGAAATTGTAAATAGGATTCATAGGTTGTTTCCATATAGGCATCCCTATATTTTATGATGTTTTCATAGCAATGTATTTTATTAAGGTGAATAAATTTAAATTTCACTGTGTTCTTTTATGCCTGCAGTTTTCAACAAGTTAAAGAACAGGGTTTCCTGTTAAAAATAAGATAAAGAAATCTTGAGCTTATATTGGGTAAGACTTCAACAGAATTTACCTAATAGGTTTGTATTAACAGTCAGTCAGGAGGTCTCATAAGGAGCTATGGTTCCCCAGTGTTCTGTATTTGCCAGCAGTGCTGCTAGTTTCATATCCACTTAAGATTTTTATCACCTCTTCTAAATCTCAGGTTTGCTATTTTTGTTAGAGTCAGGTAAAGGTTCCCCCTGCACATGCGTGCTAGTCGTGTTCGACTCTAGGGGCGGTGCTCCTCTCCGTATTCAAGCCGAAGAGCCAGTGTTGTGCAAGTCCATGGCCACGTGGCCAGCATGGCTGCAAGGAAACACTTGTTTTATCTTCCCACTTTTTATGGCAGTACCTGTTTATCTACTTGCATTTACATGCTTTCGAACTGCTAGGTTGGCAGGAGCTGGGGTTATCAGCGGGATCTCACTCCGCTGCGTGGCACCCGGGATTCGAACCGTGAGCTGCCGACTTTGCAACCAACAGTTTTCGGAAGCCTTAGTCCACTGAGCCAGCACGCCCCTACAGTCAAAGAAGAATATAATTTTAATTACAGTGGTACCTTGTATAAAGGAATTAATTCGTTGCAAATGAAATTATGTTAAGCAAATTTTCCTTTATACAACTTCCCATAGGAATGCATTGAAAACGGAATAATCCCATTTTTATGTTGTACAGATTCTCCCCATAGGCGATTATGTTAAGCAAATTTCCCCTATCTCCGAAAGTTTTTATGTTGTACAGATTTGATGTTATACTGTATTATTATTTATTCTATTGAGTAGGAAATCCTTGTGGCTCCCCCCTCCCCTTTTAAGTGAGCGGAGAAGAAAAATATTTATTTTTAGTATAATTTTGCCTCTAACCAAAAGGAGGTTGAGCCCAGGAGACCAGCATTATCACAGAGAGATTCTGCAAGTGAGGATGGATGCTTGAAATTTGTATTAGCAGATATGCCATCCGTATCAATAGTCATCGTGACAGAGAAACCAGGCAGTGCTTAAAGTAAAGAAGCTGTGGCCCTCTGTACAATAATCCCACTATTGACTATGCTGGCTGGGATATCTGGTAACTGAATTCCAGCATGCTCTTGGGCCAGCAGTTTTGCATCCCTGGCCAAATTAATGAAGAGCAGCAAGAGAATCGGGTAATTACAGAAAGGCTGCTGATTTAGAGATGAGAGAAGACACTTGAAGGAAAAAATAATAATGTTCATGGTAGAACCAGAATGGCTTGACTGCTCAGCTGAGGTATCATGGGGCTTAAGAAAAAATGTCTGAAAGGATGTTGATTAGTATACTTGTTGTGGTCCTGAAATTCCGGCTATGAGAGCCTGTGCAGGCATTTGAATAGCCCCTTGCCTTGGCTCACAGTGGCGAGTTAGGATTTTTTCTAGGCAATTCAGCAGGGCAGATTTTCTTCTATGGGAAGGGTAGAGCTGGCCGTTGGACAGCCTGAAAGAAGAATATTAGCCACAAGTCATGGACAAGTGGGGATAAAATGCTTGTGGAAGAGTCGCTTCCATGAACTGACTTGCAAGGTGGATGTAATGAATATTCTGAGACAGCCAAGCCATGCCCACTGAAGCTAACAAAAGGCGAAGTTCTAAGGACAAAACAATGTCGTGAAAGTGAAGAGTCCAAAACAGAAAAGCTGCTCCTTTTTTAGTTGTATCTTTCCAGACTGCCCTTTGTTCTTCCTGAAAACATCTGCCTGCTGAAAATGTCTGAATTATAATCTAGCCACTTCTGGCTTTTCAAACGGAGCAAACCAATCAAGTCCATTACAGAAAAGGTTCAGCTGGTTCAAATCAGTTTAAACCCAGTTGTCCCAGGTCCTTATGGCTAGTTAGAACTGCCTGGTTTCATCTACTTTGGATAAAACAGCTTTGAAATATTTGTGATCCCCAGCTACTCTAAACCAAGTTCAACAGTAGCCCTGATTGCAATTTACAAGCCCTAACTAAAATAAGCCTATTTGGGTGTGGTGGAGATGACCCAGTGTGTTATCAGTTTCCCTCTCATATTATTACATAAAATTCAATTTTGAGGTCATTTTCAGGATACTTTATCATTGTATGAACATGTCCTCATGTTCCACAGGTATAAGACACCTCTTTCAACTTGGTGGTATGTCACCGTGAAATGATGCTCAACTGACTGGCTCTTTAGTTACTAGAGTTTTGCTCACCACTTTTCACATTATTCACATTTCTTTCTTTTCTGGCAGATGGCTTCAGTTTGAACATCCTGAGATTGTTTTGACTCGTTAATGTGACTCTGGCATGTAGCTAAAGAGGAGACAGCTGTCTGTAATTCATATACTGTAGGTAGTTAGTTTCCATATGTAAAATGAATCTGAGCATGAGTATGGCCAACCTTCAAAAGACAATCAGATGGTCCGTAAGCCAAAATAAATATGGTTAGCAGATTTAATGAAGCCTATGTAACTCAGCCGTTGGGGGAAGAAAGATACATTAGAAATTGCCATTAGAAGCTCCATAGAAACGCACTCTACAAACCGATGGATAAACCAACCACTCCTGCTTCTAAAGCAGTTCTAGCCAAATTCAAATATGACCTTGCCTTCAAAGAGACCTGTTATGTAACAATGTAATACAGCTTCAAGGGGGAAACTTTCACTGGTAGAATATATTGGCAAGAAAGTGTGTGAACATGCATTTACATGCAGAGAGTCACAAACACGTTCTGTGGTGGCTTCTAATGGATGATATCTTCTAAGGTTGAAGACCATTCCTCCTCCATTAATCTTCAAAAAAGAATGCATGCCTGTGTTAGATCTCAAAAAGCAGCGTCAGACATAAATTAACGCCAAGAATTTAAGAATATTTGCAGACATAATTTGGCTAGATCTTTATCGAAATCTTAGTTCTTTTTCCCCTTCTGAAACATTTTGTCCTTTCATCTTCAAATAAGCTGATAAAAGGAAAGGGGGCAGTAGAGCTGCTTTGGGATTTATGGATTAGATTTAGAAGTACCCCCCTCCTTTGCAGAAGGAGGCTATTTTCTGTTTCTGTTCTATGTTCTGCTTTTATTTCAGTTAACTGAGTCAACAGACACATTGAAATGCCTTGATCTTTAATCAAATTATGTCTCCAAATTGTTTTAAAAGTTCTGTTCTTTTTAAAAGTTCTGGTTTACAGAAGGATTATAATGTAGCATGGCTTATTGGTTCCCCTACTCATACAATCCTGAGTTTGACATCACCTGCTGTAAGCTCTGTGTTTTCCAGTTGTGAAAGAATTCCCCAGCAGCCTTGTGAAATTAAGCTGCTAAAAAAAAACCCTCTCCCGCTTGCTTGTTTCAATACTGACCTAAACAAATCATATTGCTCTTTAGATCCTGATAAATCTTGAGACCTGTTCTAAATCACTTCCTAATTTTAATGAGCTTATCTATCAGGCTTCAGCAGCTTTTCTCTGCCTCCATTTTCCAAGATTGGTGGACTGATAAAGTGAAGACTAAAATTGTTTATTATTACACATTATTCTTTAGAAGCTATACTTTCTTTTCCCTGTGGGTTGTTGGTAGGAAGTTATTGATTTCCTGCCACAGCGTGAAATGTTTGACCTTTATAATGTGAGCAGTGATTACAGGGCCAATAAATGACATCATTCTATTTAAACTTTTAGGTCAAAGTGAAAAGCTGATCAGCTATTCGCGTTTTAAGTGTCTGCTGATTTTTAAAGCATGCTGGAGCCAACATATAGAAACATGCCTAAATATAGTCCCAAATTTCATATTTCAACAGGTGCTTTTCCACTTGATTTCTTTGTATCTGCTTAGTTTATAGTTTTCATGTATTAAACTTTCATTCATGTATGTTCCTCAGGCTTAGCAGAACTCTATTATAGATAGTAAAGAAAGGTTCGTATGGGAGAATATAGGTTTGGATGAATATAGAAAACTAAAGACTTGCAGACTTGCAACATTTCGTTCTAAGCCACATAGCTTCACGTACACAGCACTTGGAGGATGTTGAAACTAAAGCACCTCAATTATATTTTTCCTCCTGTCCTTTTCTTTTATCAGTTGATACTAGAGATGGGCACTGAACGAACATTTTTTCTTTTCCGTTATTCGTTAGTCGTTACGTAACGAAACGACAAACAAAAATTGTGATGAAAATGCAATGAAATGAACAGAACCACGAAAATTGTGGTCATTACGTTTTGTTTCCGTTAATGGCGACGCGCAATGAAATGAGCTGTTTTAAATGTTAAAAAACGCCCTGGACATCCGTAAAAACGCAGCGATAATGTGATAATTATTTGAAATTATTACCTACCGGGGGTTGGGGTCCTTAAAACGTTTGTTTTTGTCTTCTCCCATCGCGATGTATTTTTCTTTTCCCTTTAAAATGGATGTCGCCACCAGCCACAAAATGGAGGCAAGCCACGTGATGGGATCATGTTCAACCAATAGCATGCCCAAGTTGCAGACTGGGTGGGCAGGTCTGGCAGCCACAGAGGGCATAAAAAGCGATGGCAGCCCCCGTCCTCCTTGCAGTCTCTGGTGGGAGTTAGGGTGGGATTGCTGTCTCTGCAACACTAGCTTCAGTCCTGCAGCCTCCCTGTGTGCGTGCGTGCTGCGTACCTCTTGGTGAGTACCCTCCCTTGCCCCACAGTGCAGTCACTCTGCGGCTGCCTTGCACCCTGGGCAACGCCCGCCGCTGCCTTTGCAGCCTCCCTGCGTACCTAGTCTATACTGTGTCTCTGCCAGCATCCATTTTTTTAGTGTTTTTCCTCTGGTCTGGGGTGTTGGGGGATGCCTGTGCATGGAAGTGCTTTAAAAAGCGTGCAAAAAGTGGGTAGAAACGACAAACGAAAAACGGTAACAAATTTTTTCCAAAAATTCGCAACAAACAGAAACGAACCGAAACAGACCTCTCAACGACAAACAAAAAACCGAAACACCATTTTTTTGTTTCGTGCCCATCTGTAGTTGATACCCATACCCACATTTTAAATATTCTAAATAATCCTTAAAGGCTGAAAAACCGCCTCCTCCTTTAAAACCCTGAATCTTAAAAGGGTTTCCCCTCCCTTGTTTGAGAAAAAAAAAAACTCCACAAAGATAATTCTCCAAAACTGCAGTCAGAACAGTTCATCTGTCTTTTCAGCCACAGCCTTGGCTGCTCAGAAAAGAGGGGAAAATCGATGTAAAGAATCAACAGCTGCAGTTTTGGTGGAGGGAAAAGAAAAAATATGAACAGATTTCAAAGGAGTTGTAATCTCCAGATTTTAGAAATTCCCAGCTTTTAAAGGTGTAGAAACCCATTTATTCATGTTGCACTCTCAGTGGACAAGGAAAAGCCAACTCTTCCTTAGTCACACTTGTTTCTCCTGAAGGCCTGTGTGGGCAAGTGGAGAAAGAAATATAAATAAAAATAAAACCCTAACCTTCACTCACCTTGGAAATCATTCTTGCCTGGTGCGAGGGAGACCTCCATTCCTCCCTCTGCTTTGGAGGCTGCCTGAGATGGAATGTTCCAGATACCCACAACCCAGCAAGGAGAGAGCAAGAGCCACAATTGGCTCCCTTGTGATCATGTGACCTGCTCCAGTGCTCGTATTGCGAGACATTGCTTGTTGATCAAGGCAAAGTTTAGAATAAATGTTTGCTTGTCTTGCAAAATGCTCTTGAACCAAGAGACTATTAAACCAAGATATCACTGCAGTTTCAAAAGAAGGCTATATAAAAGGGTATGTGCCTAAATGTCTGGGTTTCTTTGTAGAAGGAGCAGGGTGTGGTATCCAACCAGTAGCTACATGAGCTATAGTTTGAAGCAACACACTTCTAATGTACCCTGTGCTTTTTCTAACTTACCTCGAAGAAGCAAGCCTGGCACAAGCATCTCCCATAAGCTTTGGGGATTCTAATTTATCTGCACTATTGACAAGACAACAGTGCATCTCTTAGGAAGTGGATGTTGATCCACAAAAGCTACCAGATTGTATGATTTTAGTGATCTAATAAAGGGTATCATCTCATCTACTTCAGCATTGCATAGTGAGGACTTGCACAGTTCTCTTCTGTTTTTAAGAGGGTAAAGCTACGCCCTCTCTCCTCATGAGGTCCCCAGCTGAAGCACTTGTTGGAGATTTCTAGGTCAGATTTTGCGTGGAAACCCATGCAGAGAAGTAGGCTCTCTCTCTCTCTCTCTCTCTCTCTCTCTCTGTGTGTGTGTGTGTGTGTGTGTCTGTGTCTGTGTCTGTGTGTGTGCCAGACAGTACTATGCAAGATAGCTGCCTAATCTTCAGACACAACTAGTTACCAGAGACATTGCTGTGTCTGCTTTTACTATTTCCAAAGGAGCTAAAATAGAGTTAAGCCACAAAATGAAGGCTGCCGCTAAGTCTCTTCAACATCCCCATCTCCTTCTGAGCAGACAGGAGGAGGGAGAATGGTCTGAGTGAGTTCGGTTTGCCAAATGTAGGCTAGGGTTTCCCCGCCACAGCACTAGAACTTTTAGAGCTCTGTATTTCAAGCAGAATCCTTTCCTCTTATGACAACAGGGTGGTGACATAATTATCTGTCTTCCAGAATAGGCCCTACCTCTAGGTAAAATGAGACAACTGCCTTAGGCAGCTGATATTAGGAGTCATAAATGGGCAGCAAATTGTAAGGTTAAGCTTTATTTATTTATTTATTTCGAAAATAAGGAAGGGACAGTATTGTGGAGTTTTCTGCCAAATAACTATACAGTACCAGAGTCAAATACTCCTGTACTTTGCCTTTTGGAGAAGAAGGAGAATATATGTTATTCTGCCTTAGGAACAATATGCCTTGAGCCGGCCTTGTCTCTCTTGTTGGAGGTTCACCCAGTGCCTGCTCAAAGAAAATGCCTTGTGACAGGGTCACACGAGGGCTAGTAAACAGATTGTGCCACATATAAATTGCTATCCCATCCAAATGCTGTAGTTGCATGGTTTTGGTGAGAGTATAATGCTCCTGATTTATTCTGTTTACTAGTTGTGGCTTCTGAGACAGTGACTGAAATCAAGTACTATAGTTAAGTTGCAGCTAGGGTAGGCTCATTAAATTAATGGGAAATCCACTGGTCTTGACTCACCAAATCCCCATTAATTTAATGCACCAATTTGATTTCAGCCAGTATTTTTCTATTCATAACACAAAGCTTTTATGTGGATTTTTAAAATTCCTTCCATATCTCACAGGTCCCTTTTCCACCAGTAATCCATTTGTTTTCTGATACACCACTAAATCTGTACAAATCAAGATCTCCCCCTGGAATTCATAAAAAATTCACAGACAGACAGACAGACAGACAGACAGATAGATAGATATTCAAATAATGCCTCTAGAGAGCATCCATGTAAACATTCCAACAGTAGCATCTTGCCAATTTCAAATTGTCACCAAAAGAAGAAAAGGATACAATTTTCTCTTCCATTTCTGGCAGCTTGTGTAACATCAGTAATCTCTGCTGGGTATTATGCTCTTCATAAGAGGCTTTTGTGATTGATTAAACACCTTAGCTTTGTTTCGGTGTTTAATCATTTGCAGCAGCCGTTTATAGCTCAGTCTATTACAAAGGAGAAGAGATTATCACTGAATTATTCCAAGGGGCTGTAACAGGGTGGAGTTGTCTCTAATATTGTTGGGATTTTTAATTCAAATAATGGCTTGAGCTCTTAATGGTTTTCTCTCTATTTGCTTCTCTTGTCTCAAGAGAAAGCTTAATTTGGTCAGCTCCTGGCAGAGCTCACAGAGTTTGCTCTCAGGTAAATATGAAGCAATAGTGAGGCCCTGTTGACACTCTGAATTTGAATAGAGATTGAAGGTGACTCTGATCAGCTCTCCTCAAGAATATATTGCAGTATAATTCATATCATCACTAGCCAGGCTGAGGTGGTGGTTCTTATACTGCATCATATCTTCAAGGCACTTCACCACATCACCAGGGAAATCCTCACCTTAAATTCATGCCCCCTCTTTGACTTTTTACGATTTGTGGAAATCATTAGTATCTTATATTCATAATATCCTGGTTATTTGAGGGAAAATAATGCTCGCCCCAGCCCCCCACCCGTGTGTGTGTGTGTGTGTGTGTGTGTGTGTGTGTGTGTGTGTGTGTGTGTGTGTGTGTGTGTGTGTGTGTGTGTGTGTGAGAGAGAGAGAGAGATTTGTTTTTGAACTAAACTATTGGCAATTTTATAGTGAAGATTTTAGAACTGATGGCGAATATCAACTGTAAACATCAGTAGAGAATATATTCACAGTTAACACGTGTAACAAGTGAAAAATACTGATTGTCTCAGAGCCACCACAGTCACCTAAAAATAAAATTATATAGTGCATTGCTAATGCAGTGCTATATTTGACATAAAAATATTTATACCTATCAACTGACTCAAATAAAATTGTGGCCTGCCTCTCAGGAAACTTGTATAAATACAGAACTGTGTGAGACCTGGGAAAATTAGAAAACGTTACCAAGCAGTTGAGTTTGGCTAAAATGGAAAATTTCTATATCAAAACATCAAATTTGTATTAACAGAGTCGAAAGAGTATATAACAAGGCTCCTGTTATTGTTTCATGGCAAGAGATGGGGGACAAAGGCAGCTGGGAATGGGTTATAGGGAATAAAAATGGAGGTTACATGAGGTGATGGATATTCCTGTAAACTTTGTTGTCTTTTCCCAGTGGTAAGAGGTCAGCTGATAGACATTGCTTGGCAACATGGACCTTGAGATTTGAGACTCTTGTGGAAACGGCTCCATATTACCCTCTTTCTCTGACCTTTTTATTTTATTTTATTTACATAGAATTTACTGGGACACACAGAGACATACGTGTTTGTTGTTAATTCTGACACAGGTTTTAGTGACAGAGAGTAACCGGAGTTGTACCTACATTAAGAGCAATTAACACATCTCTGAGAAAACGCTGATGGCTCTAACCACTGAAAAGGCACTTTTGCTTTCCCTCGCTAACAGACTTTCCTCCCCCTTTTTTTTGATGTTACCAAATGTGAGTATGTGTGCTTTTTTGTTTGGTTTGGTTTGGTTTTTTGTCTTTCAGGTTTAACCCGATTTTAGTGTTTTGCAGCTACACCATGTGTGACAGCCATTAGGAACTGGGCCCTCATCATCTACCCCCCCCATGTATCTATTTATTTTTTGTCTGATTAGTTTCACAAGCACTAATGCACACTTCAAATGCAGGCGATATTTTGATCACCAAATTGTTTAGCACTTTATGCAGGCCACAGTCATGAAACTTCCAAGAGGATGGCTGCTGGCTTCCTGTGGCAGAGCTGGTTGTTCCAATCCCTTCCCTCCCCTCCTCTGCTCTAACCATTTTGTCTGTCTATCTTGTCTTGTATTTAGTTTTCAAAGCAATGCCATGAGGGGTCTCCTTCCTTTCCTTTCCTTTCCTTTCCTTTCCTTTTCTTTCTTTCTTTCTTTCTTTCTTTCTTTCTTTCTTTCTTTCTTTCTTTCTTTCTTTTCTAGTGCCTAAAAGGGAACAATATATTTTTAAGAACAATAAGTATGCACACTTAAGAACATTACGGCCTATATTTTAAAAATTGTTTACAATCTTAAGAATGCCGGGCAGATGAGCCTTTAAGCTCTGTTCCTCTATTACTTTGGCTTGCAGAAAAAGTCTTTGAACATAAACCTAAATATACTTCAGTGAATAATTCCATGTATTGTATATGAAGGAGGCAGCCATGGGGCGGGGGGCTCAAATAAATTTTTTCTTCTTGAAAAGCAGGAGCTTTTCTTTTTCGCTCCTTAGATATTGCCTGGTGCTTAGATTTATTATCTAAAAATAAAAGATGAGTAGAATGTAAACATAAAAATGTATTGCTTCCCTTTCAAAGTTAATCCTATTCCATATTTTCATTAATGTTGGCTCATCTTTTTCTTAATTTTTTTTGTTTAGTTTGCAGATTTTTTTGCATGACTATGCAGAGTAGGAATAATCTGATTTTGTGTTTATGCAAGATTCTTCTCTTCCAGATCCAGTAATAGTCTTTTTAAAAATACCTTGTTGTTAAATGTACTGTAATTTGTTTTCAATTCTTAAAACAACAACAGCAAAATCTGTGTCAATGACTATGTAATCACCATCAATAAGTGACGATCATTGGGGGAAAAGTTAAAGTCCTATAAGAATTTCGTTGTCTGCTGTTGTTAGGTCATCCCGAGACGGTCACAGAAATGGAGAGAAACTGGAGCTGGAATTATCAAATCTCACCGCAGACGTCCTGGAATTACTGCTGGAATTTGTTTATACAGGTTCCTTAGTCATAGATTCTGCCAACGCCAAAACGCTCCTGGAGGCCGCCAGCAAGTTCCAGTTCCATACTTTCTGCAAAGTCTGCGTGTCTTTCCTCGGTAAGCATTTCCTCCTATTTCCCTCTGTTGTGTTCCCGAGGTTCACTCATTGTGGCTAAGGAGACCTTGGGTCCTTTTAAGAAGAAAGGCAGAATGTCCTTTTCTTACCAAAAAAAAAAAAAAAAGGCAATGAATAAACCTAATGCAGCACAGTCATTGGAACAGCTTTTCAACCAATGACTGAGATTTCTAGTTATCAAAGTATAGATTTTCAGAGCTCTGTATAATCTCATCCTCTAGCCCACAAAGGTTTTAAAATGGAACATTGGAGAGGAAGAGAGGACAATAAAGAGACTCAGTGAAGATGTCTCTAATCTGGTGAGTTATTTCACTAGCAGAAACAGCTTCACAAATACCTTGGTGACATCAACCTTCACGTGACAACTGAAGCCTTTCAGGAGCTGTGTGATCATGCTTCTGCAGGGTCCTATGGCCTCCTATATGCGTTAGTTCGTTCCTTGTTATTGAATTGACATCTTATAGCCCCTGCCTTTCTAACTAAAAAAAATATGCTCACATGGGATCATTAGCAATGAAATAGAAAGAATCACTGGTAGAGATGACTAAGCTCACCCTGCCTCTTGTTAGAACTGGACTTGCAGTTTAGCCTATGACTAAAACGTGGATCCCTGTACAGAATGTGACTGGGAGAACAAAATGGCTTCTTAAGGAGACATCAGTCTTTCCCCCCACCTCTGCTCTCTAACACATAGCCTCACCTCCCTCTCTTTTTCCTTTTAGATGACACTGATGACCATAGTCATAGAGATTCTTTGGATGCTTTTTTTTTTTTTTTTTTTGGTAAAGCTTCTCTCTCTCTCCTTGACTGTTACTGGCAGGTGTGACCGCAAGGGGATGGAAGTACACATGCATTTATCCTTTCAATGTACAGAGAACAGGCACACTATTCTGTGGCATTCCTTGCATATGCCAGTTCAGCTAAAATGCTGCTATGGTACTGCCTCTTCCCTTTTCCCTCCCTCCATTCTTGGGGAGTCTTGGGCTGCAGAATCATGTATGTGGGACCTGGGACCCTGGAAAATCTAGCTTTCCAGGAGGCCCGAGTCTTTTTTAGGGACTCCATCCAAGTGTGCCCTAGAAACCACACTCTGGGGATAGGGCACTAGGGAGGAAGACAAACCAGGTGAACAGGACATGGCACTTTGCGCTACACCCAGGCAATACTGAATAACCATACCGTACGTCAGGGGTGCTCAAAGTTTTCAAACAGCGGGCCAGTCCACCACTACCCAGACACCGCTGGGGGCCGGATCACAGTCCAAAAGCAGCTGCGGAGGCTGGCTTGCTCACAAAACAGGGGGTAGGTGGGGGGTTGCAATTGGTCCCAGGGGCGGATTCAGGACCTTGGGGGACCGCATCCGGCCCTGGGGCCTTAGGTTGAGGACCCCTGCCGTACGTGATTACAAAGACTTTGTGTTTATAACCACTTATAACTTTGTGTTTATATCTCCCCTTGTTGTGGTTACATTAATTTGACACTATGTTTTCAATGTTAGTTTCCATCTCTCATAACATTTGGACTGTCTACTGTGCATGATATCATGGAATTTTTTTCTCTGTCTTAAACTGCTTACGTTCCTTTGTAGGTTTAATGTTGTCTTTTAATGCTGTAAAATAGCCCTCAATTCCCTAATCTCAAATCTGAATATGTCTTAATTGTACTGGACTGTATATTGTCCCTCGTTACTGTAAGCCACCTGGGGTCCTTTTCCAAGGAGAAGGGCAGGGTAAAAATACTCTAAACAAACAAATAAATAATAAACTTTCCTCGCATTGGGTATTGAGTAAATAGAGACTTCCGTTCCTGTCCCAATACCTCCACATCTTCCCAATGGTAAAAGGGATGACACTAAGAGCCACAAGAGAGAAGCTGGAAATGTTTAATGTCTTTAAAATGGTTATAGTTAACCAGCCTTTTGTGGCATACATTATGACAACAGGATTCCAAAACAAAATGACCTTTGCAACGTCACTTAACTATTTCTATCACATCATATATTATTTTTTCATAACTCCTGTGGCAGAAGGTTTCTCCACAGCCTTGGTGGATAATTTCATTTCGAATGCCAAAGGGCTGGGGTTCTTCCTATTTCTCTTACATCTGTTTTGTCTGTATTCTCCGTGTCAGTTTCCAGACCTGCAATGCATTGCTATACTATACTGGTGCAGATTTTCTTTAATAGCCAGCCACTGGTGTGTATTAAATTAATAGATTTTTATGGCTTTTGTAATGATCCACAGATATATCCATGCATATTATCTCTGAAGATTCACCTACTATAACAAAATGCATTTATTTCCACTAAATCAATGTGAGGTTTTCCTTTTCCAATACTTAATATTTGAATTCAGTGAACCGTGTTATGGTTATGCAGTTGGGAGATATGGCTGTAGGTTTCATTATAGATGAGGAACTAGGGGTTTGTATTCTCATTTGGAGAATTCACAAAGTATAATTGCTTATTTTTATTTATAGCTCTTACTGGATTGAGCCTCAGAGATACTGGAATATTTGCTACTTGGAAAGTTTTGAGAAAAAGCATTTTAGTTGGACTCATTTTTCATTTATTTTTTTCTTGCATAGGCTAAGCATCTCATAACTCAAAAGCACTGTTTCCTGTATTCTTCTGAGAAACACCAATGGAAAAACTGGTCTGTTCCTCTCAGAATGTCATAGAGGCAAATGAGCCCTAAGATAAATTACCGGTATTCCTTTGTTTTCATGTGTTTGCTATATTCAGCCACACTTTTCTCTTCCATCCTCCTTTGGATGTCTAAAGTTGGCCGCAGCTGATGGCTGTTGCTGTCCCATGAATCTGGAGGACACCAGGTTGAGGAAAGTTGTCCTGGAAATTCCAGAAATTGCATGCCATAACCAATATGTTTATGCCATTTCTTACCATTTAGCAATGAATTTAATATTTTCTTTATTTTCCCAGAATAAAAAGTGTGGAGTGGGAAGGCAGTTGTCCAAATAATATTATAGATTTCTATTCATGGAGTAGGCACATAGGGGAAGATTGTGCCCAACGTTGGGCTGACAATATGCTCTCGTCAGAATCTTGTTACTTAGGCATAGCAGTAATATTTTTTTTTACCCAGCGTGTTGTTACTCTGTGGAACTCCCTGCCACAAGATGTGGTGATGGCATCTAGCCTGGATGCCTTCAAAGGGGATTGGACAGATTCCTGGAGGAGAAGTCCATCACAGGTTATAACCCATGAGGGAGATGTGTAATTTCCAGGCTTAAAACCCAGGTACTTCAAGGGCCAGATGCAGGGGAGTGGTATCAGGAGACAGATATCTAGTCTCATGCACTTCCAGATGCATTTGGTGGGGCCACTGTGAGATACAGGAAGCTAAACTAGATGGGCCTTTGGCCTGATCCAGCATGGCTCTTCTTATGTTCTTATGTTAAGTATGTCAAACAGCATAAAATGCCCTGGCAAATTGTTGCTAGTTTAATCATTGACGTATTAATCATTGCACAGCAAATTATACAACTCATGCTCAATCAGAAATACAAGCTTCAGTTTATTAACTGGCAGTAAATTTACTATAGTGATTTACACTGCTTGACTTACACTGGAAGCAACAATGAACAAGAATAAAATATTCTCAATTTGTTGGTGGCATACAACAACTTGAACGTGGGTTTTCGTGGCTGCCAGCTGGAGCAGAGAGAATGTTCCCTGTACTGTGACACTTGAAGCTTCTTTGCTTCATCTTCTGCGTAGTGGGGCTGGTGCAGATGCAGTGCCCCTGACCTCTTAGCCAGGGTTAATGGATTATATAAAAATTACCATTTACCATAATTAATAGAAGTTTAACGGTGAATGGAAGGAGCTCTAATGCCAAAAAGCAGATAGACTGAAAAGGGAGGATTGTAGAATTCCGTGGCTAGTGTTTGAAGGCTTAACATCTACATTTGTCCTTTAAAAACTAGCAAGAGGATTTCTGTGAGAGGTTTCGCCTCTGTTTTCCTTGGCAACCATAAGGACTGCTTTGTATGATTACTACTGAGAGGTCAACTGAATACTTTTTCTAGGATTTGAGAAGTTAATTCCTCAGAGTCAGGCTTTATTGCAAAACCGGAGCTACACCTGCAATGCAAACAAAACAAACACAATGGGAGCCATGCAGTCCTTACACAATACAATGCAGGAGAAGGAGCTGCCTTTATTCACTCAATCATGTGCCATCAAGTCAATTCTGACTTTACGGTGACACTTTTCAGGGATTTTCAGGTAGAGAATGTCCCTGGAGTCTGCCCAGTAGTCTTCTTATGGTGAGTTTAGAGGTGGGCTGTGTAGTTTAGTGCTTCAACCTTGGAAACACCATGGCTGGATTTTTTTACCCAGTTATTCAGACAGAGATAGTCAGCTCTACCCACCCTCCACATAACTGGTTTTTGAAACACGTTTCCTGGGGTGGGGTGGGGTATGGAAAAGGCCACACAGAGATGTAGCACGCATTCTGTGGCATTTTTTTCTTGAACAGCTGGAAAGGATTTATCTGAATTTCAGCCTGTTGCCAAATACATATATTATGATTATTGTTAGTAAACAGAAAACCAAAACAAAAAAAAAACCCTGCCAAAACAAAAAAGTGTCCCAAAAACTCTACAACTTTTTGCCATTTTTGTCCAAATCAATCTAACATATTAAAACCAAAATGTGCCATACCATTGAAGTGGCATACTCTGGTTGTCAGTACATTGAACCCCATTCAGGGAAAGTAAAAATTTCTTACATTTTGGTCAGGAAATGCAGGAGGTATATATAACTACTAACGCCAGCTATGAACACAACTTCCAAACCACATATGGGAATTTTCATTGGGGTTAGAAAAACAATCCATACAGTAGGGACGTCGTATCCGCAGGGGATCGGTTCCAGGACTACCCACGAATAGTGAAATCCACAGATAAGAGCAAATGCTCTTATCCAGGTTGACAACGGTGATAGAGGTGCTGGGGTACTGGGATGAAAGCTTTCACCCCCAACACCCCCCAAATGGCAAGGAGGAGGGAAGAAAGTTAGGGGCAGAGGACCTCCGATCCCTCCGGAGGGTGCCTGGCTGGCCTGCAGCGGCAGCAAGAAGGAGAAAATAATAAAAATAAGACTTACCGCCCCGGATGCCTGTTGCCCTCCTCCTTGCCACTACTGCTGCTATGGGCCCACCAGGCACCCGCCAGAGGTGTGGGGTGGGGACTCACCCAGCTGGCCAACTGGCCTTTGAACTTCCTGGTTGGGTCCCCAGGCAGCAAAAGTTTTGAACTTCCTGCTCAAACTTCTGATCCACCACCTGGGACCTGAATGGGAAATTCAAAGACCTGTTGACTGGGTAGGTCTTTAAAGTCCTCACCTCACCCCTCTGGAGGGTGCCTGGCCAGTGGCGGTGACAGTTTTTTTTCCTTCCGCTGCCACTGATGCTGCCAGCCAGGCACCCTCTGGAGGGGTGAGGTGGGGACTTTAAAGACCATCCCGGCCAACCGGCCTTTGAATTTCCCGCTCAGGTCCCAGGTGGCAGATCGGAAGTTTGAGCAGGAAGTTCAAAACTTCTGCCACCTAGGACCTGACCGGAAAGTTCAAAGGCCAGCTGGCCAGACAGGTGAGTTCCCACCCCACCCCTCTGGAGCGTGCCCGGCTAGTGGCGGTGGCAGCAAGGAGGAAAGTGGCAGGCATTGGGCCAGTAAGTTTTATTTTTAATTATCACCCCTCCTTGCTGCCCCCCCCACACACTGTTCCCCAACCGCGGATAACTGAATCTGCAGTTGGTGAATCAGCAGCTGCAAGAGTCCTACTGTAATTCACTCCAGATTTGATTATTGTTGGGGTTTATTTGTTTTTTAATCAGTTGGTTAATACTTAACTCAGTGGTTCTCAACCTTCCTAATTCTGCGACCCTTTAATACAGTTCATGTTGTGGCAAACCCTTTGCCCTGCTTGGAAGAGGCCACAAGCCCCCTTTGGCAGGCCACTGCCCCAGGTAAAATAGAGAACTTCCCTCTACAGGCACCCTCAGCCAATTGCAGTCTCCAGTGCCACTGACTGACATCCTCTCCATCCTATCAAGCTGTAACTCCCCTTCCTCCCCCTCCCCATCAGACCCAAGCCATTTCTGCCTTTTTCTTCACTGGCTCATGGCGACCCTTGTGAAATGGTTGTTCAACCCCCCAAAGGGGTCCCGACCCCCAGGTTGGGAACCACTGACTTAACTGTTATGATAGCCAAATATAAGCATTTAGTACTCAAACTCTTTGTAATCAGTTTGATTCCTTTACATTGTTCATTGTTAATCAGATAGTAGCCACAATTCTGTTGCAAAGTTAGGCCAGCAGACATGAAATGTCGTTAACTCATGAAAAGCTCACAGTGCCTAACAGCTGCTAATTAACAAGTCCCCAGTTGAATTCCTTGTTGCTCTCTAATGCTTCATCATTTTTGACCTCTAATAGAATTATTAGAGGTATGCTCCTGTCACGGCTGTTGAAAACTCTCATGGGTTTTTCTTAACCTTGCCTGTTTCTGTCTCATCAGTTAGTTCATGTTTCAAGGCACTTCTGGAGAATGTTCATTCCAAGAGATGTGTCTTCAGTTTCAGCTTCTCTGAATCTTTAGCTCTGCAGCTCCTGCTCTCTGGATGACTTAGTCAGGGTTCACAGAGGTGTGG
Organism: Phrynocephalus forsythii; assembly: GCA_029282475.1. Classification (NCBI taxonomy): domain Eukaryota; kingdom Metazoa; phylum Chordata; class Lepidosauria; order Squamata; family Agamidae; genus Phrynocephalus; species Phrynocephalus forsythii. The sequence continues at coordinate 153,538,591 of JAPFRF010000002.1, forward strand.
CACCCTACTATACCATGAACCCACTTTTGGGGGTTCACACTTTTCATTACCTCCTCATGCTAAAATTTAAAGAAAAGAAAGGTTATATTTTTAAAAAACTGATTTAACTTTACATTTCTCGTTTGGAATCTACACAGTTTCCTAACAAGAAACCTGTTTTGGGAACCATTTGTCGTAACTCCAAAGGCACAGATGACAGAACGAACAATGTCAAGTATTGAGGAGAATGACTGTGTGGGTGGTAATAATTATTAATTTTATCTTCTTTTTCATATTGTAATAGAGACACTGGTACATATTAAAGGTTAAGGCTAGTACCAAACCTCATTAGTTCTGGATCTCCCCCACTACCGAGCACTGTTTCTGAGTACTAGATGCCATATTTGGCTACTACTTACCTTCTGAGTTTATTTTATTTATTTATTATTGCATTGTTGTAAACCACCCGGATTTCCTTTGGAAATATTTTGCCTTTGGTATATAAGTGTATAAAGAAATAACTAAATAAATATTTTAATTTAGAATGTTTTGCACACCCACCCCTTTCTAATTGGAAGAGGACCCAAGGTGGCTTACAATAATGATGGACAATATACAGCCCAGAACATTTAAGGCATAATTCAAGTTTAAGAACAGGGAATTAAAAGAGGCATCTTACAACATTAAAGGGCAATATTAAAGCTAAAAAGAGGACAAAGACAGTTAAAAGAAAGGAAAAAAATCCATTATGAGGGATGGAAACTAACATGGAAAACACATGTTTTCTTATGAAATCAATCAATGCAACCATGCATGGTAATCCATCCAAAAGTCACATAACAGGTAGTCCGTCATTCAGGGAAAGCTTGCCTGAAAAGGCAGGTCTTTGCCTGCATTTGGAAAGATAGCAGAGATGGGGCACTCCTGGCCTCCAGAGGGAGGGGGTTCCAAAGCCTTGGAGCTGCAACAGAGAAGGCCCTTTCATGTGTACTTCTGTGACATAACCACAGAGGTTAGAAAAATGCCACTTTGGGAGGGGGGAAAGGAATTTGGAATTTTGAGAAAGCTGATTTCTCTTCTTAACACCAGTATGTACGCTTGTCCTGTGCTCTGATAAAATCTTCCCATACCTGCAGGCTTAACATGGACAACATTTCTTCCCTTTCTCTTTGCTTCCCCTACCCTTTTCGCCAGAGGTATGCGCCTTTAGCAACTAAGGAGTCTGGTGTTCAATCCATATTTCTCCTGTTGCATTTTTATCTGAGGGGGACTGCCACAGTTGAATACAACCATTTGCTTCTGAGGCAGAATCTGTTCTATGTGAGTCTTCTTTCAGATTCCAGGCCTAGCTGATGATGATGTGTGACTCTAAAAACCAGTAGAGCGAGTCATGTAGGGCTTTATCAGCAGCAGGTGGTGGGATTAGTAAAATGCACCGTTGTGGCTGAAGAACATGAATAGTAAGACTCTGTATTCAAATAAAGAGGTGCCCTTCATTTCTAACCAGTTTCTTCGCCCTTCTCTCTTTCATCTATTCCTTGTAGAAAAACAGTTGACCGCTAGCAACTGTTTAGGAATATTAGCCATGGCTGAAGCAATGCAGTGCAGCGAACTGTACAACATGGCAAAGGCTTACGCCCTGCAGATTTTTCCAGAAGTGGCAAATCAAGAGGAGATCCTTAATATCTCCAAGGACGACTTCATCTCCTACATGTCCAATGACAGCCTGAACACGAAAACGGAAGAGCTGGTTTATGAAACAGTGATAAAGTGGATTAAAAAAGATGCTGCAGTGAGATCTCAGGTAAGGGCGCAGGACTCTCTCCTCACACAGTTCCACTTTCTTCCCCGTTTCCACAAATAGCTCTTTAAAACTGAATGCTGTTCAGTGTTGTTCTAAATCCTAAACCCAAAAGAGAGGGGGGAAAGCGGGTATAGAAGATAGCACAGAGAAAATTAAACTTTTTTTTAATTTCATCATCTGATCCCCATGTCTGATTAGAATTAAGAAGTTCACATTTGCTGCATGGAGCATGGTAAAAATAGCTTGGTTAAAGATAGCTCTGGAAGGATTAGTATTGTGTGATAATGTGCCTTCAAGAATTGGGGTGTAGTCTTTTCAAAGAAGCAATGTGCATTCAGCAAGAAGCCAGAATCATCACTAAAGTTCTATGCATTGAATGCTAATCATGTGGCATCCTTAGAAGCTCAGCATGCTGAAAGGAGATACACTATATCCTCGCTGTCTGTGCAGATGCCAGTAGTAACTATTTATTGAGGCTACCTTCTCTGGACAGTTATTCTGCTATTCGGCTGACCTTAACCGTGATAAGGATTCAGATAAGGGTTATAAATACTGCCTAGTTTTGAGGACAGTGATAGTAAAACGGTTGTCCTTGGGCTAAAGGAATTACAGGAGCAGCTTGTAAATTTGCCAGTTGCCTTCGCTGATTAAGATTTGTAGTGAGCTAACTTCACACATTATCGACCCAAGACCTAGGAATTGACTCCATGATCAAACACCATCCTCATTTGTTCCTGCACTGAAGCTGTGAGGCAGGTAGCCTTATGGTTCTGGATGTACATAAAAGGGAATATAAATGTAGGCACAAACAGGTTCCGTGCAAATGAGAAACACTTCACAACTCCACCAGCAAGGCCTCATCTAACGATCCACACTGAATGGGTGTTGGGAAGGGTTGCATAGCTGGGATTTTCATGCACCCAAGGCCATTGTACATCTAACGAGCCTATTCAGGCCATTGTCCACCCAAGGAGCCTACTCAGCCTACTGTCCACCTAACAAGCCTGTTCAGACCAGGGTGATGTGAAATCAAGGTGAACTATAAATTGGAGGCCTCACCACTATCTTTCCTCAGAATGCCGAAGCTGAGTAGTGAAACGTTTCGATCTCTCAGGAAAAGAAGGCCAGTCATCACGACTCAACTTTCAGATGTTCAGTGCAGTTTTTATATAACTCCTCAGCTTGTCCCTCTCCCCCATCTCCCAGGAAGTCTTTTTCAACATTTAGTTCATATCTAACTATTGTAGACTAAACCTAGTACAGTAATAGAACATTATAGTTACAATAGAACAGAGAGGTCATTTGATTGTTTAGCTTTTCATTACCTCCAACAAATGACCTCTCTGTTCCATTGTAACTATAATGTTCTGTGAGTATACTAGGTTTAGTCTAGCAGGGTGTTTTTTTCCCCATAGACAATTAGTGTGCTATTCCGTTAGGCACAGTTTGTTACTGAATTTCAGAATGAGGGGCATATGTAATACATACAGAGATATTGTGGTTAGCTAATAGAGCTAGAAAGCATAGAAGAAGATGCTCAGAGCATTAGTCAGAGTTATGGTGAGCCATATAGAGAATAGAGACATTTAAGCAGGAGGAACTGAACATTGTCAGAACATGTATTCTTGTGCTTTCATAACTGAAACTCTTTAGCCATCTTGGAGGTACTAAATTTAAATATGTAGGACTAGGTAGTAGCAATGACCCATATATATTTTAAGAATTAAATACATGAGGGAGGATACGTTTTTGGTCTGTGCAGAAGTAGGAAGTACCATTTTTTCATACCTAATATTTTCAGAAAAGAACTTTAAGATCTAATTGTTCCACTTTGGGCATATGACACTTAAATGGATTTTATTTTATTTTGTTGGGGAAAGTGGCCTCATCTCCTTGCTTTTGTCAGATTCTGTCAGACTTCCCTGGGATATCAAACATTTGATAGAGTTGTCTTGCAACAGATTGTCATTCCCAGGTGGCCTTATATGCAATCTCAGGTGATATAGTGTGCCAGCCAACAGCAAGAATGTAAATTTATGAAATTTGTTTGTTTGTTTTACACTTGGCTACAGGCTACTCTGGATGATTTACAATAACAAGAATTACAATTACAACAAATAATCATCCTAAGGACTAATAATTGGTTTTAGAAAAATAAAATAAAATCCAGTTGCAACTAGGGATGGGCAATTCATTTATGAACTTCCTTGTGAGCTCAGGTGGTATTTGGAAGTCTCTGACACACAAGCAGCCAATCACTTACCTTGTTCTGCGCCCTCACGGAGCTGAGCTCCAACAAGGAAGCAGGCTCCGATGTTATCCTTGCTTCTCCATGGTGCTGGCCAATCAGATAGGGAGGCAGGATGATGCCTGTCCTGCACAGCTCCTGATTGGCCAGCACCATGGAGAAGCAAAGATGACATCAGAGCCCGCTTCCTTGTTGGAGCTCAGCTCTGTGCAGGCACGGAACGAGGTGATTGGCTGCTTGCTTGTCAGAAGGCTTCCAAACACCACCTGGGCTCACGCGGCGGTTCCAAAATGAATTGCCCATCCCAAGTTGCAATCTATTTATCAAAGACAATAACAATCAAAGTTTTAAAAAGGAAGTCAATAATAACAGTATAAAATACAATGGATTGGTAAACATATCTGCAATAAGATGGAGGAGGAGTCAAAGAACTACCTAAGAGAAAAATAGCCTAGTTCTTTAAAAGCAGGGAACCTAGGAGAACTATTTAGAGAGAGGGGTCAATTTGTGTGGTGGGCTCTGAGAAAGATTCAGCAACTTCCTTAGTTTGTAGCCCCTGCTGTTCATATAGTCATGGAGAGTTGAGTCAGTATTAATTATTTTGCTTTAATGCTGTTACGAGATCAAAGGCAGATGAGGGAATAGGAGGGAGTATCTGTGGGGCTTGTGAATGAACACACAAACATTTTCTGTTGCCTTCAGATATGCAGGCGTTGTCTCTTGACACTACAGTTGTTGTCAACCCTTGCACGAAAGCCCAGTGGTTTATGTCTCTGCGAGTTCAGTTCCCTTCAGTGCCTCTTTGACAGGGCCTGGACTTGATGTTCTATAACAGTGATGGCAAACCTTTTAGAGACCAAGTCCCCAAACTGTGATTCAGAACCCACTAATTTTTCGCAAAGTGCCAATACAGCCATTTAACCTGAATCCAGGTGGCCGTGAAGGGGCGATTTTGGGTGCCCACAGAAAGGGCTCTGAGTGACACCTTTGGCACCTGTGCCGTAGGTTCGCCAACACTGATCTATCAGGACTACAGTTCTGCAGTTCTGTAGTTATGATGATGATGATGATTAGTACTATTCATCCAGTTTAAGTCAAAATTCAATTCCTTAAATTTAAATAATGATTTAAATCAATATGATTTTTTTAAAAAAACTTTGAATGTTATCCATTCTGCTCTCTAATCATGTTGCTTTCTGACATGGTACTGGTGGAAGTTTTGATCTGAGAACTTTAAACTTATTTAGGATCTGTCCAACTGAAGCATTATTTGAAAATTCATGATGGACAAAACGTTTATTTTTTCCAGGCCCCTTTCATAGAGTATTTTAAATCCTCCATTTACGATTTTAGACCTGGAGATGATCAGAAAGAAAAGAAGTTGCTACTGGCTGATAGTAAGCCATAAAGATGAACCCTTAATTGGGTTATAATTTCTACCAAACATGTTTAGAACACCTGGTCATCATTCCCTGGATGACTTGGCCAGCATCTGAAAAAATGTCTTTTATCTTTTTCTTCGTATTTGATATCTGTCATCTTTTTTGCCTGTAAATTCAAAAGGTGTCTGTAGTGTCTGTTGCTGAAACAGGCTTGACAAAAAGGATCAATCCGTCAGTCACTTAATTTGTATTCTGCCTTTCTATGTACAATACGTTCAAAGTGGTTCAAGAGAAGACAGAATGCCACTAATAATAAACTCCTACTAAATTAAAATCAAAACCATTCATGACAATCATATGATAGAGCACAAATAACTAATTTTTTACCCTCTGCAACAAAAGGGAACATAATTTGCCATGGCTAGGTAGCAGCAAGAAGAGGAATCCATAGCCCTGTTAAAAAGTTTTAAACCAGGGCAATGCTACATTTTTAAAGGGAGAAAATACAAGTTGGAGCTGACTAGATTGCTATCTGGCTGTGGAGCCAGACGTTGGGAGTTTGAATCCTCACTGGGCCTCCTCCCAAGTAGCGCCAGCCTGTGTGGCTTTGGCCAAAGTGAAAAAGTCATAATCTAAGCAGAGATGCAAAAGGTTGCCCTTTTTGAACTAGAATTTCAGGGATAGGCCTGCCACTGTATTGGCTGACATACCCTGGGAGCTTTAGTCCAAAAAGGTAATGCTTTCCACCATTGAAGGTAGGCCAGCCTTTTCTCTGGGTTGGGGGCATGTGGTAACACTGAAAGTGGTGGTGGTGGCTTTGTTTCTGGGACCTGACGCAACGCCAGCAGAGGAAGGAATCATGTCTGGGGATCTTCCCACTTCACTTGAGATGTTTAAGGTACTATAGGAACTGGATTGATTCTTGGTCAGACCATTTATCCAGCCCAGTGTTGGTAGCTGTAATGAGGAGGAGAAGGTTTCCATCCAGGATTCAGACTAAAGCTGCCTGGAGAGCCTCTTTGTCTCACTTGGGACCTCAGGAAGAGGTACATACACATCAGGGCAGAGGGAGGAGCATCATGTCATTGAGTGACAGGTGATTCTTCCAAAGAATTCAGGCTTGAGATGTTTGGAGAAGGGGGCCTTCCTTCTGTGTGTGCTGTTAGGAACTGCTGGGGTCATTGAGATTTGGAGTTGCTGGTCAGACCATTTATCTGCAGCCCAGGTTGGTGGTGCCTGATAATTGACATGGAGGGCCAACAGGCTCAAGACCCCGAGAAGACGGAAGGTTTCCATCCAGGATCTCCCCTGTTTGGAGGGAGTTTCCCTCCAACTCACGGATAAAGTCCTTCCGGCGCTGACCTTGGATCCTAGGTGGCCTGACCAGAGATGCCCAGATCCACCCATATCTGGATGACAACTCTGAGAACTGTGGTTTGAATCTGGGACCTTCTACATGGGGTTGCCCTTGACTCTCCTCCGGCATTTGCAGCGGGTACAAAATGTGGCAGCCAGGCTGGTGGCGGGTGTGCTGTCAGGAAGAGCACATCACCCCAGTTCTGGCTCACCTGCATTGGTTGCCCATTGCATCCTGGATCAGATTCAAGGTCCTGGTTTTAGTTTATAAAACCCTCCATGGTCACCTGTGAGCGGAGCATCACCTCGGCCCGTCCATCACATTGACAGTGACAGGTGATTCTCTGGAATAGTCTGCAAAAAGCTGGCACAAAGCGTTAAAAACTCTGCTCTTCCGGGAGGCCTTTGGCGAGCTTCTGTAGGCTGCCATCCATATTTTGCCCTCGTTGCTGGGTTTGTATGTGCCAAGGTGCTAAGCTCGTTAGGATTGTTGTGTTTATTGTCTTATTAGTGGGGCCTTCCAGAGTTCCTCGGGAAGATGGGTGTGTATAAATAAATAAATAAATAAATTAAATAAACAAACCTTGCACCATCCCAGCAACACACCTGAAAGTGACTCAGTCTTTATAATTGTCTACTTTGCCAGAGCTATCAGCCTGACCCAGCCTTCCATCCTTCCGGGATCGGTAAAATGAGTACCCACCTCGCTGGAGGGGGGGGAATGTGTAGCCTGCGTACTGTAATTAAAAACTGTGAACCGCCCAGAGACTATTTGAAGTGGTATGGGGCGGTATAAAAGCAGAACACTATCTTGCTCTGCAGAGGTATCCAAGACCACCTAATGAATGATAGATGCAGGTCAGGATCCCCTTCAGTTCAAATGTCCAATTTTCTCATTCCTAAGACCAATCCTGAATGATGAAAGAGATGGCTGTTTTGTCATAAAGGCTGTGCTTACTGACAGTATTTTTCCATGTATAAGACCATATTTTTGTCTAAAATTCTTAGATTAAAAATTGAGGATCATCTTATATATGGAAGGTAAGCCAAGGAGGGAACCATGTGATTGCAAATCTAATTTTGGGTTGGAAGAGTAGGGGTTGTCTTATAGAAGGGGCATCTTACAGGAATCCAAATCAAAGCAGATCTGGCAGCTGGTCCAATATTCTCTTGAAATACCTCCAGAATTGGAGCACTCCCAGTGATAATTGGTTCCATCCTCATACTGCTCTAACAGTGAGGAAGTTTCCTAAACCATGGTTTGGAGTGACGTGTACAAGCTGTTAGATGGCTAAGCAAGTCTTAGGCTAGCGCTCTCCTCCCACTGCCCTATCTAGGAAAGGTCTCTGTCAATGTTTCCCTTTCTGTATCTCATAATCGTATGTCACTCAGGGCTGTGGGTTTTGTCACACTTTGGTTCACTTATTTAACCAGTTAGTTTAAACATTTCTGACTCAACGTTCCCTAAAGTTGGTTTGTTCTGAAACAGGCCGCAATTCCCATTTTCTGTATTAGAGGCGTTAGGCCTGGAAAGCACACAGGGCTGTAATTGTGGTGGCGATCTGAATGGGCCCCATCTCTGTGGACGTAGCTTTCCTGAGCTACTCATCGGCTCATTCCGTTGACTGTGCTTATAGCATTTCCATGTTTGAAAGCTCTTACAAGGCAGGGCTCCTAGTCCGAGAAACGCTGTATGTGCTTCCGCCTGAATGCACTGGCAAAGCGGCGTTGGAGACCTTCACAGTGAGCACACAAAGGTCTGCCTTACCTCCAGGTTGGTTGAGGTAATGAAGGATTATGTGCACGCCTACCTTGTTCCCTGCATGCTTTTCAGGCTTTAATGCCTGAATAGGTCAAGTGAAAAGCTGAAATGAAGAGGAAAACTACTGAAGTCTTTCTCTGTGCCATCCCAGCAGGGGGATGAATAAGGAATGAAAAAAGACACACTTTGGAAAGCCTTCTGAAGAATTCCTGGTCAGTTTTCCCCTATTTCAGCTTTTAATTACAGTGGACCCTTGTATAACAAACAGCTTGTATAACATAAAATTTGTACAACATAAAATTCCGGAGATAGGAGAAATTTGCATAACATAATCGCCTATGGGGAAAATCCATACAACATAAAAATGGGATCACTCTGTTTTCAATGCATTCCTGTGGGAATTTGTATAAAGGAAAATTTGCTTAACATAATTTCATTTGGAACGAATTAATTCCTTTATACAAGGTACCACTGTATATAAGAAACAGTGCTGGTGGTTTATTTATATATTTATTCATTTATTTCTACTTTTATGCTACCTTTTCTTTTAAAGAAAAAACCCCAAGGAAGGGAACTAGATAGTAATGCAGCAATTAACAGCATTTTTAATTGATACAACATAGACTGTGGGTCCTCTGATGGCAATTTTAGTGTAATGATTTTAGTGTAAGGTTTTTATTATTGTTTTAATTATTTATTGATATTTGATGTTTTAACTGTTTTAATTCTTTGATTGTGAGCCGCCCAGAGACCTTTGGGTAGTGGGCGGCATATAAGTTGCAAAAATAAATAAATAAATAATATTGAAATATACATTAGAACAGTAAAATATACTGAACACAGTATGCAGAACTGACCAGTCAATAGTACCAAGAATTTGTGTAGCACAAATAAAAAAGTTTCATCGTTGGAGCATGTTGAAGCTGAAAACTATTGTACAGATAGCGTCGTATTTCCAGGAATACTGATTTCTTTCCCCTTCCTGCTGTGGTGATTTCATAAATTCAGTTATTAGGAGACAGATCGTTTCCTGCAGCCACTGCCTTCCTCCCTATGTTTCCTCTCATACCACAGTGATTCTTTTTAAAACAATATACTTTATTTCTGCCCCACCTCCACTCCACTCTTCCCGAAGTGCTTTTTAGTCTCCAGTGGCACCTTTATTTGTTTTGCCAATGTGTGTCTGATTTAATGCTTGTTTTTATTTGCTTTTCCTCCTTCTTGTGTTTCAAGAGTATTTAATTTCACAAAGACACAGAGACAGACACTGACACACACACACGCACACACACACAAAAGCAGAAATAATGCTTTGCCGCTAAATTGCTGTTAAAAATGGGTCGCTGGTTGCTTTCATGTGCTACAGATAAATCAGCTTTCAGGGGTGGCTGCTCTAACGTCTCCTCTGCTTGCTGCCACCTCACCTCTCTGTATCCTGCTGGTTTATAATAGGCTACCTAATCACCTAGATGCTTATTTTGCTAAACAGAGAAGCTACCGCTTTTCAAAATGCTTCTGTGAAAACCATGCCTTTCTTATTTCATAATGATATCTTTTGATTCAGGAACTCAGGGGGAAATAAAGACTCACCAGCCTTGCACCTGTAGACTTTAATACGTCTGTGGATATATGTGAATGACACTTCCTTATGAGCAAGAAAGATGATACCAAATCTCACGGTGGTGTTTGGCAGGAACCCCTCTGTTCCTTGTAAACCTTGAGTTGAACACTTTCCAGGAGGTGCTCAGTTTTCTGGCAGAACGACACTCCCCCTTATCCACCCTTGCCAGGAACACCTCCTGTGAAACTGGTTCCCCTTTCAGAAGCGCCCAGCCTACAACTTTGGAGAAACTCCCTCTCTCATCAGCCTAGGCAGCGTGCTACAGGCCAGCATTATCTCCAAGGCTGTATCTTGCCAGTATTGCCCTGAGTCCTGCTATCTCTTTTATTTTATTTTATTTTCTGCAGAGGCAACTGGGTGTTGCATGACCGCTTGTTGTTGTTTTATGGCAGCAGCTCAATCCCTTGCAAACATCTAAGCCCCATTGTTTTTCATGGGATAGTCTTTAGCTTGTGTGCTTGCAAGCTGGAGATCCCTGGACTAATCAAAGAGCCCTCTGACCATGTTCCAATCTGGGGTTGGAACTAATCAAAGAGCCCTCTGACCCCAGTTCCAATCTGGGGTTGTTTAATAGGATTGCTGCCACTGTAAAGAGAGCCATTGGTTTCATGTGGTGCTGTATCCAGAATTATTCACCCTGGTTCCTTTGATGCACAATTGTCGCAAATGTTTGCCCTGTCGCTTTTTGTTTTACCTTTCTTATTTTTTTTCCTTTATGGTAAGTTCTCATTTTTAAAACAAAATGAAGCCAAAGAGCTAAAACAAACCAACTCACACATACACCATTTCTTTTGTATTAGAAATCCACAGTTGCAACTTAAGATCACCCCGGTGAACAAGCTTCCAAGGGCTCTCACAAGTCTCTGTTTCTGCATCCCACATGTGGTGGTGAGGATGCTGGCAGGCAATGGTTCCTCTGGTTTTCTGGAGTGCTGCGCGGGAGCTCTGCCCCATGCGCACGGAGTTCTGGCTGCGAATGGAAGCCGATAAGCAGCAACGTTGGCTCAGCTGCATGCACCCATGCGGCTTAGTGGGAACATTGCTGGTAGGGAATCCCCACCATCTGAGAGGGAAACTGTGGGAAAGGCTGCACACCGACTGGCACTTCTGCCCCTCTTGGTTTGAGCGGCTGACAGTAACCATTACTGCCTCCCCTTCCCCTGAATGCGGATGATGTACATGTCAGCTAGAGTAATGACTAGTGTTGACCTGGAACATTTGGCAGGAAGAAAGGAAAACCACCTCAATCTGTTTGGGTCACTGAAAAATCTGTCAAGGAGCAGGGCAGCCCCAGTGCAGTTGTTCCTTGTGATGTGACACCTGCTGCAGATCATGCCAGGTGGCGGCAGCTGGCTATACGAGGCAAGAGCTCATGTATATCCAACTCACCATGTATATTCAACTCATCCTAATGATAAGTCAGCTTCTTGGACCTTTTGCAGGGGATATACGGTAACTGGGGGCAGCTGGGGCGGGAGTATTCTCCTTTTGGCTTCTCTCTGTATTGCTTTCAGACTTGAGGAAAAGATCAGGATTCTTGGCAAAATATCACATGATAGATCTTTTCTGAATTGCATTCTGTCTGCCATTGGCACTCATTCCCTGCAGTATGTGGTAGATGTATAAAAGAATCTCAACAAAAGTAGTGTTTGTTTGTTTGTTCCCTACCCATCTGGCCAGACGACCACTCAACAATTGGAGTAACAAGAATAAAATAAGCACATCATAAGAAATAATAAAATTAACACAAATAAATTAGACATCAGTACAGCCCATCAAAAAACCCACCGTAGGGTCCCCGTTGGCTTCTTTTGACCTTTGGCTTCTATGTTTGGTGTCTATACCTCAGGGCTGTTTCCAGAATCCTGTTTACGTGAGCTGTGTTGGATATTTTAAAGGGAGATTTAATATGTAATATAACAAAAGCAGCTGAGTCTTGCTTGGAGGAAAGTTGCCTGGATTTTTTTCTTTATCTTTCTCTTTCCTTCTCCCCTTTCAATTCCAAAGGTCATTCAATCTGCTTGTAGAAGAATAAATAAGAACTCAATATTTATTAAGCTAATGCTTTGTAAATAACTACATTCTGGTTCTTTGGAATTGAATACCAAATGCACGTCAACACAATTCCGGACCTATTTGCTCATCCCAGTTATGCAGTTCTATATTTTAAAAATAAAATTTCCTGGATAGTTATGCCAGGTCTTGTGGCATCAAAACAGAATATTGGCTGGAGGCATTTCTTTGGATTGCTAGACAACTAATATGCTGTGATATATAGCAGATTGGAACTTCCAGGGAAACTATTTATAGTGATTTGTAGCAGATTGGGGAGAGAGAAACGGTCTCTCTTCTACTCCTGTACTATGATTTCTATCTATGCTGCCTGGGCCATATTGGGAGTTGAAGCCCAAAACCACAGTTTTGTGCACCCCTGATTAAAAGTGTTATATGAGGTGTGCTCATTGAAGTGGTAAGGAGAGTGGGCCATCATTTGCAATACAGACACATTATCATTACAAAAAGCAGCATATATTAATTGTATGGAACACAGGACATGGTGTGACATGGTGTAAGATTGCCATTTTTGAGAGAGCAGAACTACACAAAAAGGAAGCCTAATATATACAGTATTTTCTTTCTCCCCTACCTAACAGCTTGTTCTGCCTACATGCAATATGGTAATTAATTATGTGTATATATACATGTATGTACATATGAATACTATGTATATATGGTTACAGCTACCACATGACAGAAAGACACCTATAGGGAAAGAGAAGTGTTTGAATGATTACTTGGGAGGCTTGCCTGTCATATATCTGAAGAAAAAACTTTTTTTCAGGCATTTTAATAGGTTCCTCATTTAAATTCCTTCCACCTGTTTTTAAGATGTTTCTATATTGTTTTATTGATTTATTCATGTTTTGAAATCTGTTTTTATCTTCACTAAGAAGTACAGTACTATATACTCTCCAGACGGCTATGTTAAATTCACCCGCATGTGTTGCATTTATACACACCGTTCTCAAATAGCTTTAAAAAAAACTTAAAAGAAGTCAAAATGTTGTACTACAAACTGGAATGGTTTTCTTTCTTCAAAAATCAATGAAGTTCCCTCAGAGCTTTGTTGCTCCCAGAAGGCTCTTTATAAAGGCAGCATCATGGCACTAGGAAAAGCTTTGTGGAAAATGTGAAAGTAACATACAAGACAACAAATTAGTTGATTAAAGGATATGAGGAGCTGATCTGAAGAGTCCCAGAAACAATATGGGTAGCTTTCTAAAACAACAGATTTAAAAAAAAAAAGCAAGCCAGATATCTTATTTTAGGTAAAACGGGAGGATCATGTGATTTCTCCTTGGCTCCTTTTCCAAGGAGAAAGGTGGAGTAAAAATATGCTAAATAAATAAATAAATAAATAAATAAATAAAACTGAGGTAAAGCTACTATTGGAGTTCTTTTTAATCAAACAGTACACAGCACCCTCAGATATTCAGTGCTCTTTTGTCAAACAGGAGTCACATGCATCATCCTGTTCTCATGTGATGAAAAAAATGTACTGTACAGTGGTCCCCCGCCCTTTCACAGTTCATATATGGAGTATTGCGGGACCACAGTATATGAAGAAAGGCCCCCTGGGGTGAGGGGGGAAAGTCCCTCTGAGGCCTCAGAAATGATTTTTGATGATCTGGAAGTCACTTCCAGTTTTCCAGAAGTCACTTCAGGGCCTCCAGAAGGCCCAGGAAGGCCTTCACAGACCCATTCAGGGCAGCGCCAGGCTGGGGGTAAGTACAAGAGCCCCCAGCTAGACCCCCCCCCCAGGCCTGGCCTGGCCTGCATCCGCATATCGCAGATTTTCAATTATCGTGGGTTGGCTCGGGTCCCTAAACCCCGCAATGGGGGGGGGATCACTGTATTCCATTGGTTTTTAGAGTGTCTTGTAGCCTATTTCTCCTTCCCTCTGCTGCTAAAAGTTATGAAGTTATCAGAATCCTGACTATATCGGCAATACATTTATGAAAAACGCTGTCTTTGAGTTTTAGTCCCTCCCCCCTCCACTGCTCTCAAATGGGCTTTTTCATCTTCAACCCCTTGGTTCTGCACTGCAGTACATAAGCAGCTGTACAGGATGACATTGCAAGGTTTGATGTAAATAAAATCCAGGACTGCCACAGCTATGGCAAAGTTCAGTGGCTCTCATATCTTAAAATGGATATCTTTTGGAAGTGTGTAAGTGAAGGTGAAACAAGGAGACTGGACCACAAAGGAATAAACAAGTGGCCTGAAGCTAGCAGTGCAGAGAATCACCAAATTGCCAAGATACAAAAAAGGTACAGATTCCTTGGTGTTCTAGAGCAGTGGCTGCAATAAAAGGTCAATAGAGTTGACCTTTCTTTGAGCACAGGTTTGTAACATTTTAAAGTGCATTCATGCCTGTTTGCCATTGCTTTATAAAAATAAATTTCAAGGAAGTACGGCTTGTGATTGGGATCGTAGGGGAAGGGGTTTGCTTCCTCCAGAAATTTCAGGATAAAGTGCTTGTTGCCCCTTTTCAAGTGAGGAGTAAAAAGTGACATGTTACTGATACAGTATTATATTGGGTTGTTATTGTTTTGAGAGGGTTAAAGAAACATATGCAGTGCATATGAACATAAGAAAAGCCATGCTGAATCAGGCCAAAGACTCATATAGTCCAGCTTCCTTTATCTCACAGGGGCCCCCCCAAATGCCTCTGGGAGCACATGAGACTAGATTTCTGTCTCCTGAAACCACTCCCCTGCATCTGGCCCTTGAAGTACCCGGGTTTTAAGCCTGGAGATTACACATCTCCATCATGGTTTGTAACCTGCGATGGACCTTTCCTCCAGGAATCTGTCCAATCCCCTTTTGAAGCCATCCAGACCAGGTGCCATCACCACATCCTGTGGCAGGGAGTTCCACAGACTAACAACACACTAGGTTAAAAAAAAATTTTTTTGTCTGTTCTCATTCTCCCAACCCTCAGTTTGAGTGTATGTCCCTTAGTTCTGATATTTTGTGAGAGGGAGAAGAGCATCCCTTTAGCCACTTTACTCATGCCCTGCATTATTTTGTACGTCTCAATCATATCCCTCTTCAGGCGCCTTGTTTATGCTGGGGGTTAGGTTCCTAAACAGCCACGATAAATGAAATTCCACAATATGCGGACCCCATTGCAGTGAAGGCATCCGCATATCAGGTCGGGTCTGGAGGGCTCCGCTGCGGCCACGGCTGGATGTGGAGGCCCTCCTTCCCTCACCCTTCCTTCTTTCACCTCAGATGGCTGAGGGAAAGGGATCCATTCCAGAAAGCGGGTGAGAAGCGGGTGAGCGAGAGGAAAGGTGTGGCTGGGAATGAACCCCTTTCCCTCAGCCGGCTGAAGCAAAAGAAGGAAGGGAGAATGGAGGAGAAGCCACCCCTGCCCCAGAGAAGGGGAACGCAGGCATGCAGGTCAAGGGAATCCCATTTCCCTCAGTCGGCTGAGGTAAAGGAAGGGAGAACGGAGGAGAAGCTGCCACCACCACTGCCCTGGCTAAGAGGAAGGCAGATGATCAGGCTGGCGAGCAGGCGGTTGAGGGAGAAGGCAGGCAGTGGTCACTGGGTTTTGGTCGCCTGTTTCTGGCACAGTGACGTGGCTGGGAACGGATCCCTTGTCCCTCTGCCAGATGAGGCAAATGAAGGAGAGAAAGAGCGAGGGGAGGAGGGAGGACAGAAGAGAAGCTGCCGCTGCTGCCTCACCTAAAGGGGAAGACATGCTGGCAGGCGCTCTGGTCTGCCCCACCTGTGACTCCGTCCAGCGGGCCAGCCAGCCAGCAAGCAAGCAAGTGGGTGGGCGAGAGAAAAGGCAGGTGGTGGTTGCTGGATGGCCGTCTATGGCTGCTTCTCCTCTTCCGTTTGTCAGTCCGTCCCTCTGAGTGGAGGACTCCCAACCCGGGTGCAGAGTCCTCTGGACCCAGATTGGGAGGCCTCCATGAGGGCCACCATCACCAAAGCGGAGGGGTGGTGGAGGATCCCATGATATAGCAGGACTGTGATGTTTGGGACACGATGTGGCGGGGGACTACTATAAAATAGTTTTGGAGTCCAAAAGTCCCAAAAGATTATCCTTGTACTAAAAAGAAGAGTTTCCATAGTGAGTCAGACTTTTTTATGTTTAAAGTTCTCAAGAGGAAAATGCAGGACCCTCCCCCCCCCAGCCCACTGTGATGAATTTGCAAAATCTTTTAGAGGCAAATTTGTTTGGATCTGCTCTGTGCCATCTGAGGGTGTGGACAGGATCCTTGCAGAGGTGAGATGCACCTTGTGTACGCTGCATCCTTCCCCTTCCTGGCTCATAAAAACACTGGAGTAAAGAATTACTTTTAAGCTCAAGGCAGAATTCAATGGTCCCTAAAGAGGCAACTGGAAGACCTTTAATGGAAAAAGCCCAGAGAGCTGTCAGTTTTCAGTATTCCAGTTTTGGGCCTAGTACTGAGGAATGTGCTAGTTTTTCAGTTCCAAGGAGTTTCTCCATCATTATTTAGATGTAGATCTGTAGTGTTCTTTTTTTAAAGTTGCTTGTAATACAAATGTTGGGTAGCATTATCGGGGTGAGCATGGCAGGACTAGCTTGGCTATTACGTGTTGCGGTCTAGTACCATCTAGAAGGCTGACAGCTGCCCTCCCCTTGTAACCCATTGTATTAAAAGGGAATTCCCATCTCTTGGAGGTTGAGTGTGATTGTCAGGAACTGGCAAAATTATTCTGCCCCTTCAATCAATTGTACATTCAGACATCACTTGCACCGTATTAGAATGTTTCTGATTTAGTAACCAATGCTCTTACTTGTCCCCCCCTTTCCAAGTGATTAGATTACCTAACATGGATGAGTTCCCTCCTTGCACAGTTTAAGAATGTAGATGCACAGCATGTCATTAGCTTGGCTTGCTATTATAAACAGCTGTAATTCCTATCTAAATCTTTTTCCAGTCCTTAGCAACATTATTTGATAAATTCAGTAAGCCAGGAGCTTTTAAGGTCTCCCTTTTGTTTATGTCCCTTAAATTGATTTCCTTTCTTCCTTGTCCTTTGGTACTTTTCCACTCTACTGTTCATGGAGACACATTTTGTTATATAAATTTAGCAGTACAAGAATAATATCCTATACTTTGTGCCTCTTAATCCCAACTACTGTATTCAATTCCAAATAATTTGAAAGGGCCTTTTGAAAGAGCCCAATTGTGACACTTGTGTTGCTCTTGTGGCATCGTACTCCTTTTCAGTAAAGTGTCCCAAAGATCGGGATAACATATTATTGGCCAAACTAGATGCAAAGTTGCCACTTACGTTGCTCTTTCAATTGAGGTTGTGAAATGCCATAGCTGTTGTTGGGATCCATGGTAACCAACCCTTACCCTGTAGTTGCTTCATCTTGTTGCGGTTGTAGAAGGACAACTTGCACACAGGCAAAGGAACACTGAAGGGACTCCCCTGTTGTTACCACATCTCTGGCACACCTCTAAGACGGAGCCTTTCTTTCAGGTAGTGGCAGGCTCAGCCACAGCAGAAGTATCCCACACAAACCTGTTGAGTAGACATGGGCACGACCAGAAAAAATGACGTTTCGAGTTTTCGTTTGTCGGAACGGGTCCGTTTCCGTTTGTCGCAAAATTTTTCAAAAATTTGTCGTTTCCGTTTGTCGTTTCTCGTTTCCACCGCGATTTAGCGCGATTTGGCTTCCCAGAGCATAGGGGCGTCCCGCAATCAGGGCCGGCACTAGGTGTTTTTGCGCCCTAGGCAGCGGGCGGGGCAGGCGGCGGCGGCGCGGGCCGCAGGCGGGTGGCAGCGCGGGCGGAAAGGCGAGTGGGCAGTTAGGATATCACTTAGGATAGAGGTTCTTTTCTTGGCTTGCACCCCAAATGTGTGTGTGTGTGCAAGCAAATTGAAGTTGGGAAAATAGAAAATAAATGGTAGTATATAATATATATTTAAAATAAATCCACACCTCCCACTCCCAGTCGAACCTCCCCCTTTATCCAATATCAGAAAAAAATTCTCAAACTGCCAGAGAAGAAATAAAGAATAAACTGCTATTCCCTTCAGCAGACAAAGCTTCAGGGAATCAAAGAAATTATTTTCTAAATTCAATTCCCTCCCTGCCTGCCTAACTTAAATCCTAAAGCCTCCAGCCTCCCTCCTCAATCTCGATCGGATCACACCAGCACCAGCAGCCAGCCCTCCTCCCTCAACCACATCCATACACCCGACTGCGATTTCTGGAAGGTGCCTTGGCTTTTTATTTCCTCCGAGACATCCAGAAGTGTCAGTCAAAAACCTGGCGATGCCATTGGTGGAATGCTTCAAAAAAATTGCATGGTCCCATCCCATGCCCAGCCCAAATGGGCAGGTCTAAAAAAATAAAAAATAAAATAAAATAAAATCAATACGACGTTTTATTGCTATAAAAAACCTACTGCTGCTCCTACAAAAATTCAGGCATTTAAAATAAATAAATTTCACATGTTTCTGTGGTGATTTGGTGTGTTTTTTGACCACGATTTCAAAAGAAAAATTGTGGTCGCCATTTTGGATTTCCCCCCCACACCGCATGGCATGCAGCGAGACAGATGACAAGGATGACCCCCCCCCCAGCCTGGTGCAAGCAGCCCAGGACAGGAGAAGAGGGGAGGAAAGGCCGGGAACCCCCCCAGAAACCATCCTTCTGGTAGGTGGCAAAGCCTCAGGCAGGCATATTTTCGCCTGCTTTTTTGGCTGGGAGTCGGGTTTTTTAAAAAAAACTTTTAAAACCTTTTTCTGTGATTCGCATCGCGCGATCGCAGCGGTGCCAAATGGAAATGGAAACAAAAAACCCGACCAAATTTTTCTTTTTTCGGTTCGAGTTCGAGTTCTGATGGCTTAATTATCGTTACCATTTCCGTTACGTAACGGAAATGATAACCGAAAACGGAAACGACAATTTCGCCAAGTCATGCCCATGTCTACTGTTGAGTACAACAGCTCTACGGTGGCTGCATCGAAAGCTGCTGGCTTCATTTGAAAAGGAGGTCCACACATGAAGTGGTTCCTTAATATATTCATCCCTGATTCTTGCAAGGGCTCCCAACATCACCCCTGCCTCAGACCTCATAGACTCACAAAAGAGAGGCATCAAAGGCACTCCTCGCCGGGCATTATTCATCTTAGAGCCAGCCCTGAATAAATACGTGTGCAACAGAATAACTGTAATGGAAGTGTGAAATGGGCACTCTGGAAAAAGAATGTTAGAATAACCCCCTGGGCTGAATGCGTCATCTGTTAAAATAGCCAACAGATCTCCCAGATGACCAGCCAAAGACTAGTGGGACAGGAGAGAGAAAAGCAGGTGAAAGGAGGAGACTCCTACCTCATTTTTTTTCTTATGTTACATATTTGGCTTAACTACTTCAGGCTCAAAAGTGGCCCAGGTCAGTCACTGACCTCTGGTCTTAGACCCCTGGCTGGCGTCTGATGGCAGAGTTTTCTCTGCAGTTAAAGCAGGTCAGAGATGGGAGGGGGGAAGGCCACGAGGCACCTTCATAGGTTCCACAACAGTAACAACAAGGGGAAGGTGCTGGGAGCACAATGCCTAGGAGGCTTTTTTATGATCTTTGGCACAGTCCTGGATCATCCCTGCTTTAACAGTAGAGCAGTAATCACAAGATGATTTTGCGGTGAACGCTCACCCATCCCAGGTTTCATTGTACCCTAAACCAATTAGCTCAGTTTTGCATAGGAGAAAGAAAATTGCACAAGCTCTTCTCCCCATTCCTGGGGGGTCAAAAATACAGTATGATTGCAGTTGGTGACTGCCTTCTCTTGGCACCCCAAATCTGCTGTATCTGAAGAGACCGTCTCACTGTGCTTTAGGACTCATAATTTGATAGTGAACATGGAATTCTGTGTTGAAATTGGTTGCGATAGAGAGAAGCATGCTGGCTGGATAGCTTAGGGATTTAGGGGTATATAGTTGAGAGTTTGATGCCGCACTGTGTTTCCTATGATTAGAGCCAGCCTTGTATGGCCTTTGGCCAAGCTGCACAGTCCCAGGATGCCCCCAGAAAAAGGGAACTGTAAACCATTCCTGAGTTGTCTTGGCCTGGAAAACTCCAAAAAGGACCGCCATTCCTCAGAATTGACTTGATAGCACATGATTATTATTAGACATAGGTAAAGTGATTTTGGACAAGTACTTGACTGTGTAGCTACTTGTCCTCCCCCATTCACATTCAACTTTTGAGACGAATACGGGTGAGTTTGTAACCCTGCCATTTCTTCCCACAACTGTTTCCATCCCCTCCCCTTAAAATAGAGTTTGTCTGAGATCGAGTCAATTATGGTGACCCTTTCCATGGTTTTCTAGGTATTGAGTACTCAGAAATGCTTTCCTGTTCCCTTCTCCTGGGGCACACTGGGCCTTTTCACACGACCCCTAAGATCCGCTGGCCACTTAAATTCGGACCAGGGATCTTGGGGGTTCGTTGCTCTTCCTGCGTCCCCACCCCTCCGCACTTCCTTGATCCTGTCTGCGTGAGGGGAGGGAGGAAGAAAGAGAGGAAAAAATGCAGGCTCACCTCCGAAGCCGGTCGAAGCCCCGTAGTCCTGATTCCTTCTCTTTTGATTTTTTTTTGCCTCCCGCCCCTTCTCTTAAAGGGGCGGGAGGCAAAAACAAACAAACAGAAGCGAGGAGAGCCCCACACTCACCAGATTAAATCCGGACCTGGGGATTTTCACCCTTCTAAAGCAGGTACAAGAAAAGTGTGCTGGGATGCGCTTAGGTGGGCGTGGTCGCACTTAATTTCCTGCAAACTCCGGAGCTGGTGGGGAAACAATTGTAAGCTCCAGTGCTGGCAGCCATTTGCTGCGGAGTTTAGGGGTCGTGTACAAAGGGCCACTGTGTCTATGCAGCTCCCCAAGGCTGCCAAAGAAAAAAATAGCTTCACCAGGTCTTTGCATAGATAAGATGAGGAGCTTTGCAGCACTGGGAGAATTGTATTATAGAGGCATTTCTCAGAAAACATGATAATGAATTTGGGGTGGAGGGGAGGGGGAGTTTAGAATCACAAATTATTCATGGATTTAAAGATATGTATCTTCTTAATATAACAAGATAGTTTTGGAATTTAGGAAGGAGAATCTGAGGCGACGAAACCCTGTTCTCCATAGCAGTTTGCAAAACATGGTTGTTTCTCTGGTTATTTTGGATTTCATGTATATTAGGTTGAAATAGCCAAGGAATTATTTGCATCATTGTGCTATTCAAAATCATTTTTGTGAGTCCACATTTTAAACTTCTGAACAAGAAAGCTTAAGTAAGATTCATACACACGTATACACACAAATATATATTATGGGACCAAAAATTGCACTGCAATTTAGGAACCTCTTCCAGGTACATATAAATCTCTTTCACCCCTTCTGCAAACAACATCTTGGCTCCTTAGCATTTGTATGCAGAACAGCCATGTGCTAAACAGCCTTGGCCTCCTCCCCTCCCTCCCCCCAAATCATTGTTGAAGTTCTGAGACAAAAACACAGAGAACTTTAATCCTACTACATATTCAAGATACTTATCTGGAAGATCAGATATGCAGAAATTTCTAATAACTGAGAGGGAAATGATCACTAGAAGAAGACAGTGATATCACTGGTGGATTTTTCTTTCATAGTAATCGTGTGTCTGCTTCTCAACAAGAGTCCATGTGTTTTGGGGTTAGCACAGCTTACAAGATGTATAAAACAGTGCTGCTATGTTAAAAATATATTTAGCAAACATTTTTGATAGAACTACTTTGGATTCTTCAGGCATGTAAATATCTTAAATCAATTAATCAGTCAGTCAATAAGAGGGGCCCTTAACATGGAAGCATTAGATTCCCTCTACACTAAAAACAAATAAACAAACCAGAAGACCAATGTGAAAGTGCCTGTTGGAATTTTTCCTTTTAAAAACAACCGTTTCCAGCCATTTCTGGGCCTATTAGGGAATTGGGTCTAGGGTTAGGGTAACAGTGAATTTGGGTCCTCCATTGTTGGGAGTTCACTGGAGAAATTTTAAGCCAAGCTGACCTTGGCTGCAGAAAGAAGGACAAAAACACATGCACACACACAGAGAGGTGCTTTTCTCAGCCAGCTGAGATGACACGCAGGCAAAAGACTGCTCGCATTCCTCCCAGAAGGCTTGTTTTATTTATCTTATCTATTGTTCATAAGCAGACATTGGAGCACTTATGAAAACAGGAGGTGGATAGGAGGCAGGTGTCCTTTAGCCCTTTAGACCTGCCTCAAAGCAAAAGGTCAGGGGAAATAGAAGGTCACTTCCTCTCCAGGAATGCCACGTTGGCCAGGAGAGTGTGCACTCACTGAAACCTCTCCAGAACAAATGCTTCAGATGATGATGATGATGATGATGATGATGATGATGATGATGATGATGATGATGATGATGATGATGATGATGATTAAATTGGATTTCTATACCGCACCATCTGGCAGCACGGCCACTCTGGGTGGTTTACAAAATACATCATAAAAATAAAACAATATACAACGTGCAAATAACAAGTGTGGGGGGGAATTACACATGACTAAATCTACATTAAAATAATAAAGACATATTCAAAAAAACAAAGATCAACAGATGGCATAAGAAAGAAAGAGCAAGTAATGAAAAGAATAATTATCGTGGAAAGCCGTGTCTTCAGATGTTTCTTAAAGACAGATAGAGTTAGAGCCGGCTGAATCTCAGGTGGGAGTTAGTTCCACAACTGAGGCCCTACTACCAAAAAGGCCTGGTTCCTTGTTAATGATTTATGGGCTTCTTTTGGCAATATGAAACCTCAAGTTACCAGGCTGAGCTGAGCAGTTGATGCGGGTGGGATTCTGTGGAAAGGTTCCTACACTCAATTTGGTCTATCCCCAGTTTAAACCTTGAAAATCATTCTCCCTGGGTTCTGAGTTCTTTCCCCCTAGGTTCCCCTTGTGCCCCTTTCCACAGTCAACTGGCCCAAAGACAGTGTTCCAGCCCTTCCCAACTCTTGCTTTATGACATCACAAAGAACTGCCTTATAAAACCACACAGAACTACATACTCCTAAAGACTTGCAGTTTAAGCTTCCATTTTGGATGGGTTAAGGAAACAAAGGAGGGCAAGAGCAAGAACAATAAACTCAACACACCCTCCACCATTTTCATGCTGCTGACAAGGCTGCCTTATCCCTGAATGACCTCCTCTTGCCATCTTACCTCTGGTCATCCCTTTCTCCCATTCTGAGATCATATGTAAATGATGTGTATAAATTTGAGGAGATCCATGAGTTGAACCATAAAATTACGGTGGAAAGCATTTGGGTAGAGATCAAATAAATAATATTGACATCCCCATGGTGTCTGCAACAGACTTTCAGACTGGTCTGATTTGGATGATGCCCTCTTAGATCAGACTACTAAACATTCAAAAAGGAGAGACATAGTAATAATAGGAGACATCCAGTACCTTGATGTTTCCAAGTCCCAAGACTTTTAAGGTCCAACAAATTGCTTACTTGCTAACAACCTCATCTTCTAGAAGGGGAAGGAAGCAAAAAGGAGGATCATCTGTGCTGGCTCTAGCCCTAAATAAGAGAGAAAAACTGTTCCACATGGTGGAAATGGTAGAACTTCTCAGTGGTGTACATCAAGCATGTCCAAACTTCAGCCTTCCAGATGTTTTGGACAGCAACTCCCACAGTCCTTTGCCATTGGCAATCTAAGCTTAGAATTTTGGGAGTTGTGGTCCAAAACATCTGGAGGGCCGAAGTTTGGACATGCCTGGTGTACATAATCTAGCTGCAGAGCTAGAGACAGGGAGTTTGATTCTTCATTGTGCCTTCTTGACAGGGGCTAGCTTAGGTGATCCCTAGGATCTCTTCCAGCTCTGCTGCTGAAAGATTATTATTAAAGTGACCCTACAACACCCTTGGAATTTGTTCTAGTAAGGAAAAAGGAAAACTGAAAATAGTATATTGAATATTCTGGTTTTCAGGAAAAGGTGATTTCAATAAGTTTATCAAAATGCTAGGCAAAATCCTGTTGTGTAACTTTATTCCAGCATAAACCAGATCAGATACCAGAAGCATTTAAATTAGGGTTATTGAAAGCTTTCCTGCCCTCTCCTTGTAGGTTCCAGACTTCCTTTCACACTATTATTATTATTATTATTATTATTATTATTATTATTATTATTATTATTATTATTATTATTATTATTATTATTATTATTATTATTATCCTTTCAAGATAATGGCCTGGTGTGTGTGAAAGTCACACCTATGCAACCCTTCTCAACATCCATTAAGTATGGGTTGTTAGCTTTCACAGGACCTAACAAGCCTATTCAGACCAGGGTGGGGTGAAACCAAGGCAAACTATAAATTGGAAACACCTCAAGACCTGGATGACATTTCAGTCCCACAAGAAAAGAAATGTCCATAGGCACCATCAGGATTTAACCCACTGAGTCATATCTTATCAGAGGCACTCCAAACGAAATTAGTCCACATTTGATGGGATTTTCTTAAGGGTGAGATAAATATTCCCTCTAAGCTGTATGCCTGCACTGCGCTGCTTCAGTCCCCCACAGCCAGATCAGTCTTTCAGTCCATTTGCTTCCGGTTGCAGCTGGAACCTCATAGGGCGGCGGGGCAGAGCCCTTGCCCAGCACTAGCCAAAATTTGAGGGAACATTGGATGAGATACTAAAAGGTCAATTTCTGTAAGAAAAAAAGTGGGAGAAAACTAAAGAAACCAACAAAAGCAGAATTTTCAGCTCTACTTAATGCAAGAAGAAGAATCAGAAAATGGTACGTCCATTGTGAGGAGGGGATGGACAAATCCTGCAGAGGGGAGTGAAAGAGAACAGGCAGCAGACAACGTTGCTTCATACCTATTTTGTATCTGTCTTCTCCCAGAAAGAAAATGGAGCTCAACTTAGTGCAGGTAGAATAAAGGCTTTGGGTACCTCAAGAGGGTACAATTGGAAGTAATGGATTCAAATTACAAGAAAGGAGATTTCATGATGAACATCACAAATAACTTTGTGACCACAAGTAGTGTTCAACAGTGGAATGGAGTGCCTTGGAGGGTGTTGGCCTCTCTTCCATTAGAATCTTCTCAACAGAGATGAAATGGCCTTCCTGTCAGGAATGCTTCATTTGTGGATGGTCTGCTTTACAGGAGGTCACTCTCAATGAGCCTTGGTGTCCCTTCCAGCTTATCATTTCTCTGATTCTATCAACATGGAGGTTTCTATCAGAGCCCTCTATGGAAGTGAAGTAGCCGCCAGGGGAGCAAAGGAAAGACTGCAGTCAGCTAGATAGAGGATGCCTGTGTCTGGCCCTAAAGCTTTTTGGAGGATGAGTAATTCACATGACCTTTCATTGGAAGAAGCACTTCCTTGCCTGAGATGGTTGTTCTCCCCACAGTTCTTTCCTTCCTTTTTAGGAGAGTTTGAGGGATGGCACATAGTCTGATGCCTTGTTCAACATTTCTGACCCACTAGGTCAATTGTCAATTTTATACTTCAGTTCTATGATATGGAGTAAAACACCAATGTCACATGCAGGAGTGAGTTTGATGCCCCAAGGGTCATGCTACTTTAAATGTGGAAATGGCAGCAAGGGCTGCTGCTACTATGCTTTTTCTTCTATTCTTACTAGTCTCAGGTTTTTAGTTCCTGTGTCATTAGTTCCATCCTTGACTACAAATTCACTGGGGACTGCTCAAAACTGCTTTGGTTTATACTGAAATGGCTGCTAAAGGTTTTTCTGTTTTTTAAAAAAAGAAAACAATACTGTTTTACAAAATTGGAATTTATTTGAATTTCAGTTTAGATCAATGGACAGAGACATCTTGTAAGTGTAGAATGCATTCATCTTTATATCTCTGATGAATTGTGTGTGCTGCTGGCACAGCATAACTTTTATTAACTGCCTCCCAGTATTATATGTAAACAGATAAAGCGATGGCCACAGTAGACTAGAAACTCATAGAAATTTGAATGCAGTTTAGCTACTGACATTTTTACCTCTAGTTAATGCTTACTTAGTCCAGCAGCACACAAAGGTCATTCTATATAAAATAATAACTATAGGGGAAAATACACACTATTTAGCTAGGAAATGTTTGACCTTTCCAGGTATTACAGTCCAAGGTATCAAAAAGTTCTTAATAGCTTTCCAGTATGATATTTCAGCCCCCTAAAATTGTTGGTGCTGCAAAATAAGAAAATCAAATAAAGGTTTTTGTTTTCCATGTTAGTGGGAGCAGGATAGAAGATCTGAATAGACTACTTATTGATAAGATTTGAAGTGGAAAATTGAAGCTTTTTTAGTTTTAAAGAGTAAGAGTGAAGAGAAGCTAGGAATGGTGCATTTCTAGCTAAAGCTTAGTTCTTATAAAACACATAAGTAGTCACAGGTAAGGAATGTAAACAGGCTGGATGGGAATTCAAAATCTTCCTACTTTAAAATATTAGCTAGAAGAAAGTAAATAATTATAATTGTTTGGGGGATGGGTGGGTGGGTGGGTGTGTTCAGGTAAAGGTATATCCCTGTCTGATATTGGGTTCAGAGGAAGACTCAGAAGCAGACACTGGTCTCAGCAGACGTTCTATATTCCCAGATCTTTTTATCTTCCTGTTCCTTTTTTTTTTTTTTGGAGATATAAACTGATTCAGTTTTATGAATCATGAGGGCGCAGGTGCAGAAAGTTAGAGAATCAGATCAGTTGCACAAAAATGGATGGATGTTCTAGGGGTCTGTCTGTCATTGCCTCGTTCCACTGCCAGATTAAGTGACCTGTTCTTGCTTCTTGGGTCAAACTTAAACTGACCGCAAACTGTTTCTTTAGGACACGAGACAAGCTACAAAGGACTCTGAATTTGTTGTGGTGAGGTGAAATCTTCATGTCTGGTCATCTGGCAGGCCTAAGAACAGTCAGGCAAATGTAGGATGGCCCCAGGTCTGATAGCTCTTGGTTACAGCATTTGTTGTAAGAGAAGAAGCAACAGGGAAGAAGACTTTAAAGAGGGATCTGGTAGCTAAGGAGGTGACCAGCTCTTCTCAAAAAATACCATCAGGAATACTGAACAAAAGTTCAAAGAGTGTGTGAGGAAAAATCACCTCAGATTTCATGACACGAAGTCCATGGGATATTATCTGCAAGAAAAAGTATGGACGGTGTTGCAAGGCCAGGTCTCGCAGAAGGAATCCTGCCTGGCTAAATAGTGGTGAATACCTCCACAGGATACATTCAGACCTGAGAGACTAAAGCCCATGAGGCCAAAAGAAGCTCTGTTTTAGAGTTTGGAGGAGGTACTGAAGGAAAAGTACAACCTAACCCATATTCCTTTATTCTATGATAAGAGAACATTAGATAAGAAAGAACTAGCCCAATGAGTTTTCATTACCAATTTTGTGTCATCTTGGAGAACATCACCGAGCAGAGTGGCACAGGATAATATCCTAGGCCACAGACGTGGAGCTGTTCACCATTTTGTAAGTAACTCAAATGAAATGGCCAAGGGGATGCTTATCAGATTTGCAGATGATGCGAATGAATCTGGGAGTGATAGCTAACACCACAGAGCGCAGAGCCAGGGTTGAAAGCTCTTTTTATACTGTTTTGAAATGGTGAACCGACATGAATAAGTTGAAATTTAAGAGAAGGAAATGTTCTGTTGTCAAAAATAAATGTAGAGCGCTCAATAGGAAGAAAGACAAGGTAGAAAACACACATATAAAAACATATATTTGTCTTTTGGAGCCTTCTGGTGCAGTGGATAAACTGCTGTACTGCAGCTAAAACTCTGCTCATGACCAAAGTTCATTCCCAGGTAATAGGCTCAAGGTTCATTCATCCTTCCATCCTTCTGAGGCTGGTAAATTGAGTACCCAGATTGCAAGTGGGTGGGGGTGGGGGGGGGGGGGAGAATGTTTAGCCTGCATAATTAAATTGTAAAATGCCCAGAAATTACATAAAGAAGTGCAGGGCAGTCTATAAGCAGCACAATTTTTTATTTTATTTATTTGTTCCTTTTGTTGAGCCTTGTCTCGAGATCACAATATAACTTGCACTAGAAATATGCAAAGTATATAGATGATAAGCAACAGGATGGGAAAGCTTTGGTTTGGCAGCAGCACCTATAAACAAGACTTCAATGTCACAAATTGAGTATGAGCCAGCACTGTGAGTGTGTAGATCAGAAGAAGAAGAAGAAGAAAAACAGCTCTATTCACACAATGCTCAGGTGGATAGGGGGATGCATTGAGAGGGGTAGAGCAGAGCTTCTTTGATAATCCCCCTCCAACAGCAAAGTCTCACTATTTATTTATTGTAAATGTTTCTATCCCACCTTTTTCCTTAAAGAGGACCCAAGGCAGCTTACATCATTCAATGGCAACATTTAAAGCTAAAAACAATAAATGTACATATACTAAAAGGATGTTTAAAAACCTACAGTAAAATGTGATAAATAGAAGCAACTTTAAAATACCTTCAAAGCAGTGAGGCACAAGAATCTATTTAAGTACCGCCCTTAGGCAGCCAGTAATCAAGGGAAAGTTTGCTTCAAGAGAACAGCCTTTGCCTGCTTGAGGAAGGACAGCGAAGATGGGTTTGGCCTCCTGTTGGAGGGAGTTCCAAAGTCTGGGAGCAGCAACAGAGAAGGCCCTTTCATGGGTCCCCATCAGATGCACCTGTGAAGTGTTAGGGCCCAAAGAAAAGACTCGCCTGATCCAAACACCCAGGCAGTCTCATAATGGGAGACAGAGCCTTTGAAATAGTTTGGACACAAGCCATTTGGGGCTTTATAGGTTAGGAGTGGAACTTTGAATTGGGCCTGGAAATGGATGAGAAGCCAGTGGAGTTGCCTTAACATGGGAGTGGTTGATCCCTGTGATGAGACCCAGTTAGCAATTTGTCTGCCGCATTTCAGATTCACTGAAGTTTCCAAACGCACTCCAGGAGCAGTCCAACATGGAGTGCATTATAGTAATCCAGCCGGGATGTAACCACGGCATGTGTTATCATGGCCAGAGCAGACCTCTCCAGGAGTGGACACAGCTGGCTCACTAGTTTTAATTATGCAAAGGCACTTTTGGCCACTGCTGAAAACGAGGCATCCAGGCTCAGAGGATAATCCAAGAGCCCTCCTAAATTACACACTTGTGTTTTTAGATGGTGTGTAACTCCATCCAGCACAGGATGCCTCCCTATTCCCTGATCTGCCTTCCAAATGACCAGGAGCACCTCTGTCTTGCTTAGATTAATTTTCGGTTTATTCACCCTCATCCAAAACATTACTGAGAGTAGGCACCCATCGAGACTCAGAGTTAGAACAGCTTCCTTGGATTTAGATGGCAAGTATAGATAGATAGAGCTGGGTCTTATTGACGTACTGGTAACACCCAACACTGTATATGAATAACTAGCAAAACACATATTACATGTTAATGTACCAAAAAGAAAGGGGGGGAAACCAATATCCACAGCATAATCTGACCAAATAAAAATAGAAGTTGTGGATATCTTACTTCGTGTAAGTTCTGCAGAATTCTGCTTGGGAGCATTGATCATTATTAAAAAAAGGAAGGGGCAATTAATGGGAAATAAAGTAGGCTAAGCGCTAAGAGGAAATGACAAAAGAAGAGAAAGGAAAAGTAGTACCAGATGGTAAGGAGGCTCCAAATGTGAAACAGTGCTTCCTCCAGGCTTCAGTAGAAGGAATCAGGCAAACAAGATATTTAATCCAGTCCTCACTAACAAAACCAGAAAGCCACCCCAAATCAGAATTGAAGAGTAATAATGTATGAACAGCCTTGATCACTTGGATGTACTTAAATCTGCAGAGCCAGATGAAATTTGTTTTCAACCAGATTACTTAAAAACTGGCGCGCACACACACAAAATACAATTTGCTTTATAAAAAGCTCCCTCTCCACTGAGAGGAACAGCAAAATGGTGTTTGTGGTATTTGTGTGTGTGTGTGTGTGTGTGTGTGTGTGTGTGTGTGTGTGTGTGTGTGTTCTTCAGATCCTTTAAAAAAAGGGAGAGAATGCGTGGAGCCTGATGTCCTTGGTGAGCAACTGACATTAGGAACTGCACGGGCAGCAGAATGTGTGTGAGAGAATGGTAGCGCGAGCTTCATGCCGTGATGCCGGCTTTTTTGCTGCAAAGGCAGAGCAACCTGTTCTGATTATTATTTCTCACAATGAGATGCAAGTTCGTACAAAAAGAGCCAAGCAAAATGACTTTGTCCCACTCATCTAATTAAGTAAAGGCAAGTGAGCATTTGATTCATTACCGCAGCTGTTGCTACTAGAGTTTATCCCATGCAATATGTGGCCATCATCCTGCTTGTTTTATGTTGGAAGAGGAAGAGGCTTTGGTGGGTGGGGGAGTAGACTTGACAACAGTATTTATTTATTTATTTATTTATTTATTTATTTATTTATTTATTTATTTATTTGATTTATATACCGCAACCATCTAGCAAAAAAGCTACTCTGGGCAGTTTACAAACATATACAAAATATAAAAACAGATTCATTCATTGGCATCCTTCAGTCTCGAAAGACTATGGTATCATGCCTGGAGTAGAGATCCTAAGAACAACACCTAGTGTGACTAAATAGACCAATTCGGGAATGGCAGTCTCTACCGCAGTGGGGACAGATGTATTCTGTTTCTTGCCCGGTCCTCGAGTTTCGTTCTTTCCGTGCCTGCCTCTTTTCCTCTGCCTGTTTGACAAATGCCTCTTCAAATTTATGTAGACCATGCTGTATCTCTTGCCTCCAGACAGTGCGATTGGAGGTCAGGGTTTCCCATCTGTTGAGATCCATTCCCAAGGCCTTCAGGTCCCTCTTACAGATATCCTTATACCGCAGCTCTGGTCTCCCTCTGGGGCGCTTTCCCTGCAGTAGTTCTCCGTATAGACGATCTTTTGGGATCCGGCCGTCATCCATTCTCACAACGTGTCCAAGCCAGCGTAGGTGTCGCTGTTTCAATAAAGTGTACATGCTAGGGATTCCAGCTCAATTCAGGACTATGCTATTTGGAACTTTGTCGTGCCAGGTAATTTTGAATATTCACCTAAGACAGTACATATGGAAGGTACAGTATTAAGCCAATCTATAAAGCCAGGTTTTCAGCAGTTTCTTGAAGGCTTGTAGTGAGGGCGCCAGACAAATCTCTTGGGGAACCTCTTTCCACAGATGAGGTGCGACCACCAAGAAGGCTTCTTTCCTTGTTGATGTTTTCCGGATGTCCCTCGGGGTCAGTACCTGCAGATAGCCCCCCTGGCTTGAACGAATGATTCTGGCAGTTCTTTTTGGGAGGAGCCGTTCTGTCAGATACTGAGGTCCCAAACCGTTTAGGGCAGGGGTGCCCAAACTTTTTGTAAGGAGGGCCAGATTTGGTGGCTGAGAATGTGTCAGAGGACGGTTGCTCCCTGACCCTGCCACCCCACTGCAAGCCCCACCCACTGACCCATAAGCCCCACCCACTGACCCCTTGCAACCCCACCTGCAGGAAAGAAGGCGGGAACCAAGGGAGGGAGGGAGGGAGGTGGAAACCAAGAGAGGAAGGAAGGAAAGTGGGGAACAAGGAAGGGAGGGAGGGAGGTGGGGACCAAGGGAGGGAGGAAGGAAGGAAGGTGGGGACGAAAGGAAGCACAGGGAGCCGTGGCCACAGGTTGCCCCTTGGAAGAGGCGATCTGTTCGACCTTGCACCCCCTCCAAGCTCCACAGCAGTGGCAACGGCTCACCTGCCAACCCACCCCAAAGGTCCTTGGCTGTGGCAGAGGCCCACTGGCCTGCCCACCCCCACACATTCCCCTTTGGTGCCGGTGGCGGCAATCCACCCGTCCGCCCAGCCGCCCAAGCTTCCCAGCGGTGCCGGTGACGCGGCCCGCCCAATCACTGCCCTGCGCGTGCGCCCAACCTCACAATGTTCCCAGCTATGCCGGTGGTGGCGGCCTGCCCGTGTGCCACCTTGCGCACACGCGCCAAGTTTCACAAGGTTCCCGGTGATGCCAGTGGCAGCGGCCCGCCCACGCGCCACCCCTGTGTGCACGCCCAGCCCCACAAGCTTCCCGGCCATGCTGGTGGTGGTGGCCCACCCCCTTGCCTGCCCACCCAGCCCCACAAGCTTCTGCTCACCAGCCCGGCCAACCCCGCAAGGTTCCCGGCGGTGTCAGTGTTGGTGGAAGATTTTTTAAAAAAAAAATGAGGTGAAGGAGGGGGAGGGAGGGGCGGGCCAGCCAGCCGCGGGCCACTCAGAATGGCCTAACGGGCCAGATTTGGCCCCCAGGCCGGACTTTGGGCAGGCCTGGTTTAGGGCTTTGTATGTTAATACCAAAACCTTGAGGTCAATGGGCAGCCAGTGCAGGGAGTCCCCCTTTATCAAACTGAAGGAGGCTGTAGTAAGACCATGAATGATGAAATCATTCTTTGAGAACTGTAAAAATTACAAAAACGTGAACTGGAAACCCGTCTGTCTTTCTTAGCAAGGAGGTCAGGAGGGTTACCGCTGTGCAGCTCCAAGACTGTGAAGTGGCATGACTTTAAAAGCTCAATACTGTCCTGATTTCAGGGAGGTGTTTGTGATTGAAAGGCAAAATACACATTACAGACTACATGTCATGAAAGCTGAAGCCATATTAGTAGTATAGATTATGGAGGCAGTGTTTCATGTCTAGAAGTTCAGACCAACAAAGAAAGAACATGTTGATGTCCAATAGACTGGTTGTACAAAACAGCAACTTAATTTTTAAATGACTGGAAGTGAGAAGAACTCCTGCTAGAGCAATCACAGACAGTCAGCACTTGAGCAATTCCCTCTTCTATGACAGGATATTGTAATGTATTGTTTGACCTTGGGAATGCCTTGACTGCCCTCTCCAGACACCTTTGCTCTGAGGCACATGGACTTGTAGATCTTCTTAAAACACTCTGCATCTACTGATACCACTGGGCTTGTTTTCATTTGGGATCACTATTCTGAGATCAGGGTTGGAAGTACCAACAATTTGCTGAGGGATCTGGTTTGAACAAGAGTCAGCATTATTGTCCTGTAATCATTGTTTGAATTAACCAGTGGGGCAATTCAACTGGAGTAGGAATTCAGATTGGGACACAAGTGACTTAAAGTGTGTGGTACCAAGACTTCAGCAGTGTTGGGACTGACCGCCCTGGATGGGATCGCTGGCTTGTTTCCCAGTTCCTCTTCCTGCATGATAAGATTTGGGGGAAACTCAAAATCACTTCCCACCCTGCATCTTGGATTGCAAAACGAATCCCTACTTATGCAGAAGTCTGTCCGAAAGTGAAACCAATCAATCCACGACACTCTTCGGAAAGCTGTCTCTCATCAGGACTTCAGTGGCTGTGCCGAATGTGGGATTCTGGGAATTTTAAAACAGCAACATTTCCCATCCCTGTCCCTTGTAGGCCTCAGAACTTGGTAATTGTATGTTTGCTTTCAATCGGCTTCAAACACTCTAGCGTTTCTGTTCCTTTGTCCACGGTTCTCAAGGGGTGAGCCTTCCTTTGTCCGGGACAGATTGTAAGAGGTGAGATATTCCACCCAACCTATTCCACCCAACCACCACTTTCTAATTTGCTGCTGTGCTGTTTCCTCCTTACCTTGGCTTAGCGGAGAATGCTGAAAGATTAAACGCCCCAACCTTTTCTAGGGAAAATGGAGCCTTTAGAAACCAGAGCTTTGCCACCCACTGCTGTATGGCTTAGGTGCTCTCTCTCTGTGTGTCCTGTTATTATCATTATATTGTTATTGTTAATCCTAGCAGCATTTGTATACCACGTGTTAATTATAAGTTGTTTGAGCAGTATATATTTTTCTTTAATGAATAAAATAATAAATACAAGGCAACTTGTTAAAATCGCAGTGTAGTTGCTCACCAGCCATTGTGGGGAAAGTGGCCCAAATATTTATCAAGTTTTCTCCCTTGCATCTTTTCTCCAATAGGCTGGTTTCTTTGTTATTGCTTGTGTGGGTGGGTAGGTGGGGATTAACAGCAAAATTAGATATAAATTCCACAATTTTAAGTGCTTCACATCAGTAGATGCTGCTCCAAAGACTGAAAAGTAGTCTTTGAAATCCATTAGTATTTCCATCTCTTCTAGTTTAATAAATTGAGAGCTTTTTAAAAAGGCATTCCACAGTCTCTTGATCCACATTGGGTACTTTTCCAAGGAGAAAGGCAGGGTAAAAATATTCTAAATAAATTAAATAAATAAATAATATTTCTTTATTTTAATCAGCTTGTTTAAGTTGGAGAGGTTAGTATCCTGGAAAAGGAGACTTCCAAATGATGTTTTAAAATAATATGTGATGGATGAGGATTATAGCTGTAGAATACTTGGAGTAAATAGAGGCAAACTGTTTATATTTGATTAGAAAACACGAGTTTACTTATTTGGAGCATTAGACGTGAGTTTAACTTGTAGTCCTATCAAGTCTTTCATCGTCTGCTCTTCATCATCTTCATTATTTCTCAGTTGAAGTCTTCATCTCTTAAGATAAACAATTAGCAGGACAGGGATTATGAATGATATTGTATGCTCACAATTGCATTAAGGTTTCATGTGTTCTATAAACAGCTTTGAATTCCTTCAAGAAAATAGCTCCTTCTGATGCTCCAATCCACGGTCTTAAAAAAAATGGACAGTTCTTTATCACTTTTTTGAGGCAGTCTAGGATCTTTAAGGGAATGAATAGTTACAAAAATAAATCATGGCATGAATTCTTCATTTTATAGCATGCAATCTTATCTCTGTCCTCTCTGTTGTACTTTTTGCTTTCTGTTCGGCCTTGACCGATGATGGGTATTTTTAGCTATCTCCGTGTCCTTTACACTATAACGTTTATTTCATTTATGCAGAAAGATGGTGATAGGCCATCTGTATCTGAATGTTCACTCTTGGATTTTGATTTCATGCAAAACCTAAAAGTAAACAAAAACCTGCTGCTTTATCAGAATCAGTGCCTTTATTCAGCCATTCTGCTTAGATACAACCTAAGGATAAAGTTCAGTATAAGGATAAACTTTTCTGGCGTTTAGAATTCTACCGGAATAGCTATTTGTTTGAAATCAAACAGTTAGTATTAAATTTTAGTGTGAACTGAAGAAACTGGAAATATTATTACATTAACTCACCTATGTGTATTGTGTGCGTTAATTCGGCATAAATTTGCTGTTCATTTTTTGTTTGAAATATGGAAATATATAGCACAAGCGCTGCTATCTTTTTAGTGTTATATTTTTCACTACTTGAGACCTTTTTAAAAAAAGGATTGATGGACTGGTGGATATGTAGAGGACATGTTGTTTCCT
This sequence comes from Phrynocephalus forsythii, assembly GCA_029282475.1. Taxonomy (NCBI): domain Eukaryota; kingdom Metazoa; phylum Chordata; class Lepidosauria; order Squamata; family Agamidae; genus Phrynocephalus; species Phrynocephalus forsythii. The sequence goes on from JAPFRF010000002.1 coordinate 153,574,168, forward strand.
ACAGTACTGGAAACTGCTGCTTGAGAAGAGTTGAACTGTTGAAGCATTCAGATGTTGCTAACAACAGTTGAAGGGCGCATCCATTTAAATGCCATATCCTCTCAAGTAGTGGTGAGAGAGAAAAGAAGAAGAAAATGGCCTGGAATCCATGAAAAGCACTTGCCATGTGTTCTTTTGCAGTATGCTGCTGAGTTGCTGGCAGTGGTCCGCCTACCCTTCATCCATCCCAGTTATCTGCTAAATGTTGTTGACAATGAGGAGTTGATAAAGTCTTCAGAGGCCTGCCGGGATCTGGTGAATGAAGCGAAGCGTTATCACATGTTGCCGCACGCCCGACAAGAGATGCAGACTCCAAGAACCCGTCCCAGGCTATCAGCAGGTAAAACATCGCTCTTCTTTCACGCTGAAAGCTCTGCACAATCTCTCTCTCTCTTCACCCTCTCCCTGTCCCCCCTTTCCTGGCGCTTTTCTTTTTTTTTAACAGGCTCTCTCTGGGATGGGTTCAGGCTCCTTACGGTCTGCCTGTGGATGGAAGATGAAATCTCTCTCCCTTTTCTTGCGCGCTCTCTCTCTCTCTCTCTCTCTGTACCATTTCCCAGATAGACTCGCAGATCCGACCCTTGGGTTTCCTGAGGTTTTCTGATACATGTTCTGACACCGATTCAGAAGTATTAAAAGGGAAAGAAAGAGCGCATTCATCGCCACAAATCAAGTGCTAAGACCCAACCACCGGTTTTCCATCACAGATTTCTCATATTCTTAAAGCAGCTTAGCACAACCAAAGGATGCTAGCTCTGCGCATGCACTTGCTTTTTTTTATCGGACAGAAATTGTAGACGTTCAGCCCTTTTGACATTCCCCGTGTCTTATAATCTTATCTATAGTTGCTGTCATCTTGATAATTTTGTACATCAGCTTAGTTTTACTCCTGTCATTTTGCGGCCATAAATATATATATTATTCAAAGACCGGCAGAATGAATGAACGAACAAACAAACAAACAAACAAATAATTGTTTGGTATTATTGTCTTGCTTGCATTCTAAGAAATATGAAAAAAATACAAGTCAGTTTTTGGCTGTAGAAATGCTGGAACATTTTTTATGCACCGGTTACATTGGAAAGTAACATAGATTGTGCCACAAATTGGGTAGATTTGTATGTGCAGAGAATACAGAACACCTTTTGAAGTTGTTTCATCCTAGCTAGCAAAATCAAAATGCTGAGAAATAGATACTGGTGCACATAGAGTATAAAATTATATGTCATGTTGCATCCTTCTCAGTCAGAGGAGACAATATCTAATCAAGGGACATATCAGAAATATAAAATGCATAGTATTTCCCATAACAACCCTCTTTCTAACTCTTTAGCTGGGAGTGCCTAATGGTTTGTCTAGCCGAAGTGTTTCTGAAAAGTTCCTATTTAATGTTTGCAGATAAAATAGTTACGTGCAATGCAAACCATTTTCTGAATGCTGCTGATTAGGAGAAAGTAATTTTCCAGGGATAAGGAGAAAGGAGTGATTTTTCTTGTAGGTCGATGTCCAATTATGTGTTGCTCACAAAGAGTCTTTTAAATCCTGTGTGAATCGCACAATGCCCTCTTGAGGCCATTTATTATAATCCCATTAGATCTGATTCAGCTGATGAGTTTTTCCCGCCATTATTTTTCTGAAAACAATAATCCCATTGCCAACAATTTCTTTAAAACCAAATTTGACAGTGTTTCGCTTGTCGAGGCTATTTATGTTTAAAACGGGCAAACTTCGCAAGGCATGGGATCGGTAGGGGAGACAATGAATAGACCTTCTCCTGCCAAAGACTGTGTGACTAACCATTTCATTTTGAAATATCTCCTTTTGCTCTCATAAAAATGTATAAAAATATGATGTAAGAGAAGAGGTACTTTTTCATCATCTCAAGCCGGACGTGCGCGGGACCGAGTTAGAGGACAGAACTTAAGAAGGAAGGGGCACATGGTGTCGCACCCACATCTAAGGACTTCATGCAATCATTTTGCATGGCGTTTGTCTTACTGATTCATATTTTAGAGCTTAACCCCTATGAGTGCTTACTTAGAGAAGTCAGCCTTTAGTCCCTATTTATCTTAGTTCAATCCCTATTTATCTTAGTTCAGAAATGTAACCTGAGGCTACAATTTAAGAAGAAACAAACGGGGGGGGGGGGAGAATCAGCCTTGTTATATAATAAGCCCTATTGAATCCAGTGAAACTTACGTATGTGTGAATTTACATGTTTAAGTCCCAACACTGTTGTTTCTTTTAAATATACAGTAAATTATTCAAAGCAATAGTGAAAAGTAGGGTGTGTATTTGTTATTAATTTTAGAACATCTGCCCTGGGATATAAGAAGATGATTCTTTGAACATTCACTTAATATCACTTATTTTTTTTTATGTCAGCTGTTAGGCATTTTTGAAAATTGAAAAAAGGCCATAACTTTCACTAAAAGAAATATGCAAACAAAGAGCCATCTTCCCCTTGCAAATGTAGACCTCTTTTTTCCTACTTGTTTGTTATTCTGCTTTAATTAGAAAAAGATCTGTGCATTGTCAACTTTTAAACCAGAAACAGAGAAATATATCTGGCTGCAGTTTAACTAGTTCAAATCTCTTATCTTATTCAAAATGCAATGATACAAATTGTGTCACATAAGTAATAAATGTATAATCAGAATTACCCAAGGAAGGTGTGCAAGAGGCTTTAGAATTACGAAGGTGCAGGTGGGTATGTGAGACAGAGACAGAGACAGAGACAGATGACATAGAATCGGTGATTTTAACATGCAACTTTTGGAAAGAAACATGCATTGTTGTTGGTTTCCCTCCTAGGTGTGGCTGAAGTAATAGTCCTGGTTGGAGGCCGCCAGATGATAGGGATGAACCAGCGAGCCTTAACAGCAGTAACCTGCTTCAACCCTCAAAACAATAAATGGTACCCACTGGCCAGCCTGCCTTTCTACGACCGGGAATTTTTCAGTGTGGTGAGCGCTGGAGACAATGTCTACCTCTCAGGTGAACAGCAAGTATTGGGGACAAGAAGAGCATTGTTTGTCTGAAAACTCTTTGGTGTGACACAAACCGAGCCGGGACAAATGTATGCCAGCTTGCTTGGGGAAAGCGATCCTTCCATTTCCCATCAACTCCACTTTCCTCCCCAGTGCATTTGGTGCTGGTAACGTGCAAAAGATAGGTTGGACACCCCGTCAAGCGTGCAAAAAGAGCTCCCCCTTTGCAATTGCAACACTTGGTAAAAGGCTGTCTGGAGCCAGATCTAAATGACGGGTTTCTGCATCTCGAGTTGGTTTGACTGAGCTGCTACACACCTGACCTACACTTAGCATGTTTGCTTACAGGGAGGTTCAGGCTTGTTCGTGTTTGAAATCTCTTCTTGAGAATGAACTGTTAACACTCTTGTTAGTTCTAGGGAAACTGAGCAGGCTCTTCTCTCTGACTTGATGGGAGGAATGCAGAAATGTCATGTCAGACTTTCTTCTTCTAAACATACTTCTCTTAATAGAATGCATCAGGTGTGGATGTGGGTAGCGAACACAACACGCTGAACAACATTGTGTAATATATTCAGTCACGGCATGAGCAGCTTCTGCAACTGCTCTTTCTCCCCTTGCAAATCCATCCCCTCTCCTCCCCCCACACACATACACATACACACACCCTCACACATGGGGCGAAGGCAGTGTTCATTCACACTTCCACTGACTACAATCCACTAAACTATTTTGAAAATAAGAAGACAGTGGCTGGAATCCTTTTTTGATACATCTAGGGTGAAGGGGTCGGACAGTACGTCTGATGCCATCATCAGCCTCAGATGTTATTCTTGAAGGTCAAGTTCCGTGTTCTGCCTCACACCTCCAGCTTCTGAAGCTCCTTAGGGATCCCTTTCAACCTGGACAAGCCTCTGGGAGCCTTGGTGCAGGGAGCAAGGGAGACTTTAATATCTGAAAATTGCTGCCAGTGGTCCTAGTTTGAGATGCAGGATGAAGTCTGTTTCATACATCCCCACAGCAACATGTCTAAGTTTGGTTTCAATTACACATTCAAAAGGGAAGTCATCTGAGTTCCAGGCTCTTGATAGTCGCGCTACGTTGTGCGAAAAGGTACTGTTTGTGCAGCTATGCCACATAAAGTGGAGGAGGTCATCAGCTGTGGCAATTTTTCAGAGTTGTTTTTAAAAAAATTGGATCCCCACCCACTGAAGGTCCCAAGGCTCCCATGGATTGTATTCTTGAAAGCTTTCATAGCCAGGATCTGATAGCTGTTAGGATTTTTTTTTTTTTTTTTTTTTGTTTTGCTGTTTGGCTGTGTTCTGGAAGTGTTTCTCCCTGACGTTTCGCCAGACTCCTCCATCAGGCAAGCTCTTGGGCACCATGAGACAAGGTGAAGTCTGTTTTCAAAGGCTGTCCGTGTCAGGAAGGCTTGTCAGTGGCTTCCCCAGGCCAATAGATTATTCCCCAAGAGGAAAAGGGTTCCAACAGGGAGCCTTTGCTATCTTTGGGAGGATATCGGGAAATTTTTATTTCTAAAAAGAGAGCCACAAGAGTCAATGTTATACAGAGTAACTTATAAATTATGGAACAGGATTTGGGCCACTGCTTCAACCATCCATGTCTTGCTAATGCAAGTATGAATTTTCGGAATACCCTTTCTGAAATAATCATACTTCTACAGCTAAAAACTCTGAAGTCAAACATACAGGAAGTTCTTAATTACTGCATTTTCCATCCAGAAGGTACTGCATTTTCTCCTTTCCTTTCCTTTCCTTTCCTTTCCTTTCCTTTCCTTTCTTTTCTTTCTTTCTTTCTTTCTTTCTTTCTTTCTTTCTTTCTTTCTTTCTTTCTTTCTTTCTTTCTTTCTTTCTTTCTTTCTTTCTTTCTTCCTTCTTCCTTCCTTCCTTCCTTCCTTCCTTCCTTCCTTCCTTCCTTCTTTCTTTCTGAGCTTTTGTTGCCTATGCAATATGGCACCAGCCACAAGATTTTCTAGCAAGCTGTTCAGTTGCTTCCTGACTAACATAACAGTTCGATGTGTAATTGAATAGACTGCAGGTTATTTATGAATGCTGCCTGGGCATGCTCCCATATGCAAATACCCTGCCTAGTCTGACATCATGACAGCATTTATAAGGGGGGGGGAAACACCCTTTGGGATGCATGAATAAATGACACCATTCTGCATCATCTGAACAGATGTTTGCAGTTGAGGGTGATTTATTTTAATCAGTCAAGTGTCATTTGGAAGAAGTTCTCAAGTTGCAACTGGCTTGCATTGCAAGATGTATCAAGAGTTGTTTTTCCTCTGAGTCGCTTAGGTCTTTGTTTTTGTTCCATGGACAGGTGGCATGGAGTCTGGAGTCGCACTATCGGATGTCTGGTGTTACATGTCACTGCTTGACAACTGGAACCTTGTTTCCCGAATGACAGCCCCAAGGTGTCGGCACAACAGCCTGGTGTATGATGGGAAAATTTATACCATTGGCGGCCTTGGAGTTGCAGGCAACGTTGATCACGTGGAGAGGTGAGGCTGCTCCCTTCCGTGGAAAGCGGTCCTGAAACTATTTGTGCATATTAATTAAGAGTGTGGCATGATTTCAGGCGACTTTCCTTTTAAAACCACTTGGTTTTCGTGGTGCACGTTGAACAGTACCATAGTAGAACGCCTGATAATAAGGGAGTCACACTAAGCAATATAAGTAAAATACTCACAACCTTCAGAGGCAATGCCCATATGAAAAAGGGGTGCTGGAAACCTTAGTTCATACTTTTTTGCACTGCCCGCTACACTCAATTGGCCGATCAAAGATGATAGCCTCTATTTGATCAGAGTTGGAAGGGAGGTCAGATCTGGAGGAAGTTCGTTATATGCGAGAGGCTGAGGTGTCTGACACTGTAGACAGAGTCACAGACTTCCTTGACTCTATTGTTAGGAGATGAGCTGTTGCCCCTTCAAAACTGTGTAATACCTCTCTGCCCTCTTAATTCTGTAAATGTGATAACCTAACAAATTACCATGATTGTGCTCTTTTACATATGCCAATATATGTTCTCTCTCTCTCTCTATCTATCTATCTATCTATCTATCTATCTATCTATCTATCTATCTATCTATCTATCTATCTATCTATCTATCTAAAAATACAAATAATATAAACATAAAGTCATACTGGTATGATGACAGTACAAAACAATCATAACACTTTCAATGTGTTATCTTTTTGAAAGTCTAGTATATCCTTTCTAAGTTAATTCAGTATTATAATCCTAGTATTACAAGTAGTTATGGGGAAATTGGTTTGGAGAAGAATCCCCTGCCTGCCCATGACTTTTTGAATGCATGTCAGAGGTCAGGGTCATGGTGGAAAGGCAGAGCTCAATGATGAGCATGCCCTGCTCAATCCGATCTCCAGCCTGCCAATCACCCAACATTTTGGACTTCAGTAACCATGGTCTCTTACCACTGGCCATGTTAGTTGGCGTCAAAGAGGTTTGCAGAAACCTCTGGAGAACATCAGGTTAGGGAAGATTGGGCTAAACAAGGCATTCCTTGTTAGCTTGTGGTTGCTTCAGTTTATTAGGTGCAATTAGATGGAGGAATCTCAGGCTCAAGTCCCTCTTCCGAAGCAGAGCTCACTCAGTGATCTTTGGCCAATCCCCATCTTTCATACAACCTCCTTATAGCATTGTTATACATTATAAAATAGCACCAACATTGTTCTACGATATGAAATAGCAAGGGATCTAATGAGAAGTTCATTCTCTTAGCCATTGTGTGTGTGTGGGGGGGGGTTAGACTGACATTCCTTGAGAACTTATGCTTGGTTCAGTGTGTTATGGACAGAGAGGAAGAAGGTTTCAAAATCATTAATAATAATAATTAATTATTAATAATGTTTGCCTGCCTCCAAGACTTTCCTGGCCATTATGGTGTCACCATGATGTCATCAGAAGAACTGTGAGCAGTGCATTGACCAGTTACACCCCACCCAGGAGACCCTTTGGAGATGAGGACATAATACCCTAAGGGCAGTCCAGGAGAAAACTCTGAAAAATGTCAGTATTCATATGAGGCATCCAAAGTAAAATGGCCCAGATACAATACAGCTTTATTTTTCCATGACTGCTTTTCTGCAAACTGCACTTTGAATAATGTATAAGATAGTGGAGGTATGGTATATAAACTCCAGATAATGATGGTGCAGAGCCTTTATAACACAAATAAATTAAACCATTCACTCATAAAACTGCTAACCTAGACAGAGAGAAATTAAGAGGACACAGCTAGGAGAAAATTGATGGTGTATTCAGATATAATTTGGAGAGAGGGAAGGAGAGAGAGAGACTGGTAGTGCAAAGAACTTTTTCCACTCTGCCAAATCTGGAGAGAAAAAATAAAATAAAATAAAGGCTGTAACAATCATGATGAGATTATGGAAAGAAAGAAATGCAAAATGAATAGAATCAGGGGAAGAGGTTACCCTATTGCAATGTTGAACATAAGAAGAGCCATGCTGGATCAGGCCAAAGGCCCATCTAGTCCAGCTTCCTGTATCTCACAGTGGCCCCACCAGATGCGTTTGGGAGCGCATGAGAATAGATATCTGTCTACTGATACCACTCCCCTGCATCTGGCCCTTGAAGTACCCGGGTTTTAAGCCTGGAAATTACACATCCCCATCATGGTTTGTAACCTGTGATGGACTTTTCCTCCAGGAATCTGTCCAATCCCCTTTCGAAGGCATCCAGGCCAGATGCCATCACCACATTCTGTGGCAGGGAGTTCCACAGACTAACAACGCGCTGGGTAAACAAAATGTTTTGTCTGTTCTTACTCTCCCAGCCCTCAGTTTTAGTGGATGTCTCCTAGTTCTAGTATTTTGTGAGAGGGAGAAGAGCTTCCCTCTATCCACTTTACTCATGCATTGCATTATTTTGTACGTCTCAGTCATATCCCCCCTCAGGTGCCTTTTTTCCAAACTAAAGAGCCCCAAATGTTTTAGCCTTTCCTCATAAGCGAGGTTCCCCAGCCCAGTAATCATTTTAGTCACTCTCTTCTGCACCTTTTCCAGTTCCACTATGTCTTACTTGAGATGCGGTGACCAGAATTGTACACAGTACTCCAGGTGCGGCCTTACTATTGTTTTGTATAATGGAATTATAATGTTGGCTGTTTTATTTTCAATCCCCTTTTTGATAATCCCTAGCATGGAATTGGCCTTCTTCACTGCTGCCACACATTGGGTAGACACCTTCATTAAGCTGTCCACCAACACACCAAGATCTCTTTCCTGATCCATCACAGATAACTCAGTGCACATGAGTTGATAGATAAAGTTTTGATTTTTTGCCCCAATATGCATTACTTTACATTTGGCTACATTAAAACACATTTGCCATTTCACAGCCCATTCCCTCAGTTTGGAGAGATCCTTCTGGAGCTCTTCACAATCTTCTCTGGTTTTTACCACACAGAAAAGTTTTGTATCATCTGCAAACGTGGCCACCTCACTGCTTATCCCTGTCTCCAGGTCATTTATGAACAGATTGAAAAGCAGTAGTCCCTGGGGCACACCGCTTTTCACTTCTCTCCATTGTGAAAATTTCCCATTGACACCTACTCTTTGTTTCCTGGATCACAACCAGTTCTCAATCCATAAGAGGACCTGCCCTCTTATCCCCTGACTGTGCAATTTTCTCAGCAGCCTTTGGTGAGGGACTGTGTCAAAAGCCTTTTGAAAATCCAGATAGACTATATCCACCGGTTCACCCAAATTCACATGCCTGTTGACCTTTTCAAAAAATTCTAAAAGATTTGTCAGACAAGACTTACCCTCACAGAAGCCATGCTGATTTTCTCTCAGCAAGGTTTGTTCTTCTATGTGTTTTAAGATTTTCTCTTGGATGAGGCTTTCCACCATTTTCCTGGGACAGATGTAAGGCTAACCGGCCTGTAGTTTCCCAGGTCCCCCCTCCTTCCTTTTTAAAAAATTGGTGTGACATCCACTGTCCTCCAGTCCTCCGGCACTGTGGCCATTTTAAGAGACAAGTTGCATATTACCGTTAAGAGATCTGCAATTTCATTTCTCAGTTCCCTAATAACCCTTGGGTGGATGCCATCTGGGCCCGGTGACTTGTTAATCTTCAATTTATCAATTAGTCCTAAAACATCCTCTCTTTTAACCTGTATTTGATTTAATTCTTTAAATCTATTTTCTTTTTACTTACCAGTATTTGAAAAAGTTATATGTCACTTTTCAATTCTAATAAAAATTGTTTCATAATAACCTGATGCCAATATTATTATATATGCCAAGAACTAGATTGGCTGTTTTGAGTGCTTATGAAGCAAAAAACCAAAAGAGCCCCACACACGCATTAGGGGGAGCAGGGAGAAATCAGGAGAAACAAGAGGGGTGGTTTTTTTGGCAGTTGGCCAAATAAGTAGCTAGATAGATAGACAGACAGACAGATGAGTAAAAGCTTGGCATGCTCCGTAGATATGAAATGCTCACTGAAATTTGGAGAAGTGAGGGAATAGGAGACCAAATGGGAGAAGAAAAGTTACAGAACATCTTGAGAAAAGCAGTGAACTGGAACAGTCCCTGTTCCAACAATTTGTTGCAAATCCTACTTGTTATTACCTAATGTTCACTCAGTTTCTTCGAAGTATTTTAAATACTCCTCACACCATAATGATCGAAGCAGCCCTGTGTGATAGGTAAGCTTTATCTCCAGATACAGATAAGAGGTTCAGCATGGCAACTGGACTTTTCTTTTAGAGATCAAAAAGTTTCACTACTCATCCATATTTTTCGCTCCATAAGATGGCCTGGACCATAAGATGCACCTAACTTTTAGAGCTATGTATGTGAGAAAAAAGTAATTCACACATACATATTGCGGTTCAGTTTGGAGGTCTCTGTGGCGGCAGCTGCCGCTGGGTCCAGCTGTACACCCCTCCTCTTTTCCAACTAAGCCTAATTATTTTGTGGTGATCATCACCGCCTCTTGTGTCTGCCTAGAAAGCCCAGGGAAACCGCGAATGGAGCGAAGGTTTGAAGATGCATCTCTTGCTTGCACACGCCCGAACTTTAAATGGCTTCCACTCTAAAGCACACGTCCCCCTTCCTTCCAGCCACTGCCGCCTGCGCTGAGTCCTCTCGGTGTGGCCTGGGCACTGCTGGTTTCTCAGCGGCACCCGCGGAGCAAAGCCCAGGCAGGCAGGCAGCAAGGCATTGGGCGTGGGGGGGAGGGTGGCGCCTACTGCTGCTTGCTGCCACGACAGCTCTCATCGGGCATGTTGCAGGGAAGCGCGGGGTTTTAAACTGTCTTTGAGTCACCGAAGCAAGTGGTGATGGCCGCAGCTGCCACTTGATTCAGTAGCTCAAAGACAGTTTAAAAACCCTGTGCTTCGCGCCCCCCCCCCAATCGTGTGTGTTGGGGAAATGAAAAATGAAACAAAAATTTTCAATTTGTTTCGCTTTGTTCTTCTTTAAAAATCAGTTTGTTTTTCGTTTCCTTCTGAAACAAAACAAAAAATGAAACAAAAAAAATTCATTTTGTCCCCATCTCTAAATATCAATTTTTTTTTTTAAACTGGAGTGCCCCGATGTCACTGGGTAGTACCTCTGGGTGTGATCTGCTGTTCTCATCCTTAGCTTCTGCTACCATTACATGAAAATATCAAAGTATTAACAACCACAGCACTTTTTATTGTCTCCCAGGCTCGTCGTGCGGAAGTTATTTGGACCGCTGCCATGTTAGCTTAAAAAAACAGGTGTCTGAACCAGTGACATTGTCTAAAATGAATCTTCATTTGGGGTTTATTAACTGTACATCTTTATGGTCAATAGCTTGATTAAATCTGATACCAGTGACCTTAGAACTAATTTAGCACTCCTAATGTCTGTTCTTATCTGCTTTGGTCCATGGGAAAGTGGATGGAATGGTCGGAAATTGTATTCCAACAAGCACATTTTCCATTAGTCTTTTCAGCATCCTGAAACAAAGTGTGGTAGCTTTGTCCATGCAGTGAAAATTAAATAGAGCCCACTCGCACATCCCCAACATACACATTTAATGGATAGTTAACTGGGGCAAAGAGAGCTATTGTGTTGCATTATGTCTGAAAATCAGCTGTTCTTCAAGCAAAACAATTTAAAGTGTTTTGCTTGAAGAACAGCCCTTACCAGCATACAGTTGCTGTTGGATATCCCAGCACGGAAGAATAATATCACTCTTTCCTAATTAATAGAAATTAATCCATGGAGGCCATATTGAAAAAAAGGTGTCCTACTTTCTTTCTTTCTTTCTTTCTTTCTTTCTTTCTTTCTTTCTTTCTTTCTTTCTTTTGTTTTTTGGCTTGAGCATTAGGCTTGAGAGATGCATGGGGATACTAATCTTTGTTTCTAGCCTGCATGTGTGTGTGTTGTGTTGTGTTGTGTTGTGTTGTGTTGTTACAGTCGTGACCGACTCTTCGTGACTCCACTGTAATTAAACTGTAAACCGCCCAGAGACTAGTTGAAGTGGTATGGGGTGGTATATAAGTAGAACACTTTGCTTTCTTTATTTAAAGTGTTTTAAAAATCATGCGTTACATACAATATAAAACCAAAAGCCTCACCTGCAAATGCAAACTTATAATTTAAAAATAAAACAAAACATTTTTTTCATGCCCCCAACCCTCGACTGTTTGCATTAAATGTGTAGAAGAAGTTACTAATGGTGTTATCAATCTACTGGCCACATTGTAATGGGTTTGGAAGATATATTTGCAAAGGTTTTCCCCCTGACTAACAGTTACCAGCACATCTAGGCTCATCCATACATCTTTGTCTCTCAGGTATGATACAATCACGAATCAGTGGGAGACAGTTGCTCCATTGCCAAAGGCAGTGCATTCTGCAGCTGCCACTGTTTGTGGCGGAAAGATCTATGTGTTCGGTGGAGTAAATGAGGCTGGCCGTGCTGCTGGAGTGCTACAGTCCTATATCCCTCAGACAAACACATGGAGTTTTATAGAGTCACCTATGATAGGTAAGCAAACTATGTTGCCTAATATTCTTTGGTGGCAATTACTTGTGGGGAGATGGGAAGCAGTGTGTATCATGCCCTTGTATTGTTGACAAAACGTATTAAGTCAATAATGCAATTACTGAAAACAAGGATGAAAATATAATGAAATTATGAATGAATGCATCTCAAAATAAAAAAAAACAAATAAGACCAAAACATTGTGGTACCTTAAAGACTAAGTGGTATATTTTGTTGCAAGCATTCAAAGACAAGTCAGTAGACAGTTTGACATGCCTAATAAGCCAGCAAAGATCAACATGGCTACCTCTTCTAAAGGGGTGGGTGGGTGTTGCATCATTACAGTCATGACCGACTCTTCCTCACCCCATGTCCATGGAGTTTTGGCAGGAATACTATAGTGGTTTGCCAGTTCCTACTCCAGGTGGCTACAGCACCTGGTATTCCCTGGTGGTCTCCCATCCAAGTACTAACCAGGGACGACCCTGCTTAACTTCCAAAATCAGGCAAGATCGGATGTGCTCAGAGCATCTAGGCAGCTCCTTCTAAAGGTAGTATGTGTTATCCACCACTGACAAACTGCAGCTTCAAGTATTTCCTAACATAGGTGGATAGGAGTGAGAGAGTTGTGGTGTTAGGAAAGGAGCCAACACAAATGCATATAGCTGAAGATTATAAAGAATAATTAAATGCTATCGAGTCAAGTTTGACTTAGAGCAACCCTTACCAAGGAGTTCTACTTTTGTGTGGTTTACTGTCCCCATCTTCCTGGGTTTGTGTAGCTTTCCCAAGGGCACGTGGAGGCACTGTAGGGAATCGGAACGCCTGAGCTGTGCCCCCACAGTCAGGTTACCCAACTCACTGAAATATCTCGCCAAATATTTGATAATTATAAGGTCCAAAATCATCACCTTTGGCCTGTTAATTTTTCTGCCCTTACTCTCTTGGGCAAATCTACCATTGCCCTCACTTTTATGTATCTCTCTTCAGGAATTTATTTATTGATTTATTTAAAATATTTTTGTTTTGCCTTTTTCCTTAGAAAGGACCCAAGTGAATAGGACTTGCTTGAATGAAAACCATTCTTTTCCATAAGGCATGGACAACAATAAGCAGTATATTAATAATTTTATTTATGATTGCCTTTTCTGTGGGTGCTGTGGAAAAAGCAATTCAGTCCTTGTTCATGGCATTGATTTGTGGGTGTAACATTGCCCTTTCCTGTTCCTTGCCTGCTCTTGTTCAGCCTAACGTGACATGACATGCATACAATGTACCATGAAACACCCAGCAGGACAGCGTTAACCACTGGCAATCATGTTTATGTATTACAGCCATGCAAACAAACCCCTTTCCTAGCGGTTCTTGTCACATACACACTGTGCCACTGTTCATATACTTCACTGAGTGACATTATAAGGTTTTCCTATACTTTGAACAGGCTGCAAAGCTGAATGCATTATGCAAAACCAAGTTCCTCTTCCCGAAATAATAAAAGAGTTGTAGAAGCAAGCAGTTCGCTCCCTAGACTCGTTACAGTGTCTAACAGTTGCCAACTTATAAAGGCTTGGGGGAGGGGGGAATCATCTTCAGATATCCCAGAGTACATTGCAGATTTTCAAGTAAATAGCTTCATGTCCTCACAAAAATATGTCAAAATTGCAGATAATGAATGGATATTTATGCTTCCTTGGAATAAAAGGACCTAATTAGCCAATGTTTCTACAATGCTCAGAAGGAAGATAGCGTCATACTATGGAGAATGTTTTATGTTGTAGTTTTGTCTGAAAGTAAATAATAAGAACAGGCTTGCAGTTTTAAAGGAAATGATCTCACAGATTCATGATGATGTTCAAAAGTTGATCAGTCCTTCAGAAATTTCCTGAGTAGGAAATGTGTTTTCACCACTTCAAATAGTACCTAAAACTCTCAGAGTTGGAGGTGCTGTATGCTAGACTAATGCACAGTGGGGGTAACATGAAATACATTCAAGAACATGCCATCCCATTTTTAATTATTATTTTTTGCCAAACTTGTCCAAAAGGATGCAGTCTTTTGGTCCCATTCCCAGTTGCAGTTAGTTACAGCATATAGACATAATGAAATAGAACAGCAGTGACATTCACCATGAGGTCAAGACCTGTGTAGTGATTAGATTAGACGGTTGGTCTTGTTCAGGGGAGAACACTGTTCAAATCCTCCCTCTAAGAAAAAAACAACACTGGAAGCCCTTGGGAGAGTCAGTCCCCTCAACATCACTGACCAACATTGAATTCCAGTGAAGTCTGAAGATAAATGATATATATACCTCTGCCCTTTCAGGTTTTTTTTTAAAAAAATGAATAGCTATGTGTTGTGGTTGGAGATCGTAGAAATATTTTATAGATTTTTCATGTGACCGAATATCTTGTCCAGAGTAGAACGTTCCTGGAGTTCACACCTAATACATAAGAGATTGTGCAGAAGCAGAATAGTTCTCCTCTCCGGATACGGTGGTACCTCCCAAGACGAATGCCCCTTAAGATGAATGAAATTTCCAGGAATAAGCATTTTTCACAAGACAACATTTTGCCTATCCAATGTCTTGCAAAAAAAACTCGTCTTACGGGGCAGGGTTTTTAATTTCACATACCCACAACCTGAGGGGGTTATGGGTGCACGAAATTCAAAAGCCTGGTCTTCCATCCTGGCTTTTCCACCATGTAGCACCCGAATGACAGGTGCTACATGGTCGGGAAACCCAGGTTCAAAGCTGCTGCCATTCCCCCCCCCCTTCGCCCAGGTCTCTGCGCTGAGCCATTTTGACGTGTGGGTTTATTTGTAGCTCCAGTTCACTCTCCAGCCATGCTGCAGAGTGGGTAGAGAGTACACTGGGGCTATGGATGAGCCCACAAACTGCTGCTGCCCCCCCCAGCTCTTTGCACGGAGCCATTTCAGCAGTCTCCATGCCGAAATGGCTCCATGCAGAGAGCCGGGCGAAGGAGGGGCAGCAGCTTGTCACCCCTTGCCCACTCCCCCCTCTGAGATTGGGCAGCCAGCAAAAGGGGGGAATCTTTTTCCTTGCCCCAACCCAGCAAAGAAGGGGAGAAGCTTTCCCCCTTTTCTGAGTTGGGGTTAAAC
This sequence comes from Phrynocephalus forsythii, assembly GCA_029282475.1. Taxonomy (NCBI): domain Eukaryota; kingdom Metazoa; phylum Chordata; class Lepidosauria; order Squamata; family Agamidae; genus Phrynocephalus; species Phrynocephalus forsythii. The sequence continues at coordinate 153,589,356 of JAPFRF010000002.1, forward strand.
CCCCTCAAACGCTCTGCAGCCCTTGACAAACAGCGGATTTTGATGGCTGTCAAAATCAGCTGTCTATTGGGCTGTGTGGAGGTTGCAGGTTGATTGAGGGGGTTGGGACAGCCTTCCCATAGGAATGCATTGAAAACCAATGCAATCTGTTCCTCTGGAATGGATTCATTGGTTTTCAACACATTCCTATGGGAAATGGTGCCCCTTGAGATGAATTTTTCATAAAACGGAGCCGTCGGACAAATTAAATTCATCTTAGGAGGCCCCACTGCATGTTGCTCTCCACTTGGAGAAAGTGGCAATGGAGCTAGGCACTGCCCTCTTAGTAAGAAACAACCAAATAGGCCTTAAAGTCCATTACAAGGCTTCCTTTTAGAAACAACCATTGCTGTACCACAGTTGTTGTGAGCAAATAGGTTTGTAACTCATTGTCTTTATCTCTTTAATCAATAATCAAATTCCTAAGGCCTATGTCTTTCAGTATGGTGATGGATATGAACCAGTAGAATACTGAATTTGAAATAGCTATATTGTAGAAATCATGTGCCACAAAAGCAGTTGGCAGCTCAGAACTGGTTATGATGAGCTTCAGCGTGGAAATTACATTGTTAGTGATTCGAGTGTGTGTGGAACTACAGTGATGATGGAAAGGGCCTTTACTCGAATCTTGTACAGCAGAAACACAGTCTTGTATCACACAGCTTCATTTTTTATGACTGCTTTCATCTAATATTTTCTTTTAAAAAATAAAAGTATGGTGTTCATGAGATATATAATACAATACTTTGTTTATATGCAGTGAAAATCAGATCAGACATAGAAAATAATGGATAACCTGTGTGTTGTCAAGTTTATTTTGACCAATGGCAACCTTTTTCAGGGTTTTTAGATATGCAGTAATACCTTGGTTTAAGAGTGCTTTGCAAGACAAGCAAACATTTATTCTAAATTTTGCCTTGATCAACAAGCAACGTCTTGCAATACCAGTAACTGTAGCAGGCCACATGATCACAAATGAGCCAATGATTGCTCTCCCCCCCCGCACTGGATTGTGGGTGATTGTCTGGAATGTTCCATCTCAGGCAAGCCTCAAAAGTAGAGGGGGGGGAGAGGAAGGGAGATCCCCCCCTTTGACCAGCCATGAAGATTTTCAAAGGAGAGTGCAGATTAGTGGCTTGTTTTATTTTTCTTTATGCAGTATTTATATTTTTATTTCAGTTATTTTCAGCATCCTTTCTTATTTTTCATACCATTTTGTGTCATGGGGCAGCTAGTTAAGTGTGTATATGGCTACAAATTGCACATTATTGTTGTCACATTAAAAACACAAAAGTAAAATCCTGTTGTTAGTCCCAAATAGAACAGATTCCACACCCAGGTACCTAAACCACGAGGTGGACATGGACTTCTAGCCAACATCTTTTGTGAGTTTTGGCACATTGTGTGTACAGTATGTGGTCTATGGGACCCCAGAATGAATCATCTGTGTTTCCATTATTTCTTATGGGGAAATCTGCTTTGATAAAAAAGTGTTTTGGTTTACAAGTGTGCTTCTGGAACAGATTATGCGTGTAAAGCAAGGTATTACTGTAAAATACTCAGAAGGGACTTGGGGCCCCTTTAGGGGGCACAAAGGTGGCTTACGTATTGTTTAAAAAAACAATATTTAAAGCTAAAAACAATAAATATACAAATACTGACAAGGAACAAACAAATACCACTCTGGGAAATGGTAATCAAAGCAATGCTAAAAAACACTTTAAAGAAGTAAGGCATAATAATCTGTTATTGAAGAATCTCAGTCAGTCACCGAGGGAAAGCTTGCTGGAAGAGAAATGTGTTTGCCTGCTTGCAGAAGGACAGTAAAGATGGGGCTAGTCTAGCCTTTTGTAGGAGGGAGTTCCAAAGTCTAGGAGCAGTAACAGAGAAGGTCCTCTCCTGTGTCCCCACCAGATCATAGACTCATAGAATCATAGAGTTGGAAGAGACCTCAAGGGCCATCTAGTCCAACCCCCTGCCATGCAGGAACCCCATCACAATATTTCCGACAGATGGCCGTCCAGCCTCTGCTTACAAACCTCCAAAGAAGGAGACTCCACCACCCTTTGTGGCAGCATATTCCACTGCCGAACAGCTCTAACTGTCATGAAGTTCTTCCTAATGTTCAAATGGAATCTCTTTTCCTGCAACTTGAAACCATTGCCTCGAGTCCTAGTCTCTGAAGCCATGGAAAACAATCCTGTTCCCTCTTCAATATGACATCCTTTCAAATATTTAGACATAGCTATCATATCCCCCCTCAGCCTTCTTTTTGAAACGCTAAACATTCCCAGTTCCCTAAACCGTTCCTCATAAGACATTTCCTCCAGACCCTCAACCATCCTGGTCGCCCTCCTCTGCACCTGCTCAAGGTTGTCAACATCCTTTTTAAATTGAGGTGCACAAAACTGGACACAGTACTCCAGGTGGGGTCTGACCAGAGCAGAATAGAGTGGTACTATCACTTCCCTTGATCTAGACACTATGATTCTGTTGATGCAACCAAGAATCACATTGGCTTTCTTGTCCGCCGCATCACACTGCTGACTCATGTTCAATTTGTGGTCCACCAAGACTCCCAGATCCCTTTCACAGGTATTACTCTCCAGCCAAGTATTCCTCATCCTCTATCTGTGCAGTTCATTCTTTTTACCTAGATGTAGCACCCTACATTTCCCTCTGTTGAAATCCATTCCGTTAGCTTTGGCCCAGCACTCTAATCTGTCAAGGTCTTTTTGGATTTTCATCCTATCCTCTAGGGAATTAGCAACCCCTCCCAATTTGGTATCATTTGCAAATTTAATTAGCATACTCTCTATTCCTTCCTCTAAGTCATTAATAAAGATATTGAACAGCACTGAACCCAGAACAGAACCCTGGGGCACCCCACTGGTCACATCTCTCCAAAGCTGAGGAGAGGCCATTTATGATCACCCTTTGGGTGCGATCAGTCAACCAATTACAAATCCACCTAACAGTATCACTATCTATCCCACTTTCTACTAACTTCTTAGCAAGAATACCATGGGGAACCTTATTGAAGGCCTTACTAAAGTCCAAATAAGCAATATCCACCACATTCCCCTCATCCACCAGGCCTGTAATTTTATCAAATAAAGAGATCAAATTAGTCTGGCATGACTTGTTTTTAAGAAACCTGTGTTGACTTCTTGTAATGACAGCATTGTTTGTTAAATAATTGCAGACTGACTGTTTAATAATCTGCTCTAGGATCTTTCCAGGAATTGAAGTCAAGCTGACTGGGCGGTAATTATTTGGGTCCTCTTTTTTCCCCCTTTTTGAAGATGCGGGCAACATTAGCCCTCCTCCAATCGATGGGGACTTCCCCTGTTCTCCAGGACTTCTCAAAGATTATTGCCAATGGTTCTGAAATTACTTCTGCCAGTTCTTTTAATACCTTTGGGTGTAATTCATCTGGCCCAGGAGACTTAAATTCATTTAATGCTTCTCTGACGATGGCAGGACCAGGAGAAAGACCTATCTTGATTAAGTCACCACCCAAGTAGGCTCATAAAGGGAGATGCTGTTCTTGAGATAGCTTGGACCCAAGCCATAAAAGGTTTTATCGGTTAGAACCAGCTCTTTCAATCCCAAAGCTAATAAACCTGCTTAAAAGCAAGTTTTAACCATGTCACATTTCCTTAAGAAAAGAATACCCCAATTGGGGATCTTGCTTTGTTTTCAAGCGGAGTGAGAAGATTTTTTGGCAGTGACCAGAACATTGAGGGTCAGAAGGGGAAGGCAATCCATAGGAACTGCTTTCTACGCTGCCAGCACTCAGCTGGACCTTAGCCTGTTGCATCCTCAATTGTGTGCACACTTCAGAAAGATTGGATCCAATCCATTGCCAGACATTTTCCCTTTCTTAGTATATACAAACAATCAAATAATATCATATCTGTGTGCTGTTTTATTGGTCAGACAGTATGTGTGGTGTGGTGTGTGGTGTGTCCTTACAGTTGTGACCGACCCTTCGTGTCTCCACATCCATGGAGTTTTCTTGGCAGAAATCCTGGAGTGGTTTGCCAGTTCCTACTCCAGGTGCCTACAGCACCTGGTATTCCCTGGTGGTCGCCCATCCAAGTACTAACCAGGGCCAACCTTGCTTAGCTTGTGTGGTAGCCACCTCTCATTGCAGGTAGGTTCTGCATTTTCATCCTATCTCTAAGGATGCCCTTTTTCTCCCAAAGGCATTGAGATTCTTTTTCCTGCTTAAAATTTTCACCATTTCAAAAGAGCATCAGACGTTGATGTCAAGAAGGACAAATGAAGCATAATCCACCTTCCTTAGTCTCTGACTGTGTGAGAACTGCTGGATAGCTCAGTGGTTTAGGTCTCCAGCTGCAGAGCCGGAGGTTAAGAGTTCGATTCACCCCTGGGTCTCCTTGACGGGGGATGGACTCAATGACCTCTGCGGGGTCCCCTCCAACTCTGCAGTTCTAAGACGACGACAATGACAATAAGTTTAAAAGATGCTCTGCTGGAAATTCTTGCTTTGCTTACAGCGTTCAACATTGCAGAAATCAAATAAAACCACGGTGTTATGTGTCATGTTTTAATTTCTGAGCCAGTTTAATGTTCGGAAGACTCATCTCTGCAGTCTTTGCAAGGGAGAAAAATGTCTTGAAACATTAAAAAGTAAAGGCTGTTTCTTATTTCTTGGCACCTAAAGGCTGACTCCATTAAAAACAGCTCATTCCTTGTCAAAATTAGGAAGAAAGAAGACTTTTGATTAGTTTGTATTCTGGTATGATTTTTTCAGATGTCACACTTACTTTGTTCAGAGCACTTATCTCTGCATATTTGCATCTCTCGGTATTTCGTGGGCGGTCCTCTAGAAAGAAAAGCGTGTGAGGAAAAGTATATGTTAAATGGGCGTACAAAGCAACATCAGATCTCAGTGGCTAATGAAAGGATCGTTGAAGAATGACGTAGTAGTAGCCTGAATTGCCTTCAGAAATATGTACATTGGGGGGCGGGGGAACAGGTGTATATGCATGTTTCTTCGGCTTCTAAGTAGACTGAAAAACAGATGTACATCTCTGGTGGAACTACCTTAAGATTGGAAAAACGAGAAACTGAACTTGGTGGTCTAGCACTCCCGTAGTCAGCGTTCCCACCACATCGATTAGAACTCCTCGGGGCTGTGTTCCAAAGCACATTTTTAGTATAACATTTTAGCCCTCCCCAGATATTCTGCTAATATGCAACACAAAGCATGCAAAGAAAGCCAGCCGTATCTCCTCTGTTGTCATTTCCGTTGCCTACTTCAAATAGTTGTTGTTATGCCATTACAATCGTGACTGACTCTTCGTGACCCCATGTCCATGGAGTTTTTCTTGGCAGGAATAGGTGATATTTTAAAGAGGATAGCCTCCTTTGCTCTTGGATTATCTTTATGCAATTCTGGAAGATGATACAAAATATGTGTTTGTTTGTTTGTATCAGAGAAACAAACAGTGGTGCAGTGGTTAAATGCCTGTATTGCAGCTAAAACTGTGCTCACAATCTGGGGTTCAATTCCAGGTAACCGGCTCTTGGTTGATTTAGCCTTTCATCCTTCTGAGGTCAGTAAAATGAGTACCCAGCTTGTTGGGGGTGCAATGTGTAGCCTGCATACTGTAATTAAAACAGTAAAACGCCCAGAGATTACTTGAAGTGGTATGGGGCAGTATATAAGCAGAATGCTTTAAAAGTCACGGATGCACATGAAATATAGGCAAAATCAAAAGCCAATTAAAATGTCAAGAAAATCAAATTAATTTTTGATCCAAAACAGTCAGAGCCTGAGATATGTGTGAAAATCTTTTCCTCGGCTTCAACCATGAGGTTGATATGTCCAGTACTGTTGCAGTGCAGTACTTGCAGAAGTGAAGAATTTGCCATATGCATAGCATTGCCCAAGAGTTGCCCCAGTATAGTCACAAAACTTTCCCTGTTCTATGTTCTGAATTGCATGGATCAACACATAAAGAAGGACCTTCTGGTCACAGGATTGGTCTCCTCTCAAGGAGAGCAGCAGAAGGGGCAATGGGCAAAGAGAGTTAGCATCCTCTTTTCCCTCACTTATTTGGTTTGTGTTCTAACAGAACACCAGAATAATTCTTTTCTGTAGTTGCATTTAAGGAATATGTTAACCACTGAACCAGATTCCAGTGTGTAATTCCAACTGATCTCTCAGAGCAGTTTTTAATATTATGCATTATTGAATTTCATTCCAAACTTGAAAGAAGTCAGGGAAGCAACCAGCTCAGACATTTACGTTCTTGGGTACACTTGACATTTTTAGCTCCCATGGTACATATCAGTGTGTATTCAAATATGTAGGAGCTGTGTAAATAGCAATTTAGATTCCAGTGGAGCTCTGATGCCAAGTTTCCTGAATCTTCTCTCATTGCTTCATATCAATGTCCTGAAAGAATCATCCAGTTTGGTGTCCACATTCTATCAAGGCAGCGTGAATCCACTTCAGGCACGTGCTACATTTTCTGTCATATGCCAAAGCAGAACCGTAAACTTCCTTCGGAACAGTAAAAAAAGTCTTATGATTTGCTTGTGAAAACTGACAACGTTCCATAACATTCTGTGCTTATTTACGTTGATTGATGCATTGTTGTTTGAGTTCTCACATAAGACCACATCCAGACATCTTATGAGGTTGCCATTGCTTGTCTAATCAGGATCTAAGAGAAATCTTGGATCTTCGTCATGGGGTCATAGGGCATAAAAAGAGCACTTTTTCTAGCTTTCCCTGAAATTATTATGTGAATGCAAAATATTATAGAATTTGTTGTAAAAAAAATCGAAGTGTAGATAAAACAAAATTGTTCTGTTCTAGGAATTTGCTACTCCTCTCTGTCCCCTTCCAAAGAATATCAAAGAAACATCATTTGTCTCACGTACTCATCAATTTTTAGGCTCAATAATAACGACAGTAGTTATTGTTTTGTGTTTTTCTCTACACTTGGGGTCAATGAGTAGTGGCTTATCCCTGCCTGGAGAGATATTCCATATCCCACAAACCTTTTTTCTCAGTTTAAAATTTAAGTATAGCCATCCATTGTTTCATGACATTTTCCCTAACAAGTCTTCCGATTTTCCCTGTAACCATTCAATTTATCTAAAGTTACACCAGAGTGATAGTTATCATTCTTGTAACCTGCTTAGCCTTTCTAGCTTTGTGACAAGCTCAACAGCAGTTACAATGGTAAGAACAAAGGCCGGCTGTCCTGTTTTCTTGAGTTGCCCTATTTACAGTCCAGTTCTCAATTGGCTGATCAGACTACTGCCACAGCTTGTTTCCTTTTGTGCCATTATTATATGTTGATTGGCTGTTAAGCTGACAGAATTTCAAGTACTGGCCTTTAAAGTTTGATTTTATTTCCATTAATTCCTTCTCCGGTTATTAGTGAATAGTCATATATCTTGGAATGTACTCCTGGATTGCTTTCATTTGCACTTTGACTCCTTATTTATCCCAGTAGATCGGATTCAGATGTCTAATGCACTGTCTACTCATGTTTTCTTGGATCAGTTTCAATTAGTAAGACCTGACGATGCAGACAAGCTACTGCCTTTTCTTCATTTCCTTGTCCACCTTAGCTATTAAAATGGGCCACCCAGGTCATCCGTGCTTGTCTTTAGGAAGGGCATGTGCCCCCTCCCCAAAATGAAACGACAATAAGGCCCATTCTTGAGAAAACAAATTTGGCCAGGGATGATTTGAAGAACTGCAGACCCATCTCAAATATTCTGATATTGGACAAGTGGTAGCTAACCAGCTGCTGGCATTGCTGGAAGAAACAGATAGTCTGGATACATTTCAGATGGAGTCCAGGCCATACTGTGGGACAAGAGCAGCATTGGTTGCCCTGCAAGGCGGTCTCCTGAGGGAGCCACACAGAGAGAATGAACCCTAATGGCCTTCCTGGATCATTCTGTAGTTTTTGTCAACCATGTTATCTTTCTGGGAAGGCTATCAGGTTTAGGGATCAAGGCCTCTATTCTCAGCAGGTCCTGGTCCTTCCATAAGGACTGAGCTGCTACAGCTCAGGACTGGCATCTCTACTCCTTGGGATGGACCTCTGCTATGGAGTCCCACAGGGGTCACCCATCTCCCCAGTGCTTTTTAACATCCATACAAAGCTTTTAGAAAAAGTCATAGAGAAATGTACCATTCACTCTTACATGTACACTTATGGCACACAGCTCTGTCTCTCATTTGCGTCATTTCCAGGCGAATGATGTTCAGGTCCTAGAGGAAGGCTAAGAAACTGAAACTGAATTGAGATAAGAAAGAAACCCTACTGTTAGAAGGCTCATCAGACCTGTTTTAGAGGGAAACCTATTTGGCCTCGATGCTATTATATTCTCCCTCAGTGATAGACTGCAACTGTTTTGGATGGGAGGGGAGTACTCCATTACTCTCTATGATAGCTCAAATGTCCGCCATGGCCAAGAATCCCTCTTATCAACTCCAGCTGATTTCCCAGTTGTGCCCCTACCTGGATACGAAACTACTACTAAAGTGATTCATGCATTGGTAATCTCAAATATAGACTGCTGCGATGCTCTCAAAGTACAGCTGCTCTTGAAAACAAGATGGAAATTTCATCAGGTCCAAAAATGAAGTGGCCAGACTGATTTATAAATGCAAGTAGGTAAATAGGTACCGCCATAAAAAGTGGGAAGATAAACAGTGTTCCGTGCAGCCATGCCAGCCGCATGGCTACGGTCTTGTACAACACTGGCTCTTTGGCCTGAAAACGGAGATGAACACCGCCCCCAGAGTCAGACATGACTAGCACGCATGTGTGAGGGGGAACCTTTACCTTTACCTTATATTCAGTCATGTATTCTCAGTCTTGCCTTATCTTCACTGGTTCTGAACCAGTTTCTGTGCTCAATTCAAGATGCCAGTTATTCCCTATAATCATATCATAGAATCATAGAGTTGAAAGAGACTTCACGGACTATCCAGTCCAACCCCCTGCCATGCAGGAACCTCCATCAAAGTACTCCCGACAGATGGCCATTCAGCCTCTGCTTAAAAACCGCCAAAGAAGGAGACTCCACCACCCTCCATGGCAGCATATTCCACTGCTGAACAGGTCTAACCATCAGGAAGTTCTTCCTAATATTCAAATGGAATCTCTTTTCCTATAGTTTGAAACCATTGCCCTGAGTCCTAGTCTCTGAAGCCATGGAAAACAAACCAGCACCCTCTTCAATGTGACATCTTTCAAATATTTAAACATGGCTATCACATCCCCTCTTAACCTTCTTTTTGTAAGACTAAACATTCCCAGCTCCCTAAGCCACTCCTCGTAAGACATTTCTTCTAAACGTTCAACCATCCTAGTTGCCCTCCTCTGGACCTGTTCAAGGTTGTCAACATCCTTTTTAATTTGAGGTACACAGATCTGATCACAGTACTCCAGGTGGGGCCTGACCACAGCAGAATAGAGTGATGCTATCACTTCCCTAGACCAGTGATGGCGAACCTCTAGCACGGGTGCCAAAGGTGCCACTCGGAGCCCTTTCTGTGGGCACCCGACATCACCCTTCATAGCCACCTGTATACAGGTTAAATTACTGTGTTGGCACTTTGCAAAAATAATAGTGGGTTTTGAATTGCAGTTTGGGCACTTGATCTGTAAAAGGTTCGCCATCACTGTCCTAGACACTATGCTTCTATTGATGCAACCCAGAGTCGCATTGCCTTTCTTGTCCGCCATGTAACACTGCTGATTCATGTTCAGTTTGGGGTCCACCCAGACTCCCAGATCCCTTTCATATGTACTATTCTCCACTCAGATGTCTCCCATCCTATATCTGTGCAATTCATTTTTTTAATCTAGATGCAGCACCCTGTATTTCTCTCTTTTGAAACTCATTCTGTTAGCTTTGGCCCAGCACTCTAATCTGTCAAGGTCATTTTGGATTTTCATCCTATCCTCTGGGGAAATAGCAACTCCTCCCAATTTGGTATAATCTGCAAATCTAATCAGCACACTGTATTTATTTATTTATTTATTTATTTGATTTTTATACCACCCATCTGGCAGCAAGGTCACTCTGGGCGGTTTACAACAATTAATACATGGAAACAATTTATACAATAAAAATTACAAATAGTAACACAATAAAACAAAAATAAAATAAAAATAATACTAAAGTGACATAAAACAATAAAACAGTACTGTATATTATTATTGGCAGGCTAGTCAGTTAAAATCAAGATTTAATGGGTGAACACTGAGTTGGAATTATATTGGGGAATGCCTGCTTAAATAACCAAGTTTTTAATAGTTTTTTAAAGGCAGCCAAAGAAGGGGCCAGGCAGATGTCTGGTGGAAGGTTATTCCACAGGCGAGGGGCAACAGCAGAAAAGGCCCTATTTCTTGCTTTTTTTCTTTCGGGCCTCTCGTGGTGTTAGTTGCCTCAGACGCCTAGCCTGGGAGGATCGGGTATTATATGCGGTTTTCAAAGGGAGAAGGCGCTCTGACAAGTAGTGAGGTCCTAAACCGTTTAGGGCTTTGTATGTCATAGTTAAAACCTTGAAGTCGATGCGGAACCAAACTGGAAGTCAGTGCAGGGCGGCCAGCGCTGGGGATATATGATCGTATTTTATGGTCCCAGTCAGCAATCTGGCTGCCGTGTTCTGGGTCAGCTGGAGTCTCCGCATGAGCCTTAAGGGCAGCCCCACTTAGAGAGCATTGCAATAGTCCAGTCTTGAGACTACCAATGCATGGACCAGCGTGGTGAGAGCCCCCATGTCCAGATAGGGACGCATTAGAGCAATCTGCTGCAGATGGTGGTGGACAGAGCGGACCACCGACGCTACCTGAGATTCCATGGATAGCGCCGGATCCAGAAGAACACCCAAACTGTGCACCTCATTCTGAATGGGGAGAGTCAACCCCCCCCCAAAATGAGAGGGAGTTTCCCAACCTGCTGACAGTAGGAGCCCCCACCCACAAGATTTCCGTCTTGTCCGGGTTCAACCTCAGTCTGTTTGCCCTCATCCGTCCCATAACGGCATCCAGGCAGCGCTCAAGGGACGGAACATAAAATAAACAGCATCCACTGCAGGAGATGGAAAGGAGAGATAGAGCTGGGTGTCATCAGCATACTGATGACACGAAGCTCCAAAACTCCTGATGACCCGTCCCAGCGGCCTCATATAAATGTATCCTTAATATAATATAAACTCCTTAATAATATAAACTCCTTAATAATTTAGGGCCTCAATACCTGTTGGGACATCTCTTGCAGAAATCAGCTGGCCATTACACTGCTCCTTTCAGACCATTTTGTTAAAAGTGGCCACACCAAAGGAGGCCAAAAAGGCAACAACAAGCAATCGGTCATTTTCAGTGATGGCCCTGTCTCTAGAATAAATTACCATTTGATATATGCTTGGTTCCTTCTCTTCCTATGTTGAATTAATGAAAACAGAATTATTCAAAGCTGCCTTCAACAACTAATTGCACTAGATCCTGTTAATTTTAATGTTAAGGTTAATTTCTCCCTTCTTTTTATATGCATGTTAGAACTATATTTGCATCTGGAAGTTGAATCATGGCAACTGAACTTATTTTCTTGAGAGATTGAAATGTTTCGTTGTTCATCCAAACGGCTTCGTCAGTCTGAGGAAAGCTAGTTGCAACTCCTCCATTTTATGCTTTGCTGAAGGCCCACTTTGGATATCCATAGTTCTTAAGTGCTGTCTTCAGGTGCCTGTCTTCCTTCTTCTTGGCTTCTGTGGAGGTGGGGATGCTCTCTGCTATATTTGTAGATCAGCATATTGTTGGATGTATTTTTTTACAGTGTGTGAGGATTTGTGGGTTTTTAACCTCTAAATTGCCCAGAGTAGTGCTTGCACTAATTGAGAGGTATAAAAATTAAATTAAATTAAGATAAATTAATTAAAGATTTGAATGAGTTTGTAAGTGACATTAGATTTCAATATCTGTTATGATTATTCAAAAAACGAACAGTTGCTGTAGTCCTGCAATTGACTGGTTTGCAATATAATTAAAGTTGTAAGAGGAAACAAATGGAAATATAGGTAGGTATTTCACAGATCACTGACCAATGAGGATTAGATTATCAGTCTTTATTATGGGGAATAGTGTGTGTGTGTGTGTGTGTGTGTGTGTGTGTGTGTGTGTGTGTGTGTGTGTGTGTGTGTGTGTGTGTGTGTGTGTGTGTGTGTCCTTCTTCTGGACTTGTGGCCAATACAAAGACATGGGCTTATCAGAAAAAAAATAGCATAACTCATTTTGAGGGAAAAGGCACAAATCTCTCCCTTGACTATAAGAATGCTTCCATGTTCTACCTGCTGGTGTTATTATCCCCCTGCTGCATTCAGAGGCAGAGGTTGGGTGTTCAATTCCCCACCGTGTCTCCTTGATGGGCTGGATTTACAAGGTCCCTTGCAGCTCTGCAACTCTAAGATAATGATGATGATGATTTATCATCCTGTCTGAAAAGCAACGTGCCTGTGGCTTTTAATTCCCCCTCGTTTACCAATGACCTGATGCTGGGTTTGATTGTTATTGTTTCACTTCCAATCTAATAGCCTTGATGAACAAGGAGATAATATAAGGCATCAAAACTAACAACAATAACAACAACCCTCTCAAGTAACGTACTTACGGATATAGTAATATCTTGGTTTAAAAGTGCCTTAGTTTATGAGTGTTTTGCAAGACAAGCAAACATATCTGATCAATTTTGCTTTGATCAACGAGCAATGTCTTGCCATACAAGTGCTGGAGCAGGTCACGTGATGACTGCTGGCTTGTGGGTGATTGTCTGGGATGTTCTGTCTCAGGCAAGCCTCCAAAGCAGAGAGAGGAGAGAGAAAGGGAGGTCTCCCTTGCACCAGCCACAAAGGTTTTCAAAGGAGAGGGCAGGTTAGGAGTTTGTTTTATTTTTCTTTATATTTTTCTTTAATATGTTTTCAGCATACCTTTGTATTTTTCAAACCATTTCTAGTCATGGGGCAGCTAGTCAAGTGTGTATATGGCTAGAAATTGCATTTTATTATTACCACATTAAAAACGCAGAGTAAAATCTAGTTGTTAGTCCCAAGCAGAAAGGTTCAAGAAGAACATGTTCTGCAGCCAGACACCTAAACCATGGTGTGAATGTGGACTTCTAGCCAACTTATTTTGTGAGTTTTGACATTTTATGTATAAAGTATGTGGTCTTTGGGGCCCTATAATGAATCTTCTGAGAATTTTTATCATTTCTTATGGGGAAATTTGCTTTGATATACGAGTGCTTTGATTTACAGGTATGTTTCTGGAACAAATTGTGCTTGTAAACCAAGGTACAGTATTACTGTAATACCTTTATTTGAAAAATATCTGGGAATGGCAGTACAGTGGAACCTTGACTTACATACTGCTTGACTTGCAGCATATTTGACTTGCAGCAAGAAGGTGCCTGTTTGACTTGAGTCGCAGGCTTTGACTTACAGCTCGGAGCCCCAGCATAAGGCACTGGAATCGGGCAGCAGCCATGACCCAGCATCGCGGCTGCCGCCTCCAAACTGCTCCTGCCTTCTTCCTCTCCTCCGGCAGTGGCAGCGGCGGCTTCGGCGAGGCCAGCTCCGAGCACCTGGAGCTGGTCCTCGCCCTCGCCGAAGCTGCTGCCGGAGGAGAAGAAGGGCCGGGAGCTCGGGACTGGCCTCGCTGGTTAGACAGTCGGCTCAGTCTTGTAAAAAATCTGGCTGCAGAAGTCTGGTCCACAATGGAAGCATTTTAGTTGGGGAGTTGTACCGTTGTGGGACTCTAATGGTAAGCATAGGGTTGTTCAGAACTTGGAACGTCAGGTTAAAAATCAGTAAAATTTAAATGTTAGACATTGTTGCTATGAACATTAAAAAGTGGAGGCGTTTAACTTGTGGACTATAATTCCACTGCCTCCTCCTCTCTTTGAAGAGACATTTCATTTACATCCCCGGAAGGAATCTCCTATCCCAGTCAAATTTGTGTTAAATTGCTGTTTTGGGGGGGTCTTTTTCATCATCTGGAACGGATTAATCCACTTTCCCATTACTTTCTATGGGAAAAGTTCATTTGACTTAAGTCATGTTTGACTTAAGTCTAGACCTCTGGAACGGATTAATGACGTAAGTCAAGGTTCCACTGTATGCTCCAAATTCCTCTCTGTTTTTGTCTGCTCTGTTTTTCTTGAAGTTAATTGAAGGTATTTCTTAGGAACAAAGGTCCAGATGTAAGTAAAGGAATGAAAATGAAGACAGATTACAAGGGAGGGAGGGACGGAGGGAGGGGGGAAATTTGTAGAATAAAATTGGGAGTAGGGGGAACCTAATACCAATCACAACCTAGTCTCCTAAAACTCAAAAGCTGCTTGACACCTATTTGTCTCTCTTGAGAATGACTAGAGCTACCATCCTGAAATCCTGATAGTACTGAATTTTTATATGAAAAGCAATGGGGACCTGAAATGGACCCCAAATTTGAAATATAAGAAGGTAAAAGGCCAGTAGGATCTCCAAATCCCAAACCAGTTCAGTTGTCCAGCCTATGTTACCTATAGTATCCAGACAAAGGCACAAGTCATTGTTAATGTTCTTCTTGTACTTTTATTGTTATATGTCAATACTAGAGGTAAATCTGATGACAGATAGGTATTGTCAACTGTTTTTATGTTACAAAGTGCCTTTACAGTGCAATCTTATCCGTGTTTATCCAGTGAAAGGTCCCCTTGAGTTCTGTGTAGTTTACAGAACAGATGTGTACTGAGATTGCATAGTTGGGTCCTTTTAGGAGAAAGGTAAATATTATGAAGGAATGAAGGAATATTAACTTGGTAAATAAATCAAAATGGATTACAATGATATTCCCACCTCTGGCAACTGAGGAGATCAGTGTAGGTTATAATAGGAAAATAAGTGATAGTAGCCAATGACTGGCTCAGTATTTTGAACCCTGGCCACGCGTTAGCAGTGTAAACCCCCTGACCCCTCTTAGAGAAAGTCTTCCTTCCTGAAGCCATCAATTGAAATCTGGCTCCATCTCACTTTTTCATCAGAGAGAGAAAGTCTGAAGAATGAAGCAGATGGGTTGAGTGTTGGAAACAGCAAGAGGGCACCCAAAGCAACATAATGTTAGCTCACTACAAAGCAATCCAAGGAACCATGCTATCTGCTTAGAAGAAATAAAAGCAAACATCTGCTATTAATAAAAAAACAAAACAAAGGGGGATGTTCTTTCTTTTAGACAACAAAAGGATAGGAAGGCAGGGAATTAGTCTCTTGAGGAGACATTGTTTCTGCCTTGAGTTAGCCCAGAAGAATATCCCTCTGGGCTGTTGAGGTTAAGTTTCAAGATATCTTTTGTTGCATTAATGTGTCTTCCACAAAGTAATGTTCACTCAAAAGAATCTGTGAAAATGTGATCAGCATACATGAGGGTTCACATGTAGAAGAGCTTTTTGTGTGAGTAACAAAACAGGCATACTGTTGCTTGATTTTGCCACCAGCAAAAAGAGGACCAGATACTCTGAAGACAGTCAAATGATAGGAATGGTATATAGCTAAGGAGAAAGCTCTTAATTCTTTTCTTTCTTTCTTTTGTCTGTTCGGTAAATCACTTTGGGTCTATTCTTTTGAGAAACTGCACCGTTTTATTTGTCTCATGGATGTGCTTTTTACAAGTGGCATGTGTAGGTTTGAACTTTGGTCTTTTCCCTTCTATTTCAGATAATGTTGAATATTTTGGAAGGGGTGAGTGTGGGATTGTGTCTAAAAGATGCAAAAGAAATTCTCATTCTCTCGCACTCGTGTGCTGGAATATGATGTTACCTGAAGGCTCAAAACCCCCAAAGGTGGCACTCATCTTTCCTAAAGTATATGAATAAGGCCAGATACATGTGATGTGCATACTGATTTCATGCATGCCTTGAATTAACCAAGAAGTAGAATGAAAGCTAGTTTAGAACAGGAGCTACCTTCAGAGGGCACATATGTCTATGGGCACATTCTCTTATGTATGTTTCTGAATCAAGGCTCAGGCTCTGGCACTCCTTTATACTCAGTTTTCACAAGATGAGGATTGATGGCAGACATTAGCCATTGAACCATCCTTTGGCATGAAGAATATGGTGAAAGAATGGGTTACTGGCATATGTGCTGCAGCCGGCAAGACTGGGGGTTGTGTTTATGCTCACTCCTGTGTTGTGCAAAATCTGAAACCTAATTTACCTAATTCACCAAAGATTTGAGCCTGAAAATGATGGGGTTCTGTTTTAAAATCAGTAGATAACATCACCCTTTGAAGTGGCCTTAGATGGAAGGCCCAGGGTTTCTGGAACAGGGTTTTCTTCTTTCTTGGTCTGCAGTGATTATTTAGTGGAAGGAGTTGGGGCCCAGTAATTCTTGGACTGCTACTCTCAGAGGCCCTGACGGTTGGCCTTGCTCACTACTGCTTCCAGAACATCTAAGGTTCCAAACTGGGAAATCACTATTCTTTCACCTCTCTTCCTTGTTCTTTGGTTCTTAGGCTGCCACACCACCACCCTCGTGAGTACATGCATCCTCCAATCTCTTTTTTTGCCACTGCAGTCTTCAGCAAAAAATGCTGAACAAACCTAAATAAGAGTCGGGTTAGAAATATAGAGGTTCCAGAGCACGAGATTTAGCTTTTGTATATGGGGTAGGGGTGAGGGAATGTTTTATCGGCTTAATGTATGAAGACTCCAGCCATGATTCATGCAGAAAAGGCACAAACCCAATTATTGCCTTAGCATAACATTTGATGTAATGCTGTCAGTCATGGTGCTGCATTTACCCATTTATTATTTATTTATTTATTTATTATTTACACTTGTATACCGCCCCATTCCCACAATGGGGACTCTGGGCGGTTTACAGTATCATGCTGCAAGAAGAAGCAAAGTAGTTTCAGCATCTTACCATTCTCATGTCACCACCACCCCTTGCGTTAACTTGTGGGGGGGCAGACAGCAGAGAAATTGGTGCCAGAAGTATAAGAGCCTCGTGGCGCAGT
Organism: Phrynocephalus forsythii; assembly: GCA_029282475.1. NCBI lineage: Eukaryota > Metazoa > Chordata > Lepidosauria > Squamata > Agamidae > Phrynocephalus > Phrynocephalus forsythii. The sequence continues at coordinate 153,606,464 of JAPFRF010000002.1, forward strand.
GGTTAAATGCCTGTCCTGCAGGTAAAACTGTGCTCAAGACCTGGGTTCAATCCCTGGTAGCAGGCTCAACGTTCACTCAGCCTTCCATCCTTCCGAGGTTGGTAAAATGAGTACCCAGCTTGCTGGGGGGACAATGTGTAGCCTGCAGACTGTAATTAAAATTGTAAACCGCCCAGAGACTACTTGTAGTGGTATGGGGTGGTATATAAGCAGAACACTTTGCTTTTTTGCTTTTGCTTTCTGTGCATTTGTATACTACATCTCAACACAAACATCTCCAAACAATTTACTTCATAGCAAGGTTGCCTACATACCTGTGTTAGGTAGAGACATTCACAGTATCAGCGGATATCAACATAATGGGCTTGTACTCTGGCACAAAGGCAGTCTCATCCACCTTGTCCTTGAATGTCCGCGGCATTTGGCTACACCAAAATGTCACCTTTTCTTCAGTAATTTGCATGTTGCTTTCCCGCTCCATGTTCCTTCTCAGAATTCCCAGTATCCATTTATTCACACGGTACATGTGCATATGTTATAAAGACACATCTTCAAAGCAAAAAGCAAAAACACATCTGTTATATGTTATAAAGATTTAATTACAGAATGCAGGCTACAGTACATGTGCATATGTTATAAAGACACATCTTCAGACTAAGAAATCAGCTAATGTTCATGTCCTTGAGATACGGATTTATTGGCCAATATCCATCTAGGAGTGATGCCACAATGAAAGTGAGGTCACTGTGATGGCAGAAGACTTTTGCTCCTTTAAGAATTCTTTTTTCCATTTCAGAGTCTGCACAGCTTTGTATCATTGCACCCACGTTGTGCAGATAGAGCTACATATCAGGGTACTGATCAGTGGTGATTCAACTGATAATTCCTAGAAATATTAGTAGAATGATTTTTATTACAGTAGAAAAAACAAGTTTGAAATGTGGATAAAAACAGTTGTGGATCCCTCCACTGACATATAGCATATATGCTAGTTTCAGTTTCTAGACAGAGCCTAGGCAATATGGCTCCATCCTTCATGATGGAGCTGCTGTTGTTTCATTTGATCAGCCAAAACCAAGGGATTTCATTTCCGAATCAGCCACACCCTCTGATCTCCCATCTCAAAGGAGATTGGTTTCAGAAGGCTATGTACTTGCCCTCCCTACAGATAAATTTATTTTCTGGTCACAGATGTGGAATGTATTTGATAAAATATGTGTATGTCTGCTGTCGCCATCTACTGTTCATTTACCTATGATCTGCACTCACATCCTACCCTGATCACCAAGCTCAAAATGTTTGGCTTTGGGCCTAGATGTATTAAAAATGATTGCCTTCATAATATTTTATGCTTATGGCAAGTCAGCATGAAGCAATCTACCAAAATTTTAAGCATGGTAGATTATGGATACATAATGCAAGATAGTAATAATTACAATGATTGCTTTTATTAAATAGTAATGTCCATCCCATCTTTATGTTAAACAAAAATTGGCCTGAACCCAGTTGATTCCACTATACTACACTCATTGAATCACTGAGAGTTGCGTAACTGCAGACTCACCATACAGAAGTTAATTCAGTGGGTCGGCTCTCGTTGGAACTAGCAAATGGATTTAGTCCACTTTTAAAACTAAAACAAACGCAAATAATAATCCATACAATAGTGAACAAATCAGGAATCTAGAATCGAGCTTGTATTTCAAGATAAATTAATATGTAGATAAACCTAGAGAAGTACAGGAAAATCTGTTCACCCTATTGCAATCCATAAGCACTTAGAATAATTTAAGCTGAAACAGAAATAAAAGATTCTGTTAAATATTTTTGCTACTGTGTGGTTCCCTTTTAAATGGCAGGCAAGAGACTGGGTGGTTAAATACTTCCCAACATAACTGGAGTTGATCTATTTGTTTTCCCAAAACTTGCATACAGTAGGACCCCAGTATCCGCTGGGGATTAGTTCCAAGCCTTCCCATGGATAATGAAAACCGTGGATAAGAGAGAGCATCAAAATATCCCCAAAACTGCTGTTTTGTGATAGTAACTTGCTTTATAGCTGCTGTTTTGCAACAGTAGCTTGCTTTACAGCTGCTCTTTGTGACAGTAGCTTGCTTTGCGGCTGCTGAATTATTTATTTATTTTTTCCTCTGCCAGCCATGGATAACTGAATCAGTGGATAATGAATCAGTGGATACGGAGGTCCGACTGTATTTGGTATTTTCCCAAACCTTTCTCCTAGTGTTTCAGCTAGGAATCGGAAGGAAGCATTCAGATGCTGTATATATTTCCTTGCTTGCAAATAACATCATGAAGGTTTCTTCAGGGCTGTTGATCTCTTTTGCCATAGAGCTGAATGCTGCAATTCCAGTATAGGGGGGAGAGAAAAGAAACAGCACAAAAAAGGAGATGGGTAGGGGATGAGAGAGAATAAGAATAATTCACCTGAAGTCCACTTGGTGGTATCCATTATCATTTCTTATGAAGGACAGGGTCTCTTTCTTAGAGGTAAACCTTACTTTCTTAAAGATGGAACACTGTTGGGCATCTGAAGCAAGTCGACAATGTTGCTTCAGAGGCAAAGAAGGGCTTTTCCCAGAAACACCCTTGCTTTTTTCTCCCCCGGTGAAAATACAGGCTTTGAGATGGGAGCAAACAAAGGTATTAAATCACAGCAGACAAGTGGTAGGAATCGGGAGCACCAAATGAACTTTTAAAATGTGCCTCTCTGAAGTTTGAGAATGAAGAAATAAAAGCAGCAACCGCTAAAAACGTCCTCGTTTTTCTTTCCCTGGCCTTGGAGGCTTCAAGAAATGTGACTTATGTATAAATAAGGGGAAATGTATAAATAATTTTTTTAAAAACTGGTTCTAGTGCCAAGCTTGGAAACTGATCTTGGTGTTGCTTTCTATTGACAGATAACAAATATGCTCCGGCGGTCACTCTCAATGGTTTCATCTTTATTCTCGGAGGAGCTTATGCACGAGCGACCACCATCTATGACCCAGAAAAAGGCAATATTAAAGCAGGCCCCAACATGAACCACTCCAGGCAGTTCTGCAGGTGAGACAAGAACGAATCAAATTTGATTTTATTGCTTCCAGTTACAGTACTTCTTTCTACCGTAAAAGTTACGGCATTAGAGCAAGAAACACTGTGGGAATGGCAATGCCAAGCAGTAGGCTTCTTACCGTTTCTGATAGTGTATTTTTCAGGTCATCGTGTCCTCGAATTTATCTCGCAGGTTAAAATTATCTGGCTATGTTTCATTTGGGATGCCTTCTCTTGGTGCTTAAACCTAAAGATCTCTCAAGTGTTCTGTAGCATGCTTTTTGAGAACTGGGTTAATCTTGACACCAGAACTGAGTTTGCTTTTATTTTTGATGCCGCCTGAAACTTAAGAATGTATCTACAGTTATAGCAGCTTGAGTCCTCTTTAACTGCCTGCAGAATCCCCGAGGCCCGTTGTTCGCTGAGGCACATACAATTCTTGGCTGTAATTCAAAAGTGTACGTTCCAGCTATCTAGCAAAAAATTTCATGCCTCTTTTCAGATTATAGATCCTGTCATTCCACAGGATGGGACAAGTGGAATCAAACTGCTGCCACTGTCTAGTTGTAGGTATATCTAAAGATACTTGGCAGCCATAGATACTGGGCCATCATTTAATGCTGACCTTTGTTCAACAAGTTCTGCATCTCACAACAATTCTTTTTTTAGACAATTGTATTTTAAAAAAATGTCAAGGACATCCACCAGAACCAGGGAGCGTATCTTAATGCAAGAAGTTTTCCCCAAAATGACCATACTTGGCCCTCCCCCAACCCCTCAGCAAGTGAGCATATGAAGGCAGGGCAGAGACCTGCTGCTGTACCCCATTAAAACCTTGTTTCAAATGGCTCGGAATTGTCCAAAGAGCCCAAGACGTTCTTAAGTAATGCTTCTTGAGAGGCATGTCACTGTCATACAGATCAAAGAAGGTGGGAGGGTCATACTTTAAAAGCCTTTTGATAACAAAAGCTGCTAATGGTATGTCAGAAATTTTACCCGGCTTTTTAAAAAATATCACCTGAAATGCAAAGAGGACCCCCAGAAGGAGTTAAGATTGTGCCCCATGCTTGCATGCTTGTAATCAGAGCTACAAATGCCACTGCAATGCAAACATAGCATCGGTCCCTTGGGTTATTGTTCATGACACGGCGCGTTGCAGAAGGCTGAAATATGTTAGCCATTTTGTACCACCAGCAGCACAAGAATCCATTTGCTCTCAGCAAAGTCAGAGGAGATTCATGTTGGATTAATTTTTCATGTGGAAGTTGCAGGCTCTCAATTGTCTACTCTCGGCTGTTTCTCACATTCTTTTCCACCACCTGGTTCTTTTCTGTAAAGCTTCCTTCACCCCTTCGTTTTCCTATAAGTATTTAAACCAATGGTTCTCAACCTGTGGGTCCCCAGATGTTCCTGGACTGCAACTCCGAGAAACCCCTTCCAGCATAGCGATTGGTGGAGGCTTCTGGGAGATGCAGTGCAGGAACATCTGGGGACCCACGGGTTGAGAGCCACTGATTGAAACCCATCAGATGAGAAGGCCATCTGGTAAAGGGGTCTTCCTAATCTTAGGCCACAATGCATCTGGTTGTGCCTCCCCCCCTCCACCCATCCACCCCATAAAGGCAATTCTGAATTGTTCATGCTATCTAAATTACTGGAGAGAAAAAATGAAGGAGGATCTTAACCTCTTCTGCAGTATAGCACACGTTTCTCTGTCTTTCATATACAAAGGAGCACAGTTTGAAACTTCTGTTTGTGGTACGTGACTGTCTCCCAGCTTCCCATTTTGGCAGAGTATAGGAAAATGCCAACAATGGTTTTTTGTACAAACTGTGGCTTATGGTAATCAGCTGAACCAGCAAACTGTGCTTATTTATAACCTGCAAATGGAAGCTTTGGATTCCCTCCTGCAGCGCACAAAAAGGGAAAGAATGGGAGGGACAAGAAGGTGGAAACCCAGGCCATAATTGGGGGCGGGGAGAATTTGGAGTCCATAGCATTGGTGTAGCACCGTGTCTGAGGACATACGTAACACAATGAAGATTTCCTTGTTTGGGATCCCAGTAAGAGAGTTCTGATGCCCTTTTTTTTTTACAAGTGTCAATTTCCCTTTTCCTGGTTATAGTGCTTACATTGTGTTCATCTGCATGTCCATGAAATGCTTATCCACAAGTAATAGATATGCTCTTGATTCTCTCACACACACACACACACTTTGTTGGTTTTGTTTTTGTTGTTTAAAGAGTACCCTTTCTTGATGGCCAAAAGAATTGTGTCCTGGAACCAGCATTACATTATATGCAGGGCGGGGAGGAGGATACTGCAGGCCAACTCCCAGCCAAAGCCACTGTGTTCCTGCTGCTTCTGTGCTAATTACAGATTTTCATTGTTCCTCTGTGTTAACAAGAATGAAATTGAATGTAGGAGAACCCCACTGTGTCCAGGCGGCAGTTAATTATATTTTTTCTTTCAAGATTGTAAACCAGAAGCAAACAGTGCGGTGCAACTGACATAACTTCCCTTGGTAATTCATTCCATTAATTATGTGGGGGGTTTAATGAGGGATGTTCTTTAACCACATTAAAATTACTTTAATGTGAACGGTTGTTAATACAAAAGTTCTTTGGCCAAGATCATTTGACAGACTAGTGTCTGACTATTAGCAGAAGACAGTGTGATGGGCAAATTTAGTTCACAAGCACCCAAAAACTTGGAGGATTAGTATATTTATCCCTTCCCAACTGAAGCGTTCATAATAATCCCATTTTACCTTTAGAATTAGTGAAACAAATCCTTTCTGTCTATAAAGTTAAATTTATGTAGGATATTACTCAGATCTCAGCTGTTAAAAATATGCCTTTTTTCTTTGTACAATCCTTATCAGTACAGTGGAACCTTGACTTGCGTCATTAATCCGTTCTGGAGGTCTAGACATAAATCAGACATGACTTAAGTCAAATGAACTTTTCCCATAGAAAGTAATGGGAAAGTGGATTAATCCGTTCTAGATGATGAAAAGGACCCCCGAAAACATGGATTGGACTGCAACTCCCATAAATCCTGGCCAGCTCAGCTAGTGATGAAGCTGAGAGTTGCAATCCAGGAACATCTAGGGACCCACGGGTTGAAAACCATTGGATTAAAGGAAGATGCTCAGCTCCTGAAAAGAAAGGAGCCTCCCTACCCACCCACCCACCCACAAGGCTGCCTTCTTCCTGGTCGAAGAATGAGATCCAGCGAGTCATCTATCCTGGCCCTGCACACGGCAAGGACAGGGTCCAGGGTCCCAACACCCCCCAGACAAGGTAAAACCTCAGCCTCTCCTCTTCATACATGCCACAAGGGGGAGAAGAAGGGGGAGGAAGAGATACAGAGACAGACAGACAAACGTGTCTGTCTTCCTCCTCCTCCCCTTCCCTCTTCCCCCATGCATGCTGAGGTCAGGACTTCCTTCACGCGTGTTGGGTTTGCGACCACCCCCATCCCAGACACTCAAGCAAGAGGGGTCGTGGGGATGGAGGAGCAGGGAGCCCCACAGCAGCCCAAGCCCACACCTACAGGATATGCCCCCAAAACACGTGCCACAAACACACACACACATCACACACACACACAAAGATCCTCCTGACTTCTCCTTGCAGCCTTCCAAAACACAGAAACAGGAAGGGGAAGGAGGAAGGGGTGCCTGAAAAGGTCCCAGATCCCTTCATACAAAGATCCCCAATTTCCCCCACCCCCAACACACACACACACACACACAGAGAGAGAGAGAGAGAGAGAAGCAGGCTTTGCAAGCATTGTATGTTCTGGCAGTCCGTATCTCGGCTTTGCTGTGACACACCTTGGCAGTGATGATCCAGCAAACACAACAGCGCCTGAACCAGGAAGTGGGTGGAGGGGGGGTTAAAAAACCAACAACTAACGCATGGTATTGCGGCGTGGAGGAGGTCAGGGGCGGGGGGAGAGAGAAAGAGCCACAATCCAAGTAGAAAGTTCAGCACCTGTAAAGCTACATGCAAGCTGACAAACAAAAGAAGCGGCGCCTCGTCCGTCCCCCTCCACGCCGAAGCCGCCGCCAGAGGAAGAGAGAAAGAAGGCAGGAGCAGTCTGGAGGCGGCATCCAGGATGCTGGGTCCTAGCTGCCGCCCGATTCCAGGGCCTTGCACCGCGGCTCCGAGACGTAACTCGGAGCCTGCGATGCAAGTCAAACAGCCCCCTAGTGGACGCAAGTCAAATATGATGCAAGTCAAGTGGAACATAAGTCAAGTTTCCACTGTATTTGTATTTTCCCTGTTCCACCAACACAGAAGACAATGGAACCAATTTCCTCAAGAGGCAGTGAGTGCTCCAACGCTGGAAGCACTCAAGAGAAATCTGGACAACCACCTGGCAGATACCCTTTGATTTGTGTCCCTGCGTGGAGCAGGAGGGTTAGACTTGATGGCCTTACAGGCCCCTTCCAACTTCACTATTCTATTATTCTAAGTCACTTGCATTCAGCTACAGAAATGAACAGCAAAGGTCTCCCTGTAATAATCAGGGCTGTGGAGTCAGAGGAGAAGTCGAGGAGTCGGAGTCGGAGGAAATTTTGGGTACCTGGAGTCAGAGTCAGAGTCGGCAAACAATGCACCGACTCCGACTCTGACTCCTACTAAATTTAGATTGGAATTTTTTTAAAAAAAGCAAGTTTAAATGTCCCAATTCACAAAAAGTTATAATTCATGACTTCTCTACTGTAAGAATAGTATTGAGGCCTCCAGGGCCCTGGCTTATTGCAGGCCGGCGGCCTCCCCCTTCGACCCTTGCCCTGCATGGCTTATTAAATCTGCGGGATGGAGTATGACTGAGTGGGCTTCCATTATTTCCACTGCCTCCTTCAGGGAGGGGTCTTTCCCTCTCGCCTGAAGGAGACGGTGGTGAAGCCCACCCTAAAGAAATCTGCCCAGGCGTCGGACGAATTGGCCAACTACCGTCAGATTGCCAACGTCCCCTTCCTGGGCAAGGTCATCGAGAGGGTGGCCGCCGTCCAGATCTAGTCGTTCCTGGAGGAAGAACAAGTCCTTGACCCATTCTAGTCCGGGTTCAGGCAGTATCGGGGGACTGAGACAGTCTTGGTTTCACTGCAAGATGACCTCTGGGGGCTGACAGGGGTTGCTCTACCCTGTTGGTCCTCCTGGATTTGTCAGCGGCCTGTGATACCGTCGACCATGGTATCCTGCTGGACCAGCTTTCCGGGGTGGGGATCAGGGGCACAGCATTCAGCTGGATCCGGTTCTTCCTGGAAGGAAGGGCCCAGCGTGTGCATCTTTGGGGGAGCTGTTGGCTCCCTGGGTGCTCCCTTGTGGGGTCCCACAGGGGTCGGCTCTTTCCCCCAAGGAATGTATAAAATACATTTGCATATTAATACAGTAGAGTCGGAGTCGGGGAGAGTCGGAGTCAGAAGTACAAAAAAACTTAGGAGTCGGAGTCAGAGTCGGAACATTTATCTGGTAATAATATGACAGTTCTGAGTTAAAGATATACAGGATCTATTTATCCATCTATCTATCTATCCATCCATCCATCCATCCAGCTCACCTTTCTCCTTAAAAAGGATCCAAGACAGCAGCTTACATCATGAAAAAACATTATTTAAAACTAAAAACAGTAGTGTATATGTATGAAGATTTTAAAATAATAATAATAATACCACAGTGAAAAGAGGAAACAAAACCAACATGATGAAATACGCTTGAAAGCAGAATGCAGACCTTAAGGACTAGAAGCATTTTGGGGTAAGACCTTATTGAAAGAACTGGTACAGTAGGACCCCAGTATCTGCTGGGGAATGGTTCCAGGCCTTCGCGTGGATAATGAAAACCGTTGATAAGAGAAAATGCAAAAAAAAACCCCAAAACTGCAGTTTTGTGACAGTAGCTTGATTTACGGCTGCTGTTTTGCCAAAGTACAGTGGTACCTCTACTTACGAGTTTAATCCATTCTGAACAACTTGTAAGCAGAGCAGCCATATCTAAAATTTAAATAAATAAATAAATAACAATTGTAAGTAAAGCAGACCATATTTAAAATTTGTAAGGCAGCAGTTAAAAAAAACACCAACGGTTTTCCTCTCTTAAGTTGAATTGCTCGTAAGTGGAGCCGCTCGTAAGGAGAGGTACTACTGAAGCTTGCTTTATGGCTGCTGTTTTGGGACAGTAGCTTGCTTTACAGCTGCTGTTTGTGACAGTAGCTTGCTTTGTGGCTGCTGAATTATTTATTTAATTTTTCCCATGCCAACCATGAATAACTAAATCAGTGGTTAATGAATCAGTAGATACGGAGGTCCTACTGTATTGTACTTATTTCAGGGGTACCTTGCTGGAATTTATTTATTCATTTATTTATTTGATTTATATACCACTCACCTGGCAGAAGCAACTCTAGGCGGTTTACAACATGAAACAAACTGTGATAACATGCAATACAAGCGTCATAATAAAAAACAAAAAAAGTTAACATACGGTATATAGATCAAACTTCATAAATCAGAGGTAAATAAAATAGACTAAGGGAGCACGAGCGTAGATCACAATATGAATAAAACAGCGAAAAAACCAGGGAAGGCAAATTTAAATAAGCACATCTTCGATCTTTTTTTGAAGGTCAGCAACATGAAAGTCCAACAATTTCATTTTCAAAGTACATACAACTATTTTACCTCTGCTGGTTGTGGCTCTGGAAAACATTAGTGCAGTATATCTGAAATAACAGCAAGTCTAATGTGTGCTGTATTCCCGAGGTATATACTGCAGTTCTCAAGGGACATCTGTTTGGGCCTTTTCACACGACCCCTAAGATCCGCTGGCCACTTAAATTCGGACCAGAGATCTTAGGGGTTCGTTGCTCTTCCTTCCTCCCCACCACTCCGCACCTGTCTGCTGAGGGGAGGGAGGAAGAAAGTGGGGGGGAAATGCAGACTCACCTCGGAGAAGCTGCCTGAGCTCCTTTCCTTCTCTTTTGTTTGCTTTTTTTCCCTCCCGCCCCTTCTCTTAAAGGGGCGGGAGGCAAAAAAAAAAAAAAAAACAGAAGCCAGGAGAGCCCCGCACTGACCAGATTAAATCCGGACCTGGCGATTTTCACCCTCCTCGAGCAGGTACAAGAAAAGTGCGCTGGGACGCGCTTAGGTGGGCGTGGTCGCACTTAATTTCCTGCAAACTCCGGAGCTGGTGGGGAAACCATTGTAAGCTCCGGAGCTTGCAGCCATTTGCTGCGGCGTTTAGGGGTCGTGTACAAAGGCTCTTTGTCTCTTCTCTCAGCATTGGGTCTGTTTCCCTTTGGATGCTCTTCACTTTCTGTAGAGACGTCCATACCTTGCCTATCGCAGCTAATGGGTTCTTTTCCTCATCTTTGCCTTACTATATAGTTTTAATTCAAGGGGGCAAGAACTTTTCCTTTTTCATATTTAGCTCCCAACATCAGCTGACGACTGGAATTGGCACATCAGAAGCAGAGATAGGCAGTGTGATGTAGTGGATGGAGTAATGGACTAGGACCCTCCTAAGTCATGGAAACTCACAGGGGGAGTGAAACTGGTAAAAACACCCCTTAAATATCTCACTTACCTTGAAAGGTTCCACCTTGAAGCCACACAACTAAGAGCAAGGACTCAGTAAGGTCTTGATTTGATCTAGCGTCATAAACAAGAATAGGAGAAACAAAAAAACAAAGAATCGGAAGCCGCCAGTCCCTTTCCTCTTTAGTAAAAGGCCCGGCATGTAAATAGAGGAGAAATGTAATGAAAGGCATGTAAATAGATGAGACCTGCCTGTGAAAGCAGTCCAAACTAATGAACCCCAAGTGTTGCCCCTGGGCACATCCCCACTGACCAACTAATTTCCTTATTGCAAAGTTAGAATAAGCACGCGATGCTCTCTAAACAGGTTCAAGCAGATGGCTCGATGGCAGTGGGGAGAGAATTCCCACAGGAATGGCTTCAGTTCTCATTTGCTACAGGAAACCACCACTTTAAAAGCTGCTTGCCTTGATGCAGCTCTAAGCCCAGTTCTTTTAGTAAATGAAAGAAAACAAGAATGAAACAGAAATGTAACATGTGTTTTCAAAGGCACAGGTTTGGGGCACATCAAGACAGTTACTCATCAGTGCTCGTCCTTTTAAGTTCTGTTTGACTTCTTTGGTTCTTCTCATTTTTCAACATGCATTGTGGTACACTTTCTATTTTCTACATCTTTCAGCTATGTTGAACATTTCACTCCTTTAAAAAAAAAGCTTGGGGGCTTTTGGGCAAGTACCTGTCTGTGTTATTTCTCTGCAGAACCTAATGTATTTTTGTCACTTTAAACTGAAAAACTGAAAGGGGTTGTCCTCTACCCCCTGGGTCCCCAAGGAGAGAGTCCCAGTATTCCATGTAGGTACAAAGCCAAAGTCGTCAAAGAATGACTTGCACCATATGGCTTAGTTTTAGAAGTTTGTAGATGTGTGATTCTAAGTATCACGCCAGAGGAAATTCTGAGTGTCATAGCCCAAGAAAATCCACAGATCTGTTTTTTTAAATAACTCGGACCAGTATACAGTACAGTGAGTGCAACTCCAGATTTATGGCAAAAACCATACAGAGTTAAATACATGTGGACTGTAACCATATAGAGTTAAATGCCTGTGGACTGTAACCCTCTTCTTCAGCTACTTTTCCCCCTGGATAAAAGTAAGAAGAGTTACTCCTCCCCCCCTTTCAGACAGCAAATAAAGCCATGGAGGCAAATAGTGGCCCTCGTCTCTATTCAGGCTTCCCAGTACACCCTTGGCATTCCTCAAATGTCTAGTCACCTTCTAAGTCAAGGCAAGGCAGCCACTATACTAAAAGTTTGCAGCCAGGGAAGCTAGAGAATCCTCTGCAACCATCATGACTAGCAGTCACACCATAAAAAGCTGCCAAGCAAAATAACTTGGGTTACTTGATAATATTCTCCAAGGAGCCTACTTCAGAATTCCTTGCTGTTAGTCTGAAACATAGAAAGCAGCGGTATTATTAATTAAATCAGAATTAAAACGGGGGAGTCACTCTTTCTGTGCGGTCGGACTTCACTGGGATGTTAGTGGGTGGTCTTTTTCTCTCCTAAAAGCCAGGAAATTGAAGTTTTTAAAAGGAACTCTCTGGCTTGTTTTTTAATGGCTCTTGGAATACTTCCAGATAAATTAGGGTGTGTGGCTCTGTGCCCATTTTCAGTTACTAAAATGGGTGGCAAGAATGAGAAAGAATGGGATGCATATGAACATGCTAATTTAGTCACTTAAATTTCTTTTATAAACTCAACGACAGCTAAAGTAGATATTTCTTCGTTTAAATGTTGTTTCCAGACAAAGATGAACTATTCTGGCGAAGGCAAACTGAAGTTGTAAAAAAATCTCTCATAGCTTCTAAGCACAGTATTGCTGAGATAGAGCGAGGTCTTGGGAGCCTCAGAGTGAACGGGGGCAGATGATTCAGCACCAAACCAGTTGCCTCACCAGATGTTTAAAAAAACATTGTTCTAGTGCAGTGGTGGTGAACCTTCGGCACTCCAGATGTTTGGGACCACAACCCCCCACAGTCCTTTGTCATTGGCAATACAGGCTTGGAATTCTGGGAGTTGTTGTCCAAAACATCTGGAATGCCGAAAGTTCACCACCCCTGTTCTAGTGGAAGCACTAGTTTAGTTATGTACCTGGTCTCAGAACAATATCTTTCAGTGGGCACTGATGATGGGCCTTAGAAGTGCCCTCTTCTCTGCATGCATTGAACCTATCGAGTAACAAACAACATCACACTTTTTAAAACTTGCGTTCTAGGCTCTGAATGCTCCATGTACTGACTCACCATGCTTTGGAGATGCCCTGTGATCCTGCGTCCCCCTTGAAAGGTTCAAGCACTTACGCCACACATTCTCAAGATAAAATGATGCATTTTATCCTTTTAAAAGCAACTATAGTGGTACATTGTATAAAGGAATTAATTCATTCCAGATGAAATTATGTTAAGCAAATTTTCCTTTATACAAATTCCCATAGGAATGCATTGAAAACAGAGTAATCCCATTTTTATGTTGTACGGATTCTCCCATAGGCGATTCTGTTAAGCAAATTTCCCCTATCTCTGGAATTTTTTATGTTGTACAAATTTTATGTTATACAAGCTGTTTGTTATCCAAGGGTCCACTGTAGGTCTGTGGAGTATGGTAGCATCAACTGCCACATCTGGTGAAAAAGGTCAAGCTTCCAAGAGACTGGTAGAATCAGCAGTACTTGAGTGGTTGTTTTTTTTTTTCTTCAGTTGCATAGATAGTGGCACGAGTGTGAAGTAGCCTTGAACTTTTCCACATTATCTCCATGGTTTATAATTCAGATGGGCAACAAAAAAATCCAAACTTTATCTATCAACTCATGGGCCCTGAGCTATCTGTGAGGGATCAGGAAAGAGATCTTCAGCTCCATGAAGGTGTCTACCCAATGTGTGGCAGCGGTGAAGAAGGCCAATTCCATGCTAGGGATTAGCAAAAAGGGGATTAAAAATAAAACAGCCAACATTATAATCCCATTATACAAAATGATAGTAAGGCTGCACTTGGAGTATGCTGTAGAATTCTGGTCACCGCATCTCAAGAAAGACATAGTGGAACTGGAAAAAGTGCAGAAGAAAGCAACTAAAATGATTCCTGGGCTGGGGCACCTCCCTTATGAGGAAAGGCTAAAACATTTGGGGCTCTTTAGTCTGGAAAAAAGGCGCCTGAGGGGGGGTATGATTGAGACGTACAAAATAATGCAGGGCATAATTAAAGTGGATAGAGGGACGCTCTTCTCCCTCTCACAAAATTCCAGATCTAGGGGACATCCACTCAAGTTGAGGGCTGGGAGAGTAAGAACAGACAAAAGAAAATATTTTTTCACCCAGCATGTTGTTAGTCTGTGGAACTCCCTGCCACAGGATGTGGTGATGGCATCTGGCCTGGATGCCTTCAAAAGGGGATTGGACAGATTCCTGGAGGAAAAGTCCATCACGGGTTACAAACCATGATGGAGATGTGTAATCTCCAGGCTTTTAAAAACCGGGGTACTTCAAGGGCCAGATGCAGGGGAGTGGTATCAGGAGACAGAGATCTAGTCTCATGCACTTCCAGACGCATTTGGTGGGGCCACTCTGAGATACAGGAAGCTGGACTAGATGGGCCTTTGGCCTGATCCAGCATGGCTCTTCTTATATTCTTACGTTCTTAAACTGGTTTGTCCTGGTTTGTAAAGGCTGCTCCTCCCAAACCCTGCCTCCTGAGCCACTCACCAGGCCCAGTTTGCTTGCTTTTTCAACTTCCTCCATTAATATCCCTGTCACAAGCAAGAGCACAGACTTCTCTGTCCTGCCCTTGAGAGATGGGCACAAAATGAATTTTTTTTTCATTTCATTTTTTGTTTCATTTCAGAATAAAATGAAAAACAAACTGACTTTTGAAGAAAAATGAAAGGAAATGAACTGGAAATTTTTGGTTCATTTGGTTTTGTTTTTCATACCCCCCCAAACACACCCAAGGGGGGAGGAAGTGTGGGGTTTTTAAGCTGTCTTTGAGCTACTGAAGTAAGTGATGATGGCTGCTTCCTTGTCCGCCGCTTGCTTTGGTGGCTCAAAGACAGTTTTAAAAACCCACGCTTCCCCCCAATCGGGCACTTTGCGGGGGGAAGTGTGGGGTTTTTAAACTGTCTTTGAGCTACTGAAGTAAGTGATGATGGCTGCTTCCTTGTCCGCCGCTTGCTTTGGTGGCTCAAAGACAGTTTTAAAAACCCACGCTTCCCCCCAATCGGGCACTTTGCGGGGGGAAGTGTGGGGTTTTTAAACTGTCTTTGAGCCACCGAAGCAAGTGGCGGCCACGGCCATCACCTCTTGCTTCAGTGGCTCAAAGAGGTTGAAAACCCCACGCCCCCCCCCCACGCACCCGATTAGGAGAGGAAAAGAATAACAAATAAAAATGAAAAATGAAATGTTTTTTTCCAAAAAAAATTTGTTATAAATGAAACAAAATTAAACGAGGACAAACGAAACAAAAAAGAAGAAGAAATGGAACACCATTTTAGCATGCCCATCTCTACTGCCCTTTTGTTTGAATGGGAGATCAGCCGGGGGATGGCAGGGCAGAGAAGCCTGAATGGTTGCTGCCACAGAAAGATCAGTTGAGGAGGTGGAGGGAGGAATTGGCCTGGTGGGTGACCAACTGAGCCGGAGGGGTCCCTGTGCTGCTGCTCCCTTGATGAACTGGTGTCAGGGCTGTGCCATGGGTGGCAAGCCAGAGCGGGCAAGACATCCAGAGCAGAGCAGTGGAACTAAGTCTATATGAGGCAGGAGCACTGGAGCCACACGGAGGCAGGACCAGAACCACCTGAGCAAGGCAGGAACATAGAAGAGCAAGAAGGCACCACTGGACTCTTTAGGAACAAAATCGTTGGGAGCAGAGGAGTGAAGGGTGAAAGCACAAGAGCCACCAAGGGCAACTCGTGTTGCTGTGACCAAAGGCAGCAGTCCAGGATACCTGTATGTACTGCTCTGCAGGGCTTCCAGCTGCAACACATGATGGCCATTCAGCTACTCCCTGCGAGCCTCGGCAAGAGGTGTCCCTGATTCTCCAGGGACTTGTATGGTTTCTCCCACCCTGGCAAACTGGGATGAACTCATTTGTGCCTTTCTCTAATTTATGCCATCTTGTGGCTTGTCAAGGCCAGTCCTTCCCTCCCTGCCCCTCCTCATTTAACTTGAGGTGTGTTTGTGTGTGTGTGTGTGTGTGTGTGTGTGTGTGTGTGTGTGTGTATATATATATATAGAGAGAGAGAGAGAGAGAGAGAGAGAGAGAGAGAGAGAGAGAGAGAGAGAGAGAGAGAGAGAGAGAGAGAGAGAGAGAGAGAGAGAGAGAGAGAGAGAGAGAGAGAGAGGAGAAATATATACAGGAGAAACATTCTAAGAATTAAGAACATGACTAACATGGTTGCTGGTATTGCAGGTCAAAAGGAAGGGGGGGCTTTTATTTACATACAGCTAATTGGATTCAGAAAGGTAAGGATTGCTTACTTCCATGTTACCAACAGCATTTGTTTTTTCCCTACTCCTTTCTTTGCCTAGTGCTGTGGTTCTTGACGGAAAGATTTATGCCACGGGCGGAATTGTCAGCAGCGAAGGCCCTGCGCTGGGAAACATGGAAGCTTACGATCCGAAGACAAACACATGGACGCTGCTCCCCAACATGCCGTGCCCTGTCTTCCGACACGGCTGTGTAGTAATAAAAAAGTACATCCAGAGTGGTTGATGCCAGGGACAACTCGGCTATCCAACTGGGGGTGCTGCCTGCCGAAAGCAAGCAGGAGAACAACAAAGGAAACTGTCCCAGAGAGAAAAATCGAGGAAATGCAACCGACAAACACTTGTCTAAAACTGTGTATAATCTCTACATTGAATGTAGGAAAAAAAATCATCCTCACCTTTTGGTGAACCCGGAGCAGAGAGCTCCACGCTATTGGCGGTAGTGTGACTTAACACAAGCATGCCACTAGATGTCGTAGTGGCACTTGTAACAGACATAGGCTTTTTGGGTCTTCTGAGGTGCAATAGCGTTTCCCATGTGTTGCTTAAGGGACAAGGGCGGATCTGCCTTCTCCTTCTCCACAGAAAGCTCTGTTCTTGAAATCCCGGTGTTGATGATGAGGATCTGCTAATTCTCACGAAGCACCAGGGCTATTTGAAAAGAAAGTCAAAGTGCCCTTAACCACTTTGATGGCTACTTGTCGCCCCCCCCTGCCCCGGCCGCCCTCCCCGCTCTCTTTTAACCCAACCGTATGCTTTTTGATACCAATGACCGGGAGAGAACTTCGGTGACAGACGGCGTCGGGTTGGAGTCAGTCTTCCATCTGAGCAAGTGTGAATTGCAGCTCCCGAGAGCCGAGCTAATCAGAGGGATAGAAGTGTGTCTCTGTCTGTCTACTAGCATTCCATGTCCTTTTAATGAAAAAGGTTTTTCTGAAGTCGTTTGCCAATGTGAATGTGTGGTCGTGAGGGGAGGCTTGTTTCGGCCTTTCTACTGTTTTTCTACTGTATGGATAAAACAAAATATGACAGCTATGTTTCTGTAAATCGAGAAGCGTCTAGGAGCTTTTATTAAACTTTTATTTATCTATCCGAGGTTTAGAATGAAAATTCTGTGTTGGAGTTCAATATTTTGAGCCACTTCTTTGAGGCAATGCCTTGTGAACAAGATTAACATCACTGCTGAGTGACAAGTCCATTAATTAGCCAGGATATAGGCCACTCTCTATATTTTTGTCAAATTACTCCGAAAGAGCTTGTCTATTTTTTCAGACTTCCACGCTCCGTCCCTTCCCTTTCCCAAGTGTCGGTGGGAGCCTTTGAAGGAAACTCTCTTTCCTCCGGGGGCTTTGGTGGCTGCTTCTTTCAGAACAAACGCTCTTGCGGCTTCTTACTACACCAGTTTAATAACAATGCATCAGGATCTATCTCCTGCTTTAGAGAGAGGGTGTTGTGGGGGGAAAGGCTATTCTGTAGAGTTGTAAGTATATACACAGCAGGGCTATATTTTTATATGTATATTAAAATATTGTATATTCAGAGAAGCATTGTGACGCGAACATTTCTTTATAAAAAAAATGTGGGTGGAGGAGGAGAGGAGATGAGATTTACAGGGGTGATAGCAAACATAATGTATGATTAACCCTGAGCCAAGAAGCTGTTGCTTATTTTGAAAAGGGGGTGGGTGGTGGGTGGTAGGATATAGTGGACACACCGGCCATCACGGAACTGCACAGTGATCATTAGAAAGACAGCTAATTTCTTCAAAGCTGGTACTAGAGACACTGTGGAAAAGACCTAAGTTCCTCAAAGTCTTTGCCACTGGGACCAGGTCATTGGCTGATGCTTGTAATTGGCAAGAAGACTCCATGTGGTGTAGCACCTAAATGCTTCAGGGGCAGGATATTGTTTGCAGCCACATTCCCCATGACAGGTGTCACATCGGCTGCTCTTCCTTTCCTGTGTGCTGCACAACCTCCACTTGGGAGCAAAGCTCCATCAGTTCCAGGGTATGACTTCCCCAGTACATAGGCTTAGGATCACAAATTAACGCTGATTTTTAAGTAGCCAGGGACACCGACCATCAACGGCAAATGGATTTTGATACCAATTACCAAATAAACTTTTTTCTTGTCTAAATTGGAAAGTTTTGAATAAGCTTACTACAGATGGCTGGCCAATCGCATTCAAGTTATTTTATTTTTAAAAATAAATTTATACAAAGCAGAGGGTCATTACAACATTTGTATCTTGCCGTGTTTCAGAGAAACACTTGCTTAGGCACAGTCTAGAGACGGACTGAAATCTTGTACGTTGTTAATGTGGAGAGCAGTGTTCAAACCTATTATGCAGTTTTATTCTTGTCTCTTTGAAGGAAACACGTCATGTGAAGCATCTTTGCCAGGCACAATGCAAGCGTGAACCTAAGAGATTGGCACTCAGGTTCCTCACTCAGGTTGAATTTTAGCACTGCCTTACAAGGAGGAGCATTCTTGTAAACCTTGCTAAGGATTCAACGTCTCCAAATTAATCTTCTTCCTTCCCCCACCCTCACGGAAACAAAGCTGGCTATTTCTGTGAAAACTAGAAACACAGGGTTTTCTGTAATGATACTGTATATATGTTCATTGTTAAGTTCTTGTTAAATAAATCTATTTCTAGATCTAGATTCAGCATTAATTGGACTTTCTTTTTTTTTTTAAAGAAGCAATAAGGTTTCTTAATCAGGTTACTTTCTAATAAATGCTAAAATCCTTTCAGTTCTTGGATATTGTCGTGGGCTCACTCTACCCCCATTGTTTCTTTTGAGCAACTAGGCCACATTTTTTTCCTCTGTACACACACACACCATTCTGCTTGGCTGTGCCTAAACACCTCACACAGATTTTCTTTCTGCAGCCACAGTCTTGGATTGCCTTGATGTTTTCATACATGAATGTTGGCAACTGCCTCTGCCTTTTGGTAAATTACTTTCATTACCTCGGAGGCCAAATCCAACGCAGTTCTCCAGAAACATGAAAACAGGTGGGGGTTTTCTTTTTTTTTTAACAGCATGTGTTTTAGATATAAATCACTGGGTGAGGAAAAATGATCAGCCAAATACAATAAACTAGCCTAAGATTGCTTTCTACTTGGACATGCTGTTTTCAGTGGTAGAACACTGCATAAAAAGGCTCGGTCTGGTTTGGCCATTAAAGGAAGAGTTAAGCGTTCCCACCCCAACGGTGGACAACAAAGCAGGAATTTGGGATCTTAACCTGCTGTTAGTCGGGCTGTTTTTGTTCCTTGGTAGTGGCTCAGGCTGAAGAGCAGGAAGTGACTACAGTATTGTTCCCTGTGTATAAGAATATAGTTTTGTCTAAGGGCGTTTATACATGACCCCTAAGCTGCGCTGCAAATGGCTCCCAGCTCCGGAGCTTAGAAATGTTTCCCCACCAGCTCCGGAGTTTGCAGACAATTAAGTGCGACCCCGCCCCCATAAGCGTGACGCAGCACACTTTTCTTGTACCTTCTCTCTGGAGGTGAAAAATATTTGATGCGGATAAGAGTGCCGGGCTTTCCTCGCTTGTCTGTTGTTGTTTTTTGCCTCCCGCCCCTTTAAGAGCCCCTTGAGAAGGAACCAGGCAACTTCGACCAGCACCGGCAGGTTAGTAAAGGCTTCGTTTGTCCTTTTTTCCCCTCCCTCCCCTCATGCCGACAGGAGCAGGAAGTGCTGGGGGGTGGGGACACAGGAACAGAAATGAACCCCCAAGATCTCTGGTCCGAATTTAAGGGACCAGCGGATCTTAGGGGTCGTGTGAAAAGGCCCTAAAATTGTTAAGACTAAAAATTGAGCATCATCTTACACACAGAAGTAAACCAAGGAGAGAACTGTATGGCTGTGAAACTGTAACTCTGGGTTGGAAAAGTGTGTGTGTGTGTGTGTGTGTGTGTGTGTGTGTGTGTGTGTGTGTGTGTGTGTGTGTGTGTGTGTGTGTGTGTGTGTGTGTGTGTGTGTGTGTGTCTTATACATGGGGCATCTTATAGATGAGAAAATATGGTAGTTCTTTGGAGCACTCCCATTTCTGAAACAATCCAGTGTTTGTTGAAGGAGCTGCCAACCTTATCAGCGTTGGAGAAAGCGGTCTTATTCCGCACAAGTCAATACTACTTGAAGGTAAGGTGAGCAAGGCTGAGGGTATTTTGGTTCTGTTTGTTAATGCAAATAATTCTGGTTTTCCTTTGGGAAAGTGGAGGAAAGCCTGTGATAAATTAATCATATGCACATACCTGCTAAGGGATGCAGAAGCAGCCCTTTTCTTAAAAGCTTTTGGAGATTCTAAACACAGGTTGGCTCCTATTTTTCACCTCTTGACACAACCCTTTGCTTCACTTGGGAAATTGCACACTACCTTTTAAAAAGTTGTTTGTACCACAGTGTTTGCATAAACGTTGGCCACCTGCTGTGGTTTGTCCTTTGGTAGGAAATAGAAAGTTAAAATGTATTTTTAATTGCTGGTAGGCTGGTAGTGTGTCCATAAAAGTTGCTCTAGATTTAACTTGTGTACCCTACACAAAACAATCCCTCTGCATCTTAGGACACCCCTGAGTTAGACCTAGCATAATGGATAGAATGCTGGACTTGAGTTCAGGTGACCTGGGTTCAAGTCCCTGCCCATATTGAGTTCAAATTTAATATTGTATAGAGGTAGCACAAGTCACCCAGGGAGTGATCACTTGAGAAAAACAGAAAACAAAATGGGGCTGTGCTCTCAGCAACCTTTAGCAAGGCCTGCAGAAAACAGTAAAAGAAGGCCTATTTATTCTGATACCCTGAGGAGAAGCGAGGGAGCTGCCAGCTGCTCTCTACAGCCTCATGGAAGGAATGTCGTCCCCATAGCCTGCCTTTAAGGGTGGGTTCAGACTGGGTTGTATGACAAGATAGCTCAGCGGTTTGTGCATCTGGCTGCAGAGCCAGAGGTTACAGGCATGTCCAAACTTCGGCCCTCCTGAAGTTTTGGACCACAACTCCCAGAATTCTAAGCTTAGATTGCCAATGACAAAGGACGGTGGGAGTTGCAGTCCAAAACATCTGGAGGGTTTAAAGTTTGGACATGCCTGGTAGGAGTTCAACTCCTCACAGCCTCTCGTGAACCACAGCCAGCCTGTGTGGCCTTGGGCAAGCAGCCCAGTCCCAGAAGTGCCCCCAGAAGAAGGGAATGGAAACCTCTTCTGTATACTTTCTACCAAGGAACCCCCCAAAAAAGAGTTGCCATAGGTCAGCACTGACTTGACGGAACACAATTCATATTAGACAGGATTGTCTTGCTCTGCTATTTTTGTAATTTGGCCTTAAAAGTGATATTTTGCTTTATTATTTCTTTATTATTTCTTTATTATTTCTTTAACTCAGAAGAGCCAGGTCTTTCTCCTTAAAAATGAAACAAATCATACCGTGCAGAAAAGGAAGACTTAGAAAATGGAACTGCTGTGCAGAATCCATAGAAGGAAGCATTTCCCAGTCTGGAAATGTAATGATGGGAAAATGTTAGAGGGGGTGTTTGACTTTCTACTTGACTTGAAGTTGTTTAAAAGACCCAAGGGTTCTGGAAGATAAACAACCATTTAGGAGTGTGCTGTTGAGAGGTCACTGGAGGAGATGGGCTGCAGAAATTAGTCCCACCAGTGACCACACTGGGTCAAAGAAGCCAGAACCAACACTCATTGTTTAGATCAGTGGTTCTCAACCTGTGGGTCCCCAGATGTTCCTGGACTGCAACTCCCTGAAGCTTCCACCATTTGCTGTGCTGGAAGGGATTTCTGGGAGTTGTAGTCCAGGAACATCTGGGGGCCAACAGGTTGAGAACAACTGGATTAGATGCTTTACTGGAAGGCAGGTTACATAATTCTACTTGGCCTGAAAGTAATGCCCCTCGGATTCGGTGGGGCTTTCTTTTGAGCAGACAGAAATAAGGCTACTCTGTTGCTGCTGGAGATACCTCAACCAGAACACAGCACATCAGGAGCTGAAGTGGTGGATTCAAGAGAGCGAGGAGAAACAAAGGTTTGCTGGTAAAGGACAGGGGCTGTGCAAAGAACAGTATGTCACACCTTTGAACGCATCTAAGCAGCCTAGATGCCCTAAGCACATCCGATCTCGCCTGATTTCGGAAGCTAAGCAGGGTTGGCCCTGGTTAGTACTTGGATGGGAGACCACCAGGGAATACCAGGTGCTGTAGGAGCCTGGAGTAGGAACTGGCAAACCACTCCAGTATTCTTGCCAAGAAAACTCCATGGACATGCAGTCACAAAGAGTCGGTCATGACTGTAACGACACAACACACACAAGCAGATTTTATTACATGAGCTAGGTGGCAGCAGATGAAACCAAATTACAGTATAATTGTTTGCCTTCCATAATGGCAGAGCTTGGAAGCAACAAGCTGTAAATACTTCAGCTACCTATAGCATGTTACCCTCTGGGTATCAAATAATTACAGTGTATAGTGGACCCCTGTATAACAAACAGTTTGTATAACATAAAATCTGTACAGTACAACATAAACAATTCCAGAGATAGGGGAAATTTGGGGCAAATCCATGCAACATAAATATGGTCATCATTAGGGATTTTATGTTATACAAGCTGTTTGTTATCCAAGGGTCCACTGTAGGTCTGTGGAGTATGGTAGCATCAACTGCCACATCTGGTGAAAAAGGTCAAGCTTCCAAGAGACTGGTAGAATCAGCAGTACTTGAGTGTTTTTTTCTTCTTCAGTTGCATAGATAGTGGCACGAGTGTGAAGTAGCCTTGAACTTTTCCACATTATCTCCATGGTTTATAATTCAGATGGGCACCAAAAAAATCCAAACATTATCTATCAACTCATGGGCCCTGAGCTATCCGTGAGGGATCAGGAAAGAGATCTTCAGCTCCATGAAGGTGTCTACCCAATGTGTGGCAGCGGTGAAGAAGGCCAATTCCATGCTAGGGATTAGCAAAAAGGGGATTAAAAATAAAACAGCCAACATTATAATCCCATTATACAATATAATCCCATTATATAGTGGACCCCTGTATAACAAACAGTTTGTATAACATAAAATCTGTACAGTACAACATAAACAATTCCAGAGATAGGGGAAATTTGGGGCAAATCCATGCAACATAAATATGGTCATCATTAGGGATTACTCTATTTTCAATGCATTCCTATGGGAAATTTGTATAAAGGAAATTTGCTTAACATAATTTCATTTGGAACAAATTAATTCCTTCAAACAAGGTACCACTGTACTATAAAAGCAATATAATAGTCACAAAGTTGTGTGTGTGCTTTGTCATTACAGTAGTGACCCACTCTTTGTGACCCCATGTCCATGGAGTTTTCTTGGTAGGAATAATGGAGTGGCTTGCCAGTTCCTACTCCAGGCACCTCCAGCACCTGGTATTCCCTGGTGGTCTCCCATCCAAGTACTAACCAGGGCCGACCCTGTTTAGCTTCCGAACTCAGGCAAAATCAGATGTGCTTACTGGGCATCTAGGCAGCTACTAGCCACAAAGTTACTGTAAGGTAAAAGAGTCACTTTGTATGGTTACTGTTAGAAGCTATTTTGAAGGACCATTTAAAAGCGCCATTGACAGGAATTTTTCAAGCATGGTGTCATTCTTTCATAAGTGATGTGGGAAGTATTCGTTGGTTTTGTAAATAGGTGCAAGATGCAATATCGGAACTAGCCACTAGATAATACTTCACTGCACTTTTCTAGCTGACTGGTAATACCAACATAACACTTTAGTAATGTGTGTTTATTGTGTGGCAAATCAGTGTGGCAATCATAGCAGCAGCAAAGTGGCTGTTGAAAGGTAATGAGTAATAAAACAAGTCCTTTAAGAACGTTCCACTTTCTGCAGACTGACATGAGGACAAACAGACGTGCTTGGAAATGACCTGATTCAAAAGCAGGTACAAGTACAGTATTAAGAGAGCCAAATTGTTGAGTGACAGTGTGTGTAAGCTTACTGGTAGAACAATGGGGCTCTTTGTTTAATTAAACATGCTCTTTGCTTCTGGTATGTGAAGGATAAATCTACCTTAAGGACTAGGATACTTTTCATGGCATAAACATTCAAGGACTTCAGCCCAGGTCATTATATGCCAACTGGTCAAGAGGCCATGAAGGGATATCATGAATAAACATCTTGGCCTTGAAGGTGTAAGGGGATGGTTGTTTTTCTTGCAGATGATTAACACAACTACCAACATTCTGTGGTTACCCAAAACGAAAAGGAATGTCATCCCAAAATGAGTGCAAGTGGCATTGAATAAAAATCTTACGACCTGTAATTATTGACAGTCTCTCTCCAGCAGAAATTTTGAAGGTGGAAAATCTGTACTATAATTACTCTCATGCTCATGCAGCAGCCCATTCCCCCACTTTGGAAAGATCCTTCTGGAGCTCTTCACAATCTTCTCTGTTTTTTACCACACGGAAAAGTTTCGTGTCATCCGCAAACTTGGCCACCTCGCTGCTTATCCCTGTCTCCAGGTCATTTATGGACAGGTTGAAAAGCAGTAGTCCCAGGACAGATTCCTGGGACTCACCACTTTTCACTTCTCTCCATTGTGAAAATTTCCCATTGACACCTACTCTTTGTTTCCAGGATCTCAACCAGTTCTCAATCCATAAGAGGACCTGCCCTTTTATCTCCTGACTGTGCAATTTTCTCAGCAGCCTTTGGTGAGGGACTGTGTCAAAAGCCTTCTGAAAATCCAGATAGACAACATCCACCGGTTCACCCAAATCAACAAGCCTGTTGATCTTTTCAAAGAATTCTAAAAGGTTTGTCAGGCAAGACTTACCCTTACAGAAGCCATGCTGAATTTCCCTCAGCAAGGTTTGTTCTATGTGTTTTAAGATTTTCTGTTGGATGAGGCTTTCCACCATCTTCCCTGGGACGTAAGGCTAACTGGCATGTAGTTTCCCAGGTCGGCCCTTCCTTCGTTTTTTAAAAATTGGTGTGACATCCACCATCCTCCAGTCCTCTAGCACTGTGGCCGTTTTAAGAGAAAAATTGCATATTAATGTTAAGAGATCCACAATTTCATTTCTTAGTTCCTTAATAACCCTTGGGTGGATGCCACCTGGGCCCAGTGACTTGTGGATCTTCGATTTATCAATTAAACCATTTGATTTAATTCTTTAGTTAAGAGGAGCCATTCGGGAAGCGGAATCTGCCCAAGGTCTTCTTTCGTGAAGACAGATTTCTGAGAGCTATCCTCCAGGTACCACGTTGTGTCAGTAATGCAGCTTTGTGGCTGAAGGTTGGGCTCTTGAAAGTCAAAGCAAGGTTTTGGATAACTATGTTTAGATTTTGGTTGAAGCTATCTTTCTATCCAAGAGGCCTAAACATGCTAATCCTACAGGATAACCATCTATCAAGTTGGAAGAAAGCATTGTCTGCCAAACTTAAAACTTATAGATTATCGGAGGACTGTGTAATCCAAATGGGCTATGACGCAGCAAACCAAATGCTTAAACAGTGTATTATGGAGGTTGAGAGGCAGCATGACCTTGGGGTCATTTTAAATAACCTCTCTGAATAAAGCACTACTGCCCTTTAAACCAGCCACTTATCTCTTCATGCTACAAATTCAAAAACATTGCAGAGCCTATACCTTGCCCGCCTAAATGTATTACCATCTGCAGTATTGGAAGGGAGGTGGGTATCGGGGGCACTGTGTACAGTTGGCTCCGATCCTTCTTGGAAAGCTGTCCCCAGTATGTGCAGCATGTGGGGGAGTTGTTGGCCCCGTGGACACTCCTTTGTGGAGTTCCGCAGGGGTCGTGTCTCTCTCCCATGCTGTTTAACATATATGTGAGGCCGTTGGCAGAGGTCATTAGGAGATTTGGAGTCTGCTGTCACCAGTACGCTGATGACACACAGCTCTATCTCTCCTTTTCCACTTCTGCAGTTGAGGCTGTCCAGACCCTCGACCAGTGCCTGGATGCAGTCATGGCATGGACCAAGGCTAACAGACTCAAACTCAACCCCAAGAAGACTGAGGCGATGTTCTTCGGGAGTTCCCCATCTGGCTATGGGGGCCCTCTCCCCAGCATGGAGGGTGTTTCTGTCCAGCTGGCGGACATCGTTCGGAATCTGGGCATGGTCCTGGGCCCGGCTCTCACCATGGAGGCCCAGGTGGCTGCCGTGTCCAGAACCGCTTTCTTCCATCTCCATCAAATCACCCAGATTCGCCCATGCCTGGACGGGGACTCCTTGAGAACTGTTGTGCAAGCATTGGTGATCTCAAGGATAGATTATTGCAACGCTCTTTACATGGGGTTGCCCTTGACTCTCCTTCGGCGACTGCAGTAGGTACAAAATGCGGCGGCCAGACTGGTGGCAGGTGTGCGTCGTTACGACCACATCACCCCAGTTCTGGCTCGCCTGCATTGGTTGCCCATTGCATCCCGAATCAGATTCAAGGTCCTGGTTTTAATTTATAAAACCCTCCATGGTCTAGGACCTGAGTACCTGGCAGAGTGGATCACCCAGCGGTCAAGTTCGACCTGTCCAACGAGGATGTTGCGGGACTTCTGCCTGTGCTTCACTGGACCTTGAGACATCCAAGTTTAAAATCACCTACTACCACATGTGGTGGACTTGTTAAAAGACAAAGCCATTCTGAACAGGCAGACATTTTGCAATGCACACGATTCTGAAAGTTGAATTTGAAATTAAACCAGAGACCATGCTTTTGGCAATATCGCCATATAATTTGGGGGAAATCCTTGCATGAACTTGTCAGTTATATGATGACAGCAGCAAGGGTAGAAATGACAACAAAGTGGAAAATGGAGGCACAGCCGGTAAAAGAAGCTTGAAAGATAAAATGCTTGAATAAGCCACAAGGGCAAAACTCACAAATTATGTAAATGGAAGACCAGCTAGAAAATCTGGAAAAAGTAGGAGGACTATTTTGCCCATTTAAAATAATCAGAATGGGCACAAAACCAGTTCAACTAAAAGTATGACATGAAATGAGTCAAGTTTGCATTATAAAATGTTAGCAAAAACAAAAGGGCAGCACTGTTCAGAATAACATGTACAGTAGAGATGTTAAAATAAGAAGGCTGTATAAACCATGTAAATGGACTGTCAATTGCTCTTGGTAGATATGAAATGTATGAAAATTCTTTATTCTGTATTTCTATATATTTTCTACTATATTTCTGTACATGTATATTAAAAAAGAACAGCACTAAGAAGAAAGCATACCTGCTGGTAGACCCTGGGTTAAACAGGTTGACCTGTTTCACAGGATTGTTGTGAATAGGAAATAAGTAATAAATGGTGCTATGATATAATGGGAGAAGTATAAATATAGCTCATTATTAAAGGGCCATTAGATTCTTTTGAACATAAAAAATTAATTTTTTAGAAAGCAGTCACTGGAATATTAATGAACCTCTGTGTCAAATGCTTGCAACCCATACTGGTTTCAGCTCATCATTAAAAGACACTCGCCCTCAAACTGTGTGGTTCCTTAGAAAATGTTATAAAGTTGGTTGCATGGGTAAACCTGGGTGCAGCCTCGTGGCACAGTGGTTAAATGCCTGTACTGCAGGTAAAACTGCTCACGACCTGGGGTTCACTTGTAGGTTCACTCAGCCTTCCATCTTTCCGAAGTCAGTAAAATGAGTACCCAGCTTGTGGGGGGGGGCAATGTGTAGCCTGCATACTGTAATTAAAACTGAAAACCGCCCAGAGACTACTTGAAGTGGTACGGAGAGTATATAAGCAGAGCACTTTCCTTTGCTTTGCGTTTTGATTTGCCCTCAGTTTGAGAATATCACACTGTAACAGGGTGAAAGAAACAAATATTCCCCTAACAGTGTTAGACTTTTTTCTTTTATTTTCTTTTGATTCAGTGTTGGAGCCTTTGTGTAGGATGTCAGAACTTATTTTGAGCAGAGTTTGCTTTCCCATCCCTGTGTACACAATCTTATCACATTAAGGGGAAGAATTATTTTGCCAATCATTGCAGCATTTTCTGCAATTAAAAAAGCATTTAGCAAGAAAAGAAACCAACAGTACAAAAGAAAACATAAAGAATCAATTGCTGCCTGGAATCGTGGCTCCAGAGACTTCATTTAATATGTTTTTAGTCATATTAGAACACAGCAGCAACTATTACGACTTACTACGTATTTTTACATCCATCCCAGTCCTCCAAATGGCTAATCTGATGTGCAGAAATTGCTTGCGAAGTGTAAATACATGTTCAATCCAAAAGCCATGTCCAGAACTATGTACAACTCTGAGCCAACATAATTTACCGAATTATTTGTAAAACCTACTGCTGCTATATTAAAAAAAATTATTATCAAATTATTATCAAATTATCACAGAGCAGACAAAATAACTACACTGGATTTTGCATTACAAATCACTAGTCGAACGCTTCCCAAGCGTTTAGGACTACGTGATGTATTGGTGAATTATGTGAACAGGTCCCAGTAAGGTGGCTTTCTGCAGCTGACTGATGGTGCCTTTGTCAACTCCAATTTTTCTAAATACTTCCTTAGCTCTTTAGGCACCACACCCATCATGCTGATTACCACTGGGACCACCTGTACCGGTTTATGCCAGATTCTCTGAAGGTATTTTAAACAGTGGTATTATTATTATTATTATTATTATTATTATTATTATTATTATTATTATTATTATTATTATTATTATTATTATTATTATTATTTATTATTATTATTATTAAAAATAAAAATTCAGTATAAGAAAAACATAGGGAGAGTGTGCTGGCAAGCAACAAAAGAGGTCAGGTAGTCAAGCACTGGGCTGTTTCGCCAGCTGCACAAGATATTTGCTAACAAATGCTTGCTGCCATTGATGACGTGGGGCAGGTTCTTCATTTTATTACATGCACAGTAACATATTGGCTGCAAGTTGGAGTTTGCATAAAGTATTATTTATTGCCCCCTTGTGAATGCAATGTCTCCTTGTTTTCTGCAGGACATTTTCCTTATCAAGCAACACAGGAGTTCTGGTAAAGCACAACACCCATGGCACGTTATGCTTCATGCTTCCTGGTGCCTACATATGGCCAATTTGCCTTAAATAGGTTATGGCTCAAATCCAGCAGTACCTTGCAACTAAAGAAGGTCCATTGAATCAATGGAACTTAAGAAGCTGACTCATCAAATCCCCACTGATTCCATGGGCCTAATCTCATAGCAACTTACTACTGATTTTGGCCATTAATGAGTTGGGTCCATTTTAAGTATCTCCCACTGAAACCTGTGGAAGTTCACCAAATTAGTTGTTTATGTTGACTTGGATAGAAGTATGTCTAATTTGATCTGGACCCCAACCAAGTATGTTGATGTATGTCAAAACTAAAATTGCAGCAATTAAAAAAATATTTTTATAAAACTATTTATAAAATTAAACAATTCTTTTTTTAAATTTACTCGTGTTTTAGAAAGTAGATTTCCATTTTTGTTTTTGCCCATTCTACGCCATAACGTTATAAAAAGCGGAACTTTTTCAAGAAATGCAGCTCACTGTACCTATTTCTGTTGCCGGCAGCCTTGTGGCGCAATGGCTAAAATCTGGCACTGCAGCCAAATCTCTGGTCACAACCTGGGGTTCAATTCCAGATGGCCAGCTCAAGGTTTGTTCAGCCTTCTATCCATCTGAGGTCGGTAAAATGGGTACCGAGGGGGTGGGCAATGTGTAGCCTGCACAAATAAATTGTAAACTGCCCAGAGTGTGCTTTAAGCAATATGATGTGATATATAAGCGGAACACTTGGATACATAACAAAGCACCTTCATGTGCACCTGGAATATCGGCAGCCAGCAAAGTATAGAGAGCATCTTCTGAGAGCAAGGGAGGTTTTAATATTTATTCAGAGAAAGCAAACTGGGGGCTGGGAGGACAGAGGGGCCTTTCAAATTCCCAGAAGGTGCATGCAAGGTTTTTGTGTGGTGCTCTTGGACAATCAAAATGCTTCACAGGTTGTAATGAAAAGGGCCATTTTCTCACCAGAACTGCTTAAGACAAGACAGAAGCATTGCTTGAACTGCTTGACCACAACATAGGAATATACAGTGGTGCCTTGTATAAAGGAATTAATTCGTTCCAAATGAAATTATGTTAAGCAACTTTTCCTTTATATAAATTTCCCATAGGAATGCATTGAAAACAGAGTAATCCCTAATTGCGACCATTTTTATGTTGTATGGATTCGCCCCATAAGCGATTCTGTTAAGCGATTTCTCCCTATCTCCGGAATTTTTTATAATGTACAGATTTTATGTTATACAAACCATTTGTTATATGAGGGTCCACTGTAAATAAGCTTTCATTTCATACAAATTAAGAAACTCAAGAATTTCAGCAAGAAATTTTTACTTGTCATCTTTATTCAAGTATTTCACAGCAGTTATATTACAAATTACAGTAAAATGTTCAAAAATATCCAGAAAGTCAAAGAAATTAAATAATTTACTTAACTAATGCAGAATGAAATCAAGATAGGAAAAAAAATCAAGTGAAGTACAATTCTGAGAGAATCCAAAATTTATTATAGCTGATGAAGTAAGTTTACTTAATTAAAAAGCAGACACACATGAATGAAACCAAACAACAAGACAACCCCATTGCCTAAGTAAGCCAACATACAATACAGAAAGGGAGCAAGTACAAGCTCAAATTCAGGCCTATGTTGAATTTACATTAAAAAGAGAGAGAGAGTAATGAGCAGCTAAGAGAGCCTGCCATTCAAAATAAAGCAAAAAATGGACTTTCAAGTAAAAAAAAGGGGAGGGGGGGGGAGAAGATGGGAAGACAAGGTATAAGTAAAAAAAGAAAGAAAAGATCCCAGTAATTCTATAATAAATACATTGGCATATGAGAAAACTCATGTAACAATAACAAGAACACAAAACATAAATTAATCACAGGTAAAATTCAAGCTTGAAAACACAATTAACTCCACAGCCAGTTATCTTAGAGCAGTTCCATCATCAGCCTCACCAAAATTTAACCTCAGCCTGGCCCTAGGATAAGGCCTTGCACAGGAGTTCATTGATAATATTCATAACAAGAAATAGGAATTGATTTGTACAGATTATTGCCAATTTTATGTGGCAAAATAATAATAACAAAAATACAGATAGGTAACGACTCGACAACATGAAGAGATTAACAGGTTTAACTCTACAACCACCAAGCTATTAGTAAAGAAAAGCAATACATGTTTTAGTAACTGTGATTTTGGAGCCAAAATAGTGAATATATAATTTTATCCATGTTGCCCACTAAGACACTTATATAAGCTAATTCTTCTGAAAAACCTAGAACATTTAAAGGCAGCTCCTCAATTTTTTATCAACATTCAGAAACAACTAAGATTTTCCCCCTCAGTTGACCACTTAGAAGCATTTCCAATGCTGGATCTGAACTGAACATTTTATTTTCAACTTATTTGACAACTATATTTAAAGGATTTAAATTTTTACAAATTTAGTAACCTGTTAAAAATGAATGCAGTTTTCCTTTTCACAAGTGCTGCTGCGATTTGAACAAAAGAATCTTTGAACTACAATAGTTTTAAAAATGCTGCAAGAACCTGAGACTTGCAAAAAACTGGTTTACCAGAAACTTGTTACAAAAAATCTGCTACATTTCATTTCATCAAATCTCAAACTCTGTAATAATTCCCCTCAAGATACAAAATGCTAATGGATTTGAGAGCAAAATATCCCGAACAGGTAAAATGGCAACAAAGACTAACAGAAAAACGAAACGTCCCTATAATCAAGTTTCTAAAATGAATGAAGCACTAGTTTAAAAGTATGCTTTTATTTTAATCGCACTTTCCCACCTAAAAATACAGCATTTCTACGGAGTTATGTTTTACACTAGTGTGGCTTAAATGCACATTAGCAATTAAATAAGTGGCATCTGGGGTGGGTCTGGGGAAGCTTGGCTAATGCAAGGTGAAATCTGACAAGGGGGGGAGAGAGAGAGAGAGAAGCACTTTGGATTACTGCAGCCCACGAAGGCCAGAGCTCGTTTGTTTAGCAGAAGAATGCTTCTCCTACAAGCTACACGCCGAGTGACAAGTACTTTAGCTTCAGCATGTAAACTGTAGCAAACCAGATTGCAGCCTTCTGTAAACACTGTTGGTAACTAAGATACAAAAAGCTGAGGTAGCAGAGTTTCTCTGCAGTAGTCCAAGATCCGTTTTTGCTCATTAAAATCAAGACCCAACCGAGGTGCATATTTTGGAGAACACACTCCTGGAGCTTCAGACCATTTAATAGGAGGAAGCCATCTTGTGTGACACTCACTAATGCCGGAGCGCCTCCGTCCACCTGAACGTCTACAAGGCTTGTCTGAAAGGAGTTGGAATCCTGGCGGCGGCTGAACGCTTACCCTGATGAAACAAACTAACCCTCCCTCCTGCCTGGCCTGGGCCTGCTTTGAACTTCCAGGAGAAAGAGCTGGGAGTACTATTATCACCAGGGCACTCAGCCTGAGCAAACGGCAAGCTTCACAGGCCAATGAGGATGTCCGCAACTCCCTCTTCTGCTTATTAATACTGTTCAATATGAAGTGTACTCAATTGAGTGTGGCCTGACTCTAGTGTAAGGATGAAAGGAATGCAGGGCAAAACCATCTCTTTTGTCTAGAGCCACCCAGCATGTCTTAGCTTCCAAAATAATGGAAATTTAGAAAGAAACCTGTTTTTAAGAATTCTAAAAAAAAAAATGAATATTAAAAAACCCAAAAACATAAGCACAACTATAGCCACCACAAATCAAACACCACTGTGAATTTTCCCCAGTGCCATCCCCCCCCCGAACCAAATATGCTAGTAAAATAAATGCATTTTTGAGACCATATGTCATTGCTTCCATAATTTAGCTTTCTGGAGAGCAATACAGACATGTTAGACATAATACTCGCTGCTATTCAACAGTGTGGGAACCTGAAGCTGTTCTTTGGGAACACAGGCTTTTTGAAAATAACTTTCTAGTTCAGTCATTGGCTACAATCCCAACCACTTTAATAGCCCCCCTCTTCTTCCAGACTAAAAAGGCACATTGAAGGCAGCTCGAAAGAGCCTCATCTTCACATTATTGTATACCAAAGGTAATTTCATTTTTACCACAGATCTTCACTGCCAGCTTTAAAAACAGGCTTCTGTCCATTACCTCAGAAAATAAAATAAAAGGAGGGATATTTTTTAAATAAGTTGATTACTATTATTATTATTATTATTTTATTTAAAAAAAAACACAACAGTTAGATCTGCTCTATCCAGTTTGTGGGTGTCTGCTAGCCTGCTGCACTTGGCCTGAAGCCTTTCATAAGATAATGCACGCAGCTAGTAGAAATGAGAGCAGTTTCTATAGCACCAAAAAAATCTCCATGTTGTGGCATTATATTTATTCTTTTTATTTTTTATTTTTAAATCAAGATACAAATCTTAATGAAATTCCGTTTGGTTCTCGTAGGCTGGCTGGTTTCAGGTACCTGAGACAATAGCACCAAATTCATAACAGAAAGTGAGACAAAAGACAGAGCATGTTAAGACCAAGGCTCTGCACAGACTTGGTGCAAAGCGACACCCAATGGCTCAGAGGACTGCTCGCTCTCTCCCCCGTGAATGAGCAGCCGACGAAAAGAGAAAACCCGCACCCCTCGGAGAGTTCACAGGAATGTCTCAAACAGATGAACCGTCCTTTCCATCTCCTGAAAGGAAGACAGAAGCTCTGGTTATTCCTCACCTCTTGTTCAGAGAAATGGCGAGGGTCGCCGTTGAAAACACGGCAACAGAGCTGATCTGCAGAAGCTGTACCACCTAGTTCGCAAGACAGACAGATGCCCTTTGCAGGACATTATCGCAAACCCACACTACCATAAATCCAAACTCTAAGCCAAATTAAGCTTCGCTCAGGTTTCAGCTCGTTCCAATCCTCCCTGACATTAACAGGAAGAAATGTGGGCTGGCTTAAATTCAAAAGCATCTCATCCACCTCAAAGGTCGTAAGATATCGTCAGTATCATAAAGTCCAGATGGGATATACAAATTAATGAAGAAGCAAAAACCTGTGTCTACATTTGTAACTCCCTTATAAAAGTCATTTTATTTCCACTGAAACCCCACTGCAAATCACTGCCATTATTCAATGGGGCACCCCAAAGTTAAGAGAACTGGGGGACCTTCCCTGCCTCCCCTGTGAAGCCTTTTCAGCTACCAAAAGTCTTTCTCTCAAGAGCCTGTACACTCTCTTCTTGAACATGTATTCAGGGTGCAGGAGGACCACATTATTTCGACAGGGGGGAAAAGTGGGATCCAGCAGAGGTACATCTCACTGGACGAAGGCCATAATGTGCAGTGTATGATACGAGTACATTTTCGAGTTTGGGACTCCTTGTATTAGTGCTCTTTTCTGAATGTTAAAGTGGTGGAAAAAATAGTCATTATTGTGAAATATGACAGCAATTCATTAGGCTGCCTGGTTATTTAATTCATCAAATAGTTGCATTTCATACCCTTTGAAATGGCTCAAAATAACTAGTCTCAATAAACCCTCCCAAGGGTTAACTGTTAATTAAAATGTTGGTGCTTCAATAATGTGTTTTCAAAATAGTGCTGACCACTGTAATGACTATGAGGTAACAAATGATTTAAAATGAATTATTTTTCAGCTCCAGCATGTCTCATTTCTCATATCCATTCATATGAACAATCTTGGTATTAAAGATAAGCAATTATTGCCAAATTCTGTTTTACAGTACAGAACCTGTCTTTGGTAACTTGATATGAGCAAGTAATTCAATATTGAATTGCCAGAAATCCAAATAGCATTGGAACTTTTTATGCCCTTGCTTAGAGGTGCCTCATGGACTGGGTGATGGCAGCAGCCACTAACCCCTCTGATCAAAAGCTGTCTATATTACAAATTCAGTCAAGTGAGGAGGATTTTTGGTCATTTTTAGTTACACTGTACTTCATCCTTCCAAGTGTAGCTGATGGCATTGAACAGCAAGAGTACAATAATATTAACATTAAAGGGGGGGACCCCAGATAAGAAAACAAACATGAAAACAAGGAAGACAACAATAAAATATAAAGCACCATTAGAAAACAACAGCTATGTCACAGCTCTGTTTAAATAAGATTTTTTTTGTATGCTGATGGAAACTCATTGGCAAAAGTGGTAGCTCTCATAGCTATTCTCTCTAACAAATTCCATAGCCTGGGAGCAACCCCTGAACAGTCCCTTAGAATCATGCATAGACACAGTATGTTACAAAACTGAGACGCATATTACAGGAATGGTGTTAACTTACCTGTACAAGCTGCGATTTGTCGTAATCTTTACGATGCCGGTAGATGCACTGATTAAGGAGTGAATAAAGCCTCTCAAGCTGATCAACGGTTAGGTTGTCACTTTTCCTAACCAACACATCAAGTAAATTCTACAGAAAAAGTTGGTAGATTTAGTTTAGTAGATAATGGCTTACATTCAAATTTATAATTTGTTTACAATTTAATGGCTAAGCAACTGTTTTAAAAGCAGGATATTGCTACACTGTTACTTGGGTCTCTTTCAGTGTTTCATGCATCTTCTTCCTTGACCATTTACAACAAATATTTACAGTATTTTTCCATCTGTAATACAACCCCCACTTTTCCAACCCAAAAATCAGTTT
This sequence comes from Phrynocephalus forsythii, assembly GCA_029282475.1. Lineage (NCBI taxonomy): Eukaryota > Metazoa > Chordata > Lepidosauria > Squamata > Agamidae > Phrynocephalus > Phrynocephalus forsythii. The sequence continues at coordinate 153,642,343 of JAPFRF010000002.1, forward strand.
CACATCACAAAGTTATCTCCTCGGCTTATTTCTGTGTATAAGACGACCCTCAATTTTAAGTCTAATAATTTGAGACAAAAAATATAGTCTTATACACAGAAAATACTATATTTCTTCATAATATTAAGTATTATTATGGAACAATTCAGCATTAGCTGCTTTTTCATTCTCATCTTAAATGAGCTTCTTTGCAAATTATAGCACTGATATTGAACAGTATTCTTGAAATCAAATATGGACATATTAGCAAATAAGGGTATGTGATGACATGACAGAGTGAATTAAACTAGTTCAGAGCAATGCCAACAAAAGTCACTCTAAATTTAAATTAATTTGTCCTCGATATCATCTGCTAGTCCAAACCAAAGCTGACTCACGGAATGAACTGTTGAACGGCAAATCAGCAGTAGAAATTGGCATGAATTGCTTCAGGCCAGGTTGTCCTAAGTCACTGGCTCAGGACCACAAATGCCAAATATTCCCTCCCCACTTCCTATTCAGCTTCTGCACTCACCAGCTACTTGCACTTATTTTTCTTTTGCTCTTCACGCAATTCTCCAGCTTGCAGCAGGACGACAAACTTCCTTTCTCCGCCTTCTCCAGCAGCTGCCCACTCAGATGAGGAGGAAGGGCAGGGATTCCTGCAGTGAGGCCTTTGAGCGGCCAGCTGCTGGAGGAAGTGGAGGAGGGAAGTCTATGCTCCTGCTGGGACTGGAAGATCCACACAACAAGAATGGAACCAACGGTACACCCCGGGGGTTATGAATGGGGGAGCTGGTGGCAGATGGGGTGGGGGAAGGGACCGTGCAGCACCCTGTTGCCGTGCTGACAATTCCAAACAACCCAGCACAAAGATATATATCTCTCTCTCGTTTATACTAACAACTGTCGGCCACTGTCACACAGCCAAAACCTAACTAGATGCAATAACACTGCTGTTATGAGGTTGCCCCCCCCAATGGCCTGTGCATAGCTGACCTTGCAAGGCCCCTGCACGCATGCCAAGTTTTTCACGTGGTGTCTAAATCAAGTCTAAGATGAAAGTGACTAGACGGCAGGAATGAACATCTAAATGACAACGGAGTTTAAATTATCTTCAGAAATTCCTTCTAAGTTATGTTACAGAGCAACAATACCAAGATTCCACTTTACTAAATGCAACAGATTTGTGGGCAATGAAAATGAACTGCAAATACTTTTAATTTCATCCCGCTCAGAGTTACTTGGGGAGAACATACAGCAAAGAACAAAATATTTCCAGCCACCCTTACCATTAATCTGTCATGGTCAACAATTACAGGAGGCACAGGATCCAACTCTTCCTCTGGGACTTGTGCCAAAACAACTTTACGCATTTTTTTATTCTTCAATGTACCTGAAAGTTAAAAAAGAAATATATATTTTTAAAAAACTGAAAAAAATGACCGGCTAGTATAATAACATTAAATTCCAAGCTGTCTCAAAATGATCATTTCCAAAGATTGATTGATTGATTGAAAAGACGTAAGCACCTTCAGTGAGGACAAAAGGTATCTCTGACACAGCACAAATGCAATTTCTAAACCTTTGAAGCATTCGTTCCATGTGGGGGGAGGAGAGACAGGGAATAAAGAAATATCCTGCATTAATCTAGTTAGGTGCATGCAACTGGACTAGCAGAAGGAGACTTCCTTGTTCCTTGCCTCTCTAGATCCCTGAAAATGGAGAGTTACTGTCCCTGATAAATGGGTTGAGCTGTAGTTCAAAGGAAAGGGACTTCGTTATATCACGTGGATTCATTTACCGCCAGCACAGCCTTTTAATTAGCAAAAGGCAGATTCTGGACCCAACCTTAAATGAATGTTGCTTATTTGTTGGCAATGAGCTGTAGCACATATAATAGATCTCTCATGTTCTTCACCCTTGTCCTCACCCCCATCTTATTACCATCATCATGAAAGAAAAGAATGCGATGTAGACGAGGGACTACCAGTTCGAGGCTCCATCAGAACAGTAATCAACTAATCAACTACTTCAGGGGACTACTACAGATTTACTCTATGTGATGGAAAAGAGAGAGAGAGGGAGAGAGAGAGAGAGAGAGAGAGAGAGAGAGAGAGAGAGAGAGAGTTTTAAGGAATGTATGTTCTTCATACCTTCTTTATCCGATTCCGTTTCTTTAGTCTCGGCATCGATGCCTTGCATTTTCTTTTCATTACTGCTGCACGGTGGTGCCTCACTGCCAGAATGTTTCATCTGTTCAGCTTGGCTAATGTTTGAAGGTTCTGGCGTTTCCTTTTGACTGCCATCAAGGGCTGCATTTTGTTTGGAGGGGGACAGATCTGTGGCGCCAGAAGGGGAGAGGGCATTTGGTGATTCATCTTTGCCCTGCTGGCATGCTGGGACCGACACCCCTCCGGAGGCCTCCCCGTTTAAGTGGTCCCTCTTGAATGGAGATTCCTCCTTGGCTTCCTTCCCTAGATCCACGGACGCCTTGTTATTGACAAGCAGGGATTCATTTGAACTCTCTTCAGTAGATGGGATACTATTTTCTTTTCCTCCCGTCCCGTTATCAAGTCTTTGCTCTCCCTGGATATCCATGATATCGCAAGACGATTCATCATTTGTCAGAGAGAGATCCCCCGCTTCCTCGCCGTTCTCCTCAACGCAGTCCGTGCTTCCCTCAAGTTCTCCATTCTCCAGCAATTTGCTGTCCTCCCCTTGATTTTCATCGTCTGCAAACTTGGCTTCGTCCTCGTCTTTCTTTAAATTATTCACTTTTCTCTTTTTAATAATGCCTTTGCCCCACTGCGACCGTCGCCTTGATTTTCTCCTTAAGCGAACTATATTGTGAAAAGAGGGGGGGAACCTTAGAAGTGCATGGCAAAATGTTTAGTAGTCAATGGAGAAGATAATAGTCAAATGTGCACCTGGACATATGGGCATGCTATAAAGTGTTTTTTGACAGATAGATCATCAAAGGAGCTAACCATGATAATTAACACAAAAGAACAGGAAACGCAGTCACGAGCAGTTACAATCTGTGCTTTCCCCCCCAAATGCCTTCTAAGGATACTTTTTATTGTCTGAAAGAAAACAAGGAGTAATGAAGCTGAACAGGCCTCCTTAGATGAAGTACTGTCTGGAATCTAGCAGTAAGTTACAAAGAGAGTGGGCCTATTGAATCAGTGGGGATTTAATGAGTCAATTCCTTCCTAAGTTCCACTGATTCAATAGGCTTATTCTTATTATGACTTACTACTTGATGTTAGTAAAATGTTAGGTCTATCTTACTAATAGTCATCCTTTTGTGCGCTTGACAACATGTAAAAATAAAAAATAAAACTCCATTAAAAAGGCAGGGAGGGGAATTCCCATTAAAATTCTAATGATACAACACTCACAAAGGAGAGCAAAAAATGTAGCAATTTATCCAAAATGAAACAAATATAAATTAATTACTGGAGGTTAAGAAATAAAAACAAAAAACCCAAACAGTAACATGCTACTCTTCAGTCTGCATGTGAAAAGATGTCCTAAAAACTTGTTTTTAGAAAACATAATTAACTTGAGAAATGAAAGCCCCGTCACAAAATACCACTTTAGATATGTCAGTCCATTTTTTAAAATACAGCAATACCTTGGTTTATGAGCATAATCCATTCCTGAAACATGCTTGTAAACCAAAGCACTCATATATCAAAGCAAATTTCCCCATAAGAAATAATAAAAATGCTCAGATGATTAGTTCTGAGCTCCAATAGACCACATGCTATACACACAAAATGCCAAAACTCACAAAAGATGTTGGCTAGAAGTCCACATCCACGCCATGGTTTGTTACCTGGTTGTAGAATCTGCTCTGTTTGGGACTAATTGGATTTTTCTCTGTGTTTTTAATGTGACAACAATAAAATGCAATTTGCAGCCATACACACTCTTGACTAGCTCTACCATGACTAGAAATGTTTTGAAAAATAAGAAAGTATTTTGAAGCCAAATTAAATATACAGTACCCCCCCGCCTATCACCGGGGTTAGGGACCCACCTGACCCATTATGCTTAAAAATCTGCGATATGCAGAGGCGGGTCGGGTGGGGCCTGGGGGGCGGCACGGTGCGCCCCGTGCGGCTCCGAGGCCTTTCAGAGGGGCCCGGGGGTGGTGGGGAGCAATGTGATCGCTCCCTGCCACCCACCCCACGCAGCTCCTAGGCCTTGCAGAGGGGTGGGGGGGTGGCGGGGAGCAATGCGATCGCTCCCCGCCGCCCCGCCCCCCGCAGCTCTGAGGCCTTTCGGAGGGGTAGGGGGCGTCGGGGAGCAATGTGATCGCTCCCTGCCGGCCCCCCGCGTGGCTCCAAGGCCTTTCGGAGGGGTTGAGGCGGTGGGGAGCAATGTGATCGCTCCTCGCTGCCGCCGCCGCCGCCCCGCGCGGCTCCACGGCTTTCGGAGGGGTAGGGGGCGGCGCGGCTTCGAGGCACAGGTACTGTGATCCCGCGATATAGCAGGACCGCAGTACCTGAACCGCGAAATGGCGGGGGTGACTGTAAATACAAATATAAAGAAAAACAAACCCTAACCTGTTCTCTCCTTTGAAATCCTTTGTGGCTGGTACAAGGGAGACCTCCCTTTCTCCCAACTCCCTCTGTTTTGGAGCTTTGCCTGCAATGAAATGTTCCAGACAATCCCTCACAATCCAGCAGGGAGAGAGAAAGAATGCCAACATTGGCTTCCTTGTGATCATGTGACCTGCTCCAATGCTTGTATTGCAAGACACTGCTTGTTGATCAAGGCAAAATTGATCAGAAATGGTTGCTCGTCTTGCTAAACACTCATAAACCAAGGTATTACTGTATACCCTTGGTGTAGTGATGCAAAAAGATCAGCAACTGTTTAAAGTCAAAGATCTATCACTCCATTGTACAACCTGTTGCACTCTATGGCGCAGAATGCTGCCGAAGACTAAAGAAATTGAACATCGCCTTTGTGTCATGGAAACAAAGATGCTGTGGTGGACCTCCAGCGTCATGTGAAATGATCATGTGCACAACGATGCCATCTGATCAAAATACACATCGCACCAATTGCCAAAAAGACATGTGAAACCCAACTGTGTTGGTATGGATATGTCTTGCATGCTGAGGTCAGCAGATCCTGAATGAGGGGATGACCAAAGCACCGCTGGATGAACATCCTTGACAACGACATGAAGTTGTCATGGGTTCAGCCAGCCATAGTCCATGGTCATGCTAAGTGGAAGGCAAAAATCAGAATAGCACACCCTACCACCAAGTGGGACAAACTCTTAAGAAAAAGTAGTAGTAGTGATGATGCGCACTATCCTATATCTAAATAGATACTGCTTTTCACAGAGAACTAGTATCTTTACAGGTGAACCTCTGAACGATAAGCACTTCCTCTTACAATTTCTTGCTGAATAACAAGGAAATGTAGCAAAATAGGACAGGCATTTTTATCTCTTTATCATCTCTTGTTCAAGCTGTGCAATTGTAGATTGTTTCCGTGGACATATTTGAATAATTTATCAGGGGACAATATGCAGAAAATTATTTCAACTTAAAAAGTCTTTTCATCATATCTCACAGAAGTACTGTAATTCATAGGAATCAAATAACCAAATCAATTTCAAGTTTATAAATACACATTCAAAAGAAGCTGAAGAGCCTAAGGACTCTGGCTTAGATGAGTTATCTAACATATATTTCTGAGCACAGTCACTAGGCCATTCAATTCACAGGACCTTTTGCTAACTCAGACCAGTGGTCCTTCTAACTTCACCATGTCGACTTAAGAGAGAGACCAAAGGTGGATCTGGTTCTACGGGTGGCTTTCGGTACAGATGAAAACTGTGTGTCAAAGAATTGACTCCCAACCACAGGAACAAAATTACTCCTCCAAGCCAATTATGCCCTTGAGATGAAGAAAGCTTGAGGGGCGCATGGGAAAAGTAATGGTTTTTTGCTATAGAAACATTGCAAGGCACTCTTCAGCTCTAAGACACAAAACCAGATTGGCAGCTAAAATCTGTTAATCTTGAACTGTATGTCTTCTGAATAAGGCTCTAACACATAAACCATGGGGTTTCAGTAAACAGCTGAACTAGGTCCCTGCTGACCTAAACTCAAGATGAGCAGCAGCTCTCTGGGCTTTCTCAGCCAGAAAACTTTCACATCCTTGCCGGAGTGGCCCAAAATTGAACCTGAGATTTTCTAGCCAAAATCCGGTTGTGTCAAGTACGCCATTATAAAGGAGGTGATGGTAATTTAGAAGTTGTTACTTCAATCCCAAGGCTTTGCGCAGCATGTGGACAAATGGTGTCACTGCACATGAGCCATGTTAGTCCTGGCACAATAGTAAGAACTCCTTAAATAACCTTGTGGCGCAGTGGTTAAATGCCTGCACTGCAGGTAAAACTGTGCTCACGACCTGGGTTCAATCCCAGGTAGCTGGCTCATGGCTGACTCAGCCTTCCATCCTTCCGAGGTCAGTAAAATGACTACCCAGCATGTGGGGGGGGGATGTGTAGCCTGCATACTGTAATTTAAAAACTGTAAACCGCCCAGAGACTACTCGAAGTGGTATGGGGCAGTATATAAGCAGGACACTTTTTTTGCTTTAATTACGTATCATCATCTTTGCTCAGCAGAATTTTGCTTATAAGGGACTACTGTGGCCGCTCATTAAAAACAACACTTCTTGAGACATACTGTGAAATGGGACTCAAAAACAAGCACAGGTTTGTTGTGGCTGAATGAAAAGCGAAGTAATTTGTATTTTTAGTTTCTGCTTTCATACCTCTAATCTAAAGTATAAAAAAGGGTTGCCAATGCTATGGGGTAAGGGAGGATCAGCCTGATAAAGACGTCTAGTTTTCAAGGAGCAGGACTGCACAATATTTCACGGATCCAAAGCTTCACAAAGCTATGTACTCTTCGCAAAGATCATTTACGAGAGACACTTCTTAGTAATATTCTGTAAGTAACGGTTATTCCTTGTTTTCTGGGTGAGAAACAAGGCTTCTTAAGGAGGGGACTGGGAATATATCTTGCACTATATTTCAGATGGGAGCAGAAGCAGAACAATATTTGGCCATTAAGCTACAGCAATTTAATCCAGTGCTACTTGTTCAAGTGATCAATCAAGAAATCTTTTCCAGATGCAGCCACCTACTGTAGATGCTGTTTCCAGGATGCGAAACAATGTGCTTCTGACACCATCTACTGGCTACATCAAGGAATAATCAAGACTCCTATATCCAAATGGGACGTTCAAAATAAAAGTACAGTGATACCTTGTATACAGGAATTAATTTGTTCCAAATGAAATTCTGTTAAGCAAACTTTCCTTTATACACATTTCCCATAGGAATGCATCGGAAACAGAGTAAATCCCTAATCGCGACCATTTTTATGTTGTACAGATTCGTCCTATTCTGTTAAGCAAATTTCCCCTATCTCCGGAATTTTTTATGTTGTACAGATTTTATATTATACACACTGTATGTTATACGAGGGTCTGCTGCATTTTGTAAGGTTTCATCTATCAGATAACAAACCTGGGTTAAAAGATCCAACAACTGGATTCATATAACTAAGCAACGACAGGTACATTACTATGATCTTCGCTGATCTTGGTTCATTTTACATTTTTTTTTAAAAAAATCCATAAGGCAAACCAGTAACGCAGGGCAACATTCAAGCTGTCGATTAGGTTTCTCTGTTATAGTATTGCATCAGAACACCGTTAAGATGCCCTTCTTTGCTCTAGGTCAGTGGTTCCCAACCTAGGGTCCCCAGATGTTCTTGGGCTAAAATCCCCAGAAATCTTCCCTACTAACTGGACTGACCAGGATTTCTGGAACTTGTAGTCCAAGATCATCATCTGGGACAAAGCCATGCATACTTTCTATGGACTTCCCAAGTTGTTTAAAAGGGGGGTGGGTGTAGGCCCACTAAAGAAATGGGACTTGGCTCTTGGAACTCAGCTGGGCTATCTAGGTTTTAATTTCCTTTATGACAGAGGCATTTAACTTCTGCTTTGTTGTTGCTGGACATCAGCCTATAAACCAGCTGTGCCCCCAACAAGCAACAAAGCTAGCCATGGCATCAAGTTGATTTGGGTTAGAACAGCACTCTGGTCCCCTACAGCGGTGGTCCCCAACCCCCGGGCTGCGGACCGGTGCCGGTCCGTGGACCGGTCGGCAACGGGCCGCCTGGGGAGGCTCCTCCCCTTTTCCTCCGCCGCCCTCCTCCTCCTCCTCTTCTCTCCCGCGGGCGGGCGGTGGAGGAAGAAGGCTGGAGGAGCGCAGGAGGAACCGCCGCCGCCTTTGCCTTTGCCTTTGCCTCCCTCCTCTGCCCGCCGGCGGCGGCGGCAGCGGTGCATCCTCCTCCTCCTCCGCCCTCCTCCTCCTCGCCCTCCACCAGCAGCAGCAGCAGCAGCAGCCACGGCGGCGGCGGCGCGTCCTCCTCCTCCTCCTCCGCCCTCCTCCTCCTCATCTTCTCTCCCACGGGTAGCCAATGAAAGAAGAAGGCTGGGCAGGGGGCGCGGGGAGGCGTGAGGAATGGGGAGGGATGAGGGAAGCCCCGCCAGCTGGAGGAGAGGAGAGGAGAGGAGAGGAGAGGCCGGGGTGGGGGGCGGGAGCCGGAACACCGCCGCCGCCACCACCGCTCCACTGGGAGAGGGAGAAGGAAGGAAATGGCCGCTTCCCCGCCCCCACACAGAGAGAGAGAGAGAGGCCGGAGGCCCCGAGCCCCCAACCTGCGCTGGCCGTCCGTCCGGCCAGCGCAGAGACGCCACCCCCACCGGCCTCCTCCCTCCCCCTCCCACTCGCCTGCCCGAAGGCCGCGGCCGGAGGCAAGGCGACACGGCGGCGGCTCCGGCCCAGGGCGCCACGGGACGCCCGAGCCGCCGCTGGCGGCAGCGCAGAGGAGCCCCACCAAGGCGGGTGGCGGCGGCGGCAGCGGCCGAATGCCGTGGCCACCGCGGCCGCCGACAGGAGGAGGAAGCGGGGCCCGCCCGCCCAGGAGCCCCGGGCTCCCCCACCCCACCCGTGCGCGCTGGGGGGAGCGGCACGCCCGCCGCCGCCGCCGCTCCCGTGGCCCCCCGCAAGGCACACACAAGCCCCCTCGCTCCCCTCCTCCCTCCCCCATCCCCCACCCCCCCACACACCCTCCCCTGCACCCCCCCCCGACCCCCAAACCCCCATCTCCCCCTCCCCACCCCCAGCCCCAGCCCCGGGCCACGGTAAATCATCAAACATTTACCGGTCCGTTTGCCCTACAGCACACATGGGAATTGGAGTGGGCAACACAGCATTCAAATGTTCTTGCTTCATGCTCTTTGCACCGACGTAGTCAAATGCTCTGCCCCACCCATGCCACGATGTGATTTCACCACATTTGCACATCCACAAACCAAAGAGTGGCCTCATGAAAACCACACTTGTTCCTATTTGCTTGCATTAATGAGCTGTTTGGGAGTATAAACGTTGCATAGCCAGGGCTGCCGGCGTTTAAACGGTGAGGGCTGAAGAGTAATTGTGTCCTCGATACAGATATACTTGGTTTTTAGTGGGGACCTCCAAGCAAGATCATGTAACGCCCGGTCAGCCAAAGGAGTCTCAGCCATTTCAAGGCCAACCATTTGAAAGGAAGAAGACAGGAAAGAGAAAGAAGGCAGGGATGTGATCTCGGTGAAGAAAAAGATATCCTAACAGTAGTGATAGTGGCACTGGCAGTGAGTCAAGCCATGACACATGCTGCTGCTGAAACCCTTCAAGGGAAATTACAGTGCTATTAATGGGCTTACGAGAATTGCCATATGAGTGTCACAATGGCCACAGTCCCATGTGATACAGCCACCAATGTCAGCATGTTCAGCTCAACATGCAGAGGCAAAGTGCTGCCAGATCGTCAGACCGCAAAAGCATCCTTTATTGCTTATTGTGCCACAAGACTGGTCTGTGGTAGGAAATATCGACAGGAATTTGTGGTTATTAGTCCCCCTGAAAGTTATATGGATGGTATTACACTGGAAGGTTAATAATAAGGATTTGAGGCAGAAGTCCAAACAGAAAAATAAAAGTAAACTATAGGGAACTAATATTAAGATAAATGTTTGTACATGAACACTTAATGTGATGCACAACTGGTTCGAGTACTATGATAACATAGGCAGGCTGCATACCGACTGCAGGTTTCTTTCACCATACCTGTGCTGCCCCAAAAATAAGACACTGCCTTATATTTCTTTTTTCCCCAAGAAGATATACTAGGGCTTATTTTGGGGGGTAGGTCTTATTTTTGGGGAAACAGGAACTGCAAGCAAACATGCTACGAAGTACAGTAACTTCGGTGGCCCAAGCAAAGCGGGAGAAGGACCATGGATGGAAAAGGAGGGGCAATGTGCACTCTCTCCTCTCTCTCTCTCTTTGTGTGTGTGTGTGTGCGTGCAGGAACAGCCACGCCCATCACTAGGTCTCATTATCGGGGTAGGGCTTATATTTAACAAATGCATAGAAATCCTGCTAGGGCTTATTTTTAGGGTAGGTCTTATTTTCGGGGAAACATGGTACCTACATATATTGGGTTGATTCTTACAGTCTACTTTGATGTTACAATAAAATGTGTTTATTTAAATTCATTTTACATGTGGTCCCATTTTCTTTGATTACGAGGTGACATTTTATGCTTCCAAGGTTAAAGTTCCATAGTCTGGCTTTGAGACAGAAGGATCAGACTCCGGGGGCCTGCCTAGCAGGGTCTGGATTTTATCCCAGGCTCCTCTTACTCCAAGCTTCTATACTTCTGCCTTGATCACATAACGTTTGCATCTCTGCTGGCATTTATTTAGCCTTCTTCCTCCATTCTAATTCTGAACTATTGAATTTTGAATAAACATGCAGGGTAGAATCAGATGCTGCCATGACACCAATCCTGTACCCAGCAATGACAGCTTGGTTAAGAATAACACAGGACTAAAAAGCCCACCTATTGATTTTATTTGAGTCTGGTGAAGTTACTGACCACTATATCTTATGACTGCAAGGAGACAGGGTTTTTTAAAATATGTTAGTTACAAGTGGCAATGAAATTGCTTTATTGTATAAGAAAAGTATAAAATCTAGGATATTGTCGTTAACACCAATGGATGTGCATCAGCTATATGTTCATCTTGGTTACCGCTGCATTTATTGTCCAACAAAACTACTTACATGCACATTTACTGGCAGAGTTATGCCAAAGTGTCATTGCACTTTTTTGCCGGTTTTGGAACACCTCTTCGACTCTGTTTTCGGTCTTCTGTGTAGTGGAACCATCAGGATTTATTTGCTCTGATGATACTAATAACCCTGCATACAGAAGATAAGTGTGTTTGTTTAAATAACATTGACCATGTTAACTATCTGTTTAAAAAAACACTCTCAAACATGGCGCTAATTCCCACAATAATCAAATGTATTTAGATGGACTCTACTAATTCATGGTTTGCAGTAGGACCCCCGTATGAACCAGTTACTTACCTGTAAGGGTGGTTCTTCGAGTGGACCTTCGTGAAGCCACACAGATGGGTTTCCCAGGCGCCCCTGCGCCAGAGGTCGGAACTTTCCTAGCAATAGGAAAGTTCGTTAGTCTCCGCCCCCGCACCCTGTGCATGTGCGAGGGTGTTCCCGCCTAAATGCCTCAGTTCCTCTTGACCGCCAGGATGACAGGTAATGGTAGTACCAGTCAGGGCGTGACGGTCCAAGGGGAGGCGGACGGGTGCTATGTGCCTTCACGAAGGTCCACTCGAAGAACCACCCGTATTACAGGTAAGTAACTGGTTCTTCTCCATCGTGGCCTTGGTGAAGCCACACAGATGGGTGATTGCAAGCAGTACTCAGAGGCAGGAGGGTAGTCACGCCGTCACGAAAGAAAGCACTGCCCTCCCGAAGGAAGTGGCCTACCTCACGCGGACATCCACTCTGTGGTGGGTCATGAAGGTGTCCGGTGTAGACCAGGTGGCTGCCTGGCAGATGTCGTCTAGGGGGACACCCTTCAGGAAAGCCGCGGAGGAGGCCATAGCTCTGGTGGAGTAAGTCCGAATACCCAAGGGTAAGGGCACTTTGGCCAGCTCATAGGAGAGCTTAATAGCCTGCACTATCCAGCGGGCAAACCGTTGGGAAGAGACAGGATTACCCAGAACCGCATGATCATGGCACACAAACAGTTTATTAGTCTTTCTGATGGATACGGTCCTAGAGACATAGAAAGCTAGGGCCCTCCTGACATCAAGTGTGTGCATGACCTTTTCAATCCTGGTGGAAGGATTGGGAAAGAAGTTTGGCAACACAACAGGTTGGAAGACATGAAAGGAGGAAACAACTTTCAGAAGGAAAGTAACATCAGGATAAGCCACGACCCTATCAGGGTGGAAGCGTAAATACGGAGGGTCACATCGAAGGGCACAAAGTTCCATGGGCCTCCTAGACAAAGTGATTGCCACCAAAAAAGGCAGTTTTTAAAGTGAGCCGCCTAAAGTCTGCCGAGGCCATAGGTTCAAAGGGTGGGCGTTGCAAAGCTCACAGGACCAAGGATAGGGACCACTGAGGTGGAATTGGCTTCCTGACAGGGAAGATGTTTTGATGCCCTTGAGGAAGCGTCTCATTCTAGGGTGCCTGAAGAATGCAGCTGTCTCTGAAAATTGTGGCTGGTGGGCCACAATCGCTGATAGGTGGACTGAAGAGACGCAGAAGTCAGCCCTGAACACTTCAAGTGCAGGAGGTATTGCAAGAGCCATGGGAGTGATGGATTGACAGGGTCAAACCCCTTGTCAGCCGCAAATAAAGAAAATCTCTTCCACTTATAAGAGTATTGTTTTTTAGTGGAAGGCTAGCGGCAAGAGTCAATGATAAATTGAATCAGGGCAGAATCCTCCAGGCTGTTAACTGGAGGCGATCGAGGTCTGGGTGGAGGACTTGGCCATTGTCCAGTGAGAGAAGCTCCGGAAACTGGACCAGGCGGAGATGCTCTGAAGACATCTGTAGAAGGGACGCAAACCAGGGTTGTTGAGGCCACCAAGGGGCGATCAGGATGAGGTTGGCCCTCTCCTGAAGAGTCTTTATGACCACCCTGTGTAGCAGAGGAATGGGAGGGAAGGCATAAAGGAGGTCCCCCGACCATGGGAGGAGGAGAGCATCTCCCAAGGAATGAAGTACCTTCCCTGCCCTGGAGCAGTACTCCTGGCATTTGGTGTTGGTTGGGGAGGCAAACAGGTCCACCCGAGGAGAGCCCCACTTGCTGCAAAGGAGGCTAAAGGTCCTTGGATGCAATTCCCACTCGTGGGTCTCCTGAAGTCTATGACTGAGGTTGTCGGCGTCGGAGTTCTCCTCCCCAGGAAGGTGCATCACGATCGGGTGGATGTTGTTGGAGATGCACCAGTCCCAGAAGCGGATTGTGAGCTGCAGAAGATGCTGCGAGTGGGTTCCGCCCTATTTGTTGATGTAGTACATGGAGGTTGTGTTGTCGGTCACCGCCAATACTAAATTACCGGAGAGGTGTCAGATGAAGGCCCGAAATGCCTTGAAGATCCCCAGCAGCTCCAGTTCGTTGTCATGGATGGAGTGTGAGAGGCAAACAGCACCCCAACCCGTGTTGCTGGCGTCTGTCATTACCTGTATGGTAGGGAATGGATTCCTAAAGGGCCTTCCAGAGAGGATGTTGGACCGGCAGGACCACCAGCGAAGTTGAGGACGTAAGTCCGAAGGGATGAGTAGTTTGATGGGAGGGTCCCGAAGAAGATTGAATTGCTGCAGAAACCAGGCCTGGAGAGGTGTGAGTCGCAGCCTCGCGTGAACCAGAACCGAGGTCATGGAGGCCATGAAGCCTAAGTCTTTGGACCTCTAGTGCAGGGATGGTTTGATGAACCTGGAAGTGTTGGAGTAGATGCAACATGTCCGCAAGTCTGGTCCCCAGGGGAACGCCACGGCCCTGGTGGAGTCCAGAATGGCACCTATGAAATTCACCACAGAAGAGGGGGGATTGATTTGGAAGCCTAACTATGTTTAAGACATTGAGGACGGTGGCAATGTCCCGAAGGGCCTTTTACTGGGAGTCTGCGACTACAAGCCAGTCGTCGAGATAGGGGAAGACAACTATTCCAAGAGTGCGGAGGCAGGCTGCCACTGGTGCCATACACTGGAGAAAACTCTTGGTGCTGTAGCCAAACCAAATGGCAGGGCGGAAATTGATAGATGTCTTCCCCTACGGCGAAGCGAAGCAGGCAACGATGAGCGGGGTGGATCAATATGTGGAAGTATGCATCTTTGAGAACCACAACTCCAAACCAATCTCCTCTGCGAAGCAAGGGGATAATTTTTTCTAAGGTGACCGTTCGGAATTTTTTGTAGACCAGGAACTTGTTAGGAATCGGAGAACCAGAATGGGTCGAAGGCCTGCATCCTTCTTTGGGACCGTGAAATAACGGGAGAAGAAGCCGTGATGGGCTTGGCAAAATGGTACTGATTCAATGGCTTGCTTCTGAAGTAGGGAAGCAACCTCTTCTAGAAGGCAGGGTGAGGGTGAGGTACGAACTATAGTCCCCAAAGGGGAAAAACGAAGTTAACTCCAAAAGGTAACCTTGCTGAACAAGAGAAAGGACCCACTGGTCCGAGGTGACCAACTTGGCAGAGAGGAACCGAGACAAATGGGAAGAGAGTCAGTGGTCGTCTCTGGGCCTACGCTCTCCGGGCTTAGAGGAGAGTGTAGCAGATTTAGCCTTCTTAGATTTGGAGGCGAAGGAGGCCAAGGCAGATGGTCTGGTAGGCCTGTCCCGCTGCTGGTGTTTGGTGGAGGACCGGGCGGAGGGGGGCCAGAAGCGCCTTCTTGGTTGGTATCGAAAGGACGACTTCGGGCGAGTTGAGATGACATTCAGTTCTTAAGCAGTGTCCTGCTTTTTGTGCCTGTCCTCCATAAGGTCATCTGTGGGAGTATTGAATAGGCCCGAGCCGCCGAAGGGGAGGAATTCAATCTGGGCCTTAAGATAGTCGGAAAGGCCAGTTGTGCGGAGCCATGCGTGCCTGCGTAGGGTGATAGCCGAAGTAAGTACTTTGGAGGCAGCATCAAATGAGTGTTTTGAGGCTCTCATCTGCTGGGCTGCTAGAGCCATAGATTCTTCATAAAGCGCAGATGCCTCAGCATGCTCCTCCTCAGGAATAAGCTCCAAAAAGGGGTGCAGATGAGTGAGAAGGTCTCTCTGGTAGGCCCCCATGGCACCTTGGTAATTGGCTATCTTATATTATAAGATAGCAAAAGAATAAAAAATTGCGTCCCAAGGTGTCCAACTTGCGACCTTCCTTAGAAGGTGGAATGGGAGTTTGTTTGGTACGAGATTGTACCTGTGAAGAGGCTACCACCACAGAATTTGGAGGCGGATGCTTATTCAAATAGGGTGCCTTGTCATCATGCACCCTATAGAGAGCCTCTCGCTTGCGTGGGATCGACGTGGATGAAAGAGCTTGGAAGGATTCCTCGACTATAGTGAGGAAAGAGAGAATCAGAGTCAAGTGAACAGGCGATGTCTCGTCACTTGAAAGCCTTCCAATGATATGGCAAACTCATTTTGGTTGAGGTGGATGTACAGGCACATCGATGGTTTTGGACATTCTGAGTAGAAAGCTGCAGAAATCCCTCATTGAATTCGATGTGGAAGGTGGAGATTTTTCGTCAACCTCAGAGTCTGGGGAGGTGACGAATTGAACTGACATCCGAATTGAACTGACAATCCGAAGCCTTGGATTCGAGGGACCCTTCCTCAGAAGCCTCATCGTCCTCTCTGTTGGAGCCTGAGGAGGATGGGACAAGCGCCATCTGGTCGGATTCGACGGACTCCGCTGTCTGAATGGACCACTGTCTTCCGTCAAAGCGGAGAGAAAATGTAGGGATTGCAGGCACTGCCACTGAAGGAGGTTGAGTGTGGTGCTCCTCCCTCCGTCTTTTCGTCGGAGGGGCCGTCGCATCCGACACTTCAGTCACCTTTGGTGGAGTCAAAGCCTGGGAGACGGCCACTGCAACGGATTCGGCTTGCTGGGCAGAATCGAGTGCGGTTCTCGAGACGGAAGGCTGAAGCTGCACCTGCTTGCGCTTCCAAAGCTTTTCCGGCTCCGACGGAGGAGTGGCCAGAAAGGTTGGAGGCAAAGATTAAGCACGCTCCTCGGTTTCGACTTCCCTCGTTGGAACCGGGGAAGAAGCCACTCTGGAGACCAGAGAGGGAGAACGTCCAGGAGGTTGAACAGACAGACAGGTCCCCTCCGGAATGGACCGACGGGTCCCAGGGTCCATTACGTCCAGGAGGTTGAACGGACCGACAGGTCCCCTCCGGAATGGACCGACGGGTCCCAGGATCCATTACGTCCAGGAGGTTCCACGGACCGACAGGTCCCCTCTGAAATGGACCGACGGGTCCCCTCCGAATTGGACCGACGGGTCCCAGGATCCATTATGGGAGTCGAACCCACCAAAGTGATATTTGGAGGGGTTCCGTCATCATCGGATGACAACGCCAATGGATCTGATGGAAGAACAGGGTCATAGCTGAGGCTTGGAGCTTGCGGAGGAAGGGCGACCGCCACACCAGAGTATTCGGTTTCGATGAAAACCGAAAGGGAAGCAAGCATCGGAGGAGCCTAGCCATGGTGGAAGTTGAAGTTGACGAAGGCGAGGGCTTTGAAGAAGTCGAAGTTGAGAGATGCTTGGAGGTTGTTAAAGCCGATTTTGGGTATTTTGAAGTCTTCGAAGAGGACTTCGAGGTGGAAGCCAGAGAAGGGTTCGTGGAGGACTTGGTTTTTGAAGTCCCCACGCCCTGAAGAACGGGGATCTTTTTCACCTTCTCCACTTGCCCCGAAGCTTCCGACTTATGGGCGCTCTCGACGGTCTTCTACTCCATCGGTCGTGGGAGCATTCCAAGAGAAAATTCGCCAAGCTTTTGCGGTGATTTTTCAGGGTCTGAAGCAGAAACTACAGATCGGCAGGAGTTGGTGGGACATTAGTAAGAGACGATCCGAGTCGAAAATCCAAGAAAATTAGACGAGAAGAATTTCTTTTAGAAAAGAAGCACGGAGACTAACGGACAAGAACCTCTAGCCGTTGGCGGTTAAGAGGAACTGAGGCGTTTAGGCAGGAACACCCTTGCACATGCGCAGGGTGCGGGGGCGGAGACTAACGAACTTTCCTATTGCTAGGGAAGTTCCGACCTCTGGCGCAGGGGCGCCTGGGAAACCCATCTGTGTGGCTTCATGAAGGCCACGATGGAGAACTACTGATTCAGTTATCCACGGTTGGCAGAGGGAAAAATTAAATAATTCTGCAGCCACAAAGCAAGCTATTGTCACAAATAGCATCTGTAAAGCAAGCTACTGTTTCAAAACAGCAGTCATAAAGCAAGCTACTGTCAGGAAACAGCAGTTTAGGGGTGGGTGGGCAGGCGTTCTCTCTTATCCACAGTTTTCATTATCCACGGGAAGGCCTGGAACCAATCCCCAGCGGATACCGGGGTCCTACTGTAAATCAAGAATGTATGTAATTTACCCAAACAAATGAATGCTTGAGACATACACTTCTGGATTATAAAACCTGACGACAGTTCAAAAATGTAATTCTTCACAAGAGGTTACTATGAGCAGCGTTCTATCAGGCTATAGTGCTCAAAGTGTTTCATATATACTGTTGCTGAAATCTAACAATAAAGGTGGTGGATCTTTCAGTCCAGTCCAATGTGAAAATATGAAAAATCTTATGTATTTGCTTTTTCCATCAACGATGAATTTTTGTCAGGCTTCCTCACCTCTGCCCAGTCCATTTTTCAGGGTCTCCAAAATCCATGAACAGTGGTTTCAGAGGCAGCATGGAAAATAAGTGTGCAATGAAATCATTGTCCACCAACCCAATCCACTGGGGCAATTCTGGATCTGACAGCATTATATTCTGAAACTCTGTGACCTAAGACTTAACAATAACCAAGGATGCTGTCTACTACAGGGAAATCATGCTAGCTGCTTTTGCAAAAGAGTTTTCAAAGAAAATAAGAAGCTTTTTTCTAACAGTAGCACTGGTTAAATATATGAGGAGTATGTATGCAAAACTGCTACATGTCTATAACCATATTCCTTTCAGAATTTAAAAACAAAAAGAAAAGGAAGAATCCATGAGTTAAAAAGCAAATGAAGAAAACTTATCAGTGAAGACCAACTGGCTGCTGTTCAGCTTCTTTGCAGGGGAAATTAATGCTTCTTACTTGCACTTGTTAAGCATTTTCTAGCAGGAATGATTATTGTCTGCCGTTTTAATAGTCTGACTCACATATCCTAAAAATTATATATAACATAGTACCCAGTACTATTCATTCCCTAGCAAAAAAGTGCTGTGAACAAAGCATATGACGTGTCGCCTAAAGCACTTAATTTTTTTTTATCTGTTTGTGCGTGCCCAGATTTCTATGATCTTCTAGAATGGAATGCTTCACGTGAGGGCAGGATTGATAGTTCTACCCTTCTTCATGTCCTTATGTGTCTTTTTAATGTAATGCTGGTGAACACCTAACACCAGTCTTCCACAGGAGTTTAGATCCTCAATAGCAAACGTTAAAAATATCTGTAACCTCCCACAAACAGAACTGGGCTTAAATGGTTTATTCCAGAATTCTATATACAGTAGCACCCTGGTATCTGCTGGTGATTGGTTCCAGACCTTCCCGTGGATAATGAAAATCGTGGATAAGAGAGAACACCAAAAATCCCCAAAACTGCTGTTTTGTGACAGTAGCTTGCTTTACAGCTGCTGTTTTATAACAGTAGTTTACTTTACGGCTGCCATTTGTGACAGTAGCTTGCTTTACAGCTGCTGTTTTATGACAGTAGCTTGCTTTACAGCTGCTGTTTGTGACAGTAGCTTGCTTTGCTTACTGCTGAATTGTTTATTTGATTTTTTTCCTCTGCCATCCGTGGATAACTGGATCGGTGGATAATGAATCAGTGGATACGGGGGTCCTACTATAGTGTATATTTAGAAATCCAGCGATTAGAACGGTTTTCGTTTCATCAACTTGCTGGAGACCGTCCATCCGATGGTAAGAATTTAATCACATCTGTACATGATTGCCTTCAGAGAAGAACTGCAGTAAACATACAGCATCTTTAAAACTTTATAGAATTACCTCTCTTTTTCCTTGCTTCCTTTATTTCTTCACACATTTTATTGAACTCTGGATCCAGTTCAGCAGCAATGATGGCATGTGCAGTATCTTTCAAAGTGCAGGCTCTGTGCCTAATTATTTTATCTACAAAATAAATCTCACTTTAAGAATCAAAATCATTTCACTTGTTTTTAAATGTATGAATCATTTTTGTCACATAAATTATCCAAGGAAATGGCACAAACATCTGAAAATAAGATGACCATCCAAGTCACCCTTCATTAAAACAGTATGATTAATACTTGTGAAATAGGTAATATCTACCTAAGCAGTGGAATAACAAGCACAAAGCAAGCAAAAGCCAGATGGAATATGAGTTTCAGTCTTCTGCAACCTGAAGGCAATTGTTAGGGGTGGAGGCGGGGATTGTTCTTTTTTTAAATCTCTATGCTTTCTATCAAAACAACAACAGACTTAAAAGCCATTACAGTAATAGTATTTAGTCTCCATTATATTTTCTTTAAATGAATTAAATGAATTTAATGAATATATCATAATCATATATAATACTCTACTCTTGTTCCACAAAGTAAAGCTGAGAGAAGAAACATTGTGGCGCAGTGGTTAAATGCCTATACTGCAGGTAAAACTGTGCTCACAACCTGGGGTTCAATTCCAGGTAGCCCGCTCAAGGTTCACTCAGCCTTCCATCCTTCCGAGGTCAGAGAGAGTAGTAACAAAGAACAGGCAAACACTAAGATAGGTCAGACCACCTGGCTGAATATCGTAAAACCTGGTCCCCATTCATCTCTCCCATTGGACTAGAGTGAAATGACCTTCACTGTGAATATGCAGTCCCCTATTAATTGATCAGTTACTGAATGCCCTCTATTTTTTACAAATAGGTAATACTATTCAGGATAGCTATACTTGCAAGGAAATGCAAGGATTCAACCTATTTATGTTAACTTAAGATTCAAATCCTGGAACTTAAAGATTCCAATCCTAGAACTTAAATAGGTCCCAAAGAAAACAAGACTGCTGTTAAGTAAATACATTGGGAATATAAGGTAGGCATGTCCAAACTTTGGCCCTCCAGATGTTTTGGACCACAACTCCCAGAGTCCTTTGCCACTGGAAATACAGGCATGGAATTCTGGGAGTTGTGGTCCAAAACATCAGGAGGGCTGAAGTTTGGACATGCCTGATCTAAGGAAACTGGATACCCAAGGGAATTTGACTGTAAGAAATATGTCTAAGTAGCTGTTTGGTTCTTTGACTTTTACCGTTTGGGCAAAGCTTTGCTGCATCTGCCACCAGCTCTGAAAAGTTTCCAAAGGCAGGGTTTTAAGCAATTCCCATTTATGACCTGCGGCATATGGATATACTTGGACTACAGCTGCATAACAAATACATTGGCTCTCCCATTTTATATATCATAGGACGAAACATTTTTTTACCTCCAGGATCTTTGTCAGGGTTGTATTCCAATGCATTGCTGCAAATAAGATCTACATCTATTAGGAAATCCTTCGCCGTTAAATAGTTCTGTTTATCAATTTTACTTATTATGGTAGACAGGTCCATTGGCTCTTTAATAACTTCGAGGTAATCTGAAACCTATAATAAAACACCACACGAAAGTGACACCGAGATTTATGTTAACCTTAACATACATTTGGCTGTTTATTGAACATATATCCAGGAACTTGAACCATGTTTTCCAACACATTTAATTCGAAAACATTAAAAGCTATTTCTCTAAACAAAAGTAATTTTGAGCATGCTCTTTATTTTCTGTATCAAAAGAAGAAAGGCTTGGGACCAACGATGCCTCTAATTTTCAGCCCCGCTGGGCAGCCCCCCCCCATGATTTCATGTGATCAGTACAAAAATGATTGCTCTGAGTGCACGAAGAAGAGTGCCCTGGGGGAGGGGGGGCAGAGGCACACACATATGTGCCTTAGAGCAAACATTGCTTGGGACCATTTGTTGGGGTTTCAAACATGAAGCAGAACAGCTTAATTCACAAGAACAGGTTGAAGTCCATGATGTCACTCCACTAAAAACTATTTCCAACAGGAGAGGGGGCACCTCAAAATCTGCTCTGTGGGCTTGGGGAAGTCTTTGAAGCAGATTTTGTGGTGGCAAGAAATGCTCCTGCATTTCCAGGAAGTGGACAAAATTGAAGGGACTGAAAAGAGGACTCCTGCATAGATGTTATGATTTATACTGAAAATACTTTTAAAAAGTTATGTGGTCCTTGTATGAAATCCAAAACCAAGGCTGGGTAATACCCCTATTAGAGTGTTAAAATACCAACAGCACTTGAATCTTAGTATTCTTTGCAGATTTGTAGTTTCCCATCTTTGGACTAGATTTGAGCTGTTAGAACCGAGTAAACTGTGATTCTGATATGGTTTTGTTACTTTACTCCATCACTACTACTAGTGAACGTCTATGACCCAAACGGGGATTCAAACTCAGGTCTTCTGAGTCCTACCTAGTCCATTGCTCTTTCCATTGGTTAAACTACTTCAGCTACAGATCCTGAAGTCCCAACATCCTGCCAAGATAATTACTGGATTTTTCTGAGTCTAACCCAGGCATGTCCAAACTTCAGCCCTCCAGATGTTTGGGACCACAACTCCCACAGTCCTTTGCCATTGGAAATACAGGCTTGGAATTCTGGGAGCTGTGGTCCAAAACATCAGGACGGCCAAAGTTTGGACATGCCTGGTCTAACCCAACCTTCATCCCTATTCTGCAATACCCAGTCTGATGAAGAGACTTGCAGGATCTGAACACTAGTCTGGTTTTGATATTTTAGTAGCCTAATAAAGGTAATATCCAAGATTTTATATTAAAAGTTTTTGTTCGGAGCAAGGACAGAGAAGTGGGATTCTCACCCCACCTAAAATTTTCATAATTGGGCTTCATGTTTGCCTGAAGAACTGTCCATGTGCCTGTATACTTCAAAGCTGTGATAAAATATGAGGATTAGGCTTATCAACATATATCTGTGTACAAATATCAGGCACTGGAAGTAGAGAGCCTGTTCCTCCCTGACGGAAGCAACCTCCATCAACTATAATGTCTGCATAAAGGTAAGGTCCAATACCAATCCCAAAAATGAATCCAGTGACACTAATAACATTAATTAAGCAAATTAATGGCTCAGACGCTAAAGGCTACAGGTGAATCCCCTGTTTTGCCTCAGGCTGTGCAGAAGCTGCTCAAAAGAATCTATGTAATTAAAATTAATGTGCACAGGTTTCCAAAACACAAAACTTAACCTGTAAAATCTAAAGCAAAGGAGAAATATGGCATGCATAATTTTTCTCTCTCATGCAAATCTGATTCTTAGACAAAATGAAGTCCTATTCACTTCATTTCCTCAAAGGAAAATCATACTATTAGGCAAAATATTATCCCTAACTTTAAGAGAAGAATGAAAATCAAATTCCAGCAGTAGAAAGACTATTCTGGTGTACTTAATCCTGTGAAGTAGTACAGTAATTTTGACATGGGTTGCCATTTTAGAAATAAGAAAGTTTCCATCAGATTTTCATGAGACAAAAACCTTTGATAAATGGGATTTAATGTATTCAGATGTGGTATTCATTATGCTAATCTGTTTAATTTACCCCCCACCCCCAGGTTTATGTGACAGTGACTAAGAAGAAAAATCCTTTTGAATCCTGGAAGCCATATCAAACATGATAAAATGAAAATGTAACAGTCTTAAGTGAAACTTGCATAGATTTAGTATGTTCTTCTCCAATTGTAGTTCAGGAGACCATTCCAAACACATCCAACTGTCATGAAATCTGATCACCAAGCTAAATTAACCAAGAATGAGAATATAACCCTTGGACTCCATTCTCAGTTTCCTGTCACCAAATCAAATTTTCCTCACTAATCTACAAGTCACGTCTTCTTGGCCATCTTCTTCTCCCTCACACTTCACCAAGACAAAGTCAGTCTCTCAACACAAATAAATCCTCACTCAACTAAACATGCTTCCCACAACACATTCCAAGAGATCTCTGTCACAGTATACCCTTAACTCATTCACCAGCATTTTCCTCCTCTGCCTTCCACCTGATATAACCAACTAAGCTGAAAATGCCTCCCTAACACTATGACACAAACTTAACATTATGATGACATAAATTATAATTACCCTGTGTGTGTGTGTGTGTGTGTGTGTGTGTGTGTGTGTGTGTGTGTGTGTGTGTGTGTGTGTGTGTGTGTGTGTGTGTGTGTGTGTGTGTGTGTGTGTGTGTGTGTGTTCTACCATTGGGGCCCTGTGGCGCAGTGGTTACATGCCTGGGGTTCAATGAAGGTTGGTAAAATGAGTACCCAGCTGGCTGGGGGGGGCAATGTATAGCCTGCATACTGTAATTAAAAACTGTAAACCGCCCAGAGACTACTTGAAGTGGTATGGGGTGGTATATAAGCAGAACACTTTGCTTTGTGAAAGTACTGACACTCCTGTCTTCAATGCAATAGTTCAAGCAGCATTTACAGACTACTAGATCCCACCAACATCCACCACTCATGGACTACACATTTTGGATTGTAGGGTGGATTTTTAAGTTACAGACGACAACTCTAGTGGTGGTTAAAGCTCCAACACCACTCAGAAATTAACCACTGTCCCAACTGTATATTTGCAAAGCACAGCAGATATATAATGGTTTCTGAATACAATGGTACTTCGCTTGGGCGAACGCCTTGTTTAACATAATTTTCGCTTCACAAAGGGAAATCCATAGAAAATAATGCCCCAGTTTAAGATTTTCCAGTCTCCCCCCCCCAAAAAAAAATGAAAAAAAGTTTCCCCTGGATGCATTGCGCCTGGGAAGTTTATAGCGCTGCCCTGTGCATGCAGGAATCTGTGGGTGGCACATAGCATCTAGTGTGGAGGTGTTGGAGTAGTTTTTGCAGCGAGTTTTGAAGCCATTCTGGAATTTTTTTTTACAGTGGTTGTGGCAGTTTTTGGAACTCTTTCGGTGCATTTCTCAAGCGGTGGAAAGGGAACTTTGTCGTTGGCATGCCTTTTTTCTGTGTGTTTTGCATTGTGGGGGGGATTCATCCATGCCAGCTTATCTCCTATGCGTGGCTATTTCCATGTATGGACATGGACAGCTCTTGTGGACAGATTTTGGGGGTTTTCATTACCTTATTTATTTATTATTTATTTATTTGACACATTTATATATATATACCGCTGCCATTTTCTGAACCGGAAATCAGGGCGGTTCACAAAACATAGCTAAAACAGCTAAAAGGCTAAAAACCAGTGTGGACAGACTTGGGGCTCTTGGACTGCAGCATTAAGAGCCTGGGTGTGAGCATAAAGTATTTTTTTCTCATTTTCTGCTCACTTAGTGACTGTGGTATCATGGCACCTGTCCCTGTACAGTATTTATGCCTTTAAAGTGCACTTTATAAAGAGTTTTCAACAGATAGAAGACTTTTTCTGATTTTTTTCTGTCCCCCGGAATGGATTAATTGGTTTCCAATGCATTCCTATGGAAAACTGCATTTTGCCTAATTTTTCACAATACAAAACATCCCAGAGAACGCATTAGTTACTTAAAGTGAGGTACCACTGTACTTGGCATTTGTGTATTTACAATATGAGATAGTACACAAACTGTCACTTGAACAATCAACCCCCTCCCCAACACCATCATGATACAAATGACATTTTTATTCTGAGCACAACACAACAACTTGCTGTTTCCTGAGTAAGTCATCTGTGCAAAATTGAGTTCTGAAGTTGACCCAAGGAGAGTTATCACAAACATCCTAGTAAACATGATAATTTTTGGTTTCTAATATATAGATAACAGTAAAAGCATTTTTGTCATTCTATGCTTAGTTTCATACCAGACATCAGAACGAAAATATTTTGTCTAAAAGCAAATTTAGCAAATTTAGCAGCGTATCAAATTTCATTAGCCCAATTCAATCTTGTTTGTTTAATTTTTATAGATGACTACATGAGTAGTCAGGAAGGTCAAACAGAGGCAGAACTTTAAAGTCTTCATTGTTCTCTTAGACTACTAACAGATAAAGAGAGAGGTGGACTACTTAATTTGTTGAATTTTCTAGATTAAAAATTACAATTTCTTTCTGCACTGCCAATGGCTCAGTGCTGTTTCTCCAGGCATCTACTTGCAGTGAGCAAACAGAGTTATCATCACGGCACAGAAAATGCGTCTTGGACTATACAGAGTTCATGACTAGATTAGCACTACTAAGGAAGAAGTAGTCGACCGACGGTGGCTTCACGTGTTAATGTTAAGCCACTTTCCCTGCAAATATGCAAAACAGGTTAGATAATATGTATCATCTGTAACAATTAATCTATGTCTTGTCTGATTAATTGCTAATAAGGTCAACTTCATTGTTTGCACATTACTGAAACAAGACCTCTTCAATATCCACCGGTTTGCTGAAGATGTTAAAGCGCTTGTCTGTGGCCAGCCTCTTGGTAACATCCCTGAGGAACAACCGCAGCTCTCTCAGTGTGTTTTCTTCCTGGTCCTCCATCCGCTGCTTTTCTGTCTCGGACAGCTGGCGAGTAGGAGATGGCAAGGCAAGAGGAAGCACCTCCATATCAGCAAGGGCTAAAAAATAAAAAAGAAATGGAAAAGAAGTAATTACAGAAACAGCCGGTAAAATAAGCTACTCAGACCACATCCCTGTCCCCCAAATATTTCACACCACACAATGAAATTATGTACTTTTTAACTTTTGCCAGACATGGTGACATTGAGAATTTCCCACTCCTCTTTCATTCTCTACAAAATCCCAGATGTCCTTCCTTAATGAAAGAGGAGCTGAGAAGACGCACATTGGGCAAAACCTCAAGATTCAAGTCTAGAAGTGATCCTGGGATTTTCTGTTGCAGTCACCAACCCAGTTTCCAAACCTCCA
Organism: Phrynocephalus forsythii; assembly: GCA_029282475.1. Taxonomy (NCBI): domain Eukaryota; kingdom Metazoa; phylum Chordata; class Lepidosauria; order Squamata; family Agamidae; genus Phrynocephalus; species Phrynocephalus forsythii. The sequence goes on from JAPFRF010000002.1 coordinate 153,668,458, forward strand.
TTATTTTTCCATGTATAAGATTACATTTTTGCCTAAAATTGTTAGGCTAAAAATTAAGGGTCATCTTATACATGGGAGTAAGCCAAGGAGAGAAGCACATAGTTACAAAACTGTAATTTTGGTTTGGAAAAGTGGGGGCTGTCTTACACATGGAGGCATCATATAGATAGGAAAATATGGGTATGTGCATACAGTGGTACCTTGGATAACGACTTTAATTCGTTCTCCGAGGTTAGTTGTTATCTGAGACACGTCATTATCCGAAATGTGGTTTCCCATAAGAATGAATGGGAAACCGACTAATCTGCTCCGGAGCCTAGGAAAAAGGCACAGATACCTGTTTGTTTGGGGGTTTTTTTGCTCAAAACTCTTTATAAAGTGCACTTTAAAGGTACAGATGCAATGCCACCCGGGATAACTCTTTTTTACTGATGCATGCTGGAAATTCATTATCCGAGGCAATCCATAGGGAAAATTCATTATTCGAGGCAGCCCATAGGAAAATTCGTTATCTGAGGCAGCCCATAGAGAAAATTCATTATCCGAGGCAGCCCTATACCTAGAATCGCAATTTGTTATCCGAGGCAGCCCATAGGGAAAATTTGTTATCAGAAGCAGTCCTATACCCGGAAATTTGCAGTTGTTATCCGAAAAATTGGTTATCCAGGGCAGTCGTTATCCAACGTACATTTTTGCTAAACATTGTCTTTCCATTAATCCTTTGATTTATGGATAGTTAAACTGAAGCAGCCTTAGAATGCACACAATTTGCAAATAAAACTTGGTACAGCAAAATATATATATTATCTTTATCAGCTCTCCAATACACCTTCTGAATCAGGGTGATATGAACTACAGTAAACCCCACTTATCACAGGGGTTAGGGACCTGACCCAACCCACAATAAAGGAAAATCAACGATATGCGGATCCTGGCTGTCTGGGGCCTCCTAAAGTTGCATTAGGCCTGGCGCTGCTCACTTCTGGTTCGCCAGAAACCACTTCTGGGGCCACCAACAGGCCCAGGGAGCCTGTTGGAGGCCCCAGAAGCAGTTTGGGGCGATCCGGAAGGCACTTCCGGTTTTTCAAAAGGCACTTCCAGTTTGCCGGAAACCACTTCTTGGGCCTCTGACAGGCCTGGGAAGCCTGTCGGAGGCACGCTTGGGGAAGCACCAGGCCTGAGGTAAATGCAGGAAGCCCCAAACAGGCCCACACAGCTTGTTTCATATACTGCTACCCCACAATATACCAGAACGGTATACTGATTCTTTTGTACAACATAGATATGTCTACCCCTTTATGGAGGCTTTCTTTGGAAAAACTGATATGATTTAAAAATAAATAAGGATGATATGACATGAATGTGTGTGAGGGGGAGCAGATGCGCACCCAGAGTGAGTCATCCGGCCCTAGCACCTGAGTGTTGGGCAGCCAGGATGAGGGGAAGCTTCCCCAGTATTAAAACAGCAGGAAGAAAGCTCACACAGGCGAAGGAGAGGTGGCTGTTTCAGGAGGAAGGGTCAAGGGCAGGGGTGGGAAGGCATGGGGTGGCCGCTCAGTTCAGAAGAAGAGGACCCCTGGGAAGATGGAAGGAAATATGAGACCAGGGAAGGGAATGAGCTAATCTCCCTCCTCTTGCCCTGTTTGTTTCTTCCGCCATGTGCCTAGAGAGATCCCAGGCACATGGCTGAACATAACAGCACCCACCTGGGTGCTGCCACAGCCCTGGCCAGGGCAGCAGGTGTGCCATTGGAGGAAACTGGAAGGAACATGTCTCACAGCCTGGCTTCTTTCACCAGTCCCTATAAATCCTCTTTTAAAAGGGGGGGGGTGCCTGAGAGCAAAGCTTGGCTTCTCCCTCCTGCTTTCCGGAACCTCTACTCCGAGGAGTTCCAGTCAAGTGGGGGCCCAAATTGGCAAGGGATATTTTCTACTCCTACCCTAAGCATCCCCAGCATGAAACTTGCTTTTTTCCACAGGAATACCCTATTAAAGGTATGTTTTCCTTGAGCTGATCGCTGCAACAATTTTGCTGCTCAATCATTCTGGGCTACGCAGAAAATTCCCTTACCCATTTGTTTTCTTCTTGGAGGTGGCATCGATGCCTCATTGAGAACCAGCTCTTGGAAAAATTTACGCCTGTCTTCTTCACTCGGTCGCTGAATATAAAAAACCTCTTCATACTGGATTTTAAAGATACATCTTACCTGTATGAAAACAGTAGATAATGTTGAGGGTTTGGAAGACTCCTCTAGCAACAGAATACATTGATGATGCCGTTATGTTCTGATGATCAGTTCTTCAAAGAGGACAACTGATAATTCCACAAATGGCTACGGAGGGGTCCAGTTCCATACTAATCTACTATGGCCCAAATCCTGTTATTTATACCCACCAGGGGAGCTGCATCAGCATAGCTTTCACAGACAAACTGCTAAAAGTTAAAAAGTAGGGATAGGCTTTTTTTTAACACACAACAATAGCACAATTTAGCATGCAACATGAAATGCCTACAGGGACTTCTTAATTTGCAGCAACTTGTTACTGGAGGATATGACACAGGAGTTGCACGAGCATAAGTACACAATGGGATTGTGGCCATGTGTAGTGCCAGGTATAATTCAGTCCTGACTGCAGTCCTTGTGCACTATTAACTGCTCTCATGCTACAAGTAATTTCAGTGTTCAGATGTGGTTTTTCAGCAGTATTCATGTAGAAGTGGCAACATCTCAGCATTCTTGAATCAAGCTTCTGAAAGAGCTGGTATCACCCCAAGAACTTTTCTACAAAAGGCATATGGTATCACCAAAAATGGATATATGGGACTGCTACAATCTGGTTGCTACTTAATTTGTTATTCAAATAAATATGGTCAAGAATCCAGGCATCTTTCATTCAAATAAGCCTAGTGTAAAGAACAGTTAGGCATGCATGAAAATCTGAGACTGACTAAATTTTTCAACTTTTACCAACTCTAGGTCTTCATACTATACCACTTTATTTTTTTTACTTTTGGGGGCCCTTAAAATCTAAGGTAGGGTGGGGGTTGCTGTTCCGATGACAAGGAAGATCTGTCTTAACAGAATAATGCTCACCCTCAAGTGAAGTAACATGACACAAGAAGTTCCACCTCAAGGAAGGGGATCACTCCTGTTTTTTACAATCCTACAAGAACTATGAGATGCTGCTCTGTGGAGGTGGAGGTCCCTGTGTTTTTTCAAAAATGTTACCAACAAGAAGAGCTAGATGCACAGTTCTTTATATCCCACTTCAGGTACAAACTTAATGCCCTGTTGGCATTAAAGAACACCCTCCACTTCAATTTGTAGGAAACTAAGATACTCAAAATACAAGTTCTAGAGCAGTGCTTCTTAACCTGAGGGTCCCCAGATATTCCTGGACGGCAATTCCCAGAAGCCTCCGCCACTCAATGTGCTGGAAGGGGTTTCTGGGAGTTGCAGTCCAGGAACATCTGGAGACCCACAGGTTGGGAACCACTGGTCTAGAGGCTCTCCCTATTTCCCAGAGCTGGTCTGCAGAATATTCAGGATACTGAAGAGGGGAAGGGATATCAGCCCCCACCCCTCTAGGTTCTGCTGTTCCAATACCAACAACACTAGATATGGCCCTATAGTTAGAAAATAAAGTCACAATCCAGTGTTAGAAAGCATTTCAGCTACAACAAGCCAAAATCAAAGTCAGAGAATTCCCAACATATAAAGTGAGAGACTCAAGTGAGATAAAGTAACCTGAGGTCACCCTCAGTCAATTATTTTCTCCAGGATGTAGTGGTGTCAGTGTATCTGGACCAGAGACAGTGAGAGTGAATATCTTTTCATTCTTACTGACTCCAAAATTATGAAAAATATTGATAATTTTATGCATACCAATGCAAAATATTGCTAAAGCAACACCCAACCCCTACCCCCAAATTTCATCAAAAAGCTAGCAAAATGTAATGGGAGGTTGGCCTATTTTCCATGTTTATGACACTACAGTACAACCCACTTATCAGCGGATTCACTAACCGCGGATTCAGTTATCCACGGTTGGTGATCATTGGGGGGGAGCAGCAAGGGGGGGAATTAAAAATAAAATTTACCGCTGCTGATGCCCGGCACCACCCTCCTCGCCGTTGCTGCCGGCTAACAAGGCACCCTCCAGAGGGGTGAGGTGGGGACTTTGAATTTCCCACTCAGGTCCCTGGCAGAAGATCAGAAGTTTGGGACCCCACCCGGAAGTTCAAAGCCTGGGTGGCTGACTGGCCTGTGGCCGCGGCAGCCAGGAGGAAGGGGGCAAGTATCGGAGTGGTAAGTTTTATTTTTTTATTTTCTCCTCTTCTTGCCACCACCACCACTGGGCAGCCGGGCAGCCACTGGAGAGGTGGAAGACTGTCCTTCACCCATCTGGTGGGTGCCCAGTTGCCTGGTGGTGACAAGGAGGGAAGGCTTTTTTGGGTGGTTGTTGTTGGGTTTGTTTGTTTTTTGCCTTTCTCCTTGCCACTGCCACTGCTGGGCACCCGGGCATGTATTCGGAGGGGTGGAGGACGGTCCTTCACCCTTCCAGTGGGTGCCCAGCTGCCTAGCAGAGGCAGCGAGAAGTGAAGTCCCCCCCCCATTTCTCTTTGTCAGAGAAAGGGGGAAAACTTTCTTCCTTCTTTGCCATTTGGAGGGGAGTTGGAGGTGAAAGCTTTCACCCCAGCACCACTTCAGCCACCATTATCCTCAGATAAGAGCATTTGCTCTTATCCACTGATTTCATTATCCGCGAGGGATCCCAGAACCGATCCCCGACAGATACGGCGACCCTACTGTATTTTCTTCTAAAATCATGGCACTAAAAATTAAGGGGCATCGTAAGCATAGAAGTAAACGTTTCCTGAGAGGTGCAGGTGGGGTGAAAGGAGAACCCACATTGACCTTGCTGCTTCCTTTCCTTTCTGTGTTCTGAAGACTCCTCTCTGCTTTGCTCTTGTAGGAACGGACGCTTCTTTTCAGCACAGAAAGGCTCAGGGGTGGAGCAACCCATTAAGAAGTGCCTTTTCACATTAAAAAGAAGGGTCCAATCCTACAAGAAAAAAGCAGGGAGGCGTCTTCAGAAAATGGAAAGGAAAGGAAACAGTGTGGGTGGAGGAGAACTCAAGGAGGATTTATTGATTTTCTTAATTTGGGTTCTTAAAATAGGGGGAGTCTAATATATGGCAGCATCTTATAGATGGGAAAATATAGGAATTTCAGTTCAGCCTATCACGTACATTACTGACAAACTGTATCCACAGCAGAATGCTGGGGGGACTCTGAGCAGGAAAACATGCCACTTTGTTGTTAAACTGATCTAACATCAGCCATGCTAACAGTCATGGAGTTCAGACTTAAACCTGAACTGCCCACTGAGGTAGTACCAAGGGAAGAAAATGAAAGCAAATGCAAACATTAGTACAGGAAATTATTTTCATTTCTGCTTCCCCACCACCACCACCACCACCACATTTTATTTATCCAATAATGCTGACAGACCTCTCTAAATCTGCAAGAAAGGTTTCTTCTCATTTCCCCCAGTGTGCAATTCCCTATTCTTGCTATGTTACAAGAAAACTATGTCTTTTACTCAGATATGAAAATGATTGACAGGATGGAGTCAGGACGGGGGTGGGGTGGGGATTCCTGTATGTGCACCGCAGTGCTCTCTGGGTAAGCTTCATTATTTCTTAATAATGCTTATTCATCCTCAAGAGCTCACATCCTACTCACCTCTTCAGGCAGTTCGCTGTACATTGTTTCAGAGGTAGAGAGTAGAAATATAGGCGAGAATGATGGTATGTCTTGCAGCAAAGTTAGAAATGTTGCTTTCACAGTTTCACTGACAGCTTCCCACCAATCACCAATATGAGGCATATAAACAATACTTGGCACTGTTCTTCTCGCCTCCCGAAAGATCTAGTCATGAAGGATATTGGAATTACAATGATTCCATGCAAGCAGAGTCTCTATGTTAAGCATTTTCTATTTAGCTTAGTCCCACATTCTTCCTAAATTCCAAATCAACATGTTTAGAGAAGATTTATAATTTCAAATGCAATTAGCCGGATATCTAGGTTTAGTAATTATATAGAGTGTATTGCCAATCCCCTACAGCCTTCACAAAAAGATTATCTAACATTGACATGTTTTTAATACCACAAAACTGTAAATATTCCTAACACAAGCATCACAGGTTATGCCATGACAAAGCAAAATTGTGTGGCATATTAAAAACCATTATTTAGGAAGACCAGCCAACTTTCAAATATGTTCTCTAAGTGTTTTTTTTTCCAAATTGAAGTCTTGCTGATTAAGCCTTGTTATATGAATTAAAATTAAAAATATCTGTAAGGTTTTAGGTTTCTTGGTCTAATTTTTAGGATATTCATTTTGTCCATAGTGATCCCTTACCAGCCAAGCTGGCAGCACAACCATAAATATGTCTGTGAAGATTCTCAGTCATCCAGGTGAGTTTATCTGGAAGTTGAGTCATGGCAACTGGACTTTTTTTTCTTGAGAAATAGAAACGTTTCACCACTCAACCAAGCAGCTCTGTCGGTCTGAGGAAGTTACGAGGCGAGTACTCCATTTTAAAGTTCACCTTGATTTCACATCATCCTGGTAGGAATAGGCTCATAAGTTGGACAATGGGCTGAACAAGCTTGTTAGGTGGACAATAGCCTGAACAGGTTCACAGATGGACCATGATCTGAATAGGCTCATTAGGTGGACAAAGGCCTAGGGTGTATGAAAGTCCCACCTATGCAACATTTCCCAACACCCATGAAAAATAAATAAATAAATAAATAAATAAATAAATAAATAAAATAATAATAATAATAATAATAATAATAATAATAATAATAATAATAATAACAACAACAACAACAACAACAACAACAACCTTTATTGTCATTGCACAACCAGTGTACAATGAAATTGGCTGAGCATGGGTCGTTAGCTATGGCATTTCTGGTGGAAGCGTGAAGTGATTCTGATTTGTCTGGGGATTGATGAAGGGACAGCTTGATAAATACCAGATAGACTGAGTCTGAGTCCCCCACCTCTGTTGAGGGGTTTTCAATAGACACATGAATGGCTTCCCTGACCCCTCTCTCAAACCACCTCTCTTCTCTGTCTAATATGTTACATCCTCATCTTTGAATGAATGTCCTCTGTCCTTCACGTGGAGGTGTACTGCTGATTCTGGCCCTGAGCTGTTGCCCTCCTATGTTGGGCCATCCTTCTGTTCAATGGCTGTTTAGTTTCTCCAATGTAGAGGTCTGAACACTCCTCACTGCATTGGACCGCATATACAATATTGCTCCTTTTATGTTTTGGTGACAGTTACTTTGGGTGGACGAGTCTCTGCCTTAATGTGTTTGTGGGTTTGAAGTAAACGGGATGTGGTGTTTGCCAAAAATCCTTTTAAGCTTCTCAGACACTCCAGCCATGAAGAGAATGACCAGGTTCTTCTCTTGGCTAAGGGTCTCAGGCTGATCCATTTTTCTTCTGGGTTGGCACATTGCTTTGTTGGAGGCCCACTTTGGATATCCATCCACAGGTGTTAAGTGCAGTCTTCAGGTGCCTGTCTTCCTTCTTCTTGGCTTCTGTGGAGGAACTTTGTCCAACTTATGAGCCTATTCAGACGAGGAGGATGTGATATCAAGGTGAACTATAAAATGGAGGACTCACCACTAATTTCCTCAGACTAACAAAGCTGCTTGGATGATCAGTGAAACGTTTCTATCTCTCGAGAAAAGAAGTCCAGTTGCCATGACTCAACTTCCAGATAAACCATAAATATGTTTATCGCCACTTAAGTTAAACGCCTCATTGGCTGAAATCCTGTTGTGCTGTTGCACAAAAGGTGTAAGATTGGAGGCAAATTGCCTTAAGTTATGAATTCTCTGTAGGTGTTATCTCTTGCACACTGACTCACGGTATGCAACAGATGATTGACTAAGGAGAATTCTTAACCTGATGTAATCTATATCTTTCAAGTAGCAATGTAAAAGGAGTATGGCCATTATCTATTAAACTTATTTATGATAACTGTTTAAATCAGATTTCACTATACCTCTCTCAGCTGTTCACTCTTTTTCACATATCACTTCTGCTTTTCTTTCATCCACTAGCATGTACTGAGCTAAAGGAGATGTTGCCTTACATGAAACAGAGGCAAGCTTGGCACTCCATTGAACCCATCTCCTCCCAAATAAGCACTTATCAGCTTCAACAAGGAAACTAGCTTTTTGGTCATGGTTCCCCAAATCACCCCACCCCTTAAGACAATGCTGACACGTCAATAAAGGCTTTAAAGTAATGCTTTGTATCTCTGAGAATTCTTTATTTGAGCCTCTCTCGAGTCTCCTTCTGTCTGCTTTCACTCCTGATGCCTTATATTTTCACCATATGTTCCTGCTCAACCAGAAATCAACATGGTGAACAAATAATGGTGGGAGGGGAGCCTTCTGCTTGCACTGCCAAAAGGGCACTGGGTGATGGCTTTACATGGTTCCTCCTTCCTTCTGCAGTAGTATGTCCTAAAAAAAACTTCTCCGGAGGGATTTCCTGGAAGAGTATGGGAAGTGGCTTGGTGGGCCGCAAGGAAGAATGGGAACTGAGAAGGGATAAAGAATTTCCCCTTAATTTTGTTTTCATCTGACATGAAGTAAGTAAGAGCCCACATTTTTTCCTAGCCAACGATCAATACAAGTATAATTTAAGGATTCTGTTTTCCATAGAAAACCCAACTGTGACCGTAGAGTCCCTTAACATCCCACTGACACGGTATGCTTGGGAAGGAGCATTTATACCGTACACAGGGGGAAACTCCCACTATTTGATATGCTGAACAAAAGGTTAAAACAGGATGTAGATGCAGACTGACCTGTGCACATGATTCTTCAGGTGTTTTGGCACTGACCGAATAAAGGGCCGGCAGATCTAATCTGTGCACAGCAATCTTCTCCAGAGAGTGCAACAGTGCTGGAGCAAGGTGGGAAGTCTGGCCTGAATCCCTCTCACCTGAAAGCAGTAATCTTGGCCTGTAAGAGGTGGGCTGGTGGTATGCTGACCTGCAACAGAAATGGATGATTAAAATGGAAAAAAGGATCAGGTCTACTATTTTTTCTACACTAGCCCTATGGAAACTTTTTCAAATTGGGGATGGCCCGCCCCATTAGCCTCAAGACTTGTGAGGCCAACCTCCGTGAGCAGGTGAGGCTCATGGTGGCTCAAGGCAGTGAAAAGGGCTGCTAGAAAGAATGTATGGGAAAGAAATCAATCACCCGTAACCACGCCTTCTCTGTGGCTGGCCCCTCGCTGTGGAACCACCTTCCGAGTGAGCTGTGCCTTGCACAGTCCCTGCCCGTCTTCAAAAAAGCTCTTAAAACCTTGATCTTTTGGGAGGCAATGGTGACCTTTAACATTTTTCCCCCTTTCTTCTGAGTTGCCATCTTGCCAAAGATTTTGTTTTTGTTTTGTCTTGTTCTTTTATTTTTTTATCTTTTTTACTTTCTTGTCCTGACAGTTGCATTGGGATTACTTCTTATCCCTTTTGTTAACTGCCCGGAGTTGTTTCGGGAAGATAGGTGGCATATAAATAAATAAATAAATAAATAAATAAATAAATAAATAAATAAATAAATAAATAAATAAATAAATAAAAATGTTTTGTGGATTTAGGCTTATCGGTCTCTACTGGGATGCAGACACGGGCCATCTACTTACATAGAAAAATGAAGGTAAGGTTTATGTACAGCAGGTGATAATTGTTTCTTTGGTGATCCTGACTGACAACTTGTCTCAAATATCGATGAAGCATTTTCATCTTCACTGTCATCCAAAATCAGATTTGGTACATCTGTCCAACCAGAAATGAAAAGTTTAGTAATTTCTCTTGTCATTTTGAAGAATATCACATTTTTTCTAAAGTTTGAATAAACTATCACCTCGTAAGGGAAAATGTAGATGTATTTCCAATGCAGATATTTGCTGTTTGTGAAAGAACAGCATGTACTAGGGATGGGGAGGAAATGAAAAATGAAATGCTGTTTCGTTGTTTCGTTATGTAACAAAACAAAACAAAACAAAACGAGAAAACAGTATTTTGTTAAAGACGAACGAAACAAAACTGTCGTTTTTGCAGTGAAACGAACCATTTCGTTCCATCGTTTTCTGAGGGCTCCTGCCAAGCTGTCAATGGCTGGAGCCCTTTAAACCTGGCCCACTTGGCACCAAGGATCCCCCTGGTGCCAATTGGGCCAGTTTTAAAGCAGTCCAGCTGATAATAGCTCAGCAAGAGCCCTGTAAAAATGGCTCCTAGAGTCGCGGGTACCAAATCTGGTGCCTCTAGGACCCAGAGAAGCCGTTTTGTTTCATTTCATTTTGTTTCATACAATATTTTTTTAAAAAATGTAAGAAATGAAACAAAACAAAACGGGGGTGAGCACGAAACGAAAAGAAACATTGTTTTTCGGTTTCGTGTCCATCCCTAGTTTGTACATCTTGAGTAAACTGTGCATTGATGGCCACAAGGGGACAAAATTAGAAAAGACACTGTGGCTTAAGCTGTAAAACAGCCTGACATTTTTCCTGAATACTCTGGATGACACTTTCTATAGTGTCCTACAATTACTCACTCACAAAACTGACTGTTATTACTAGAGCTCCTGGAGTGAAATCTCCCATCTAAAGGGCCCAAAAATACCTCAACCTGCGCTGGAAGACCTAAACATTGTTCAAAACCCTTTTGGGGGCAACGTGGATGGATATAATGTGGGAAAGGTCCACCGCAAAAGTAACTGGGTGCTAGTATATTGTTGAATTTAGATCTCATATTGCAAAGGAGGGTGGAAATAATCCAAAGAACATCATGGATGGTCATCTGTCGGAAATACTGTGGTGGGGGTTCCTGCATGGCAGGGGGTTGGACTGGATGGCCCATGAGGTGTCTTCCAACTTGATAATTCTATGATTCCATGATTCCAAGATTCTATGTTTTTTAAGGAAAGATATTCAAGCACATTTTTGTGACATGGCACACTGAGTACAATTTTCAAGACTTGTTGGCTATTGCAAGGCACCTGAACTTTCCAGCATGTAAAGCAATGGCCTTTCAACAGAAACTGATTTCACTGATTCATTCTAGCAAGCCAGCGGAATGTGTGGTGTGATGTAACACTTTAAAATGATATACACAAAGACAGTTTTCACTGCTTTTAAACTGTGATTAACTAGGGTCTCAAGGTGCTGGATCTAGAATTCCTATGAGCAATCATGTCCAAACTGGAAGCTCTTTCTGGAAAAATGAGGAAATATGTGAAAACTGCTCCTGGAAAATGAGGAGCCTCTTCAGAATGTTTCGGGAGCTCATATAGGGACCTGATAAAAATAACTTCGTTTCCAGAAGAAGTTTTCCTGGAATCCTAGTTTCACCTGCTCATGGCAGGAAAACTTTTGCAATAATAAGAAAAGCTTCTGAAGATTCACAGGTTCTCAAATTAAGAAAAAAAATTCTATTGTGCAGTTATACCAGTGAAAAACAACGATTCCAAGAGATTCTTGTGGGCCATTAACAAGCCCCTCCATAGATTTCTAGGTGTACATTAGGGATGGGCACGAAATGGAAAAATAGTGTTTTGCTTCGTTCCGTTTTGCCCCCCCGCCCGTATTTTGTTTAGTTAGTAATGTTTTGTTTTCCTAAAAAAAACCATTACTTGCAAAACAAAATGAGAAACAAAATGAATCCCCCGCCTCACCAGCGCTCTAGTGGGGGATTCCAAAGCTTCCAGCCCACTACCCCTCTCTAGATATTCAGCTCCATTCTTGCCCGCCACTACCTCCCAGCTGATTTTGACAGCTCAAGTTGTCAAAAAATCCCAGCTGGAGGGTGGCTGGCTAAGGAGAACAGAGCACTGCAGCCAGGCAGAAGCAACTTCCCTGCCTGGCTGCTCCTTTCTCCCCCTGTCCAAAACAACCCCCTGGGAGGAAGAGAAAGAAGCAGGGGTGGTGGGCTGAAGGCTTTTAAAAATGTGCCGCCGCCGCAGCGAAAGTGCTCTCACTGGTGTGGGGGGATATTTTAAGCTGGAGCCTTTTGTAAATGTCCTGCTAGCAACAGCAATAGGCTCACTGTTGCGGACGGGCCATTTTTAAAAGGCTCCAGCCTTTGACAGCTCTTCTGGAGCCTTGCATGGGCGGGCCATTTTAAAACGGCTCCAGCCAAGCTGTCAAAGGCTGATCCCTCTCAGGGTTTATTTTCCACCACCATGGAGCGTTCCGGTGGCCAAGGAGGAGGGGCCTAAGCCCATTTGGGGCAAGTCAATATGTCTGTCCTTCACATCTCCATTGTCTCTGGATTTACCTGCTGCGGATGCTGCGGCTCCGCTTCTTCTTTCTCAGAGAACAGTCACTTCCCCAAGAAGAGGTAGAAAGGGAGGGTGCACACGGGGGGGGGGGGTGGCAGCAGGCAGAAAGAGAGGAGGAAGAGGAGGAGGAGGAAGGCTGGTGGAGGAGAGCGAGCAAGCAAGCAAGTGCGAAACACATGGCTGGTTCAGAGCTGCAAGTGCACAAAAGAGTGGCACGCACGCTGGTCAACCTGCTTCCCAAGGATACAAGGAGGGTGAGGCTCCAACCCGGGGAGTTGTGGCCCCAAAAGCTAAGCTATTGAGACTCTTTTTTAAGCAAAGGGGGTGGAGGTGCGATGGGCAACCAAGCGCTCCCAAGGTGGCAATGGGCAGCTTTTCTTGTCCTCTCTCAACTGCAGGGTGGAGTCATAAGTGGTGTTAAAAACTGCAGATGACGAAAGCCATGTTGAACGCTAGCCAGAGAAACCCCAGAGTGAGCACCTGAAGGGTGTGTGCTTTTCGGGGTCACGGGGTAGAAAGCTTAGCTCTTGACTCTTTCAGATGGCTTGATACAGAGTGGTGCCATTTTTAAAAGGCTCCAGACAAGCTGTCAAAGGCTGGAGACTTTTTTAAATGGCCCAAGCGCAACACAGAGAGGCTCGCTGTTGCAGGTGAGACATTTTAAAAAGGCTCCAGCCTTTGACAACACGGATGGAGCCTTTTTAAAATGGCGTTCCTGCAACACCGAGAGCACTCTCAGTGCTGCGGGCGGGACATTTAAAAAAGCCTCTAGGCCACCACACTTTGGGGTGGGCTAGAGGCTTTTAAAAACAGGATTCTCTTGCCAGACAGAGCAGGAGCAGCCTCTCTGTCTGGTAAAATCCTGCCCACTCAGCCCCCTATAAGGGGATTCCCCACCGCCTCCCAGCTGTTCTTTTTGACAACTTGAGCTGTCAAAATCAGCTGGGTGGCAGTGGCAAGAACCAGGAAACAGCCGTGGGATCATAGTCCCTTGCCTGAAAGGAGATCTGGTGGTGGCTTCCCGGTTTGGAGGAACCAAAACAAAAACATCATTTTGGTTCAATTTGTGACAACAGACTGCAGTTTCATTTCGTAACATTTTGAAACCTAACATTTTGAAACCTTACGAAATGACGAAACAGTGTGTTGTTTTTCATAAGGTGCCCATCCCTACTGCACATCAACCTACCTGACTGGTACAGGTGAAAAATGGAACCAGAGACTTGTTAACCAGCAACAAAAAGTTGCCACAAGTTAGACTGCTGTCTTTCACAGATATAATTACGCAATAGGATTTTGGTCAGCACACATGGGGGGGGGGAGATTAGCCTATTGCTGATCAGTATATTTTGAGGGGTATTACTCAAAGGCTATCTGGAGTATAGAAGTCCACAGAAATAGCCACACAGTTCTATGGCTCACAGCTGAGCTTACAAGAGGACTGCCACTAAGGAAAAAGTACAATGAATTAAAAGTGAAAACAGCAATACCTTCTCTTCTGTCACCCTGACCCAATTCGGCATGAGGAAACACTCGGTGTAAAACTCCCAAAATGTCATTGAAGGTCCTTTCCAACAGTGGCCTTATGATGGGAGACAGGGCGTGCCCCGATGACATCACAGCACGTTGAGAGGCAGGCACGATGTTCTGCATTGCATGGTAAAAATCTTGTGCGCTGAGAACTATTGAAGAAACGTCGAGCTGCAGTTTCTGACTGCTCGCATAGATCTGAGGATAACGCCGTCGCAGGGCAATCAAGGCAGCCTCCGTGCAAAGTGCTTTTATGTCAGCTCCACAATACCCTGGGGGGGGGGGCACAGAGAGAAAACATATACAGGTTTTGTAAAAGAACACAAGATGCTTTGCATATGTTGAGCATACGCCTGAAGCTGAAAGCTGCCAGCAGCATTCTGTCAGATCTGCAATGCATTTAGTAATATATACAGCTTTAGGACAAATCAACCTTGCAACTGGCATCTAAAGAAACAAATGGTAAGACTCCATCTTAAATCAAGTATAATCAAGAGTTTGAAAAAAAATGCATTGCCAAGGAACCTGTGAGAGAAACACACTACTATTCAATATTATGTGAAACACACAGGCTAGATGCATCTAAAAAGCACAATTTAAACTCAGGTACGCAAGAAATTGGCAAACAAGACTTCAATTACCAAAACTACCCGAGCCTTCAAGAACATAAGAGGTAAATTTCAACTGTTGTTGGCTGAAAAACTGGACAAAGTGGTAAGCAAAAACTAAGGAATGAGGGTTTAGCATGCTGCCTTTCCAGTTAATTGTAACTGTCAACCAAACGCTATGATTTTGGAGAATAAAGAACGGTCCCACTGCAGAGGTACAAGTTTCGAGTACCATTTTCTGACTTGCTGTAGCTAATGTAATGTTACTTCATAGAACATTTTTATTTGGTCACTGCCCAAAGCAACGTGAATGCATTCACTGAAAAAAAAAAAAACGAAGCCCCACCAACAGAGGGGGGGGGGATCAAATTAAGGAAAGAAAGTTCTGACTTGCACATTTTGAAGTCAATGGAAAATGACATGGACCCGACAGCCCCAATCCAAAAAGCAATTCCCACATGATTTACCAATGCATTCGCCCCCATAGGTGTCAATTTTACACACTGATATCAAAGGGCAAAGCAGTAATTACCTTATATTAGATCCTGCTAGTGCACTTTGTTCACTAAAAATATATGTTGCCTGCAGAAAAACAGTTCAAGTCTAAAGTATACAATTTATTATCAGACAGCTGTTGTGAGGTTTTTGGGCTGTTTGGGCTCTGTTCTGGAAGTTTTCTAAAAATCAAGAAAGTCATGCTTGCTTCTCAATATGCTATGAGGTCATCGGGGCACGCCCTGTCTCCCATCATAAGGCCACTGTTGGAAAGGACCTTCAGTGACATTTTGCGAGTTTTACACCAAGTGTTTCCTCATGCCAAAAGTCTAAAAATCAACAAAGCCTGGCTTCCAGTACTGAAAACTACAGCCTGCAAAAGATCAAAGTTCAATTATTCCCACCCAGCCACAAGCACCAGTGACCAGTTCACACAATAGAACAGCTAATAACACCCATCAACTACAGAGAAGGATTGCTGCCACCCCTGATTGCAGTGAAACTTCTTAATACCTCCACATCACAATACAATGACTTAACACCTATTATCCAGCATAGGACAAGTTTCCTCTTTCCCATAACTTTGAAACCCCACAATCTCTCTCACTCTATACACCAGAGCACTGAGAGAACTCCTAGTTCCCTGAGCTCCTTGCCCTCTGAAGATGCCGGGCAGAGTCTGGCGAAACGTCAGGAAGAAAAACTTTAAGAACACAGCCAAACAGCCCCAAAACTCACAACAGCTATCACGTCCTGGCCTTGAAAGCCTTTGAGAATATATTATTAGACAATTTTTGCCAGAGAGAAACAAGAAACATGACTGACTCAATTGGGCCAGCCCTCCTTGTCCTATTTCTTGTTCTTCTCAAAATTTATGACTACTTCAATCAGCAGAAAAGCATATTCAAATCAGGCTATTATCAAAACTCATTTTAGCACAATTCCAGTATGATGTACAATGTATGTCAAGATGTCTTAGGAAGAGACCTGTAATATTTTGACCTACTTTGTGGACTGCATTGCAATAACCAAATAGTGTGACCTGCCAAGTGCTTAAAAGCCTCCTACTATGTGCAGTACCGTGGAAGCAACACGGGTGTTCACAGGACCTCTCAACATATCAGTTAAATAATGGTTTGGTGCTATAATGGCAAACTGAAGTGATCCCCAATAAACTCGCAATCCTCCTCTTCCTTTGGTACAACCACAAGGAACTGGGAAGCTTCTATTTCCATATTAGATTAGCCACAATTTATATCAGGTCACATACCTTAAACAGCGATTTACCATATATATTTTTAAAAAGTCGGGTTCATAAAATTTTATGTGAATGAGATTTATTTCAAAAACATGGAGGTTTAACCTCAATGGACTTATGTTCAGACACCATGACAAACTGCATTTCAAAAGCATGAACATGTCTAAAATTCCTTTAGCAATATCAAAATGCCACTGATGTTTAAAATTAGCTGGGTTAAACCAAACCTGCATTTGCTCAAGAAACTGACAAAATACATTTAAAATATTTTACGTGAAATAATTTTGATGGTAATTAAGGACCACAACCCAAGATCTTAATTTAAATGTCACAAGAACTGGAAAGAAAACACAGGTGTGCAGTTAACATTAGGGAGTGATAAATGGTACAAACAAATGACTTATGTTCATCCCCATACACAAAAAGCACATTTGTATAAAAGTGAGCAGAAAACATCGTAAATTATTTGGGATCAATATGTTAGTCACTCTAGCAACATTTTATTTTGTGTGGTCAGGGGCTGGAAAAAATGTAGTTAACACGAGGTTCGTGCCTAAGAGCTGAATTCTCCCCAAACCAACTTCGGTAAGACAGCCCAGACTTCATAGTTTAAGTTGGAAAAATTTCCCAGTTACACTACTGATTCCATGTCTGTGTCCATTTAGAGATACCAACTGGAAGCTATCGGCAAAATACTCCATTTGTTTCTCTCCAAAAGGAATCATTAGGTCAAGATACAGCCCTATCTCACTTTTATCTCACTGGAGAATAGCAAAAATAAACCACTCCTTGGAAGTCTCTAACCCTTAAATAAAAACCCTACTAGAAGCAGCATTAGTCATCAATAATTTTACAACACTTATCAACATTAGGATAGGAAACAGTATAATGTGCCAAGTAACATGCAAGGTCTTATTTTTCTCCAACCAAAAATTGATTTACAAGATCTGCCATAACCCATTATATCCTATCTGTTGCATGGCCCCACTCTTAAGAGCCCTATGGCACAGTGGTTGAATGCCTATACTGTAGGCAAAATGGTGCTCACGACCTGGGGTTCAATCCCAGGTAGTCGGCTCATGGTTGACTCAGCCTTCCATCCTTCCGAGGTCAGTAAAATGAGTACCCAGCTTGCCAGGGGTGTGTGTGTAGACCGCATACTCTAATTAAAACTGTAAACCGCCCAGAGACTACTTGAAGTGGTATGGGGCAGTATATAAGCAGAACACGTTGCTTTTGCTTTGCTTTATACAGTGGTACCTCAACTTACGTATTTAATCCGTTCTGAATGCATGCTCTTAAGTCGAACTACTCTTAAATCAGGGTAAGTATCTAAAAACTGAAAAAATAAGTTTAAAAATCTAAAATTTGTACGGTGGCAGTTAAAATACCAACAGTTCTCTGCTCTTAAGTCGAATTGCTCTTAAGTCAAGCTGCTCTTAAGTTGGGGTACCACTGTATAAGGACAACTGTGTAAGTTAAGAATATAAGGTTTCTACTGAAGGCTATCTCAAAAGGCTCTTCTCGCTTAGAAGTTTCTTGGCTACTGTCACAGTCATTCCCTAACAGTATTCTGTGGCAGAATCTTCTGTGTTGTATAAAGGTAGTTGCACAGAGTCAATCAGAACTTCCAAAATAGCATTTAATTTAAACTGTTCCCTTTCATCAAATTCATATCTGATTTTTCAGCCATCATCATCTTTGCACAGGTATACTTTAAAAGCCAGGTGGAGTAATGTGCAATCTTACAATTGGAACACTAATTTAATTTCACTGTGGTTTTAAGCAAAATAAACTGATTAATCTTGGTCAGCGGGGCAGGGGGGAGTTTTTTAAAAAAGCAAAAGAGCAATGTGTTCTGCTTATATGCCGCCCCATAGCACTTAAAGCACTTTCTGGGTGGTTTATAATTTATTTATACAGGCTACATATTGCTCCCCTCCCCAGCAAGCTGGGTACTTATTTTACTGTAAGTATACAAACACTTAATTTTTGGATTTAATGTTTCACATTTAACATTTGGATGAGCAGCAAAACGTTTCAATCTCTCAAGAAAAGAAGTACAATTGCCATGACTCAACTTCCAGATAAACTCGCCTGGATGACTGAGAATCTTCACAGCAATTTAAAAATAATTAAAGTATTATATTAAAAATGGTAAATAAAACCAATACTAAAACACATTTAAAACAAGAAAGCACCACATTCCATTTAAAATCCCCTCTTGGACCACCTGTCATTAAGGAAAAGCCTACCTGATGGGAAATCTCTTTGCCTGCTGGCGCAGGATAGCAAAGATTGGGGGGGCAGACTAGCTTCTCGTTGGAGGGAGGGCCACAGTCTGGGAGCAGCAACAGAGAAGGCCCTCTTCCTTGTACCTGTGAAACATACCAATTTCCATTAGTTAAGGGCCTATTCTAGTTGCATCCATTAGAGTAGACCCATTTGAATCAATTATACTTCTGGGGGTCCTGAGTCTTCAAACGCCATTGATTCAATGGGTGCATGGTGCAACGTATTACGCCAAGGAACAGCATTTCAGGCACTGAAAATAGTGTCTGACTGAATTATGTACTAACTTATTTTTATTAAAGGAAAAGGACAAAGCCACTCACTCTTATTTAGAGAGGAGAGATTTTCAATAGTGGGAAGAGTGGGTCAAGCAAGAAGTGTAAGAATACTTATTGTTGAAGGAACATTTCAAAAGATAAGGGAGAAGCTCACACACCATAATAAAAATAATAATAATAATGTGCCATCAAGTCAGCTCCAGAGTTTTCTAAGGGGAGAGTACAGTAGGACACCCGTATCCACTGATTCAGTTATCCACGTTTGGCAGAGGAAAAATTAAATAAATAATCCAGCAGCTGCAAAGCAAGCTACTGTCACAAACAGCAGCCGTAAAGCAAGCTACTGTCACAAAACTGCAGTTTGAGGGTGTGTGGCATTCTCCCTTATCCACAGTAAGGCCTGGAACCAGTCCCCAGCAGATACTGGGGTCCTACTGTACTCAGAAGTGGTCTGCCATTCCCTTCCTTTGAGGACTCCTTGAGACTCTGCCTTCTTCCTGGGAGGCACTATGGGGAATTGGACACTGAACCTATGGCTCCATGGGCAGACCCCTAACTCCCTGAGCTATCCAGCCAGCTTCACCCAATGAAGTCGATTTTAAAGTGCAAGGGACTTCTTGTGATTGCATTTAATTATCTGCCAATCAGAAATATAGGAGCTCCGTAAGAATGATCATGTGTGGCCTGAAAGCAAAGGATAGGGGCAAAGCTGCTTCCTTCCAACCTCCCTACATAGAACCCTGGCTACGAGTTTACTTTTTTAGACAAACTAGATGCATCATGTAATGCGATGCGACCACATATAGGCTTTTGGGGAAAATGGAAGGCATAACTGGTAGAAAAAGATGCCTATATGCAGAGATGCTATTCAAAATAGAAAGCAATGCAAAGCCTGCTAAATTCTGATATAGAATTCAGGTCTGCACACAGTATAAAGAAAGCAGACAAGATTCACTGATACCTGCATTGAAAAGGAGATTAAAATTATTTGATTTCAACCAAATACTAAGTGCTCCTATTCCATATGTGCTCCTACTCCATAAATCATGTTCTAATTCTCCAAACAATATTCTGGAGAACTCGAAATATGCTGGACCAACTTTGCTACCACAATCATGTCAATTTCCTGCTCCAATTTAAGACTGCCAGGACATCTGAAATTCTTCTAACCTCTAATCCATAATCTCAAACGATAAAGTAGGTTTTCTAACTATGGTTTACAGAACATGCTGATTGATGCTAATGAGTAGCAATATCAATTCATCTTGCATAGTAAATTATAATTTTTAGAAGTCTCCATGCAGTCGAGGGGGGGGATGCTATCAAGATGGCACTTGTGTCCAAGACCGATATAAATATATGATCAATTCTAACAGAAGAAGCAACGGAATGGAGCAACTAGACTGATGAAAGAACAGATAATCCATTGTTAAAAAATTGGGATTAGGAATGACTTTTTAACTTATAATGAGCAACAGCAGTGGAATACCAGCTCATCGGGTAACTCATCTGAAAGATACCCAGAACACATCAGAGGTATGACTTACATAAAGATATTCAGGGATATAAAAACCAATGTCTCAAAACTTGCTACTAAATACAATCAAGGACAGTTTCTATAGGAAATAAAAAAATGGCCTGGTCTCTGTAGAATATTTCAGTGAGAAAAGAAATTCTACATCCAGGGAAATTTTGTTTTTAAATTGGCTAGAAGCCCAGGAGGCTTTTCTTATACAGTACTTTTAATTTAAATATGTGGCTTAGCTCACTTGCAGAGCCTGTGTTTTTAGAACCATACCCTCTAAAAACTTTATACTGACAATGGCTTCTGGATTAAGCACTGGATTAAGCACTGGATTAAGATATACATGTATTTTGATCTCATTTGACCATTACTTTCATAATTCTTTATTTAAATGATCCTCATACTATGTCTGTGTGCAGTTTCTTTCTACAGGTACTGAATTTCCTAAAATGTTTCATGCAGACTTTTTCCCTCATACAAATTCTAAAGTGAAATTAAAAAACAACTAACTACACACTGAAAACAAAACAAAACAAAAAGATTTATGGGGTCTAAGCATGGAAAACAATGCCTGCCAGTCTCTTGACTGCTAACAAAACTGTTCCTACACAAATTCAGTGATCTTTTTCTTCACAATTCAAATATCTGTAGGTGACAGATACATCAAATACATGCTGGGTTTTACCATTAAATCTTCCCAGAATTGGTACTCAGTCGGAAGTCTTCAGCAACCTTGTCAAAGAATGGGCTAAGCAAATAGGTGTGCTTAAATGCCCCTAATAAATTTTCAAAATGCTGAGTAATATGCAACACATTTCAAGCACTTCCAACAAAAAATGAGACCATCTTTTCCAAACGAAGAAATTGTGTAGACTAATTATCTGATTAGTATTCTTGTCTCACGTTTAAAACTACTCTGGTTGCAACATTTAGAAATATAAATCTATGCTGAAAGGGAAAGTCAGGCCAAAAAGCCCTGAAGCTGTTATTTCTCTGCATATTCAACGAGTCACAACACAATACAGGGCACAATTTTTCTAATAAGATCTATAAAACATGTTTGTGCAACCTTTAAGAACACTTTTTTTTCCCAAAGGGAGATATGGTCCACAAAGGACCAGTATTTGTTATCATCCACCTGGCACTAAGTAACTTCAGCTGAATGTCTAGGAAAAATCTACATGAAATGGGGTTCAGGACATGCTTTCTTACTACAGGCAAAGCTTAATTTATCATTTGCTGGATATTGGTTTTCTTCTCACCAGAAGATGTGGGGTCTTTGCAGATCAAAAGTGGAGGAATGCTGCTTCGTAGAGAGATGTCCCTGTGGATGAAGAGGATAATTCGGATGTACAGTGGCTGACTGAACGGACTGTGCTCAATTTTAAATTTTACTGCTTCGATGTAAGACCCAAATGATCTTGCTGTTTTTCTTTAAAATGTTGAGATCCACAGAGGGTGAAACTTTGCGGAAGGTGGTGGTGTTACTTTTTAGAGTTTCTTTGCTATGTTAAGAACTCAGTTTTTTCTAACCTACTATCTTTTTTAAGTAATAGGCAAAATTAACTGTATTTTTTTTAGTGGTGAACAGCCAATCTCCTATTCTCTATTTCATTTTCTGGTGCGCCACAGTAGTTTTCAGATGTTCATAGTGCCCAACTCTGGAGACCGAAAAAAATAATCCTGCACCAAGTTATTAGCAGACTCTAGATCTTATCTTAGATTTTTAATTAGTATTGGATTAAGTGTCTTCTCAACACAACCATTTTAATAAAAAAAAAAAGAAGTAAAGATGGGACTTGGTTTTAAAAGGGCAGGCAGTAATTTTCTCGCAGAAGAATTGCACCCTATGAGGTTTAGGATGGCCTTCCACGTTCAGTCCTATAAAGAAATAATGGGTCATGCCAAGGCTTTCAACATACAAAAGTCTTAATATGGATTTATAGTGATAACAGGAAAACTGCAAAAATGTCATAGGAATAAATTTGTTATTTCTATATAAAACTTCTAGGACGTATCCATTTGCAAGAGATGTTAAAGTATCATCAAAGAATTGGACACAAGTACGACATTTTAATATACAAGCATGAAGCACTTTTTTCCAAAACAAAGGGAAAGTCTTTTTAAGAACAAAAATATCTAAACTCAAAGCATTCATATGATATTACTCACCGACACATTTTTCAGCTAATTCTTCTAAAAACTGATCAGACAGTTTAGGGTTCCAGTCCCTGGTATGAATTTGCAAAATGTGCTTTCTTGCCTTGCAAAAAGGGAGAAATTTAGTGCTAAGAGTTGCATCACAATCAATTATTAGTTTTACTATTATTAAAAATTATGTAGATAAAGAAAAAATGTCAATAAACACCTTTAATGTATCAATTGTCCTAATGAAATATTAATATTGGACTATCTATTATTACATAATTTTAGGAATGTTGAGATAAATCAGTCAATAACCAGTTGCATGCAATATGGCACTTAAAAAACTTAGCAGATTAAGTACACATTATGTAGTGTCTTTTTTTTTACCATGAACTATTTATTTATTTATTTATTCATTCATTATTCATTCAATTTAAATACCGCCCATCTAGCCAAAGGCCACTCTGGGCAGTTCGCAGCATAATTATGTGCCTCATTATATAATGTTTAATAAGCAGTTCACTGTTGAGACAAATTTTACAAACACAACATTAAAGCACCTTAAGAGAATATGGTTACAACAGCTTTATTTACCCAAAGGAGAATTTGAATAAGTATATGTTTATGCAAAATGATGTAGCTAAACATAAGGTGGATGACATCAAGAAATCTAGGTTTCAACTCACACAGGAAAGTATTCTGAAAAACACCAATTTATTGTTGACTAGTTTCTAATGTGGCTCTTTCTGGTAAACTCTCAAACTCTATTCTGCAATGAAGTAGATCTATTTTCAGGCAAAGACATTTCCAATGATAATACAAGAGCAAAGAGAGATTTGTATTTGTATCAGTGTGATTCACCTACATAGAGTTTTCTGCAAATAGAAGAAAACGAACCTTGCCTAATGCTGGGTTCTCCTTATCTCCCAAATGAGTTTATCTATTTTAGTAATGAAAGCAGAAATAGAACTGCAACCTTCTCTCCGCTTGAAGGAAGCAGACTAGCTTAGGAGACGCTTGGCTGGCCACATGGCCCTCACAACTCCAACTTTCTGCCTCTGGCAGTCCATTGCCGGAGCAGCTACCGTATTCTACTTCACATAGGGCTGGATTTGTAGGTTCTGGTAAATGATGCACACTAGATTTGGGATAAAACGAGCCAGTGTGCTCTCGTGATTATAACACTGAACTAGGACTCAAACCTCAATTCATTCTGAAAATCCCTTGATGTCTTGGGCCATTCGCACATTCTGAGCCTAACTGACCTCACAGGTTTGTCAAAAAGATAAAGTGAGGAGAAGGATTGCTGTGTTGAGCTCATCAAAGGAAAGGAAAGATGTAAATGTATGTTAACTTAAAACAAGGAATAGTGATGATTTTCAGAACAAATTGTGTGGAAAACGGCAGTGCCGTTACAAGTTTTTAACACCAGATCTTAGCAAGCTCTTTTTTCCATAGCACTTGAGAAATCAACCCAAATTGCAACACTTTGTATTCTTACCTTCTGATCAGGCAAGCTAAAAAGAAATTCCCTGTCAAAACGACCAGGTCTCCTGAGTGCTGGATCTATAGAGTCAAGTCTGTTTGTAGCACCAATGACAACTATTTCTCCCCTGTTGTCAAGTCCATCCATGAGAGCAAGTAGAGTAGAAACTATAGAGCTAAAATAGAACATTATTAATTTCATTTTGTTATGTTTAAATAATTAAATTCCAGGGTCTCTTCTACTATACTGAAAGTATTTTTAAATACGTTGCTAGCCAGAATATAAGGCAAATAATTCTGCATTATGCAAAAACTTAATGTGAACAATCAAATGACACAATGTTTAGAGGCAAATTGCCACGAGTTAAGAATATCCACAGATAAATCTGCTCTACACCAATTCATGCAGCTCAGTATGTAAGAAATAACATCTACTGATATTTCTTAAACTTGTGGCAATTTGCCTGCAAATGTTATGCCGTCTGCCTAATTTTGCAACAGGATTTCTGCAAATGATGGGGGGAAAGTTACTGGGAACCATTCTATTACAAAATATTAGTGTTTTTATCCTCACAAATTGCAGTCTCTTTCATGTCTAAATAAAGCAAAAGTTTCATTTAAGTCTGAAAAACTCCACAGGGAAAAACATCTAGAAAAGAAATTTAAAGCATTAACCGTCATTTACTATAAATAATTTATCTCCCATCTACATAAACATTAGAGAAGACTTGTATTATTTTTTAATCTAGTTAAAGGTCTCCAAAATAGGAAGAAATGATAAACTTTCATTTTAATGCCAGTTCTAAAAAAAATGATCTGACAGATTTCTTCTAAATGTCACTGCTCCAATTATTTCAGCAGGGCATGAAATTAATCAGTACAAAAAGAGGTCTATACATCATAAAAAAACATATAGGGCCAAAATTTATAGAAGAGCAATTGCACAATGGATGATTTCAGTACCAATTATATACTATATAATTAGCAAGGAGCTTTGTGGCGCAGCAGTTAAATTATTGTAGTGCAGCTGAAACTGTGCTCACAACCTGGAAGTCAATCCCAGGTAGGGATGGGCAATTCGTTTTGGAAACTACCAGATCCGAAACAACCCACGCGAGCCCAGGTGGTGTTCGGAAGCCTCTGACGCACAAGCAGCCAATCTCTTACCTTGATCTGCCCCAGGACGGAGCTGAGCTCTAACAAAGAAGCAGGCTCTGACATCATCTTTG
Organism: Phrynocephalus forsythii; assembly: GCA_029282475.1. Taxonomy (NCBI): domain Eukaryota; kingdom Metazoa; phylum Chordata; class Lepidosauria; order Squamata; family Agamidae; genus Phrynocephalus; species Phrynocephalus forsythii. The sequence continues at coordinate 153,693,693 of JAPFRF010000002.1, forward strand.
CTTCTTCACGGTGCTGGCCAATCAGACAGGGAGGCGGGATGATGCCTGTCCTTGCACAGCTCCTGACTGGCCAGCACCACAGAGAAGCAAAGTATATGTTGCAGTCTGCTTCCTTGTTTGGCTGTTTGTGTGTTGGAGGCTTCCGAACACCACCTGGGCTCGCGTGGGTCGTTTTGGATCCGGTAGATTCAGAAATGAATTGCCCATCCCTAATCCCAGGTAGTTGGCTTGTGACTGACAACCTTCCATCCTTCTGAGGTCAGTAAAATGAGTACCCAGCTCGCTGGGGGTGAGGCAATATGTAACCTGCATAAATAAACTGTAAATTGCCCAGAGAGTGCTTTCAGCACTATAGGGTGGATATAAGCAGAACACGTTGCTTTGCTTTTAATAATCAAACAAAGCTACAATTTAAATGAAGCTTAATTATGGTGACCAACGAAGGACAAAGAAGGGGGATGACTGAGAAAATCCATGTTCTTCTGAATTTTAATTACCACTGACTAGACATTTTGACTGTAAATGTTATACTATAAAAGAAGTATAGGCTAATTCAACGTAAGTACAATATGATAATATTTACACAATAAAATGACAATGAAATGGCTCCCACTTACTTTACTGCAGATCTGACCCCTATCGTTCAGAAGCAATTCACTAGTCTTACCTATGAATCTGGTCTTGTCTGCTAGACCGGACTGGAGCCAAGCCATCTATTTCATCAAAGAAGATAATAGATGGCCTCATCAGGTATGCCTGGTGAGAAACAAAACCATCTTAATTACTAACATGTAAAACAAAATTAACTCTCTAAAGACCAGGCCAAAATGTTATCTTTATCATTCTGAACTTAAATCAGATTTATAAACCAGTCATTAAAGCTACCTGTTTGCTTACTAACAGTACTCATTGAAGAATGAATGTTATGACCAATATGAATACATGAACTGGTGATACCTTTAATTGACCATTAAAATTACCCAAACAAAAACAAACAAACAAAACCCCCAGGGGGAAAAACAGCACAGTAGAAGGAGAATCAAGCATAAATGGTCTCTTAACGGCCATCAGATTGAACAAGTTCAGCAGTACAAGTACCTAGGCATAACATTCCAGTCGTCCGGTGCTTGGTCCAAACACATCAAGTATGTAGCAACAAGAGCACAAGGGAATGCTAAAGTCATAAGTAAGGTTTCACAACACGACTGGAGGAAAACATATTCCCTCACCTTTAAAAGTTTTTAGAGCGAAAATCATCACCCAAATGCTCTACGGTGCACAGGTGTTTGCTTATGCTAACCTGAAACCCCTGGAGATCATTCAAACCAGTTTTGTAAGAGCTATCTTGGGGTTCCCTCTTGTGTACCCAACTTTTTGCTCCGCCTAAAGGCTGGACTTATTCCTATTGTAGCATTAACTAAATTTTGATGGTTAAACATTGGCTCAAACTTACCTTCCTTTCGGATGGCCTAACCCCTCTGATCTTGCTAGATAAATTCCAATCACAATGGAAAATACAAATAATAAAAGTGATAAATAATATAGGGTATTCCCCCTGTGCCCTCCAAGCAATGGGTTATTGTAAAGCCATAAACGAGGTGAAGATACAAATTAGAGACATAGCTTTACAGAATCATATTGCTCTGATTCGGAAACTTGATTTCCTAAAGAAATCTGCATTCATTGTGTCTCCTTACCTGGGCAGGATTGTATCTTCCTCTTCCAGGAGAGCTTTTACCTTGGCGCGGTTTAATGTCCTTCCCTCCAAGTTTTTGGAGGGGAGATATCAAGGTTTACCATTAACAGAACGTAATTGTCCATGTACTAATGATCAGCTGGAAACTGTGGAACACGTTCTCTTATTCTGTACTTATTATCAAGACCTACGTAGAGAACTCATCTCCCCTTTCATAGGCAAATTCCCTGGGAGGTCAATAGATTTTTACGTGCATCTGCTCCTTTCTGATAAATGTTACCAAATAACCAAGCAGGTTGCCAAATTTTGTGCAGTAGCACTAAGGGTCCGAAATCAGATTATAAATTGAGATAAAGAAATATAATACTCATGTTTTAATGGCTGTTAAATTTTAACCTGTACTTTTTAATCTACCAATTTTATGTATTAATTGAAATATTAACATGGAATGCACATTGATGTTATGTATTTTGTTGCTGTACCTGCCTAGTTTGGCCACTGGCCGTAAATAAATAAATAAATAAATAAAATAAACAGCACACTTTCAATAATAAATTGTCTTCACCAAAGCTGTGCATCAAGGTCCTGTGGAAATATGGTTATTAATGCCCCAAATGCACGTGGTTGATGATGTTAAAACCAGGTTTGATTCTTAGATGGGGACAGTGCAGCATCCAAGTTGTTTTCCTCAGCTAGCCGTTTGGAATTTATGACCCATCTCTTAAAACTGTCAGGCAATCCACCTCCGACCATCACCACCACTACCACACATACTACTTTGTCTTTTGAAACTCAAATAATTTCTTTTTGGCTAGAAGAGGGGATGGTCAGAATCAAATTATATTATATTATTCCTATTTTCTTAAAGCGTAACAGCAACAGTATCATAATTTGTGTAGTCAGAAACAGCCATTTTTTCCAGTTCTCTGGAGAATAAGACCATAAGTCTGTATTGCCTCATGACCAAAGCCAGTAATATGAATGCTGCAAAATATGTTCCTTCTTTACATCTCAGCTTTGAGGGAAGTGGAATAATGAAGGCATCTATTTTGAAAGAACTAGATATTGGTTTTGCATTTTTTTAAAAAAATCCCCAGGCAGACACATTCATTCTTCTATTGAAAAGCAAAAATTCCTTGGACCTATCATGAAAAGGAAAAAAGCACAGCCAAAAATTCTCATTTACAGAAAGCATGTCTGGTTACATATCTATTCAGTCACGGGAAGCTAGTGAGATGCATTGCGTATTTCCATTCTCAGCTCACTAACTAAGTCTTCTTGTACTTGTATTCTAAGAACCTGATTGCTTGTCAAAACATCCTTTTCATTCCAGTCTCACAAATAAAGGCTTGGGTCCCAACCTTCCTTCTACCTGTTCAAATAACCTTTTGGGCACAGCTCTTGTTCACTGAAGGAAACATGAGCATCCATCAGTCAGGCCTCGGGTTTCTTTGGGCCAAAACCTTTTGGCCTCATGTGCAGGGCCGGTGCTATTTTTTTTTTGTGCCCTTAGCGAGGGGTGGGGCGGGTGGGGCGGCGGGCGGGCGGCGGGGTGGGGCGGCAGCAGATGACGGGGGCGGCGACGGGCGTAGGGGGTGGGCGGCGATGTGCGTGGGCAGTGGCAGGTGGGCAGCGGGGGGCAGCGGGGGGGACAGCAATGGCCAGCAGCGGTGGGGCGGTGGGGGGCAGCAGGCTGGCCAGCGCCCCCTCTCCATTTTGGCACCCTAGGCAACTGCCTAGTTCGCCTTAATGGACGCGCCAGCCCTGCTCATGTGGTGTTAGTAGGCATTCATATACGGTATGTCAATATTAAAACGTTAAATGTTCATGAATTTGAAAAACTTGCGCAAACATTTCTTCTTCAATACATCTAGATTACACTAACTTTTTAAAAATATCTTTTTATATGTACGTACAAACACCGTGCAAGTAAGCAGCACCATAGAAGACAATATCCTAGTAAGAAAACTATGCAGATAAAGTTGAGTGTTCCGTGGTTTTTTTCTCCTGGTTTGATGTCCAGCTAGCAACCAAGCATGCAACTGTGTGCACTACTATCGCCTTAACCTAAGGCAGCAGAAGGACATGGCAGACAACACAGCAGCATAGTTAGGCTCACTTGTGTGATTGCTTACTGTCTATTTGTGTATTCAGAGTAGGGACTAGAGATGGGCGTTTCATTTTGGAAGGGGGCTGGTTCCAAAACGAAACATGGCAGCATAGCTGGCGCTCAGAATCCAGTCCCAACCTCTGGAACAAAAACAACCACTGACTTACCTTGCTCTAGTTCGTGATGGGCAAAAATCCAACCAGGAGGTGAGATGATGCATGTCCTTGCTCAGCTCCTGATTAGCCAGCACCAGTGAGAGGGAAAGATGACACATCAGAGGCTGCTTCCTGATTGGAATTTCGCCCAGCATGAACTACAGCAAGGTAAGACAGTGGTTGATTTTGTTCCAGAGGGTGGGACTGGATTCCAAGCAACAGCTGTGCTGGCATGTTTCGTTTCGGAGCCAGTCCCCTTCCAAAACAAAATACCCATCTCTAGTAGGGACCTTTTGAGGGCAACCATAATCTCCTCCAAGAAATCTTACAATATGCTTGTGATTATTCATGGTTTGTTTATAGCAATTTATTTGAGTGCAATTGCCAGAAACCATGACCAGGGCAGCAGGTTATGGAAGCTTTTAGGAATTACAGTCCAAGAACACCTGGGTGAGCCAAAGTTGGGAACCACTGCACTAAATGAAGATGTGAGGACATTTTGATCTTACATCTAGCCAAATCTCATTTGGCCATGTGATATCACCGACTGTAAAAGATACAGTGACCCCCCACCATTCGCAGTTCAGGTACCGCGGCCCCGCTACCTAGGAGGGTCGCAGTACCTGCACAGTGGGGGCGAGCGGGGGGTGGCCGAGTCGCTCCGTGCAGCACCCCCTGCACCCCCGAGAAGCCTCAGGGGTGCGTGGGAGGGCAGCAGGGGGGCGCGATTGGGTTGCTTCACGCCGCCCTCCCACGCACCCCCGAGAAGCCTCGGGGCGGCGCAGGGGGGCAAGGGGGGCGATCGGGTTGCTCTGCGCCGACCTCCCACGCACCCCCGAGAAGGCTCGGGGCGGCTAGGAGGGGCGGTGCGGAGTGATCCGGTCGCTCCACGCCGCTCAACCAGGCTCCCCCGGGAAGGCTCGGGGTGACCGGGAGGGGCAGCGCGGAGCAATCGGGTCACTCCACGCTGCTCAACCAGGCTCCCCCGGGACGGCTCGGGGCGGCCGGGAGGGGCGGCGCGGAGCGATCGGGTCGCTCTATGCTGCTCAACCAGGCTCCCCCGGGAAGGCTCGGGGCGGCCGGGAGGGGCGGCGCAGAGCGATCGGGTCGCTCCGCGCTGCTCAACCAGGTTCCCCCGAGAAGGCTCGGGCCATGCAGGCGGGCGGTGGTGGAAGGTAAGATGCCCCCGCCCCCACCCGCTTCCGTATATCGCAGATTTTCTTGCATCGCGGATGGGGTGGGTCCCTAACCCCCGCGATCAGCGGGGGGGGTTACTGTATTTCTCAGAGGTCTCCCACCTGCATTTCTGATACTGTCTTCTGAAATCAGAGATGGGAACTTTGCCTTCACTGAAATTCTTTATCAGAAGCGCTTCTAGCTCATTTTGTTCAAATCTCAAATATATAATATTATGTACTAACTTGATCAAAGAGGAGTCGAAGTTGCCGTTCAGATTCACCAACCCACTTGCTGAGACAATCTGCTCCTTTCCGCATAAAAAAAGCAACTTTTCTCTCTCCTTGGGTGCATTCATTGGCCAAAGCTCTAGCTACCAAGGTTTTACCTGTTCCAGGAGGACCATAAAACAAACAGCCCCTGAAGACAAATGGACAAACACAGTAATCACTATTTCTTTTCCCCTTAAGTTAGCCATTTTTGTCATCTTTATGTCAACAATCTTAATAAACATCTTGGTAGCCTGTCTAAGATGTTGAGGTAAATACAACTACAAATGAAAAACAAATGAAAGCAAAAAGAAAAATATATAATTTGGAAAATGTTAAAATCAATATCTTTATGCCAAATTGTTCTTTAAAAATAAATCTGATCTATCATCTAGAACACTAAACAAATGGTTTTTTTTCTTGCCCCATTTTTGCATGTGATGACAAAAAGGAGTTATGTAAATCGTTTCCAAACATGGTTTAAAAATTAAGATTGCAATGACCCTGGGTGAAAACTCAGCTATGAACAAAGTTATCCAACCCTGAAATACACTAATACCTTTTAAGACGAATGTCCCGTAAGACGAAAAATTTGTAAGACAAAATTTTTTTTATAGGAATAGGGTTGCTTCACATAACAAAAATACCCTATGGGATGCCTCGCAAGACAAAAAAAGTTATGAAATTTTTAAAAAATCCTATGAGAAACCACATTTCACAAGATGAAGTTTTCATAAAACGAAATGACTCGTAGAATGAATTAAATTCATTTTAAGAGGTATTACTGTATATCTACTTAATATGAGTTGTGCTAAAACAGGAGGGATAGAGAAAAAAGCCTACAAACAAAACTGATTTATGTTAGAAAACCTGTCTATAACAGCAGAAATCTGTACTGTCATAAAATATTCACTTTGCCTCCACACACGCAAATACACGCCTTGTTTTCTTGTAGTTCTCTTTTAAAAATTGAGAGATATGATGTTGCGCTCCACCGGCAAACTTCCACCAGCCTTTCAGAAATGTAGCAGCTTTGTTGACAAGTCAGAAACAATCCAAAATGTTGTTCTGTTTTTAAGCTGCATCTAAAAACGCATGTCCTTTACAAAGGGCTTGATGTATACATGTGAAAGCAAAACAGGCTTAGATTCTGCTATGTGTCACCTAAGCAGACATGTCTACCACTCAGTGGGATGCCTTGCGTGTGCTTAAGAGACTGGTCATCCCCAGAAGTTTTTTTTTTAAACTTCTTTTCTGTGAGCAATATCCAACAATCCTCAAACTGCTGCTGAAATACACATACCCCTTTTCAAAAACATATGCTCGTTAAATGAAATCTTGCAAGCACAGTTCTTTGAACTGGAGGGCATAATATTAGTCAATTTAATTTGGATTGTCCATTATCAACTGAAGTTGTTGTGTTGTTCACAACAAGCAACAACTGGAAAATGTAGCCAACCTGCCAGTTGTCTATCTTTTCACTGATACAATATCTTCATTTCCACCTCTGGATTGACTATTTGATACACAGTACACGCCAGCCCCCTCACTGGAGCTGTCAAATTTCTTTGATAGATAGATAGATAGATAGATAGATAGATAGATAGATAGATAGATAGATAGATAGATAGATAGATAGATAGATAGACAGACAGACAGACAGACAGACACACACACACACACACACACACACAGAGGGAGGGGGGAGGGAGGGAAAGAGAGAGAGAGAGAGAGAGAGAGAGAGAGAGAGAGAGAGAGAGAGAGAGACCTGGAAAAGAAAAGGAATTTATTCAGGGGGCTGCAGAGATAAGAATTGGCTCCATCAGCAGGGTCCATTTTATTAATATGAAAGAGGGGGAAAAATCTACTCACCTTGGTGGTTGAATTTTGAATTTTTCAAATATTTCAGGATAAAGAAGAGGAAATATAACCATTTCCTTAAGTGCATGAATATGATGGCTCAATCCACCTATGCTATCAAAGCGCACCTAAGACAAAGAAAGGAAGTAACTTTTCATTACAAGTTTCATACACTGTATAATAACATGCTTAAAGGATATAATCAAAGCTACATGTTCCAAAAGTAATCAAATATCTCTAATACTGGGAAGTCTCCTTGATCACTTGTCTTATTTCCTCATTTTTCCTTGGGTGAGCCCAACAAAATGCCTCAAATCTACAAAGCAAATGTTATTCAGCAGGATCACCCTCTCGTGTCCATTAGCTTGCAAGTGGCAATTTAAATGGCTCACTCAAACTCAACAGGAATGTAAGTGTTGCTTAAAATGAAAAACAAAAAGTATTAGGTTACCACGGCTGCTTTATTTGGCACAGACATGTCACTAAGAAATAAAGAGAAAAACGGGGAGCTTACCGATTTGTCAAGTATCATTGGATCTACATCAGCCAAGCTTGCACCAACTTTCACTCGTTCACGTAGGATTCCGCTGGCCAAGTCTTCTGCTCTGAAGTTCATAGGCAAACATCTGTTTGACCAAAGACAACAAAAAAATCAGGCAACATTCAAATTTATGCTCCGCAAGGATGCAGTTCAATGAAGTGATAGGTAAGCGTCCGTGTGTGTGATGAAGAAAAAAAAATTTTTGCATCACTCGTAACTCTGAGAACTGCAATCGGCATAATTAAAAAATGAGAGTGGGAGATCAGGTACATGTCATATTGATGTAATCAAAGACAAATGCCTCACACAGAAACCGGACATTGAGCCAATGATATAAGGAACAGGAAATGAGGACCTTGTTCCATATTTACATGCACTGAACTTCAATTGCAGAAGACACCACGACAATCTGCATGCAATTAGTACCTCATCAGATTATCCTAATTAGTGCCTCCACAGCTGGAGGTGTGCACAGGCATAGAAAATCTATAAGGACAGCCCATTGCTCAAAATCATACAGCTCCATCCCAGCGTCTTTAATTAAAATACAGCCATTTTATTTGTTCACAAGCCACTTCAAACTAAACCTATCAAACAATTCTTTTCCAAGCCAGACAACAAAAATTCTTACCGGTTTCTTGCTCTTGCCATGCTTTTAGATTTTCTTCTTTCGAAACGTTCTTCATCTGAAGAAGTTGTATCACTGCTATGAATGGCATGCTTCTTTCTCCTGTACAAGCAATAAACACATTTTAGTGATGCACAGCATGCACTCAGCAACAGAGTGTTAACAATGAATGACACTAGAGTCGCTCAAAACCTAAAGGCTGTGATATAACTTATAAGGAACACACAGCAAGTAAACCCATCTTCCTAAATTGAGCTGGTACAGATGTCACTGTAAACCAATGTTTGAGAAGATAGGAACAAGACTTTAACTTCAAAAGAATTCCTCCTCTATCACAGCTGGCAAACAGAAGTTCCATCAAGCAAAAAAAAAAAAAAAAAAGAAAAAAGAACAAGATTAGGAATTCATGTTCTGTCTTTTAGTCATGGAGTAAACCACGGTTCTCTAGTTTAGATGCAACAACAACAAAATAAATTCAGCAAATCTTGCAAGTCTTGCAATATGGCACAAGAGAAATGAAGACAAACAAAAAATCGGGCACAATATTTTTTTCTCCACTCAACAAACTATTTATTTATTTATTTATTTATTTATTTTCACATTTATATACCGCTCCTACTTCCCGAATGAGAACTCAGGGCGGTTCACATAAAAACAGAAGCTAAAAAACAGAGATAAAAAACAAAGATGGTGGCAGGAACAAACTTCCAACATATACACGTGTAAGTGTGAGAAGCCGAACAAGGGGGAGGAAAAAAAAATACTCTTTAGTCGTCCCTAAGGCATCCCTTAGGCGTCCCTAAAAAGTAGGGTCTTCAGGACTTTCTTAAAAGACGTCAACGACGGAGCCTGCCGCAGTTCGCTAGGTAGATTGTTCCAAATGGGCGGCACCACCACCGAGAAGGCCCACCCACGGGTACTTGTTTTGCAGGCCTCCCTCGGGGGTACCGTCTGAAGCGAAAGGGCCAATGATGAACGGGTGGGTCGGGCCCGATCTGATTGTCAGTGAAGACGCTCTGCCAGATAAACAGGGGCCAAGCCATGGAGGGTTTTGTAAGCCAAAACCAACACCTTGAACCTTATTCAGGAGAACTACAATTTACTCGGCCTCGTTTTGCTGTCTGAACCAGGTTTGTTTTCCTCACCTATCAGATAACCAGTGTGCAAATCAGGTAGTGTGAAAAAAGGTGAAGGAAATATAATATATATAAAAGACTGGACAAAACCACTATACAATAGCCCACTAGAAGCTAATGGGATAAAAGAACACCTACATGTCTTTCTACTTTATGTATTAACTTATCTTTGCATTTTCTCAACTTTCTGAAAAAAGATCTTGATTAAAATTCAAATATTCACGAACTATGAATAGCAAATATTATATCAGTGTCATTTACCTGATATGACTTCTTCTTGCAGGAGATCTATGAATGTCAAACAATGAATTTTCCCTTTTCTTCTGGTGAGCTGGTACTGAAAAACAAGCCAGTTTGTAAAAGATATAGTTGTGTAGACAGCTGGCTTTGTTACAGATTTATACCATCATCTACATCCTGACTATTAGTTATTTATTATGCAATAGTACAAACACTATTTTGTCATTCTGGCCCATGCACACAAAGTGAGGAGACCGGGACACATGACCCTAAAGACTCATATGCGTGGCTTCCGCTGAACCACACTTGAATTGTTTTAACATGGTAACCAATAAGACAGCCTAACTCTAGACCACCACCAATACATGTGTAGGCTTAAAATAGGAGGGGAAAATTTTCTAAAAAGGAACTTCACACCACTGCCTCAGAGGAGACACAAGTTTTAAAAATCCCATGCACAATTTAAAAAGGTGTTCTTCCATGTCCTTTCAGAGTTGCTCTTCTGTTCCTCTTATATAAATTATACCTTCGGAGGCATAGCTAATAAATGTCCAAAGTTTCCACCACCCCCCCAGTGGCAGCGTCCTTTGTGTTTCTCCAGCCAAAGGAAACATTTCTGTTTAAACAAGTGTTTGACCTAGAGGTTGTTTATTTGTACTAATCATTTGTTGCTTTTATTTTTAATATATATTTGATATTACTTTTAGCTTGTTATTCAAAGCAGTTAAAGCTGGGGAGGGATTTTGTTCTGTTCTGTTTTGATTTTTGAGGAGAAAAGCAGGATGATTTTAAAAAATAAATCCCACTCCCTTTTAAATAGAGGGTGGAAACAGGGATGACATGAAAGTTACCCAAGATTTTCATAACTTCCAGATGGAGCAAGTGAGCTTGGGTAGAGCGGCCGGTTACATCTGTCAGCAAGCATGTGTAGTTTTCTATTTTAAACTGCACAAATGAAGCTTTTGGGTCACAGCAGATAATTAAACTTAAAATTCACTATATGAACATCATTGTGTATTTATAAGAATATTGTTCTGCTGCTCTGTTTAGGTTCTGTTTGGGACTTTTATCCTATATTGTATTTCTCTTGCAAAGTCTATTTACTGTAGTGTGAAGCTTTAAAAAAGGTATTATGGAAGGATTTGAGCTTTCAGTTTGTTTGTTTGTTTGTTTGTTTGTTTGTGTTTGTTTGTATGCATGTAGCTATCAACCTAATTAATTTACAGATCACCTTTCCACTAAAAACAGTGTTCAAAACTGCTTAAAACATTTAGAAGAATAAAAACATAAAATCACAGGAAAAAAAGGTGTAATTTGTTATATTGCTTCCAAAAGTCTTATCACCAAAACTACTTATATTAAGTCACGGCCATGGCATTCTCTTGCAGCAAAAACAAGAAATGGTCTTGAAGCACCTTATTTGATACATGTCATCAAGTCATTTCCAATTTAGAGCAACCCTATGAATTAAGGATGTCCAAAAGGTCATCTTCAATTGCAGACCCATTCAGTTTTTGCAAAATAATGGCCACAGCTTCCTCTACTAAGTCAATCCATTTCATGGTAGATGTTTTTTGCTTTTTACTTCATCCACTTTTCTCCAGGACTGGACAAAATCCTATTAGTTTTTGGATACAAATTGTGCCATGTCATTCAATCATCAATGTCTGGTGTGCACCCAAGTCTTGAGGTAACAATTGTCTGTTTGGTTGTTTGAAACACCAACTTCCTTTGGGAAGACGGGTGGTATAGAAATCAATCAATCAATCAAGCAAGCAAGCAAGCAAGCAAGCTTTAAAACAGTGAGATTGTTAACTTCACATAATTTTATGAGTTTCTCGCCCCCCCTTCATTTCTGACTCCTTGGTCAAATTATCTGACAGAAGTTTCACTGCAATCGGGGGGTGGGGGTGGCAATCCTTCTCTGTGGTTGATGGGTGTCGTTAGCTGTTCAGAGAGAAGGATCGGGTCCACCACCCCAATTGCAGTGAAACTTCTTAATCCCTCCACATCACAATATAATGACTAACACCTATTCTCCTGAATATGACAAATTTCCCCTTTCCCACAACTTCAAAAACCCACAACCTCACTCATTCTATACCCCAGAGCACAGAGAGAACTCCTAGATCCCTGAGCTCCTTGCCCTCTGAAGATGCCGGCCACAGGGACTGGTGAAACGTCAGGAAGAAAAACTTCCAGAACATGGCCAAACAGTCTGAAAAACTCACAACAGCTATTTATTTATTTATTATTTATTATATTATTTATATTCTACTTCTTGTTTTGTATTAACTTAATTCAACCACCTCACATTCCATGTTCCAGTTATATATGGCATACAGTGCTGGGCTGGAATACAAGAAGAAGGAGAGCAACTAGGCATCCTTCGGGCTTTCAAACAGTTGCTTCGTTAGCAACAGTAATGTTCATACTTATCATCTGATGTTTTCCAGGAGTTTAGTGTCTTTCAATATAGGAATCTCACTGTCCAACACTAAGTTGGATTGTGTCATTATAGGGTTCTGAATGTATCATGTTTTCACAGGAGTTGTTCACCACTGCCTTCTACTGCACAGTACTATCAAGTTTCTTTTAGAAACAGTTTGACAAAAATTCTCAACCAATGTCACCCTCCCCTACTTCTGCTGCCCAGAAGGTCTCCCCGGGAATTTCCCTGACCCCATCACCACTGGAATGATCAATGAACTTCTGCAGCTCTCACCATGAATTCCTAAAGACTATGGATGAATTTTAAAGCAAGTTTTATTTTGCACAAACTTCCCAGGACTGTACGTGGGAAAGCAGCCTACTTTTCAAAGCTCACATCAAATAAACGTTGTCCATCTTTAAGATGCCACAAGAAACGTTCTTGTTTTAATGCATTTAGATTAGGCATAGATATCTGGCAGTGCAATTTGGCAGTTTTTGCTTTTTTCTGACTTACCGATAGGAGGCGCTTGATACCTTTCCACTGTTTTTCTTTGTCTCAGATTATAGGGGCGATCATTTTCTTCCTCTGCCTCCTCTACTTCAATATCTCCATCTTCCTCTTGTGATTCTAGAAAGAGACGCATTAAAGACATTCAAAAACTTAATCACAGTTTCTGGGGCAAAGTATCTCAGAACAGTCCTGTTAATTTCATAAAATGGATACATGGATGCAAATGTTTCTGCCATATTTTAGGATTGATTGATTTACCAATAATACGGAATATATTTTACCCCTTTTAAAAAAAATCTTACACCCATATTTTTAGATGTACCTCTTTAATATGGTAGGTTAGAAGCCTTGCAGCTAGAACCCGTGGAAGTACTATTATAATTTCAGCTTTTAAACATAAAGCAATGATACTTGTGGCCAAATGGTTCCTCCTTCAGAAATACAATAAATGTGCACTGAGGTGTTTCCAAAAATGTTCCAAAATTATTCAGAACTTTAAAGAACAAAATCAGCACTTTGAATTGGTTCCAGAAACCAAAAGGCAACCAATGTTACTAACAGAATAGGGCAGTGATGGCATGGCAAACCTTTTAAAGACCGGGTGCCCAAACTGCAATTCAAAACCCACTAATTTTTTTTGCAAAGTGCCAATACAGCCATTGAACCTGAGTACAGGTGGCTGTGAAGGGGCGATATCGGGTGGCCACAGAAAGGGCTCCGAGTGCTACCTTTGGCACCCGTGCCATAGGTTCACCATCCCTGGAATAGGGCATCTAGCTCCCGCAAGCATTCTAGTAATTGGCTGAATTTTCCAAACTAATCAAGGGCATTCCTACGTAGTAAGTTCTCTTCATTATAATCTTAACAGGGACATTGTCTCTCTGGCTAAATTAACTTTTGCCAGATAGGACTGTAAATGCCAAACCACCCAAAATCATGTCTGACAACAAATGCTTGTCGGTCCCTAGAGACAGACAGACAGACAGACAGACAGACAGACACTTTATATGAAGACAGTCCATTGGTCAATTTAGCCCAGTATCACTGGTACTAATCAGCAGTGACTTGTCAAGTTTTCAGCCAATCATTTCTGCAACCTATGTCAGCATAAGAGGGACTGAACCCCAAATCATCTGCATGTCATACATGGGCTCTGCCACTGATTGATGGACTTTCCCAGTACTGCTCCTAGACACCTGGCTACAGTTTTCATTTCAACTGTCTCACTAGGATTAGCTATTATGAGAAGAGCTCTGTGTTGCACATGTATCAGTGCAATCCTCTGGATCAGTGCTCCCCAACCTTTTTATCACCGGGGCCCGGTAAATGTTTGATGAGCCCAGGGACTGATTGGTGATCGAGTCGCGGCGCGCGGTGATGGCCCAAATCATCTGCATGTCATTACATGGCGGGGCGGGGGGGCGATGGCGGGGGCTCGATTACCACTCGCGGGATGTGGGGGGCGGGGGAGGGGGAGGGAGGAGGGGGAGGGGGATGGACTTTGGGGGCCACGGGAGCGGCGGCGGCGGCGGCAGCGGCGCTTGCTGGCTGGGGGCGGCGGGCGTGCGCTCCCCTGCGCGCACGGGCGGGGTGGGGGAGCCCGGGGCTCCTGGGCGGGCGGGCCCCCGCCTCCTCCTCCAGTCGGCGGCCGGAGGCAAGCGGCGCCGCAGAGGTGCCCCAACCGCCACGGCAGCCACCCGGGTTCGGCTGTGGCAACTGTCTCACGGGCGGCGGGGCGCCCGCCTTGGTGGGGCACCTCTGCGCCGCCGCTGCCTCCGAGAAGCGGGAGGGGGAGGGGAGGGAGGCCGGTGGGGGTGGCGTCTCCGGCCCGAGGCGCCACCGGGACAGCCGAGCCGGCCGCGGCGGCACGCGGTCAGCGGAGCAATGGCCGCGGCCGCCGACAGGAGGAGGAGGCGGCCCACCCGCCCACTTCCCCTCCCAGCTGTTCCATGCCCGCGGGAGAGAAGAGGAGGTGGAGGGCGGCGGAGGAAAGGGGAGGAGCCTCCCGGCCTCCCCAGTTGGGACGGGGTTGGGGACCACTGCTCTGGATGACTTCTCCCAGCTGTTCCATGTGGATATTGAAAATCAGTTGGGACAAGGGTCCTTTACTACAATCAATTAACTCATTTACTACATCAATTGAATATTGATGCAGCAGAGCATATATTGGCTCATCTACTACAGTAACCCCCCACCTATCGCGGGGGTTAGGGACCCACCTGACCCGCGATGGCTGTAAACCCACGATATGTGGGTCGGGTGGGGCCTGGGGGCGAGGGGCCGCCACCACACACTGCGCAGAGCCACCTCGGAGCACTGCGCGGTGGCGGCGTTGGGGGTTCGGATCTGCCGCCGCCGCCGGGCACTGAACAGAGCTGACATCGATCCCCGCCCGCCCGCTACCCCAGGGGAGGCCGGGCGGGTGGGGAGCGATCTTTGGAAAGGGCTCCAGCTGCGGAGGCAAGCGCTTGTCTCTGTGGTCCAGAGCCCTTTAAACATCACTCCCCGCAGGCCCGCTACCCCAGGGGAGGCCGGGCGGGCGGGGAGCGATCTTTGGAAAGGGCTCTGGCTGCGGAGACAAGAGCTTGTCTCCATGGCCCAGAACCCTTTAAACATCACCCACTGCTGCCCGCACCCCCAAGGGGAGGGCAGGCGAGCTGCACATGATGACTCCCCTTTCCCTTAAGCCCTTTCCTACGATATAGCGGGACCGCAGTATGTGAACCGCGAAAGGGCGGGGGACCACTGTGTTACCAACCAAGTTTGAGTGTATCAATAATGTTATGACCCTGCAACAAAGCATCCATCTCATGATGCCTTTATTATGTTCAACAGCCTCTACTATACCACCTACAAACTTTGTTACCTTCTTCTTCTCCCTCTGTGGAAACTTCATGGTGATTCTGAATTCCGTAACTATTTCTCCTCAATGATTTCCTCCTCCTTTTGACCCGTGAATACATATCCATGTTTTCCTGTAATAATAATAACAAAGACTAATTAGCAATGCAAATAGCAAACAATGTATGCCATGTCTTCTAGGCTGCAAAGTGAGTAGTAGAAATTCAAAAAACACTAAGAAAGTCTTTGTCAGAATGGGATTTTTGTGTGCAGGGGAAGGGAATATTGTTTAGTGGTGGCGAACCTTTGACACTCCAGATGTTTTGGACCACGACTCCCACAGTTCTTTGTCAATGGCAATCTAGGCTCAGAATTCTGGGAGTTGTGGTCCAAAACATCTGGAGTGCCGAACATTCACCACCATAGGCAATATAAACATAACAATCCATTGAGGATTTGGGGATCAAATCACTGAATCTTCTAACTTTTCACAAACACAGTAAGACACAGGAAAAGTTGACAAAGTACATTATTTGTTGTACTGTATTTCTATCTTTCTAGATGGAATACATTTGCAGTATACAAAAAAAAAAGTCTTGTTTCACAATAATGGTGCCTTGGATCTTATGAAAATGCCCACAAAAAGAAGGGGAGCACTCCCCATCCTATAAGACTCACAATGGCATCTCCAAGTTCTCACACGGCAATGTAATGCTCAAGACACTGCTGCTTCAGAGTTAGTAGTCACCGAAATAAACTGAAGGCTCAGAGATTTCACCAACCAAACCTGTAGCTTCCCAGGAACCAATGGGTTTCAGGCAGTTATAGATCTGATGCAACCTAGCCACCTCATAAAAAGGGAAGCCTTGTTGCCTCATTATCTGGCTTCCATTTAGCCACACACTTGGCCTGCATTTCAGTCAACAGATGACATAAAGTACTTGTCTAATCCCTATCACAGGGTTTTAAATGTGGGCTTGTGTTACTTAAGCAACACATGCTTAAAAGACTGCAGGGACAATAATGGCCCTGAAACATTTAACTCCAATGAAATTGTTCTTTGTTAGCGTTGCAACGCCACAGCCCAGCAAGTGAGCGAGCCTGAAATGGGTTTTGCCAGAGATCATGTCCTTTTCTCACCATATGCTGCCCTGCTGCTATTTGAAATGTTTTTGCAATATATGCTGATATTTACTTTCACTTCTCTTGCTGTATCACATATTTTCTTCCTGTTCCTCCACTGCTGTCACAGAAAAAGATTTATATGACCTTGTATATGAAAACGGGGGTCATATTTTTTTACTAATATGTGTTTTGTATAGAGATGTGAAGGCCCAGGGGAAAAAAGGAAAAATTGAGGAGGGGGGGACAGGGGTGTCTGTTTTTTTCCTGAAGCCTTTTTGGGTTTTTTTTACTGAAAAATTGAAAAAAAAATGAAAAACTAAAAAGAAAAATGAAAAATTGAAAAACATTGATTATGGAATGTTTTATTTTAACATGATAAATAAAATATTTTTATTCATCACCCTTCCCACAAGACAGGGTGTTCAAATATTTTCCAAATTGTTTCTTTAAAATATGCACATTACCAATTATTCTAATTTCTGTGCACGGAGGACGAGCAAGTCCTAGGTTACAAACTGAAGTCTCCAGTGCAAGAACAAGATGCATTTCTTCCTTTGGGAGGTGCTGCTATTGTCACAAGAAAAAAGCTTTTTGCATGTGGGTGTGTTTGGTTCTGTTCTGTCCTCTGCACTAGGCCTCAAAGCACTGGAAGAAAATACAGAGCAACCAATTTGCCAACTCAAATTATCCACAGTTATATTTTATGTTCCTAAAGTAACAGAATGACTTTCAAGATGTAAAGGGGTGTGTGTTAATGTAGCATTTTTTTTCAATTTTTCAAAAAATGTCCATTTCCCCCAGGGAAAAAAAAACGAGGGTTTTCCGAGCTTCAAAATTTCTGGAAATTTTACATCTCTAGTTGTGTGTCACAGAAAGAATGTACTGTATTCCAATTAGACATGGGCACGACTTGGCGACATTCCCGTTTCCGTTTCCGTTCCTCGTTTCCGTTACGCAACGGAAACTCAGAACTCAAACTCGAACCGATAAAAGAAAAATTGGGTCTGATTTGTCGTTGTCGTTCATGGCATCGCGGCGATCGCGCGATGCCAAGCGGCACAGAAAAAAAGTTTTTAAAAAACCCGATTCCTGGCCAAAAAAGCAGGCGAAAATATGCCTGCCTGAGTGAGGGCACCTACCAGAGGGGTGGTATCTGGGGGGGGGGTCCCCGGCCTCCCCCCCTCTCCTGTCCTGGGCTGCTCTGGTGGGGGGCATCCTCGTCGTCTCGCCATGCCATGCAGTGCGGGGAGATCCAAAATGGCGACCGCAATATTTTTTTTGAAATCGTGGTCCAAAAACCCACCAAAGCACCACACAGAAACATGCGAAAATTAGGTATTTTAACTGCCTGAAATTTTACAGTAGCAGCACTGGGTTTTTCTTGCAATAAACGTCTGTCTCCAATCCCATTGATTTTATTTTATTTTATCTTTATTTTTATTTTTATTTTTATTTTTTTACACCTGCGCAATGATGGGCTGGCCATGGGATGGGACCATGCAAATTTTTAGAGCCATTCCACCAATCGCATGGCCACTTGGCCAGGTTTTGACTGAGACTTCTGGGATGTGCCAGTTGGGCATAAAAAGCCCACTATAACCCTAGCCCTAACCCTAACCCTAACCCATACGCCAGTACACTGTCCTTCTTAGTGGGTCAGAGGCACCCAGAGGTGCAGCCCACTAACTCACCCTAACCTTACCCGTAATTACCCTAAGCCTAGCCCTTGCCCTAACCCCAACCCTAAGCCAGATCTGTACTCGCATTGCACTACACGCAAGTACACTGTCCTTCTTAGTGAGTCAGAGGGCGCCCAGCAGAGGCATTCTTCTCTCACCTCACTCACAGTCCAAAGTTCCAAAAAGCTCCAAACCTGTACGCCAGTATGCTGTCCTTCTTAGTGAGCTAGAGGCACCCAAAAGAGAGGTGCCTCTGCCAGTGCCACTTGGTACCCTTCCTTTTCCCTTTGTAGCGGGCCAGAGGAGGCATCCACCCCAGAGAGGTGCCTCCAGGAGCCTGCTAAATGCCTTCCCTTTGTAGCGGGCCAGAGGAGGCACCCACCCGAGAGAGGTGCCTCCAGGAGCCCGCTACCCTACCCCCCCTAAACCAGTACTAACGACAGACGACAAACGAAACGACAAATTTTTGAAAAATTTCGCGACAAACGGAAACGAGCTGAAATGGGCCGGCTCCGACACATGACAACTTGAAACGTCATTTTTCCTGGTCGTGCCCATCTCTAATTCCAATGCTAAAATGATACATAAGGGTCTTTTGTAAGGTTGGGACTTTCATATTTTAAGGAGTTCCACTTCCATATTTGGGGGGGGGACAAAAACCAACCCCCAAGGTCAAATTATGGGAGTGAAAGTCCCCAAATTAGCAGACGGTAGAGCAGCTCATCCCTCTCTATCATCCCTGCATGAACAAGCGGGAAGGAAGAGGCCTCTCTGCAGGGTAGGACGCATGCAGGTTTCCTCTGAATTGCATGGGGGAACATGTGCTGATGGAGGCTGCCTTCCTATATGGGGGGTCTGGGCAGGGCTGTGGAGTCGGTAGATACATGTTCCAACTCCGACTCCGACTCCTTAGTTTTTTTGTACTTCCGACTCCAACTACGACTCCGACTCCCCGACTCCGACTCCTTTTTGTGTGCTGATCTGCTGCTGAAGATAGGGCAGTGGGAGGATCCAGGAAGGGGCATTTATTATAAAACATGATTTCCCTAGTAGAATCCCATAGTCATGTTTAAAGTTTAAGCTAACAATCGGAGTTTACAAGTGTTTATAGCCTTAGCTGAATGACAGCAGTTTTTCCAATGGTTTACAGCTTCAGTCTTGAACTACTGGCCCTCCATTCCCTTCACTTATACAAGTGTCTCTAGTCCTGAAAAAAACATATTTACTTAATCCCTTATCAGTGAGAGGCTAGGTTACCCATGGGCGCTGCGTAACAGCAGAACACAACACTATGGGAAGTGAAAGCATGCTTCTTCACGGTCACTTAACGTGTTTGTTTTGCGGTTACGTGAGGCACTGCATGCATTGGTCTTTATTCTTACAGTAGAGAAGTCATTAATTATAACTTTTTGTGAATTGGGACATTTAAACTTGCTTTTTTAAAATTTCCAATCTAAATTTAGTAGGAGTCGGAGTCGGTGCATTGTTTGCCGACTCCGACTCCAGGTACCCAAAATTTCCTCCAACTCCAACTCCTCGACTCCGACTCCACAGCCCTGGGTCTGGGGGCATCTTGCATGAGAACTCACCCTAGCCATCACCTGTGAGAGTTGCAGGCAATCCTCTCACACAGGAGTGAGGAGGCACCCTTCTTCCAACCCAACAAGAAAACAGTGGCAGGGACAGCAGAGAGGTGAGAGGGCTGCTCTACCTCGAATTCGACTTTCACTCCCATAATCTGGCCTGGTGGGTTCCTAACAACTCAGAGCAGAGCAAGTCCTAGAGGTAAGGATAGACCCACCCACCCCAGTCTATTACTTCTTGTTCCTCTTGGAGTGAAAAGGCTGATACTTACAAATTCTGTATCTGTCCACATGCGCAACCGTTCCACTTCACCTGATCGCCTATTCCGCCTGATGTTGATATTGTCCATTTCCTGAAGAACAGCTTCAGCAGTACTGCAACATATAAACACTGGTATGAAATATGTGGGCTGTTAGAATACACCTTTCAAAAACACAACCGGCCAGATCCTAACCACTTTCACAGGCAGAAGAAAGGACAACCTTGAATGGCTGGTGAGTGGAAGCCAGGGGCATTGGATTGCCAGGTGGATTTTGTACAGAACACCTCCCCCCCCCCCAAAAAAAAACCTGGGATCACCAAGTCCCAATATCTGGGAGAGACCTGTCCCCAAATTTAAAAAAAACCATGAGGCTCATCACCCTTTAGAATCCCCTTAATAATGCCAAATACCACATCCCAGGTTGTGTACATGGTGAAGTTTCTCCTAGGCATATCTATACTATGCTTATGAAGCTTATGTAGCCTTCCCAATTTGCACTCACAGGCCCTTACTGATTTCCATGTGTTAGAGCAGAGGTTGGCAGCTGTGGCCTTCCAAATGTTTCTGGACTGCAACTCCCATAATATTTCATCCTTGTTTATGCTGACAAAGGCTGATGGGAGTTGGAAACTCAAAACATCTGGAGAGCTGCACTCATCTACTCCTGATTTATAGCATGGGGTTGCATGGAAACAACAAGCAGTGACTTGCAAATGTGACTAGTCCTAACACAACATTCACATGCTTTTTGAGGTCACATTAAAATTTTTCTACTGGGAGAGAAACCAGAGCACAATGTCTGAGTAATATGTTACAGATACCAAGGTAACAGAATACAATATGAACAGCTCTGCAAGAACCACAGTACATTAAATCTCTGTTAAATTGGCTCAGATTAAAATACCTGGGAAGGAAATCAAGAACTAAGAACATCCAAGTTCTGAGACGATTCCATGGAAATGTAATAAGGTTACTGATATGCAGTAAGACAGTGATGGTGGTCCTCTTATACAGCCAGTGCCCAAACTGCGATTCAAAACCCACTTATTTTTTTGCAAAGTGCCAATACTGTACAGCAATTTAACCTGAATACAGTGGTATCTCGGGTTACAAATGCTTCGGGTACTACTCTTTGGGAAGGCGAGGATCGAAGAGCAGGCTTTTGAATTTCAGGAAATTCAAAAGCCTGCTCTTCGATCCCCGCTTTCCCAAAGTGAGGATTTTCCACAGGAAATTCAGAAGCCTGCTCTTCAATCCTAACTTTCCCGAAGGGTAGCACCCTGCTCTTCGATCCTTGCTTTCCCAAGAGTAAAAGCAAAGCAAAGTGTTCTGCTTATATACTGCCCCATACCACTTCAAGTCGTCTCTGGGTGGTTTACAGTTTATAGTATGCAGGCTACACATTGTCCTCCCCACCCCACCCCCACCCCCAGCAAGCCGGGTACTCATTTTACCAACCTCGGAAGGATGGACGGCTGAGTCAACCATGAGCCGGCTACCTGGGACTGAACCCCAGGCTGTGAGCACAGTTTTAGCTGCAGTACAGGCATTTAACCACTGCGCCACGGGGCTCCAGATCCTCCAGAGAGACAGATGGGGTGCTAAACCACCAGGAAAGCCAGGGAGGAGTGGCGGTGGCTTGTGGGCTCATTCATAGCCCCCGTTTACTCTCCAGCCATGCCACTCTGAGCATCCCAAAAGTGTTGTGGCTGAAGGGTAAACTGGGGCTACACAGGAGACCACAGACCGCTGCCTCCCCTTCACCTAGCTCTCTTCACGAAGCCACTGCAAGACTACGGAAATGGGTCCATGAAGAGAGCCAGGTGAAGGGGAGGCAGTGATTTGTGGGTTTCTCCGTAGCCCCCAGTTTACTTTCCATCCATGCTGCTTTTGGGGTGCCCAGAGCAGCATGGCTGGAGAGTAAACTGGGGCTACGAAGGAGCCCCAAGCTGCTGCTCCGAGCAGAGGGGGAAGTGCCGTGACTGTGAGGGGGCAATGTCAGGTGCCCACAGAAAGGGCTCTGTGTGCCACCTTTGGCACCCATGCCATAGATTCACCAACACTGCACTAGTATATATATTTGCAATGACAATACAACAAAGCTTTATGTGACAGATTTAACAGAAGAACTCATTATTTTGTAGATTTTAATTTGATATCCAAGAATGGGACACCCTTTTGTCAACCAGCTGCATTCTCACACTAGGATAAAAGAGATACACTATTTTAACACTAATATTAAAATTGGAAATCGTTGGTACTTGTGCATCCAAACGTACCTGTTTACTAGCTGATCAAATAGTAAACTCTGATTCAAACTTTCAAATCTGTTTTTTCTGGATCGACAACTCTTTCTGATTTCTCTGCCTCCATTTATACAAGGATGGTCCCCATCTCCCTTTTTATCCCCTCGAAGGGAACAGCTTTTGAGAGCTGAAAAATTAGACAATAATTTTAATCTGTAGAAAAATGTTAATAAAAATTTCATAGGTCAGTTGCTTAATAAGGGCAAAAATGAAACATGTAGGGTAGAATCCTGTAGGGTGGGAAATGGGAAATGTGTGTGCGCAATGACCTACCATTTGTCGCACAGTCACACAACTTGGTAAAGGATGTACACTGCCTAGGCAATTATCACTGTGTATTTTTTCAACAAGATTTGTTGTTGTCAGCAGATTTAAAAGGGGGAGAAAAGAACTAAGTACACTAGTACAGTACAGTGGACCTTCATATAACAAACAGTTTGTATAACATAAAATCTGTACAACATAAAATATTTCGGAGATAGGGGAAATTTGCTTAACAGAATTGCCTATTTTGCAAATCTGTACAACATAAAAATGTTCACAATTAGGAATTACTCTGTTTTCAATGCATTCCTATGGGTAATTTGTATAAAGGAAAATTTAACAGAATTTCATTTGGAATGAATTAATTCCTTTATACAAGGTACCACTGTATTTGCTTTTTCTCCGCTTTAACCCCTTTCTAGGCTCATTTATGTTACACTGTAGTTTGATCTGAATACAATCGCTTACTCTTACCAGTACTTCCTCTTCAGTATCTTTTTATTTGTATGGTCCTAATATATTTTTAGCCTTCACTAGTTTCTTACACAGCAAAAATGATTGCACTGATCCTGCTTTAGTCTCATAAAATTTTGTTTGAAAAATTAAAACAATTTAATTTTGCTTTTATTTTATATTTTACTATTGATGTTCTTATTTATTCTAACCTCTTCCAAACAACCATTTTAGCCTGTGTTAAAGCAATGTTCAATTTGTGAGTAAAAAGGCATAATTTTAATTGGCGTTATAGTTTAATTGTTTTTAAATGTACAGTGTAACTCACTGGGTTTTTAATTCTATTCTTTTAAAAACTGTGACCCACCTTGAGTCCCCTAGAAGGAAGAAGAGCAGCCAATGAATAAGACTAATTAATTAATTAATTAATTAATTACAACACAGTAATATTATGGGATCAGAGCCAATGCAAAATCTTTACTGGTAGAATACCAGTTCTTTTCACTGCACCTCTCAATGAACCCCATTTTTTAAAAAAATGGGCCATAAGGTGAGGAAATTCTCTAGACTTGATGTTCTAAACCTTTTAAAGACCCGTAGCAGGAAGAAAGTTCCATCAATAACACAAGTGTAGCGCTCAATTTAGCCCAAATAGGCAAGTCATTTGTTTGTGAAGTAGTCCTCCGTTTATCGCAGGGGTTATGTTTCCAAACCACTCACGATAAATGAAAATCTGACATATGGGGACGCTGTCACCCCCTCACTGCTGCCACCATTACCATTACCTCCCCTTCAAAACCGCTTTGGAGAGGAGGTAATGGACAGTGGTGAGGGTGGCGGGGACAGCAGTGGGGAGGTGGGGGCGGGGAAAAGCAGCAGGGTCGCAGGGATGGGGTCCATATATCACAGCCCCGTGATATAGCAGGACTGTGATATATGGACCATGATATAGAGGGGGACTACTGTACTGCAAAACACAAACATTCGACAAACCAAGAGATAAAATATGCTGGGAAAACATCACATTCAAAAACGTATATGGATGGAGAATCGTAAGTAAAAATACCATAACCTAAAATACTTACATAAACTGCGCCCATTTGGTAAGGTAGCACCAGATTGAGAAGCTAGCCTGAAAGTAATTGAATATGCAAAACACATTAGTTTCCTTCATGAAAGCATGGGTGCTTCTGCAATAATGCTTAAGTGTTGCAAAACAAATACAACCAATTTTACTGTATCATATAACACTAATAAACTGTATAATAGTTTAATATTAATACTAGGCACAAAAATATTCAACAGGATTTTGCCCAATATATTTCATGTAATACTAGATTAACTATATTAACATACAGAATTTCTTACACCTAAACAGGAAGTAACCGTTGTGAAAACAAAGTTTACTAAGTTAGCTCAATAAATCATAGGCTTGTGAATTTTTGAACATAATGTGGAAACTGTTTATTTTGTTTACAAAAATTAAACTAATAAGAACTTTTCAAAAAGAAACCTGGAAAGCTGGGATTAGAGTATATACAAGAGATTCCAGGTTTAGCCAGAAAATGCACCCTAGAAATATCTTTCTGGAAGCCCCAGAGAGTGGCTTCCAGTCAGCAAAGACAATACAGTGGCACCTCTGCTTAGAAATTTAATCTGTTCCGAGTGCATGCTCATAAGTAGAAAAATTCATAAGCAGAGCACCGTTTGCCCTTAGGAATGCATTGAAAATCAATCAATCCGTTCCAGAGGGAACGGATGTCAATGCATTCCTATGGGAAGGTATGGGGGCAGCGGGTTTCAAAGGGCTGGAGACATGATAGTTTGTCTCTAGCCCTTTGCAACCTCCCCCCCCCCGACACCACAACCCCATTGAGGTGGTGATGGGAGCAGGTTTCAAAGGGCTAGAGCCATGACAGCTCACCTCTCGCCCTTTGAAACCGCTCCCCCGCCACCTCAGCCCTGTTGCGAGGGTGGGGGATGGGTTTCAAAGGGCTAGAGCAGTGGTGGTGAACCTTTGGCGCTCCAGATGTTTTGGACCACAGCTCCCCGAATTCCAAGCCTGTGCTGACAATGAAAAAGGACTGTGGGAGTTGTGGTCCAAAACATCTGGAGTACCAAAGGTTTGCCACCACTGGGCTAGAGCCATGACAGCTCGTCCCTAGCCCTTTGAAACCCACTCCCCCTGCCACCATGAGGGGGTTGTGATAGAGAGTGTGAGAGTTTCAAGAGCCATGACAGCTCTCTCTAGCTCTTTGAAACGTGTGTGCTCGCCACTGCAAGCAAGGCTGGGCTGGGAAAGAGCTGGGGGAGGGAAGCCGGTGAGGCAGCAGCACAATTCGCCTCCCCCACCCCACTCGCTGCCCAGCTGGCCAGCACGAAGCTCAGCACCAAGGGCAAGGCTTGGGAAGAGCTGGGGGAGCAAGCCAGTGAGACAGCACGATCCTGCCGTCCCCACGCCACCCACCCCATTGCCCAGCTGGCCGGTGCTGTGGGCCCTCATAAGTACAGCAAACTGCATCTAAAATTCGTAAGGCAGCAGTTTAAAAAGGGGAAGGTTTCCCGCCCGTAAGTCGAATTTATCGTAAGTAGAGTCGCTCTTAAGTTCAGGTACCACTGTATTCCTGTTGATTTCTGTATACACCATTGGTCTGATTTAGTAGGAAGCAATTTTTTTGTTTACATTACTAAGAAATCAAGAGCACAAACTCCTTTGCTTCCATTTGGGGGAAAAGCTAAGACCAATGCAAAGCACATTATCTTAGAAAGATCAACTTATGCAATGTTGGGGTAACATTAACTTGCCTTAGAGCAGGCCTACCCAACAGGTAGACCGCGGGCTACTGGTAGCCTGCGAAGGGTTCAAAAGTAGCCCACTGGCCATCAATAAAAAAGTGAGATGATAAGTTCTCCACATCTACCTCCCCCATCCCAAGGACCACCACTGTCCCAGCAAAGTTCTGGGTCTGCCAGCCCATTGTCTCAGCCGAGCGGGGCAGTTCAAGGGCCATGGCGCATTGAAATCTGTACCCTCCAGAACAGATTAATTGGTTTTCAATGCATTCCTATGGGAAACAGCTGCTCTACTTACAAAAGTTTTTACTTATGAGCATGTGCTCGGAATGGATAAAATTCATAAGTAGAGGTTTTAGTGTAGTAGCCCTCAGGCACTTTGGGCCGGAAAAAGTACACCTTGGCCTGTTCAAAGTTGAACAGCCCTGCCTTAGAGGAACATAAGTAGTATATTAGAATGCGATCGATAAATACTATAAATAGAAAAATTGAGACCAAATGCTATAGAACTTACTATGCACCGTGCCTGAATAGAAATGACAGTGAAATGTTATGTACCATGGCGTTCCCACCCATCTCATAATTTCACCATCACTCCCACAAATACCACTTGTAATTAGCACAGATGAGAATCTAGCTATTTCATCCCTTCTGAAATTATTGCTGTAAGCAGTGAAGACCAAGGAACTTGCTGAAATATGAACAACTTCCTTGCCAGAATCTACAAACATAAATTTATTAAATTATTTTTAAAAATCTAATAATACATGTTTCAGATTCTGCTCTTCTTATGGGATACAGATAAAATAAATATTTAACTTTGAAAAAATATAGAAAAAAGGGGCTGTTATTACAGAGAGAAATTTTGTCTTTTTTTTAAGAGCTTAAGTTAAATCAAAATTGAGAAAATAAACTGAGCACTCAAGATCTGAGGTGGATCTATTTGATAAGCCTATCCGAACAAATACTGAAGAAGGCATCTTGGAAAAACATCTCAAGTTTTCGTCCTATTTGCGTGCAGGAAGCAAATGGGATAATAACAAAGCAGTGAATCCTCAGTTACACAGTCAAATTTAAAGTACAGTAGGGCCCCAGTATCCACTGGGGATTGGTTCCAGGCCTTCCCGTTGATAATGAAAATCGTGGATAAGAGAGAACACCTGCCCACTCACCCCCAAACTGCTGTTTCCTGACATTGGCTTGCTTTATGACTGCTGTTTTGAGACAGTAGCTTGCTTTATGGCCACTGTTTGTGACAGTAGCTTTCTTTATAGATGCTATTAGTGACAATAGCTTGCTATACAGCTGCTGTTGGTGACAACAGCTTGCTTTACAGCTTGCTTTGTGGCTGCTGAATTATTTAATTTTTTTCCTCTGCCAACCATGGATAACTGAATCAGTGGATAATGAATCAGTGGATACGGGGGTCCTACTGTATATCTCAGAGCAAAGTGGTCTTCTAAATCAAGACTATTATTATTATTATTATTATTATTATTATTATTATTATTATTATTATTATTATTATTATTATTATTATTATTATTATTATTATTATTATTATTAACCACAGAGCTAACTACGCTGGATTTTGTATTACCAATCACTAGTTGAACGCTTCCCAAGCGTTTAGGACTTAGTGATGTATCGGCGAATTATGCAAGCAGATCCCAGTAAGGTGGCTTTCTGCAGCTGACTGACGGTGACTTTGTCAACTCCAATTTCTTCTAAATACTTGCTTAGCTCTTTAGGCACTGCACCCAGTGTGCAGATTACCACTGGGACCACCTGTACTGGTTTATGCCAGAGTCTCTGAAGTTCAATTTTCAGACCCTGATATCGGGTAATTTTTTCAAGTTGTTTCTCAGTGTCTCTACTATCACCTGGTATAGCAACATCAATGATCCACACTTTTTTCTTCTCCACAATCACAATATCCGGGGTATGATGCTCCAAAACCCTGTCTGTCTGTATTCAGAAGTCCCAAAGTAATTTTGCATGCTCATTTTCAATCACTTTTTTCAGGATTATTATTATTATTATTATTATTATTATTATTATTATTATTATTATTATTATTATTATTATTATTATTATTATTATTATTATTATTATTATTATTATTATTTTCAAAGCTTAACTATTCCTTGTATTTTTAAATATTCCCTGAATAAAAGATCTTCAAATACAGTTGTCACCCACCATTTCGCATTTCATATATTGAGGTCCTGGTATATCGCGGGACCACAGTATATGAAACAAAGGGCTCCTGGGACAAACTGCATGGGCCCGTTTGAGGCCTCTTGCACTTACCCCAGGCCTGTCGCTGCCTCAAATGGGCTTCTGACGGGTTTCCTAGGCCTATCAGAGGCGCCAGAAGTGATTTCTGGTGAACCAGAAAAAATGGAAGTGGCTTCCAGATTGCCCAAAACCACTTCTGGGGCCTCCCGTCAGAGCCCCATTCGGGGCAGCGCCAAGGCTCAGGTAAGTTTAGGAGGCGCCAGATAGCCCCCCCCCCAGTCCCGAACAGACCCAACATCTGCATATCATGGATTTCCCATTATCGCAGGTCGTGATAGGTGGGGGATTACTGTACATGCATATGGATTTTTTTAATGAAGTCGTGAATCTATGGGGTGAAGTTTTGATGGGCATGCTGATTGGCAGGGTGTAGCCCATTTTTTAAAATTACTACTGAATCTCTCTGCAATTAAAAGGCAAAACACAAAAAATGTTTAGAAGCTGGCTCCCATCAGCATGAACAGCATAGAGTGTAATTTCTCAGCAAAAGTAATGTACATTTCTTGTTCTGTTTTCAGAAGCCTTGAACTCCTGATTTCCCATAATTGATATTTGAAATGGTGCTTCCAACTATAACAGCTGCAAGATCCATCAGGCATGAAATTTTAGAAACTTCACAGAATGCTTCATCCTTTTATCTATCACCTATACACACTATTTTTCAATGCTGATGAGATCAGAAATGTTGTTTTGTTCTATCCATGGCTGAATAACAACCTGTTCTGACAGCCACACAAACAGCATATGCTGAAATCAAAAGACATACTTGCATAATTAAGCTTTTAAATCCAGTTTGCTGGTATCAGATTTGTTGAACTGGGCTCTTGTCAAACATCATTCCCCTGGTTCATACAAGAGATTAATAAGCAGGGTGTGATGCAAATAGGCTGAAAACTAATTGCAGTTCTTAGATACCACGTTTTAAGTTATAGTTATTGGACATGTTGCAGTATTCATAGTGGACCATAAAACTGAACTGTGATCATGAGGAATTCCAGATGTTTTAATGTAAGCAACAGATGGAATTGCTCTTTTCTGTTTCCACAAACAAAACTTTTGTCACTGGAAATCAAAAGAGGCGAGCAGTATGTGAAAGAACAGGCTGTGTTCAGAAGCACACAAAATTAACAAAGCACACAGGATCATAAGAAGAAACAAAGAACTACCATAACAGGCATCATCCTAAGCCGAGCTCCCCAATTTCCTTAAGATACATACAGATTCCCTTCCAGTTTCTATCACTGGCTTTTTGATAGTGCAAGACACCATGATACCAGGATCAATGATATTAATGGGGAAAAGTCATATTGATACTGTTTAAAGCAAATTATTAGTGCATTATATTTCTCTATGAACAGATGGAAATCCAACATAATTTTAACATTAGTTTGGGGGAATTAAGAAAAATGGTTAGGACACTACTTGAGAAAAAATAGTTGAACACTTTTAATCCTCTTACCGGGACTGTCCAGTTGAGACGCTCCATTCCTCTCGCTGCCCAGTATTGCGAGATTTTGATTTGTCTTTGCATACAGAATCAGCATGTTTCAATGTACGTTTCGCCGGAGGAGATATTTGGCTATCACTCAAGCTACCATCACTACCATCATCCCTCTAGAGGAAAAGAAAAGCAAGCTGTTGATTGTTGAACCTTCCACTATTTCTCAAAAACACATAACACTCTCCTGCTAATGGCTGAAATCTAGTACTGAAGTAAGATAAAACTATAGTAGGCCCACTGAATCATTAGCATTTACTAGGCATAGGCCTACTCTAGTTAGAACTTAATATTGGATTTTTGCCAATAGAGAACAACTTAATCTTTCTCAGAAAAACCCTTTATCCAAGCCATGGGAATTTAATTACCGTATTTTTCACCCCATAAGATGCCCTTGACCATAAGACACACCTAGTTTTAGAGGTACATATGTGTGAAACAAATAGTCACACATACATACTACAGTGCTGGTACATCTCCAGCCCAGTTTATACTCCAGCCATGCTGTTCTTGGGAGGCCTGGAGTGGCATGGCTGGAGAATAAAATGTGAAGACAAGCCCCCCTCCCCATGTCTCCATGCTGGGAAGCCTCCGGCCCTTGCAGAGCCCTCCGGACCAGCTGCAGCCCCATCGGAGGCTTCCCGACCTGGCTGTTTAAAAAAAATGCCTTGCATGATTGATTTGCTCTATAGAATAGAAGATGAGAGTAAAGGCCCTACCGGAGACCATAGAGATGAGAAACGAGCTAGAGAGTAACCACCACCATAATGACCATAGAGGTGCTCTTCAAGACAGGCTAAATGGGAGAGCTCCTTCCCCTGGATTCACATTCTGCCTATCTTGAAGAGTGGTTCTATGGTTATCATGGTTGGTGGTTACTCTCTAGTCCATTTCTCATCTCTATGGTCTCTGGTAGGGCTGTTTACTCTCCATCTTCTATACCAGTGGTTCTCAACCTGTGGGTCCCCAGGTGTTCCTCGACTGCAACTCCCAGAAGCCTTCACCACTTGCTGTGCTGGAAGGGATTTCTGGGAGTTGCAGTCCAGGAACATCTGGGGACCCACAGGTTGAGAATCACTGTCTATACTATGGAAAAAAATTAATCATGCAAGATAAAAAAATTTAACAGCCAGGTTGGGAAGCCTCCGCTGAGGCTGGGATCTGCACTGGGACCGGGGGTCTCCACAGCAGCCGCTCTGGAGGCTCCCGGTGGTGGTGTATTTGCCCTGTAACAGACACAGACATTTCTTCTTACTGTTGAGAAGAAAAAAGTGTGTCTTATAGAGCAGAAAAATACAGTAAGCATCACTGAATATGTAAGCTAAAATTTGGGAATCTCATAGCAGAAAACAGGATGGAGGGATTGCATTAGATTTTTCCCAGACATTATATCAGATTTCTACTACACATAGTTTGTGGCAAAAAAGATGTGACCAACATTTCCCGTAATCAAGTACAGCACTACACTGGCACAAAGATCATATGATGCATGTCAGGCATATTCTAAAATGGAGATTCCCAGTCTTGGGTTGCCAGATGTTCTTGGACTGTAACTCCCCAAAATCCTGGCCAGCACAGCTTGTGGTGAAGACCTTTAGGACTTTTAGTCCAAGAACATCTGGGGAACTGGAGCTGGGAATTACTGCTCTAAAATTTGCATGTTCAATGAATTAGAAAGAAATTAAAAACACACATAAAAATCCAAAATTCAATTAAAACCCAGAATTGCCAAATATTTTTCCACTAAGACATTAGAATTTGAGTTTCATAATCTCTGGAAGTGCTTTTCTACTTTAAGTCCCTAAACAGTCAAGATGATAGCCAATTGTAAGTCACAACTGGTGTATCTGCATTGTTTGCTGCTGAAAAGAACAATGGAGTAGATTTTAAAAACACATTTTCACTGGTGCCAAGAACACTTTTTTCCTAGGTGCCCCAGCTGCTTGGGGCACAATTATTAACTAGAAATGGAGAGGCTAGGATTAAAATCCCTCCTTGCTTAGAGATGGGTTGCTGGTGACAAAGTGACTACTACCACCTATTTTTAAAAGGAACAGTGTGGATATTATCTCTTGCTTCTAAATTAGTGAGAAGTTTGATCTCATAGTCCTTGCAAGGCACTTTAAATGCTTTCATTTTTGAATTGCCCCAGAATCCTTTCTGCACTCTCTCTGCCTCTGCATGCCTATACCTTTAACAGTTCTATGCCTACAAACTGGATGGAACTGTAAAAGTAGACCCTGAAAAATCACAGTAGTGGGGGGCATGATTTTTCTTTGACTCAGATGGCTATCTCAGATCATCACCCGGGATCCCTTAAAATGTCAGTTCAACACCACACCACTGATACTGTTTCTCACTGACCCAAAGCCAACAATGTAAAGACCTACAAAACAAGCATACTCAGTATAGATACCATGCATCAGCTAATTTAGGAGGGGGGAAATCCTTCAATTCAATCCCGCCCTGTTCTTTAAATAGTCAACTACTAAGCTACAACCATGTTTATACATGCTGTGTGAACTACCCAAAGGTGTGCCTGCATTACTAATGAAGTACACCAGTGATGCATTTCAATCCTTTATTAAACATTCTGAGTAATTAGAATCTGAACCTACACAACTAGTTTGAAACCTGTTTTAAGTGGTGTGGAAGAGCTTAAATAGATGAAGCAAACAAGGCGAGGGGGTATTGTGTAATCACTTTCTGTTATCATGAACCATCCAGCAGATTACAATGCAATATTTACTTCAACCAAGTTGTGAAAGTACTGTACATCTTATGTGTATAGAACACATTACTTTAGCTGTAGCTCTTAATAACCAGCAGAAAACAAGAGTTGTATCAATAGACTATGCCTTCCTGTTCTCCTTGCAAATCAAATAGATGCCCTCCCCAAAAAACACAAACAACAAAACAAACCTCTCCTGAATGTCATGGGCCTCTCCTCAATGAGAATCATAGTCATTTTTAAAAGGCAGAGCCTCCATAAATGGAATGTGCCCTGACCAATTCTGAGTAGACCCACTCAAATAAAATTGGCAAGATGCAGGAGAAGGAAAGGAAGGGAAACACCAACATCTGAGCAACATTGCATACTGGCCCCATCTTTAAGTTACCACTGTATTTCTAATGTGTTTGTCACCAGAAGACAGAAGTACCGTAGTAGTCCTTTGGGAATGTGTTTAAATGTTCAAGCAAATATACAAAGTACTATCTGCCAGGAACTCAACAACTGATCCTAACAGACTAACAGATTATTCAATAGTTAAACATTTTCTACACAAACTTCTTTGAGTTTCATCCGAGTATATTCTAATGTCACAGTACCGCCTTGAACACACCCAATCTCATCTGATCACTGGAACTAAGGCATGGTTCAAGCTGGCTAATAATGGCATAGAAAACCACTAGGGGAAAAATGCACATATCTGTATATAGAGCGAGGAAAGATTCTGTCTGCTACCCTAGACAGAGACACTGCCAGTCAGGGGTTACATTCTTGGTTTGATGGACTTGTGGTATGCCTTAGTATAAGAGAGTTTCTGCCCATATAAGACTCTATGGGATTTCATGCCTGAAGTGGGCCTATATTATCCAGTTTGCCTGTGCCCTGATAACCTAAGAATTGAAGGCCATCCTCTCTAAAAAGACAGCTAGTTTACTTTATTTCCTTTTTCTCAGCACAGAAAGCAGAGCAGCACAAGACTGAGCTGCTAAAGCACAAGAAAACACACAGGAAAATCAGGATAGGCAAGAAAAGTTGTACGGAGATAAGGGAATGCATGTGAAATGTTGTCCTCCCATAACCCTTAGGGCAACAGATAGGAGAACTATGCCAAGATACTTGCTGCTACAACTCCCAGACAATTTTTACACCATCCCGATCCTTCAAGATAAGCAATACACAGCATTATGTAGAATAATGAGCTAATGCAACGCAGGAAGGTAGACTTAAATTTCAAATTATGCAGTTGCACAACATTTGCCCAGCAAAAACCATAGAACATTTACCATTCTACTCAATGTACCAATGCATGAAAAAGTATTTATTTTTAAAATGTTCAATGATTTAAAAACTCAGTTTTCTACACCACTACTAAATAATAAACATCCAGTGATAGGAGTGAATGTTGTATTTGAGGTAGCAAACAGGCCAAATCCTCAGAGAGATAATTCAGATACGGCGATTTCACTTTTGCGTATTGTTTCTAAGTAAGAGGACGTCAATGCAGTTCTGAAACAGAGGCTGAAATCTAATGTCAAGTCACAACCAGAGTACACCCACGGAGCCAATGGAACTCAGGGGAGGAGTTGATTCCTCAAATCTCTACAATAGGCCTTCTCTAGTTGTGACTTACTGCTGGATTTCAGGCAGAAAATGCTACAATTTATCATATGGGCTTATGTGAGTTCATCCTGATATACTAAGATAATACATGCCACTGGATAGCTCAGTGGTTTAGGTCTCTGGCTGCAGAGCCAGAGGTTGGGAGTTCAATTCCCCACTGTGCCTCTGTGACAGGGGCTGGGCTCAATGAACCATGACGTCCCTTTCTAGCTCTACAGTTCTAAGTTTATCTTCCAAGAATATGTACTAATCTTCTAGAGCGGGGAATGGGCATTATGTATCCCACAGTCCACACATACATATGCGGGGGGGGGGGATAATTCCCCAGAATACTCAAATTGTAAAGAATATTTTTGGCAGAAATAAATAAAATAACATTTTTAAAAAGCCTCTGAGAAACTTACATCAAAGGACTAATTCTCATATTAAATGCTATTCACACTTTTGTTGTTGTTCCCAGACAGCATTTGTTAAAGACAGCTCTATTTTCATCAGAAGGAACAGATTCTGCCTACTGGATTCCCAAGGGCAGAAACTATCTAATTTTCTTCCTAATGGACTAGAATGGCAGTGGGTACAGTACTTATCTGACTTAAGTAATCACTGTATTAACAATTTATTAGCTACGTTACAACCTACAAGCTTTGAATGATGGAATAGATTTTTCCACAAGCTGCTTTGATATAATCATAGCTAACATTCTGTAAGAAACCCCCTCAATTCCTTGTTCTCAAACTGAACATGTCTTAATTGTACTGGACTGTATTATTTTTCCAAGGTGGGATAAGCCACCTTGGGTCCTTTAACTAGGTGGGTTAACTAACTAACTAACTAACTAACTAACTAAATAAATAAATAAATAAATAAATAAATAAATAAATAAATAAATATCATGCCTAATATATCATTTTTGTAGTGATTTCTGTTTTGAATCCCTCAGCCTCAGGCTTACAATGTTCATTATCTTTCAAAAATTTCCAAATGCAAAAGCATTTCCATGCCTCTCTACCATGCTTTTTGTGTAAATCAAAGTATGAAAAATATTTTTCACGTGTTTAGTAAAAGCCAAGATCTTGTATATGCAACAAGCAATATTACATCTACCTATTTCAGTTATCTGCCATCTTCTAAAATACCCGCCAACTGAACACTGTAAGCTAAATCTGGAAGTTGAATCATGGCAACTGAACATCTTTTTTTGTTGTAAGCTAACATTTTTAATGTTGAAGCCAAGCTCAGCACCTACCTAATGGTGGACAGCTACTGAAGAATTTAGAGTGGCCATCATTGGTATTGCTATTTATAGCATACCCATATTCAGATACCCATGTTTATATGCTGTTAAAAACGAGTGATTACAACAGAGAAGACAGAATATATTGAGATAGATGACCTATCTATTAGATGCCTAATTTGCTTTGGAAAGATCATAATTTCTACTGATCCAGAATAAATTCATTTTGCAGAATTCTTCAGCAAATTCAACATGTGACCACAAGTGAGTTGGGGAGAGAGAGAGAAAGTTGTTATATAAAATGGTAATTTAAAAGGAAATGTCTTTTAATGCTCCCTCCCCATGCATTGTCATTTCAATGTTTATGCTTCCCTGCACCCTATTTTACTGACACAATTCAAAACCCAAGAAAGGCACAATTCAGTTGAAATGTCTGTTTTCTAGCACTTAGCCGATTTTCCCTCTTTGTAACTGGAAAAAAGGAACAATTATACTGTATTAGACTGGACCCTGATATTTAGAAGTAAAAAGCTGTATCATAGTACTATCAGAAAAGAAGATGATCTATTTCTGATAACCTATTTTCCAAAAGATGCTTCATTTTAGGACCAGTTCCAATTATAATGCCCAGGCCAACTCTGGAAAAAGATGGTGGTGGTGGCAGTGGAAGTGATGGTGGTTTATTCCTTGCTGAGATTAGATAATATTCCTGGGTCAAACAGTATTAGTTCCTGAATTCCACTGTCCATGACTTTTTAGAGAACAAAGCAACATTTTCCAATTTACTCCTTGTCTGTGTAGGAGGTACTGGCAGAGTGACAGACTGTTATGCCAGGACAGGAGAAGGAGGAAGGGGCTTTTAAGAACCCAAACTGAGCTGCAAGTTTACTGCAAAGTATCTGGATTATAGAATCCTAATAAAACTATATCAGATCAAGCTCTAACTATATCTAGAGGCAAGAATGTTGGAACTGG